>CM032473.1:2795341-4094877 GCA_019059595.1 Marasmia exigua | reverse complement strand
TTCTATGGGCTTCTTCTAACTCCTAATCAGATCAGCTCCATGATACCATATTTTTGTATTGTTACCGAAGTGACAAAGACATACCAAACTTTAGCTCAATTGGTCTGCAGGAATTGGAGTTTCTATGGGCTTCTTCTAACTCCTAATCAGATCAGCTCCATGATACCATATTTTTGTATTGTTACCGAAGTGACAAAGACATACCAAACTTTAGCTCAATTGGTCTGCAGGAATTGGAGTTTCTATGGGCTTCTTCTAACTCCTAATCAGATCAGCTCCATGATACCATATTTTTGTATTGTTACCGAAGTGACAAAGACATACCAAACTTTAGCTCAATTGGTCTGCAGGAATTGGAGTTTCTATGGGCTTCTTCTAACTCCTAATCAGATCAGCTCCATGATACCATATTTTTGTATTGTTACCGAAGTGACAAAGACATACCAAACTTTAGCTCAATTGGTCTGCAGGAATTGGAGTTTCTATGGGCTTCTTCTAACTCCTAATCAGATCAGCTCCATGATACCATATTTTTGTATTGTTACCGAAGTGACAAAGACATACCAAACTTTAGCTCAATTGGTCTGCAGGAATTGGAGTTTCTATGGGCTTCTTCTAACTCCTAATCAGATCAGCTCCATGATACCATATTTTTGTATTGTTACCGAAGTGACAAAGACATACCAAACTTTAGCTCAATTGGTCTGCAGGAATTGGAGTTTCTATGGGCTTCTTCTAACTCCTAATCAGATCAGCTCCATGATACCATATTTTTGTATTGTTACCGAAGTGACAAAGACATACCAAACTTTAGCTCAATTGGTCTGCAGGAATTGGAGTTTCTATGGGCTTCTTCTAACTCCTAATCAGATCAGCTCCATGATACCATATTTTTGTATTGTTACCGAAGTGACAAAGACATACCAAACTTTAGCTCAATTGGTCTGCAGGAATTGGAGTTTCTATGGGCTTCTTCTAACTCCTAATCAGATCAGCTCCATGATACCATATTTTTGTATTGTTACCGAAGTGACAAAGACATACCAAACTTTAGCTCAATTGGTCTGCAGGAATTGGAGTTTCTATGGGCTTCTTCTAACTCCTAATCAGATCAGCTCCATGATACCATATTTTTGTATTGTTACCGAAGTGACAAAGACATACCAAACTTTAGCTCAATTGGTCTGCAGGAATTGGAGTTTCTATGGGCTTCTTCTAACTCCTAATCAGATCAGCTCCATGATACCATATTTTTGTATTGTTACCGAAGTGACAAAGACATACCAAACTTTAGCTCAATTGGTCTGCAGGAATTGGAGTTTCTATGGGCTTCTTCTAACTCCTAATCAGATCAGCTCCATGATACCATATTTTTTGTATTGTTACCGAAGTGACAAAGACATACCAAACTTTAGCTCAATTGGTCTGCAGGAATTGGAGTTTCTATGGGCTTCTTCTAACTCCTAATCAGATCAGCTCCATGATACCATATTTTTGTATTGTTACCGAAGTGACAAAGACATACCAAACTTTAGCTCAATTGGTCTGCAGGAATTGGAGTTTCTATGGGCTTCTTCTAACTCCTAATCAGATCAGCTCCATGATACCATATTTTTGTATTGTTACCGAAGTGACAAAGACATACCAAACTTTAGCTCAATTGGTCTGCAGGAATTGGAGTTTCTATGGGCTTCTTCTAACTCCTAATCAGATCAGCTCCATGATACCATATTTTTGTATTGTTACCGAAGTGACAAAGACATACCAAACTTTAGCTCAATTGGTCTGCAGGAATTGGAGTTTCTATGGGCTTCTTCTAACTCCTAATCAGATCAGCTCCATGATACCATATTTTTGTATTGTTACCGAAGTGACAAAGACATACCAAACTTTAGCTCAATTGGTCTGCAGGAATTGGAGTTTCTATGGGCTTCTTCTAACTCCTAATCAGATCAGCTCCATGATACCATATTTTTTGTATTGTTACCGAAGTGACAAAGACATACCAAACTTTAGCTCAATTGGTCTGCAGGAATTGGAGTTTCTATGGGCTTCTTCTAACTCCTAATCAGATCAGCTCCATGATACCATATTTTTGTATTGTTACCGAAGTGACAAAGACATACCAAACTTTAGCTCAATTGGTCTGCAGGAATTGGAGTTTCTATGGGCTTCTTCTAACTCCTAATCAGATCAGCTCCATGATACCATATTTTTGTATTGTTACCGAAGTGACAAAGACATACCAAACTTTAGCTCAATTGGTCTGCAGGAATTGGAGTTTCTATGGGCTTCTTCTAACTCCTAATCAGATCAGCTCCATGATACCATATTTTTGTATTGTTACCGAAGTGACAAAGACATACCAAATTTTAGCTCAATTGTCCGCAGGAATAGGAGTTTCTATGGGTTTCTTCTACCTCCTAATCAGATCAGCTCCATGATACCATATTTTTGTATTGTTACCGAAGTTACGAAGACATACCGAATTTCAGCTCAATCAAATTTTCTCCCAATAAAGGTCCAAATATTTTTGTAAGTTTCTGAATGCTAAATTATTATTTCATCAAATATTCTTCCTTTTTACTAGTTTTTATTTAACTTCACTTTTGTATCTATGTTTTGTAGGTATGTTTACAAATCTTGCAAGAAGAATTTGAACCACTGACCTGAAACTTGATATACCTACGTAACTTGGATGACAATACAATATTATGGTACCATGCCATAGAAACTTCGGTCTTTGTGGGTCCACAAAGAACGAAGTTTATATGTTCACCTTCCAACCTCATCGTCAGACCAGCTCTATGGTACCTTTTATTTTGTATTGTTACCGAAGTGACAAAGACATACCAAACTTTAGCTCAATTGGTCTGCAGGAATTGGAGTTTCTATGGGCTTCTTTCTTTCTTCTAACTCCTAATCAGATCAGCTCCATGATACCATATTTTTTGTATTGTTACCGAAGTTACGAAGATATACCGAATTTCAGCTCAATCCGGCCACAAAGACCGAAGTTTCTATGGTCTCCTTCCAACCTCATCATTTGTCCAGCTCCATGTTACCATAATATTGTAGTGTCATCCAAGTTACGTAGGTATATCAAGTTTCAGGTCAGTGGTTCAAATTTTTCTTGCAAGATTTGTAAACATACCTACAAAACATAGATACAAAAGTGAAGTTAAAAAAAATCTAGTAAAAAGTAAGAATATTTGATGAAATAATAATTTAGCATTTAGAAACTTACAAAAATATTTGGATCTTTATTAAGAGAAAATCGAGTTGCAAAAAATTGAAAACAATGACAATTAATATTAAAAGCAACTTAAGAAAATGCATAGTTTTAAGCGGTACGATACTCAATGGCATAAAATTATATTAGTCCGTGGTATTATACTCAAAAGTATGAGTAAGTAATGTGAGATACCACTGATAATAATGAACAAATAATGGGAATAACATTATGTGGTTACCTACTCGTATTTACAAAACTATGTCACGGTAAAAGTAGTTATTGCGTAATGCGAGTCGAATTGGGCTATTGTGGTTCTACATCAGGTAGCCTAGTCTTTAAATTGTCCAAACTTCACAGCTATACAGTTAGTAGAAAAGTTTCATTTGAGATTAGTACAAACAAATACAAAGACAAAAATGTATTAAGTCATTTATTCATGTTCTGTTGATGCCCATGCCTATGCCCTGAAAACTGATTGGCACTTCAATGGGACGTCTTTGAGCGGTTAACGCGCACACTTGTGTCTTGGAGGGATTAAAACGGACTAAATTAAGTGGACCCCAGTTCGAAACATGATTCAATAGGTTTCTTCAACTTCAGACACACAGACAGTGTTAAGGTTTTCAATGACGTTTTCCGGAGAAATATTTACACGCCCGTATACAGTGCATCTCCAGTACTATCATCTGCATAGCAAAGAATATTGTTCAGAAACAACATAACATGTGCAGAAGAAACAGTGTTGGACGTACTACTGTTTATCAAGCCAAGTAGACTACTATGACAGTTAAAACATTGTTCGTTTTTATTTGGATTATGGCGGTTAGGACTAAAACACTCCGCATGGACTGATGCAATTAAAAGGATTTAAATTAATATCTAGTGGTTTTTACTGAACAAATTTGGTGTTTATTTATGCAGTATAGTGATTTTTATAATAACGATTCTTAATCGTTGAATTGTATCGTTTTTAACACTGCTATTGTGTGTCTAGTGAGTTGTCACGTGAAAACTTGCTTGGACCTAATTATTGAGTTTAGATAACTGAATCAATGTTTTTTTTTTATAAATATGGCTCTACCCGAAAATAATTTGCCAATGTCAAGTAACTTATTGAGAATAAGTAGTTAGTCAACAGTCGAAGTCAGTCAAAGTCACAGTAACTCAATAAAATTTTACGTTTTATTGACCTACGGATTCAGCGGTTATCACTAAAAGCAATCGCGGGTTTTAATACTATTAGGTCCAAGCAAGTTGTCACTAGACAACTCACTCGACACACAAAAGCAATGTTAAATACGATATAATCCAATGATTTTTATTATTAGGATCACTTTAATTAGTATATTTAATTAATATTTCGGCACTTCACTGAACAAATAAACACCATATTTGTACACTAAAGACCACTAGACACTAATATAAAACTTTTGAATTGCATCAACCCACGCGGCTTGTTTTAGTCCTACCCGCCGAATCCCTGAATCAAAGTAACAAATAAACTTAATAATGAAAAGTGTGCTACGTCACGCGCTACATGTAGGCTACTTAGGCTACGAAGAACGCTACGAATGCGTAGTCGTAGCAAGCTAAGCGTCTTTTGTTATTTTCCGAAGTGCACGACTGGACTAGGAGTTTTGCATAAAATTCTCAATTGCTTGTACCTCGGCCAAATAGATGTAAATATGTAGTTACACGCAAGTGACACCACTCATACACTGAGTTTAGAGATTTAGTAAAATCATTTTTTGGCATGGTATCATTCTTATTACTTGTCACCCCGATCTCATAGTTGCGTCATTCTCGTTTCAGTGTTACACTGCGCTCAACACTATTTCAAATAAATTTCGTTTAAAAAAGTGTAATCTATTGTGAAAAGTGTTTTTTCTATTAGATTAGGGAGTCATCATGCCTAAAAGACGCCGTTCTGATGATTTTGAACATAAAGGCCGCAAAATTAAAAATTTAGAACGGAAGATACAACGTGGCCGGCATCGAAGCCGAAACAGTGATTATCTATACCTACTACGTCAGAGGCCTGCCACGTCAGAGGAGTCACCGGTGGGCTGATGGCCCTTTTAAATGGGAGTACGCTCTTTTTTTGAAGTTTTGCAGGTCGAATGTGATTCAAATAATGACATACTGAGTCTCCATGCTTACTCTTGTTATTTTACACGTATCAAATACACTACCTACTTATTATCCACTGACTTTTTACTGTAATTCGTATTTCAGTAATTCGTAGAAGATCAATGTATATATGTGATGTTGTGAAATAAAAATTAAATTATTTGTTGTTGTCTTTTATTTATTACTAATGATTAAACGAACCTACCTGTATGTGAAGTTCTATCATAATTATACGAAGTACCTCATCCGAGTAGATGTACAGAGGAGTGAGTGCGCGTATGTGTGTGTTTTGTGTAGCATGGATATAATTATATACTAAGTTTTTAGTTGTACGGTCAACAGTACGACATCATAAATATTTGAAAATCAAACGAACTTACATAAGTGAAGTTCGATGATAATTATGCAAGCAGCTTCATTCGACGCGATTTATTGTTTACATATTGTAGTAGCGCTACCAAGCATCAGCCTTGCACGGAGTTTTTAGAGGTATTTTCTTATTAAATGGAATAAAAAATAAAATTTTCTACCAAAAATGTATTTTTTATTTGTTACTGGTAATATTTTTTACCAGGCAACACTATCCCCCACTACTCAGTTTCCTGAACGGCCCGCTGGGCGATTTAGTCATTATGTTTAGAGCTTATAACTTTTCACATTTTATTTTGTTATAGGGTAGGGATTGTAATTCTAGGGAGGATTTCTTGTATGAATAAATCGCGTCGAATGAAGCTGCTTGCATAATTATCATCGAACTTCACTTATGTAAGTTCGTTTGATTTTCAATTATGCATAGCAGCTTCATTCTTTGCGATTTATTGTTTACATATTGTAGATGTTTAGAGTACCCACAAAGTAAAATGTGAAATTTCAAGTAACAATAACAAGCCGGTTATAATCCAATAAATTTATTCAAAATAACAAAAATAACATACATTCATGGTAAGTGCAATTTATTAGCACATTTATTTATAAATCAGTCTTACTTATAACGTTACTAATGATAATAATGTTTGTTACAGATCAACATTCGATGACAGAATTGCTGTAGCAAAATCAGTGGGATTACTAAAGACTGGTCGGTTGTAAAACCTGGCGAAAACAGAAGAAGAATCCGACCAACCTGCAGTTTTTCTTATTAAATCAATGTTGACTCCAAGTCGGCTAGCCGTAGACGTAGATGCGTGACGAGTACTGTGAGCACTGAAGATGGAAGTGTCTATCCCACTATTAAAAAGTGTGTCCTTTATCCATTTAGCTATAGTTTGTGCAGAGACTTTTGAGTGAGGTTTTTTAAAACTTATAAATAAAGAATCAGTGTTACGAACGGTGTGAGTTTTAGTTATATAAGTATCTAAGGATCTGGCAGGACAAATTTCAGGACGGTGACTAAAATATGGTAATCTAAGAACTGGTTGAGCGGAATAAGGTTTAGACGTCTTAGTTATTTCAGGTATAGTGATTATAATTTCATCAGAAGATTTTACTACAACATTTTTTAATTTAATTAATGCTAAAGTCTGCACTCGATGTCCAGTTACCAAAGCCAATAAGGTTGCAGTCTTTTTTGAGAGGCTTTCCAAGTCAAGCTCTGTATTAGGCCACATTTGTGCTACAAAGTCTAGTACTATACTAGGATTCCAAGTTAAATTATATTTTGGAATTGTAGGGCGCAACTTAAAGACTCCTTTCATAAACCGTTTTACCCTATCATCATCTAAATTACCGAGTATTAAAGACAGTGCTGATTTATATAGTGCTGATTTATATGAGTTTATGGTACCATACTTTGCACCTTTATTAAATATTTCAGTAAGAAAATGCAATACTATTGGAACTGATGCTGAAAAATAATCATAATTATGGGTATCACAATAACTTATCCATGCTTTAATGCAACTATCATATTGTTTATAAGTTGAGTCTGATAATGATGATATCATAATTTCCACAGTACTTGACGATAGGTGTTTACTCAATAGAGTTTGCCTGAAAGCTTCGCGGCAACTAATTTCAGGGTTCGGTGTAGGTTGTGATTGGCTCTGAAAGGAGAAGTTAATAAATTAATATCCGGGCCGAAGAATAACAATTCTGAGCTATTCAGCTTATGTAAAAGAGGATACCATGGCTGGGATGGCCAGTAGGGCACCACAACTATGCCTTCGGCCTTTTCTTTTATAATTTTATGCATTACTTTAGTTATCATGGCGAATGGTGGAAATGCGTAAAAGAATTTATTTTTCCAAGAAATTGTAAATGAGTCGACTGCTAAGGCATCAGGATCATTTTTCCATGTCACGTAGACATCACATTTAGCATTACATCTGCTCGCAAAAAGGTCAATATCGGGTAATCCAAAAAAATCGGTAATTTGAGTGTACACAATATCATTTAGTTGCCATTCTGTGTCCTGAAATTGTTTACGTGACAAATGATCGGCCTCCAAATTATCTTTTGTATTTATGTACGATGCAAATATTACTATTTTGCGCATCTCACACCATTGCCAGATATCTCTACAAACTATATTTAAATGTTCGTATTGAACGCTCCCCATCCTATTGATACAAGAAATTGCGGTAACATTATCAATGCGCAATAATATACCTGTATTAGATACATTTTTCGCAAAACATTTTAATGCGAGAAAAGCTGCTTTGAGCTCTAATTCATTAATATGCAGCGTCAATTCGTGTTCTTTCCAATATCCAAACCCTTCCTTGCCATTACAATAAGCTCCCCAACCAGTGGAAGATGCATCTGAAAATATTTCCATTAAAAAATCCTTATCTTGAAGAGTACTATATCCATTATCAATTTTGTTTAGCCACCAAGTAATATCAGGCCTTAAATATTCTGGGAGTGTTACGAGTTGTTCATAATTGGGATTATGAAGTAAACAAGAATACTTAAATTGTTCGAAATATTTGGTATATAACCATGAATATTGAAGTGCCGGACAGGCAGAGACCAATAACCCAACAAATCTAGCAAACTCACGTAAAGTACAGGTTTTTATTTTCTTTATATTTGTTAGTTTTTCTTTTATTTTTACTTTTTTGGAATCAGGTAACTTAATTTGCATATGTTTAGAGTCAAATAAAAAACCCAAAAAGGTGCACTGAGTTTTTGGGACAAGACAGCCTTTTTCAAAGTTTATAAGAAACCCTAGCTTTTGGAATAACTTTTTAGTTACATAAACATTATCTGCACATTCTGAATAAGTTTTTCCTATGCACAACACATCATCTAGGTATATAACTGAAATCATGTGGTGAACTTTTCTTAGATATTCCATAACTGGTTTTAATAGCTTAGTAAATACAAACGGTGCTGTGCATAAACCAAACGGGAGACAATTGAACTCATACAGAACGTTGTTATATTTAAAACGTAGATATTTTCTTTGTGTTGTATGGATTGGAACAAAAAAATAAGCATCTTTCAGGTCTATTGATGCCATATAGCAATTTTTTGTGAGTAGTTTAGATGCAGTGCGGTAATCCTCCATCTTAAAATGTTTGGTTTCAATGTATTTATTAAGACACTTCAAATTCAAAATAAATCTTTTGTCTCCGTTTGGTTTCGGCACTAAAAACACAGAAGATAAGAACTCCCCAGGCTCATGATTGCATGGGGATATAGCATTAATATTTAATAACGTTTCTATACACTGGTTAAAATCTAGGTGTTCTTGAAAGGTTTTTGGATAAACACTAGGATTGTCTGTTCTATAAGGAATAGATTTAAATGGGATAGTGTACCCTTCAATCCACGACAAGACTATTGGGTCATCAGTTATTTCATACCATGCATCAAAGAAATGCTGAAGCCTGCCAGCATATTGTACCTGGTCAGCTATCTCCGGGGATGAGCTGCTGTCCTCGACGTCGACGGGCGATCTCGATCGGCTGGGAGTCGCACATTGTTGGCGTGTGGTTGCACTTGCTGCCTCTGCGAGAAGTTGGTTGCTCGACGATTGTTGACTGCTTTGGTATCCGTTTTGCGGTGCTGGGGCATGAAGTTTAAATTACCCTTATTATTGCTGGTGGAGGGGACATTCGGCCGTTGAAATCTTGGCTTTGGCGCATTTTTTAATGCTTCACCTGACTGTTGTATGGACTTAGCGGCTTTCAATTTATCCGACACATTTTCACCAAATAGTAAATTGCCACGGTTGGTCTCAATAAGAGCTTGCTTCATCCTAGAGTTAATGGATGATATCACAAAGCCCCTGCGGGTTCTTGTTTCAGAATAGTGACTATCACACAATAACCTACATGCGTCACTGAGTGGTTTCAGTATCTTTTGCTTGGAACATTCGTTTGAAATTACCATTTCTGTCACAGTAGCCAATGCAGACAATGCAACGCCAAGCTGTTTTTGCTTGTAGGTAAGTGAGAAGTCTCTCTTGACGAGAGGGTCCGGTAAAGCGGCTTTAACTTCCGGGTTGAGAGCAGGAGCTAACAAAAGATCGCAATTGCTAGGCACTAAATAATCTTTTATTATGTTATCTCTGACCTCCTTGGATAGGCCTTTCGAGAGAATGTCTTGCCATCGATGGGCAATATCTTTGTGTACGGGGCGGCCGAGAGGAGTCTCTGGCTTAGGTGCATCGCCCAACAGCTGGAGAATGTCGTCTTCAAGTTCCAACTCGTCGGGTTTGTTAGCCGACGTACTTGGTTGTGGCGACGATGTTGGCGCTGGTATTGGCAAGATTTCAGCCGGCTGGGGATCTGGAGTCAGCGAATGAGACGAAGATGGCCGCAGCAAAGGTATTTGTGGCGATGGTGGTCGCGGCGAAACCGTTTGTGGCATATGTTGCGGTGAAAACAACTGTGACGAAGTTTCCACCTGTTCGACGTCACAGAAGTATTGCAACAACTCCGTATACGGTGTCTCGGGCGGAGAATCTGCAACAAATATGATTCGTTTAGAAACATATTTTTTGTCGGAGAGCCCCAACATGTGGTAAACTCTTTTATATAGATACCACGAAGTAATGGCCTGATTATTGATATTTACAACAATATAAGATCGTGTAAATGAAGGTAACAGCCCAAGTTTAGCAGTACGCATCATTTTTAACTTTGACGAAGGTAACCCCAGTATGGTATCCTCGCATCAATAACGATCAAAAATAGGCATTTATTCAAAAAATACTCACTGTTTGAATTATTTTCGGCAGGACAAGGATCCTGGCATGCACTACTGGCATTCGCCAGTCGAGACTCCAATTTTCTTATTTTTCGGCGAATTTCTTCGTCGGTTTTGTGCTTCCTTTTTCCCATTTTAATACTTTACTCGACGTTTAAATAACTTTTAACGAAATGTTCAGGAGACGTGCGAAGGCTTGAGCACGGAAACGCAGAATGACTAAATCGCCCAGCGGGCCGTTCAGGAAACTGAGTAGTGGGGGATAGTGTTGCCTGGTAAAAAATATTACCAGTAACAAATAAAAAATACATTTTTGGTAGAAAATTTTATTTTTTATTCCATTTAATAAGAAAATACCTCTAAAAACTCCGTGCAAGGCTGATGCTTGGTAGCGCTACTACAATATGTAAACAATAAATCGCAAAGAATGAAGCTGCTATGCATAATGACAGTTAAATAGGCCTTTGTCCATGACATGGTTCGATATAAGGTCCAAAATGTTTCATCTGACGAGCTGTTGTCTATGTTATGTATCTATGCATTTTTAGTGATCTGTCTTTTATGTTCCTTGTAGTGTATAAAAGTAAACATTTAACATATAAAATATCTTATTTAAGTATCAATGATTTAATTTAAGTTTCCTTTTAGATAATCATTACCATTAGATCTTCTGTTTCATTATAATTTTTCTCCTGTAACCATTGCTGAACAAATTGTCGACATCTGGATTTTTGGATTTCATTAAATTTGTAATTTCGTTATATAATTTATAAACCTTTTTGTAGAAGTAGGGGCCCATAAATAGGCTAGATCTTCTAGAAAAAGCATTTTTGACTACAGGGCAGTCCCCCTTCAGGGATCTGTAAGAAGTACGGGCACAATTTTTAGCATGTTTGTGAAAGTACAGAATTGTCGCAGTAATATAAAGTTGGCGACAGTAAGAAGCTGGCATTCAGAGTAAAGTTTATGAGTTGGGTATCTTCTGGGCAGGTGATGGACAATCTTTAGAATAGCTCTCTGTTTAAGTAAATGTGTTTTGAATGCAACTCCACATACTACAATGCAGTAGGTTATAACTGACTGACAAAGACTGAAATATATCATTTTTATGAGACTTTGATCAGCTATGTTGCTATGTTAGCTCAGTTTTCTAAAAATATGTATAAGTCTTTTAGACGCTTTGAAACTGCCTCTACCTGTGCACACCAGGTTAAATTTCGGTCTATGATTACACCCAGGTTCCCCTTCATGTTGTTCTGAGTGACAGTTAGAAATATCTGTATTCTGGCAACAGTGAAGTCTAATTGTAAGTGCTTCAGTAGGTGCTGTTTTATTTGTGATTGTGAAAGGGATAACTTTTGTTTTACTTGCATCTGTACTTAACAGGTTTCTTTGAAGCCATTCACTTACAGCATCTAGGCCTTTTTGAGCTATCCTGCAGACCCTGATCCACGAGCTACCATAAAAAATGACTGTGGTGTCATGTATGCCAAAAAGAGTGTGGGGCCCAAATCGCTCCCCTGTGGAACCCCAAATAGAACCCCAAGCGTTACAATTCACGCTATATCCAAAACATTGCCTGTAGGATCCGTGGGAATGTGTAACTAACCATCTGGGGTACTATTCCTTTCCAGAGGCATGCCCACTAAATTCCTGCTCTCCCTTTAGTGTTTAGGACTGAGGACACCCTCGAAGCCTTCCCTGGAGGTTGGCTCTTGAGGCCGTTACGCGTGGCTTCTCACTTCATCCCCTTGCAGCCCCGGTGCACTCCAATTCAGAGAGAATTCCACAATAGTGGCATCTCTGCATTGGATAAAAGGGCAGTAATGAAAAAGCGGACGAACTCGCCAAGGAGGCTACGCTTAGGGAGAGAAAGAAGCCAAACTACGACTTGTGTCCGGTCAAGCAAATCCTACGTAGGGACTCGATCGACGAATGGAACCGGCGCTGTATGGAGGGCACGAATGCTGGAACAACCATACAAACGGAAAATAGACCTCAGTCCTGTGTTGGTGTAAGTCTTAACTGGGCATGGTGGATTCTCCGCATACTAAACAACTTTAAGTGTAAGGGGAGTCCATCGTGCCCCTGTGACCCGCAAGAAGTCGAAGACGTCCCTTGTGTAATTCGAGAATGTCCTTGATTTAACGCGTGTAGATTTGAATTGGAAATGAGAATCAGGTGTTCCGTCGGCTCGTCTGCCACCTGAGAAAAATGAGAATAAAAGATAAATTAAGAAATGACAATTTTAGACAAATATTACCTAACACGCAAAAAGAATTGATAAAGAAACTAGCCGTTGCTCGCGAAGTATTCGTTTTAGTTTATCCCACAGGAAACTTTTTCGGGATGAAAAGACCTTCGTCTAGTTCTCAATTTTTTAGCCAAATCATTCCAGCCGTTCTTTTTATATGTAAAAGGTGACAGACTAGCAGACGGACTTGATGGTAAGCGATTGCCGCCGCCCATAGACACCCGCAACACCAGTGGAGTAACAAGTGCCCTGCCAACCTTTGAGCCAAATTTCCCCAGATTGTACCTCCGGTGCCCTCACTCACGCAGCGAAACACAGTATAGGCGCTGCTTCACGCTGGGTTTCTGTGAGACCGTGGTATCACTCCGGTCGAGCCAGCCCTTTCATGCCGAAAAGTGGCTCTTCCACGGTAGTTCTTGCGTTATAAATAGTGCAACTAACACGACTTTCTTTTATAAATATAGATTTAGAAAATATAGCTAAATTAGAAAAGACTTAAAAACAAAGTCTTCAGAAACATATCGGAGGGCCTGCATTAAATTTTAAAAAAGAGAAATAATAAACAAGGCCACAGAATTTTTATTTGGCCACGCGCGCAAACTTCTAATTTACTAACTAAGCACCGGGAAATTGACATAGCCTTTAATTAACTGATTCATCTTCTTTACAACGCCAACTAAAAATGTTAAAGAAAGCGTCAAGTCAATATCAACAATTAATTTTCCTTGTCCTTCTGATTTATACATTGCAAACTAATTTACTAACTCAGCCACGAAATTTGTAACTCATCACCATATTACGTTTTACAGCTTCAATACAAGCTCCTCAAAAAATATGTATTCAAGCTTCAATACTCAACATCATATATTATAACTTGTAAAATAATACTTCATATTCTTTTATCGTGAAAATAGCCACTGTACGATTTGGCGCGAGTGCGCGATATGACAGCAACCGGCCATTTGCACCAATCAGAGAACGCTATTCGATACTTGTGCCGTGGCCCTTATTTTCTTTTTCTTTTAATCACGTAATTATACGTGTTAATGTTTATTAATTACTTTTCTATAAATGATTGTACTTGTTACACATATTAATACACAAATTGATTTGCATAAATAAATGGTTTTACTATGACTGTCCTTAAAAGTTCTTCTTCTTCTTCATATTTGCGTATAATTCCCGGTTGAGTCCAAAGCTAGGCTTTGGAGCCCAGGGTACGCTTTGATCATGATTCATGATTTGGGGAGCCTGGTAATTACAATGAAGCGACTGCCGTCTGACCTTCGCAACCCTTTGACAGAGGAACAAGACCAACTGAATCATGGTTACACGCTTCTGAAACTATCCCAAACGAGCAGGTTTCCTCACGATGTTTTCCTTCACCGCCGAGGTAAATATAGAAATATGCACATAGATTTGAAAAATCTAAGCGCGTTCTAAACCACTAAGCTACCATCGCTCTGGCTGACTGTCCTTTATAGTTCATGTGTAATACATAATAATAATATGTAGTGGCTTTAATTATACTATTTGATGACAATTTTAGGTACATTTAACAATCGATTAATGTAGGATGAGTTACATTTTATTCATACTAAATTATGCAATTAGAGGCTAATATTCTTACTATTTTGGTGTCATATATGAATACTTTAGAAGCTTCCCATTTGAATGCATACCACAAATTTAGATGCTAAAAAATAACCACTATGCTGAGTTATATATACAGTGGCTTACATATAAGATAACTAGTGTCTGAGATACTATTATTCAGACGCGCATTGGTTGTGGCCGACTTAGTAATTTAGAAGGTAACATATATTTTCTGAGGCGAATAATGCTATTAAAAAGAAGTTTGTTTAATTAGTACCCTTTAAAAATCATGACCATTTCTGGCGGCGGCCGGATCCCTAGCTCTTCCCTCTACCCAAATCCATTTACCTCATCCACTTGAGTTCGTGTGATAACTGTAATATTCCCACTAACAGCAGCACCCTTGACATCTATTATCAACTTTGTCCATTCAATCTTTTTGCTCCTTTACAATGTTGAAGTTTTTTGCAATTCCCAATGTAGGGTAGGTACCGTATAAGTAACAATAAGTAGTAAGAACCTCTACCTCGTTATATTGTGTATAACTTCATAAAAAAATATGTTGCAAAAACGATCTTTAGGGTTTAATAACTGCATTGAGTAATAATTATATAATTTGAACCTATGAGGTCTAATAAACTAATGTCGATTTTTAATGAAAATATATCAGTTCACAAAGTACAGTTAGGTAGGTACAGTCAAAGTATTTAGAAACCGACAAATTCATTTGGAACTTGCATGTTTGGAAGAAAATTGAATTCCAGGGATATTGAAAACAACGACAATAATAAAAGTAACTTAAGAAAACGAGAGACGAGACGAAATTTAGGTGTAATTTAATTTGAGCGTTTCTTCCGCTCTCTTTTGTGATACAATACTTAATGACATTATTATTATACTAAAAATTTGAAATAAATAATAAATGGTTCAACCGCTAATGAGTAAATAATAGGAATAACGATATGTAGGTACTCGTTTACAAAACATCATGTTACGGTGGAAGTACCTACCTTTTATGTAAAACGTGACATCCTGGCTGACGATCCATTTGAAGGTCGGGGATTCTATACCGGCACCAGAAACCATAAAATAATAGAATTGCAAGATGAAACTTTAAAAATGTATACCTACCTCGTTTTAAAAGGCTTTATGAATAAATTGGAGTGGGTTAATCCCGGCAATTTATATTATAATAATCATTTGATATAAAAACTTGGTCTCTGTTTCTACTTTATGACGGATCTGACTCAGCTAACCCCCCTCCACGTGGTACTTGTCTGCCCTACCCCTAGAGTGTTATTCAAGAAGGCGGAGGCGCGGAGCGTGGGTGCCTGCACCTTGTTACGCCAGGGCGGAGGGGATGCCTTCCCGAAGCGCCGGAGCACACGAAAACCTAGTGCATGCTGCATGCTTGCTTGCCTGTTATGTGCATGCTGCTTGCAAAGCTTAATGCTTTCTGCATGCATACTGCATGCATGGATGTTGCATGCATGCTGCATACATGCTCATTACATTTTCTTAAATTGTCATCATAAAACATTCTCAACGTACCCTACACAGGCACAGAAATAAAAGATTAGAGTGAAAATAGGTATCAGAAACAGTGATTTACGGTTTTGCTGTTTGATGTGGGGCAGGCGTTATACGATATGAGATTCATATGATTTGATTTTATATTAAATGATAATTATAGTATTTGAACATTATATGAAATGGTCTTTAGATGAATTGATTGTTTATATCAAATTAAATTAGATAATGTAAAATTATATCAAACGTTTATTATATGAAATGATTTGTTATACCATTCAAGATTAGATTAAATGAAATTATATCATTTGAATGTTAGATCAAAAATACTTATATCAAACATTACACACCCCCTTTGCAGACTGGTTTCCACCACTCAATTATTGCGTATACCTCCGCTTATAATATGCAAGTTTGCTCATGTTTTTATTTAATTTTTTATTTAATAATAACAACAATATTAGCCGCGTGGTCCCCGGCAGAGTAGAATAGGCCACCCTTACTCTTACCGAGGTGTCGTAAAAGGCGACTAAGGTAAAGCTGCTGGCATGATCATCAGCACCCAGAGAAGGAAAACTCTGCATTTATATCAAAACCCTCGCCAACCCGTCTGCCAAGCGTGGTGAGTATGGCAATTACCCCTCATGTGATTGAGGGAGGCCCGTGCCCCAGCAGTGGGGACTTAAATGGGCTGATGATGATGATGAACAACAACATTATTTATTTAATAATTCCAAAATACAAGTACAGAATTTTACATTATATTAAAATAAATTAGGCCAAAATAGTTATCCACATAATACTTAAGAGTAAAGTGCTAAAGTATAGTAGTCTTGACATTACATGAAATAACTAGGTACTAGGAGCTAGGTACTTAAATAACGTGTGGTAAAAGAAAAAACCAATCATTTGAGACCGTAACACAGGGAAAAGAACAGAATGAAACAAACATACACGTATACACAGCAACTAGAACAATTAAACGCACTAGTTGAAATAAATCAATGGTGACCAATTACTTAATCTATTCACTGCCATATTACTTTCCTGACAGATTCTTTGAACGATTTCTTGTTATGATAAATAAAGGGGTCAACCACCGAGACCATCTTATTATAAGTATTTAAGATTCTGGTTAGGACAGCGTTTTGCCCATAGTTAGTGGTATGGGGAGGGATTGCAAAAAGATTCGAGTGTCGTGTGCGACGCCGCGGAACACACAACGTTATCTTCTCCACCAGCTCAGGAGCCCAATTCTCGGGTTTGTGACATTTTGAGAACATGGCGGATATCACCCGAAAACCATACAAAAAAACTATGTTTTAGTGATATATGTCGTATGAAAATAAATGTCACGAGCCCGAGAATTGGGCTCCAGGACTGTCGACGCGTCCATGCGCTATGTTGCAGCAAGCCCATGTCAAGCATCATACGGCGCTCCTCAAGTGTCGGTAGATTGTATTCCCGACAATTTTCTTTATATTCGATTTTATCATTTTCAATTTTAAAATTTAAAATGTTTCAGAAAATCTTTTTGTATCTTTTTGATTCTGTTTATGTGCAAACCGTAGTGTGGCGACCAGATAGGACTAGCATACTCTAGAATACTCCGAACGTATGCATAATAAACAAATTTTAAGACTTACAATTGAAGTAAATGTTTTGCAAGTTTGAATTCTTCGAAAAGCCTAAATTCTTAAATGACCTATCGATCACCTTATCCACGTGATTTGTGAAGGACATCTTTGCGTTCAGCCAAACTCCCAAGTCCCGAACAATCTTAGAAAAAAAATCCGGTCATCTCTTGTCGGTATTTCCAGAACATATGTTTTTCTGGAATTTATGGGTTATTGTGAGTCATCAGCTTTGTTGTACCATACCACAGAAGCGTACGAGATGGTCGGCCTCACAATAGTTTGGTAGAGCCATTGGACCGTCTAAGGGCTTATGCTCCAGTCGTTTTCTGTCATAGGGCTGCAAAGTTGTCGGTGAAGTTAGATTTTTCCATTGTTTTAGTTCCAAAAACTTTCTCGAGAACCTTACTGTAGAGGTCTAAGAGCAATCTAAATGGGGGTTGCTGCCTACTCGCAGTAGGACGATGGCGGATTTAATCCCTATTTGATTAATAAAAATAAATATTCGCTTTACCATTTATTTCTTTGCAAGAGATATGTTAAAAAAACCACAAAATATATTTTCTTTCTTCGAAACAACGACTGCTTTTGATAAGTATTTTCCGTAGAAAAATGAATTTCCCATAAACATATGCGATAGATTCTCCATGTTCATGTCTCTTAAATTATAAGTTCCCTGCAACAGTAAAAAATGTTTTACTGAAAATACTCTGAAATAACTTTATTTATAAACCATACCCACCTTATTTAATGAACAAGACTTTGTATTAAATATATCAGTGAGTATAGTTTGAACGAATGAAAGCTGGCACGGCTTTTTAAATTTAAATGCCCAAATATTCTGCCTCTTTCTTCGATTATTTTCATTCCATAATGCAATTTTGATCTGAAAAAATACATTTGTTAAAATAAAATGTTTTAATTATCATAAACTTTAAATTCTTTAATTCTTTGTGGACTAAAACTATAACAAAGCAGTATTTGTTCTTTTTTCGATGTTTGATTTATTTTTGTTTCCAATTTCGAATATATCGATGGTTTCAAACGGCAAAACGGTTTTATAACACCGTTTTAGCCAATTAAGGCGTTATAATAAAGCCCAGTTTCATACCCCGTCTTGCAAAATAAACACGGAGTTATAAAAAAGAAATATCTGAAGGATCGTGGATTCTACTCATAATTACAACCACATTTTAGGCTTTATCTTTCTGGTTTTATTTAAAACTATTAGTTTATTTTATTAGTATTAGCCTATAAACTGTCCTACTGCAGGACAAAGGCCTAAATCATAGAAATCAAGTTATCGCTAATATGATGGAATTAGGCTTAATCACCACGCTTGCCTAATGCGGATTGGTGATCACAAACTCGAGCAATGTTCTCTAATTCATAACTAGCTCGAATGAAAGTGATTTTAATTTCACGTTTCGAATATATGTATCTCGATATGTTATAGCACAAAAACACAACTGGAAGCGTAGGTGCATAGAGTATCACCGGCTTGTTGCATTAGCCATTGCTTGTTTTGCCAACCGTTTAAATACAAATTCCTCCAAACCGATATTTCGGTTATGGTAACCAATCTCAGCGATCACCCATCGACACTGGACATTTGTAGTATACAAGTTTGCGCAGACACAAGTGCACTCTATATTCCTTTACCCTAATATTTCGATGGGATGCCAATGTGACACGACCGAAGAGGGATCAGACGCAGGACCAGGTCTCCTACCCCCGTGGCTCTGATCTATGATATATCTATGTAACGAAACCTTCTGTGTGGTCCCCGGCAGAGTAGACTATGCCTCCCTCACTCTTACCGAGGTGTCGTAAAAGGCGACTAAGGTAAAGCTGTTGGCATGATCATCAGCACCCAGAGAAGGAAAACTCTGCATTTATATCAAAACCCTCGCGAACCCGTCTGCCAAGCGTGGTGAGTATGGCAATTACCCCTCATGTGATTGAGGGAGGCCCGTGCCCCAGCAGTGGGGACTTAAATGGGCTGACGATGACCGAAACCTTTACCCACATATGGCATAAATTTGCTACCACTATATGTACCTCTTCTACCTCAGTCTTGTGTAGTACCCTGAAGTCACCCTTCAGTGTAAAACTGTTGGTAATATTTTGGAGCAGAAAAGAATTTTCAGTGGCATTGAATGCTTTTGGCCCTTTGCATTCAATTAAACTGGAGGAAACTATGACGTACGGTCCCTGTAAAAAATATTATAATGGATTATTGTAATAGTATTGAATAAAGAAGTACCGTATATAATAATATAACACGTAAATGGGCTAACTCGACGAGGGAATTACCACCCTCTCACATAAGACAAATCTCAAAAAAGACAAACTTTCTTCCACATACTGTGGAACGGTTTGACAGCAGGAGTACTTACCAACGACTATGACTTAGGGACCTTCAAGAGAAGAGCTTACCTACTCCTTTTTAAAAGGCCGCCAACGCATTAGCGACCTCACTAATCTCGCAGATTTGCATGTGCGGCGTTACTTACCTACCATCAAGTGTCCAGCTTGCTCGTTTGTCGCCTCTAGCATAAAAAAAACTTAATACTATTTTACCAATGTTAATTATCCTCTATAAAACCATTCTAAAATTAGGCGTGAAGTATTTACAGCTAGTTTTAGTTACACGGTTAGACAATACAAAAAATATAATAACGACAACACACTCACAAAATTATCAAGTTTATTAAGTACATTGTCAGACAGTTGCTTTTGCTGAGCAACAACAAATAACGATAACAAAAAAAGGGAGTAGACAAAAATCATGATCCGACTTCCGATTACGTCCAGCACAGTGTAACGTATCCCCATAAACCGCCAGAAAAGTCTCATAAATAAACAAGCTCATCAAAATACAATAATGATTAAAAAAAGATAAATATTAATGATCAAATAATGTTCAGTCAGGCCAGTAGTTATAGTATAAACCGAGCGATTGCTCGGCTTTCAGATTCCAATGATCAAACCGCCGACACTGCAGACACAGACTATTATTATCTTACTCTATGCTGTAGACCAATAACTGGGATAATCTCCTTTTCCTAACCACCGAGTGGTGGCCAGGAACAAGGAGAACTCGTACCACCACAGCGCGCCGGCTCGACTAGGGAAGTACCACCTTCTCACATAGAACAACCAAAAAACATCAACGTAAAATATCTATCCCCGCACCCGATTCTTCCGCTCCCTTCCCGGCATCCGGGCATCTACGCATGCCAATATAGGAGGGCTAGCATGAACTTTTCGAAGAATCGTAGCGTAAGCAATTTTTATGACAACTAAAAGGCTTCCTCTACCGTATGTTAGCATAACTATCACCTCTCTCACTTGGAATTAATAGTTGAAAAATTGTTGCGTGAGCACGCCACGAATTCCTTCAATGTTTGTGCTAGCCCTCTGGTGTCATACTTCGAGCACTAGAGACAGTGTCTGAACTTCTCTTGGAATAGATTCCAACCGTAATTCTAAGTGACTTTAACGGCAATTTTACCGAGTGACTATGTTCATAAACCACCGATCATGCGAGAAAATCATGTCATGGCTTTGCATAGGCCTATAAAAATGTTTGTTTATCGGACAACAAAGATTCACAAGTGTTAAAAACATACAACTGAATAATTATATTACTGTTAGTACTTTATAATTAACACAGACATAGCCCAAAGGATTGCATGTCTCACGTGGCAATGGGCATAGCGAGGAGAACAGACGGCCGTTGGGGTGGAAAGGTCCTCGAGTGGAGGCCACGTACAGGAAGTCGCAACCGTGGCAGGCCCCTCACAAGGTGGACCAACGATCTGGTGAAGGTCGCGGCAATCCTGTGTGTAGAACATTTGGGGAGGCCTATGTCTAGCAGTGGAGGTCTATTGACTGAAATTATGCGTAATTTGGCATAAGTGCTCGCGTAGTGGATAGTACCCACCATCGGCGATGGCCTCAAGGACACTGTTCAACAAATCAGTCCTCACATTTATAGCATAGTTGACCCACAGGCTGTTCGTATAGAGTTCGTATAAGACAGTCCCCCCCCCCCCCTCCCTTCTACTAACAAACTAATTGTGAATACAGTATTGAAAGAGTTATCCTTTAACTCTTTACCATTGAAGAGTTGACCTTTCATCATCAGCAGAGCCACATAATTAATACAATCAGTCGTAAATACTGGTGCAGTTTTGAAAAAAGATACAAAAACATTAGGTGTGCCTTAAACATTTGAGGGTTCCCCTCAAATTTTCCAGGATCCCATCATCAGATCCTGATATCCTTATAATGGTACCAATCCGGGACTATCTACTTTCCAACTAAAAAAGAATTATGTAAATCGGTTTATAAATGGCAATTACTTTGCCATTCGGCGAACAAACAAAAAAAATAAAAATATACGTGTCGAATTGAATCCTTTTATTTTTGAAGTCGGTTAAAAAGCGTGAACTTGACTAGTGTCGAGCAACGAGCAATCCTGCGAGCCAGTATATTCGTACTGATCGATAACGCCTTGCGCTCTCGCTCAATCTTAACATTGTGCTTGAGGTCTTCATTGACAATGTGACCTACGTACATAATGAATGCTTAAAAGTAGGCCATCAAATGCGTCACGACCGGTAAATCTTAAAAAAATCATAACTAATAAAATAATGGTATAAATTGGCCTATATTTTCGAAAAAAATATAAAACACATAGTGGCCAAAATCTTGGCCACGCCCATTCCGAGTACTTCACTCACGCACAGTGTAACCGTCCTACATAATCCGACGGAGAAGTTCATAAAAATTTTGCGATATGGTCATCAAAATATTGTTTAGGTAGGACTTGGAATAAATAGGTACCTAAATATTGATGATCCAATATATTTTATTACTTACCTAGATTTGTTACCAAATACGATTCATCAACATCACTTCTTCTCCATAAAGTGCCACTCCGACTAGCGAAGGTTGGCCGTTAATCTAGCATATTCTTCTCGGTCTTTAGCGTAGCGAGGCGAAACAGCTCGGCAGGCGCTAGACGATCCCCGTCCACTCCCGGATGTTACGCAGCCATGAATTTTTCCTGCGACCCACTCGCCGCTCACCAGCTACTTTCCCCATCAAAAAAAGTTGCAACAACTCGTATTTATCGTGTCTTAACACATGTCTTAAGTAGACAACTTCCTTCTGCTTGATGGTCGATAAGAGTTTGCGTTTTCTAGATAGAACTTCAATATTTGACGACCCGTTTGGAACAGTGGTAATGAACGCTGCCTCTGGAGCAAGGGTTGCGAGTTCGATCCCCGCACAGTGCAAACATTTGTGTGCATGAACATATCTGTTTGTATTGGTCTGGGTGTTATCTATGTATTATAAGTATGTATTTACAAAAGAAAAGTATTACATATATGTATATATTTGTAATCTCACTGTTGATTCTGATATCCATAACACAGGTGCTTGAGCTACCTATCTCGGAGTCAGATCAATGTATGTCATGTTGTGAAATATTATTTATTTATTATATGTATTTGTTAGTCACTTTTTGAATTTCCAACATTTCGAATGCCTTGATACGCTTTCTGATGCCTACTTTGATCGTCCAAGCTTCGCATCCGTATAGAAGAACAGGCCAGACATAGCAACGGAGCTGCGTGCTATTTCAATACGTGATCTTATCTCTTGGTCGTTTTCCCAAGCCTCATTCAACCACGTACCCAGGTACCCATAACATCACTAATGATCGGTTCATTGTTATGGTATTTAATTTATTTGATTAAGAATTATTAATGCTAAGCAAACCTTTTTTACAATAATTTAAGAAAATAAATTATGTCACACGACATCTAATGCAGTCAAATGCCAGTCAATAATGTCAAAGTTTATAAGATTTCATAGAATCTCATCTCATATTATCAGATTGTTTATTCGTGGCTATCTTCTTCTTACTCTGTGTTTATATTCAGTAAATTCACCTGAACAATTTAAGATAATAGATACCTACATAGTTACTACGCTATATTTATTTATTATAATATGTTTTAAAGAATGACGACGAGGAAAAGCAAGGTAAAAAACAAATAGAATTTTACTATCGTTGGTTAAATACGATTTACATTACATTTACCTAGTAATAACCTTCAACCGATTACGGCTACAGCGGCCAATTTCAACGATCAGCCACGTACGCTGGATATATTATAGTGCTCAAGTGTGTGCGCAAACACAAGTGCACTCTCTATTCCCTTACCCTCATATTCCGATGGGACACTACTGTGTGACACGATCGGAGAGGGATCGGGCACAGGTTAACAGCTTCAAATGCTTTCCGAGGCATGGGGTTTCAAGACCGCCATCTTCCAGACTCCGGGCTGCCACTAAGAATTTTTTACCGAAAACTTAAGTACCTACAATTTTTTGGCCCGACCCGAGGATCGAACCCGGGACCTTTTGCGCAACCGTCGCTTTAAAGTGCGACCCACTAACCACTGCGCCACTGAGGCATTTACCTACATAAATACGAGTACAACTATATTGGAAATACTTATCTTGTATAGTATTGCTAAAGGAAAATATCATAAAGAAACCTTCATAGGTATGCTAAAGAAGATATTTTAAACCCGTGCATGGGAAAATAAGCTTATACAGTCTTAGATAAAATCAAAACAGCAGAAGATACGGCACGTCCCTTCTGAAAACGGGCTTGATGCACAACTACATGCACACATACTCCCAGTTCTATCACACATTTGTAAACTTTATTATTTTTATATTGGAAGACAGAGACAAACCTATTTGTATTAACATAGCGTGAGTGAGTCAAGCGTGCTACGCACAGCCACGCGTCAGAGTTAGTCCTTCAAATTACTAATAGACAGAACCATTTCCTGCTATTTTACCTGACTCGGCAGTCTAGATCTATGATTTGCAGCCAGATGTAGTTTGTAGTATGTATGTATTATGTTCATACGTGTTGGTATTAACATTTCAGAAGACAATTAATGTGTTTGAACGTTTTGGATTGTTTTTGGTATGGTTTTTTTTTAAATTATTTTTTGATTTAATTTAAGTATGCAGAGCATGTGTGAAGATGTGAATTTTATTGCGGTGCTTTTTGATTTTGCTGTAGGTGAACCTTAAAAAAAAATACTTAGGTAAATAAATAAATAGCTAACAATATCTTATAGGTACACACCAAAGTAATTAAGCACAGATACAGATCACAGATGCACAGCACAGAAATAGTGGAGATACCACAAATTGATAATTAAAAACATTTCAGACTCGTTCTGAAGCTTCACTTCCTGGGAGCAGTAAATCAGATATTAAATTAAAAGAAGAGGTGTATATTCCACCGCTAGACTGAGCTTACGGTTAAGGTGTTGAGTCTTCAAGTGACAGACGAGGTGTCCAAGCACTACGCCATAAAGGTGACATTCTTCGACCAACTGCTGCTCTCCGGCATCATCAGAACTGTCGGTACACGATCCATCACCAAGAAGAAGGTCATAGCCATTGGGAGCATGAATTATGACCCTTCGGACTATGAGAAAATGTGCATGTTTGCCGATTGCCCTTTAGTTGGTTAGCATAGCTTTGAAGTATTTAAGATGGAAATAAGTGGTTTTACTAACGTAGGATAGTTCATCGATTGACGAGAAGATATAGCAGCATACCTAGGTAATAACTCCTTGTAAATAGGTGGATGAATTTTAGGAGGATAGGATCTTTACGTTATGATTCTCTATTACTGATTCTCGATGTTTATGTGGAGGATAATTATATTTTCAGGTAGAACGGACAGTACCCTTTCTATTAATGAAGCAGTTAAAGACCATTAGAGACATACTTTATCAATAATTTAATAATCTTAAAAAGATTTGATTGTTTATAAATTTTTGCTAAGCATACTATTATCTAAGCATACGACAAAAATAAGTAAAAAACAAAATAAAAAGTATGTTGATAGTACATATTTACATAAGTACAAACCATTATTATCAGCCTAAACGCGTCCGCTCCTGAACATAGGCCACCTCCCTAGTGATTATATTCTCTTTGGCCACCTCCATTGACTTCCGGAGTGCCTGGAGCCCAATTCTCGTGCTCGTGATATTTCATATTACCTGAAAACTATACAAAAAAAACTATGTTTTAGTGATATATGTCATATGATAATAAATAACACGAGCAAGAGAATTGGGCTCCTTGTCGCAGGCCTGCATACAGCGAGATCCTGTGATTCTGATCAAGTCCATCCATCTCGTGGGTGGACGTCCCATGCGTACGAGTATATATGGTCTCCACACCTGAACTTTTGCTCCAATAAACGTCTGATATAATATATATTTTATATTGATACATATTTCAGTCAACATACAACCGCTAAAAAGTATTGAGACAAATACAAGTGCAGTGCATCAGACAAGTGCGCCATCGTTTTCGGACAGACCGAGCAACGACGCTAGCAGATCTGCCACCGCTATCAAGCCTTTGTGTGATATAAGCTGCTGCAATGTGGATATATTGCCTATATTTATAAGTACGTAAAAGTATAATTATCATATAGATTTTATATCAGACTGTAGGTAGAATGAATCTTTTAGGAATACATACATTTAGAATGAACACAAAAAAATTAATTATCAATCATGACTTGCTAAATACCGATACCATTTAGAATCGGGTGAGATGAGGATGAAGGAAACGCTCTTTAAAAAGTGGCAGGCGAGGAATCTCTTCGATACTGTATATACAGGGCTGCCAAACGTGCCCTCTATAAGAAAGCTGAACCCAGAAGCAGACATTGTCTACCAACGCTTTAAAATACGCGGGAATTGTCTGAAGAGCAGAAACTCATCTATACGTTAGCGCAATTTAAGGTAAGGCAGGGCCAAATATTTCACCGTGTGGTAGAATAGGCCACCCTCACTCTTACCGAGGTGTCGTAAAAGGCGACTAAGGTAAAGCTGCTGGCATGATCATTAGCACACAGAGAAGGAAAACTCTGCATTTATATCAAAACCCTCGCCAACCCGTTTGCCAAGCGTGGTGAGTATGGCAATTACCCCTCATGTGATTGAGGGAGGCCCGTGCCCCAGCCGTGGGGACTTAAATGGGCTGATGATGAAATATTTCACAGTGCCACTGTATTAATAACTTTGGACACAACCTACTATGAAAGGACCTGGTGCTAAAAAATAGGTAGCTAGTATTTCTACAAACTGCTGAACGGTCACTAGATCTCCCTCAGAACCAGGAAATAGTGCCACTGATGATGCTTAAAGATGTCTTGAAAGTGCACATGAAGCTCTTTGAGTCGATTTTATACGTTGTGGAGAAATGGCCTTTACAGCACAAGCAGGAGATGCTGTGATACAGATGGATATAATGATGTGTACAGTTATGTGGAAAGACCGCGTGAGAAACTAATACGTAACACCCTTCATATCCATGACATAGCAAACAAATTGCAGAAGAGTCACCTTTGCTGGTTCGTTCATGTAAACCAGATAGCTACGTTAGTAACAAATGTTTGGCCACGGCTCAAACACCACCAGGGCCTGGTGTTTGACGCGTGGCCAGATGGGATAAATCATATAAGGCATGACTTAACGTGGTATTCTATATGAATGCCAATAGCCCTGATTGTTGATGTCAAGACCGTGAGAAGTGTAGAAGGTGTAGCAAGCATGGATAAGAACTCTGGGCTCCAAAGCGATAGTTTTTAGGGTTCCGTAGCCAAATGGCAAAAAACGGAACCCTTAAAGATTCGTCATGTATCCTGTCTGTCCGTATGTCACAGGCATTTTTTCCGAAACTATAAATCTATACTGTTAAAACTAGTTAGGTTAGGACAGTTCCTTTTTTTTTTAATTTTGACAATTGTACATTGATATCGATGCCCTTAGTGTTTCTAATTACAAAATGTTGGTATTTTAAACATTACCAACCAAACACGTATCCTAAACTATTATAAATAGTACGGTTTTCAAATAAATGTTGGTGACAACTTCTCTAATTTTGGTGGCATTATACCAATTTTGGTGTGTGATACATTTTTGTGTTCAGAATATACCAGAACTTATTATTGTTTTATAGTAAACTTCACAGACCTTTTTAAAACTGTAGATAATACTCTTGCTTATGCTTATACTAATTTACTCAAAAACTAAACTGACAAAAAATTATTACCACAAGTAGGCAAAAAACATGATTATTGAAATTTGTCCCAATGATGTTTATTTGTTTCTTTGTTGATTGTTTCTTAACATATCTAACTCAAATAGCAGGTTAAATGGTTATAGGAGGAATAAAAAAGAAATCGGCTTTTAGATAGAGACAAAATGCTTATCAAGAAACGCATGGAGCCGATGATCCAACTGCCGATACTGCAGACCAAGAGCTGGGACAATCTCCCCTTGCTGACCATGGAGCTGGTGGTGAATCGGAACACGGAGAACTCTTACCACCACAACTTGTTGAAACGAGCCAACTACATGAAGCTAACGCTAATAGCTGCGTATAACATCCAGATACCGTACGATGCAGATTACGTTTATACGGCTGCGTCCAATTTGCCTCTTCATAATGAGACGGTTAGTAGGTAATTTTATATTTTAGAACGAGTTATGTCACACGTGACAATCAGTCAACAGTCCATCTCCGTCGACTGACTGATAATGTTAGGCCTCTCGTCCATACACCACAGATTTCTATCCCAGTCATTCGTCCTCCTTAGGTCAACTGAACTCGGTTACTACGACAGTTAGTGGCCAGCCCACTTCAGAGTATTAAATCGTCAGGCATATAGTCCTTACCAACTAACTTAGTAAAACCCTCGCCAACCCGTCTGCCAAGCGTGGTGAGTATGGCAATTACCCCTCATGTGATTGAGGGAGGCCCGTGCCCCAGCAGTAGGGACTTAAATGGGCTAATGATGATGTTAATGATAATGATAGTCCTTACAAAGACTATTATCTTTTGACATGTATATTACACTTTGCACTGTATATGAGTTGAAGAACGAATTTCATCTTTGTATGTGAACTTCTCGCGTACATTTAACGCCATTTAGCTGCAAAAGTTCCAAGAAACAGTTATTAAACTCATAGTACCTACTTGTGTTTTTGAAAATTTAGTTAAAGATTTTATATTTCCATTAAAAGTAAAGTATCAGCCTATAAACTGTCCCACTGCAGGGCAAAGGCCTCCATCATAGAAATCAAGTCATCGCTACTATGATGGGATTAGGCTTAATCACCACGCTTGCCAAATGCAGATTGGTGATCACAAACCCGAGCTATGTTCGAAAAATTCAAAACATACTTTTCGCTCGACCCGGGAATCGAACCCTGGACCCCGAGATCACGGCTCGGTACTTAAACCACTAGACCAACAGGGCGTCCAGGAATATTTCCATTATTATGTTTAATATTTCATTTTCAGAACAAAGGTTTAGTAACTTATTATCAAGGCAACAGAATATCGAAGAGATTCAACTCTTTGAGTTTTTATCCGAAATGGGAAAGTCTCAGAGTGGGTGATGATTTATTTACAAAAGGAGACAACAAATTTGTTTGCAACATGGACGGTATCAAAAATCATGAAAACATAGATTTGGATTATTACTTATCCAAAAAGCTTCGACCCTGTAAGTATACGTTAGTTTACATGTAAAATCCAAAGATTAAAACAGACAAATTGTCCTATATAACTTTTTCTTATTTAATGAGCTCACTCAAGCATTTGTTTCAAGACATGATCGTATGGGGCTCGTTCCACCGCACCCTCATGCTAGGAGATTCCGATACTTGGCTAGCTGGGCACCTCCGCAACTTTTGCTGGCCCTTCGAAATGCACATCTACGGCGAGCAGAGCGGTCTCAGCTTCATGGCCTTCCTCAACCTCTTCCACTTGCTCTACCCTGGTGGTAAGACATAATAGTGTGGAGTTCATTCCAACGCACCCTCATGATTGGAGGTTAGGGCACGTGGCTAGCTAGGCACCTCCGCCACTTTTGCTGGTCCTTCGATAATGCATATCTACGACGAGCAGAGCGGCCTCAACTTCATGGCCTTCCTCAACATCTTTCACTTGCTCTACCCTGGAGGTAAAACATGATAGAATGAGCTTGTTTGCTGATTGAGCGGTTCGGACGTATGGCAGGCTCCGCAACTTCTGCCTAGGTGGTGCACATCTACGGCGAACAGAGCAGCCTCAAGATTCATAGCCATCCTTAACCTTTTCCACTTTCTCTACCCAGGCGGTAGGTTATTTACTAACTTGTACGAACGTCTTCTTTTGTGCCGTATCCTATTCTCATAATCAATATATCCCTAGATTATTTTGATGTGTTTATTCCATTCCACAGCACTGCAATGATCAAAGCTAATACAATTTCAACAGGACAACGTGTTATTTATTCCAAGGAACGCTCAAAATATCGAACATTTAGAGAAGTGTAGACTCAACAGGCTGATAATGAATCTACAGTTAATTTATTTAAATTAATTTCATCAGAAGACACAGTGCGGATGGCAGTACCGCTGCAGTGGGTGAACGCACGGGCAATGCAGGAGGCTTGCCACTGCGACCTGCTGCTCACGCCCAACGACATCCCGGCCTCCGCCCAGGGAAGCACTCCTAAGCCTAAGTAAACATTCACACTGTTAAATCAGACTAGAGTATAGATACTAAGATAATTACAGTTAGGATACGTTAATAAGAGTCGATAAAGGTAAATGGAGTAGGTAAACGACTACTAAAAGCCATGTGCTTGTTATACGTTTGCCTACGCGTCGTAACTTGAGGTAATGAGATATAGACTGCTGGATATAAGATCCTGAAGTTCAACGTACATAGTACAAGTATATTCCACAACTTAAATAACTTAAAACAATAAAGAAATAAGCACGTTACTGTATATTTAGGTAGTCAGAATAAATTTCTTCTTTCATAAATTTTTGGTCCAAATATGAAAGTGTCGGCCAAAAAAATTTTGCTGTATTCTGTTAGGTTTTGTTTCCCCTAATGTTCAAAGTCAATTCAAATTTCAATTCAATCAAGAGAATTTATGAAGTGAAGATGTTGATTTTTATTAGCATAAATATTTATTTATGCTAATAAAAATCGACATCGACTTCGATTTATTTGAATTTGGATTTCCAAATTCAAATAAATCCAAGGATAATGACCGCTTTGATGCCATAATAAATACTCAGGGGGACAAGTTTTTTTTTATTTGACAGGTGGAAACGAGCAGACGGATCACCTGATGGTTAGCGATGATAAGTTCTACAGAATACAGTAAAAACATTTTCTGGCTGGCACTTGGACCAAAAAAGAGGATGTCGTTCCAAGCATTGTTTCAGGCTCGCAACAGATTCGGCCCTGACAAGCGTCAGCACCTTGGGCACTACTCTTCGGCCCACGGGGGCTGATGATAACTGCGCCTTCATCATCGTCGAGGTCAACCTGGCTAGGCCACTGAAAAAGGCTTCCATACCCAGGCTCATTACCAGGTCCGAATGAATGAAAACAATTGAAGTTTCCAGATTTTTAGCTCCAATTATTGTCGATGTCCTCCTCGAGACTTAGCCAGAAACATGTCTCACAAGGGTTGTGATGTCCGAATATATAGGTATTAACTTTGTAATACAATATTTTATCACTTTTGTGTTTATGCGCTTGATCAAAACCGCACTTAATGGAAAGCCAGGATTGGGTCTAGGATATTACACGTTTCCCTAAAATATGCCTGTTCACTCTTACCTCAGAGATATCCAGATTATCATGATCAGGCAACTAGAGTTAAGGCGACGGGTAGCCCTAACTAGCGACACCAATCGATTTAAATTGTTAGCTACTAAACCGGATCTATTTTAAACAATTTCGGGGTTACAACCTCTCGGCAAACACTTATACTATTTATTAAATAACTATGCACAAATGTTGGGTCCAACGCGTACCCAAAAAATTGATTACCGCCAAAAGCGGCCACTTTTAGCGTGAATCAATTTTTCGCGTACAAAAACGGACCCAACATTTGTGCATGTGTTAACGCCGTGACCAACCGCGCCGCGCCAAAAATAAACCAACCCTAAATGGACAGCCTACAACAGGCTCATTCCACTACCTTTGGAACCAGGGGTCCTAACGCCGGGAGCATGTTAACGCCGTGACCAACCGCGCCGCGCTCGCTACGCCGCTCCCCCCCCCCCCCCCCCCCCCCATCAGACCATCCTAAAGGATCAACGCCTCTCGAGTGTACCACATTTGTACCTTACTTTGAAAGTACATCGCTGTAAAGAAAATCTTCGTCGTATTATTTCACCGCCCCGTAGCTGCCTGTCCAGCGTGGTTATTTAATAAATAGTATATGTGTTTGCCGAGTGGTTGTAACCCAGAAACCAGGTTTTGTAGCTAACAATTAAAATCGATTGGCGTCGCTAGTGTGCCCTACCACCACCTTAAGTGAAAACGTAATAGGGTCGTTCTTCTTTTTTATCGACAACGAGTCAAACTTAGATATCAACATTTAACTTTAATATAACATACTAAAAATGATAAATAGTATGTCCTAAATATTCGTTAATGTACTATTTTACTGATGAACTATTACATGATGTAAAATTTAATTGACAAAGAATACTTTTTGATTGAAATGAACACCTCTGTCACGTCCCCCGAAATTAGTGCCATTTACACCTCTGTCACGCTTTATATATTTTTTTACATAGTTAAATCAACTATAGTACCTACGAGGCGATAAAATAATGTCATTATTTCATGGTAAATAAGGAATATCCTGAGGGTATAACGTATATTTTTTTATATAATAAATTACTTCATAAGTTACTGAGGACTGGCTTATTGTCGATAAAAAAGAAGAACGACCCAATAATAAAAAAAGATAGTTTATAGTATCCAGACCCTTATTTTGATCTATCTAGTGCAGAAATAAACAACATGATGTTGGAGTTGGAGCAAGGCACCAACAGGCGGGAGTGCACGGGCCGGGGACAGCTGGACCGCGACTGGCAGTCCACCATGCGCACCGCAGAGAGCTCGCTACGGAAAGTGCCGCACTACGGTAATGATTCCACATCATCATTATTTCAGCCAATAGCCGCTTACTGCTGGACAAAGACCTCCCCCAATTTTCTCCAGACACTGTCTGGCCGCATCCAAGTGATTCCCCTGACCTTCTTCAGATCGTCGGTCCACGTTGAGGGAGGACTGAGACGGCTGCGACTTCCTGTACGCACTCGTGGACCTTTCCGCCCCAACGTGACCGTGGGAGAGCCACGCTTCGACATGAATGGGCCGGCTCGACCGAAGTGATACCACAGAAAACCGGCGTGAAGCAGCACGGTGCTGTGTTTTGCTGCGTGTGAGTGAGGGTAAAGGGGGGTTTCGGGTTCGACTAGAACAGTCTAAGGCGTTGATACAGGCGTTCGATCAGAGACGAGCTGTAGAAATAATAAAACTGAGTAGAGGACATGTTAGGGCACTCACTCGGACGCTCACAGGGCACTGCAAATTAAACAAGCACCTGCACAACATGGGCCTTTCAGATACCAAAATCTGCAGGTTCTGTCGCGAGGACGAGGAAACGACTATCCACGTCCTCGGCGAGTGCATAGCGCTGCACAGCTGCAGAAGCCGGCACCTGGGAGCACACATGACCTCAGCTGACGAGATCAAGAGCTCCCCCATCAGCTCCATTCTCGGGTTTATCCTGGAATTGGAGCTACATGAGGTGCTGTAATAGGTTACGGGGCTGCCACAATAGATCATCTACTGGTCGCAGTGGCTATGAGACGCAAGGCTCACCCCATTTCTATCAAATAATAATAAGGGGGGTTTAAAGGTTGGCAGCGCAATTTTGACTTTACTTGTGACACGGGTGTCCATTGGCGGCGACAATCTCTTACCATCAGGTGATCCGTCTGCTCGTCTGCCACCTATCACATAAAAAAAACGGCCGTCTGTTCTCCTCTGTTGTAATGATAATATACGGACCAAGTAATATTTACACTTAAAAAGTGCTAACATAGATGAAATTCAAAAATTTAATTTATATGTATTATTTTTATACTACGGCGGTGGCAAACAAGCATGCGGCTCGCATGATGGTAAGCGTCTACCGCAGCCTATGGACGTTCGCACGACGACAGGCACAGCCTATGGACGACTCCTTTTTTGAAGAACCTCATGAGGTTCTTCAAAAAAGGAGTGTTAAGGTTTTTAAGGGGTCGACGGCACGTATGCAGATCCTCTGGAGGTGCGAACGTCCATAGGCTGCGGTAGACGCTTACCATCATGCGAGCCGCATGCTTGTTTGCCACCGACGTAGTATAAAAATAATACATATAAATGAATTTTTTGAATTTCATCTATGTTAGCACTTTATAAGTGTAAATATTACTTGGTCCGTATATTAGCCGTTTTTTTATGTGATAGGTGGCAGACGAGCAGACGGATCACCTGATAGTAAGAGATTGTCGCCGCCAATGGACACCCGTGTCACAAGTCAAGTCAAAATTGCGCTGCCAACCTTTAAACCCCCCTTATTATTATTTGATATAAATGGGGTGAGCCCTGCGTCTCATAGCCACTGCGACCAGTCGATGATCTATTGTGGCAGCCCCGTAACCTATTACAGCACCTTATGTAGCTCCAGTTCCAGGATAAACCCGAGAATGGAGCTGATGGGGGAGCTCTTGATCTCGTCGGCTGAGATCATGTGTGCTCCCAGGTGCCGGCTTCTGCTGCGGTGCAGCGCTATGCATTCGCCGAGGACGTGGATAATCGTTTCCTCGTCCTCGCGACAGAACCTGTAGATTTTGGTATCTGAAAGGCCCATGTTGTGCAGGTGCTTGTTTAATTTGCAGTGCACTGTGAGGGTCCGAGTAAGTGCCCTAACGTTAAGGGAATACAGCATGTGTATTCCCTGAGAAAACCTCTGATGGCAGCTCATTCCACAGCCCGGAGCGTTCGCGGGAGGAAATTCCTCTGGAACCGTGCTGTGCTGTGCGAGACCATTTGGGTTCCAATGTGTGAGGGTGGACGCTCTGAAAGACTTAAATATATTACACACAATATTGTCACTACCTTTCTATCTTGTTATATTTGTAATTAGTATACAAGGCTAAATTAATGTAATTTAGACCATGCATGTAAACCATGTTTTAAGCAAATAAATATCTTGAATCCTATGGAAACAAGAAAAAACGAGGGCAACTACTACAAACACCCGGCCGATATTGTCGGATTTATTGAAAAGGAATAAACGATAGTTTCTCTACATAGTTACTGCTGGTTCATCCGTACAGGGATGACAGAGTTCTGCGCATTCAACCGACAGCTCAGCGAGACACGGACACGTGTTGAATTGATGACGTCATGCTGGCTCGATGCCGCTGTCTACGTCAACAACAACTTCGTGGTCCAGGAGTTCCTGCAGTCTGATGAGACCTTTGAAGTTAGTGACGTTATCTTCTAACTTCGTTGCTTTATGAATTTGTAAAAATAATAGGCGATCGATATTCAAACTTCTTTAGGTTGACATAAAATTGTCATTAATTATATCTTTTGGAATAATGTGAGGTTGACGACTTTTCTGATGGACTAGTGCTAAGCGTTAATCGCTCGCACACGTAGCAGGGGTGGGCGAAGCTTATCCCTGCGCTCACGCATAACGCAGTGCAAACGACTTGCCAGCTGACTGGAAACCAGCTACGATCGCTGATACCGTAGGAAAGGGGGCTTTAAAGGATGGCAGCGCACTTGCGACTTCACTGGTGTGGCAGGTGTCCATGGGCAGCGGTAATCGCTTGCCGTCAGGTGATCCGTCTGCTCGTCTGCTAACTCTCCCATAAAAAATACCTATAGGAACACCTTACTGACGTGTTAGCCATACTATAAACTTCACGCGTAATCTATTTTCTTTTTCGAATGAGAGACAATTCGCAGATTACCAGTTTTAACATGTTAATGAGCGGATCCAGGAAATGCTGATGATGTCCCACGCGTGCCTGATGCGCGTGGCGTGCAGCACGCTGGTGGGCACGAGCAACCGGCTGGAGATCGACCCCACGCTGAAGGCGGCGCGGCACGCGCGGCACATGCAAGACACTGCGCACGCGCTTGAGCTTTACTTGCAGGTCTCATTTCCGCCTTTTTTATGTGTTAATAGAAGACAAGCACAATGATCTGACCAAATAAAAATAGCTACATCCCTGCAAAAGTTCTACGAGGTGGTGAGTTGCAGTGACCACGATCCGAGTAATTTGGAACCAACTATGTAGAAGTAAGAGAGGGAAGACAAGCAGACAGGTCATCTGATGGTAGGCGTTTGCCGCCACCCATGAACACCACCTCCAAATTGTCTCAGCGAAACACAGCAGCCGTGTGGTCCCGGCAGAGAAGAATAGGCCACCCTCACTCTTGCCGAGGTGTCGTAAAAGGCGACTAAGGTAAAGCTGCTGGCATGATCATCAGCACCCAGAGAAGGAAAACTCTGCATTTATATCAAAACCCTCGCCAACCCGTCTGCCAAGCGTGGTGAGTATGGCAATTACCCCTCATGTGATTGAGGGAGGCCCGTGCCCCAGCAGTGGGGACTTAAATGGGCTGATGATGATGATGAAACACAGCATAAGCGACGCTTCACGCAGTTTTTTTTTTTTTTGATGTCGTGGTATCTCTTGAACCCGCCCATTCATGCTGAGGCGTAACGCTACCACGGTTTGCCTTTAGTTTAATTTTAGCTTGCCTGAGATGATGCGCATTAAGAATGACCCTGCCTCACGCTTCAAAAAGTCGTGGGTTCGATTTCCGCTATGGACAAACATTCGTGTGATGAACACATGTTCAGTCTTCTTCTTTGTCTTTACCTTTCAATCGGGGTCGACTCTCCTCGTCTTACAGGCGCCCGAAAAATGTTGAGTGAGTAATATAAACATAGGTCGTCCAGTGTCACGATGGGTCGACAACATCACCAAAAATTAGCAGCTCAGGACCGGGTACATTGTTGTATGGAAAAGGAGGCCTATACTCAGCAGTGGGTTCTACCGATGATGATGAATATAAACATAGTCCTATATTACAATTAAGACCATATAAATAATGGTAAACATGATGACAACTTGTTCTCTAATTAAACTATGATAATGATATTCTGACCTTATGAGTTAGTATTTTAGCTAGTGGTGAAAAAACCACGCAGCGCGAGTAGCTGGCGCGAACTGTCCACGTGTCTCCGCGAAGTGGATCAAGATTGGGCCAACGTTTGCATCAACAAGGCTGTGGTCTTGGATCCTCGTCAGCCATTGAAGTAAGTATGGTCCGCCATCTAATGCCATACGCATAAATGATAGGTACGAGTACCACCCAGTGAACTTCGATCGATCCATTAGAATTGCCGTCTACTCATTTGCAAAAATATTGAAAGTAAATGACGCATAGGGCTAATAAGTAATAGGCTTTCGATGGATGCAGGTCACTAACTAACATACAACATACTCTAGGTCCCCGTGTTTATGAGTTACGATGGTCAGACGGCGATCGATTGTAATTACGAAACTTCCTATATCCTAGATCGGAACGCTGATCATGCTTCACGATTCGGAAAGCCAAAGCTTTGAACGCAACTGGGAATGACTGAGATGATGAATGAAGAAGGCTCAATAGCTACAGCAGTGAATGGGCATAGGCTGTTCATCGATTGTTTTATTGATATCAACAGCCTGGTGGCAAAAGGCAGCATCCTTTTTGAAACGGATCCGGATGCAGCTGAGCCTTTCTTCGCGGCGCTCCTCGCCTTGTTCCCGTTCTGGCTGACGGGATGGATCATCGCGAATGCTTATTACGTGAAGCGTGAGCTTTTCCACATAGCAGATCAAGTCTTGGAACATATAAGGAAGTAAGTGCACGTTATGCGACAAGTTGTATGTTGAACAAGACCTTTACTTAAAACTTGCAAATTTTTTATTTATTTATTTGATATTCAATAAAAATTAAAACAATAATTGTATTGTTTTAATTTTTGTTTGCATATTGATGCAAAAATATCTAAGTTCACTCGTACATAGATATTATTGCATTTTGTATTGTTTTGGTAATAACAAAGTCAAAACCCAAGGTAAAGGTAGGTACCTATAATTGTTTGTGTCAGGTCTTGTATGTATATTCTTTCAAGTACCGACCAACCATTTGTACCGGAAACTGAATTCTTATTACGATATATGTTGAGCAAAAAGTAAACCTTAAAAGAAACTCAAGAAAGGCATTCTTTATAAATGATTCCATTCGATATTTATAAGTGAACTATTTAGCACACATACCTAGTCATAAAATATATCGTCTTGTAAGTACTTTACTTCATTACTGAACTTCCGAAAAAAAGTTAAAAGATGTTATACAGAAGACCGTGACGGATTGTACATTTGGATTAAAAAGATTTTATAAAATAGATTTAGGTACATGGGTATTAATTCAAACTAACGTTAAAAAAAATCAATCTCACCCAAAATATAGGTAAAATTACAAATCATTAGAAATATGATAACATATTTTTCACGTTTTTTTTTATGTAATAGGTAGGCAGACGAACAGACGGATCACCTGATGGTAAGCAATTGCCGCCGCCCATGGACACATGGAGTCACAAGTGCTGCTGCGTAAGTAATATTTTAGAATTTTATTTAATAGTCTTGCCCATTGTAGCAAAAAAAAACACTCGAATACTGATTTCACTTATGAACTAGGGGCCATGCTGAAGGCCTAGTAGAAGATATCGAAATCCCTCGAGCTTGGGAATATGAGCTGGGTGACTGGTGGGACCAGACTCCACTGCTGCCCGGCATAAACCCATACTATGATGCTGCAGACTTACTGTTAAGACTACGAGCATTTAGCGTAAGTTCACTCCCATCTTCGTTCGTTTCGTCGTCTCCCGTTAGGTATATTATCTTTATAAATCATTAGATTCAGTTGAAAAATCCCATGTACGATTATAGGTATTACATAAATTAACACTTTCAGCGGAGCAGACTGCCATGTATTTTTTTGTTATGTGACACAATTATTTTATATGCAAATATAATTGACGTCTATAAACGTTGTTCATGACAAAATAACAATATACAAAAGTGCGTAGTCGATGCACAATGCGAGCTTAAAAGGCTACGCACACATATGCGCGCTTACAGTAATCTCAGCTAGTTTCGGCAATAATGACAGAGACAGATATGTGGGAGAGACACGATACAATATCATGACGTTGTGTATATGTGTGTACTCCGTTGACAATGAGGGTAAAAAAATGTACGTGTCGTGGCGCTAGAGATTTGTGAATTCGATGCGATACGGCGTAATGACTTAGCTCATAGATTTTAGTACATGCGGCGAGCGTCATAGTACGTTTCGCGTGTGATTGTATAATTTATTTCGACGCGATAATACGTTGTGCCAGAAATTACTTTTAAAAAATTACGTCTAAAGACGTTGCTCCGCTGAAAGTGTTAAGTAAGTGTTTTGCGTAAAAATTAGTCATTTTATTACATAGTATTTACTCTAATTTAAAGCTAACTTATTCGACCTAATCTTTAGTCAGTGATTTATCCAAAACAGAATCCTAGCAATAGAATTTAATAGACCATATTATCTAATTGTGCCATGACCTGTCTCACCCCATTCAGTGACCGTGAATAAAATTACACACTCAATTAGGTTGTGGAATCTTATATATTACCATCTATAACGTACCTACACAATTTACTTAGTAAACATTTTCCCTTGATTGATAGTCCTGAAGCAATAAACAAATTTAGAGCATATTGATTCTGAACGTGTATCCATGATCCAATCGGTCTAGTTCTAAGGGTTCGCGATTAGCTTGCGAAGGTCTGACGGCAGTCGCTTCATTGTTATTAGGTACCAGACCTCCCAGGAATTTGGGACCAAGCGTACCCCGATGCGACTGCAAATCACACACTGGGATGACATGCGATGAAATTTCTGAAGCAATAAATTACAACATTTTTTTTATTACAAGTAGAAATGCCGCACATTCAAGAATCCCTAAAACGGAATTAGCCAACCATCTGTCATTTCCCTTTTCTATTGAAGTTGGCAGAGATCTGCATATCACGGGCGATAGCGGAAACAGGCGAGTGTGCAGTGTCCTACCACTTGGTGGCACTGTGTTGCCGGCTGCGGGGAGACATCGATGACGCTCTGTGCTACCTGCAGCAAGGAATCGACAAGTTTGGCGACGTAAGTGTCATATTCAAACTGGTATCGATCTGCTTATCACGGGCGATAGCGGAGACGGAGTAGGAGGAGGAGTATGCTATACGGCCAGAGCATACTCCACATACACGTGCCATCCAATAGCATGTTACATATTTCTGATGTAACTGCAGTGCTCATACCACTTTTGAAAATGCACTATTGCGGCTCAAATCAAATATCAATATCAAATAATTCTTTATTTGCATAGGCTTGTACACAGCACTTACAAATCGTCATACATTTGAATGACTTTAAACTATTTATAAGTACTTATGTATAATTTACATGTTATTACATATATATGTTGATACATAAAATATACTAAAGAAATTAATATGTTTATTAATTTCTTTAGTATATTTTATGTATTAAGCATTTGACCATATTTCACCTGATGGTAAGTGAGTGAAGTATAGTCTAAGATATAGCACGATTACCTAGAAGATACCTATTCACTCGCGCTTTGAAAACCCCCAAATTGTAGCCTCTATTTATTAGAATTTTGAAAAAAGCTCTGTTTACTTTTGTTTAAAGAATAAAATATCTATGTGATTTATTTTCTTAGTTAAGCTACTTACGGAGTTTACAAGCCGAGTGCCTGCACTTCAAGAAAGACATTCCAGCGGCAATTACATCGTTCGAGAAAGCAGGCAGTTGTATGAGTGCTTACAGGTATCACAATACAACCCGTCAATCCAACAATCCATGATAATTATTAATTAACCTCTAATTACCTTTTTTTTCTATCAAATATACACCGTTATTTTTATCGTTTTATTTCCGAAGCCCCTCGTAATAGATATCATTAAACATGAATAAAGCCCTTTAGCATGTTAGATAATGTTATTGTTGCTCGTTGCATGCATGTTAGATGATGCTTATTTTGTTGATCTAACATGTTAAGAGGCTATTATGAAGGATTAGGCATTCATCATTCATGTCATCCCAAACTATGGATAAGTCATTAAAAACGGTCTATTGCCTCCTAGTTTTTCTATAATAATCTCTGTTTCCGCTTACTCTACACAGAGTCTTAACAATATTATTAAGTTTAACAGGTTTTTGAAGCTGTTGATATTATCTAAAGTTAAGTTTGTTATGACCTGATTTAAGTTTAAAGATTTCATCATCATCATCATCATTTCAGCCAATAGACGTCCACTGCTGGACATAGGCCTCCCCCAATGTTCTCCACACAGATCGGTCCTGTGCCGCCCGCATCCAATGGATTCCCGCGATCTTCACCAGATCGTCGGTCCACCTTGTGGGGGGCCTGCCACGGCTGCGACTTCCTGTGCGTGGCCTCCACTCCAGGACCTTTCTGCCCCAACGGCCGTCTGTTCTCCTCGCTATGTGCCCTGCCCATTGCCACTTGAGGCATGCAATCCTTTAGGCTATGTCTGTAACCTTAGTTCTCCTGCGGATCTCATCATTTCTGATACGATCACGCAGGGAGACTCCGAAAAAAAGATTTAATGTAATCAAAACAATGCCAGCATCCTGTTGTCAATGCCGTGCTGGGAGAGGGCGCGGGCGCGCTCACTGCTGCTGGACTTGATCCGCCGCCAGCCCAGCGCCTACGCATGGGTCGCGCTCGCCGAAGACTGGGCACAGGTAAATAACCTCTATCCAACTACGTAAATCATCTTTAATCATCGTGAATATAATTTTGGGAATGTTAGGCAATTAAAATCCAGAATAATGTTTAACCTAAAACAAGTTGATTGGTTCATCGACAACTCTACAGTCAAGTGAGGAACTTTCTTAATCTGATGCTGTAGCTTACTATATTCGTCAGTCTGAAGGATTCAGACATGTCATATTATGTTGACGAACATTTTGATGTCACTTTTTATTACGCTGAAATTAATGCAAAGCGCATTTAAGGTGACGGGTAGGGCACACTAGCGACGCCAATCGATTTTATTTTTTAGCTACTAAACCCGATCTATTTTAAACAATTTCGGGGTTACAACTTCTCGGCAAACACTTATACTATTTATTAAATAACCATGCACTAATGTTGGATCCAACGCGTACGCTAGTGTGCCCTACCCGTCACCTTAAAGTGTGAATCATACTTGCGTAACTATAGTTAGGTATTATTATTACAATCACAAGGAACCGTCCCACTGCAGGGGCATATACCTATATGATTCACATTGAAGTCAATATACCTACCACTAGGTACGTTAAACCTTCCAGTTAGAGTCATAAAAGCGAGGTTTATGAAGTCAATATGTAAGTACCTAGGTAGGCAGAGACATGACTGTGCCCCGCCATTGTTGATGTCTATGAGCGACGGTTACCATTTACCATAAGATTGGCCGCATGCTCGTCTGCCTATTTTTCGCAGTAAAAATAACCTACTCGATAATAACAAATACGAAATCATACACAGCGAGCTGCATCCCCCGCATCGTCCGTAAGCGAAGGAGGTGACATCAACTCGCCCGAAGAACAGACCGCCGCGAAGACTTGCGCGAGCGCGTGCTGTGTGCAGGCGCTGAAGTGCGACCGGCAGGCGGGCCGCGCCTGGGCGCTGCTGTCGCGGCTCGTGGTGCCCAGCGCGCGCCGCCTGCACTGCAGGCAGATGGCCAGCATGGTGCGTACAACAGTCTACCGCGTGCATCAAGTGCGACCGACAGGCGGGCCTATGCGGCAGCGGCAAGCAATTACCATTAAGTGATCCGTCTGCTCTTCTGCCTCCTATCTCATATATAAAAATCTTACTAAAAGAGCTAACAAACCCTAAAGGCCGATTTTGTTATAAGTAAATACCTTTTGGTTGAAATAACTATAGTTATCTGTCTAACCATAGACAAAGTGACGGACTCTTCCTTGTAATATGGCTATTGGTTAAGATAACGTTTACTTAAAAAACACAATTTTTCCCGGTATTTGACCATTGCTTACTTTTTTAATCTATAAGTTCAGTCTGACTATCTACTTCGAACAAAAAAAATCGGCCCTAAGAAGACACTCTATGTAAGTAGCGCAGGCAACAAACAGCCACAGTAAATTTCGATGTGCTTTCTACAGATTAAATGAAAAAAATGTAACCTATAGGTATTCTGTCAATTTCAGTAGCTTGTTATGGAAACATGTCACAAGCTGCCTATAACTTTTTTATTTGATTGGTGGCAGACGAACAGACAGATGGTAAGCGATTGCTAGACACCTGCGACACCAGTGGAGTCACTAGTGCGTTGCCAACCTTTAAACCCCCCTTTCGGCCGAATTGGGCCTCCGGTATCCCTCCTCCCTCACTCACGCAGCGAAACAACACAGTACTGCTTCACGCCGGTTTTCTGTGAGGCCATGGTATTACTCCGGTCGAGCAGGCCCACTCTTGCCCTTAGCTAAGATTCTTACTATTTGGTGAGCAAGATAACATAAAATTAAACTATGTTGATTGTTTACCAGTTCGACTTCCACCTAAATGATGATCTGGTGGAGACTTCATCGGAGTCGCAGCAGTCTCACTGCCACGGGCTGGGTCGCGCGCTGCGCGAGTGTCGCTGCCACATGTGCGAGTACCTCAAGTTCTAGTTTACTCAGGGGTGTTTTTACCTAAGTGCAGGGGGTGCGTTACACCCGGGTGTCGTGTTTTAGGGAGCGCCGGGACCGTTGGTGACTTACAAATCCTTCACTGTAGCGCTCCGCACGGAGTGGAGGAGTCGAAATAGCAAAGCGGTGCCCAGGTTCCGAAGCGACAGCTTGGGACGCAAGCGGGACAAAACGCTAAGATGATGATGATCGGAGTTTAGTTCAACAGGTTTACAGTACCAAACTATTCCATTTTGTTCGCGCGTGTTGATACAACAGGGCACAAGACTATTGATTACACCCCGGCGCTACATGGGCTAGAGCCGCCTCTGAATTCACTCACTGGATTTTGATATGTTGTATGTATGTTCTTAAAAATAAAAGTATTTAATACATTCTTTCATTTTAAATAAATTATTCAATTCTTTAGGGCTGCTACAAACATGGTTACTATCACTGCTACAATCAGTAAAATCTCTTCATACGATTCGCAACTTAAATGTGTTTGTCATAAAAGTGAGAACAGGATGATGAAATTAACATAGTAGAAAAACTAACGCGAGACTACCTGTAACTCAGTGGCGAAACATATTTTTAATTATTTCAATAAAAATTTTATCGGTTAATATTTGCATCCTTTTCACCTCCTCTTCTACCAACCATTCTAAACAACATTTTTAGTATGGCTTTTGGAAATTCGCAAAAAAAAGTCCAACTTTTTTTTCAAAGTCCGTGCGGACTTGTTGATTTAGTAGGTATTACCTATACTTAGTCGAAATAAATTTCGACCCATTTCTAAAAGCCTTAAACAATCGTTGCTCAGGACGGTCAGAAGTTTTTGGGTATACCTGTTTACTGATACATTCTATAGAAGACCATTACCATAACACCTACCATTGAATAATACTTATGTGAAAGGGATATGAAAAATGGGGATACGTAGTTAGGTATCACTGTCTATATTGAGCGTTAATTATTTGAATTCTTTGCAAAGTTTATTCAGTATCTTTTATAATGGTGATTGGTGTGGGTGGATCCCATGGCGGTAGGAGGGTATCTGTGTAGTAGTTCCAAGTTCTGACTGCGAAGTAGAGGGTTGCCAGAGCACCCAGGGTGGATGAAAACAATCTAAAACAAAAGTGTGGGCATTAGGTAGATCATGACAGGGAGGTAACACAAGGTGATCATCGGCTTTTGATACTGACTGTGAGATAAGGAAACATTTATTACCTCAATCCATTTTTACATAAAAATAATACAGAAACATAAAAGTTGCGGCCAAGAAGGTTCAGTCTCAGCATGTCCTACAACCACCGTTAGCCACTGCAGCGCTGGTTTTCAGGCTGGACCTAGAGTGACGCCTTTATTAAGGTGACGGATAGGACACACTAGCGACGCCATTTGATTTAAATTGTTAGCAACTGCACCGGCTATCTTTTTAACAATTTCGAAGCTGCAGTCTCTCTAAAAACACTTAGACTATTTATTTAATAATTATACTTAAATTGGAGTGTGCTTTTGTTCTCGAAATTTGAATTACCGCCAAAAACGCGAACTTATGGCGTTAATCAAAATTTGGAGTGCAAAAACAGATAAAAAAGTAGTGCATAATTTATTATTAAATAAATAGTATAAATGTTTGCTTAGAGACTCCCGCTCCGAAATTGTTTAAAATAGATCCGGTTTAGTAGCTAACGATTTAAATCGATTGGTGTTGCTAGTTAGGGCCACCCGTCGCCTTAACCTATAGGTCTCGTAAGTACCTAGGTACTTACGAGTTCGCTTGTAGTATAATATCTGTGACTTATATATTATAAAGACAGACAAGCCACACAAACAGAATTGACAAAAAAAACTGTAATCTACTTACCACAGTTCTAACACCTTTAGAAACTAGGCCAAATAGATGGAATTCATTGACAATTTTTTTGTTATCGGTAGTTAATTCAGCGCCTAACTGCCGCATTCAAAGACGTCAATTAAGCTAAATGTTCATTAACTTAATTATGGAAAGTCTTTATGCGTATTGAAATAAGCGAAATGAATTTTTCAAGTTAGCATTAAAGTTAATTTGACGTAGAGACGTGACTCAGAGGAGTGCGGCTGGAAATTATTCAATAAAATAAATAAAACAGACGCAACATATGACATGTTACATATCTACTAAATCCTATTATTATAGATTAGAGTTAGATATATAACACACAAATAGGAAAGTACTTACACGTAGTAACTCATATCCGATAAAAAACGAAAAATACTGTAAAGATAAAAAAATATTAATAGTAACGAATGCATTAAAAGATAAAATAGATGAAGTATTTCTTATCAAAGCACTGTAGATGAAGAACAATGTGACACATGTAGTAATATTAACGGCTGACCAAAAAATGAGCTAGGCACCTAATCGAAGTATCTACATGAGTATAATTAGATTTGTTTCCATTTCATTTGCATCTCTTATAACACAATGGAATGACATAATTCCCTATGAAAACATTTCATAAAATAATAGGGTGTTTACTACTGTTCTACACGATGTTGTTCTACATAACATGATTGGTTAGTTAGGAAAAACCACACATCGCCTCTTTACAAAAACAACGTGACATCTGACGAAGATTTTATGAGATGTCACGTTGTTATTGTAAAGATTAAAACCATGTTATTTTTCAGCCGGGGTTGTGGTTGACCGTTTTAGTAACTCGTTCTTAAAATCTTATTTTAGGTTTTAATTTAAATAGTTAATCCAACCTATTTGGTTTAATCTATTTAAATATAAACGACTCTATGGTAATCCACTCATTAACATTAGGTACTCTAATAATTACATAGAATAATAACAAGACTAGAAACCTAGTCTGCGCCCGCAATTTGAAGCAACTCAATTGGAGCCGTACGGCTCCCAAAGGCCCGGACCGCTCCGCAGTCGTCCATGTCAATGCCTGTCAAACGCATCTCGCGAAAATTAATTTACTATGACGATTTGTGCCGTAAAATTTTGTCACAATGATTCGGACAAGCATAAGAAGTGTAATAACATCACTTTTCATATGAAAGCCTTCAATATTTCAAAGTATGTTGTGTTTTATAAGCTAAAAATACAAAAGATTTATTAAAATGCTCGGTGTTACCAGATAATGAAAAATGTTTTTTTCCCCATTTCAACTTTATTGTAAGATTTGATTGCTCAGACTGATTAATTTAATCAGTTGCTACTGATTTTTACAGTGTGAAGCAGTGTCTCTACTGTGTTTCGCTGCGTGAGTGTGGGTACCGGAAGTTTTGTTAAAAAATAAATATGCAAGAATTCATTTATTAAATAATAATTTCAAGATTTATGTAGGTTGATGTGTTTCTGACAGTGCAATACATGGATCCACATTTTACTCGAATTGAAACTACTAGGCAGCTCTTTATTTATTTCTTTCTTATTCATTATTGTATGGTCAAGGCATCACAAATATCAAAACATAACTTGCTAACTAATATTATAATCACAGTTAGGCAGATACTTGTAAGGGTTGTTCTAGGTAGGTACAATTATAACAGTACAGTTACTACAATAACCACTTTCCATGTTTTAGGGAAATATGTTGTGACTGGTAACATTAATTAGGATTTTTATGTTGATACTACGTACAGAGTGCCAACTTGAAAAACCAAATTTGTGCTTCAAATTTGAGGTGACAGCAGTATGGAAACTATCGTTCTAGTCTTGTTATTATTCTATGAATAATTATTATTAACTATCATTGAAGCCATCTATAAGTATACTATAAGTCTTAGTCGTAAATTATAATAATTGTATTTGCATGCTGTTATTGACGGCTGAATGGGCGGTCTATATAATATATCTTTGTCATCTTCTGTATACCCTACTCAAAAGCAAATAAATGAATTTTTATTCTTATTCTTATTCTTATTCATCTTCTGTAGGTAGTTCCTTCTCACTTCGTTACTGACGTTGGATATATATGAAACCTATCACTATTTCCAGGCCTAACTCTCCCTTAAGTTTCAACATCACCAACATGCACACCATCACTCCTTGTTTTTTAATATGCATCTCCTCACTACTCCACTCTGTGCGGTAAAGAAGTGTCCAGGTCTAGCAGGTCTGTTTCATTGTGCTCACAATTAAACAAGCATTGAATAGAATGGGTGACAAAATGCATCCCTGGCGTATTCCTTGGTTAATTTGAAGGATTTGAATCCTTAGTTATTTTATCGACTCTTACAACTTCGTGCTTGAAATACTTATACAATGTGCGAAGTAGAGCGATGTGATGATTTGGCAAACCAATTCTTAAGGTGACGGGTAGGGCACACTAGCGACGCCAATCGATATTAATATTTAACTACTAAACCGGATCTATTTTAAACAATTTCGGGGTTACAACTTCTCGGCAAACACTTATACTATTTATCATATAACCTTGCAAAAATGTCGGAACCAACAATGATTCACGCCATAAGTGGCAGCTTTTGACGTGAATCAATTATTCGCGTACAAAAACGCCCTGTTGGTCTTGTGGTTTAAGTACCGGATCGTGATCTCGGGGTCCTGGGTTCGATTCCCGGGTCGAGCGAAAAGTATGTTTCGAATTTTTCGAACATAGCTCGGGTTTGTGATCACCAATCCGCATTTGGCAAGCGTGGTGATTAAGCCTAATTCCATCATAGTAGCGATAACTTGATTTCTATGATGGAGGCTTTTGCCCTGCAGTGGGACAGTTTATAGGCTGATACTTAGATGCGGTTTAGTAGCTAAAAATTAAAATCGATTGGCGTCGCTAGTTTGCCCTACCCGTCACCTTAATGGACTGTTTCGATAAGTAGTAAAATACACAATTATTTGCGTATTAAACTGTTAATACTTTCTCAACGACTGCCTGACTTTGGGAATATGCTTTCGCCTTCGAAATTTGACCAGGTAGTACTGCAGATGCGGTTCTTGATAATACATAAATTATAGAAGATTTTGCTGTCACTGCATGTACAGTTCTTGATCAACCTTTATTTTTTTTTCTCAATGACATCGTTTTAGCAGGTTTAGCTAACAGTTTACAGTTTGATTGAACCTTTATGAATAAAGTACTTAATGTTTATCAAATTACTATCTAGCAAAATCTTTCAATCAAGGCGAGGAACCAAGGGCAAAAAAAACTATTGGTAGGTACCTACACAGGAAAAGCCACAGCACTCTTAAAATTTTAATTAATATGTAGTAAATATACAAGATTTACATAAGGTACAATAATAATCACGGAATACTTTAGAAGCAATTTTTGTCTTCCTTCCCTTAGCAGTCTTGGATCCAGATGGTTTTGAAATATTCTTTATGTTAGACTTATTCTTTTTTCCTGCGTTTTTAAGAAGACGCTCTTTGGACTTATTGAATTTTTCTTTCTGGTTTACTTTGACAGGCGTAGAGGTCAGAATTTCAGCTTTTTGATATTTCTTATACCCTGTGTCATTTTCTGGCCAACATTACTTGGTCCTCTACCTGAGGACGATTAAAGCCACGGACCCTAGCCAAAGACGTAGGTTCAGGAGCCCGTAATGCAACTGAAGGATGGCGTTTACGCAAACCAGATAACCAGTTCTTTCCTGCGATTCCTTTTGGGAATCTCTCACCTTTTCCCAATTTTTGAGCAAATTCTCCAACAGTTTTCTTAAAATCAGATGGTGTTAGGCCATAGAACAAACCATCCATCTTTGTAAGATATTTTTTTAAAGTATCTTCTTCAGAAGGGGTGAAAACTGGTCTAAAGCGGCCTAAATATTTCGAACTGGATTGTTTTTTGCGATGTCTTAGAAGAGTGCTAAATGGAAAATTACAGTTTTTGGCTGCTGATCGTATCGATCGAGGTACGGGATGCTTCGTCCAACGCCCGTTCTAATTTTTTTTCCGTCCACTCTCCTCTCTTGATCTTTCTTTTGTTGTTTGAAACCATCTGAAATAATAGACAAAGAATTTATGTTTTAAATCGGGTAAGATAAATATAGGAGGGCAAGATGAATCAGGCAGATTCATCTTACCCGAAGGGGTACTTAATGTATTGTAAAATAACCCAAAATTTAAATAAAAGCGCCATTGAAAAACGGACCCAACCAAACCAATCCTCATGAAATAACACTACTTATGAGTAATTAACCAAAGATTGGAACAATTTAGTGAGCAGAATATTTCAAAACGTACTTACCGTAAATATTTTAGTGAACCAATGCTGCTTAATTTTTCGTACTTGACAAGCGTGCGTCTCCTATTATGATTAGGTTCGCACTGCACCCTGCGCCCCCGCGTCACCCCCCGGCCTCTAATGCTAGTAGTGGCCGTATGTCGATTAAATAGAAAAAGATATTAGACTGATTCCTTTTGCCCGCTATATTTAACTTGCCCTCCCTTCCCCTACCTACACAGGAAAAGCCACAGCACTCTTAAAATTTTAATTAATTTTATAAATATACAAGATGATTCACTAAACCGATTATTAGGTAGATATAGTATTATTACTTTATGATATATATCAATATTTGTCTATAGTACTTCTTACTAACTAGCTAGCTACCTAGGTAGCCTTATCGCCGCACAATAAAAAGTGGTAGGTGTAGGTTCACATAAACTACATAAAGCATAACACCCACATTCATTCACCAAAAATCATAGTATAATAAAAAGAACTGACAAAACCAAGTTTCGATCACATCATCATCATCAGCCCATTTAAGTCCCCACTGCTGGGGCACGGGCCTCCCTCAATCACATGAGGGGTAGTTGCCACCCTCACCACGCTTGGCAGACGGGTTGGCGAGGGTTTTGATACAAATGCAGAGTTTTCCTTCTCTGGGTGCTGATGATCATGCCAGCAGCTTTACCTTAGTCGCCTTTTACGACACCTCGGTAAGAGTGAGGGTGGCCTATTCTACTCTGCCGGGGACCACACAGTTTCGATCTAATAACGGAATAATGACTAACAAGGCTTATGAGAAGCTAGTGCCTCCTCCTGGGTAACTTTGTATTGTCATTTTTTAAGGTGACGGGTAGGGCACACTAGCGTCACCAATTAATTTAAATTGTTAGCAACTATACCACATTTCTTTTTAACAATTACGAAGCTGCAGCCTCTCGGAAAACACTTATACTATTTATTTAATACTTATACTTTACTTTTGGGTCTGCTTTTGTACTGTTTGAATTACCGCCAAAGACGGCCACTTATGGCGTTAATCCAAATTTCGATTGCAAAAACACAGCGTACAATTATTAAATAAATAGTAGATATAAATGTTTGCTTAAAGACTCCCGCTCCTAAATTGTTTAAAATAGATCCGGTTTAGTAGCTAACAATATAAATGATTGGTGTCTCTAGTTAGGGCTACCCGTCGCCTTAATTTAGTGGAATCTAATAAAACATAGATCATTGAGTCGGTACAGCCATTCCAAGTTAAGGAGGCGATGCCAATCAATTTTTATTTTTAGCTACTAAACCGGATCTATTTTAAACAATTTGGGGGTTACAACCTCGAGAGGTTGTAACCCCCGAGGCAAACACTTATACTATTTATTAAATAACCATGTACAAATGTTGGGTAACTTTTTGTACTCGAAAAATTGATTCACGCTAAAAGTGGCCGCTTTGGCAGTAATCAATTTATCGCCTACAAAAACGGTATTTGTATTATTCATAGTTTTCGGCTCGTAATCTGCTTTCGGCGCTTTAATATTCTTTCTGTATGCCCCAAGGCGGTACGAAAAAAGCCAGTAAAATCTCGGACCCAACTCTAAAGCTAATGGAGGAAAGGCGGAAAATGGTTCTGCAAACCTCTGATGAAGCTCTCCAACGACGGCAGCTCAGCAAGCGCATCTCCAAGTGTCTGACCCGGCACATACGCTGATTTAATACGGAACGTATTAAAAAAGCTATAGAGCGAAACAAAGGCTCCAAAGTCTTCGATAGAGATCTGGCTATTGGAGAGAGCTTGTTGACCAAGCTGAAAACAAAAGATGGCAGAATCGTCACGTCACGCCCAGAGATTTTGGCCGAGATCGAAAACTTTTATGGTCAGCTTGACGCGACATCACGCGCACCTGTCATTGAGGCCATCGAGCGAAAAGCCAAATTAACCCGGCACTACACCGAAGATATCCCGGACGACAGCCTATACGAGATTAGCATAGCTCTCAAACAGCTTAAGAACGGTAAGGCACCGGGTGATGATGGAGTCACAGCGGAGCTTTTAAAAGCAGGTGGACGACCTGTCCTTAAAGCCCTTCAGATGCTTTTTAACTCCATCATCATCGAGGGAAAGACAACCAGAGCGTGGCACTCTGGCGTGGTGAGGCTTTTCTTCAAAAAGAGTGACAAATCCCAATTGAAGAATTACAGGCCTTTCACGCTGCTGAGTCACATATATAAGCTGTTTTCGAGAGTTATGACGTATCGTCTCGTACGCAGATTCGACGACTACCAGCAACCCGAACAAGCCGGATTCCGAAAAGGCTTTAGCACCATAGACCACATACATACGCTGCGGCAGGTTATACAGAAGACCGAAGAGTATAATCTGCCATTATGCTTAGCGTTTGTGGACTGTGAGAAAGCCTTCGACTCTGTCGAGACCTGGGCCGTGCTACAGTCTCTCCAAAGGTGCCGAATAGACTACCGATACATACAAGTGTTGCAGTTATTGTACGGAAACACCACAATGTCAGTCCATCTTAAGGACCAGGAATCAAAACCCATACCTCTCCGGGGCGACGTTATATCGCCGAAACTGTTCACCACTCTGTTGGAGGACGTGCTTAAACTTCTGGACTGGGATGGACTTGGCATCAATATAAACGGCGAGTACATGACGCACCTTCGATTCGCAGATGATATCGTAGTCATGGCTGAGACCTTGAAAGACTTAGGCACAATGCTTGACGATCTCAGTAGTCTCCCAACAAGTGGGTCTGAAAATGAACATGGACAAGACGAAAATTATGTTGAATTCCCATGTCGTACCCACTCTTGTAAAGGTTGGAAGCTGTACACTGGAAGTTGTGGACGAGTACAAAAAGTCCAGGTTGTCTAAGGTAACAGCATTACATGATTTTATTTTTGATATTCGAAAAATTACTTTTTCTTTTGTTTCGCTATGGGGAAGCTCTTGGTCTGGAGTATTCCATCAAAACTGTCGTGCCGCCCTTATGCTGTGCACGCCTTCCACGCCCGCTCACGGCGCGGCGGCCCGAGCGTAGACTGTTATGGTTAGTAGGTGCCTACTTCGGTAAGTTAAAAATTAAAAAAAATGCTGAATTATCACAAAACCATTATATTTAAAAAAAACAAAATATCTACCCACTTATGATATACAGGATGTTTCTTTTAACGTGTCAAGCGAAAATCCATGGATAGAGCAAGCAATTAACACCTAGACTGCCGTGTCAGTCACCGAGGACTGACAGGTACGTCATCTGTTCGAGCCATGTCAGTCACTGGTGCCTGACATCGTAGAGTCAACTTTGAATGACGGCAGTGAGCCGACTGGCACGTTTTTGGACTTATTTACTATTAGAAATGGTGGCCCGTGACTTATAATTTTAGAAATGGTTTATTTGCACATTCATAAGAAAAACATAATGAAACACAAAGATTTTTTTTTAATATTTTTTTTTTAATATTTTTAATATTTTATTTTTGAGATAATCAATTACAAATAATAAAAATAATTATAGGAACACTTTTATGTTTTTTTAATTATGAAAATTATTTATGTTCAAAATTGAAACATTCTATGCAAAAATGGGCTTGGTTTTAACATTGGCGGCAGTATGTAACTAACTTGTTTTGCCTTCTTTTTAGCGAATGCTCTATCCACTTTTTCTACGTTTATTCTATAACATCTTGAACAATGTTTTCGTGCTTTCTTTACTTATTGTAGTGCCTGATAAAATGACTGACGTGGCGCTGTGAAATAAATATTTACGCTTTTATCCCGTTTGGGCCGCGTAAGTCACCGGTGACTGACATATATATTTTTCATGTAATTTATCAAAATAAATATGAAAAAATTACTCATTGATCAATAATTATGCATTACGAACCCTTTTGTACCATAATTTAAAATTTTTAATTTGGTGAACTTACCAAATTCACCTTAGCAGTTTACGTGTTAGGTTCACAACTCAAACATGACGTCCTAAAAGCTGTGTATACATATTTTTTTTTGTGTACTCCAACAGTATTGCCGCTGAAGTTATAACTAACTATATTAGGTAGGTTTTCTTTTTTTATTCAATTCGAAAGGCCAGCAGCGCACTTGTGACCCTCCGGTGTTACAGGTGTCCATGGGCGGCGGTAATCACTACCATCAGGTGATGGACTTGAAGGCAGGTCCAGCTTTACTTGCTGCTACAGTAAGCTGAATCAATATTATTCGGTTGCTGAACCTTGGCCTGGCGTTTCATTCCTTTTTCAGCTAGCATGTCCCTCTCCCTTCTTGATCATTTTTATGAGGTTTGTAGGAACGTGCGATCTTAAGGCGATGAAAAAGTTTACGAACTGGAGACGGACAGCCAGGGATCGAAGCGCTGGCAGTCCATAGTAAAAGAGCTTAGGCCAAGACCCACAAAGGGTTGTAGCGCCGAAGAAAGTAGTAACGTAAGTAGGCACGTGCTTCCAACTGTGCCTAACGATAAATATGGCCCGGCCTGTAATTATTATAGAGTAGGTAGTAAGTACCTATAAATTCCTTGCGTTCCCACTGCGGGCACTCATCCAATGGGCACAGCGGTGTCTAATGTCAATACACTAGGGACTTCTTAACAATCCATAAGTATGGCTAACAATATTAAAATACTCGTACATTTTCCCAATAAGTGTTGAGTCGAGAGTTCGAGTGAGTGACGGCTTCATCCTCGCTTGGGTGGCACCGGTGGCTGGTGCCGGCTGAACTCCGTCGGGGGCGGCGCGTCCGGCTCCGGAGGGCTCGGCAGGTCCGACAGTAGCTTCGAAAGCCAGATCAGTCCGTAAACTATGAATGTGACACCGGAAAGCCTACACAAAAAAGCATACCTATTTACCGTTTTCTAAACTTTAACTTTACACCAGATATTTATTAACAAATTAAAATGTATTAGACAGATAGGATAGGTAGGTATAATCCGCGCGAGCTCCAACGAGAAATCGGGGAATGAGGGAAATGAAAAACATACCTAACATATTCTATGAGGAGTATTAAATAAAATAAATAACTGCATCACGTCAAAAGCAACTATAAAATGGGATACAGATCTTAGAATTTTCATAATTTCCTTAAGGCCCAGATTCCTCGGAGCTCGCGCGCGGACAACCTATCCTATTATAACCTACCTACCAAACTAAATCTATATATGTATAAAAGGAGAACCTGGGTGACTAATGTATTAAGTGACATGCACCCAGCCCAAACTACTGACCCTAGAAACTTGAAATTTGGGAAGGGGGTTCCTTTAATGGTGAAAGTGAGCACTAAGAAGGGATTTTTGAAAATTAAACCAACCCAAGGGGTAAAAAGGGGGTTAAAGGTTTGTACGAAAGTCTGCCATCTTTGATGTTAGAAATGCTAACCCAAAGGTTGACTGGTAGAGAATGCTTCTTGGCATTAAGTTCGCCTTATTGTATCAAAATTTGTGCAATAAAGTTTTAAATAAATAAATGTGAAAATTTGTATTCAGAGTAATAATTGGAAATAACAAGTAACCCATTTAACGTTTTTCGAAAATCACTCTTAAAGGAGGTAAAATAGGGGGTGGAATGCCAGTATGGGGGTTTAGCCATTTTAAAGTAAGAATCTTGAAAATCGCTTTTCGATATCGCGAAATACGTTCTCTTTATTTTAAACCAAGAACAAGTTGTTTTAACATTTTTTTAAATTCAACCCTTAAGGGGGTGAAAAAGGGGTTTGGAGTTTGTATGGAAGTCTGTCATCTTTGATGTTAGGAAAGTGAAAAATTGTATACTTATATTATTATTAAAATAAAAAGTAATTCACTTAAACGTTTTTGGAAAATCACCCTTTGAGGGGGTAAATTAGGGGATGAAATGCAGTATGGGGGATTAGACATTTTAAAAGCTAGAATATTAAAATTGATGTTTGGGCACCGGTTTTGAATAAAAAAAGTTATCTTTAAACTTTCAATCCCTAAGGGGTAGTTGCGCGGGTTTGATGTTTGTATGAAGACTGTTGTAATAAAGACTAAAACAGCGTTGGTAACGCCGCGGGCGTAGTCTAGTCTTGAAATATTTGACATTCATTTCTTTTGTTTCGCGATGAGGAAGCACTTGGCCCGGAGTATTCCGTCAAAAATGTCCTACTTACATTCCCAAACTCATTATGCCTCAAAATATATATTTAAGCACCGGTTTCACGCAAATCTGAACAATCTCAACGACTGACTGACAACGCCCTCATGTCCACTTTGCCAGTACTGCGATATAATTATCAAAACAATAAACACTATTTCACATACAAAAAGCATCAGTACATGGCTAGCTATGCTAAGTATAAGATAAAAATTTCACAACATCACAGACATTGATCTGACTCCGAGATAGGTAGCTCAAGCACCTGTGTTACGGATATCAGAATCAACAGTGGGATTACAAATACAACATATAATACTTTTCTTTTGTAAATACATACATAGCAAACACCCAGACTAATACAAACAAACATGTTCATGCACACAAATGTTTGTACAGTGCGGGGAACGAACCCGCAACCCTTGTATCAGAGGCAGCGTTCACTACCACTGTTCCAAACGGGTCGTCAAAGATAATGCTTAGATAGAAGGTACGTAGCACAGATCAAACTAAACAAAACTGTCATCTCACATTTACGTCAAATACTTTCATTTCAATATCAATTTTGAGGAATTTTCACAGATTGTAGTAACCTCAAGTGTGGCTGTCTGTACTTTTATAGTAGGTAGTAACAGTACTCAGTAGCAACGTACTTAGCTAACGAGAGAAATGACCAATCTCAATTATTTCCTGATAAAGAGGTAACTGACTGATCTATCAACGTACAGCCCAAACTACTGGACCGAAAATCATAAAAATGAGTAGGTACCATGGGTAGTTTTTATTATGTAGGCGCGCATCTATATGCGTATGCATAATGTGATAATGAAGGCATTATGTCACACAATCTGGTGATCTGGTTCACACCAGCCCCGCTTCCGACTCGTCACCCACGAGTCGGGAGCTTTAAATTAGGTAACTCAAAGGTCGAGACGACTATTTTCAGGCGATTCCGAATGACAATCCACTATTTCATGAATCACTCAAAACTCTTACCACCTTATTATAAATCGCGGGCTAAAGTTATAAGGTACCTTACTAAAGCTCAAGCCGTCCCCTTCCAATACGCAATGTTAAAAGGTGCAGGCACGAGTTAAGTTCCGGAACTTTTATTAGACCGCGTTTTGAAATAAGGGGGTTTCTATCGCACGCGCGGAGCATATCTCTTAGTGGATCACCAGATTATTTATATTATTCATAAAAGAATTTGTCCCCGCCCATCGTCAGTAAACACGTTTGTTTCGTAAGAGTCTTCCTGACTTTATTTGGTAAATACATACCTATCATTATTATATAACGTAATTATTAGGTAAAGGTGTTTGTAAGAAGTGGGCCTTGTGGGTGGACAACGGCACCATCCCGTCTGTCGTCGTCGACGAACGAGTGTCTGTCTTACGCATCCAAGCATGTGAAAAGGGCGTGGATAAAAGGGGATAAACATTCGGTTGTGTTTCCATTTCATTAAAATTTATTGTATTAAACAGTGAGGTTGAAAGTTGTTACTACAGTACAGACTTTATTAGACATAATACTATATTTCTACTATATAATGATAATGGTTCGATATACCTATATCAGAAATTTACTAGTTTACACAGTACATACTTACATGTATTGTATACTTTTTGATTTTTTAAATATGACTATAAGGAAACACGAGTAGCGTCCTCACTTTTCCTGATGCCACAGAATACCAGCGTCATTGCTTTTGAAGCAAGGCCACAATGCTGAGTGGCGACCATTTTGGTAATATTTAATGTATATTTATATTAAGATTAGTCTTAACTTTAATGCTGCAAATAAATATTTTTCTTTTCAGATACCTACTTACCTTGGTATCTTCAGTTCGAACGGAAGTGCGAGTAGCACCATCTCTGATGTTTGGAAGAAAGTGGAGTTCAAAGATTGGGCGGCGCCCTTGTGGCTTCATTGGTGTTGCCCGCCCATGGCCACCCCATAGGCGGTGCCAATCCCTTACTATCAGGTTATGCGTCAGCTCGTCTGCCATGGGATGGTCTACCAACAACGAACCGGAATTTATCGGCGAATTCCCGAATATTCCCCTCCCTTTCATATGAGCTGTATCCTGTTTGGTTGCGACAGGTCGTTACGGTTAACGATTTCGTTACGATATACCTAAGCCACTCCCTTGATTCCCCCATTATAGAGATATTCCAGGGAATATCTCCTATAAAAGGGGAATCAGGATTCAGGGTGGACAGGACATGTCACGTTTCAGTTTTTTCTTTCACACGAGATGATGAGGCGTAGCAACATACAGTCAGTATAGGTGGCATTTTATTATACGATTTATGGCTCTGGTGATTAGGAATCCGTTTTACATAGCACAGCGATAAACGTTGCTCGTGCAAATTAGCTTTGTTGGGTCCAACAAATATGACTAAACCTAATAAATCGAACCTAGTTCAAGTTTAGTAGTACACTCAATATTAATTATACTTATTCGAATATTTTTTTCCGATATCACTCGACTAATGCGAGTGTGGTATCGAAAAAAAAATCAGATATAAAAAATCGTTACTATGTCGAGGCCATCAGCGCAAAAGTGGCCTAACCAAAAATTTTTCATATTCATACCTACTACCATAGATAATACATATAAACTGAGACCTACTACTGCAAATTATCTATCGCAAAACCTAATAAATTTTGATGCTAAAGCGGCCTATCTTTAGTTTTACCCTTAGTTAATAGATGGCGTTGTAAACATTTTTTTGCGCGCATTGTTTTTGCTTACGAAGCAGTGTAAAAGTGGACTAACCGAGTTTAGGCCATTAAATTTAGCCATAAGTGATAAGAAAAAGAAAGATTTAATAGAGTTATTACATCTTATACCACCTGTTAATCATTGTTTTTACAATGAGCTAATAAAGACATCAACAGCTGAAATTGATATTATTTTAAATGATGAACCTACTAATGACTAATATAAATTCCATTTATTATGTTTAAATTTTATTAAATGTTTATATGTTATTTTTATTATAAGTGTGATTTCAGTTATGTACATGCATTTCATTTTTGGCCTATGCCTCAGGATTTAGGAAAAATATACAGTTACGTTAAATGCAATAAGTAGCTTAAGCCACAAAAAAAATATTTGTGATTATTTTCCAAAATAATCTTATTCATCACAAAGAATGTACCAAAGTACAAAAAAACACACCTGTTAACTTAATATCAAGTACAATATAATTACTATGTCAAATTAAATTCATAAAAATAAAAACGCCATTATCTTCATACTAATATGTTAAGCTCAGGCCACTTTTGCGCTGACGGCCAGTGTGTGTGTTTCACACAAAAAATCGCCCAAAGTGTCTATTTGTGTCCAAATCAACATTTGAACAAGAGTTTAATCCCCATCTGTACCGTGAAAACTTTGTCAGTAGGTCATTACTAGAAGAAGCCCTTGTCTTACTGCACAGATATAGAAAAAATGCAAAAATGATGAAACGGATTCTGTTCATATACTATCTTAATACATATCTATATATAACTAGCTGACCCGGCAAACGTTGTTTTGCCATATAAATAAAAGGGTTGATCGTAGAAGGGTGAAAATTGAGGATTGTATGTATTTTTGTATGTTGTATCATAAAAAAAGAGAAATTAAAAATTTTGTCTAAAAAATAAAAATAAAAATTTTGGGGTGGACTACCCCTAACATTTAGGGGGATGAAAAATAGATGTTGGCCGATTCTCATAGATACCGGATAAGCACAAAAAATTTCATCAAAATCGGTCAAGCCGTTTCGGAGGAGTATGGCAACGAAAACTGTGACACGAGAATTTTATATATTAGATATAATACTTTGAGCTCGTGCAGTAGTATGCATGTGCTTCATTTGTGTTAGTCATTGTTGCAATATGACGTTTCTACACTACTTTGTGCGGGTACACACTAACATGAGAAGTCAGTCCAGACCATTAAAATTTTGATTTGAAAAATATTGCTTGCAATATCACTAAAATAATTGTTTGTATCAAGTATTAGAGGAACAACACGTCTCATGTTATTGCATACTCGCAATCCATAACTAACAGGTGGGGAATAAATAAACAATAAATTTAAAAAAACAACATGCATTTCGGTTATGTTGCTTTTTACTATCAATTTTGATGTATGTGTACAAGTATGAATTCAAGGAAAATAAAGGAATATGTAATGTTTTATCCCTGGAACAAAAATTTTAATATATATTCTACATCGCAGTACTCGTTATGAACAAACATTACTTATGTTATTTTCGTTATAGTACTTCTACTCAATCATATTTTTTGTTCGATCGCTCATCTTGCGTAAAGATATTATTAGAGCATTTTTTCCTTACAATCATGTCACAAAACAAAAATATTATCTATGGAAATCCAATTATTGATTTAAATAAAAAATATACTAGCTAAAAGAAACAGCATTCGTTCTCCGCGAGATATTAGCTTTACTGTGTAACACCTAACTGTACATACACGAAAACAAACACGTATCAAGGAAACATCTTCGGTATCCACATGATATTTATTACAAGGTCTCGCTTACAGATGCATAGAAACGAACAATACTCTCACTGCGTATCGTAAAATTGGTGAAAAAGTCGCGATAAAAACCTAAATCCACATACTGAAAGTCTAAAAATATATTATAATAGATTTCAAATGTCTATACATAGATGAGTGTTCACTACGCGCTTATAACGAGCGTCGAGCGCGCGTCCATTACGTTATAATATTTTAAATACGATAAAACGAACCGGCGGCTCCGTCCGTACACACGGCAGTCGTCGAATCGCGGATACGTCGCTACTCGTAACCGTACCGAAGGACTAGACACTCGGTCCGAGTACCGGTCGCCCGTCTACGAGCGATGACGCGACTCGCTACTGCGTTACATAAAGTTCGTATCGAAAGTAAAATTACATGTATTATATATATTTTATATATATAAACGTCGGCCGGCGTCGAGGCCGGCTCAGACGAAGACCTTCGCGAGGCCGTCGGCGCCGGCGCTGGCGATGTAGGGCCGCAGCGGGTGGAAGGCGACGTCGAGGATGCTCTCGTCGAACTTCTTGCGGTGCGCGGTGATCTCCTGCACGCAGGTCTTGGTGTCGAGGTTCCACAGGCGCACGGAGCAGTCGTGCGAGCCCGACAGCAGGAACAGGCCGTTGGGGTCCAGCGCCAGGCCCGTGACGGCGTCCAGGTGCGCCACCATGGCGTGCGCGCAGCGCCCCGACACCGAGTCCCAGAAGCGGATGTGCCGGTCCTCGTGCGCCGTCACCAGCACCGGCAGCGTGGGGTGCGCGCGCACGCGGTTGGCCGGGCTGTCGCACGCCACGCGCAGCACCACCTGCGCACCACGAACGCCATGTACACCATCAACCAGACTCCGATCGCATGCATACATCACTTGTTTTGTATAGTCTCGCGCCTATATCATACTGCCTCGGTGGCGCAGTGGTTGGTCGGTCGCACTTTAAAGCGACGGCTGGGCAAGAGGTCCCGGGTTCGATCCCTGGGTCGCGCCAAAAATTTGTACCTAAGTTTTCGGTAAGAAATTCTTAGTGGCGGCCCGAAGTCTGGAAGTTGGCGGTCTGTTACCCCCGTGCCTCGGAAAGCACGTTAAGCTGTTCTGGTTCGGTCCTGCGCCCCGATCCCTCTCCGGTCGTGTCACACAGTAGTGTCCCAACGGAATATGAGGGTAAGGGAATAGAAAGTGCACTTGTGTTTGCGCACACACTTGAGCACTATAATATATCCTGCGTACGTGGCTGATCGTTATGATCGGCCGCCGTAGCCGAAATCGGTTGGAGGATATTATTATTATAGTCTCGCGCAATAGATATTGAAGTCGACAAATCCAACAAATCTCTTGCTGGACTTCAATGTCGAGTCTTCGAGAATTGGGGCCATATTCAATGAAGTCGAATTAAAGATTTCATACCATCCCGTCCATATAACTGTCGAACTCGTGGTCAACGTCTTGGCGCCCAGTGTGACAAGAGAAAAGAGGGTGAGAAAATGAAGTGCACTTATGTTCACACGCATCTTGTGCACTTGCGTTCTAAGCCAATTGATAAAATTGACCGCTGCAGCCGGTTGACTAACATTGCTCAATGCGGAAGATCCTGGGTTCGATACCCGGGAGCAAAGTGCGCTAAGAAACGCCCCCGTCAATCGTCAGTAGAGAATATTATACCTTAAATTATGATTAGAATACTCTGGTAGATTTATTTATTATTAGGCTCCTATATCTTAAAGGAAAATGTACCCATATAATTAACTATTGCCCTGTTAATCAGTCTATTTGTGTTATTGTGGTTCAATATATCAAATTCAACCTAATGGAATCCGTAAACGCTCGAGTTGTTGCTACTAGTTGGTTTCAAAGTAACTCGTACTCTTGCGATCGTATTTTATATTACAACGCAGTACTATTCGAAGCCAGAAGATGGCATTAGTATACTCCGCGGCGCATTGCGAAATATTTATTCTCCCAGAGAATCATTCCATGCATTCGGGTATCATTCGAGTTGTCAGTGCGTCGTGACAAGTGGGCTATGCGAGTTATTGACGTACCTGGCGACTCTCCAAATCGTTGAGATTCTCTACTATAGATGCGATCTAACATGCATCGCAGAATCTAACACTTTCTACATTTAATCAGAGAAGTAAATAAATTAGAAATATAGAAATGTCTCTATTTATTACTTATATATTTCTCTAACCGCCACCGGTAAAAATACAAACTTTAGAAAAGATTACATTGTCCTAAGTAATGGTAGTCCTCTGAAAACAACGAAATCACCATAGTCCAGCCAGACTTACACGTCTTATTATTTATGGCGTATAGTGTAAAAAGACACAACATGGAACTAGTTTATCATCAAATTATAATATCCTCCAACCGAGGCGGCCAATCTAAGCGATCACCTACTTACGCAGGATATATTATAGTGCTCAAGTGTGTGCGTAAACACAAGTGCACTCTCTATTCCCTTGCCCTCATATGCCGATGGGACACCGGAGAGTGATCGGGCGCAGGACCAACGGCTTAACGTACTTTAAGAGGCATGGGGGTACAATACCGCCAACTTACAGACTCCAGGCTACCTGACACTGAGAATTTCTAAATAAAAAAATCAGTTACAAACTTTTGGCCCGCCCGGGGATCGAACGCGCTGCGTGTTCATAACATTACATAAATGCCAGCAACACATGATCTCATCGGACTTATTGCGGTGCGCGATGATCTCTCGCACACCGGTCTCGCTGTCGCTTTACTACTGGCGCACGAACCAGTCGTGCGAAACTGACGATATCTTAACTCGAGTCTATTATGTTGTACGTACGCGCGGTTTGGTCGTAGAGTAGAGCAGCAGTGTGGAGTCAGGAAACTTGATTGTATGTATAGTATGTGTAGCTTTGTAAACGTACCTGCGCGGACTCCAATTCGTAGAGCTTTAGCGTGCTGTCGGATGCTTTGTCGGATTTATCGCGGCGCTTAGTTATCTGGTATATGCATGTCTCGTTGTCTAGATTCCATTGGATAGAGCAGCCGAGAGAAACAAAAAGGGGCCAGCAGTGACGTACCTGCGCGGTCTCTAGGTCGTAGAGCAGCAGCGTGCCGTCGCGGTGACGTGACGTACCTGCGCGGTCTCCAGGTCGTAGAGCAGCAGCGTGCCGTCGCGGTGAGGTGACTTACCTGCGCAGTCTCCAGGTCGTAGAGCAGCAGCGTGCCGTCGCGGTGACGTGACGTACCTGCGCAGTCTCCAGGTCGTAGAGCAGCAGCGTGCCGTCGCGGTGAGGTGACTTACCTGCGCAGTCTCCAGGTCGTAGAGCAGCAGCGTGCCGTCGCGGTGACGTGACGTACCTGCGCAGTCTCCAGGTCGTAGAGCAGCAGCGTGCCGTCAGCGGTGAGGTGACTTACCTGCGCGTCTCCAGGTCGTAGAGCAGCAGCGTGCCGTCGCGGTGACGTGACGTACCTGCGCAGTCTCCAGGTCGTAGAGCAGCAGCGTGCCGTCGCGGGTGAGGTGACTTACCTGCGCAGTCTCCAGGTCGTAGAGCAGCAGCGTGCGTCGGCGGTGAGGTGACTTACCTGCGCAGTCTCCAGGTCGTAGAGCAGCAGCGCGCCGTCGCGGTGAGGTGACTTACCTGCGCAGTCTCCAGGTCGTAGAGCAGCAGCGTGCCGTCGCGGTGAGGTGACTTACCTGCGCAGTCTCCAGGTCGTAGAGCAGCAGCGCGCCGTCGCGGGGACGTGACGTACATGCGCGGTCTCCAGTCCTTAGAGACAGCAGCGCGTCCGTCGCGGGACGTGACGTACATGCGCGGTCTCCAGGTCGTAGAGCAGCAGCGCGCCGTCGCGGTGAGGTGACGTACCTGCGCGGTCTCCAGGTCGTAGAGCAGCAGCGCGCCGTCGCGGGGACGTGACGTACATGCGCGGTCTCCAGGTCGTAGAGCAGCAGCGCGCCGTCGCGGTGAGGTGACGTACCTGCGCGGTCTCCAGGTCGTAGAGCAGCAGCGTGCCGTCGCGGTGAGGTGACGTACCTGCGCGGTCTCCAGGTCGTAGAGCAGCAGCGTGCCGTCGCGGTAGACGACGGCGGCGCGCGAGGCGGCGTCGGCCAGGTCGGCGGCGGCGGGCGGCTGCGCCTGGCGCTCGTCGCGCAGCGTGGCCAGCAGCGCGCCGTCGCGGTGAGGTGACGTACCTGCGCGGTCTCCAGGTCGTAGAGCAGCAGCGTGCCGTCGCGGTAGACGACGGCGGCGCGCGAGGCGGCGTCGGCCAGGTCGGCGGCGGCGGGCGGCTGCGCCTGGCGCTCGTCGCGCAGCGTGGCCAGCAGCGCGCCGTCGCGGTGACGTGACGTACCTGCGCGGTCTCCAGGTCGTAGAGCAGCAGCGTGCCGTCGCGGTAGACGACGGCGGCGCGCGAGGCGGCGTCGGCCAGGTCGGCGGCGGCGGGCGGCTGCGCCTGGCGCTCGTCGCGCAGCGTGGCGAGCAAGGGACGCGGAGCGCGGGGCGCCCACAGGCGCGCGGTGCCGTCGGCCGACGCGGACAGCAGGCGCCCGTGCCCCGCCGCCAGCGACCACACCGCGTCCGTGTGCTCGCGCAGCACCGGGCCCTGCAACCAACGCAACCCTCGTCAATAGGTTATTCGACTAAACTCGAGATTTTACAAAATATAAATATGCGGTGTACGAGCTACGTCGCACGACCTACATGCAGCGCGGCTGACCGATGGACCGTCTTCTTGCACCGTCGGCACTCTACACCTACGGCACACTAGCAAACACCTTTTAATGTGTTCATAAGATTAAACGTTCTATATAAACTATGTGACTAATATCAATAAACAGATTTCAACCGTCTGTATTGGGTCTCATTTCTCCCGCTGCGGCCAAGACACCTTTAGCCGTCACTATGATCAGTCGAGTGAGCCTGCTCGACTGGCAGCGGTTCCCCACCTATCTACCGTCCTGACTCTTCCCGCTTGCTACCCTGGGAAGACCCGGGAGCAAGCTCCCATCACCATATCTATATATGTATTTATTCCCATGGATAGGCAGGGCTAGGGCTCTAGGGATTTAGTGTCTTAGCCAAAGGGGCTCTGGGCTCACTATAGAGTTAGGTTCCTTTCCTTTCCTTATATTCTGTTCGCCGGGACGCGGTGCCTTACAACCATCGCTTCCCGCCCGTACATACGGGGTGTATCTGTGAACATTTACATCCCTTTAACCACTTGTGTTTAAACACGTGTTCTACCAACCATTCTAAACAACATTTCGCTCATCTAGTACTAAAAAGACGTAACTGTCACTTTTGCATATTTTACAGGATGGCGTTTTAAAGTTTCTCATAAAAAAAACATAAATCTATTAAAAGCTAAATGCCACTCACTAATCATCATCAGCAACCCACGCTCGTCCACTGCTGGACATAGGTCTCCCCTAATGCACGCCACTGCTCCCGATTTTCGGCCAGTCACTAACTACAGTAAAATGCTACTAAGGTAAAGCTGCTGGCATGATCATCAGCACCCAGAGAAGGAAAACTCTGCATTTATATCAAAACCCTCGCCAACCAGTCTGCCAAGCGTGGTGAGTATGGCAATTACCCCTCATGTGATTGAGGGAGGCCCGTACCCCAGCAGTGGGGACTTAAATGGGCTGATGATGATGATGACTAACTACAGTGATTAATTAAATTACCTGTACAGCGGGATCATATGGGTCGTAAGGGTCAGCAGTGGGCGCGGGCAGGTTCCAGACGCGGATGGTGCCGTCCAGGCCGCCGGAGAAGCACTCCTCGGACCGCGGCGCGCCCATCGCCAGGCACAGCACGGGCGCCGTGTGCGCCCTGAACGTGTACAGCGGCTCCACGTCCAGCCCCGCCGACTTCTTCGCGGGCACCGTGCGCTGCAGGTTCCACAGCTTCAGGGTGTGGTCCTCCGACGCGGTTACTAGGGCGGCCTCGGTCGGGTGAAACGCGAGCGCTCGGACCTGGTGGAAAGTTTCAATAATATAATACATTGTTTATTCAGTAAACTGTATGACTGCCTCGGTGGCGCAGTGGTTAGTGGGTCGCACTTTAATTAAAGCGACGGCTGCACAAGAGGTCCCGAGTTCGATCCCCGGGTCGGGCCAAAAATTTTTACCTAAGTTTTCGATAAGAAATTCTTAGTGTCAGCCCGGAGTCTGGAATTTGGCGGTCTTGTACCCCCGTGCCTCGGAAAGCACGTTAAGCCGTTGGTCCTGCGCCCGATCCCTCTCCGGTGTCCCATCGGCATATGAGGGCAAGGGAATAGAGAGTGCTCTTGTATTTGCGCACACACTTGAACATTATAATATATCCTGCGTACGTGTCTGATCGTTAGGATTGGCCGCCGTAGCCATAATCGGTTGGAGGATATTATTCAGTAAAAAAAACCGGCCAAGTGCGAGTCGGGCTCGCGCACAAAGGGTTCCGTAGCAGCAAAGTCCAAAATTACAGTTAAATCAACCTATCTCAAAAACTATAAGAGATACTTTGATCAAACCAAAAATCGTTGAAAGAGTTAATTAGCATGCATCACCTCTATTTTTTTTAGAATTTTATACCCCGTAGTTATAAAAATAGAGGGGGGGGGACATACTTTTTACGACTTTGAGAGCTGATATCTCAAAAACCGTTCACTTTAAGAAAAATGTTTTTTAGAAAACTTTATATCATTTTAAAAGACCTTTCCATTGATACCCCACACGGGTATGTACATCGAAAAAAAAAATTTCATCCCTCAGTTACATGTATGGGGGGCCCCACCCCCAATTCTTTTTTTTACTATTTAGTGTCATATTTTTGTAGCGGTTCATACAACACATATTCCCATCAAATTTCATCACTGTAGTACTTATAGTTTCCGAGTAAATCGGCTGTGACAGACGGACAGACGGACAGACGGACAGACGGACATGACGAAACTATAAGGGTTCCGTTTTTGCCATTTTGGCTACGGAACCCTAAAAATGAGGGCAGATAACATAAGATTACATGAAAACTTAATAAAAGACGAGACATAGGTTATTCTTTGCCTGAACTAGGTTGAACCTGTGCTTCAAACAAAAGAACACACAAGAGAACTGATTGCTTACATTAATTAACATTTTTTTTTCATTACACAAAAGGATAACAGAATAATTTATTCGGTATAAGTCTCCTTTTAAGCAAATACTTGCTTGTGTTAGGAGAGACTGCTCTTCTATATCGGTACAGTTAGTATACTTAAGTAGATACATTTGACAAAAGAAAAAATTAAAAAAATTAAAAATACAAGAAAAAATAAAAAAAGTTAAGTAAAAATAAAAACTATAATTATATAATACTAATGTAATATTTATTTCAAATAAATTTGGACCAACTTAGTCCAAGGCTCACTTTCGTTCGGCAACCTATTTACAAAAGAAATTATGTGGTTGTGGTCTCAGCACCAAATATTGTGCAGATAACTAGATGTTGGGTTACTACACTCTGTCAAAATAATAGTGACATTATGGTGAGATTCTGATGAAGAATTTTGATGACAAAATGTTGTTTTGAGATGTGCCCGTCCTTAAATGCGTGGATGGAGGAGTTAACTATACCCAAAACTGGAATTCAAGACCAAAAAATCTACTACAATGTTACCACTGCAATAAAATCATCGTACAATAGTATATACCTGTTTCTTAAAAACATACGCGAACATAATTTGATAATTGGTAATTTTAATTCTATAACATAAAGAAGTAATTTTATTGACTTATATTTACATAAATACAAGACAATTTAATAAAAACTTAATCATCCGTAATGTTTGGTAGAAAAGCTGGTATTGAGCTTGTGTCACTTCAGGTGTTAATAAAATTTGGTACAACATTTGAACTTACATATTGTTTCGTGCAGTGAGGTGCCGCAAAGGGATATTAATATAGGAATATTTGAATAACAATGCTATTGTGTGTTGAGTGAGTTGTCACCTGAACCACTTGCTAGGACCTAAGAGAGTCTTAAAACCTGCGATTTCGTTAAGAGTAGTCTCGGCAGAATCCATAGGTCGAGTCACCGACTCAGATTCCATAGTCAGAGATTCTGACATTAGTGATGGTGAAGATGAAGATGTAATTAAGTTTCTATTTTTTGAGAAAATCCTTATCATTAATTGTGCCAGCCTATACTAAGAAAATAAGCATGTAACAAAAAGGTTGAAAAACCTGAAAACTTCATTTGACAATGACATAAGTGACATGGATAGATGTGACACTGAGGTATCTGTCGTAGTTTTTTTGGTCTTGAATTCCAGTTTCGAGTATAGCTGCTGTGTGCCGAGTTGACGAGACAACATATTCAAGTTGCCAAAATCACCATTACCACCAAAATTTTAATTTATTTGGATTTTGGTGTGTTTGGAGCGTAGAGCGCTGTGGCGAACATGCTGGCTCATAGGTTTGCAAGGAGTTCAAAAGCGGTAAAGATGTCGCCTTTTAAAGCACACTGTACGCATATGTCGCGTGTGTGTGTGTAGGACGCTAGTTTGTGCTTCCTTTGCCTGAAGGTTGTTTGGCTTTCAACGATAAGACCGCCGAAATTGTACATCAAAATTTTGTAATGTAATTTTGTACTTAATTTGTTAACATACTTTGTGCAATAAAGTATACACACCCCAATTCACAAGATGACTGGTATAAGTTACATGCAGACTGCGCAACTGCGATGCGATCGGGGATGGTTGGAGCTCTTTGAGGAAGACCATGTTCAGCAGTGAACAGCGATTGGTTGATAGATTAATTGACATACTTACTTACCGAACGAATCGCGTCTCGATCTCCAATCCACGGATTGGATTGGTCGCTAATAAGGCCTCCGAATGAGGGTTTTCGCGTGTGAAAAAACCGCTAGATGGAGTACTATAGGTGTGAGGTCCATGTATAATGAGATTGGTTATTTTTAAACGTGATCTGTCAAAATGTCAATTTGACAAAGTAAACAACCAATGGGGTCGATGTTGGACCTCAATTCAACAGTACGCCATCTAGCAGATTTTTCACACGCGAAAACCCTCATTAGCCTCCAAAACAAGAGATCGCCACGTTGGTCGATCCTGCACTACTTCTTGCCTGTCATTGACCTGAATTGTAGCAATTCAGTAGTTCAAAGCATATATATTAATACTAGCTTTTGCCCGCGACTTCGTCTGCGTGTAATTCGAATAAAAGCAAGGTCTTATAGATATCTTTATAAATTATAGCCTATGTGTTATTCTGATCTATAAGCTACATTACTGTAAAGTTTCATTAAAATCCGTTTAGTAGTTTTTGCGTGAAAGAGGAACAAACATCCATCCATACATCCATCCAAACAAACTTTCGCCTTTATAATATTAGTAAGGAAGTAAGGAAGTAAGGATTCTCTATACTCTTGTTATCTAAATGCTGTGTGTTTCCTATGTAATAAATAAATAAATAAATCAGTGTCGACTCATTTGACATACCCCATCGAAATGCGACCGCAATGTGTATTTGGCGTTCCAAGTCTTGCGGAAGGACTCCTTGTTGGCCGAGGCGACGTCGTACGCCTCGGGCTCGTTGCTGACGGTGAGCTGCGCGAGCTCGCCCAGCGCCAGCGGCTCCTCGTCCGCCTCGCCGCCCGCGCCGCCCGCCGCCGCGCCCGCCGCCGCCGCCGCCGCCGCTGGCAGGGCCGAGCTACCGCCGGAGAACTTCACTGGAATAACATCAAGCTCTTTTAGACCTCGTCACCACCTAAAGGTGGATTTATATTTATCTGACGTGTCGTGACGTGTCGTGTCGTGACGTGATGGCTAGTGTTCACATTTATATGTCATGTTCTGACGCCTTCTGACGATATTTTGAATCAGCACAGCTGTAGCTCTAGGAAAGGTAACACGTTTTCAATGTTCTCCCATGAGTTATCCGATTCTGATTCAGATTATGAAGAAGATACTCAATTTATGATATTGGCAACTTTGTTAAAAAAGAAAGAACGAGAAGAAGATATTGGATTCATCCACTCAATAGAAAAAGAGAAATAAATGGCGAGGACTCTGACGCGTCCCAACACAACACTGGCGCTTGCACATTTACTGATACGACACGACAGAAGCCATCACAACACATTACGCATTACTAGTGTGAACGCTACCATACTAAATGTATGAAACCGATACCGTTCTGACGCATCACGTCACGACACGTCAGATAAATATAAATCCACCTTAAACCTCATGAGAAAACCTTGATCAATGCTCTGTTGCAATGGTTTAAATCAAATCAAATTTATTTATTCAGACAACATAGTCCACGGGTTAGTAAAAAGTCGCTTATAAACATAGGGTTAGTGAGCATAATAAATAATAATAAAGTTTACTTGGTCATGTACCTAATAGGCACTCCGTATACATGTGATCCACAGGGAGTGCTAATTTTGACCTCGGTCAGTGTTCGTACAAAGTGCCTCAATATAGGTGCATGCGGATCATCTGCTATTACCTTCAGGATGCTGTTGTCGCTCCCTCGTTCGTCTAAGTTCGTTCGTTTAAGTACCGGGCCGTGATCCTTTGAAGCCGGGTTTGATTCCCAGGTCGAGCGAAAAGTATGTTTTTTTTTAGAGGCGGACAAACGAGCGTAGCGAGTCACCTGATGGAAAGTAATCAACGCCGCCCATGAACATCCGCGAAATCAGAGAGATCGCTGTGTATGTTGCCAGCCTTTTTAAAAAAAAAAAAGTATATTTCGAATTTTTCGAACATAACTCTGATTTATGATCACCAATCCGCATTTAGCAAGCGTGGTGATTAAGCCTAATCCCATCATAGTAGAGATAACTTGATTTCTATGATGGAGGCCTTTGCCCTGCAGTTGAACAGTTTATAGGCTGATACTATTGTTCAATTAAAGTTTTTATCATCGCGTCTCCGTGTGAAGATGCCCTCGATAGATTGCAGCGACGGGTTGTACATAGGTGACGAAAAGGTCAACAATTCCGTGGTGATGACCATTTCAATAAAGTAGAGACATTTCTATAGTCCACCTTTCACTTCATTTCGTACATAGAAACATCGGGTCGCTCAGGGTATTGTCAGCATAGACTATTACCACGATGACTGGTCTGAAGAGATGTTCTCCCTTATCCCACCATCCCCTTTCCCTCACAAAACACGTGCCACCGGTTCACCATAGAAAACATTCCATTTCGAACTAAAAAGGTTGGCAGCTTCTATACAATATTGCCATTCTACAGCATTGCACTAACCCAGACATGAACATTTACAGATATTTCAATTTAGGTAGGATTTAAATCTTGTATAATGAAGTGGCGTCTGCAATGCAGTACGTTTTCGATAACATTTTATACATTTATACTAGGGGCGGCCAATGAGCGAGCTTTTATTTGCTGAATTACAGAAAAAATATTTGGAAGTTTCAGTTCAGAGTAGTGAAATTTGTTGTAATTTTTTGCATCAATACAAATGCAACATGTAATACACAAATTAGAAGCCATTATTTACAAATCACCTATTGAAACTTACCGACAGGATAGTCATCCCCCTGTCCGCCACCGTCGGCCTCGCTTTCCGTCAGCATGTTTAGCTCATTCAGAACCTCTTCGGCTTCGTGGTCCACCTCTTCTCCTGGTAAGAAAATGTCAATTATTAAAATAAGATTTCACAATCCTAGGTGTGAAGCATCGTCGCCTACGAGCAGTAGCTTTTACTAGCAGTAGCAAATACATGTATAATAAATAATCCCCCAACCGATTCGGCCAGATAGCAGCTAATTTCAAAGATCAGCCACAAACCCAGCCAGCCAGGATTTGGTGTTCAAATGTGAGCATAACACTTGTTATGAACATAATCACAAAACGCACTTATTTCAATGATTACCTTGTTTGCCCGTGTGTGTTTGCTTTGAATCAAGATCATCAATCTCATCCATGTCCATCTCTTGATTGGCCAAGAACTCGAAATTTGCAAAAACTGCGGCAGTCTCTTGAACAGAAAGCCCCTCTTCATTGTACACTCCGCCTGTGGGCACACCACCTTTTCTTTGCTCCTTACCACCTGTTATTAGGGATGCACAATCATAATCATATTATTAACAAGAAACATGGTACATGGTAAGTAAATGTAACACATTGAAAAAATATGTGCAAATATGTTTGTTTGTGCCACCAACATAATAGATTTATTTTTACAACAAAAAAATATCTATGTTCAAAAGTTTGCTTATGTCTATAGATTTTATAAAACACTATGCGCACGCAACATTTCCCGCGTTGAAATACAGAAAACAACATTGGAGATACATTTTTTCTTATTACAAAATAAATTAAATAATTATATATTTTATTCTCACCATAATCGTATTTGCGAACCATAGAATTTCGAATAGTCACATCTATCATAGTTTCTATAGTTTGGATCTTCCACCTGCTCGTCATTATTCAATCCAAGTAAGTTTCTTACTCGGTTTGAGCGGACATCCAAAATTGTGTCTGTGTATCCTATTTCCTGTTAATCCAACAAGTTATTATTATTGTATTCATTCAGTAAAAAATCATTAAAATGTCTCAAGAAAATAAAACTCTGGCTTCAAAATATTTTTTACATACTGTCTTCCAAGACATCTTTAAAATTATTCTAGCTTTAATCCATTATAGCTAGAATAATTTTAAAGATGAGACTTTAATTGGGCTTCTTTACTTAAAGATAGCTTGAAAGCTACTTTGTCAATCACCTGAAAAGTGATATGGCCACAACAGTCAACATAATATCAACTTTATTGACTTAACTATTCAAATATAATTTTAAATGGGTACACACCTGCAGGTACTGTTTAATGAGCTGACGACCTTGCTTCCACTGGGCTCGTTCTGCTGGCTCAGGTTCCGCTGGTGGCTCTTCTGGGGGTGGGCGTACATCGCCTTGTTGAAGCTCTACTCCATATTTGAGTTTATGGAACTTAGCTCTTTCCTGCTTCAATGCATATTCAAGCATTTTGATCCGCCTTACAAGGTCATTTTTTAGATTCTCCTGGCCCTTCCTCTCGCCTTGGAGGAAGGCGATCCGTGCCTGCAGGTATTTTTATAAATAAATTAAAGCTACCATCTTTAATTATTTCAAAATACATTAACTTTAAAAATAGTATAAGATGCACTATAATATAGCCTGCATCACCTTAGAAATAGAACACAATATTTACTTAAAAATGATGATTGTATGAATTGTAAAATAATACATACATAATAAAATATGAACTGATTGGGGTGTTTGTTAAACAGGATTTTCATCCAATAACCAATCTGTTATAATTAAACTGTACATTTTTATCACAGGTGAATTAGACCATATTAAAATCTAGGTGAATTAAACCATATTAAAATCACAGGTGAAATAAACCATATTAAAATCTTTAAGGGTAAAAGGTATATACTCAAAAATAATGTAGAGTTGTAACAGAACACTAACGAGGTAGAATTAATTCTTAAGCTGGTGAAGCAAGACAACCAATTTAGGGACGCGTTTTAGTGCATTTTAGGATTTAGGACCTGGAATCCCACCTGGGTTCCAATAAATGGATGTTTAGTTAGTTGACATTTGGATAATCAATAAGTCTATAGTAATTACACTTTTATAATTTGTATTAAAACTATAAGGCAAATACAGTTGCCAAAAGTTTTAATTTTGTCAAATAAATATCTCAGAAATCAATAGAATAATCATGTCTTTAATTTAAGATGAGAAAAAACAAAAATATCTTGTAAATAGCCTTAAACTTTACGTTAATACAATGAAAAAAAATTTATTCATTCAGACTACAAATACAAGAATCTTCAATAGGGCCACTGAATAACTATATACCACATATTGGCCAATTTAAATCACAATAACAAAACTAAATATCTGAAAAGATGTAATAGACTACTATTGCCATCAAAACTTATCAAATTAGTCTCTTATTTAACAGATAAAGTATTTACTTGCCAAATTACCTGTAATTTTGAACATATTACTTTAATTAATAAATAAACTAGAAGTATGTTTACAGATTATTTTATAGCATAAAACTGGGTTGTGTAAATATATTATACTAAATTCTACAATCATTTTACAAGTATTGCACTATGACAGTTCTTGCTGAGATTCTATTTGAGATAGGTCCAAGTATCTAAACCAAATTATAGACCTATTATTAGAAGGAAATACTCGAACACATTAGTTCAAAATGGGATAAAGTCAACACTTCATAAAGAAATGTGTAAATACGAAAACTACAAAGAACAAAACAAAATTGACTACAAAGAAGTCAATATGGTCTAATACAAGAAATTAATTGACTTTAACTGTATTAACAATATAACAGTTAGCCACTTGCTTAAACGTATGGTAAAAAATAAAGATATTATTATAAAAAATCACCTCAAACTCTGCTCTGTCCACCTCCCATTGTGATCTTTCGAGTTCAAATCTCGCCCATTCGTGTTGGATAAAATGCAAGATGCCCGGTATTGAATACTGGACACTTTGGCTAGGTTCGTCATTTTGTTTATTATTTACACTGACTCCAATTTGAGATCCCACTTGCCCTCCGTTATGATGAGATACGGAGCTATCATCCATGGCTGTTGGGATTTTCATGACATGGCCACCATTACCGAACTTGTCACACACCTATCATAAAGATCTACGAGGATGAACTACGCGAAATGAAATACTAACACATTATTAAACTATATTTCAACTAATGTTCACGTATGTGACACCATATAAAATATTTTTTATCGACGAATTCATGAATGACAAAAATTATTGCATGACGGAATAGAAAAGTCGAAACGACGTCCGTCCGCTACATTGCTTTTCTTTTTTTTCTCAGTGTTACCAAGAATTTATTCATTTCATTACACAAATAAAAAGTTCAGATCAGATGGTGAAAAACTTCAAGCGACATGGGCTTTTATTCTTTACTTTATTTATTAAATATACAACTATATGTTTTGACTCGTTTCCACTTTATTTTGGGTTATATAAAGCATTACAAAAATATAATCAGCCTTCTAATTTCCACCAACCAGTAATACACACATTAGGATTAAGGTCCGTTTCCGATTAGCATTACATCTGGTGGTGACCAACCATTCCGGTCCTATATTGAAGTTACTCTGTGCTATGATACGGTCAGCCAGGTTCTTTCGGCTCGCAGTCGCAGTGTGCCTGTGTGCAGCTGTAATCCGAATTGAAAAAGTACCTTATACCAATAACTTGCTTCGGTGCAGTCAGCTGTAGATTTTATCGATTCTAGCTAACGTATTGTATTTGTAACCGTGCTTTAGGAAAATTATGCAGTGGCAAAGCTTTATTTGCATATCAGACCATTAGTTATTAGTTTCTAACATATAATAGTATGTTATTAGTTTCTAACAGATGTAATGTAAGCCAGGTCCCTTTTATAGCATCATGATCTCAAGGCATATATCGATGGAATTACATCCCAAGTTCAACTGTTCAACACCAAGCTGGGGAACTAGAGCATAACTCCCAGTAGCCAGATACCTACAGATGTTTCTGAAACATTCCTTGCTGTTCATAGTCGATCGTGTGGATGTAAAGTGGTTATTGAAAAACACATCTGCATCCTATTGGAACCCGTACTGTTGGACAGTCGTTCTGCCAGGAATCTCAGGACGAACGAGAATATACCTGTCGCAGCCAAAGGTACACAGCGCGTGTGAAAGAGGGAAACTCTGATTCGGTCGTAAAGTCTGATGGTTAAATTAAGCCCTCTGAATACACCTTAACCCGTGCTGGCGGACCAGTCGGACAGTCGTTCTGCCAGGAACCTGAGGGCCTACAACGAACCAGAATACACCTTTCGCATTCAGACAAACGAGATGCACACCGCGTGTAAAAGGGACGAGCATTAAGGTTCGGTAGTGAATTCCGTTTCGTTGTGTGGAAATGGTTTTGGGTGAATTAAACGAGAAAGTAAAATTACAAGTTTATTATTGATCAGTAAATCAATTCTCCATTCGTTTGTAACTACCAACTTACAGAATATTATCAAACAGGAATGATATCTCTTTCAAATGAATATCAATTAGGTATAACAGTACTTGTTCAAGGCTGAATTATCTTGCAGTCATATGTAGTGTTAGTTAATAAAAATAAAGTAACTGTCATCTGTAATAGGCTACAGTACAGAGCTTAATTGGACTTCTTGGAATCTTTGGATGGAGAACGTGATCTTGAGCGCGACATCGAACGTCCCTTGGAGCGAGAGCGCGAGCGGGAGCGGCTGCGCGAGCGAGACCCGGAGCGCGGGGAGCGGGAGCGCGAGCGGCGGCGGGACCTTGAACGGCTGCGAACATAAATTCAACAAATCTTAACTTAATACAATTAATCACATAACATAAAACCAATGTCATTTATTTTGGTTTAAATCACATGGATTTTATATTATGTTACACTACGCTATCGCCCTGTCCATTTATGACCTATCAATCCAATAAACTGTTAGTATGTATGTTTATTTGTTTTGTAATTTACTAGTATGTATTAGTATTTGTAGCTAGTATATATTTATTTAATATAATGTATGTATGTATATACCATACTCGTATGTATACAATGTCTTTTTTTTTTTACTTTTTCAGACTTGCACTGCCTTACCCCTTTTCTTAATTCGCTATACTTTTCCTCTACTCTGAGGTTGTCTGGAAGAGATCGCTATTAGCGATAAGACCGCCTACATTGTTTTAGTATAATAACTTAGACTAAGATCTGTAAATTTTGAGCAATAAAGTGTATCTATCTTATGACTTTAATGTAAAATCAATTATAACTGCTAGAGATCGAAATAATAGAGCCAAACAAATGTTTTGTAGTTATTCATTCATAAACACGGGAAAGGAAAAACTTGCAAGCAAAAAATCGGAATCAAGACATTACTTCATACAAACATGCTCACTAATAATAAGAAACTCCGATATTTTTACCGATTTACGTGAGTATGTCTGTGCCTTAGTTATGTCATCTTTTGATAGATTTGATTGATTGTTCCTTAAAAAGAATAGATTTTTATTTTATTCATAATTTCTTTGAAAAAGATATTCTCATCTATCACATGTTATATCATAATGGATATGAGAACAGCTTTTTTCTAAATAAAATTTGTTGCTTTATTGACTGATTGATTTGACATCTAATTAGTAATCGTCAGCAATAAATTTAGCTACTCATAAAAAATTATTACTGTAGCCTACAGTATTTTTTATGAAATTACATCTTGATTTTGTAATTGACTACCTTGATTAAGGCGACAGGTAGCCTAACTAGCGTCACGAATCGATTTAAATTGTTAGCTACTAAACCGGATTTATTTTAATTCGGAGAGGGAGTCTGTAAGCAAATATTTATACTATTTATTTAATAATTGTGCACTACTTTTTGATCTGTTTTTGCACTCGAAATTTGGATTAACGCCGTGGTTAATGGCCGTTTTTGGCGGTAATTCAAATTTCCGAGTATAAATGCAGACTCAAGAGTTAAGTATAATTATTAAATAAATAGTAGTGTTTTCCTTCGCTTCGCTTGGTTCAAAATTGTTAAAAAGATGTTTAGTTGTTAATAATTTAAATAAATTAGCGTCGCTAGTGTGTCCTACCCGTCACCTTAAGAAGCTATATCAGTCCTAGTTTAGATTCATAATATATTAATTTTATTAAGAATGTTTAAAAGATTTTATGATCAAGAATATTTTTAATATGAATCAGACACAGTTGATATTTATTTCATGAGATATAGATCAAGATTAGGCATTCAACTGTTTGCCTGACGATGATAGCATTTACCTAGTTCGGAACAGTTACCTAAATGATACCTAATATTATGAAAATATAAAATTCATTTGGCTCAATCTTTTGTAATCTTGTACACCATTACTTAAAATGAGTGTTCAAATTCATGACTGTATTTAAGAATTGAACAGTAACCAATATTTCGTGAAGCATCGGTACCCTTAAACATATTTAAATCTTAAATGACACATTTTTATGAAAGTAGAATATTACTAACTAGTCAAGTTCACTTCGCCTTTCACAAATATGGTAATATGATTAAACAAAATTCAATAATTCTACATTTTAAAGATATCCAAAAATAGTTTACACCAATGATCATGATGAAATAAAGAGAAATGAAAGAAAATAAATTGAGATTTAAATTGCATACACATAAAATTTCCTGCCTATTTGTTTATTGACTATTACCTGCCTGTCACGTGCAGTAGTCTCAAGTTTACGCGTCGCGCCACGTCATCCCTTCCAGCTCAAAATTTAATTGACAAATTATTCAATATTCGTATACCTATTGTCATATTCAATAAACAATATTAAGGAAAACCCCACTACACTAGTAGTAATCGCACCTGCTTCTAGAATGCCTAAAATGATTTTAAATTTCCATACTCATTGTCACACTGCTTTGAATTAGGCCACTACTATACCTGTCCATAAGATTATAAATCCTTGATTAGGTACACATGTACTTAAAGATCTATTTTCATACTACAGTTATGAAAATAAAAATATACTTTGAAAAACAGAGTAGGCCTTCACGGTACACAAATACGGGATAATAATGTGTAACTCACTGAGTGCACGCAGTGATTACATTAGATGTGCAGAGCGACACGTAGAACGAACATAATGCGCAATGCAGTTCTCGACAAGTGAAGTGTGCACGTAGGCTGTAGATATCGACTTTTGCAGAGCGAGGTTACCGATGCGGCCAACTTTATCGGAGTACACGCCGCGAAGTGAAAACTACGAAGCGCAGACAATAAGGAGTGCTGACACTGACGAGTTCATTCTCGGCGCACAGGCCAATGATAACCTATAACATAGTTATCATTGGTATACGTGAGTTCAAAACATAGGAATGGAATCTTCTTTTTTTGACAAAGATTCAAAAGTGCACACATATAGGCAGGTTCTACTGGTAAGTAATTGATAAAACTATACTTTTGTATATTTAGTTGTGATCCTTTGTCATTTCTAGTATAAAGATTCCAAACCTAGGAATATTGTAAAACATCCAAAGTACACTAGATAAATAATGTAATCTAAGTGGAGTTAACCTGCGCCGACGACGACGAGTGCAGTCACGAGCGTAATGGCCACGGTCTCCACAGTCATAGCAGCGGTCATCATAGGGTCTTGGAGGTAGGCGCGAGCGAGGTGGAGGCCCCCGCCCTCCATAGCCGCGACTACCATTCGACATCTCAACGCGTGCACGACGACCACATATAGTTCTCCCGTCTAACCCTCGGATCTGTGCAACGAAAATTAAGCAGAGTAACAGATGGAAAACGTCTAAAATAAAATACCACTTACAAATTTTATTAATATTGCTTAGTACTTACAGCATCTTCAGCGTCTCGGGGATCTTCAAATTCAACAAAAGCGAAGCCGGGTGGATTCCTTGCAACCCATACGTTTCTCAACGGTCCGTAATATGAAAAAGCGTCTTCCAACTCAGGTTTGCTGGCATTGTTACCCAAGTCACCAACATAGACCTTGCAATCCCCGTACCTGGACATTGTATCTAAAACATAAGCGATACGATTGATAAGATACAGCCCTAAACTGCGTCACGGCGATAAAACCACGCTTGTGTTCTTTCTTACCTTTCATGAGGCTAGCTTGAAAGAAACTTCATTCACAAACAAAATATTTCAAATATCATGGATAAATAACTAAAGAACGGAAGTATGCGCTTAATTGGCTGTTTTTCAACTATTTCTAATCAAGAAAATTATTGAAGACAAAATGGAGGCAAAACGCCGCAAAGTAGAACGAACGATTTTTCTGAATGACGCGAGTCGACGCGACCAGTGTGGCCCTAATTCTGCCTTTAAAATCTTCTAAATAAATTAACTGCTAAATGACACATCATTCAAGATAATAAAAGTGGTGAAAATAGTTGATGGCGCCACTGCCGCTTACGTCATAGTAAAACTATAGACGACTCGGATTAATATGTAAATACATATTTTTAACGTCCTGTTGGTTTAGTGGTTTAAGTACCGGGCCGTGACCTCGGGGTCCTGAGGTCAATTTCAGGGTCGAGCAAAAATGTTTCGAATTTTTCGAACATAGCTAGGTTTGTGATCACTAATCCGCATTAGGCTAACGTGGTGATTAAGCCTACTCCCATCATAGTAGCGATGACTTGATTTCTACAAATTACTTCAGTTGACTCACATCTTGAATGTCTAACACGTTCGGTTCAAAATCAATTGAGGAATTTTGAATTTGTAGTAAACTGATGTGTCCAAATAGCCCAAGTATATATTTGGTTTGCACCGGCTGCTACTAGGTGGTTTAAAATATTATTTTTAGTTGGTGTTTATGAAACACGCGAAAAATTAAAAATAAAAGGATTTGGGTAGTTCTTTTTTTCTCGGAAAGACAAACAACACAACACATATAAAATATACTAAATCGGAGAAATATTTTAAAAATGGCTACACTAAAATCGACTATTGGACTCGCTGACGGTATTTCATTCATTCTTCAGATTCCTTCCCTGACTCACTTCATTCTCATTCAGTGTTACCAATTTGTCATAACTACCTACCAAAATAGGAATTATAATAATAATTAAGATCAAGAGCCCAATTCTCGGGCTCGTGATATTTGTTTTCATACGACATATATCACTAAAAAATTAAAACAAATATCACAAGCACGAGAATTGGGCTCAGTGATATATGTCGTATGAAAATAAATGTCACGGGCCCGAGAATTGGGCTCCTGGAGCCCAATTCTCGGGATTTTGATATGAAAAAAACATGGCGGATATCACCTGAAAACCATACAAAAAAACTATGTTTTAGTGATATATGTCGTATGATAATAAATGTCACGAGCCCGAGAATTGGGCTCCTGGAGTCCTACAAGGAAGCAACCTCGGTCCTCCATCCTTTACTTACTGCTTACGTCAACAACTTACTAGGCCATTCTACACCACTAAACGCAAATACTCGTGGCAAACATTAAAGTACCTATTTCAATTCATAAAAAATAATGATAATACTCATTATGTATTATGTTATCTTATATTACGTATCATCATAGGAAATTGCCGTTTTTTATCAATAATAACTATTACATTTTTTAACTGAATGTACCTACAAGATTGAAGTTCGTAAGATTTGTTAACTGTAGTCACTGGATAGGTACTTCGATACAGTCCTGTGAGCCTAGTGGAGTATCTATCTTCACAAAACATTGTATGCTTTATTTATTATGTCAATAAATTTACTCTTATTCTATTCTTAATTAAAACATATTCTTTTCTGAAAAAATATTTTACATGTTCCTAAACGTCGTCCATTAAAGCACAGTAAATAATGGAATAGTAGCTAAATAGTGACTTTTTACAAATTTAAAATAAGTTAGTATGGAAAATAAAACTTCTAAGAAAATCGCCATACAAAACGCCAATTTCATAGGTAAATAGCTAACGACATAGACGGTTGAGACGCAAGGGTCGCGGGTTCGATTCCCGCACCAACACAAATGTTTGTTGATGAAATAGATAATCTGGTAGGGTCTGGGGGTTTGTTGTTGTAAGATTCCTGGTTTCCATATATTCCAGTTGAGTGGTCCAAAAGGGTCAGTAGGTTTAAAAGGAAGTAATTGTTACACTCGAGCCACAGACTCGTGGTAGCGCCGGTGTCATGTTTCATTCATATGATTCATAATTAATACTCAAAATTAGTATTTCAATCAAATACCCTAACGTTTGCCACGAGTTTCTGCGTTTAGTATAGCATCAGTATCTGCTATCTAATCTGTGGGTATCAAAGGATAGGACCGAGGTGGCTTCCTTGAGGAACTCTTGAACTCACGACACCGTGGTTTCTAGCGGTTCGTTTAACGTGGGGTAGCACTATGAGCCTAGCGAAAACGGATAGATCTTCCGTTAGATCTCTAAGCAAACGGTGTTTACCACAAAACCACATCTCAGTACAAAAAAATATTTCTAGCCTAGTATTTCACAAAATCAATGCTTCTAGCCCCAAAAACCTATAGGAGATGGTCATATGTGAATGCCAGTCCTCCTAAGAAATTTTCAAATATGAGCAGAGCCAGAGTAACTACTGCCTACCTAGTCTGTGAAAGCTAGCCATGGGCTCAGGGTGGGGCAGCACTCAGCTAGTCTAAAATAATCATCATCATCAGCCTAACGCAGTCCACTGCTGGACGTAGGCCTCTCCAATTGTTCGCCACCGTGATCTATCCATGGCTTCTCGCATCCTCTTGCCAGCCATCCTGCGCAGATCGTTCCTCCGCCTAGCCAGAGAGCGCCCTACGTTTGCAAAGACGCGGTCTCCACTCTAGAATTCGTTTACCCCATCGGTTGTCGGTTCTGCGGCTAATATGGCCAGCCCACTTGCCACTTAAGCTTGCTAATCGCGTGAGCAATGTCGATGACTTCTAAACTATCTAAAATAATAAATGTAACTATCGAACTATGCCCGCGGTCATTACTCTGGTAAATGTTGTCTGGCGATTTCAAGTATGAACTTTTTTACGGATTTGAGTATTATACTACATACATTATTGAGTTTTTAGGTTTGGTTAGGTATACAGAGGACAGAGCCAGTGTAGGGCAAGTGCCCCACGGTGTCTACGAACATGGTTGCAAAGCGATAATAGAGGTCAAGTTATGTGATATATTTGTCAAAACATCTATCAAACTATGGGCAAGGTGAAGGCAAGGGCATGGGTGGTAAAGAAAATCATTATTTTCATTTGACAATTTGTTTATTAACACTTATTAAAACACTACTGTTACACTGTTTTATAAAATGGCGACAGTTCGTCTTATCCAACTTATGCATCCGGATTTGGCTATTATTGATTGATTGAATGATATCCGACAACCATGGATTAAATTGCATAAGCTAAGATATTAAAACCATTGTTGAGATCATATAAGACATAATATTACGCAATCAACTGAATTGTAATCAACTCGACAACAATCATACATGAAAACATTTTATTTTATTTGATGTCCATTTATACCAAGTTGAATACAAAAATAACTTCCAATTCAATAATCTCACTTATATTATAATTGTTCCTGCTCATAAATATTATCTTAAAACTTACATGTTAATAATATGATACGTATAAACTAAAGAAATGTATAAAACAAAACAAAGTGTAGGTATTATTTCACTATAAAATTAATGATTTTTATGCCGCCCTATACAAATGTTACTTCATGCGGCGACTTTGTAATCTGAGAATTCCCACAAGGAAGATATTTTCGTACCTAAGTGTATTTTTTAAACGTAATTTCTCCATGAATTTGTAGATCATGTCCCAAGCATATAAATTATAATTTTATAGAATAATCCTGCCCAAAATGTGCACACGTCATGGTTTTTTTTAATATATTCATGGATTTATTGACTGTAAAAAAGGCCAACAATTATAGAAATCAGGTCTTAAACTGCCGAAAGTTTTGGAATACTGGGGTCTTCTATCGTAATGTACCGACATCCACACGCTGGGTTATCCAAATCTGTCAAAATACTTCAATCGGCCCTGAACTGTAGGTCGATCCAGTGTTTGGACACTCTTCGTAACATTTTATTTAAAGTTAATTAAATTAATATTTTTCCCACACATGTAGTGAGGAGACCAACAATTATTCATTTGACGACCCGATCAGAGTGGTTTAGAGCGCCGGTTGAGACACAAGGGTCGCGGGTACAATTCCCGCACCAGCACAAATGTTTTTTGAAATGAAGATTGGGATCAGGACAATGTATGGGATGTTGTCTCAATTTATTTTAATTTTATTTATTTATTTTAGGACCGTCCTTGGAGCAAATAAGCATCTTCTAAATGTTCCGTATCAAAAAATCTTGTTTTGAAACATATTTCAGGCATTTGCTTACAAAAATGAAATCATTAGCAAACAGCCTATAAATTAACTTTCATAATAACGATAGCAGAGAGATGCTCTATAGTCCTATATTTTTTAACAAAATTATCACAAAAATATCTCAACCATTGTGTTACGTCGATGCTGATGTATTACAAAATATTATTTAATTACTTTAATTCGCAACCTATAAAAGGACAAAAAGTACAAGATATTGCACAAAATATTTTTGTTTCACAGATGAGATTCAATATTTTTTTTAGTCCAGACAAAACAACAGCCTGTTTTCAAAACAAAAGAATGGTTGTATGTAGTGGAATTGTAATTTATTTTAATTTTTAGATACTAAACCGGATCTATTTTAAACAATTTTGGGGTTACAACCTCCCGGCTAACACTTATACTATTTATTAAATAACCATTCACAAATGTTGGGTCCGTTTTTGAACGCGAAAAATTGATTCGGTAATACAAAAGCAGACCCAAAAGTTAAGTATAAGTATTTAATTTATTTATTTATTTATTGAATTGCATACATGCTACAATTGCAGTCTTAAAACTAATTAATAAATAGTATAAGGTGTTTGCCGTGAGATTGTAACCCCGAAATCATTGGTGTCGCTAGTGTGCCCTACCCGTCCCCTTAAAGAAGCTAATTTAGAATTTAGAGGAACTGTATCTTTATAATTTTTTACTCTGCTGTATTGAAGTTCTAAATAAATATGTCTCATTTTTTTCCCCATTTCATGGAAATTATTTATTTTATTGCATTTTGACATTCATACACACCAAAAGGATGAACCACCTATTTTTTCATCTATATTTTTTAACCCGAAGCTCCGAATGATCGGAGTAGGTAGAGCTATTTGGGTTCATTGACCGCAAACATAGATGTTAATATGGACATACCCCGGGATTCTGACTATGATCTAGGGATTAAAATAAATACATTTTTATTTTAGAGTTAAATATTTAGCGCATTTTAATCATGAAAAGGCTTATACATAAAGTTCGATACCACCATATTACTTAGTGTGTTCCTTCAAAAATTTCGAAAGAATAGAACTTTTTTTAATTAACATGGTATCACAAAGCGTTTGTGAATAAGATCGTTAGGCTGATGTTAATGCTCGTATGTATAAACGAAAATAACTGCTAAGAGTATAAAGTATATCTTTAATCCCGGGATTCCAGGGCATGTCCATATTATTTGAAAAAATCGCAAGTACCAAAAATAGTTCTACCTACTCCGATCATTGCTTATAACACAGTACAGGCATAGTCTGTTATAGGTAAGCACTGTAAAAAATCGATCCAGCGACAAAATAAAAATCTGTTTCACGCATATAGATATTATTTTAAAGATTTATAATAAACATTGGTTTGAATTTGTTATTCCTACCTAATTTACAATCACGACCTTATCATGCTAGGTATCTATCTCTTTACGCATCCATTGTAAAGAAATATAATCAAACTCATTAATTGACCAAAAATATATTCTTATTGCATATTCTGCAATTTAAAAAGTTATTTTTTCTTTGTTTGGAAAGCCAAGTTTTTAAGGAAACTTAAAAACGTCATCTTATTCAAAAGACTTGGATTGTCGCTAAAAAATTGCACGCCGAAGATATAAAACAAAGCGATCAACAACGTCCCCTTGATTTAAATAAGAATTATATCGATGTTATGTACTCACATTCAAAAACAATAGATATATTTAAATATTAATCTGCTCTTTATGTACAAATACTAAAATATATCCTTACTTCCATCCAAGATTACTTGGATAACAAAATTACACACGATTTATCAATAAATTTATAAGCCACTAAACAATAATTAAGTCTGTATTGAATATTACATGTGCAGTTTATGCTTTAATATTATCTTTTTTACTATAGAATATTGACACAAAGTGATTAATATTTATCACCGGACATGATTGATATACAGGATGTTTTTTTAGGGTGTAAGCGGTAGTCTATGTAAAGAGCAGCCTTTGAAGTAGTACTTGAAAAGTTTACAATAGATGATCAAGGTGAGTTTTGTGTTCTCTCTCAAAAATTCGGAATACTAGTTCACAACTAGAAAACTACACAAAGTCGTAGAACATACATGAGGATATTTTGGGTGCCCTTAAGATGTTCTATCCATTGGACACCTTCTGCTTGAACCCTAAAGCCCAATATACGCGCTTGTCGTTTGCAACAGACAGCAACATATCAAACAACAAACAGACATCCCCATGCTTGGCAAATACTTACTCCGGATTGGCACAACACAAACAGCAGACACCCATACATAAGTTTGTGTTTGTTGTCTGTAGTGATAGGTCTGCTCACCAAATGTGTGTATTCGGCATGAAAGAAACATCCTGTACACCATACATAAATGACATCACACAAACATGATTTCTTGACAGTTCCTGATATCCAAAAGTGATTACGTCACATATTTTGAATTTTACAATAATGTAAAGTGGTCTCCTGTTACCGCACTTAGACTCATTATATTGAGCGTCCAACAAAAGTTTCGTGTTTTGTTACACTTCGTCGAGCCCTTATCCCCTTTAACATATGATAATTTATGGCTCACACCCTATTAGGCTCTACCAGAACCAATTACATATTCCTATGGGAACATTGATATTAAGTTTATTAAAATATGTATGTCAAGCTCTGCATCATTTGACTATTTACAAAAAAAACATATAGTAAAGGCATAAAATATTCAATACAACCTTGATATTGTTAACCATTCAAGAGAGTTCATCCTTAATGCAAAACAGTCATAAATTAATGGATTCTCCATATACATCCATCTCCATTCTTTATTTCCTCACTGATCAGTTCATCATGTAAGTATATTACTTTCGAATTCTTTGATCCGACAAGGCCACATATCCTTTTCAAAAATTTCATACATAAAATATAATTAGGGAAGATCACATTTTAATGGCGATTATCTTCATTATCATCATTGAGAAAAGGAATTATGTTACAATCAAGATACCTAATTAAACCTTCTTATCAAAGAGACAAATGAGAACTTTTGGTATGTGAGATAAAGTACAACTGGGTTATTTGAAAAAACGACTATATTGCGTATGGATTTTATCACATCACTATCACAATATGAACAAAAATAAAAGATAGTATGTATACCAACCACATTCAATGTATTTGGTATTAAAGTTTTCTCAATACCTTCTCTCTCAAATTTCTGTAAGCCTTTTTATGCTGGACACTCATTTGTCCTCCATTTGCGTTTCCCGTTACGATACAAGAGAATGCCTTACTAATCAATTTATCGACGTAATAATAACAGACACTTTTCAGTTACTTAAAGTACATATAATGTAGTATAAGGGAAAATATTAACTTTTGTACATTGTTTTCTAGGTGGTTTAATAAGATTTAGAGAATTTAAAACACGGGCGCGTGCAATGCGCTTAGTTTAAGGCAAAACGGATAAATGCGTGTTCAACATAAATATTCCAATCCTTGCTTAAAGCTAAACTGACGTTCAACATGCACCACATTCGTTGTGACATCTGATCCCAGAAATATCAAACATTGTCCACTCTTTGCACAAATGTACAAAATAGAACTTGAAAGTATTTTGGATGTATGACAGATAATGCTCTTTTTGCTGTCACAATTATAATACACCTGGATATGCTCCTCATGGAAAACTTATATTATGAAGACGAAAATAAGGAAGTGAAATGATAGAATTTCTCAAAATAATAATTATTACAATTATTTATCTATACTGGCTGCAATATTTCGTATCTTTATTCAAGTGGTACATTTGTGCGATAATTTATTATAATTTAGGCATGAAATATTTTATCTGATAGGTATCTAAAATCTACAAGTAATTTTTAACACGTCCAGGTTTTATGAGTACATACAAGATGCCCACAAACACTGTCAATCTATTCACAGAATAGACAGACAAATGAAGTATTTCAGAAAATATAATGATACCTACATACATAAAACTTACCATTACAAGCTACTGACGATTTTTTATTCCACTTAGTGCCATAATATTATTGTTTGCCAGGGAGCAACCTGCTAACTGATGTACTTATTGCTGCTTTTTCTCTGGTTTCTTCACAAGGTGAGCATTTAAAGGATATTTTAATGTTGTTTTGAGATGGTCATTATGTTCTTCTAATGAGTTAATAGCATAGTGCAATACAAGCTCATTCAAAGTCCTGAAATCAAACGTAAAATTCCTGCTTTATATTTTATATATAAAAGGAGAATCACAAGGAGGCCAAGACTCAATATAAATAAAACTTACTTGTAAACATTGTAAGGTTCTGCAAAGCCATAACCCCTTTCAGTCTTGAAGATAATGCAATGATAGATCAATTTATTGCAACAGATTGACAGGGCCAGTTGACCTGTTGAATTAGGACGTATTAGAAAAGTGCCTTGAGGCTTTCCTTCCAGCAATGCCTGAGCCATATCTCGTGTACAATTTTCAACTTTCCAACTAATTGATTCTCGATGTGCATATAACTCTTCTAATTTATGCGTGTTGTCATCTTCTAAAGCTTGTAAGTATTCATCTGTTTTCCCTCGTTTTTTAAGCCACCTATAAACAGAAATGAATGAGTATAAAACTTTTAAAGAAATTTAATATACTGATTGAAAATGATATAATAGATGAGGAATCTTACAGTTTGTGTCGCTCCTTTGTACTGTAGAGGGTCATAACTTCAGACTTGAGTTTAGTTGTTTCTCTCTCCAATAACAAGCTATACTCTACTGCTTCTCGCAATGAAACATTCAATTGCATTTTAGCCTGTTTTAAACTATTTAGTCTTAATGTAAGCTGATTGTAATTCTCACTAAGACCATTTTTTTCATGAGGCTGAGCTTCAGATATCATTTTTTCTTGCAGTTTTAAGTGTTCTTCACATTTCTTGATAGTTTCTTTAAAAGCATCAAGAGCTTGCCTTTTGCATTTTACCTCCTCCCGTAGTCTCATATATTTGTAAGAACGTTCTCCAAAATTCCTAGTTTTTAATACATATTCTTTATGAATCTCTTTATATCTTGTTTCCAATGTTTCATCATTTTCACCTCCATCATTCTCCTGAACTCTCGAAAGTGGGTACATGAGTTTGATATCCAAGCTGTTGTTACAGTGACCCAGTGAATATTCAGTATAGAATCGGACCAAGTCCACCACAGAGGTGAAGTCAAAAGGCTCACAGAACCCATATTTGCCATCTTGATTGTAGATTTTTATTAATTTGTTTGTGCCTCCTTTTCTAACTGTTAGTGTATAACCACTGTCTTTGTTAGAAGCATTGCGGACTAGAAATGTACCATCACAGGCATCGCGAAGCTTTTCGGTGGCTTCATCCCTGTAATAAAATTCCAAAGATTTGAATCAGTGTTATAACTGCCAAAACTATGTACAAGAACTAAAATAAAATAAGGTGAACTAATGCTAGGAGGTCCTAGCTTTAGTTCACCTAGGTAGGTAGGTACCTACCTATTTGTCTGAGCTGAGTATGCTATCACTATATTCTATTCTAGGACTTAACTCCTAGGTACTCAGCTCAGACCTAACTATATCTATCAGTGTAGTGTCCTAGCAGCTACATGTAGGTGTTTTCCCTATTTATACCTACCTATTATAAATCTATTTGTGTAGTGTTAAATAACAAGGCAGATGATTCGAATGTTTATTAATCAAGCTTATACCTAAACTTATACCTAAACTAAATAATATATTTTACAAATTGTTATTTTCCGGTTTTCTGAGTCACTGAACCGGTGTGTCCTGCACAAACACAATAATAATCTACCAAAATGTAGTTAGTTTTTTAATAACTCTGTATTTTGCAGAGCCTTATTACGACTGTAATAATTAAAAAGTAAGAAAAAAAATATTTAAATGAGCTATGGAAAAAATTGTATTATATGTCACAGGCTGAACACAAGATGTTCTCTAATTTAACTACATTCAAATAATTCATAAACTCATTCGTAGACTGTTTAACTCCAACCCTTATTTCATCTAATTATGTATTAATATACATAAATGGAGAAAATTTATGATTTTACAATATTTTGTAATTCAATATCTAATAATTGTTGATAGATGCTTCTTTCGTGAATTTCAAGTTTTAACACCATTAATCAGTTTAAACTTTTTGATATCCTGATTTAACCACTGACTTGAAGTACCTACACAAGACATGACTAAAACTTACCGGGTGATGTCGCCCCAGTACCATTCTGCATTCTCCAAACTCTCGTCAGCTGATTGTTGAGGAGCGCCTAATTCAACCATTATTAATTCATTGTCAACTCGCTCACACACATCTATTACAATTTAATTCATCAAACTTTCCGAATTTGGTGCAAAAGTAGAGTAAACTTTAATCCTAATCTCCAAGGTTGTACAATTCTGAGCGGCTAATATACGCTTCCGCCTTTGAGGTTAAAGCATTTCTACGTAGGCAATTCATAACACAATCATTTGTACTAAATTGAAGAAACACAAAGTACAAAAACGTTCCATATTTCAGATATCACACAATTTTTACACCATAGTTAACCAACAGTTCTGAGAGAGCTAACTAGATCACAAAGGAAATGGGCGAGTTTGTAGATAGTTGCTATGGCACTTGGTTCTTCGTACTTCCTGATGGAACATAATCCAAACTTGACTAATCAATAACGTAATATAAAACAAGAGTAAAAATAAGAATTATTTATACATTTTCGGCTGATATCTAGTAAAACATAATTTTTACAGTAGTTCACTGCCTGTCAAGCACTATCCGCCATGGATTTCGGATTCGGATCGGAGTTCCATAGATATTTAAAAAAAAATCAGAGTTTAATTTTCACTTCTATGCATTGTGGTCTTCGACTAGTGTTGTTTATTGTTGTAAGTTATTACAACTTTCTGTACTCTATGATTACAACCTTGCAACTGCTTGCAAGACGATCAATGACTAATGAAGACGATCCGCGACTCGCGAAGTCGCGACTGACAAATACTGATAGATTTTTTTTTCTTAAAAGTTAGGGTCGTATTTTCCATATAATAACGGTACTGTGCTGGTCTAAAGTATTTTAAGTAGAGATGGATTTATTCGTGGTTTTTAGTATGTATGAATTCGGATTTGTTGTCACGCACGAGTCTTGACTTTCTTTCTTGCAAAGTAATCTGTGCTTTCTTGTTCTGATAAGGCCACTATCACAGAGTACCTTTTTTTGGCCACAATATAAAGCACACGTCCTTTACTCTCGAATCGCGTGCGAAACTGCGAAGTGAATTATTCAATTACTAGATAAAAATATCCGTGAAAAATGAGTGAATCGAATCCACCTTCGTGTTCGCGACGTCGCGCGCGATTTCTATCTAAGTGTGGAGCATACTTAAGCTTCTACTGAGCCATTCTTATGGACTCCATCGGCCAGGATTTGTAAAAAAGAAGTTTTTTTGACAATGACAGTGACAACAATGTACAAAAATGACATTAGAATTTGTGATTGTGATGGGAGAGCGTATCGTGTTTGATAAAAATCATTAAAAAATTGTTATCTTTTATGAGAATCTCCTTTAAATTCCGTACTCATATGATCTTTAACATATACACAAGTTGTATAATGTGAAAAGTTAAAAACATGTCGATTAAATAGTAAATTCTAAGTTATCACGGCAATATTATTTTGTATTCTGCTTTCAACTAAAAAATAATGTGTAACAAAATTGTAATTGCGTTATTCTGTTTTTTGTTTCTGGCTGTTTCATCAACACACATAAAGGGTGAATTCTCAACAGATGATTTCTTCAAATTCTTAGTTAAATTTGGCTTCCAAAAAACGGACATTCACTACCAGAAAGAAACATATGGCTACATATTCGGCAACATTACTTCGAAGCAGCAGTTCAAGTATCCGATAACTTTCGCCGTTCTGGATGGAGCTCACTTCATTAACTATTACAAGAACCGTGGCTTGATGAATAAGGAGCAGGCATGTCAGATTATGTTTCAAGATTTGAATAACTCTGCGTACCATCCTAAGTGTAACGTCAATGGACAGGATATGTTCAGGAGGATCCCTTGCCCTAAAGGTGGATTATGCATTGATGAAGATACTCCATGGAATGTAATCAAGAAAAATCAGTTTACCTATGTTATCCAGAATACAGGTCAACCTAGGTATTGACACATTTTTATGGGTGGTCTTAGTAAAGGCTTGAAATATGGTTGTTTAGATTAATGCAGTAATTATGTAATGTAACAAATAATCTGCAAGTTTGTTTGACAAACAAATGTACTATGGAATGATTGAAATATACCTATGGAAGTTGTTTCTTATAAAAATAATTTTGGTTTATTTTTCAGATTCTGGTATGTGTCTATGGTAGCCTGTTACTTAGATGAGGTGAACTGCACCTGGCACCACTACAGCGGGGCACCAACTAAGGACAGCAAAGCCCTGACAAACATTCCCCAAACTATACAGTATGATTTCTGGCTTGTCAATGGGAGCCCCAACCTGTCATTGTATAATACACTACTGTATCAATTCTCATTTGATCGACAAAATACACTTGAGTTGTATCTTGTATTTTGGCTGTGCTATGTGATATTGTTGCCAGTTCAGATATATGCAGTTAGGTAAGAAGTATACTTTTTAAATTATTAAACGCATGAACATGGACATCTTTGACAGCATTATTTCATCTATACATAAGACTTAAGGGTCAAGGGAAGGATGTGTGGCATAGTACTACAATACAGTATGTAGTCACTATGTAAGATTGTGACCTAATGTTTTATTAATGCTGCACATTGTTTAATATTTTAAATTTGTAGAAAAAAAATCTTATTATACTAAATATTATTAATTTTAAATGCAAACATTAAATGAATTAATATTTGGTTTTAGAACCCAGAAACATCCTGTAACAAAACTGTTCACATTCAGCCTAGTGCTGGAGTTTGTTGCGCTCTGCTTCAATGTACTCCACACAGTGAAGTTTGCTGTTGATGGTGTCGGATTTTCGGGACTAGCAGCGGCTGGAGATATTTTTGACATAATGAGCAGGGTAAGAATCATTTAATCGGAAACAAAAGTATCCTAGTATTTGTATATTGTATCCATTTGTAGAGATGTATTTAACTATTATTTTGTAAATACACAGCTATTAAGTACTGTATTATACATGTCCGTAATATCAGAGCATAAGCTGCTATATACAAAATCAGTACAATGTTTAAGATGTTGTACGAATTTATTTTATTATTTAAAAAAAAATACATTGACAGGACAGTGGGTAAAATAATTTTGTTTGAGTATAAAATGTAAGTATGCCTTTTGTCATACAAACGATCTTTTTGTAATAACATGCATTATTTCAGACACTGTTTATGCTGCTTCTCCTGTTGCTGGCTAAAGGCTGGGCAGTAACGAGACTAGAGCTCACCTACAAACCCTTAGTATTTGGAGTCTGGCTTGCCTATGGAATAGTTCACATATTACTGTATGTTTGGAACACTGTAAGTGTACATTCTAGTCATAGCAAATCAAATTCAAATTATTGTTTCGATTTTAAGGTTCCATACACAGGGAATACCAGCATGAATGCTGGAGAGAGTGCGCTTGTGACTCCACTGGTGTTGCACTGTTAGGTGTTATTAGGCAATCGCTTACCATCAGATGATTCGTGTGCTCATCTGTCACGTTTACATAAACAAGTGCATGTCGAGCCATGCGCCATGTTCCGTATTTGTCCACGGTGGATGTCACCTTCTTTGGACTTATGTTTACCGTGGTATTGAAATAGTTAAAAAGACCACTGCCACACCCCTGCTCGCAGGAACGAAAGCGACTGTGCGCTAATTACAAGTTTTTACTCGTAACCTTGTAAAGCCTAGCGTAGCCTTATTAGTTTTGATGTAAAGTTCGTTAAATGCGCTACTATCGCGATTTTTTCAGACTTCAAATCTACAGTGTAGCTGACTTAACTTTCGACTCTTTTGGATTTTAGAGTGTAGTATTTTACAAAAGAATATTAATAAATTGTGTTAGTATAACCCATATTATTTTTCAAGGCCTATCCAACGATACCACATACCTTAAGGTGCGCGAAAAAAAAAAATTACGACTTTACTACACGTGTAGCAGCAGTAGCATGGCAGCAGCTACCCTACCCCCCCCCCCCCCCCCCAGTAATTCAAATTAATAAATAATTTAATTACATTTATGTTTAACATAACAACATACCTAAGTTATTTAGTTCCAAAGAATGATGTATATACTTGTTACGTGAACTGCACAAATGCTCGAATAAATTTATATTAAAGTTGTAAAGGAGAGTTCAAACAAGTTGCATTACCCATGTTACATATCGCCCACACACGCTAATCTGAAACAATATATATAACTACAAAGTGTGAATAATTATTGTTTCTGATATGTTATCCATTTGCTTATAACAGTACCTACTTTTTGACCTCCATTAATTAAAAACATGTTGTTTAAACACGTTTTTGCATTTGCATTACATTATTGATGATGATGATGATGGAGTCCGGCCGATTTCGACCACGGCGACCGCTTCAACTCCTAGCTATTAATTACATTATTATCTTATAAGGAACTGTTATGATTAAATCCGGAGGCCAATACTCGGGATTTTGTAATTGAAAATACATGGCGGATATCGTATGAAAACCATACAAAACTATGTTTTTTCAATATCTATATACAGGGTGTATCTGTGAACATTTACACACCCCTAACCACGTGTACCAACCATTCTGAACAACATTTGTTTAACGACTTTTCGAAATTCATCGAAAAAATTTTCGACTCCTCATACAAAATAACCAAGTCAAGTGACCGACTTTGTATGAAAAGTTGAAATTTTTTCATGCGAATTTCCAAAACTGATAGAACAAATGGTTTATAATGGTTAGTAGAACACGTGTTCTATTAAAGGAATGGAAATGTTCACAGATACACCCTGTATATTGATTTATTATAAATAACACAAGCACGAGAATTGGGCTCCCGGATTATACCACAAAGGCTATTCAAAACAAATATCGGGGTCTTTTAGGCGGGGCGTGATGGCTTGTTAGTTCTTTTGTGCCTGTCAGCCTCATATTTGGATTTCACGGCCGCTTACCATCAGGTGGAGTGACGTCATCCGGATTGGCCTTTCTATAAAAAAAAAATGTAATTTTTATTTTTTTTATGCTAGAGGCGACAAACGAGCAAGCTAGTCACCTGATGGAAAGTAATCAACGCCGCCCATGAACATCGCGCAATCAGAGAGATCGCTAATGTGTTGCCGGCGTTTTTAAAAGAGTACGCTCTTCTCTTGAAGGTCCCGAACTCGTAGCCGTCGGGAAATACTCCCGCAGCCAAACCGTTCCACAGAACTGAATTATATCGTTCTTGTTGTACTCAAATGTGGAAGTCCTCCATCTTTACCAAAACAAAGTAATAAAAACACTGACCAATGCGCCATGGTTGGAATAATTGGAAATCATTACAGTAAAGGAAGTAATAGAGAAGTCTTCATCTATAGCCTAATAAAAACTGTCTCGAACGGCACAGCATCTATCTAGCTACTCGTAGGTACTGAAATGCTTGTTATGATTGAAGAGAATGCGATTGGCATAAAAATTATAATAAAATGCATCGAATCTGATTAAAGCGACCTAATAGCGATGGTAGCTCATAAGAACGTTTTACTTCTAAACTAATCCGAGCACGCAATTCTGGGATTTTTAAATGTATGTGCGTATTTCTACCACTAGTTCGGTGGTGAAGGAAAACAACGTGAAGAAACCTAGTTTGTTGGTCTGGTTCCCTGTCTAATGGTTGCGATGGTCAGACGGCAGTCGCTTCATTGTAATCACCAGGCTACCGAAATCCTGGATCATGGTGTGAAACTACAGCTTTGGAGTCCGAATTCGTGCCGATCCCAGGTGCGTCCAAAATTTGGACACACTCTGGGAACGACACGCTAGGAGGATGATGGTTATTGTAGTAAAAACGTATATGCCATTTACTGTATCAAAACCGTTACGTTACAGACGGAAGTGGACATCATAGAAGAGATAGATGAGTACCAGACGTGGCCCGGCTGGCTGATCCTGACGCTGCGCGTAGCCATCATGGCCTGGTTCGTGGTGGAGCTGCGCAACACGATGGTGTATGAGCACAATATGCCCAAGCTGAACTTCCTCCTGCACTTCGGCGCTTCGAGCCTGGTCTGGTTCGTGTATCTGCCGGTCATTGCGCTTATCGCGTTGCAGATCAGCCCTTTGTGGAGGTTCAAGTTTTTGCTTGGTAAGTTTTATTTAGGCAGCGGCCCAAAGTCAGTTTTCGCCTCCTATACGAGATGTTGGTCTTTTGCGGCTTGACACCTTGATAAGTATTAAAGGGTAAAGAAATATAAACCAAGGGGTTTTAACTTTTGCCTTGGCTTCATTCGCCAGTTTCTCCGAGTGGCGAATGGAGAGGCCAACCCACTTCGGGTCGCTTAGCCAGCTTTATAAAAGGTGGAGTGATGGTTGGCGCTGGCAGGAGCTCGATACGAGTAGCCGAGAATCGATCAGAGTGGCGAATATTTGGAGAAGCCTATTTCCATGTACAACCTGTGCGGATAAAGAATGGGATCAGAAATGGCGGCGCATCTATTCACTTCTCGCTCGCACACTATTTGCGTCTATACTCGCACCCCACGAGTGCGAATATAGACGCAAATAGTGTGCAAGCGAGAAGTGAACAGATGCGCCGCCATTTATGATCCCATTCTTTATCCGCAGAGGTTGTATATAGATAGATTTCTATGTATACATATAGAAGCAGTGGACTTCTGTAGGCTAATGGAAATCTGGCATCATTGCTATCATTGTCGCCAATAGTTAGCCTTCCATCTTAATTTAGCTATGTTATGACTTTGCATACAGTAGACCTGGCAGAAAAAAAAAACTTTTAATTCAGATAAGTTACATCCATATATGTGTTAGTAACAATCATCTTAAGGGCTATTGTTAGTAATTTAATTTGAAATTATATGTATCAGTATAGTATACAGTACAAATGTATCTTTCTTAAGTTTGGATCATTTGAGTCTGTGAAAAGAGTCGTTTCAATGACACACTTCATTTGGAACATCGACTCTCATTCAGACCAGAGAGTGACTCGATTAGAATGACCCCTTATTTAAATTATTTTACCAAGTTTCATATTTTTGTTTACTATTGGTCTAAAGATCATTTTTCTATGACATCTCTTTCTCCGCGTGACACGTTCTATGTGTTGCCGACAGAACCGACTCACTCGTTCTCTTGTTATCAGTGATCATCTGTAGTTCGTCGTTCATTTGTGTCAGTGGAACACGTTTTGAGTCAGTTAGCGAGTTCATCGATTGAACAAATCCGATCTTGAGATCTATCTGAATCGAATCACTGAGTCGTTTCAGTAAAGAGTTATACAAGTATCATAATACAGGTATCAGAATTTCAAATCATCCAAAGGTTTCTCAATAACCTTCAGGATAGAGAGCCCTACAAATTCAAACGTTTAAATTATGTTTTTTTTTATTGGTACTTTTTTTAATTTCAGGTATAACATACTCTGCGGACTGTCTGGCTTTTTGTGTGATGGCGCACTTGCTGTGGCCGACACGCTCAGAGCAGTACCTGCTTCTAGCTCCCTCTGATTACACAGGTACGTAATGCTACCATGAGATAGATAGATAGATAGAAGGCAATATAGCTCAACGGGTACTTCCAGTTGACCTATCTTACCTAGAACTATGAAATTAAATAGGTAAGTAACATCCTTAAAATGAGTAAGAGATAAATCTCAAAAGTATACATTTACAATTAAAATTTATTAAATATTATAGTCGTTTGTTACTATTTTTAACATTGTATTTTATGGACAGACAGACATAAATCTTTTATTAATCCTTAAACATCTTAATGAGAATCATAGTTTTACCGCCCTTTCGGTCACGGGAAGCGGAGAGGGGCGGTGTGTGCTTGAACAATCGCAAAGTTCTCTTTAGAGCTCGCGCAGTCGCACTGTGGGTGAAAAATTGACGTCCCCTTTCATAGGATTTTTTTGAAAATGAAGTGCTTTTTTGGACACTTTAAAGTATGCAAGTACTTTGACAACATCAAAACATTATACGATATAGTATTTATGTGTCTTGTCTCATCGTGTAAATGAAGTAATGTGTGATTTTGTGTTTCAAATGTATGAAAATGAAAACGAAATAATTCATAAATTCTTTCGATCTTCTACTGTAAGGCCGAAACTTTCAGGTATTGTTACCCACTCTGTAACAAAGCTATGCAACCTTTAACCTTGATCCCGGACGTGCCCGATTAGAAGTTATGAATTAAATACTTCATCCATATTTGGATGACGTCTTCGTGTAGTTTTAATGTGCCCTAAAAACACACACACACGCATATTACGGATATATGTGTGTGTATGTATATCATCTCTTATATGTGTACCTATGCATATAAATGCATAAACCCTGTGCCCTGTCCAGGAGCACAAGTTTACTTTTAAAATCAAAGGTAACTAGATTTTCTTCAGTGCTAACACCTAGTTCATCATCCAGATCACAGAGTACTTTTTATCATGCGATGCCTCCCATACTGTATGTGTGTCGACATCAACCACTATATTCAGTGCTCGAAAAAAGTTTGAAGATCTAAGTCCACTTCAAAAAAGAAGAAGAACCAAAAACCTTATTGCAGAAAATGATTTTGATACACAGTAAATGGGGATTTGACGGTGCATCTGGACACAGCAACTACAAGCAAAAACTGGATGGTGATGATTCCAGTATATTTATGTGCTCATTTGTACCTCTGAAACTGGTGAGAGATGATACTGACGAAGTTATATGGGAAAATCCCAAAGCCTCTTCAACCTTTTATTGCCAGCCGATTTATTTTAAATTTGCCAAAGAAAATAATTTAGATATTACAGAAGAAATGGCAATCATTGAAACAGAAATTTCTGCTCTACAGCCATCATTTGTTGGAAATGCAAAGGTGAGCCACAAACTGCACATGGCCATGATAGATGGCAAGATAACACATTATTGTGCTGAATTATATCGGCACCATGGACAAGTAATGTATGCACGCTTGCGGGCATATAATACCATGCATATAACTCGACATATCTATGTGCAGTTGCGGCACGATATCGACGAAATTTTTCCACATCCACATGCTGTCCACAAGAGATTACTTGAAGAATCACACCAAATCTCCTTATGAGCTCCTCATCCACTCCTGTAATTTGCGCAGTTGCCTCAGAATTTGCAAAAAACCTTCTGGAAGTGTTTCCGTCGTTGCTACTCCCTGCTTCTTGTTTAACCATATCCACAAGCAATCCCAATTCAGTTCGAAATTGATCGTGCATGTTTTTTTTCTTATAGCTAATTGTTGCTTCAAAGTCTCTCCCTTAACTTGCCATTGCTTAAAATCGATCCGGTAAGCAATATGCAAGATACATTCCATGCATCTTATTCTTGTGTGAAGGGAAGATAAGCCAAACATATATATGTCCTCTCTGTAATACTATGTCAATGTCATTCATTTCGCTTGGTTTCGCCTTGCAGATATCGCATGTCGCTGTGGAGGTATTTGTGTACTGTGTGTTTATCTTGCCATCTATCATGGTCATGTGCTGTTTGTGGCTCACCTTTGCATTTCCAACAAATGATGGCTGTTGAGCAGAAATTTCTGTTTCAATGATTGCCATTTCTTCTTTAATATCTAAATTATTTTCTTTGGCAAATTTAAAATAAATCGGCCGGCAATAATAGGGTGAAGAGGTTTTGGGATTTTCCCATATAACTTCGTCAGTATCATCTCTCACCAGTTTCAGAGGTACAAATGAGCACATAAATATACTGGAATCATCACCATCCAGTTTTTGCTTGTAGTTGCTGTGTCCAGATGCACTGTCAAATCCCCATTTACTGATCAAAGATAAATTATTTTCAGTTGTTTCAGTTTCCAGAGTTTTAAATAGCCTCGTTACCGTTAAATCTAAAATAGATTGTAGTTTAAGTTTCACTTCAGCATCTGTTACCACCATATTTTCTTCTTCTACGTAGCACTCTTTTTTTCTCATTTCTCAAAGCATCATATGAATGGAATATATTACACCCCATATCTTTTGTCGTCTGCCTCAATACAATATATTGCCATTTAGATAAATTAAGTGACGTCGATAGACCCAGTGCTAAGCTAGAAGCATTGATGCATCATTTGGATGTTTTATTAAATGTTTCACTAATTCAGCGAAGTTCCTTTGGTTATCGTTTTCCACAGATTTATTGGCCATAGCGTAAGCTAGTGTATCAAAATCATTTTCTGCAATAAGGTTTTTGGTTCTTCTTCTTTTTTGAAGTGGACTTAGATCTTCAAACTTTTTTCGAGCACTGAATATAGTGGTTGATGTCGACACACATACAGTATGGGAGGCATCGCATGATAAAAAGTACTCTGTGATCTGGATGATGAACTAGGTGTTAGCACTGAAGAAAATCTAGTTACCTTTGATTTTAAAAGTAAACTTGTGCTCCTGGACAGGGCACAGGGCTTATATATTTATATGCATAGGTACACATATAAGAGATGATATACATACACACACATATATCCGTAATATGCGTGTGTGTGTGTTTTTAGGGCACATTAAAACTACACGAAGACGTCATCCAAATATGTATGAAGTATTTAATTCATAACTTCTAATCGGGCACGTCCGGGATCAAGGTTAAAGGTTGCATAGCTTTGTTACAGAGTGGGTGACAATACCTGAAAGTTTCGGCCTTACAGTAGAAGATCGAAAGAATTTATGAATTATTTCGTTTTCATTTTCATACATTTGAAACACAAAATCACACATTACTTCATTTACACGATGAGACAAGACACATAAATACTATATCGTATAATGTGTTGATGTTGTCGAAGTACTTGCATACTTTAAAGTGTCCAAAAAAACACTTCATTTTCAAAAAATCCTATGAAAGGGGACGTCAATTTTTCACCCACAGTGAGTCGCACGGTTTTAGTTGCGAACGTCATTCTTATCTGTGACGGCAATGTCAAAGTCAAATAATTCTTTATTTGCATAGGCTTGTACACAGCACTTACAAATCTATATCTATAAGTACTTATGTATAATTTACATGTTAATACATATATATGTTGATACATAAAAATAAATAAACATAATGCGATTCTACCACCGGCTCGGAAAGTTGTTTCTGGTCGAGAAGATCGGCAAGAAACTAGCCAGTTACTCTTTTTAATCGCCAAACTTTCATACAATCTTGTGTCATCATCATACCCAGACATACAGTTTACTTGTTACACAAAATAAAATAAAGGAAATAATAATAAAATAAATATTATGAGGTAAACCGAAGCAGACCTGTCCCCAAAGGTGGCACCTGTTCACAAGTATGACGTATAATGGTCGACATCCGACTGATTGATTGACCCAAACAGAATATTAACTTTTTGGATTGGTCGAGCACACTCCGCGCCCCCGCGTCCCGCTAACTGTAGGAAGGACGTCCTTGTGGCTGTAGAGCTATAAGTAATACGATAGCTATAGTTCTGAATAATTACATATTTGAAAAGTGCTAAAAAAGCTTTTAGCTTTCTTTCATTTGTTACCCCACACGGTACCGTCAAGCAATTTTTTTAGTTCCTGACTCTAAGTCCCCTAGAGGGCGCTGTAGTCAATTTAACGTGACGTCATGTAGCCTATAACCAGAAGACAATCAAGACGTTTCTAACGACACTTCATTTGTTCAAATATGATATCGAGTTTAGAAGTTACGAGGGAACAGATGAACAACCATACATACATACAGGGCAAAATCATAACACTCCTTTTGGCTTCGCCGTAGTAGTAGGTAAATATGCCTAAAAATTGCGATTTAGTAAGTTGAAAAAAAATGTTTGACGATCTCAATGGCACAGTGACTGGTATTGCGGCCAATTGCGGAAGGTCCCAATTTCGATTCCTCCCGATCGGGTCAATTTAGGAAACGGATTTTTTTATATTGACTTGGGTTTCGGGAGACGTATCGTCAACTAGTACATGTATTATCGTATAGGGAATGCCTTAGTTTCAGCCTAGTTGATCGGTGTGAAATGCGCAATAATTATTAAATAAATAAATTATAAAAACACTTACCTAACATGTCATTAAAGGCACGATCCGCTCGTTCTGTCACATATCTTTCTAATACGACGTTACATAATCTGTGCTGTGAATGAAGCAGGTCGAAATATGAAAAAACTAGCTTTTGCCGGCAGCTTTGCTCGCGTTAGAAAGAGAAAAAAAATAGCCTATATCACTTTCCATGCCTTCAACTATCTCCACTTAAATAATCACATCAATCCGTCGCACCAGACACAAACACTTGCACATTTATATTATTAGTATGGATAGTTCTCTGTCAAAATACCTTATAATCATCTTAGCGTTTTGTCCCAGTTGTAACTTCCGAGACCGGGGTCCACTTACTACTGCAAATCCTCTAGGTATACAGATTGTCTGCTGCATGTAATCTATAACGATTCCAGCTGGCATCGAGGAGTTGGACGAGTTCAACGAGTCGCCGCACGTGGTACACAGCGACACAGTGGCGCTCACGACGGCGGAGTGCGTCAACGCCGACGAGGAGGAGGTGATATTCACGCGGGCACCGCATAAGAACGGCGTCTTCTCATAGCGCTACCACGAACCCGTAGACAGTGTACAATGTTCCTAAACCGAGTAACAGACACCAGTTTTATATGACGATAGTGTTGAACTTTTTAAACACGTTTTAGTACTCAGTTTTCAAGACTTTATTCTGCTGAAAAGGAAAACGACGAAAGAGTCGACCGCCAACGAAATCCTGCGGTTATTATTAGGGCATCCAGAGTACACCTTATTTAAAAATGGCAGGGGCATTCTCGAGCGGTCGAACTATGATAAAATTAGAGAAAAACACTGTTGAAGATTGAAATGTTTACTTGTCAACAAGATGAAAGGAAGGAAGAAGTGACAATAGAAAAGTAAAAGTCTAGATACAAAATAGTAAATGGAATATCAATTAAACTAATAGAAATATAGCCAGTACCTATTTAACATAGAGGCTACATTACAACACCAGCCCTTAATTGAGATTCCATAGTTGACTAAATAACCTAACTATGTCAAGTGCACAACCCTAAACCGACAGTACATTTGGAATGCGCAACCCTACCTAACGGCTTTGTCAGCATATCGGCACACATGTCACTAGTTGGTACATATTCAATTAAAATAGTGCCTTCAGCGACTTTTTCCCTTATGAAGTGAAAACGGGTATCGATATGCTTAGTCCTGTTGTGATGAATAGGATTAAGTACAATCTTATGTGCACTCTGACTGTCATTGTGCACGGTAACCGGAGTCAGAGAGGTGCCACTTACCTCCTGAATCAACCTCTGTAAGAAGGTGGCTTCCTTAGCCGCTGAAGTTAGGGCCATATACTCTGCTTCCGTTGATGACAATGCAACGGTGGGCTGTTTTTTTCGATTCCCAGCTAATTGCTCCACCGGATAAGCTGAAATAGAAACCCGTATAGGACTTTCTGTCAGTGGGATCATTTGCCCAATCACTGTCTGCATACCCAGTCAGACTGAAATCTGGAACCCTCTTGTAAGTTATGCAGTAATCTACTGTTCCTTTCAGGTACTGCAACACCCTTTTTGCAGCCAACCAGTGTTGTTTATCAAACTTTGCAAGAAATTGGCTAAGATAGCTAGTTGCATAGGCAATGTCAGGGCGAGTATTCACAGATATAAACATTAAACTACCAATGAGTGATTGATATGGATACGGATGCAACTCACCGCTCTTATTTGGTTCCAACTTCACCTTTTGTAAGGGAGTAGGGGCAGATTTACAGTCTGCCATATTAAACTTCTTAAGAACATTTAAAATGAACGTTTTTTGATTAATTTTTACACAGTTCTTTGTTTGGGAAACATTTAAACCAAGATAATAGTTTAAAAGTCCCAAATCCTTAATACCAAAATATTTTTGCAAATCACATTTGACAGCGTCTGCCAATTTGTCATCTTTATGACAAACAATTATGTCGTCAACATAAACTGCCAGTATGACAAGTTCCTTTCCAAATAGTTTGGTATAAATACATGGTTCTGAAGGAGCCCGTTTAAAACCTAACGCAGAAAGAGTTTCATTTAGCTTTGTGTTCCAAGCACGAGGCGCTTGTTTCAGCCCGTACAAAGCTTTCTTGAGTAGGCAAACTTTATTCTGTTGGCTTGGTTTCTCAAAACCTTGCGGTTGTACCATATATACATCCTCCTCCAATTCTCCGTTTAGGAACGCTGTGTCCACGTCTAAATGTCGCATCTTGAGGCCTAATTTTGCTGCAAGTGCAAACATCATACGTAACGAAGAATTGCGAATTACTGGCGCAAAGGTTTCTGTATAATCCACACCAGCGGTTTGGCTATAGCCTTTGGCTACTAGCCGGGCTTTATATTTCGCAACTGCACCTTCTGCATCCTTCTTTACCTTATATACCCACTTGCATGGTATTATCTTTTGACCATCAGGTTTATCAACCAAAATCCATGTTTTATTATTAATGAGGGATCTATATTCATCTCTCATAGCACCCATCCATTTGTCTCTATCTTCTGATTGAATAGCTTGATTGAAGGTTTCAGGCTCATCAAAACTATAGCTTGCTGACACAAAACCTTTATCTTTCGCTAATCGATTCCTTAGGGGATACCTTCCTTGGAAAGTAGGTTCATCAGTAGAAACCTGTTCTTCGAGAATATCCTCCTCATCGTGGGGAATTTCTTCATCAGAAATAGGGTCTTCTGGATCAGGATCGATTTGTGCAACTTCTACGTTCACCTTAGTAGAAGTGCCAGAGCTACCAGCAATGGGATTTTGAACTTCCGCTTCATTCCTGTTTGAGAATACCATCACTGCAGGGGGATCAACAGGAAACTGGCCTGCAGGATTATCACCTTTCAAATCAGAGAAAGCATCTTCGAAGAACACAACATCCCTAGCTTTTAAGAGTCTTCTCGGATAGCTCGCATCTCGGAAGTAATAATTACCTGGATCTTCCGAATATCCAACAAAAGTGTACTGTTTAGCCTTCACATCCAACTTTTTCCTTTGACAATCTGGAATGTGTACTAGTGCTCTACAGCCAAACACTCGTAAGTGACTCAAATCGGGTTTTGAGCCGAACCATATCTCATAAGGAGTAAGGCGATCTAGAGCTCTATGCGGGGATCGATTCTTCAGGTACGTTGCCACTTCTATAGCATCCTGCCAATAGGCTTTGCTAAGAAAACCACCAGCTAACATACACCGCGCTTTTTCCACAATCGTTCTATTTGAACGCTCCGATACTCCATTTTGTTGCGGACTGTGTGGAACTGTGGTTTGATGCACAATACCATTAGAACGTAAATAACTAGAGAACTGTTCATTAACATACTCTGTTCCGCAGTCTGTTCTTAATGCCTTAATTTTAGCTCCTGTTTGGCGCTCGACTAAAGACTGAAAAGCGATAAATTTTGCTTTTACTTCCGTCTTAGAAGCCAAGAAATAAACAAAAGTAAGTCGAGAAAAGTCATCAATGAAGAATAACGCATATTTCTTACCTTGAAATGAATTTTCCGACATAGGTCCACAAATATCGCTGTGGATCAATTCCAATAACGAATTTGTACTCTTAGGCTTATCCACACTTACCGTGAAGGGTTTTCTTGCTTGTTTCCCTTCAACACATGGTATACATGGCTCCTTATCCACTGCTGAGTAATCCATTCCAACTGCACGTCCATTCCTTAGGAGATTCATGTCAAACCTGCAAAGATGACCTAACCGCTTGTGCCACAGCTGAAATTGAGACAGACGGTTAGTGCGTACATCAACAGCCTGAACTTGAGAATCTGCAGAATGACAGTCAGAATTCACATCAAGAGCTACATTTTTGTTAATAATAACATCTAATGTATAAAGCCCGCCATGTACTGAACCGTGTAAAACAGGATTACCTTTATAAGAGAAATAATCTCTATCAAAAAAAATTACAGCCAGTATTATCAAAAAGTACACATAAACCTTTATCGACTGCTTTCTTAACCGAAATTAAATTAGTGTTCAATTTAGGTACAAGTACAACTTCACTAATCTTGTCGATACTACTATTAGTACTGATTGAAACTGTTCCGATTCCCACGGAATCTATCGCTTCTCCGCTAGCGACGGTCACCTTGCCAGAATGCAGCGGTTTGAGTTCTGTCAGCCAATCAGACCTTGAAGTCATATGAGAAGTAGCTCCAGAGTCGATGTACCACGTATCTTTATTACCATTTACTCCCAAGGCAGTTATTGATGTTGAATCATGCTTATTCTTCAACTTATTGGGGCAATTGTATTTAGTATGACCTCGTACGTGACAATCAAAACATACAACCTCCTTCTTCTTCTTCGTCTTGGTACTATGTTGAATAATTTGACCTTTCTTCGAACGCAACGCAGACTCACAATCATAAGGCTTGGTTTTCGACATCTCATTCAACAGTTTTGCCTTTACCATGACCGTGGTAACCTCAACATTACAATTTTCTAACGCATAACTTCGAGTGCGTTAGACCTCCCAATAGTATCGCAGCCAAAGAAGAATCCTCGATTTTCTTACCAATATCAGCGAGATCTTGAGCGGTACTTATAACGGCATTTATATACTCTTCGATAGTATTAAACTCTTCAAGACAATATCGGTAAAGCTTACGTTCTAAAGCTAACCTTCTGCCCATGCCCTTATCTTCATAGGCGTTTTGCAACGACGTCCAAGCGGCCTTAGCACTCTCCGCACTCCTCACATGAGTGATGGCTCCTCCATCTAAAGTCATGCAGATTTTGGCTAGTGCTAATTCATCCTTACGCTTTCTCGTTGACTCTGGGGTTTCATCTCCATCAGGATAACCCACAACAGCTTCCCACAGCTGCTCATGCAGTAAGTAAAATCGCATCTTAAACTTCCATGCACTGTAGCCTTCCCGTCCGGAAAGCATACGGATCGCTCCCATTCCCATTGCATTGCTGCTTGTGCCTGGGGACACTCTATCCCCGCTACCTTGCATTTTGCACAATGACGTAGCACAATTTTTTTTTCGAGATTCGACGAACTATATTTTCGTGAAAATCATAGTACAACAACACAGCTAATATTATACTTATCAGCTAGCTCGCTTGTAAAGCCTCGTGCTGATAACGTGATAAAATTAGAGAAAAACACTGTTGAAGATTGAAATGTTTACTTGTCAACAAGATGAAAGGAAGGAAGAAGTGACAATAGAAAAGTAAAAGTCTAGATACAAAATAGTAAATGGAATATCAATTAAACTAATAGAAATATAGCCAGTACCTATTTAACATAGAGGCTACATTACAACAAACTATGACGGAAAGGAATCGCTTTTTATGAACGGCTAGGTGTCTCACCTATATTAGTCGCAATGAACTTTGTTATATTATAGGAAAATAGACAGGATGATTTGAAATTATTCTAAGATTTTATCATGAAATAAGATTATTAAAAATTTAGAATGGACAACATTTCAAAATTGCTAAGCTCTAAAACAAAAATCACCAATTCTTTGTTTACTTTTCCGCTGCTCGAATATATATTTTTAATTTTTTATATTGCTTATTTACTGAGAAAAAAATTTAAAACTAAAAAACGTAAGATGACGTCATCGGACGGCAGAATGTAAAATATTTCTTAACTTAGCACATTATAGTTTTAAATTTACGTAATGCCAAACTCATGACATGTAACTGTCAAAAAAAAAGACAACTTGTCAACGTTGAATGTATGAATGACGTTGACAATGTTGACACTAGTATTATTTACCTTTGACAGTACTACCTTTTTTTTATTAAAACAATGATAAGCAAAGGAATATCGCTGATTCAGCCGTCCGATGACGTCATTTGGCGCTTACGTCTATTTAGAATAAAAAGAATTTCAATAATTATTTTATGCATGAAAATGGACAAATTTTGAAAAAAGAAAAAATATGGGTCTGTTCATTTTATGTCTACTTTCATATAAAAAAACAATATGGACATGTTAAAAATTTGAAATGTTGTCCATTCAGGAATCTAACGGCATTCCTGTTGAACTATCGGATTATTATGAACAAATTGGCTATCGTAATTTTTTTGTCAGTGAATTAGGGAAAAATCGGAACAGTCATTTACTAGTACGTATTTAATATTAACGAAACGATAGCTATAGTTATGTAAATGGAAAGTGGGACAAGTAGTGGGTATTATGACAACTAGGTACAGTCAGAATCAAAAGTAGCTGAACATTATAGAACTTTGTCACACTAAGTTTTGCGCAGCTTGAGTAAGTCAAACACTTATTGAAGCTGCGCAATGGTTAGTGTGACAAAGTTCTAAAATGTTCAGCTACTTTTGATTCTGACTGTACCTACTATTGTGTGTGGTTGCTATTGTGATAGTCATATTGTCAAATATGTCTCTGATTTTGATAGGTATAGCTTTTTATTATCAATCTACGGTTCGGGCAATATTTATAGTCGAAAAGTGGGTCGGAAATAATTTAAATGTTATGCTGCTAAAACTAGATATATGACCAGAAAAGAAAAAATGCACTAGAGTTGTATATACTTTTATGGCGGCCCTAAAGTTTACTTTTCAAATGAACTTCACAAGCAGCTAATAAAACTGAATGCTACATAAATATAAGTGTCAAATTATAAGACTATTTTCGCGTACTTATTTAGTAATTCTTACTTGCCAACATAGAATTATAACAAGACTAGAAGGATAGTTTCCTTACTGCTGTCACCTCAAATTTGAAGCACAAAATTGGTTTTTCAAGTTGGTACTACGTACGTAGTATCAACACAAAAATCCTAATTAATGTTACCAGTCAAATCATATTTCCCTAAAACATGGGAAATGGTTATTGTAGTAACTGTACTGTTTTTAATACATAGTACCTAGAACAACGCTCACAAGTATCTACCTAACTGTGATTATAGAATTAGTTGGCAAGTTTTGTTTTGATATTCATGATGCCTTGACCGTACAATAATGAATAAGAAATAAATAAATAAAGAGTTACCTACTTATTTTAATGGTTATCAGGGTGAGTTCCAATTCGTGTAAAATGTGGATCCATGTATTGCACTGTCAGAAACACATCGACCTACATAAATCTTAAAATTAATATTAAACGAATAAATTCTTGCTTAAATTTAGTTTTTAACATAAAAGTTCCAGCACTTACGCAGCGAAACACAGTAAAGACACGCTTCACGCTGTAAACATCAGTAGCAACTGATTAAATTAATCAGTCGGAGCAATCAAATCTTACAATATAGTTGAAATGGGGAAAATTTATTTCTTCATTATCGGGTAACACTGGCCATTTTAAGAAACGTTTGTATTTTTAGCTTATAAAACACAACATACTATGAAATATTAAAGGCTTACCTGTGAAAAGTGATGTTATTACACTACTCATGCTTTTCCGAATCATTGTGACAAATTTTCGCGACGCCTACGGAGTGGTCCGGGCGTTTGGAGCTGTACGGCTGCATTTGAGTTGCTTCGAATTGAGGGCACAGACTAGGTTTCTAGTCTTGTTATAATTCTATGCTTGCCAACGAATTAGAATAATATTGTGTTTTATCTACGTACCTACCTAAAGCTAAAGTCGATTATTTCAAACAACACATCACAATGGCGTTGTGAACAGAATGTACAGTTCGACTTCAAAAATATGTGTTCGTTTTATTTACACGTCAATATTAAAAGGTGTTGTATGCACGTTATACCTATAGTTGCTTATTGTTACAACTAGGTACGTATTTTAGTTTTCTAGACAATTTTCTTCAAAAGCACAAACTTTTATGCATTAGTTATAGAAATGATCGTCGTGTTGCCACAAATGTAAGTACATGTGAAACTCAAAGTGTGAACAATCTATGTAAAGAATGTGCCAATCATGGGAGTAAAGTCTAAATGTACTTATACATAAGAAAATGCTAGGATATTTACCAACATATAATATTGTAGAGTTAAAGTCGTTGTGGAAATTTTAAAGAATTTACTAAGTGTAATTTAATAATTGTTTGTATGGAGAAATGAGTAATTTATATCGTATAGGAAAGGCACGCCTGATAGTATTATTATACCTCCGTACCTACCAACGGCTCTTAAATGCTCCACATGCACCCGCTGGTAAAATTTTAGAACTATTAAATAAGTACATAATAGCTTTTTGTTATTTTTGAGAAGTCTTACCTTTAAAGCAGTTTTATTTATCATTAATATTTTTTAACGTGAGATTTATTTTTATTTACTTACCTATTTTTTATTTTCTTAACGAAGGTTTCTAAAGCATCAATAAACTAATTAAGTAGTATTTTCGTGACTGATTTATGTAAGACAGCCAAAGGTTGGGCACGACAAGTTCTCCATGGTTCTTACCTTAAGGTGACGGGTAGGGCACACTAGCGACGCCAATCGATTTAATTTTTAGCTACTAAACCGGATCTATTTTAAACAATTCCGGGGTTATAACCTCTCGCAAACACTTATACTATTTATTAAATGTGTGCCGAGAGGTTGTAACCCCGAAATTGTTTACATTAGATCCGGTTTAGTAGCAAAAAATTAAAATCGATTGGCGTCGCTAGTGTGCCCTACCCGTCACCTTAATGATGTTTGACCATGAGGTGAGAATCGGTTGTAATAACCTAAAGTGTGGCTGCCTGTACCTACATTAGTTTAGTACTTTGTGTACCTTTTGTCTTTGCTGTATGTACATTGTATTTTATTGTTAAATATTAAAGTCGTTAATAGAAAGATAATTAATTTGATGGTGAATCAATGTTAACAGCTTCAATCTGCTGGCGTTTCTTGTAAGATTAGTTCACAGGGATGGGCGACAAAGCGAATTGCGAGTGGAGGTATACATAAATTTAGCTGAAAAAATGTCTTATGAACGAAACTAGATAAAATGTTGTATACAAGTATGTAAGTAGTTTAATCTATCGAATATTATGGTAAATTATGGACTTTATGTACAGTGAATTTTTATTAATGATATACATATTTAAGTGACATATGGAAGTACAATTAGATCTCAAATTTATCATTGTATGTATGATCGTTAGAGAATGTGGTTTTGATACAAGAATTCTTTGTTAGTCATTAGACTATTATTTTCCGTTTACGAACCATTCAGATACACGGTGATTCTCATTTTTAAGCAAATAACACTCAAGTGGAATCGGGGCTTCTTACTACCCGACCCATTTAATGAAAAGGCTGATCATTCTTTAATATCATATACACTTATCCACTAATGTTGATAGTTATTTTCCAGTGAAGCATTTTACTCCAAATTATCCAACTATAATTACATCGTTAAGGCGTGACGCACTACTCTTATCCCAATGACGTGTCAATTGTTAACATTAGCAGTTTGAATTGAAGATTATGAATTTAAAATTTTGAGAAGTCATGCCCAAAAATAGTTGTTCATAATGTTTTGCCCTATAAGGGTTTTATGTGTTTTTTGTGGATAATTTAAATTACTTATTAAAGTGAGTAGGTGAGGGTTTTCGAGTGTGAAAAATTCGCTAGATGGAGTACTATAGGAGTGAGGTCCATATACAATGTGATTGGTTATTTTTAAACGTGATCTGTCATAATGTCAATTTGACAACCTAAACAACCAATACGGTTGATGTTGGACCTCAGTCCAACAGTACGCCATCTAGCGGAATTCTCACACGCGCAAACCCTCATTCATTACTGATCTAATTTAACTTAAACATGTGGATCTAGTAAAATTGATGTTGTGCAGTGTTAATTCGTATAGTACCTACGTATACTTTGCGGCGATTTAAAAAATGTACACTTTCATTACACATTTTAGTAAGGAACAACAGGTTGTATGTGATGTTATTTTGAAGCTATTTTATGAAACCCAGTGCGATTAAGGTTTAATGAGAACTTACTTTGAATTTTGTAATTTAAAAGAATAAGTAAACTCCTTTGTAGCTTTGAAAGTCATTGTAAATAAATCTTTCATTTATATCATGTATTTTATTTATTATACATACATCTATTACCTACTTATTGTGATACAATCACAATACATACCTACGGAATTTAGGTTTGAATACTTTGAATAATACCTAATATCACCTATACCTATCTGAGAAGTTTTCTCTAGTCGGATTTTTAATTAAACAAAGTGATTTTTGACAGTTGCTAATGTCAAATCCCCATACATTTTGCAAATGTATGGGAAAGACACATTGACATCTGTCAGTTTACTTCGTCTAATTAAAAATTCGACTTTAAATAGGTACTGACAGCCACGCATCAGTTTCCGTATATAAAAGGTAGTACTCTGTGCGCATTAGGTTACTACAAATCTTTCAAAGGGGTTGGCAATTTCCTGAGTCTGGCCCACCTAATTATCCTGTGATGATGAGAGAGATCCTGTGAGAAGGGGGTTTGGTACTTTTGACCTGTGTCAAAAGTACCAAACCCCCTTCTTCAAATTGATTTTGAACCAAATATAGGTACCTACTTTTACATCAAGGTGAGAATTCATTGAACTTTGACAGATTTGTAGGTAATATGATTGCGGTTATCAGTGCATTATTAGCATTTTTGTAATTTTTACTATTTATAAAGAAGTAAATCCTACAGACAGCGGCAACGCTTATAGATAATCCGAAAACACAAAACGCTTGCACTATGTAATCGATACCTAGCGCCATCTATTTATATACCTAGCGCCAGGTATAAAGTGAAACTAATGGGCGAGCCACTAGTAATAGAATAAAACATCTAAATGCCAACAACAATAATTTATTTACCCACACATATAGGTACATACATACAATAAAAACAGAAAGTTTAGAAGCTAGCACAGCACTTGAAAGTTAAATTAAGAAACAAGTTTTTAATAAATGTCTACTAGTACAGTTTTCTCCTTATACTACGTACGTACATTATATTATAATGGGTATTAATTATAATCGACTATTCAGGTTGAATTTAGAGTGCCAAATACTTTTGAATGTTACACTTACTTAATTCAAAATGTAATACTGAAATAAAAATACGCAGACTCCGATCAAAATAAAATAAAAGGTAATTTACCAAACTATGGGGGGCATTTACATTGGTCGAAAAGTATTTCGATAACCCGAATGGGAGCTCCCCGCCCCTCCTTGTTCGACCCGTGCGGTCGCAGGCGTGGAGTGGGGTGGCCTGGAGCCCAATTCACGGGACGTGATATTTTGTCATTGTACGTTACATTTGCTATAATGTTTTAAAAACATATTTTTTTTGTATGGTTCTCATGAGACAAACGACATGTTTTTTCATATCGAAAATCCCGAAAATTGGGCCTACAAGTCGCGGTTATTACGACCGATGTTAATGCGCCCCCTTCGTCAATAAAGGACATGCTCCTTTTTTTAGTCCCAAGTGCCGACCAGAAACATTTTTTGCGGTATTCGGATGGACTTGTCCCCCTAAGTATTCATACGGCACTAAGGCTGTAGGCTCAACATCCTTGGTTTTATGTGAGGTCAAAAATCAACATCTTACTTTTTCAGTGAATTAACTGACAAAAGCATTTTTATTGGTAGATATGGCAAATCTTGATTGACGCTTGGTCATCAGGTTCAACTTCTAACAGAATACAGAAAAAAAAATTTTTGGCCAGCACCAATAATATATAAAAGTGCGAGCATGAGTGTCATCATAACTTATAATTTATTTATTTTATTTAAGGAAACATACAGCTTTTTATATATTTCATATAGGTAAGGTCACATATAAAACTAACATCTAGCATTTTTATAAGAGCGGAGCATATATAATTACAAAACAAAACAATATCGTTTCATTTCCATCCCACCCATGATAATTATTTCACAGGTGGATTTTTAATAGCGATATAATATAGTATAATTATTAAAAATCTGAACACTTAAAATTGTGTAACTTATAAATAAACACGAGTAATAGGTATTTCTAGACGTTTAACTTATAAATAAACGAAGACATGCATAAATCTATTACCTATTTAACTGTTGGATTAATTTTCGGGCAGGTATGTCATAGTTACTGTGGGTGAATACGATATCTATAACCCGAGCTGGGAGTTTTCTAGAACTAAGCACCTACAGATTTTAGTCATTGTTTTCCAATGTAACTAAGAGGTGCCTGCATGCACCTACGAGTACATACATCACATCACATTTAGCGGAGAACCAACACGTTTGCCAAGACTTTGTAAGGAGTTATTTACTTTACACTTCACTAACGCCACATTTATTAAATTAACGTCTCACGCCGAACCACACCGAAATCACTACGCGCGGCGCGCATGTAGGTTTATGTGTGCGTAGTCTGATTAGCACGTGATGTAGGCAGCCGGCGATCTGTCTCTATTAGTGTGTCAAAGATAGAAGATTGCTACTGTCTACTATTCCTCACAACATGCTTAGCATGTGGGGACGAGCGTAAATCTGATAAAAATTGTATAGAGACTGGTAATTAATATTTTTTTATTATTATTTCTTAATTTTTAAGGTCCAGGATATCGTGGTTAGGCATCAGTTGCTTACCGACTTGTCGGGGAATCAATCTAACATGCACGATCAAATCTATGACCTAATAAACATTAATTTTACTTGACTACCTATAGACTGAATTTAGTGAAATGTATCATGCATACCGGTGTCAAGCAGTCGACGGGTTCCTAACAGCACCCGCTAGGCTATATTTAGACGAGATGAGGAGCCGGCCTCGCGCGAAGCCTAACAATAGCGTTAACAGGTTGCCGTTATATCCAATAGAAGTAAACATTTCTGGAATATTGTCCACGTCCAATCTTTATTTAACTTTTGATTCACTCAGCACCAATCTTGTCATTTCGTCAGTTAGTTCTCCGCTATAGCATTTCTGTAAAACTACTATCTAAAACGTTAAATGAATTCAGCTTAGTATTCGTACACGAAGAATACAGTTAATAATTTAACTATTTTGTCTTTAGTACTACTGTCTGACCACAAAACATTACCTACATCAAAAACGTCTTGGCAGCCTAATTGGCACAGTAATCAGAGTGTTCACTAAATGATATAATATAAACACTTTCTAAAAATAATGAACAAGTAACTTCATCAAACATACATAGAACTTGCAAATCTGCAATTTCAAGGGCTCTGCTTGAGTAAAATAAAGGTTCTATGAACTCCAATTTTATTTAGAACGCTTCATCATTCTGTCATACCATTTAGCAAACACCCTGTATGAAATGTAACATTTTAGCTATACTTTCATGATTAATTCCAGCAAAATTTTAAAGCACAGTAACTATACATATAATAATAATGGTACAACTACCCATATTTATGTACTTACTTAAATATTACACTTATATATCTCTAGATAAACAACTTCCAATTTTTTTAAGTTTATGTATTTAGTTATTATAAGTAACATTAGAAATGTCTCAGAAATAGGAATGTAAGAAGACTATTACACTTTAATATATTAGATATCAATATACATTCAGAACGTAATAGTGACAAAAATATAGGTAAACAATTTATATAAGTATCTCCTTTTATTGTACAATATAATTTTAACAATATTACATTACGCGACTTAATTTCAATTGAACTTTGTCAAAAGGTAGTTGACAATATTTTTATTTCGAGTTTGCAGAATATTTTCAAAATATATTAGCAGACTTATTAGATCTAATGGTGTTAAATCATAGTACAGGACTATAGGCTCAGGCAGTCAGTTACCAATTGACTAAAAAATATACACCACATGGAAAAATGTAGGGAAATTTTGATTACTTATATCATTATAGGTAGGTAGGTATTCTCATTAAGTATATTACATCATTTTTTTACACGTTATATTGATAATTAGGTATATTGCTACACAATTATTAGGTAAACTGATTTCAAAAATTAAATTAGACTTTAAATACATCTAATATCATATTATAATATGAAAAGGTGCCCTAGACACAAATACAACTTTGGGTTATGAAATACCTATATTTTGAAAAATACCTATTTATATTAAAATAAAATATATTATAATTTAATTTCAACATATATCACAAATATATTACTCATTAAAGATTTAAATTGCTTTTAATATTATTATAATAATATTAATCTGACCAGATCAAGATACCTCAGTGCAACCATCCGGTGCATCCTTGCATTAAATTGACTGACCTACTTTTATTGTAATAAATAACAACATTTTCAGTAAGTGGTGTTTTTATCCTGGTATTACATTTGGAAGTAATTTTTAGGGTTTATCTTTTTATTATTTATCTTACTTAGCTTATTCACCAACAGATTTTTACTGATTGTAATAGAATCATGATAATTAATTAAAAATTGATCAAGACATTTAAAATAAAAAAGATTAGTGATTTTTTCAGCTTTGCACTCGGCATTCATGTCAAAATAATCTCTAGCAAGATTTTTAGTGCTCCCTTGTTTTTCGTGGGCCAGGACACATGACGGACGCCCGCCGCGTGTGTGCGTGAGTGCCAAGTTTAGCGGAGGCCCTTAGATGACGAAAGAAAAACACAGGTATTATTTTGGGCAGACGTTTTTGCTAACTCAAAGATGAGTTGATACCTGCGTCATATTTATGTACGGTCAGCCACACGTCAAAGTATTCAATTCTGTCGAATTTCTCCAATTGACTCTCTCACCTTAATGTCAAACACGTTAGGTTCAATATCAATTAGGGATATATTATTATGACACATTGTAGTAACCCGACGTGTGTCTTTAGGTTTTTTTTTATTTTTACAAACTTACCTTATATTAAAGTACCTACTTTTAAGTATTACTTATTACAATATTATATTATTGGATAACATGTTTTATGAATTTCGGGAATAACGTCAATGTTTTGTTATTCATTTTTTAAATCCTGAGGAATTATTTACCGTTAATTGGTTAAATGCGCCACGTCCAGCAAGGTGGTTTTTAAATTTTATTGTGTATAGACAGCCACACACCAGGTTAATATAATCTGTCAAAATTGTTCAATTGATATTGAACAGAACGTGTTTGACATTTAGGTGAAGGTTTAGGTGCAAATGAAAAAAATTGATCAATTTTGTATACTTGATGTGTGGCTGTACGTACCTATACATAAGTAGATCTTATTATTATTAGGTATATTTTTGTACTTATTTTTGTTTCATCGTCAAATACTGTTTAGTCTAGGTCTGTTATTAGGAAACAGTTGGGCGCTACCACAATATTAACGAAATTAATAATTAAAGTACTACTTTAACATATTGACTTTCCCAAGGCGATTTTCAATGCAATTGTCATTACGTCAAATAGTCAAGCTTTTCGTGACAACTCTATTTTTGGTATATTTTATGTCATTCACGGATGTACCGAGCTAAGTTTTCAGTGCATACAAGTAATGGATGGACAGTAAAAGTGTTAATTAAGTACCTATTTAATTCCTTTTGCTATACCTAATCAACTAATGAAACATCCGTAAAATTCTTTTCTTAATTTAAAAGAAAATTCTTAAGAGTCCGGCGGAGGGTAGTTTAAATTCAATTCGCAGCAAGCTTCGCCGTTCCTAGGACATCTCGCTACGCTATCTCTGTCGCGCCACCGCGTTCTCCGTGTAAGTAGAAACAGTAAGATGGCTGTTTGAAATTAGTAATAAAATTGTGTGCATTTGGGAATACCAAAAATTATGAATGAAACTTGATTATATTCTAATATTATTTAAGAGATTGTATAACTAACTAGACAATACAAGCTGTGTCTCTGTTAAATTTATATAATGATTTAATATAAAACAAACAGACAAAAAAATAGGTCGTTAACGTCGAAAAATTTACGAAATTTAATCGCATTTAAGTGGGTAAATATTTGTAAGAAAATGTTTTAACCGAATAAATACTTCCTTAATCCGAATAACAGCAATTAAACGTCGAAATTGCATACGTTGTTCGCCGGCCAAAATTCTCAACGCAGAAATTAGTAAATAAATTATATTTTCTAAATGACAATAATAAAATAGGAAAACAATCGGATTCATATACATTTTAGTTAAATATGTATTACAAATAGAAAGACGTAACTATTATAACATCTATTTTGATTGTTCTTCATTGCTAATCAGTTAAGTTCTGATGATCTTCAGAAGTACGAGTAGGTACTTATGCACTGATAGTGATTAACACTTTGAAATGAATGACATACCTACAGCATGAGCCGTTATATTTGATTTCACGTTTCACATTTATTCTTCATTTGTGTAGTGACAGCTTATAATTAGCACTGTATATAGCAAGCTAAGACGACATCTAAAAATGCGCATTTTACAACTGGGTTACCCAGTAGACTCGGATCCTTTACCCTCTAAATCAACGATACGACAGACTAGAACTATATTAAGATAATTATACATGCAAATTAAAACAAATACTTATGAGATTTCCATTTCTCCTCCAATATTAATTGATATAATAATATATTATGGAATCTAATCATCCAATAATAAAAGTAGATAACATAATTTTCTACAGTCATTCAATGTCGAAAGAGCATGGCGCATGTAATATGAATTATTATTACTTATAAAATGTATATATTTCATAAATTAAATAATATTTTAAAATTTAATCGTTACAATTAGTTAGGTACATGGTGACTACTAAATTGATGTACTACTAGTTCTTGTCACATTAATACAACAACCTGTTATTAAAAATTATCATTTAGATATTAAACAGGGTTTTTTTATTCAAAATTCATGCATTAATAACTCATTTGAGAGGAACACTTTGTATTTTTTATCTTTGGATAATTATTCAACTATTATCATATTAATAAATGATTTCAAGTTAATTAATTAGGGGGTATGGACATTTAAATTCAAGAATAAAGTAAAAGGTAACAATACTGTATAATATAGTAATATTATATAGTAATTTATACCGCACCGTGGTCACTAATATTATCCAAAAAAGCGTTTGAGATATTTAAAGCACAATGGAAATTATCACATCAACGACGATTGCGTGAGGTGGAAGCGTTGCTCACGGGAGCCAGCAATCGTCGCGGTACGAGAAGCCGAGCGTTACCCCTAGCGGGCCGCACAGCACCGGGCTGCTTCAAATCCGCCAGGTGAGAAGCATACCCATCGGCCAAGGTTGTTGCCAAATTACTGTACTTTTTGCTAATACGCCCTATAGCATAAATCTGTTTCGCTGACAGTCCACAGTTATGGTACACGGTTATATCTTTTCCTGATCCATAAGCCACATGCAAAATAATACCTTCATCGTTGATGAGACTATTCAAATGAGCTGCTTTATGACCCAATGGATCAGTGGAAAAACCATCCGAAAAGAACACTAAACCATGCGGGAAATTATGTTCAGCCAACCAGGAAACAACTTTCCTCTGTTGCATATCAGGCCTACCAGTTATGTAGAGAATAAGGTAACCCAAGTCTTGCCAAAACCGTACTACATCTACAGCTCCAGCTCTTACTTTAGGATCGCGACCAGTGACTGACACACTAGCTGTAAAAGAACCGTCGATACTAAAAACTATGCATTCTGTTTGGGGAGGCACAACTGCCAAATGGAAATTACAACTCGTATGGTCACCTCTAACCACCACTCTAACTGGATATATGCCACAAGCTACACTCTGTTTTTCTGGCAAAGTATATGAGATTCTGCCAGTTTTGTCTGTGACCACCGTTGATAAAACAGACCATTCTCCCGCAGGAGGGTCTTTCATCATATAAATGTCAACTTTCTCTCCAGTTAAATTGATCATATCTAAAGGTCCATACATGAACCTTGCAACAAAAGTTTGTGGATTACCCTCTTTAACGATCACATCGTTAGCTCGATGGTTAGCTGCTACATTTTTCAATTTAACTGATGTCCTTTTTCTCATCCACTTTTCTCGCTCTTGGTCAGGTTTGAACATTGTGGATTCTTTGTCTTCTGAATGACTATAGAGAGCAAGATCAAAATGGCCTACTTGCCGTAATATAAATGCTATAACGTCGGAGCTCTCCCAATAACTAGCATGGAATAAATGCGGTAAAGCATTTGTTGGAAAGTTAGTTAACCCTTCAGGACAATATAATGCATAGTCAAGACGTTTAGAGCCCCACCATTTTTGTTGCAGAGCATTCATTGTTATTAAAGGAATGTTATCAACTAGACCGCTGACGGTACTTTGAACGGAAGCTTCAGACAAACGCCTTAGTACAGGTGTAGGCGGCATTTGCAAATGATCTCCAAATAATTGAGGATGACTTTGTATCAATTCCATTAAATGGTATGGTTGCCCATTTCCTAGCGGATATTTAGCGTATCTTGCTACATTAATAGGCGGTAAATTTGTGAACCTTGCCGATAGTAAGGGTTCCATTCTAGAACCGACAGGATCCGTTGGGTGAAATAAGTTGAAGACCTGCTGTACAGGTGGTTTTACAATATCACGAGATTTGTCATCTGATATCTTCCTTGACGCTAAAATTAAAGAAAGTGGACTGCCAAAAGTAAAAAAGTCACTGACTTCAAATTCCAATTTGATCTGATTTTCACTTGTAGATGACGAACGTCGTCTAGGAGTAGGAGCTTGTAAATGAGACTTGTTAAGATAATTTTCGGTAGGATCATTAGGTATGGTAATCTCGGTATCCAATATACTATTTTCACTATCATGACGAGATTGATACTGCAAGGTTCTACAAAGTGCATCATATGCTAATACTGAACCCATGCTATCGCCGACAATACACACTTGACCATTGAATCCTTTGCCATCATCAGATTTGATAAAATCATTGAAAACCGCATTGGCACAGTTTATTGTTTTTGTTACTGAATCGACATAATCGGGGGATGTTGTCGCAATTAATGGAATAGCACCGATGGGTATAAGATCATTTGTTAAAGAAGGCGTTTCAACAGTGGATGGTGAACAGTCAAAACTGTAAGGACTTAATGTAGAAAGAACACCCAAAGCATCTGTACAAATAGATGGACAGGAGACTAGTTTGATACTTATATGACCTACTAAAGTAGGATAATGTTGACGCATCACTGACTCGAACGCGCCTTTAAATGTAGTAACATCAGACTTTTTAGCTGTCATATCAACATTAGCATCTAAGACACTTCCAGCATGAAAAACTAGGATTAAAACAGTAGTTGGGCAGGAACTGTGAACTGGTGTGTCAGGACAACCATCAATGCTTTGATGACTTTGCAATGTCACCATCCTTCGAGAACCTCTTTCAGAAGTGACTCTTTTGAGGAAGGTTGGATTAAAAATACTATCTTCTTGACCTTGATCACCTTGAGTAGGAGATATGTCAATATCAGCTTCATCTAAAGAGCACATTGAAGACCACTTGTTGAAAGATGATTCACAATCATAGAATTCGTCTTCAGATCCTGTTTCAGTCTCTGATTCCCTGACGATTGTCTCCATACGCCAGTTTGCAACTTGTTGTTGCAAACTCTTAATAGATCCTGAAGAAGAGGATCTTAAGTTAGTTTTAGAACTTTTATGTTCAGATGGTGGAGTACCTTCAGGTGTTAAATGTTTTTGCATTCTCTTTTCAGTGTTCTTCTTAGGAGCCAATGGAGTGGGGATATCTTCATTTTTCTCTAAACTGCTCATAGTTGCAGCTAATGATTTAGAATTTTCTTCTGAAAGGTCTTGCTCATCACTTGTATCACCAGCCATCTTCTTCTGCAATGCGAGTTGCGTCTGGCGTTCGATTTCACGAATGTCTTCCATAGTCAATCCATGCCATTCATCCTGCCATGCCCATGCCTGTCTATGAGCCCTTAACATTGTTTTTCTTAATGCAACATCATGAATGAATTTTTCCAATTTGGTCTGCATTCCCCAGTATCTGAACTCCACTTTGCATAATTTATAGGCACACATAAGAGATTTTCCATTTGGTAAGGGTTGAGGCTTTCCTTGAACTTCCCTCCAATAGTCCTCCAGCCATGTTTCAGATAGGGGCCCTCTATTACATTTTTGAGAGACAAATAAAATCGGATCCTCCTCTTTTACATAATCTGTTCCATAAAGTTGATCTTTAACAACATCAATGACATCTACAATTCTATTTTTCAAATCACTTCCACTCAATGTAAAGACATTATCTTGGTGACCATTGTCAGCATAATAGTATGTTTCTATTTCTAAAGAAAACTTTTCAACAAATGGACATGTGTACCTTGTTTTAGTATAAGGATACGCATTCCAAGCTTCTTCAGAAACAGTTAAGGCTGATTTGGGGAGAAGACTTTTGAACCATCCTGGCAAGTGGCTGCCAACATGGTATATTTTTTGAGTGTACTGACCTTTACCTCCAGGACCGTCTTCATAGGGTTCATTAACTAAAATTTCAACACCACTACCTTCGCCCGAACTTTCTTCTCTGCTTTTTTTAGCGATCATGTAAAGTTGAGCAATACGGTATTCCTCTACCGTCAACGGTAGAGGTATTCTGTACTCCTTGATAAGCATTTTGTCTTATTTAATTCATCATGATTTTCTGAAACAAAGAAATTTATGAATAAATTTTCAGTCTAAGCCAATTGCTGCATAAATATAAACAGAATTATGAGAAGTACTACATTAATTCTGGAACTTATTTGAAGTTAAATTTTACTTTTCTTTTAGGAGGCATACGAGGAGACGGATCGCCTAATGCTATCGTCACCTATTACACCAGTGGAGTCACCAGTCAGATAACTGTAGTTAAGTGGTGTTGAGAGGCAAGTTAAAAAAATATTCATATAATTTATTTTTATAAATTCATAAATCTCATAAAATGACTTGACTCCATACTAATACCATATCAGAAAGCAGTTTTGCATGTGGGATCAAAAAAGGCAAAGGCAAATAAGCACCTGCATTTCCAATCACTAGTTGTTATGAATTGAAGACATCAGAGGAATTACAAGAAGGTATTTATATATCGCACCCTCAGTAAAATACTGACCTACCTAACTCAAAATTTTAGACCAATGCTATGTCAAAATAGTGTCGGCTATAATCAAAGGATGAAAGGTCATCTAATAACAATTTCCGGTTAAATAAATACACACACATAAAACATGAGAAATTTCACTTTAAAAATCATTTAGGTAAGTGCGTTATTTACTTAAGAAAAAAATGCTATAAAAATATCAACAATTATGAATTAAGACATTATTTTATTAAGAGTGCGATATGTGTATACATATTATGTGTACTTAAATATAATATATATATATTACACCCACACAAAACAATCACAAGTGTTATGTTTGTCCAGGGAGGCAATCAAAGTCCCAACCTGGTGTATGAGGTGGGGTGACTACCAAAAGTGCCCAGTTATAATAACTTAATATCTAGCATAAAGAGTTAATATGTCTTTGATTTACAAACAAGGTTATGTTTCACTAGTTTCCCCCTACTCTTGCTCCTCATTTCATCGTGAAATTCCGAGATGTGTCCGAAGCTGTACCTTCGGATTCTGAGGTATACTTGGACCATGATCCAGGATTCTGGAAGTCTGGTCATTACAAACATGATCCAGGGTTCTGGAAGTCTCGGCATCACAATTTCCCCATAAGTGACGAAATCTCCCCCTCAAAAGATAATAAGACTTGCTATCAAAAGATAGCAAGACTTGCTATCATAGCCCAAATTACAATAATTGTGTCTGTGTCTTGTACATATAAAATTTCATTTTAATAATAATAGGTGATGATGATGATTCATGTTATGGTCTAACTTCTTTGAAATTCAAATAAAATATATTTTAGGTATTTAAATAAATAATAAAATATGTGCCAAATTTGGATATTATTTTGGTATTGTCTCAGTGTAGTGTAACTCATATATATTTTTAAATCAGTACATGGACTAATGATGAGATTATTAATTAATTGGTTCGGGGAAAATAACCAGCAGTAAGTATTTTGAAGTCCATTCAATATAATGTAAAGTAATTTTATATACCAAAATGATAAGCATATAAAGTTTTAAAAGACGAATACAATATTATTCAGGTAATAATAGCCCCGTAAAGTCAAATATGTCGATGAATTTTGTGGACGCAGTAGTAGCTTAAAGAAACCCTACAGAGCTTACTAACAGTAGGTAAAAATAGCTTAATAAGCAAAATGTAGTAAGTACCTCAAATCTAATATCACGTTGACGCCTCAGATCTTCATATTTTATCACTGTAAGTTGAATTTCACTCCATAATCTCATCGCTACACAAAACCACCACGATTCACGAATATTATGGAGGATTGGAGGTTGAACTTTGACATTTCAAAGCGCGCAATGGAAAAATGTCATAACCACCATTCCTTTTCAAGATTTGTACAACTCGCCAATTTCACATTTCACAACAAATAGCTGAATAGCCCGTAGATGCGCCAATATAAATTGTTCAGATCAAGACATCTATATTTTACGCAAGGTCTTTCTTTATTAAATATAACTACACTACGTTTACTGAATAAAGTAAATAAATATAATGTGTATAAACATGGTTAGTGTACGCGCTGGATCGTGGATTGGAACGCTGTTGATTCTGCGTGCAGTGTACAAAGTTATGTCTTTACTAATGTAAAGTATTTTGCACTTTATGATACAGGAAATAAGAACGCAGTATACGATACAATATTTGGTAACTCAATGGATAGGTACATTCGACTCTTATTCATAGTCCTTCCTTTCATTCTATTCATCATTTGTTACGAATCTTAGTATTCTAACGTAATAATAAATAATTCGTTTCACTCTAGCTTTGGGTTAATATTAGCGTAAATTTTTATTTAGTTGATGGACTGAACTATAGTACTTACTTACCAACTTTTGAGTTCACTTTTTTGCTGATATGACCTAACCTAATTTTCTGATGTTGCTAAATTTCAGTAACATCCGAAAAGCTGTAGGATCTAGTGATTCTACCTACCCACCTGAGTAATACAACTCAGTAAGCTGTGTAATACCTACATGTTATTGAATTTGTTACTCTCTTTACCTATCTAAAGTTACAGAAGTTTGGACTATGAATTTACTTCACAAGATGGACAAGGGAAAATCGATAACAGTTGTCGCTGAATTAAAGCGGCACTGGACGGGACGCTACCTTGTAGAATTTATTACCTAGGTCCTGTTGTATATTGTATAATAGGGGCGCGTTAGGTTTCAAAGTTGATATTAGCTCTGCGATTAGGTATCGTATATTAATAGTTCTTTTGTAGGAATTTATTTTCAAAGCATTCATACCTTTTAGCACGATTGCTTAAGTAAAGTACAAGCTAGCTATCCTTAGTTACTACGTTCCTAAAATAGTTGCACTTGCGCAGTGCAGTGCCTTACCTTTAAACAATCTTGCACTATAATAAAGGTGCAGAATACACTACTATTGGAGTAGTGTATGGAGTATGCATATAGAACCCTGTCCTATTGTGTCCACACCTCGTTGGGCGCCAATAATAAATTACGTTTTAAAGGAATAAATAGATTATATTTTGTGCTTTAAACGTTTTGGGTTATTATTACACTTCTAAATTCTGTTGCTGCAGCTGTAACTGTGGCAATGACTTAATTACTTATATACTTTAGTATAAGTTAAAAATACCATGAGGTAGATATTCGAAATTTTGCAGGGAATTAGTGATTTATATTAGGTTTTTTATGCTACAAATAGTTATTATAAGTATTTCAACATACCCACCGAAGTACTTTAAAATAAAACCAAACCTAAACAGACATAGGGAAATGTATATTCACACCAAAAAACCTCATTAGGGCTTTTTTATTTTTACAAGTATACTTAAATGTAAGGTAAATCCGTTTTTACATGTATAACAAATCTTCTATTGCGCCGCGTTTGTGTATACTTACTTATATGATATCTTTGAATTGGGCGCTTTAACCCCCTCCCGAGCGGGTTAGGGGGAAACTCGCCCTATAAAAACTCGTCCCAGAATTTTAAGATTTTTTTGAGTAGAGTTTAGTATGTATTACCGCCACAAAAATATTGGTTGGGTTAGGCTAACCTAACCGTACAACCTAACAGCGGCCAGCAAAAAATCCCAAAATTCTGAGACGAGTTTTAGTAGGGCGAGTTTCCCCCTACCCGTCCCGAGCGTGGTCTAACTGGTTGAACCTTGGGAAAGTACTTACTTTCCCATGGTCCAATCTGTTGAACCACGGGTAAGCATTCTTCAATATGGTACAACAATTAGATGATGGATAGTTACACTTACCCATGGTGCCTACAGCTAGTTGGAAATATAGTGCTTTGACCACTGGTCGATCGTACTTACATGAGGTTTTAAGCCTAACTTTTATTAACTTTTATTTTGCTACTTACTAGTAGCAGTCATAAAAAACAGATGTCATGTCTCTAAAGAGAACATTGGTGGCAGCACAGATATTATAATGGTGGCAGGTAGGAGGTAGGTACAGTCAGCTTCAAAGATATCTTAGCGTTCAACAAAACTACCAATGTCTTTTGTCAAATGCTCAGATATTTTTAGTAGATTAGAACGTTAGGATATTTTGGACTGTACCTACCTGATAAGGTATGAAAATAAAAGAAGGTATTCTATACAAAAGTAACAATTCGTATTTATTTTTCCATTTAAATAAATAAAGGCACAACTACACGCACATACAAAAACATCTTTATAGGACTTTTTTTGTACCTACCTATCTGAGACGTCGGGATTGGAATAAAAATATAGATAGATAGGTGAATAGACGTAGGTACAGTCAGCGTCAAAATCTTCTTGATATCCAAAGATAAAAATTAAAATTCAAGTTTTGATAGCAATTATTATGCTTTTAAATTTGACGCCGACATGTAGGTAGTTCTAATATTTTATAAGAATAGTGAAACTAATGTCCAATTATTGTATTGCTTGGATAACACAGGTTATTTACTTATCTTTTATTTCCCTATACCCTGGATAAATAACACATAAGCAAATACTTAAAATTAACTAACAACAAAACATCATTCGCTCATAAATGATGTTTCCAAAATACCTCACTTAATGATGTTGATACATATTTTATTCTCTCTCCAAGGCACTATGTAGGTAGTTATTGAAAATTCGTTTCTTAATAGATTCTCTAATCTGAAGATTTCTAACATTTCATCTGATTAAATAAATATAAATGGTAATATGTTGAAAGCAAATATAAAAATACCTATTTTAAGATGGAATGAAGCCCAGTATAATCTTTGTATTACACACAATAGGTTATAAATATAACTACATACCTTGTGTTCAAATAAATAATCATTTTTGTCACGATATCTTACTAAACGTAGGTAAATAAACATTTTGAGCATTTATTAATTAGATAATATTTTCGTTATATCTAGGAATGACTTGTGTAATGCCTCAATAAATCGAGAGCTATCGTTATGTGGTTTGTAGCTCGTCACAGCTGCACCCAATTTGTCTGGGAAAGCAGAGTATCTGAAACAAAATCAATATTTTGAGTAAATAATAGGTACATGTTAGATAGGGACATAGGTACATGGGCGTAAATGCTTACTCTTTTTGAGCTCGAAGAGCGAAGCGCGATAGCGAAACGCGTTTTCATACGAAAAAGTGTTAATATCTATAATTTAAAGGCGGTTAGCCGTGTCGGTGTGCCAAAGGCTTCCGAGTCAGGATACGTGTTGACAATTATTCAATACTTATCCTGGCTCGAAAGCTTCGAAAGATTGAAAAACTATGTCAAGCAAGAAACACTTGTTCATTGCGCGCGCACACACACACACACACACACACACACGCACGCACACACACACACACACACACACACACACACACACACACACACACACACACACACACACACACACACATTCTACTGTTAATTAATTAGTATTTAGCTAGTGACTCGCTAGCGAGTCATACCCAACACAAGTGTCTTACGACCTCTTACTGGGTAGTCTCGGCCACATTTTGTAACCATGAATAAAGAAATAAACGAATTTTTATTTTATTTATTTTACTATCACTACTTATTCGTATTTAGGTATGGACAGACACAAGTCAATGTACCTATACAAATTTGTCTGTCTGTAAAATAATTTTACTTTTATGGCCTTAGGAGGACTGCAGTAGTGATTGGATGAGAAAAAGTCTGATGTTAAAAAGAATCTTAATTATTTTCATAAAGGTAATTGCATAAGTATCAGCCTATAAACTGTCCCACTGCAGGGCAAAGGCCTTCATCACAGAAATCAAGTTATCGCTACTATGATGGGATTAGGCTTAATCACCACGCTTGCCAAATGATTGGTGATCACAAACCCGAGCTATGTTTGAAAAATTCGAAACATACTTTTTTCGCTCGACCCGGGAATCGAACCCAGTATCCCGAGATCACGGCCCGGTACTAAAACCACTAGACCAACAGGGCAATTGCATAGTGACATTATTATTTTATGTAGAAGTCAAATTAAATAATACAGCTCACTCTAAGCAAGTAGTTCCGTATTTATTCGAATTTAGGTGGTTAGGTAGGTACATACGGCGTCACGTCACGTGGCGTGGATTTTTGGACCCTTTGGACAGTACTTATACCTGAGACACAAGCGCTATTTATGCATTGCGGGAGGGATAGGGGAGGAGGAGAGGAGGGATCTCGACTTAAAGCCATCTTTACCTACTTACAAATAAATAATTCTATTCTTCCAAATAAATATTTTATACAATGGTATTAATAATGGTAAAAGCTGTACTTTTCTTCATTACTATAATAAAGACTAGCGAAAAGTATAGCAATTACCGTGCGGTCTGAAGCAGTAAAAGTCGCTGAGCAATACCGATTTTAAGGACTAAATGACAGGAAGCGTGAAAGAAGATAGTATAGGCATTGGACAAGCAGCAAAAGCGTCTTACTTAAGGTGACGGACAGGGCACACCAGCGACGCCAATCGAATTTTAATTTTAACTACTTAACCGAATCTATTTTAAACAACTTCGGGATTAAGCGAAACGGGAAATCTCTCGGCAAACAATCATACTTTTATTAAATAACCATGAACAAATGTTGGGTCCTTTTTTGTACGCGAAAAATTGATTCGCGCCAAAAGCGGCCACTTTTGCCGGCAATCCAAAATTTGAGTGCAAAAGCAGACCAAACAGTTAACTATAGGTATTAAATAAATAGTATAGGTGTTTGCCGAGAGGTTGTTTAAAATAGATCCGGTTTAGTAGCTAAACATTAAAATCGATTGGCGTCGCTAATGTGCCCTACCCGTCATCTTAACGCCGCGGCCAAGTAAGAGCGCGCGTAGTACAGTCAGCATCAAGTAACTGTTCTGCCTATTATAATCAGTTTCTGAGGGGTACACAAAAAATGCTACTTTGACATAGTCTAAAATGTAAAGCTACTTTTATGGCTGAACGTACACTTATTATAACACTGCTAAATAAATTCCCGTCTTGATAAAATATAGTTATAATGCAACGCGAAAATCTAAAAACCGGTCAAGTGCGAGTCGGACTCGCCTATGGAGGGTTCCGTAGCAGCAAGTAAGATATATGGAAGGTAAATTGCGGTTTACAGTTTATAACGTATTAAAAAAACCACTCACTATATCTAGTTTAAACCAATTTTCGTTGTTAGTTTTCATGATTATGTACATCATATATTTTTTTAGTTTCATAATTCATTTATTATAGAAGTTAGAGGGGCGGGAGGGGGGGTAGAGGGGGGGGGCACAATTTAACACTTTGAAAGCGTCTCTTGCACAAAGTATTGTGTTTAGAAAAAAATGTGTTAAAAACCTAAACATCAATTTTAAAGACCTATCCATAGATACCCCGTATAGGTTTGATAAAAAAAAAATTGAGTTTCAGTTTCAAGTATGGAGACCCCCCAATTTTTATATTTTTTCCAATTTTTATGTAAAAATCGTAATGCGGTTAACATAATGCGGTTAATAAAATACTAAGTTTCAATAGTTCTTATAGTTTCGGAGAAAAGTGGCTGTGACATACAGACGGACACACAGACGGACAGACATGACGAATCTATAAGGGTTCCGTTTTTTGCCATTTGGCTACGGAACCCTAAAAACTAAGAACTTACCCAATTCCAAATCCTTCTTTTACTACTGGCCCAAACCCGCCAGCCATGACACTGGGAGCTGACAACGTACTCGTACTCAGTATAGACTTGTTCAAGAAGTTGTACCCATGTGAGTTGTACAACTCTGGCACAGGCAAATTGTTTTCCTGAGCGATTTTTCTTAGCGCAAACATGTGACGGTCGAAACCTTGCCCCATCGCTGCCTCTTTCACTAGCTCAGAGTGATTAACTGAACAATCTTGCATTAGAGCACGCAACTCTTCTTTAGACGATTTATTAAGATGTAGGTTTTCGCAAAATAGCTGAGAAATAAAAAATAAACAAATTATATATAAAGAAAGTAGGTACGTTTTAGGTGTCACTAGACCAATTGATCGATCCTCGATCGAAGGCATCGATCAACGTTGATCGACTGGTCTGGTAGCTTTAATTGATGGACAAATACTGTTCGACTTCGGCGGATAGTCATCAATTGCTTTCATCGGTCGACGTCGATCGATAGGTCTGGTAACTAGCTATAAACGATCTGGTAGAATCTATCGATCGATATCAACTATAGATTAGTTGACGGATAGACGGAGATCGGACGTTTTTACCATCGGTTGATGTGATTGATCAACGATCGGTTTTCGGTGGATAGACGATCGATTGATTGTTCTGGTAACACCCTGACAGGCAGTCCACCCTGGTAAATAATAGTTACCTTAGTTTTTTCAGTGCACGGCCTCATTGTCTCGGTCCTGCCGTGTTTGAACGCTGAGGTGCTGCAAGATTCGTATGTTCCCACAAAGTTTCCATACAGGAGGTGGTATGCAGCCTGTAATTGAACAATGGAAACATTCAATATGTGTAGAAAACTCGTTTTTGAACCTTGATGGCCACAACATAGATAGGTTAGGTAGTCTGAATCAAAATTATCATAGACCTTATTCCTAAATGTTTGTTAAACCTTTGCTAACTGAAACGGTTGTATAAAGCAGTTTTCATTATTTATTCAAAACTGCTCCCTAACACCGTTTTAGCAAAGGTTTATTGAATGTTTATGAATAAAGCCCTTATTAGCATTCACACTTACAAAAAATATCTGAGCATTTGATGCTGACTGTACCTATATGTCTTCTTTCAAAAAGAGGATTTTTGTTAATAAAATTAGGGGTGTTCGATCCGATTCGATAGTTGCGTAGATCGATATTTAAATGTCTTAAATTATAATAATAATCAAATAAAATCGCCATTTTGGGCTGAACTCTTAAACATTTAAGCTCTTAAACATATTTTTGAATTTGATATAAATAATACCTATATTAATTTATTATAACCGTACCTGAAAACTTAGCTGCATGATGAAATCTGGGCTGACTTTAAACTTTTTGCATGCTTCTTTGTTAAGACCTTCATACAAAATGTAATCTATACTCAACGAGTCGCACCATTGTTTATATTCCGTCTTTGCCAATTCAACAAATTGCTTTGATTTGTCATCCATTTTGAATTCTGAAAATCAAGTTTAGGTAGGTTATTTTAACTATGCAAAGATAGATATTCTGTACAGCACAGAAAAAAACTAACTCAACTAGATAAATAGGAAAATCAAATTAGGCGGTCTTAACACCATTTGATTTTAATATTATTTTCTTAGACTCTGGTCATAGAGATTTATGGGTACATGTAGCTGTAGTTTTGCCACACGCCAATAGTAAAACTTATACACAAAGAGAATATAATCACTATGTTCTCATACATTTAAAAATAGACAAATATAAGCGTTTGCAAATTTTATCTTACCTAATTTTTTTACAGTTCTATTTCCTGCTGTTGGCTTTGTGTCTGGATGAACGAAAGGTTTAGTAGTTGTCTCATTATAGATATCTTGGAAAAATCTTAAAACTGCCACACCATCTCCCCAGGAATGTTCAAAGTTTATACCAGATACCCCATCCTTGGTTATAATGAGACTGAATGATTTATCAAACCATCTGAAATTTAAGAATTTATGTTATGAACTAGAACTTTGCTAACATAATGAACTCCTGTACACATTGGTTCAATCATTTGGCCATACATACCTACCTAGTTTCAACAGTTTTTCTAGTCACATAACTCCCGGAAAAGGCAGTATAGAAAAAGAAACTCAATGATGGGCCAATGTGTGCAAGAAGCATAAGACTGCGTTCTCAACAACAGCAGGAAGGGGGATTTTTATAACTTTTCAACATTTATTTTTGTCTGATACAATTGTCGATCGAACGCACATGTCGATAGAGTAGCGTGGCATTTGCCTACGCCAGTTAAAAGTTATCTTTTCCGCTTCTGGCTGTTGTCAAGACTAACATTAGATAGGACACCTATTTCTACAAAAAAGATAGAGAAGGGTCTATTACTAACCACTAATTTACTATTTTTCATGGACTATTTGGTTATTTTTAATTAGTTACTTACATCACTTAAATATTGATGTGATGTTAATACTGTTGGATATCCTGGAAGAAATATTATCCCCTCCTTCCTTGCAAAAAGATGAATATTTGATTAAATTATGAAGCATAAGTGCATGTGTTGAGTTTGTGAATATTTATTACCTGTTCAGACCATCACCATGAAGGTAGTGTTTCAAAAGTTTATGTTTGTCATCATGTATTGTTTCACTATCTAATATCAAGCTAAATATAGCAGAGTCTATTTTACTAAGTGCCTCTTGGTTTCCTGTTTCTTCTAAGTAGGCCCTTTGTTCAGCCCATTGGTCTCGTTTTTGAGAAGTCAAAATACCTAGCGGATGTTCAGCTTGTGATTGGTCATCATCTATTATTTGGCTAAGGTTACCTAATATTTCACTTGGTGATAGAAGATTTCCTGTAAGGAAAAAATTAACATACATTAACATTTTGAGTGATATAAATAAATTATAGATTTTGACTTGGATGAATACATAGTATTTGTATTCTACAACTTTGGAAATGGGACCTTACCATTTGAATCTAAAACATCAAATACATAGAAATGTCCATTCTTCTGTACAACAACATGCTTGCTTTTTGGGTCCCTGAAGATAAGGTCTTTTTCCAATTTTGGAATACGAGTGGCTCCGAATAGCCCAGGGAACTGACTCATGTCTAATGGGAAGGCTTTGAATAGGTACGCCCCATACCTGGAATATACAAATTGTGCTTTAGAAAAAATTCTATTAATAAAAATATTGTTTCACTATTTTTTTCATGTAGGTGTGATAGGTGGGAGAGCCGCGCTTCGGCATGAATGGGCCGACTCGACCGGAGTAATACCACGTCTTCACAAAAACCTGGCGTGAAGCAGTGTATGCGATGTGTTTCGCTGCGTGAGTAATGCATGGGCGGCGGTAGTCGCTTACCATCAGGTGATCCGTCAGCTCGTCTGCCACCTATAACATAAAAAAGAAACGAGCAGACGGATCACCGACACGGCGACACATGTAGAGTCAAAAGTGCACTGCCAACCTTTAAACCCCCCTTTCCCCAGGATTGGGCATCCGGTCTGTGTCTGTCAGTGGCTATCCCTCGGTCAAAAGTATACATATGTATATGCATATTATTATGGGTAAGAATCAAGTTACTAATAATGAGCTACAGTGGCAGTGGACCATAAAACATACAATAGGATAAAATCCAATAATAAAATGAAACATCTTTGAAATAAACTTCAATAGTATTGTATTAATATTCATGCAAAATTTACTTTGTGTGGGCATACAACACTAGGTACCTATACATATTGTATTCACTTTAAATATGAATACAATAGGGACTTACGTAAGCAGATTTTTTGTAAATTTTGTTTACCTCACCCTAGTTTCGAACGTGAACTTTGAATAATAAAAAAATATTGTAGGTAATAATTGTTTTTAGTCAATCAGGTATTAGTATCAAAGATTTCAATGACAGTTGCTAAAACTTGAACCGGATACACAACAGCCACACAAAAATTAATCAATCCAAATTTCTTTGACTCATTCACATCTTCATGTCAATAGTGTTGATTTAATATTAATTTATGAAATATGACAAGTTTTAGTAACCTGAAGTCTGTATCATTTATATTCCAGAAATTGTTCATCATCATCATCATTTCAGCCAATAGACATCCACTGCATATGCGGACATAGGCCTCCCCCAATGATCTCCACACAGATCGGTCCTGTGCCGCCCGCATCCAATTGATTCCTGCGATCTTCACCAGATCGTCGGTCCACCTTGTAAATTGTTAAGTAATAAAATTATACTAACCAAGATACCGCCTCAGGCAGGAAGCCAGTAACAGTTCTGAACCACTCCGTGTTGCTCTTCTTAGCATTCAAGTGGAACACCTCAGGCTCCAGTATCTGCTGCCTCAATGACAACATGAACCTTACAGAGCTAATAAGTAAATTCGTAGCTCGTATTAACTGATCATTGTAAGCTGGTTTAGTATCGTTTTGAAACACAATTATGGGATTATAATTGATAGGAAGGGCCGCACGATCACGCAAGTACAAATCGAACCAGTACTCCGAAATATAGCTTGTATGTTTGTTCGTTTTATCTTTGGCGATTAACTTCTTTTGTAACTCTATTCCACTGTTTGAGACCAGATCGTTGGTAAACGTTCTGTTTCCCCAAGTTCCTCTTTAGTTAGTAGAGGTTTTACCGCATTTAAGTAGCGTTCGCTAGTTTTACCTAGTTCCGGAATAGGCAGACGTGGTAAAGACTTTTGGAAATGCATAGTAGGAACCCTACTCTTCTGAATATACTGGTAATCAACGTCTGTAACATTGTGTTTACTTGAGTAATACCTAGCTGATTGTAGGTATCTTGAAGCAAGAGTCCTGGCAATAATTATTTTATTTGAAGTTAGCATGTTCCAAATAGACTTTCACTTAAAAAAGCTAAATATAATAAAACTAAAAACTGCAACGCAACAGGCAACAACTTTGAGTATACTCAAAGGCAAAGAGTAGTATTATATCTCAAAGGGCAACAAGCACAGCTGACTTCACCACTATTTTTTTTTTCTTGAAGCCCAATTCTCGGGCTCGTGACATTTCTTTTCATACGACATATATCACTCAAGCATACGTAGTTTTTCTGTATGATTTTCAAGTGATATCCACCATGTTTTTGAAATGTCACAAACCCGAGAATTGGGCTTATGGAGCCCAATTCTCAATTCAATTCAATTTGTTTCGCATAGAAACAAATGTCACTGAAGTGCCTTCTGATCGTAGTCTGACCGACAGACTACGTAGCAGTAAACGCATCGTCGTCGGCCTATTTAAGTCCCCACTGCTGGGGCACGGGCCTCCCTCAATCATACGTATACGACTACGCCGTCAACGTCATATGTATATATACAAATATATATAATATATATATATATATATATATATATATATATATATACAAATATATATATATATATATATATATATATATATATATATATATATATATCGCGGAGGCTAAGCGAAGAGTGGCATCAGCGCGTCTGATCGCGCCCAGTAGGCACCGTACGTTCCGTTGTCAAAGAGCAACAGCGCCAACAGCAGAATAACAGGATAACATTTTAATCAGCTGCACAATAATGTGTTGTTCATTGCGGCAAAATAATTCATTATATTATCTGCTGTTGAAATAACGACCACCACTATGAGTAAGTATCCCTATATATATATATATATATATATATATATATATATATATATATATATATATATATATATATATATATATATATATATGTCCCTATATATATATATATATACTTACTCATAGTGGTGGTCGTTATTTCAACAGCAGATAATATAATGAATTATTTTGCCGCAATGAACAACACATTATTGTGCAGCTGATTAAAATGTTATCCTGTTATTCTGCTGTTGGCGCTGTTGCTCTTTGACAACGGAACGTACGGTGCCTACTGGGCGCGATCAGACGCGCTGATGCCACTCTTCGCTTAGCCTCCGCGATCGGAAAAAGCGAGAGAAAGCATAAGTCGCTGTTCTATACTCGAAACTGGAGTTCAAGACAAAAAAAAACTACGACAGATACGTCACTATCAAATCTATCAATGTCACTTATGTCATTGTCAAATCAAGTTTTCAGGTTTGGTCAACCTTTTTGGTGTATGCTTCTTTTCTTAGTATAGACAACATTTCAAAATTGCTAAGCTCTGAAACAAAAAATACCAATTCTTTGTTTACTTTTCCGCTGCTCGAGTATATATTTATTCATTTTTTATATTGCTTATTTACTGAGAAAAAAATTAAAAACTAAAAAACGTAAGATGACGTCATCGGACGGCAGAACGTAAAATATTTCTTTGCTTAGCACATTATAGTTTTAAATTTACGAAATGCCAAACCCATGACATGTAACTGTAAAAAAAAAAGACAACTTGTCAACGTTGAATGTATGAATGACGTTGACAATGTTGACATTAGTATTATTTACCTTTGACAGTAGTACCTTTTTTTTTATTAAAACAATGATAAGCAAAGGAATATCGCTGTATTCAGCCGTCCGATGACGTCATTTGGCGCTTACGTCTATTTAGAATAAAAAGAATTTCAATAATTATTTTATGCATGAAAATGGATAAATTTTAAAAAAAGAAAAAATATGGGTCTGTTCATTTTATGTCTATTTTCATATAGAAAAACAATATGGACATGTTAAAAATATGAAATGTTGTCCATTCATAATGAGGATTTTCTCAAAAAATAGAAACTAAATTACAAACTATATTTTCAAGTCAACCAACATTGACAACTTTTTATTGTAAAGAACTTAAACAAATTGAATCGCCCACGAAAATGTGGCATAGTATTAAGACAGTATGGAAAAGTTTTTACTTAATTCTTTTTTTATTTTTGATGTTTTGACAAAGAGGGTAGTTAACAGACGAAGTCAGTCGAAAGTCTCAGTTACCTACTCAATAAAACAGGGGCGTTTAGCGTTTTATCGACCTATGGATTCTACCGAGACTACTTAACGAAATCGCAGGTTTCAAGACTCTCATAGGTCCTAACAAGTTGATCACGTGACAACTCATTAATTACATAATAGTAGTGTTTAAAACGATGTTATTCAAAGATTCTTAGAATAAATATCGCTGCGGCACTTCACTGCACGAAACAACAACATGTAAGTTCAAATGTTGTACCAAATGTTATTAACACCTGAAGGGACACAAGCGCATCAGTATCCCTATATAGTTTGTGAAGCGCATTACCAACTTTTCTACCAAACATTCTTATCTTTCGAGCATCGTAATGAAGTTCATATTATTTGTTTGTTTTACTTTTTATCCGTAAACAACGTTACTTCAAAAAAAATATAAATATGTGCTTTATTTTAATATTATTAGATTCATTTTAATTTTCAAACCGACTGGGTGTAAAATGATATTTAAATAATTGGAATATTGCTTGGTTTTGGCGCGCCAGTGTTGTCATTATTTTAGTAACTGTTTGGCGTTGAGTGATCGCGTATGCAATTTACCGATTACGTTACGTGTTGTTTAATAATTTTGCTTGTTATTCTATTAATATTAGTGTAAATAAATAGTGTACCTACTTGTTTCATTTTGTCACATAATTTTGTAATAACCGTCAAACCTTCTGACAGTCCTAAGCCTGTAAAAAGTATGAAGGAATGTTCATTAATCGTTACGAAATAACTTTAACAAACTAAAATTTAACTACATGCATTGCTCTGTAATTTGCTCAATAACAACGAATAACAGTCGTTTGAAAATAACATAACAGTGTTGTTCATTATTACCAAACAGCGCCGTTATTGCCATGACTACTACAACCTGTGCGGATAAAGAATGGGATCAGAAATGGCAGGCGAATCCATTCACTTCTCGCTCGTACACTATTTGCGTCTATACTCGCACTCGTGGGGTGCGAGTATAGACGCAAATAGTGTGCGAGCGAGAAGTGAATAGATTCGCCGCCATTTCTGATCCCATTCTTTATCCGCACAGGTTGTACTCGTTTATATAGACTATACATAGATTATACATATCTGTTGTAGGGATGATCGATATTCATCGATGTTGAATAAACATCCATGTTTATCTATTAAAACATCGATGTTTTAACATCGATGGGTTGACTTCGATATCATCGAAACATCGATGTTACCTAAATAAAATATCGAAACGTAAATTATTTACCGGCGTGGTCTAGCGTGCAGTAGGTGTACTAACTTCAACTAAATTTTGCATATATATTATTAGCCGATGACTATTAAGTACCAACTATTTTCCACTAGAAGACCCTGATCAAAATAATCGGAGTAAGCCCACAGCCGTACGAATAAGTTTGTTTTAATTTCTCAAGAGATTGAAAAAAACTGTCACTGTCACACACTAATTGATGAGTGAGGTGTCGTATTGTGAGTAAACTTGTAAAGCGTTAGCAAATTTGATTTACGCAAGAGTGCATTTATCTAATAATTAAAACAAAGTTTTATTTGTTTCCAAAAACATCGATATTTTAGAAATATCGATGTTCGAATATGATTTTCGATCGATATTTATCGTACAACGATACTTTTGGTTCGATGTTAACATCGATGTCAACATCGATATTTTTCTAATATCGATCATCCCTAACCTGTTGTCAGTGTCAGTCAGTCACAGTCAGTCAAGCAAAATCAGCGGTGTTCAGGTTGGAATCTCAAAAATATGTTCCCAAAATAGAAGCAATTTACGTTTCATGACTTTCATGGTCAAAATAATTTGTCCATCTCATGAAGGGAACTAGGGCTATAGGGCCATAGTTGATAGTTTCACGAAATCGTGCGGTGAATTTGTGAATATGAATGAGCTTCCTGAGAATAGCAATAATAATGAGGCCGGAGAAATTGACACCTTGGATTATTTACGAGGAGTTAAATCGTCAACGTGTCTGCTCCTCCCAACAACGCCGAGTCCTACCCCACTTGATTTTAAACATCCGCTATCGGAAGAAATGAGTGAACGTCCTTTTTTAACTATCGACGAGGGAAACATGGCTACCTCACAGAATTCTGGTAAGAACAAGATCCTTTAAGTACCTACCTAGTTTTTGGCTGGTGTCTTAGTGGAGATCGAGTAGCCGTGCTTTTTATTATCTATTTGATACCATATTTGTTTTTGTATGGGCTCAGATTGAATATAATCACATAAGTACTTATTTATTAACATTTCACAAGAAAATCTCTATTTTTATGTATCTATATTATTCCATTGGATTACAGATGCCTCTGCAGGAGATTCCAGTTCATCTGCAGATTCAAATTCTGTGGTCCAAGATCCAGTCAGTGCCCAGCTTATTAACAATATCAGCATGATGGATTACCAAACTTTAAGCAAGAATGGAGATCTAATTCTGGGACCTGTAAGTTTATGTCAAAATGTATTTACAATTGGTGGAAATGTGATGTTAGTATAAATTGTAGTTATTTTACTTATACATCCATCATTTAAGGTGACGGGTAGGGCACACTAATGACGCCAATCGATTTTAATTGTTAGCTACTAAGACGGAACTATTTTAAATCATTTCGGGGTTACAACCCCTAGGCAAACACTTATACTATTTATTAAATAACCATGCACGAATGTTGGGTCCGATTTTGTACACGAAAAATTGATTCACACTATAAGTGGCCTGCTTTTGGCGGTAATCCAAAATTCGAGTGCAAAAGCAGACCAAACAGTTAACTATAAGTATTAAATAAATAGTATAGGTGTTTGATCATCATCATCATCATCAGCCCATTTAAGCCCCCACTGCTGGGGCACGGGCTTCCCTCAATCACATGAGGGGTAATTGCCATACTCACCACACTTGGCAGACGGGTTGGCGAGGGTTTTGATATAAATGCAGAGTTTTCCTTCTCTGGGTGCTGATGATCATGCCAGCAGCTTTACCTTAGTCGCCTTTTACGACACCTCTGTAAGAGTGAGGGTGGTGTTTGATGAGAGGTTGTAACCCCGAAATTGTTTAAAATAGATCTGGTTTAGTAGCTAAAAATTAAAATCGATTGGCGTCACTAGTGTGCCCTACCCGTCACCTTAAATGAATTTCACAAGTAGGTAGTTAAATATGAGTTGCTTTAATCCCTTTGTATTGAGTTTTGTTGTTTTTATTTTCAGACAGAAGATAGCAAATTAAATGGGAGCTTGAATGCAAGCAACAGAAAGTTGCCTGATTTCGTAAACTGGAACTGGGGTGTAATACGAAAAGTTCTTCTGTGGGTGGTCATATCTGGACTGGTTGCATGCATTGGTGCAATCATTGCTATGGTGGTAACTATACCAAAAGAATGCAATCCTGATTTGCCTTGGTACCATGGAAAGGTATTTTATGAAATTTTTCCTGCAAGTTTTAAAGACTCCAATAATGATGGAACTGGTGACTTAAAGGGATTGATCAAGAAGTTAGACTACATTCAAGAACTTGGAGCATCTGCCATACGCCTTAATTACATTTTTAAGGCTGAAAATTACCCAGTCCAGTATTACAATGTAACATCTCCCCTGCAGATTGCAAGGAGTATAGGTACACCCAAAGATTTTACAGATTTGGTGACAGCAATTCACAGCCGAGACATGCATTTGATTCTTGACCTACCGGTGAGTTCTCTAGCACCTCTTGGTATATTATCTAATTACTCCAAAAGTGGTTTAGATGAGACCTCTAACGCACTTGTCTTTTGGGCTCAAAATCAAAATGTAGATGGATTTTATTTAAAAAATTTGGAAAAATTTGTTGATGATGTTAATTTTGGAAAATCTCTACAATTTTGGAAGTATATTATAGGAGGTGAAAGAATTCTTATTGCTAGTGAGGAAGCCTATGAACAGGCAACAGGAGAATCTCTAAAAGTTATACAATCGAGAATAGATCTGATTGATGTGCATTTAGATATGCACCATGGTATAAATGGTTTGAAAACTCGTATTGAAAAGGTAATTTCTGGTAGTCTTTGGGAAAAACCTTATTACCCATGGGTTCATTGGAATATAGGTAGTATTGGAAGTGAAAGAATATCCACAAAAAACATAAATAATACTTTGGCCCTACTTGGACTTGAGTTTGTCTTACCTGGTACTATTAGTATATTCTATGGGGATGAAATTGGATTATCTGGGCTGACTGATGATAGCATTGAAATAGATTTTCATGAACATAAGGATGTTCACAATTTAATTCCCATGAAATTTCCCACCAGTGATAAAAATGAAAATAATGTAATATTGCCTTGGAATTCAGGATCAATTACAGCACCCAAATATCATTTCTTAGATATTATTAGAAAGTTTACAGAGGTGAGGTTGAATACTCCAACAATCTACTTAAGAGCTATTTATAAAGATGGCAATATTTTGAAAAATGCAGAAATACGTAAAACTGAAGAAAACCTTGTGGTGATCGAACGTTGGTACCCGCGCCGGAATACTTGTGTATTTGTCGGGAATCTCGGAAGCCAATCTATAACAACTGATTTATCGACGATGTTTTACGGTGGTACTGTAGTGGCTGGAACTAATACTTCATTGATTGGGCAAGTCATATATTTCGATCAAGTAACGTTTCCTCCTAATTCCGCTATAGTATTGAAATTAGAGAAGTAGGTAAAAGGTGATTTTTACTGTATTCATATTCTTCAAGGGCCTACAATTTAGCCTTTTCCCTGATGATAATTATTGGAATCTCTATTTAAATCAGTATTTTATTAGGAATTTGTACTTAACAGTGTATACTTACTCGAATTTTATATCAAGTTTGATTTTACCTACTTAATCAAAACTAATCTACCTATTTTACCGAGAGATATTAAACAAACCTTAATGCCAAACTAAATATACTTTTTTGCAGCTTGTTATTGATTTTTCTAATTAGGTATTTACCTTTCGAACTGAAGATATGTGTTTGATTATAAGCATTATTAGTGCTTGTGTAAAGTAGGTTTACTCAATTTAAGTTGATGTGTTATTGTTTAGTACTACAATATGTTCAAAAGTTGTTCCTTTGTTTTAAACCAAAGACGTAGGTATAAGAAAAAAACAAAAACATTTAAAATTCATATATTTACAAAAATATATACATTTGTACACATTTGAAACAAATAATTATGTACTTAGTATGTAATCAATCATTTTATGTACACATTATGAATAGTTACGGATTAATAAATAGTTGTTGATATTAATTTTTATCATTTACTAACACTAAACAATGACTCCAGAAAAACTCAATTATTATTATGATTTACACATAGTATTATCATAAATAATAATAAGTTGGCGAGTATTATATTTCAAATTATTAAAATTATTAATAATAGGTCTAATAGGTATTGATAAATTAAAAGTGTGATGTAAAACTTATTATTAATTATGTTGACGCCAGGGAATGTACAAATTTGCCTTAGTAGGTTCATTCTTAGTGTGTGCGCACGTGCGATATCTTATATTTCACATTGCTCATAATTAAATTACTTAGTATAATGCAGAAGACAAATCACAAGTCAAATCGTGACGTTAAGTGATAATAAGTAATGAACATTTTGGTAATTATAAATGGTCAAATTCAAAATTTATTATTTCTTGTAATATTTTGCCTCTCCCTACAACTTGCCCCTACTCCCGCTCCCAATACGCTACGCTACTCTAAAGCGGATAGCGGATTGGCTGCGGCACCAGGAGCCCAATTCTAGTGCTTGTGATATTTATAGTCATTTATTCACCTAATTTGTAAGGTACATATTATTATTATCATACATTTTTAGAGCAGTATGCTAGGTTACAAACTAACCTTTTCAAGGCATTAGTGAAGATATTAAAATTAATGAATTATTTATCGCAAAATTAAAGGCTCTTTTGGATGCTTCCAAGCGATTTCCGCCATGTTTTTCATATCAAAAATCCCGAGATTGAGCTTGTTGTGGATATGGAGCCCAATTCTCGTGCTCGTGAGATTTTGAAAACATAGCGGATATTTATACTATGTTTTGTATGGTTTTGTATGGTAAGTGATATATGTCGTATGATGATAGATGTCACGAACACGAGAATTGGGCCTCTGAACGCACACCGAAATCGCATCACATAAAAACAGTTCTAACCCGCTAAAGGCAATAAATGAAGCGTTATTCATTAATACACGTAATAAGCAGGTCAACTATTAAAGCTCGTGAACTTATGCACATTCTTTGTGGCTTTTATTAACAAGCAGATACATAAAATGAGGCATAAATCGTCAATTTACAACAGTTAACATTGGAAATATTGGAATGTATTTAAAGAAACACGATATAAATTAAGAAATATAAAATAATTTGTGAATCACGGTTGTGAATATGAAGAGGTCGCATTAGCTAATATACCAAAGTACAGGTACTCCTGCAGGTTTGGAGATTTTAGACCCAGTTTAAATTATTTTGTCTATCCAAACTATCTTACATAAAGTTAGTGGACATTATCTTTGTATAGCTCTTGCAAATTACGAGTGCGGTTGCTTTTCGTCTGTGAAAGTGATGTCTCACACACATAGTTATGAGACACCACTAACTAATACAGACACTGAATTGAAATAGGTTACATAGGTTACATAGGAACATTGTTCATAAATTTTGACGTTTTCTTGTACAACTTAAGCAACGTATAATCACGGTTGTACACACACAATATCGCATTGTGCATGTAAGCTAAGCTAAGTTAGTGTAACCTTAGGCATTCCTAGATTGCAAGAACTGTAACAAATGAGAAGTCAACACTTAGAGGACTCTATTGCATTTCAGTCTTTTACACGGTTTATATCGGTGGACAAAGCTCATAGCACTGGAAGTATTCACAAGTACTTACGCCACAAGAGATGACAATTAACAACAATCGTGATGTCATGAGCTGGGTTGTGTTTTCTTAACTTTAATGACACTTGGATGCATGACGTAGGTATTAGACATAGCTCGTGGTGTGTGACTCTCTGAATTAGGCAAAGCTGGAAGTTTATCAGTAGGATTTCTAACTAATATCTTTTTTTGAGACCCTATGGTTGTTCTCCTCACATTAGATTCCTGTTTCTTATGATCTACGCTATCGGTGGTGTTTTGAACGGACTTGGCACACTTACGTTCACTTTCACAGTCACTACCTGTCTGTTTACTTAACTTTGGAGCACCAAAAGCTTTAGTTTGTTTTAACAACGATCTATCATTACACAATGCCGCTATAAGAGGCAGGTCGAGATTCTTGCTCTTTTCGCGTAAAGTTTTGATATCTAAATCACAGTTCGTGTCTTTTGTTTTGTTTCCACTAAAGTCACTATTTACACTTATACTCTGCGGAATTTCTTTTAGGTATGTGGGAAGCTTCTTCTTATGTTCATATGGCGGTGGAGGAGGTGGTGGCATGCGTCTCATTTTAACGGGTGGTGGTTCTCGAGTGTTCAGTATGTTTTCGTCTGATTTCGTTCGCGAGAAACTCAGTGATTCGGCTGTTCTCGTTGGTAATGGGGGCCTTTCCAGATTTATGGAGTGGTTGCTGAGAGACGTTCTGCTCGTCAAGGAATACCAACTGGTACGTGTTCCAGGCAGTTGTACGTACGAGTCGGAGAGATTCTGTATCGAGCCATACATGGATGATGCCGATAAAGATGTAGATAAGTATGGTGTACTGCGGTACTGCAAGCTTGATTTGTGCATGTTGGACACTCGTGATTCGGTCAGTTTGTGGTCGAGGTAATTCTGTTGTGAAATTGCGGGGTCCTGCATTGGATAATAGACATAATCGACGTCACTGTACAGTTGTTGATGGAACATGGGGTTGTGTGGCGGTGGCGGTGGAGGCAGGCGTGCGATCGGCGGTGGAGGCGGCAGTCTAGTTCTTCGTGGCGGTGGCGGAGGCGGTGGTAGTTTCATCATAGCAACGAGTACGTTGGAATCGACACTATGAGGTTCTCTAGACGGAGAAAGGTTGTTTATACCCTGAGCCAGTTTTGATCTCTCTGCTCTACGGCTAGAAGCCTGATGCCTTTTTGACTTTTGAAACCTATGTTCTAACACCATAGGGCTGGCAAAAGTCCGTTCGCTAGACGTATTAACTTCACCTGCTTCTGCTTTAAGAATTGTGATCATAGGTTTTGATGTTACTACTCTAGCGGCCACTTCCTCTTTATCTGCTAATTGCTTTAAAGATATCGAAGATGATGATGATGCCGTGCCTGGATATGCAGGCGGAGCTTTTACAGGACTCTGGGCATACGACGAGAGTGTTTTATGGTTATACTCATAAGGAGGAGGTGGTTTATCTGGAAATGCAGGCCGCATGGGTGTATTACCATCAATGTCTAAAATGTTGGGTAGAGAAAGATTGAGATGTTTGCGGCTATCTGTTCTTGTCGGCGGTGTAGGTGGTCGATCAAAGAAATTATCTGGATAGTTATCATCTGAAGGAGCTGTATCCTCATGACCTTGGATATAACTATCTCCTGTAAACGGTAGTGGAAGCCTGACGTAATCAGATACTGAATCCAGTGTGTCGCTCACAGATTGGCTTTTAGGGTACACTCCTCGTCCAACAATAAGATCACTCAATTCACTAGCACTAAGAAGGTTGTGTTTGTTGTCGGTAGGATCACTACCATCACCATGAAATGAAGTGGCACTTATATTGGAATTTGTGCGCTCTCTAAATAAGTTTTCGTTTTCATTGTGTACCTGATTTGAGAATTTATTACTGCCATCGACACAGTCAGTATTGGATAAAGATGCCTGTAATCTCAATGTGTTTGTTGTATGACTAGATCTTTCGGATTTATTTTTCAAAATAGATGATACACTATCAAAGTCTGCTAGATCATTGTCTTTAGACATTTTGTAGCTGTCATAACGCGAACTACTGTAATCGGTTCTGCTATCTTCTGATAAAGTGTCCATTTTTGATCGTGCTGTAAGCTCAGAACTCCCCATTGTATACACTCCACTTGTTTCACTAGATGCAGCTACAGTCACAGGTTGACCTAAGCCGTCGTATAATGCTGAAGCTGTGTCTTGCGAATATTCTACGTCTATGCCAGCAATGCTGTTGTCACTTATCATCGAATTTTGTGCCGTATGACTGTATCCAAGCTCCAAGCTACTAGCGTTGGATGTCCTGCTAAGCGTACTGAGACCAGCTCGGGCCATTATTACTGTACTGCATGACGAAGAACACTGTGAACCTGTGCATTTTAATTTGTTGGATACTGGACTTTCACTTTCCGCATTACTTTGGTCAGGCAGAGAAGTTGTTTCTTCTGGTTGATTAATAGGATTTTGGGTGGTATCAGATGGCGAGGCATCGACTTTACTACTAGGTCCACTTTCAATATCATCTTTAATTTTCTTGCTTCGTGCTTTCGATTTTTTTATTTGAAGTGAAGATGTCGTACTTAGTGGTTGGTTGTCTTGAGGAATATGTCGAATAAAATATGAATTAGAGCAATCCAATAAGTGGGCAAACGCCAAGCTTTCTGTAGAAGGAGCAGGAGGTGAATCGATCATGATCTCAAGTTCGTCTTCCGACTGTACTCTATCGCTTACTATTCCAGATGTCGTGTTAGAGCTGGTAGAAGAAATGACTGATATTCTTTGTTCGTTTTTATTTTGATTATATTGAAAGTTTAACGACTTTGAATATCCAAAACATGATTTTCGCTCTTCTTCTTCTTTTCTTAAAATTTCGTTTAGCTTTGGCGCTATCTTCATTGAAAACTTGATGCGTTTCCTTACATAAAGCGAATAAGTATTTGCACTTTTCTTCACTTGAAGAATACAAAGTAGTTTTTCCTTCCTCGGTCCTTATTTCGAACTTCTTTCTGTCAAAACTCAACTTCCCAATGGCACTCCAAATAAAATTAGATAGTGGTCCATTGTCGGGGAGTATTTTTATACCTTTTGCAGTAACGAGCAACCATACAGTTCCTGGATCCGGTTCAGTTTTGGTTTGCTTGAGCCGATAGCGATGCGAGTTGATCGTGTCAGGGAGCAGGCAAACTTCACGAATGAACCTCGTCTCTGCATCAGTTTTTGCAAGTCCGCGATGTTCTCTATGACAAGCACGCATAGCCGCGGCCACCCAGTCGCCTGTGAGAGATGCAGGCGCATACTCCTCAACTTTGAAATAGTCTCTATCTTCGTAATCGTCCGCATCTCCATATTCTGCTTGTAAAGCTAAACCAGTGAGCAGCAGAAGTATTTCAGCGGGCAACGCGTCCCGCGTTCGAACATTTTTCTTGAGTTGCAGGAAGTAGAGGTGGCGTCCTATTTCATGGTGCAAAAGAAGCGGACTTTCCACGTGAAATTGAACTACGAGGTGTAATTCAAGAAGTGGCTTTCCGTTTGCATCCAATCCCTAGAAAAGAAAACAAAAATATAAGCATTTATACGTGAAATTACATTTTGAAACAGTGGTTCATACGTATAAAGTGTTATTGATAAGATAATAACTTACATGTGTATGGGATGATCTCCAACTCTTTGGCGCGTATTTTGAGAGCTTGCTTTCCAAGTCAACAAACAAGTACTCTCCATCTGAAAAAAAAAGTATTTTTCTGTTAATGTAATGTAAAAGACAAAGTATAGTAGGTAATGACTATGGCTGTGTGTTTTGTACATTCACAAATGCTAAAGATGGCTGTGAATAGATAACGCAGTCCAAGGATACAGTTTTATTTGCATGACGCGCGCACTAGAATGTGACATACCTACTATTGTGATATGCTTGTATGTTACTTCGCAGTCCGCATATAGAACATTTATTGCACAATAAAATTTTGACCATTTCAATGCTTATTTATATTCCAAACGTATGTTAGTACTCTACATATTATGTGGCAATTAATGTTTCAGGGGTGACATAATTTATTAGAGTACCTACTACTTTTGCCCATTTCAGCTGAACTCCCTAACTATATACTTTCAGTGAATATCATAATTTATTATTCATCTGTTTAATGCGTTTATTAATATTGACATTTTTTATTCAAGTGTAACTATGCAACTAGCCAAGGCCATCTGAGTTTTCTGGTTTTCTTACTTTTATACCATTATATATTATATATTTAAAATTATCATAAGGTGACCACGGAGCGTCAGTTTCTTCCTAAAACTGTGACTTGTGTCCTAAAACTTCAATTTTACGCCACATTTAGGCCGACAAAATCTCCCTACACACTCGCTTCACTCCGGCTTCAGTTACGGCCGGCCGAGCTGTGGGAAGGTGTCAATTTTTTTTCAAATCTTTTCTATAATAAATCTGACCATCTGTGCTGTTTCCATATTTATCTAGAAACATACTCACTTTGCAAAACCGCTAATCCGAACAGATCTAAATCGATCATGCCTTGGAGTTGTGCGTGCACGTTGGCCAAAGACTTGAGCTCTTTGACCCTCGCCTTGGCTTCGACGACGAAGTGGAGCGGCTGAGGCTGCCCGGGCATCCGCAGGGCCAGCAGCCGCGCGCCCGCGCCGAGGGACCGCGTCTCGCCGCCCAACGGCCCGCGAACCGAACACAGAGCGCGCATATCGCATCTCGATACCACTGTTACTTGCTCTGGAACAATATAAATTATGATTGTAATCTAATAAATATGCTACAATTAAGAACTCACCCACATGGTTCAAAAACATATGACGCTGATTTAAAATTACTACAGTATAAATATAATAACATTGAATATCGTTTTATTAACTAGTTAGCGTACGTTAGTTTAGTTACTGCCAACAATTCGACTCATCATTTCAGCTAATAGACGTCCACTGCTGGACACTAGGCCTCCCCCACCTACACCCACCACGCTGGCCCAGTGCCGGATTGGTGGGGAATCGACTATGTAATATAAATTTGTTGAAAAAACTCTAAATTCTGCTCTACATAACGCTCCCCATCCTCTATAGGTATGGTATGTTTATTTATAACTGAAAATGATTGAATGTTGATCTAAGTCCTTTTATTCCTAAATAAGTATTTATTTATATACCTAATTGTTAGCGTAGCGTAATATTAGATAAGTTGAAGTTGTAATTTATTGTTTTCATCAATATAGTTTTCTAGGACCTATTTTATAGCCTGAAACACGGGTCATGCTAGTTCAGGCAAAATGACAAATACTAAGTACTAATACAGTGTATCTGTGAACATTTACATCCTTTTAACCACGTGTTCTACCAACCATTCTGAACAACATTTTGTTCTACGACTTTTCGAAATTCATCGAAAAATTTTTTGACTCCCCATACAAAATGACCAAGTCACGTGACCGACTGAAAAGTTGACATTTTTTCATGCGAATTTCCAAAAGTGATAGAACAAATGTTTTTCATAATGGTTAGTCGAACACGTGGTTAACGGTATGTAAATGTTCACAGATACACCCTGTATGTAAGATTATGACCATGAGTTTGTAATAGAATTAGTTATTTGCAATAATTTTAATTTTTTTTTATCTCAAAAATTAATAACCGATAGTAAAAAAATTTGCTACGAAATTTGTAGGAAATGTTATTCTTTTCAATAATGATCATGCGAACATATGCCAAAAACGTTTTTACTGTTACTTTAGATTTTGCCCGATATAGACATCCTATCATAGACATGTTATACTGAAACTATCAAGCAACCAGAGCGTTTAACTCGGAAGATCTTATCTAGACCAACGCAGTCAGCCAAGTTTGGAAAAGAAAAGGGCGACCTCTCGTGCATTATCACATTATTTCGAGAGTTAGCATTCCAATTCCTATTTCATTGGAATCCTTTGCTTTCTCCCGTGTTTCGCTTCAAAAACCCAAGATAAGTATATTCTTTAGAATATCATTAGAATTATTTTAATGTGCTTCAATGTTGATGATTTGCTTTACCTATATTGTTTCACGATTAATAGTTTTGTTAGGTTATTCCTAAAACACTGAATGCTTCAACAAAACAGTTTATTTGCAATATGTAGTTAATTTTGAGCCATATTCGCCTACAGTAAAGTATCAGCTACTAGTATACTGTGCCACTGCATGGTAAAGGCCTCCATCATAGAAATTAAGCCTATAGATGCATTATAATAAGTAAATTCCTATTGACGAGCGGCTGCATGCCTCAGGAATGTCGGATCTGCGCCATCTGTGCATTCCATTAACGTTTTTTGTACACATCGCCTTTTTGCTACCTGCTGCCTTTGCTTACATTGTTGCCTAATATTATTTTGCTTGTTTTATTACAGCGAACCTTTAACTTCATATTGCTTGCAGCTTCAAAATAAGTACCTTGTATATGAGCTTGTAGATATATTTTAGGAGAAACTTATAGGTTTGGTGTAAGTGTAGGTAATTTTAGTTTATTAGCACTTCTGGTGCCTTACCTGCTTACCTATATTATTCAGAAATAATTAAGCAGACAGGTAGTATTCCATTTAAATGTAATTAGCGTCACAAAATAATTTTGCATATTTAGTTTGTTTCGCTTCGTTTATTTCGACACGTTGTGTTAAATGTAACTCACGATATCTCCAATGGCAAGGTACAAGTAGGTAGAGCACCTATTATAAAACGTTTATTGGAATGTAGAACCACAAGATCTGGTTCTAAAAAACTAGACGCGAATAAATTTCATCCCATCCGGTACCTCTGCGGCTCTTCAGCTCTTGATAGTCATAAGAACATGTTTTTTGTTTTAGTAAATGCGCGATAGTTTGTGATGGCGGTCAGGCGCAGAGGGGCGGGGGCAGACCGGTCGGCGCGGGCGGCGGGAGGCCGGGGGAGGGGGTTTGCGCGGGCGCGGGGCGCTACGTAAGCGCGGTAGCTGCGGACGGCGACGCGAGGAATGCGGACGACCTTCAGATGCCGAGCGCCCCTCCCCCGACGCCAGCCGCATCTGCGTCCTCGCATACCTAAGGCCGACGTTGCCTCCACTTCGACATCTCTCCACCACGCTTGATACTCACAAATTGTCAAGACGATAAGGGACGGAAGATCAAAAACAAAGTTACGCATCAGCAATCGCTTCGATTACATTAGCTTTAAGGATCAAAGGGTTTATTTATAAATTTGTTGAACTTTTGCTAGCTAAAGCAGTGTTATAGAGCCTGTTATAGGAAAACCTGTTTTTATCAAAAATATTGAGATTTTTTTTTGTTTTAAACGTCACAACTGCTCTTTAGGAGTTTTAGCTAATAAAAGTTTATTGGATCGTTTATGAATAAAGCCCCGAAGGTATAACGCAGGTCACGACAGACTAGTGGCCCTCGGCGAACTTAGTTCCTTGCTTTTTAGGTATTCTATATATTATTTATTTTACTATTCGGAGACGACGAATCCATTAAATCAAAGCTCATTCAAATCGATCCAACTGTTCTTGAGTTAATAAGTGACAAATTAGGTAACTAATACATGATGTTTGTAGCTATAAAAGATCAGATTCGGTTTTCGATGTCTTTGCCATAAGTAGAAACATTATGAGTAGGGCTCGGATAAATTTGTAGGTACTGAAAAATCCAAAATATGTGCATAGAATATGGAATTTGTTCCATATTCTATGCACATATTTTGGATATGATATTGAACTTTAACAATTGGAAAAAAATAGTTTTAAAATAATAACTTTCATATCAAATATTGTTCATTGTGATTAATCTCTTCAGTAACAGTTATACATATTACAAAAAATATGAAAGGTAGCAAAATGTTCAGGTTAAAACAAAAGTTTATTCATCTCCTTAAGGGAATATACCTACGTATTATTCACCGTCTCCTTTGCCTCAAACTTCTCTCCGAAATAGAGAAAACTGCAGTAAAAGTACAGAAAAACAACGTTTTTTCGTATGCTGATCCCTTCTCCAAAACGGAACCCATTTAAATATTTTTTTCACTTATAAATGTATGAATAAAGGGAAAGCCTAGCAATATCTTAGGCTACTGTTAGCATACTAACAGAATAATCAGAAAAAAAATTACTCTGTGATATCCTAAAGGTAAACAGACATAGGTATTATACTTAAAAGCGCAAATTCTGTAGTAGAACATAATGTAAGTATATCTAAGAAAGGCTTTTTGTTACTGACAGCGAATTCCACGCGGTTATTGCCTCTGCCGGAAGCAACACGTTTCCACGTGGTTGGATTTTAATTCAAAATTATCTCAAAGCCTTTCAAATCAGACTGATAAAATATTAGGCTAACAAGCCTTCCGCTCGCACCGCCCGCGTGGACTAAATAATGGTTTCCAGTAGGAATGAAACGTTTTCTGTACCTAGTAAATACAAGTAAGTATACATATGTATAAGTAAGTATGTAAGTAATAGTTTTTTAGACCTTATTTCATTGCATTAAGGTCGAAAAGTGGCCTACCGGGAACTTTGTCAGATGTACATAGTAATTAAGTATTAGATAAATTACTATGCATTCTGTACCTGGGTACTGTAGTTAGTTATCTAGATGCAAATTTTTGATTAGGATTAAGAAGCTAAGCTATAAGCTCATATAACTATGAGTAGGTAAAGGTATATGTATACGATTTGAGATAACCTAGGTAGTAAGTATGTAGGTACTGGAATATAGTATTTTACAAATAAAGCGAAAAAATTCATAAAAGAACTAGAGCCCAATACTCGGTATTTTCGATATGACAAAAACATATATATCACAAGCATAAGAATTGGGCTTCTCATAATCATAATCAGCCCATTTAAATCCCCACTGCTGGGGCACGGGCCTCCCTCAATCACATGAGGGGTAATTGCCATACTCACCACGCTTGACAGACGGGTTGGCGAGGGTTTTGATATAAATGCAGAGTTTTCCTTCTCTGGGTGCTGATGATCATGCCAGCAGCTTTACCTTAGTCGCCTTTTACGACACCTCGGTAAGAGTGAGGGTGGCCTATTCTACTCTGCCGGGGGCCACACGGCCCCCGGCAGATTGGGCTTCTAGATTCTAACAAAAGCCTACATATTACGAGTGCGTAAAACCCGTAAAATGAAAAAATACTTTTATAAATACATTACTTTTATAGTGTATAAAGTTATAATATCGAAAATTAAATCCAGGAAGCTTTTTTGAATAAATTAATACCTCCTTATTGGACAGAGGATCAAAACGCTATCGTTTGGATTGATGGCGTGAGATGCTTGAATATATAGAATAACATAGGTATTACAGAGCTGCTGCATGTTAAGTTGTCGTTAACAATGGGAGCTGCAAATATCAAAACAAGACCCTTAAAAGAGACCTTCAAAATTATCGCTAAGGATATTCTCATGAGAAACCCCGGCAACAAATAAACAATTGAATTTACATAGTTATTATTAATGATATTATGTAGGTATGAATCGTTTCGCAACGATCATTCTTAAGAGGAAGGAACTGTTTGGTATTGTTGCTTAATATATAATATTACATTTCCAGCTAGTTTCATTTGCTCTATCAAAGCAAACTCTAACTCAAAGACCGATTGTTTTTGGCTATGAAAAATGTGGCGTTATCGGTATGTTATCTCAACCTGTTACCACATGGATAAAATTTATTCAAATTCTGGTACTTACAATTTAGTTTAATACCCAAAATAAAATAAGCTTAAGGAAGAATGGGTCCACTGCTTCAGCCAATGTTCACTACCACCGAATTAATCAAAATATAATGCAAAATGGAAACAAAATAATAAAAAAGAAACAGTACAGGTTCCTAGACTATTCCGTTCGATTACCTATGTTATTTGTTTCAACACATTTGTTTGGCATCGACATATTTCATGACAAAATGGAGCGTTTTCGTCGCCTTCTGAAGGAGCATTCAAGTGTATACACTTAGTATTAAGTATAAAGTTTTCTTTTTTTTTTACTTTCTTGCATAACTGCTAAGAATTTGTCTTTTTGCTTAACTTTTTATTCCTGAAGTGCAAGTTTCTCTTTAACATTAATTGTATGAGCTAGTAGTGGAAACTAATTAGGCTAGTGAGTTACTTAAATTTAATAAGTCTGAATGTATTAGTATTTAAGCTGTTTGTTTCCTCAATAAAGAAAATAAAAAATAAATAAATAAAAAAACACGTAGAGTCCGCGCCACGAAAGAAGACCCGCGAAAAAACACTGAACGAAACTTTGAGATTCCTTGTGTCTATGTGCATAAAGCTCTAATTTGAATGATGGCTTACAATCTCTCAGCAAACACTTATACTAGTTAATAAATAACCATGCACAAATGTTGGGTCCGTGCACAAACCACGTAAATGTAATCATTTTTTCGCGTACAAAAACGGACCCAACACTTGTGCATGGTTATTTAATAAATAGTATAAGTGTTTGCCGAGAGATTGTAACCCCGAAATTGTTTAAAATAAATCCGGTTTAGTAGCTAAAAAATAAAACCTATTGGCGTCGCTAGTGTGCCCTACCGTCACCTTAACTTAGGTACTTGCTCAGTCAAGAATATCCTAAAATTACGTGGGTATAATTGTGGGTGGCAAGAGCTAGTAATCCTAAATTGAGTACAAACTCTAAATTCTGTTCAAACATGATGAATGGAATGAGAGACGCATGTAGACGCGCACGCTATACCTTACCTACCTACGTCGACGACGCTCAATGCGCTTACGTGCTTCGCCTTATACGTAATCAATAGTCGTATCTGATACTGCAATCATTAAAATACCTAGTTCCACTTGCATGTAAAATTGTAGTTAATAACTTTTATAACTTGGTACCTACCTACTTGACGTTAACCTACCGAATATAATCTGACCCAGAGTGCAGGCAGTGGCTTAGCGTAGTGGGGGCGGGGAGACGCCACTTTTAGGTGGTGGCAAAGTTTCAAAATAATAGATAAAAATATAGAGAAAGCCGACCTACAGACTCTCTCTATGCATTCAACATGACCTTAGATGATCAGGGTAAACCCTCCCATGGTGTACTTAACCCGTTCAAGATGCAGAAGTCCAGTGGACCAGACGGATTTTAATGTTTCTAAGAAAATAGTGAATTAGAATGTTACTGGACAGCTTAGACCGAGACATGAACCCAACCTGTTGCTCTATGCTGGAGACATGATCCGCCATCTGCTATCACTTACCATAAGGTGACATGTCTGGCTATTTCTAGAAAAAATCAAGCTTAAATAATTACCACGGACCATTTAACTTTTATTTTGTCAGCAGCTATATACTTCATGTCAGATTTTGCCCGAGTTAGTTTATTGCTTAGAGTAAGGTAAAATAATACTCAGGTTAGTTTACCTTTAGCGGTAGATTTCTCCTACCTAAGAATCCAGGTAGGTAGGTACTTAACATTTTTTATTTACACAAATATTTAACGGAAAGGTTGAGCCTTGTCCTCGGTATGTAATAAACTGGGTCGTCGAGTATTTTTCTCTTATTTCCATGTCCATATTTAGGTTTTACCTATGAGTGCACCCCTTGGCAGGACCTACTTAATACTTAAGATATAAATCTTGAGCATTCTATTATTTACAATAATTTCGCAGATTAAAGAAGTTGTCCTATTAACAGTAAATTAGAATATTAACGCGAGTACAGGCGGTGACGTGTCGGATACCGTCTTTCTTGGCGTTCGCCGGTCCGGTGATAAAATTAACAGGAAGTGATACAGTCAAACAAACATTTGCTATACCATCTAAACCTTATTTCATTGAGTTTAAGTTCAATGAAGATAAACACAATTGTTGTTGTATAGCCATGGTTGTATATAGTCAGCCATTGTGAGGTAATAAATTATTCAAAATGTTAGTTAGCGACTTGTTACTGTCAATAACGTGATTTCGCTTTACCGGAATCACGATTTCGTTCGGGTTTTAAAATAATTTTAAATTAAGTATAGGAATTAAGTTTATATTGGTGAATCATGCCTAGGTACCTACATATAAATACGTTTAGTTGTATGTAGGTACTTATAAATTATAAAGGCCAAAAACGAAAAATAAATACTTCATAGAATTACCGTTCCGTTTCACTGACGAGCTAAAGCCTGGCTGGTTGGACGAACAGGAATAAAATAAAAGCAAAATCGAAGTACCATCTTTCAAATTTCCTCAATGAATAATGAACCAAACGGGTTTTGGACATTAAAATGAAAATCGATTGAAGAAATTACATAATCACATTTGTATACTTTCTTATTGTGGTAACTACAGGTCGATTAATTTGCAATGAATTTAGCCCCTAGTACCTTGTAATAAAGATTGGGATATATTAGCTAGTATAGACTTAGGTATGTAGGTGCTATGTACATTGTGTTTGTTTGTACTCATATTTACTTACATACCTACTTGGTGAGCTATCGGAGGAATGCGGTCGCCCCGCGGTCGTAGCTGTTATTATAATTATGAATGAGCTAATGATTCATTTGCTATATCAATCACCACTGACGAACTAGGGCGTCTACACACCTAGTTAAACTTTCCTAATCCTTAATTTGCATCCAAGTATTTTATAGCCTTAGCAGATAAGCTATCTAATAATTTAAAAAATCCTTCCTGTGTGTTTATCTAAGTATAAGATTATATAGACTAAGAAAATCCTTCCAAGAGCGAGTCAGGACTCGCCCATGAAGGGTTCCGGGCTCCGTAGCAGCAAGTAAAATAGGTATATGGAAGGTAAATTGCGGTTTACGGTTTATAACGTATCAAAAAAAACTACTTGCTAGATCTAGTTCAAACCAATTTTCGTTGTTAGTTTTCATGGTAATGTATATCATATTTTTTTTAGTTTTAACATCAATTAATAATTTTATTATAGAAGTTATTGCGGGGCGCATTTTACCACTTTGGGAGCGTCTGCCCTAAAAATTTGATTTTCCTATTATTGTGTAAAAATCGTAATGCGGTTAACAAAATACATCTATTTACCAAGTTTCAACATTATAGTTCTTATAGCTTCGGAAAAAAGTGGCTGTGACATACGGACGGACGGACAAACGGACAGACAGACATGACGAATCTATAAAGGTTCCGTTTTTTGACATTTGGCTACGAAACTTTAAAAAGGATATTCGTTTCTTGTAAATGTAATATAGTAATGTGTAATAATAATAAAGTACGGGTAAGTATGTAATTATTTAAAGTAAGTATTAACCTAGCTATTGAATAACTTAGCCTAAAATAAAATACCTAGGCAGTAGACGGACGCTAGCACGAGTTCTAAGATGACTTTTCAAAATTCGTCGAATTTTTTTTTACTCCCTATACAAAATTACCAAGATACGTGACCGGCTTTGTAAGCAAAATGGTTTTTTATGTAAATTTCCAAAAGTCATAAAAACAAAATGTTCAGACTGTTGGTGGAGATGTAGATGTTCAAAGACGAGAGTTGAAATGACCAATAGAACCCCAGAAATTTGGCTTTTTATGATAAATATAATAAAGGCAGTCAGCCTTGCATGCTGTGCTGAATTCACAAGAGGAAAACACATTTATCTATGCATGAAATATCCTTAACGACAGGAAAAACTAAGTAGGTGCTTACATTATTCTGTAATTTTCCGTACCTACTTGCATTTTCCGATTTTATTTTGCATTCAATTTATACATTGCCATGATTAACATTCTGTTTGTTCCAGCTGTGACTCGATCGAATGTAAAAATTATTAGAACCAAGGCTTGTTACATTCCACACCATGATTGATCGATGGAACGTATCTATCTACCTAGTTTTTAACTCAGTATTTAATTTAGGTACTTACAATTAAATTCGTATTAGTAAGTTACTAACCTGTAATAATCTGTAGCTTTATAAAAGGGGTGTATTTAGGTATCTAACTACAACCCTTGTATAAAGTTCCCGTGTACATTTTGAAATGGCTGCCTAGATACCGAATATCGAATTAGTTCTAACTATCTATATACTTAAAGTTATATGTATGTATTTATCTTCAACTTCAATTTAAATTAATTAATTTAGTGATTTTAGTCTATTGTCACTATGCTATGGAAGAGCGGTGTTGCCGATCACAAGCAAATGAGCTTAAAAGGGAGCATCATACACAAAATATTGTATTAGACTAAGTTACTGCAATAAACATTTTTGTATTTGTATTTTTTGTATTTAAATATCTTAATCGGATGACCTGATGCTGTAATGTACCTTTTTCAGAAGATAAATGTATTCATTACAAAAGAAACGCGGAGTTGTGGAAAAAGGACACATAGGTATGACAATTTTCTGTTTTACCACTATAACATTTGGTTTCAACGCCAACAATGGTTGACCATTACGAGCATGTACCTAACTATTTTCAACTTTTACGATAAGGAGTGACTAACTATGTTATGCCTACATATTTGTTTTAAAAATATACCTACCCGTTACAACTGAAAGTTATGATACCTATACCTACTTGTATTACTCATTGTTAAACGTGACGTGCGTCCGTAATACCTACTTTACTACATTGTGATAATAAAGTTGGAGAAAACTACGTGGGAAAAATCTTTTGTACCCAGCTAACATAAACTTGGCATAAATACAAACACTTTCTTATTCATGTAAAATACTTAAAACAAAATATACTTTTATTAGGAATTTTCTATTAAACTATTTTTAGGTGAAGTTCAATTAATAAAAGATTTTCGTATTGTAACATTTGGAATTTTTAAATTTAATTTTCAAATTAAAGTTGCTACTTTTTGTAACATTTTTTTTTATTTAAAGATAAGTTTTAATAACTTTTAGTGTATAAATGTAAAATAATCTTTATTTTGTAAATAGTAACCGCCGCTCATAGACAACAACAATGCCGGAGCACAGTCATGCCGCTGCCAACCGTGAGAAAAGAATTATTTTTGAACCTCGTTTAAATAAGAACATGTGAACTTGAACTTGTGAACGATCAAGGAAGATCGCGGCTGGAAGCTCATTCCAGAGTTAGCACGAGCGTTGGAACAATGAGCGCTGGAAACAAAGCGTTCTGGAAGGGATTGGTTCCAGAAAGTTTGGGTGGAGTTTACCACGTCGCGTCGTCTAGACGTGCGATTGTAAAATGATGACCCTGGCATCATATTAAACAGCTCTTCAGGGCGCTCTCCATGGAAGAGCCTATAGAAGAGGCAAAGAGAGGCAAAGTCTCTTCGCGCCTCCAACAACTCTAATTTGTCGGTGAGAACCCGGTATGCCAAGCTAACCCGGTATGAATCTAAAGTCTTGAATTCACCACAATTAATAAAAATGCTTGGCGTCGTTAGTCGTTAGTGTGCACACGGCATAGGTTATACCAAAATAGTAGAAATACAGATGTCATCATAATACAGATACGTACTCAGGTATAGGTTCACATGCCAAGACTTTAACTACACGAGGAGTCATAGGAAGGATACTGTCGTTCCTGTGCCTAACTAAAAAATACTTACCTATAACACCCTGTTAGTCTAATGGTTTAAGTACCGGACCGTGATCTCAGGGTCCTGGGTTCGGTTCCCGGGTCGAGCGAAGAGTATGTTTCGAATTTTTCGGACATAGCTCGGGTTTGTGATCACCAATCCGCATTTGGCAAGCGTCATAGTAGCGATAACTTGATTTCTATGATGGAGGCCCATGGCCTGCAGTGGGATAGTTTATAGGCTGATTCAAAAAAAAATAACGGTATACCTAATTTTCTAGTGAAATTTGTCCTTACATTGTGACTTTCATAGTAATGAAGTAAGTAACAAGTCCAATTTTTTATATGGTTTTCAGTTTTCTCTGCAGTAGAAGATATAAGTAATAACTATTTAAAAAATGCTATTATCTACATATTATCAAGATAAACAAAAGTAGAGTCGTAATGGGTTATTTCTAATGATTACTTTGGAATGATTATTAGATATACCTCCTAAGCATCTCTTTTTGGTAATATGTGCGGACATTAGGTATTGATAGATAGATAGATACGAGTATAACAATAATATGATAATAATACACATATTTGGCTATCGATAATAAAGTGTTATGATGATTTTATTACTTGGTTTTTTAATTCTGCCTTACTTAGATTTCGCACTCTGATTCATATTACATAGAAGGACATAACTGATTTTTAAATGATAATACATATGAAAATTTTAATGTGGCATTAGTTAATGTTATTGTAGTTGGGGACTCTTTGATGAGCGAATGTAGAGATACTATGTCTCTAAGACATAACTTGATGATACATTTGAAAACTTGAATATATCATTGGTTGATGTTATTGCAGTTGGGGAATCTGATGAGCGAATGTAGAGATACTATGTCTCAAAGACATAAATTGATGATACATTTGAAAACTTGAATATGTCATTGGTTGATGTTATTGTAGTTGGGTACTCTTTGATGAGCGAATGTAGAGATACTATGTCTCAAAGACATAACATGATGATACATTTGAAAACTTGAATATGTCATTGGTTCATGTTATTGCAGTTGGGGACTCTTTGATGAGCGAATGTAGAGATACTGTCTCAAAGACATAACATGATGTTACATTTGAAAACTTGTATATGTCATTGGTTGCTGTTATTGCAGTTAGGGACTCTTTGATGAGCGAATGTAGAGATACTATGTCTCAAAGACATAACTTGATGATACATTTGAAAACTTGAATATGTCTTTGGTTCATGTTATTGCAGTTGGGGACTAGAGATAGTATGTCCAAAAGGCATAACATGATGATACATTTGAAAATTTGAATATGTCATTGGTTGATGTTATTGCAGTTGGGGACTCTGATGAGCGAATGTAGAGATACTATGTCTCAAAGACATAACTTGATGATACATTTGAAAACTTGAATATGTCATAGGTTGATGTTATTGTAGTTGGGGACTCTTTGATGAGCGAATGTAGAGATACTATGTCTCAAAGACATAACATGATGATACATTTGAAAACTTGAATATGTCATTGGTTCATGTTATTGCAGTTGGGGACTCTTTGATGAGCGAATGTAGAGATACTGTCTCAAAGACATAACATGATGTTACATTTGAAAACTTGTATATGTCATTGGTTGATGTTATTGCAGTTGGGGACTCTTTGATGAGCGAATGTAGAGATACTATGTCTCAAAGACATAACTTGATGATACATTGAAAACTTGAATATGTCTTTGGTTCATGTTATTGCAGTTGGGGACTCTTTGATGAGCGAATGTAGAGATACTATGTCCTAAAGGCATAACATGATGATACATTTGAAAATTTGAATATGTCATTGAAGTTGGGGACTCTTCGATGAGTGAATGTAGAGATACTAGTCCCAAAGACATAACATGATAAATTTGAAAACTTGAACATGTCATTGGTTGATGTTTTTGCAGTTGGGGACTCTTTAATGAGCGAATGTAAAGATACCATGTCTTAAAGACATAACATTGGGGACTCTTTGATGAGTGAATGTAGAGATACTATGTCTCAAAGAAAAAGAAAGAAAAAATTTGAATATGTCATTGATTGATATTATTACAGTCGTGGACTCTTAAGTGCAACAGATGATTAGCGAGTGTAGAGATAGGTCCCAAAAATAAGTAAATTAGTTTTTTGCAAAAGATAGACACTAGTTCGGTTACTAGCATAGAGTAAGGTAATGATAGTCTGGTTAGATACTGGCAAGTGTTACCTTGCTTATGGTTCAATCAATTTTTTATTTCCATTTGTCCAAACCCGCTTTTTAAGGTGAGAAATGTATGAATTGTATTTGATTTTGACTTGTCATAGGTAGGTCCAACGTAAAGTGTCGGTTGCAAAAAGATGTATATAATTAATCTTACATATTTACTTTAGTATTATGTAATAATAGGTACATTTCCGTGTAATAAATAAGAATAAAAAACACCTTCAAGTATGACAGGCAAGTAACTACAATGTAGGTACAAGGTATAGGTTATCTAAGTTTGTTAACTAGAATAAAAAAGTTCTTGAAAATGTAATGCGCATCTCCTCGAGTGATGTCGTTATCAGGTTTGTACCTAAATCGATTTCTAATTAACGTCTTCCTGTGCTTAATAGCGTAATTGAGACATTCATTTGAGGATGACTAACTGTACCATTAAGATATTTCTTAATAACTTTACCTACGTAATGTCATACTGTGTAATCATTTATTCATATTTAAGCACATAAGATAGCTATCAGATATTTACCAAGGCAGGTAATTAATTTATTGGAGTTCTAGCATACAACATGATTGACAATATATTCATTAATATCTTCTTGGAATGTTATTTTGAGCGTTTGCTCTACCAACCTCTATTCAAAGCTACCAATTAATCTTTGGTAACACGGCTTGGTCTACCTCATATGGCAGGTATAGCAAGACATTTTAAATTCATGGCACAGAATAAAATACCCAGCAGAAATGACTTTCCCTACCAGGCAACCTGGACTATGAATTGGACCTATCGAATGTTTTATATAAAGTTGTACATATCTACACATCTAACGGTATAAGTATTACTTTGTATTCTGTAGATATGACCAGTCCCCCAGTAGTTGCGTGTGTCTATTGTAGCATTATAGCATCAATTATCAGCGAGTGTATTGGTTGATAACATAGGAGGCTGCGCGGGACGTCGTCGCTCGGCGGGCATGGTGCGGCTGCGCCTGCGCTGCTCTAGAGGAAGGGCGCGCGCAGGGTCAGCGGCCGCGGCGCGGTCGGCGCGGGCGCGCGGAATTCGAGCTATGCGTATGAAATGAAAGTGGCCGCATCGTGAAAGCGCGCGCATCCACTACGTCCCTCCACAAGCGACCGATGCTTACCATGAATAGACAAATCCAATGCAGCCGAATGCAATGTCACTAAACTTTGTAAACCGCATCCATTGGCACTTCACTTCACTAGGTGCGCGATGTCGTCTGTGCGACGCGCGGGTTCCGCGGCGCGCTTAAGCCATGAGCGCTGGAGACCGACTGAGCGCGCTGCGCGAGCGCGCGGGCGCGTGGGTTGGCGAAGGCACGCGCGGGGCGCGCCGGGCTCGGCGCGAGGAATGCGGCGAGATAGTGGCGCGCGGGTATCGGCCGAGGCGGGCTAGAGCCTCTGCTACACGTACGGTACGCGACTCGGCGGCGGCGGACGGAATGCGCGCGGTCAACTCCACTTCTGCCCATTAAAATGAATACAATTTCCAAATGCTCTGAGGCCCCAGACGGGCCCGGTGACCCGCCTGTGGAGTATTATCGTCGGCCGCTTACGATCATAGAGTGTTAATTTTTATGCGATAACGTTGGAATGATCTGTTTCTTTTTCGTCCTAGTTAATAAATACCAATGGTTCGACAACCTGATTCCTATCAAGTTGACGAAATACCCACTTAGGTATTAACAAGTAGGCAATCAGGTATTTCGATGCGTTTGAATATGTCGCCTACTTTCTACTACCAACCACATTTAAGGTTTTATATCGCTTTGTAAAGTATCTCTTAGCTACAACTAAAACCAGATCAAAAGTAAATAACCAAAAGTTTATCAAAATCCCTATCAAATCGTGATTTCATTTATTGCAAATAGGAAAGACATGAACGCGTCACTGAATCGTCTCTACATTTCGAGCACTTAATTGTAGGTAGGTTAGGTAGTCTATTTACTTAGTTTTTTATTCTCATGTATCTATCTATTAGCTCTTATCAGCTAATACTAGGTTTTTACCTATGAAACCGCCGTTTTTTTCTAGGCACAATAAGATGTAGGTAAACGTATAACTCCTTTAATAAGCAATAAGGCACCATACTATAATTTTATTTTGATTTAAGACTTTATTTTAAGGTTAATATTAAATAGAGATCAGATATTATTGTATTTGTTAAAATGACAGTTTTTTCTTGGCAGAATTGATGTTTTAAGTTTTTAAAAATCTTTTTGAGTTAACTATCCTAACGTTCCTAAAGTTGTCCATTAAAGCACAGTTAATTATGCAGTAGTAGAATTAATTGTTACTTTACAAATAAAAAAATGTAAGTACATATGGAAAATAAATTAGAAGTTGACTAAGAAAATTGCCATACAATTTTAACAACAACAATCATAGGTTGAGACCTGAAAAAAGGTGACTGCACACTAGCGACGCCAATCGATTTTAATTTTTAGCTACTAAACCGGATATATTTTAAACAATTTCGATGTTACAATCTCTCGGCAAACACCTATACTATTAATTTAATACTTATACTTTACTATTTGATCTGCTATAGCACTCGAATTTTGGATTACCGCCAAAATAGGTCGCCTTTGGCGTGAATCAATTATTATTTTTCGCGTACAAAAGCGGACCTAATATTAGGGCATGCTTATTTAATTAATAGTATAAGTATTTGCCGAGAAATTGTAACCCCAAAATTGTTTAAAATAGATCCGGTTTAGTAGCTAAAAATTAAAAAAAATCGATTGGCATCGCTAGTGTGCCCTACTCGTCACCTTAAGTTACTGTCAGATACCTACGAGTATAAAATAAAATGAATAAGTTTTGTGGGGCATAGAGCAACTACTGATTGCGGGGTTAGTTATACGAGTAGGCAGGTAGATAATGTAAATAATGCATTTGAAAAGTGCTTCAATCTGGGTGAGACTCAACCCATGGCCAAACCCGATGAAAACGAAATGGTTAAAACCACAGCTAACGAGAACGTTAATTACCTATTTACGAAATTTTGTAAGGGCTTGCTTTCACCGTAAATCTACACATAGTGAGTATTTCTATACTTACATCAGACTAATTATTATTACTCATGGCTTACATATAATAGAAGAGTAAAAATATGTGTCTGACTGTACATAGGTACTTACATTGCATATTATATAATTATTTATTAATTATTTTAAAAAATAGCAACAGAGCATGAATCAACCATGCATTGAGCATGATTTGATCGTGGGAGAGCCGAGCTTCGGTATGAATGGGCCGGCAAAGTGATACCACTGCCTCACAGAAACCGGCGTGAAGCAGCACTGCGCTGTGTTTTGCTGCGTGAGTGAGGGTACCGGAGGCCGAATCCGGGGAAAAGGGGGTTTTAAACCTTGGCAGCGTATTTGTGACTCCACTGGTGTCGCGGGTGTCCATGGGCGGCGGCGGCATTAGGCTTACCTTGAGACGATCCGTCTGCTCGTCTGCCTGATGATATTTTTTTTGTCTGTCTGTTTGTCTCTGTTTTTTCGCGCTAATCTCGGAAACTACTGAACGGAATCGAAAGAAACTTTTTTTATTGTTTATCTAGGTATATTGTGACGTCGTCTGGAAAACCTATAGGGTAATTTATTTTGAAGGCTAGGCTACCTGAACTGAAGCAGAACTATATGATAACAGCCCAGCTAAACTAGGTACCTATACTTACTTGCTTACCTATGAACTAGGTCAATGGAGTCTGAAGGTGACGGGTAGGGCTCACTAGCGACGCCAATTGATTTAAATTGATAGCAACTAAACGGATATCTTAAAACTAAACGGATAACAATTTCGAAGCCCCAGCCTCTCGGAAAGCACTAACTACTACTATTTTTTTAATACTTAAGTATAGGTACTTATCTTTTTCGTCTGCTTTTGTAAGTACTCGAGATTTAAGTTACCGCCAAAAACGGCTAGGTACTTATGGTGTTAATCCCAATTTTGAACGCAAAAACAAATTAAAAAGTAGTGCACAATTATTAAATAAATAGTGAGTATAAATAACAAAAAGAGCATGTCGTACACCCTTCCGTGTAAGAAAGTAGATGTCAAACGGGTAGGTTTTACAAGGGTTTACACATAAGTTTAAAATGTATATAAAAAACTGTTTAATAAAGAAAGGCTATTAAAAAAATAGACGATTTTTTGAATGACAATAATTTAGGGACATATTAGTAACACAATTTAACATTTTTTTTTAAAAGAGTAACTGCTGAGTTTCTTGCTGGTGTCTTCTTGGCAGAAAACTACATTCCGAACCAGTGGTAAACATGTTGACATTCATAAGTGTTCTGTATGGACCTAAATTGAATAAACAATTTTCATTTCATTTCATTTCATTTCATTTCAAGGTATCCAATAAAGTGCTATAGGTAGGTAAATCTTTTTGCAGCCGAGTGTATCTACTTTTAAACATATTTAAGGAAGTAAGCAATATCTTTGAAGAAGAACCCACACTTGTGTCTGGCATCTTATTGCTTATGTGAACCGGATCGTTGTCTTGTAAAAGCAGCACACCTTTTGAACCCTTTTTCCTGGCGTTTTTCCATGATAGATTATTTTGACCCTTCCGGTGATTATAAGGCACCTACCCTACCCTATTATTAAGGTGACGGGTAGGGCGAACAAGCGACGTCAATCGATTTTAATGTTTAGTTACTAAACCGGATCTATTTTAAACAATTTCGAGGTTAAAACCTCTCGGCAAACACTTATACTATTTATTAAATAACCATGTACAAATGTTGGGTCCAAAGCGTATGCGAAAAATTTATTCGCCAAACGCCAAAAGCGGCCACTTTTGGCGTGAATCAATTTCGTTCGCGTACAAAAACGGACGGATAAGTGTTTGCAGAGAGGTTGTAACCCCGAAATTGTTTAAATTAGAACCGGTTTAGTAGCTAAAAATTAAAATCGATTGGCGTCACTAGTGTGCGCTCGTCACCATAGTTAATAAAATTTTGTCACAATCCCAGACAAATCAGCTTCCGGGCTGATTTTGACACCTTAATTTTTATGATATCTTTCTCATTATGCCACTGCATCGAATCCTGTTCAGGCTCCAACCTGACCAGAAGTGATGACCCTATGTTTCATCTTTAGAAACAGTTTTCTCCAGAAATGTGGTCGGTTAGGCGCCACCAGGGGCGACTCTAGCCCAAGAAGCGCCCTGGTGCAATCAATAACCTGGCGCCCTTTCAAAATGCTCTAACAAAATGAAGTCACTGCCGAGCTAATGGTAGAAATACGCAAATATTTAGGGAAACCATTTATTTGCCTTATTACATAATTAGTCCTAAATTATACAATGTGAAACGCTGTTATTTTTCCAATAAATACCTTCTTAAATAAATAAAATAAATTGGTGTAGTGATTGCCGTGTGGTCCCGGCAGAGTAGAATAGGCCACCCTCACTCTTACCGAGGTGTCGTAAAAGGCGACTAAGGTAAAGCTGCTGGCATGATCATCAGCACCCAGAGAAGGAAAACTCTGCATTTATATCAAAACCCTCGCCAACCCGTCTGCCAAGCGTGGTGAGTATGGCAATTACCCCTCATGTGATTGAGGGAGGCCCGTGCCCCAGCAGTGGGGACTTAAATGGGCTGATGATGATGATGATGATGATGGTGTAGTGACGCCACCAACAGACTTTTATTGATGGTAATGTAATGAAATTTACGCGCCCTGTTGGTCTAGTGGTTTAAGTACCGGGCCGTGATCTCGGGGTCCTGGGTTCGATTCCCGGGTCGAGCGAAAAGTATGTTTCGAATTTTTCGAACATAGCTCGAGTTTGTGATCACCAATCCGCATTTGGCAAGCGTGGTGATTAAACCTAATCCCATCATAGTAGCGATGACTTGATTTCTATGATGGAGGCCTTTGCCCTGCAGTGGGACAGTTTATAGGCATACATTATATTGTGACAATATTATATTATTATTATATTGTCTTGAACAATTTTTCGGTCTAGCCACCGGGGGACCTAAAGTGGGATTAAAAAATTCAGTTAAGTAATGTGTCTCAAAGAAACTTGGCGTCCTGAAAAGATGGAGACGGTAGGTACATAATTCACTCCAACACATTGCCTCTTTCTTTATAAGGCGCCTGTTCGGGCCGCATATTATAATATGCGGCCCAGAACAGGGATACTGTTTCCATCTTCGCTGAGAGGCGACCATGTAAGAAGGTGCCAGCTTCTTTTTCTAGACCGGATTTAAATTGAAGGGATCGTCCACTCACTGCCAAGATGATTCAAATCGGCTAGATCCTTGGCGTTAAGCAGCCATAGCCAGCCTCCCTATCCTCATCATAACATGCATCTTCTACCGCTTATACGGTGGTGACCACGGGGGTGACTTTATAATTAAGAGTCAAATGTTAACTTATTGTTCTTTTCATTATTAGGAACAATTTTCTTTCCTTTAAGACCAAAAGGTGTTATACACAAACTAAGAAGAAGATACTATGGAGTAATAACAAGAAAGAAATAAAACACAGAAATAAAGTCATTCAAGGGCGGATATCTGGGCTTAGTCCAGAAGGACCCAGCGCAGGGAGAATTTTATTCATAAATAGTTATAATAATTGATCGAAATGGGGTGAGCCTTGCGTCTCATAGCCACTGCTACCAGTAGATGATCTATTGTTGCAGCCCCATAACCTATTACAGCACCTCATGTAGCTCCAGTTCCAGGATAAACCCGAGAATGGAGCTGATGGGGGGAGCTGCTGATCTCGTCTGCCGAGATCATGTGTGCCATGATCTCGGCATGTGAGATCAAAAGCTCCCAGGTGCCGGCTTCTGCAGCGGTGCAGCCCCATGCACTCGCCGAGGACGTGGATAATCGTTTCCTCGTCCTCGCGACAGAACCTGCAGATTTTGGTATCTGAAAGGCCTATGCTATGTTACATACTTTAAATATTAATCAATTTGATATTCTTAATGCTTTGTTTGCCGGCAAACACATTATTCGGGAAAACGATAACGAAATCAATTTATGTCACACCCACCTGGCGCCAAAGCTAAATCCGCCCTTGAAATCATATGACTTCAATCTTGGACCATTTTGGACCTAAGATCCGCGCCGAGAAAGAAGTTACGCTGCAAAACACGTACTAAAATTTTAGATTTCTTGTATCTATGGACATAAAGCTCAAATTGTACTGTCGATGGCTTTGAATATTTGATGGCGACTGAAGCGCGCTTTTCACTTTGAGGCTTTTCACGGGACTTTTATGGTGGCGCGGAATCTAAAATAGATATATTTGCCTGTCCAATGCTGTAAAACCAATAAAGAAAAAAAAACAAATAGTGATGCTCCTTGATCAGAAAGAAAGATCAAATAAACTTATTATTAATTGAATAACGATGTAATATAATTTTTACTATTAGTAAAGTATCAGCCTATACTGTCCCACTACAGGGCAAAGGCCTCCATCATAGAAATCAAGTCATCGCTAGTGTGATGGGATTAGGCTTAATCACCACGGTTGCCAAAATCGGATTGGTGATCACAAACCCGAGCTATGTTCGAAAAATTTGACTGACCCCGAGATCACGGCCCGGTAGTTAAACCACTAGACCAACAGAGCGTTACTATTATGTTGAGTGTTAGTTATTTGGTCACTAACACTCATAAAAAAAACACTTCTTTTTCTAATCATCAAAAAAGAAAAGTACGCCGCAAGTAAGTAAACATATAATTTTACCTTACTTACCTACTTTGTGTTACAATTAAATTGTATTTGCTATATGAAAGTTTGGCGATTTAAATCAGGAACTGACGAGTTTCTTGCCGGATCTTTTCGATCAAAAACAACTTTCCGAGCCGGTAGAAGAATCGCATTATGTTTATTTTTTTTGTATATTTTATGTACATGTACATGTTGAAACATACATTAAGTACTTTTATAGAGTTTTAAATTACTCAAATGTATGCTGATTTGTAAGTGTTGTGTCGAAGCCTATGCAAATAAAGAATTTGCTTTGATTGATTGATTGAAATACGAGTCTGATCGTTATAACTTCACCATGTATGAACAACCATCAAGCCTTAAGAGTGCCATCTTCTAGACAAATGCGTAACATATGATTTTATTGTTCACGGGACGGGATGGGAATACGTCAAGTTGTGATGCTACTACGAGAATGTACTTTCTTTTAAAAATGTTTGTGTTTTGTCCCGTGAACCCTAATTATATAAAACGCATCACATCCAACAAAGGCATCATCATCACTCTCCATCGCGTGAGATTGTAGTCAACCATTAGCCTAAATAACAAAACAGTTTATAAGAATCACAAACACTCTTCAGACTCCTTAACTATAACAAAATAAAATAATTGAATGATTATTCAATTGCTACAGTAGCCTTACGACAATTTACTACTTGCACATCACTATTTTATAATGACGTTGACTTGACAGTTCAAGTCGTCTGACATTGATTAGAAGACATAGAAATAGTGTAAATTGTACTTTCGATTATTTCGTCAGAATTTTTGTAAAGAATAAACCGATAAATTTTAGTATGGTGAAAAAATTGGTATTTTGATTAAAATATCCATCAAACAGCAGCAATGATTTTATCTAAGGCTACTGTATCTTTGTTGTGTGTGTTGTTATTGTTGTCAATATTTATGGGCAATTTATTGAATATCATTGCAACAGATCATAATTTTTATACTGAAAACAAGAAAGAAGGCATAAATCACACTAAATATCTCAGTGAAAAGTACGGTCTGATCTCAGATACTACCAAGAATATAATTTGGTTTTTGCAGGTAAGCCTCCATTCATTATAATGGACTTTAACACATTGTAATGAATGAGTAATATATTGAACAAAGAGCATTGATCCTTTGTTTAAGTAGTACGATATAACGCTGATTAATATCACTCTTCTTATCACCAAGAGCATTGAATCGACTTGTTTTGATGATTAAATGTTACATCATGATTTTTTTTTCCATCATTTTGGGTATTTTTAATTATAAGGCAGCCAGTTTAATTATAAAGGTTTAATAAAACTATTTTTTTTGCAGATATCTGATATTCATATCAGTATATTTAGAGATCCAAGTAGAATATCACAGTTTCAACAATTCTGTGACAGTACTGTAAAGAAAGTGAAAGCCCCTCTTAGTTCTGGCCACTGGTGACCTGACAGATGCCAAAGCTAAGGACAACCTGGGCAGTTCTCAGGTGAAAAAGGAGTGGATATATTACTACAACATTATTACTGAGTCAGGTGTCACTAAGGATACTGTATGGCTAGACATTAGAGGAAACCACGGTATGTTTGTATCTATATAATTCTTTAAAACAATAATAAATAGTTGGTAAGTAATAAATTACTGAAACATGTCTTACTATTAATTGTAAAAAATATTTTCAGATGTTACTGTTAATGAAAATGTTAAAACTGTTGTATTAAATTACAATGTCCTCTTTATTACAGATAATTTTAATATAAAAACATTAAGCTCTCAAGAAAACTATTTCAGAAATTATTCAGTACAAGGATCAGTACACTCTAAGTCATATTTGCATTTGGAAAATAAAAATGGAGTCAGTGCTGCATTCTTAGGCATTGACGCCTGTCCCGAGCCAGGATTGCGGAGACCATTTAATTTTATTGGAATATTAGACTGGCAGGAACAACAGACTATTCAGAAGCTAAAAGTTGAAGCAGAAGCCAAGGCAGACCATGTAATATGGTTTGGACACTACCCAACCTCATGTATTTTGACACTCAAAAAAGATGCTCAGAGAATGAAATTGCGAGAGCTAATTGGAAACAGTAGAGCCTCCCAAGCTTATTTATGTGGCCATCTTCATTCCATGGGAGGCCTTGTCCCAAGAATGTACACAAAGCAAAAAAAGGGATACCTGGAGCTTGAGTTGAGTGACTGGAAAGACAACAGGATGTTCCGTTTAGCTGCTATTGATCATGGAATTTTTTCATTTGTGGATCAAAAACATAACACATGGCCTCTTGTTTTAGTTACAAATCCGAAACATGCACGTTATGCCATGGCAGGCCGTGAGCCCTTACAGCTTATTGAGCATTCCACTTATATAAGGATTTTGGCTTTTAGTGATGTGGCTATTGAAAGTGTTCAGATATCCTTTGATAAGATAAGTTGGATGAAGTGTAGGGCCACTGAGGGCCCTCTTTATGTTTGCAATTGGTTGCCACATTTGTTCAGTAGAGGGTTACATTACCTGTATGTAAGGGTCTCTGATGAAGTTGGTAAAGAAGCTGTGTTGGAGCATCCCTTTTCCTTGGATGGATCACTGGTTAACTTTGAAGTGACCCCTCGGATTTTACTTATGCTTGATGCTGGTGCTGTCGTAAGTAAAATAATATAGATATTTTGAGTATGAATTTTCAAAGTATGAAAATTGGTAATTTAGTTACTTGTTTACAGTTTCAGGCAATATTTGCTTCACTGCTCCTGATAAACATTGTCCCATTACTTCTTCTAAGGCTTACAAAAGAGACCACCAAAATATCAAAGAAAATTATGCAGTTACATTCTTAGACGAATATGGTTATTAAGTAAAATTGACAGAGTTTATTACCCCATTATACTTTATTCTATGTATATGCCATTTGGACCGTGGGCTATAGGGGAACTTATAGATGGATATGTGGGGGCTATTTTTGCATGGGGTATTATAATAAAAGGAGCTTTCCTGCCAGAACCATTCACTTACATGTATGGCAGTGTCCAGCTAATGTTTGTGCAGCTGCCGCTAATATTTGTGCTGGCATACTGTCTTGAGAGTCGCTTGTTTAGTCCTAATGTTAGAGGTATGAGAAGGTTATTAAAAAACTCACCTTTCATCTTTTTGCTGTCTATTCAATTATTATTGGCTTATTTCTTCTGGCTGGAATATGGGACAATGGCATTCATGTTTGGTCCTCTTAGAACATGGAGTGTATTCCTGAGTATTCTACTGTGGTATAAAATATGGACTCTACCTCCTGACTACTGCAGGTAATTTATTTATCATAATATTATTTTATACTTACATTAGAAAAATGAGCTTAGAGCTCTTTTGAAATTAACTCTATCCTCTTTTTAATGGAACTGTTGATGAAAGAAGTAGGTAGTCAAAAGTCAAAGGCAGTTAGTGTAATAGTCGGTTTTTTTTTATTATGGCTCTACCCGAAGATAATTCGCTAATGTCAAGTTACTTATTGAGAATAAGAAGGTAAACAGATCGAAGTCAGTCATAGTCACAGTCACTCAATAAAACGCCGGTATTTTACGTTTTATCGACCTATGGATTCCGTGAATATAACACTAAAAGCAATTGCGGGTTTTAAGACTCTATTAGGTCCAAGCAAGTTGTCACGGAACAACTCACTCGACACATAATAGCAGTGTTAAAAACGATACAATCCAACGATTCTTATTATTAGGATCACTTTGCGGTACTTCACTGCACAAATAAACACCAAATTTGTACACTAAAAACCACTAGACACTAATTTAAAAACTTTGAATTGCATCAGCCCACGCGGCTTGTATTAGTCCTACCCGCCGAATGTAATAGTCAGTTTCAGCATTTTATCGTTCTAAGCAAGTTATCAACATGACAACTCTATTAAAACACAAATAGTGTTAAACAGTATTTCTTGTTTTTTTATGTCATAAGTGGCAGACGAGCAGACGGATCACCTGATGGTAAGCGATTACCGCCGCCTATGGACACTCGCGACACCAGTGGAGTCACAAGTGCGCTGCCAACCTTTAAACCGTTTCGGGCGTGAAGCGGCATCTCATCAGGCCATCAGGGTGAGGATGGCAGACTTAATGGGTACTTTGTCAGTTCTTTTATGCCTGTCAACCTCATATTTGGATTTCACGGCCGTTTACCATCAGGCGGAGTGAGGTCATCCTTATTGGCCTTTCTATAAAAAAAAAAACCCGCATTGGGCCTCTCCGATACCCTCACTCACGCAGCGAAACACAGCACATGATGCTTCACGCCGGTTTTCTGTGAGGCCGTGGTATCACTCCGGTCGAGCCGGCCCATTCATGCCGAAAGGGTGGCTCTCCCACGGTCAACGGTTTTATTGTTTAATTCAATTATTCAAAATATTATTTACATTTTGTGAGACTGCATCTCACCCACAACTAAATACAGATTTATCGAAATTGAGAATTGTAATTGTTCTTGTTTCAGGAAATTACACAACTTGAACGATCTGCCTTCATAGTGAAATGTGACACAAAAGAGAAAGACGAATTTTATTAGTAAAGAGGCTAATTAGCGCCAGCTTTTGGCGTTCAGAGAACGCTGTGAAAGGGAAATCGCAGTATGTTGTATAATATATTCATATTTATAAATGTGTAGGCATATTGCGTAATATGATTAATGATAAGTATTTGTGGCACCAAAGACATGTTACATTCCACATGTTTGATAAGTAGTGATAGTTCCTATGCGACATTGACGGACGATCTATTATTAATGATAATAGACACTACACATGAATCGAATAATAAATAAGTTGCACTCAGCCTTTCATACAGAGTAAATTTATGAGCTATTGTGATTTTGTATTTATGAAATGAATAAATGTGTATTAAAAACACGCTTTTGTGCAAAGTTTCACTTACGATTTAGATAGATCATACAATAATATTATAGGTATTCGCTCCTTCGATAGAATAAGGGTACAATTTGCAGTTTTCACAATTTTACAGGAGAGCCATTTTAATAAGTTTTTTTTGGCTAGCTATATTTTGAAAGTAACATCTTTAGGTTTTTTTATAAATTTTCTTTTAAAGGAATGTGTAGAAAAATGTATGCCTTTGTCCCGCTAAAATGTATATTATTTGTAGTTATATCAAAAACCTCGAAGAGAATATTTAAATTTATGGCGTTACCACTCTAAGTAACAGCTGCATTTCTCCCCGCCTCTATTAGATGAGCGCAACTGACTGACCAATGCGACTATTTCGCGCCAAGATAGAAATGAAATGAAATGAAATGAAATGAAATATTTATTTGCTTGTTAAGTGTTACATACAAATATTGGTGTTTTTTAGTGTGATAGCAAAGGAAGACGCCAATAAGACAAAGCCACGTGTCGTCCCTCTGGAGGTTGATGAAGGAATTAAATGGGTATCTTTGTACCTCCAGTTTAAGGGGACGGGTAGGGCACACTAGCGACGCCAATCGATTTTAATTTTTAGCTTCTTAACCGAATCTCTTGAAAGCGGCCACTTTTGGCGTGAATCAATTTTTCGCGTACAAAAACGGACGCAACATTTGTGCATGGTTATTTAATAAATAGTATAAGTGTTTGTCTAGAGGTCGTAACCCTGAAAATTGCTTAACATTAATCGGGTTTAGTAGCTAAAAATCAAAATAGATTGGCATCGCTAGTGTGCCCTACCCGTCACCCTAAAAGGCATTTCGAGACATTTTTGCATACTTCAATAATTTTGGAAACTGTGCCCTTGTTCTATCGAAAGTGTGAATAGTTATATTTGCGAATCTTTCTCTTTAATCTGGCTTAAGTAGTAAAAAAGTAGGAAACGCTATAAACTTTACGTGTAACTATATGTTGAGATTATTTTTTATGTATTCCTAATGAATATCACTGAACAAATGAACTGAGACCGAATGGCAAGAAAATCCATGCAATGCAAGAATCTAGATTAAAAATATAAATAAACTTTCTCGATTCAAAATCATCTACAAAATTCGCTTGTGTTTTTCTAAGCAAATATTATTTATTACAAAGATACCTACTGACTTATATTGTGTAATAAATGTATGAATACCTATTTATTCGATATTTAAGGCTGTGAGTGAATACATGGTGTGCAAGTTTAGTCACTGCATTGTTTTAAGATAATTCGGAAACTAAGAGATCACAATTTTATAGTAAACAATAAATTGTGTGAGTATTATTAATATCTACTCAATAGAATTTATCACAAATATATGTATTATACTATGACTAAATAATCTAAAAAATAAAATGAAAGTTTAAGACAAACATCTCAGACAATAAATTTGTGCTAGACCTGTATCTATTTATATAATGACACTGTCATATCTCATAAATTCAAATAATGTAAATAATTGTATCTTTAGTACAATATAATTTAATGACGTCCAGTATTACAATGATTATGTTTATTATAGACACGAAATCTTGGCCATAATGTAATTTTCATACAAACATGTTCTCTTTACAGATTCACAGAGCAAAAAGCATTGTTTTCACTGTGGCAATTTTAATGTTTATTTAATGTTCGAATGCTTAACTGTCAATTAATTAATTCAATCGACTCTTGATACCACTCAATTTCTTCATAATCAAGAAAGAACGATTTTTTTTACGCGTTAATTTCGTATTTGAGCATTTCTCATTTATTATTAATTATATTCCTAAATAGTACACTGTCGATAGCTATCATGGGTTATTTACTCCTAAATTGACTTACTTAGGATGTGAATTAGTATTCAGTCTCGAACTGTTGAGTATCCGGAATCATCATGAAACTTCTACCGCCTTATTACAAAATGCGATCTATAGTTATTACCGTACCTTACCGTATCTAAAGCACATGCTATCTTGTTCCTACACGCAATGGTAAAAAGCGCTGGCACGAGTTTTTTTTTCTTATGGCTGCTGCTGTGTTGCCTACGGCGAACATAATAACTCTGCCAATGTCGAGTGATTAAAGAGACACGTTAATTGAATGGTTATTGACCGGTGTGGCGATTTAAATCCTTTTGATGTTTATTTAATTGAGTTTTTCACCAAGCACCATCTAAAACCAAGACAGAACAAAACATACACAAAGACGTCACAATATTAAAGGGAGATTCTCATCTGGCACGAGTTTAGTTCCAGAACTAATTCTTAAATGGCATTTTATAATAAGAGGGCTAATGTTTGATTGAGGGTTACGTTACGATGGCGGGCTTGGGTAGCTTTCTCTGCAACTCTTATGGCCAGTGCTTCTGTAAAATCTGGAAGTGTGGGCTTGGATCTAATTTACCTATTCAGGATGGTTCCGTATATCGTGTAGTCCGAGATTTATTTTTGAAGTATTGATACAATTAAGACCGTGGGAGAGCTTCGGCATGAATGAGCCGGCTCGACCGGAGTGTTACCACGGCCTCACAGAAAACCGGCATGAAGCAGCACTGTGCTGTGTTTCGTTGCGTGAGTGAGGGTACTGGAGGCCCAATCCGGGGGGAAAGGGGGGCAGAGCACTTGTGACTCCACTGGTGTTGCACATGGGTGATGTACATGGGCGGCGGCAATCGATTACCATGAGGTGATCTGTCTGCTTGTCTGCCACCTATGTCATAAAAAAAAACGAAAAAAGTAAATTCATTAAAAGTGTCGTACGGTTAGCTCAAAATGTTTGAAGAGCTATACTTTATTGTGTAACTCCACGATATTCAGAAAATTTAAATATTTTTTATGTTGACTATACGATATCATGAATATCTTTGAAATGTCTAATATTTGTGAACACTTTTTTAGCTTCTGTACATTGTATTCTTGTATTCTAAATGTCTAGTCCCTAATGGTATTTTCTATGAAATACTGATGTATATATATGTAATAGCGAAAGTTATTGTGTTGCTTGCCACGCTATATGGGGTGATCCAGTTTTATTGATTGCCATAACTTTCGTGGGTGATAAAAACATGCTTATATTTTTAAATTTAATGAATCTACTGGATTTTAAACTCTTACTATATTTTTTTATTTTATCAGTAATTCGCTATGTAAGCAGCGTAGTATAGAGCTAGGTAGATTTGACCAAAATAATATTATTAAGGTGACGGGTAGGGCACATTAGCGACTCCAATCGATTTTAATTTTTAGCTACTGAACCGGATCTATTTTAAACAATTTCAGGGTTACAATCTCTTGGCAAACACTTATACTATTTACAAAAGTGGCCGCTTTTAGCGTGAATCAATTTTTCGCGTACAAAAATGGACCCAGCATTTGTGCATGATCATTTAATAAATAGTATAAGTGTTTGCCGAGAGATTTTAACCCCGAAATTGTTTAAAATAGATCCGGTTTAGTAGCTAAAAATAAAAAATCGATCGGCGTCGCTAGTGTGCCCGTCACCTTAATGCAAGTTGGCGAGCTTCATCCGTTTAATTTTATTCACTTTATTAGTGAATAAATAAGAGAGAATATGGAGAGCTTCCTTATTTTTTATAGTATTTATAAAATTGAAAGGTAACTTTTTCGAGAAAATATTTAATAATCACACGCGAAACTACTACCTATCTTCCGTAGCATGTCCGAGTGCTATGAATTCTCCTCGGTAAATCGCAATAATTCTTAATCTTAGAAAGTGCTAAAGTTACAGGATTTAATATATTTATCTAATTTTTGTATCAAATTAAGAGTATAATCCTTTAAGCTTATGAGATTAATCCTGATATTAAAAATATCACCAGCATTAGATTTAATATCACGAAAAGAATACGTGTAGTTTCAATATGATTCAAAATTTGGGTTGTAAAGACCATTAAATATTCTTTCGCATACGTAATTAAACTGATCGTTAGAAAAAGTTAAAGGAGACTGAAATCAAATGGGATTAAAAATATGTATTCGATGTTGCTGATAAACTTTAGTATTCTTTAGTAAAACTATTTTTTGTATTCAAGCAAGGACGAAATGCAAGGCCGTGTGGTCCCCGGCAGAGTAGAATAGGCCACCCTCACTCTTACCGAGGTGTCGTAAAAGGCGACTAAGGTAAAGCTGCTGGCATGATCATCAGCACCCAGAGAAGGAAAACTCTGCATTTATATCAAAACCCTCGCCAACCCGTCTGCCAAGCGTGGTGAGTATGGCAATTACCCCTCATGTGATTGAGGGAGGCCCGTGCCCCAGCAGTGGGGACTTAAATGGGCTGACGATGACGATGATGAAGGACGAAATTATAGTATTTGATTCACGTTAGTAAAGATGCGCAGAACAACTCGTTTAAAAGACAAAGGAGTTATAACTCTTTTGAAGAAAAGAGTTATACCGCTCTTTTACATCTTTAACTCCCAATTAACTCCGTAACTCAAAAGACTAAAAATACTTGAATGATGTGATTGATGCGAATTGCGATGAGTTGTCTCATCGACGTGTTTGTCCAATCTAATAAATTCAATACAAATAAATAATTTTTAACTTTATTGCAACAGTGGTAGAGTCAGTTTTCTCCCCGATTTTTTTCCGTACAGATTAATGCGCGACGCGTTCCAATCATGCTCCATCCCTTTTCGACTCACAAAATCCCGCTGTAGCGATTTCACTCACTCCTTTACGCTCCGTGGTACTAGTCTCGCTCACTTACTCTTTTAACATCTTTAACTCTTTAATAACTCTGTAACTCTAAGACTGAAAAGATTTAAAGACGCATTGATGTGATTGGATTGAAAATATCAATAAGAAATTTTAAAGACAGTTTTTCTTATTTTTATTGAATTAATCATATCCTCTAAAATATTAGTCAAACAAAATGAGTAAATATTGGTTCGGACTTCGTCCTTCTAAAGTCAATCTTCATTCTCTGATATGAATATTGACTTTAGAAGGACGAAGTCCGTCATCCGTACATCCGTTAAAGATGTAAAGAGTTATAATGAAAGCAAAGGAGTTACGGAGTTATTAACTCTTTTGCAATGATGTACATCTTTTAGTCCCAATCACTCCTGAGTTACACATGTCTACACGTTATTGTGGTGTGGTGGTACCAGTGATAATTATTATTACCAAATTTGGCTTAGTTTAATATAGGTATATTAATAATAACAATATACCGTCTGCTTTTTAACCGATTAAAACTTTTAACTTTAATCGTCTAAAATGACTTTCCCGTACAAAATGACAGATGGGTATTTTTATAGGTTGTGTTTTTTATTTTTGAGATTATTTATTTAATTTTTTCACTATGTAGCGCCCTCGGTAGTAGAGAAGTTTCTAAGACTGTTGAATAATCACGCTGTACGCTATATATTTGTTGTAGGTACCTAGTCTTTGTATGTATGTATTGAATGTTGCATAGAGAAATACGTATAAACTATTTTAACAATACATATTATTATCAATTTTTCCCGTGTACTTGTAGCGCTAGTGGCTACATAAAAACAAATCGTGCTAGTATTTTACAAGTAGTCGTCTACCTAATAAAATATAATTATCTTTTAATTACACTAGGTTAAGGCGACACCGCGATCTCACTAGCGCCGCCAATCGATTTGTATTCATCATCATCATCATCAGCCCATCGCAGTCCACTGCTGGACGTAGGCCTCTCCAATTGTTCGCCACTGTGATCTATCCATGGCTTCTCGCATCCAGCTCTTGCCAGCCATCCTGCGCAGATCGTCCCCCCACCTAGCCAGAGGGCGCCATACATTACGTTTGCCAAGACGCGGTCTCCACTCCAGAACTCGTTTACCCCATCGGTTGTCGGTTCTGCGGCTAATATGGCCAGCCCACTGCCACTTAAGCTTGCTAATCCGGTGAGCAATGTCGATAACTTTGGTTCTCTGCCGGATCACCTCATTTCGGATTCGATCTCGGAGAGAGACGCCGAGCATTGCTCGTTCCAGTTCGATTTGTAATAATTGTGACGAATTTAGGATATTGTTGAAAAAAATAGGCAATGACATTCTAAAAAAAACTGACACAAAATATCTCTTTAGAAGTAACCAAATTTTTGAGAATTGATAAAAGTGGCCACTTTAGGCGGAAATCAAAACTTAAACAACTTGTAGAGGGATAATTTGTACCAGATATATCTTGAAAAATCTTTTTTTTACATCATTGCCCATTTTTTGCAACAATATCCTATATTCGTCACAAATAATACAAATCGATAGGCGGCGCTAGTGAGATCGCGGTCTTAAGTATATTTTAAAATATATTGGAATCGCAGCCCATCGCCCTCCTGTTTTTTAATTATTAATAATTTAGTCTGATAGTTACTGGCGTTACCACTCAGGATAGTTGCTGAAAATTCACCAAAAAAGTACCTACATTATGTAGCTCTTTAACATATCAGTGGGTTAAAAGTTAATCCTACTTCAGTATTCGTAGCATATTTTCACTGCTTTAATATGCTCATTGTATGTCAATTTATAAATAGAAATACCTTTATCGTGTTTTTCATGTATGTATTTATTCAGAATTAAGAAATTCAAGCAGCTTTGTTATCAATTAATATTTTATTTATCATATTCGTTGCACCACTTAATTCAAACATTGTACAAAATAGTATTTATGTTACATTTAATAGCTAAATTGATGTTTACTGTGTCTGTCATGGAATGTACAGTTGACTAATAAAAATTAATCTCTCAGGTTTGCTTATAATTATGTAATCAGCATTTAACCACGTGGAGGCGCCACATCCACTAATATTTCGTGATATCCTACTTCGTTATTTTATATCGTTTTAAGACGAAGTGTACCGCACACTAGCAAGTACAATCATTGATTTAATCTCGAACTACTAAACTGGATCTATTTTTAATAATGGATAACATTTCAAAATTCCTAAGCTCTGAAATAAAAAATACCATTTCTTTATTTACTTTTCCGCTGCGCGAATATATATTTATAAATTTTTTATATTGCTTATTTACTGAGAAAAAAATTAAAACCTAAAAAACGTAAGATGACGTCATCGGACGGCAGAATGTAAAATATTTCTTTGCTTAGCACATTATAGTTTTAAATTTACGAAATGCCAGACCTATGACATGCAACTGTCAAAAAAAAGACAACTTGTCAACGTTGAATGAATGAATGACGTTGACAGTGTTGACACTAGTATTATTTACCTTTGACAGTAGTACCTTTTTTTTTATTAAAACAATGATAAGCAAAGGAATATCGCTGTATTCAGCCGTCCGATGACGTCATTTGGCGCTTACGTCTATTTAGAATATAAAGAATTTTAATAATTATTTTATGCATGAAAATGGCCAAATTTTGAAAAAAGAAAAAATATGGGTCTGTTCATTTTATGTCTATTTTCATATAAAAAAACAATATGGACATGTTAAAAATATGAAATGTTGTCCATTGCGGAGCGTCGGAGACTCGGTAAACGTGTATATTTATTATTTAATAATCATACACAAATGTTTAGTTTGTTTTTGAACAAAAGCGGCCACCGCTTTTGGCGTTAACCAAAGTTTCGTGTATAAAGAACAAAATGTGGTGCGCAATAATTAAATAAATAGTATACAGGTTTGCCGACGGTCAATAATTGGATAAAAAGGGCTATTGGTTAAAAATGTTTAAGCCGAAGTTACCTTTTGGTTAAATTAACTATAGTTAACTGTTTAACCAATAGTCAGAGAGAGAACGTCAAAGTCACGTAATTCCTTGTAATATAACAATTGTTAAGCTAACTATTGTTCAAAAAACCCATTAAGGCGATATTAGACAATTGTTTACTTTTTAAACCATTAGTTTAATTTAACAAGCATTAATCAATTGTCGTCACTAGTGTGCGGTATCCTTCGTCTTAATGCCGAAGCCCTTATATTGTTGCCGGGATATTCTATTTCGTATTGAACAGCTGTTTCTTTTTCGCTTATTTTGTTGATCTAACATGCTAATGGGATTTGATACCTAAAATATGAGGGCTTTGGCATTAAATCGATATAAAATTACGGTGTATGGCTAAAAGTTTATTTTATAAACCAGGCAAGTCTCAAAAGTCATTTTGATCACAGATAAAATTGACAGCTATAATAAGTTAGGATAATTCTAAAAGAACCCTAAATTATTTAAGGTTCTGTCCAACCCCAGCCAACATTTACCAAGATAAAATTACTTATAATTTAAATTATTTTGTTCTAGCTTCTCCTTAGCATGAGTATAGATATTTTATTTATAGAACAAATTATTTTTTATTTTATTCATTTAAAACGAGTAACATATTACAATTACGCAGGTATTCTTATGCCATAATCAGTGTAACATGAACCAGCGTGAAATCTGGCAGTCAGAAAATAAATTGTTCGGTCATTTGTCAGTTAAATATTATCCAGTCTTAAAAATATAAATTAAAAAAAAAAATTCAATCAGATCTTATTACAAACTTTTTGTAATAAATTAATTTAGTTACTTACACGCCTAATATCACATCTTTAATTTATTATCTACATGCTCTATGAACTCTGAACACCAGTATGCAAAGAAGCGATATCAGAAGCAGCACTATCCATATCACTAGCGCACAGATGTCGCCGTAAAGGTTTCTGGCGAGGCCCAAATGGTCGATGTATTCTATAGGGTTCGAGAACATGAGGCAAAAGTAGGCGTCGTGGCAAGGCATGCGTCCTCGGTCGAACCCGTACACCACCTCCAGGAGAGCGTCGAAGGAATACTTGAAGTAGGAGATGGCGGCAAACGGGCGCAGGTACGCCGGGATGTCTGGGTAGGGGATGAAGAACTCGGAGAACATCAGCATTGGTATGTTCAGGGCGGGGATCATGAATAAGCCGAGCTGTCATGAGGAAAGTTAAATTATATTAGAGATTTTCTAAAGTTAAAAATTTATCGACAGTCTTAGGGTGGGACTCGAACCGAACTCGAACACGAACGATCTGCTATGCTAACCGGTCACTGCTTTACCGACTAAGCTAACTGGTGGCAAAAATGTTTGTAACAATATTTCCACTGGTTGTTATACACCTGTAATATTGATGAAACTATCGTCTGCTCACGGCGAAGCAAAAAGCACTTACAAAATTCCTCAACTTACCAAGGTCTCTGGTAGCTTAGTCGGTAAAGCAGTTTCCCGGTTAGCAAAAGATCGTGGGTTCGAGCCCCACCCAAAGACTGCCGATAAATTATTAAGTGCACAAAAAATGCTATAATAATTATATTGCTACATCTTAGATTTATTATCGGAATAAGATTGGTCGAATCAGGCCTTAAATACATAGATATATTACACTAGACCTGTTTATACACCGTTATTTTTTTATCGTTTACATCCCGAAATCCAAATCGCCTGTTCCATACATTATTGCCGGCTGGATATTCTATGTACAACCTGTGTGTGTCTATACTCGCACTCCTGGGGTGCGAGTATAGACGCAAATAGTGTGCGAGCGAGAAGTGAATAGATGCGCCGCCATTTCTGATCCCATTCATTATCCGCTCAGGTAGTATGGTAACAGCTATTTTTTTTTCGCTCTAACATGCTAAATGGACTTCTGGATGGATGGATGTTATTATTTAAACTACACTTGTGTCTCAAAATAAAGTGTGCTCATCAAACGAACGAACGAAAACCAGTGTTCATCAATCACAAGTTTGTCCAGGGTGAGGATTGAACCAACGACTTTTGGCGTTTAAGGCAGGGTCACTACCAAATGTGTCATCGGGTCAGGCAGTTGAATACACACAGTACTTTTTAATATGTTGAATACAGAAGGCTTAATTTAAAGCAGAGGTTACGACCGAATCGGAGTTTCCCTCTCTTTTACACGCGATGTGTGTCTCTTTTGTTTGGATGCGCTGTCGCATCCAAACCGTCTTCCTGTAACGTCCCGTAACGAACGAGAATATTCCTGTGTATATTATCGTTCATTACGGGACGGCTTTAAATTAAGCCACCAGAGCTCGCTCACCCATACATTGGTAGATTCATAAAGTACGGATGGGCTCGGCATTCTACTTGGGCGCTAAAGTAGGAGAACCTGTTGTACCTTGACAACCCCTGTACCTACCTGCCACTTCTTTTTTTGAAATGTTCGCGCCCATCGTGCTTTTTTCCGTCTCTTTGTCTAATGGTATAGTGAACTTTAACAAGACTAACTGATGCACTCCGAGTCTTTGATTAACTTAGTTGGCTACTTAAGAAAAATATTGACACTAATTTTGATACGCACAAAGCTACCGATACTAAAGTTAATGAACATTAGCTTAAATGACGTCTCTGAGTGCGGCCCTAAGCAACATCAAGTTAGTTACAGGCGGCCATTGCATCTAAATCGCATGGGAGATCACTTTAACGTTTTCGCTGCAAAAAAGTAAGATATTTAATTTGTCTTTGTCTGAGATTTTTTATTTGTCGAGAAATATGGATTTTGTATAACAGCTAAAATTGGTTTAGTCGCAATAGTAATGACTGTTTTTTTTAAATCGTTGAATGTAAAAGTGACCAAGGTACAAACAGGTTCCCCTACCTACAGTCGGATTGCGACCACTCACCTTGACGTCACAAGCAGCCCCCACCACCATTCCGAAGGTCTGAGCTAGTATCGTGAGCAGGATGCAGATGAGCCACGCGAGCCCGATGCGGTAGAACTCGAGCGGCTGCGACGTCAGATACCACGCTGGAAACAGGAACATGGTCGCACAAATGAGCTGAAACAAAAATGGAAAATTGTATGATCATGACCTTAAATTAAAATGGCAAGCCCCCACAAGGTGGACCGACGATCTGGTGAAGGTTGCGGGAATCCATTGGATGCGGGTGGCACAGGACCGATCTGTTTGGAGAAAATTGGGGGAGGCCTATGTCCAGCAGTGGACGTCTATTGACTGAAATGATGATGATGATGACGCCCCGTTTCAAACAAGCAGCAATCAAAAACATCTCCAAACGCCATGGTAGACATTTTTTAAAAACTTATTTTAGGTCTACCTGACGTTTGGATAAAGTGTAATTTTCCATGTAACCAACCATATGGTAACTTTGAAATATTAGGTAAACGTGGAAAACCTAGCACTGGGAAATTTTCCCATAAATCAGGGAGCACAGGCCATATATCAAACACCTGAAATATGTAGAGACTGCTTACACCATCTAGCGAGTAACTTCAAAGTTAATAAATACCAACTGGAAAACTGCTCATTGTATTAAATCTAAGACACTGATCACCTGTGATCTAAGATCATGACCCGTTAAACAGTCATACTGAAAGGGGCCGCGAAATCGATTCCCGCATATTACCCTTAACTAAATTATTTAACTTCACTATTGGTATTTTTTTTTCTTTTTATGTGATAGGTGGCAGAGCAGACGACCAGACGAATTACCTTATGGTAAGCGATTGCCGCCGTCCATGGACACCCGCAACGCTCTTGTGGAGACAAGTGCGCTGCCAATCTCTAAACCCCCCTCTCCCTCTTCCCCGGATAGGGTCTCCGATTCCCTCACTCACACAACGAACCAAAGCACAGACGCTGCTTCACGCCGGTTTTGTGAGGCCGTCACCGTCGCTCCGGTCGAGCCGGCCCATTCATGCTGAACTCTGGCTCTCACACGGTCAGCGGTATGGTTGTTTGCGGTAAAGTCGACTTTTAGAGGCAGGTAAGTGGTAAGTATGAGTCAGTTTGAGATCGATACATTATCCGTCCGTTGTTGGACTCACCTGAGCTGGCAAAGCCACAAGAATCTTGGACGCGCAGTACGCTGGCAAAGAATACCATCTATTCAAATGTTCTTGCAAGACCACCGTAGCTTCTACTGGAACTGGAAGGAAAAAAGAGGGTTTTATCAGTTTATCTTTATCTAACAATCCAACGCGGCAACGGCCGCACTCAGAGACGTCATTTAAGCTAATGTTCATTTAGTATCGGTAGTCTTTATGCCTATCAAAATAAGTGTCAATATTTTTTCTTAAGGAGCCAACTAAGTTAATCAACGACTCAGTGTGGCAGCAAGTGATGCGACGTGGGAGTGAGCAGCAGAAGGGCGATTCTCGTGCACTCATCCTACAATATTAATGAAATTATCGACAGCTCATGTCGAATCAAGCACTTACAAATTTCGTCGGCTTAGTAACGCGTTCAGTGGTCTAATTGGTAGAACATTCACCCGGATTGTGGAAGGTGTAGGGTTCGAGTCCCGCCTGAACGCGAGATGAAATTTTTTAGTGTGTCATTTACTTAAGAATAAATTGCAAAAGATTGCTATAAAAAATATCAACTACCTCTTCATAGTGTAAAATACTTAGTTGCCTTTTTATTAGGTAAACATACCTATAGGTTACTTTAAGTCATAGGTGGCAGACGAGCAGACGAATCAGCTGATGGTAAGTGATTGCCGCCGCCCATGAATACCCGCAGCACCTGTGGAGTTATAGGTGTGTTGCCAACCTTTATACCCCCCCTTTTCCTGGATTAGGCCTTCGAGCTTGCTGCTTCACGTCGGTTTTGTGTGGCCGTGGTATCACACTACCAGACTGATAGATAGATACCAGTGTGAGCGCCATTACCCGGTGAGCGTCATTACCCTTATCTCCCCTACTCGTAGCTTATAATTTGTGCTTTACAATGGTTGGGCCTGATTCAACTCACATGTTTGTATAGTGGGCATGGCATTGGAGAAGAATATGAAAAGCAGGAAGAAGAACAGGCAACCCGTGTTGGAGAGCATGCGGCCGGCGTCGGCGCCCGCGCCGTTGTACAGCGCGCCAAGCAGCAACGCCACCACCAGGTGCGCTGATATTCGGATCTGGAACCACGTGCATTTGATGCTTAAGACTTTCCAAGGGGAAGTGTATGGGTATGATTCGGTGGCACATGCACTGGATACCTAAGAATTATAAGTAAGTAGGTCCAACGGCGTAGCGTGAGAGTCGGCCGCCCTTGGTAGAAGACTGCTTTACCGCCCTCTTTTCTTCCTCGACACCCACCCCCTTACCTTCTCCGACCCCCAATTACAATTCAAACCCCAGGATGAAGCCTACATTTCGCTTCAATCTAAAAAGTTAACGTTTGGGAGGGAAGTTCCAGACGCCTACATAACCCGACCGGCTACTGCTGGTCGAGTAGGTATAGGTACATAAAATTTCAGGTCGCCTCTTTGTATCTCGAGGTGGCGGTATTCCAAATCTATCATGGGGACGGAAGATTTAATCCGTTAAAATTGGAAGATAATGGAAGCGTACAGTATTTTTTAAAATTTTCTTTATGTGATGTGATAGGTGGCAGACGAGCAGACGGATCACCTGATGGTAAGCGATTACCGCCGCACATGGACACCCGCGTCACCAGTCGAGTCACAAGTGCGCTGCCAACCTTTGATCCCCCCCTTTCCCTCTGATTGGGATTGGGCCTCCGGTACCCTCACTTACGCAGCGAAACACAGCACAGTGCTGCTTCACGCTGGTTTTCTGTGAGGCCGTAAATCAGTTAATACTAGACTAGAAGAAGAGCTGATTGTGAAGCTACCTGTGTGAGATGCACGTCTCTCAATGCTCCCAGCCAGCAGCGCCAAAGCAGCGCGCTGAGCTGCTGTTTCCCTCTGATTGGGATTGGGCCTCCGGTATCCTCACTTACGGAGCGAAACACAGCACAGTGCTGCTTCACGCTGGTTTTCTGTGAGGCCGTAAATCAGTTAATACAGACTAGAAGAAGAGTTTATTGTGAAGCTACCTGTGTGAGATGCACGTCTCTCAATGCTCCCAGCCAGCAGCGCCATAGCAGCGCGCTGAGCTGCTGCCGCACGTTCGCCGGGTAGCCTAAGAACTGGGCCTGCCGCGTGCTGAGCAGGGTTTCTGTTTCTACTGGTAGACCTGGAAATTGACCTAGATAAAGGTAACCTGGTATACATGGGCAATGGTGGTCACCATTTGATGGTAGGTCTACCATCAAATGATAAGTCTGTTCGTCTGGCTCGCATAAAAAATAAAGACGTTCGCTCGGAGCCCCTATATTTGTGGGGTCCGTAGCATTTTCTACTCTTGACATGGTTAATCCGGCAATTAACGCAAGCAAGAGTTGGCTAAAACTCTCCGAGCAACCTTATGTAGATACATACTACATAGTAAAACTACTGTACCTATATTACTTCTGGCAATACGCATTTGCTTCCTGTCTACTTGCATTCCTACCTAGTAGAGTGAAAAAGTTTACCTACCTTTTGTATTTTCTTCGTGTATGTCACTTCTCGCTATCCTCCTCATTTCATGGGCGTAGCTTTTTGATTCTGTTTCTAAGAGGGCTATGTTTCCAATGTGTTCGCCAGATGCAATTTCCAGGACTGTAAAATAATAAAACAATATTAGACTTTCCATAATGTAGCTGGTTACTATAGGTAATATGCAGGTGATGGCGATTTCGTAGTGTGTAAAGACGTTTACAAATTCTACGCGGGCGCAGCATTTTGCAGGTTTTTGGGTAACTCGGTATAAACCAGAGTATTATTAACTAAAGATAAAGATAAAAAATTCTTTATTCAATTTAGGTCCACACAGAACACTTATGAATGTCAAAATAGGTACATAATATCTACCGCTGGTTCGGAATGTCGATTTCTACTGAGAAGACACCAGCAAGAAACTCAGTAGTTACTCTTTTCAAATATTGATGATGTTACAGAGTTTCAATTGAGAAGAGAAAAAAAATACAATTAGACTACTATGAATAACAACGCGCTCTGCATACGTGCCAATACCTGGAACCCGATATATAAGTTACTCTCTGCCTGGAACTCTATTTTTGATTCACTCGTATGACTTAGCGTCGTCGCATGCGACGTAAGTCACATTCGCCTTCAAGTCGCATAAAGCCGATTTTCCCTATTTTGAATCATTAGATTTCGATGTTGCCAATATAATACGGTAAATTGATATTCTAACCCATGCAATGCAGAATTTTATAAAAACCGGTAACTTTCGCATTGCAAACAGAACGCAAAAACCATAGATTATTGGCTGAATATGAAAATCTTTGCTTTTTTGTCACAAAAAACTATGTATGTCACCTGCCAAACTCAGTCAAATCAAAGTTTTGAAATTTATAATATTTTGTTTATGCTTGTTGCTATTGACAACTATTTTAACGTTGCTTCTACCGCTCGCTTTAAGTCACTCGACCAACGAGTGTGTGGGGTCACTCGTTGCAGGCGAATGATTAAAAAATGCGAAATTTCGTATGTCCAAGGAAAATCAGTAGAACTCGTGCGCTCGTCACGATATGCTAAGTCATACGAGTAAATCAAAAATAGGTCTCCTGGAGTCTTACTCCACGTATTGGAATGGATTCCATGATGAAATGGAAGAACCATTCACCATAGACATGCATTTTCTAGTGCCATGGTACTCACAGTTTCGAACGACAAGTAGTAATTACCTAATACTTATTGCGCGATGAAATCAACGGATATCGACATATAAACATATTGATTGGTTCAGTTCACAGGTCTATAACAGACTATTGTTTAGTTCTACAACATAATTTGTATAGAGTGCTGTGCTGTGCACCTTTACTTATCGGAATATAATGGGCACTTACTATAGTCGGCCATGTTGTAATACTGTGGACACACGAAGCCGGCTTTAGCCAGCGTGTCGGGGATGTCGGCCAGGGCTCCGGAGTAGATAGTTCTCCCGTTGGAGAGCAGGATTATGTCGTCTGCGCTGTTGAACATCTGTGAGGAGGGCTGGTGCACCACGCAGGCTACGGTGCGCCCGCTTCGAGCTACGGTCAGAAGCGCTCGAGCAACCGACATTGAGGATACTGAATCCAGACCACTGTAATGATAGCAAAAAATGGGTTTGACTGTAATAGAAAAACCGTTTAAAATTGCTAGCAGATTTATTTCTGTCGTCAGAGTTACGTTTAAGACTGACGATTAGAGCGGAGATATGTGTTAGGTTTAATTCTACGAGTTGTGACTCGGAAAAGTAAAGCACTTTGAAAAATACTTGGATCTTTTCGTTCAGGTGTTTTTAAGGAATCCTGGATTTTCGTAATACGTAGGTATTGTAGTGTTAGGTAGGTACATATTACGCTAGATCCTTGAATTATGAAAATATAACATATAAGAAATTTGAAAGATCTTCACCTGGTGGGTTCGTCGAGCAGTAAGATCGTTGGGTCTACCAGCAGTTCGCAGGCTATTGTGAGCCTCTTCCTCTCTCCTCCAGACAGATTCCCCGCTCTAGTTTTGGTGATATCCATTATACCCAACTGTTTTGTGACGTTCGAGATCTGAAAATGTTTGGACATGCTAATAAACGCCTGGTTTCTAACTTTGCACATATTATAAGGTAATTAAGGTATGACATGGAGTGTGTGGTTTCGGTGGCGTATTGTACACCTTTTTTGAACAATTTATTTTTCTTTTGTACTAATAGAAGCCACAATTTTTTGACCTTGATTTTAAGTTGCATGTTCCTAAAAATAAATACACATGCGTGAGAAACGTGCAGCGCACCAATGACGACCCGTTTAGTGGTAGTGATAGTGAACGCTGCCTCTGGTACAAGGGTTGCGGGTTCGGTCCCCGCACAGTACAAACATTTGTGTGCATGAACATATCTGTTTGTATTGGTCTGGGTGTTTTCTATGTATTATAAGTATGTATTTAGAAAAGAAAAGTATTATATACTTATATATATTTGTAATCCCACTGTTGGTTCTGATATCCGTACCACAGGTGCTTGAGCTACCTATCTCGGAGTCAGATCAATATATGTGATCTTGTAAAATATTTATTTATTTATTAATGTATCTAATACTTAATAAGTATATTATTATTGTAACTGTTTTATGCAAAACGAGAAATAGTAGGTAGGAGAAACTCTAATGGGGTATTGTTTTAATGCATGAATATGATGTCAGCACTAAAGGTCAAGGCTGTATTGTGTTCTTGTACCTTTTCATGTATTAATTATGTACTTTCTTATTATAATTCATATCGCAAATCCTGAGGATTGGGCTCCTGGATCGTACGGTCACATAGATACGCGAGTACCTATGAAGATACGCGAGTACCTTACTAATAGCTAACTATAAACTACTTCATGATGTCATCTCTTGCCTGTAGATAATTTGCAAACTTCGCGTGTTTTCTACCTACTACTTACAACGAAAGCTGACTGACTCTATCAATGCAGGGTCTAAACTAAGTAGTAGGTAGTACCTAGTACCTAAGTTGATGGCCAGTTTGGATCAGTGATAGTGAACGGTGTCTCTGGTGCAAGGGTTGCTGGTTCGATCCCCGCACAGTACAAACTTTTGTATGCATAAACATGTCTGTTTGTATTGGTCTGGGTGTTTTCTATATTAATATATAAATAATACCAGTCAATACATAATTCGATGTAAGTATAAGTATTTTGTTAATTTTAGATTTATCAATGTAATCTTTTAGGTAGGACTACAGAATTTTGTCATACCAACACCATTTGCGCGCCTGCTGGCAGGCTGAATACCGTGACTCTGATACTTTTCATACCATCTATGTATGAAATGTGTATTATGCAAATAAATAATGTTTCTGTTTCTATATATTATAAGTATTTTGTATGTATTTTAAGTATGTATTTACAAAAGAAAAGTATTATATGTATATATTTGTAATTCCGTTGTTGGTTCTGATATCCGTAACACATGTGCTTGAGTTACCTACCTTTCTCGGAGTCAGATCAATGTATGTGATGTTGTGAAACATTTATTATTATTCATTTATTGAAGTAGGACGCAGCAATAGCAAGTTAACTATCTCATACTAACGGGAACGCATTAAATATTGTACTATCTTTAAAACTACCCAGTTGCGCCCGCTCCCCGTGGCACATTAGGCAGCTTCCTCGCGACGAAGATGAGGATTTTCCCGGCCGTGAGCGTATCGATCAGGATCACATTCTCGCTCACCAACGGAAAGCTTCAAAATATACAATCTTTAAAACTGACCAGTTGTGCCCGCTCGGGCACCGGTCCGGGTGGCACGTTGGGTAGCTTCAACCACGCGGCGGAGGTGAGGATTTTCCCGGCTGTGAGCGTGTCGATCGCTTGAGCCTTCACATTGTTGCTCACCAACGGAACACGGTAAAAATATCGTGCATTCTTTAAAACTGACCAGTTGTGTCCTCTCCCTTGGTGGCACGTTAGGCAGCTTCAACCTCGCGGCGAAGGTGAGGGTTTCCCCAGCCGTGAGTGTGTCAATCAGCGTCGCATGCTGGCTCACCAGGACGGCGCTCCGCCCTGCGCCGTATATTGAGCCCTTTACTCCAACTTTTCTGTAACCATAGTAAAATAAATTTGAAATGACCATGTATTATTTATAAGCATAGGTAATAGATAGGACTTTGTTAATGAAGAAGGAACCTTTTATTGATTCCATTAACATAAAATCGGAAATTGGTTTCAGGTAATACAATTTACCTACATTATGTATGCAGGCTCATAAAACGATGACTACTTAGTAGGTAAAGGCTACCTGTTTTTATAAATGTAGACATAATGTAGAGTTAAAAGTTGTGCTAGAAGTCGCAGTTGTTTTATTCCCTATGCACTGGACAACAGCACTTGTATTCAAGTAGCGTACATACTCGTACCTACCTACCTCCCATAAAAGACGTGCCCGGTTGTTCTAAGGCATTGGCCTGCGTCCTTTATCTGACATTTATATTTTGTCAAGAGATAAACTTCAATGGCATCGCTAGGGTAATTGAGCGCGTGGCAAAAAATGCTGTTTTCTTAACAAGTGTCACGTGGAAAACCTAGGTCCTATGGTGTTACACAGGTAAAAAGGACGTGGGTGACAGTATTTTTGGCACTTTCCTATAGAGTTTTTGTAGTACAAAGCCCTCATATCAGTTCACTTTTGTGGAAATATCTACTGTGCTTTTGTGCTAAATCATGTTTCACTGTAGTTGCCTATCTCTTAAGGAGGGACGAATAATGATGAATTTCATTTTGACCCTGACATTAACGCTGCACTCACCCACAGATCTCTAAGATCTTGTTTTATAGTTGAAGTAGAGAGATGAAGATTATTAGGTATTCATCAATTAATTATTTTTTTTGGTCCATAGGGTAACGCTTGACTACAATATCACCTGATGGAAAACGACGATGAGGTCTAGAATGATACGCGTTTGCCTAAAAGAGGCTTGTTCACTCTTGCCTTAAAGATGCCCAGATTATAGTGATCAGGAAAAACAGGCCTCGGCAGGGAGTTCCATTCCTTAGCCTTACACAGTAAATAGTTAGTTTGTACTAATAATTAATATTATCGATATATTGATATTCAATGACAGGTAGGTTGGTAATTGGTGCAAAACAATAAAATGACCCAAGTCCTTTAACATCCTTGTTATTATTCTTGACATAATAAAATGGATATTTCTAGAAAAACCGCAAAGCTTGTTCATAGTCTTACATTTTGTGTTGTGTCGTGTTAGAGATCCTGGCAAATATAATGGACCACTTTTGTAGGTAGGTAGGTATAGGCGTAGATAGGTACCTAAGTACCAACTCAGAATAAGTAAATACCTACAATCCTACTTGATAAGTTAGGTACGTAACATAATTGTTATAATAATAGCATTTGACAGGAGCACTGTATATCAATTATTTTAAACAGTTTGATTTCGTTCGACTAAACTTGATCGGCGGATCGGGTTTTTTTAGATATCTACACAAGGTAGTGGCTATGACAAGTGGGAGTTACCTAAGTATCTGTATGCTGATGCATTCTTAAGATACCCGTACAATTGTAATATAGGTACCCAACATAGATACTTACAAATAAAACAACCTACTTTCGTTCTGCCAGTATGTCCAATAGAGTAGTCTTGCCAGCGCCAGAGGGACCTAGAATGTAGGTGAGACGACCAGGTCGTATTGCCCCACAGGCTCCATTGAGGATCACAAATTCCTTCTCACAGGAATCGCTTTTTTTTCTTTTCCATGATATACCTGGAAAACAACAATCAGGACTGGTGATTTTACTATAAAGTATCAAGACGGGAATTAACACGATATTTAATATGTGAAACAACATTGTGTACTCACATATTTGCCTTACTCTTTTTCCTCGACGTTTCGGCTGTCAGTCCGCTCGTGACCACGGCTGCTGTAACGTAGCCGTAATGTCGAGCCAAATATGTGAGTACACAATGTTGTTTCACATAATAAAATATCGTGTTAATTCCCGTCTTGATACTTTATAGTTATAATGCAATGGTTTTACTGCCGGAGAATTAAGCTAAAAATTTGAAACGGTCTCCTTGCTGATATCTAATAAGTATGTTTGGCTAAAATACGACAGAATAACAGTCAAAGGAAAATATGGCTTCCACCAATTGGCGAGGCAAAGATTCTCACTAGCACATCTGGTGTCAATTTTCGGAAGCTGTCTAAGATCGACAAATTTTAAGTTTTACATACTAGTTTACGGGATAGTGGTTAGTATTCTCTTTATTTTGGGATAAAATAATGTGGTTCGGTTATGCTTATGTTTTTCACAAAAAGAAACATCAATAATAGATAAAATTAAAGCGTTGGCACAATACACCAGACCAAAAAGTGGAATGGTGATATTACATAGTGAAACAGGAAAATATTTAGTGATCAGAACAGTTTCATTTGATGAAAATCATATTTTGTTGTTTTTATTATCAATGTAATGTTTATTTTGAAATATTTCATGCTAGTTAACGAGTATGGAATTATATTTGATTATGACATGATTTTCAATAAAAAAACGAAAGCTGAGTTTAATAATTTATTAATGTATAACAATTTTATTTACTGTTTGGAAAATAGTTTGGAGCCTGAAAATGATGAGAACAAACTCATTTATAGTGGAATTGGCTTGATTAATCTTAAAACAGTCTTCCATTTAAATGTTTAACTTCAAAATTTTGTCTTTTGGGAACTTATTCCCGAAGCTACGTACGTATTACATTGAGGAACACAACAATACTTCGTTTTTCTTCTTCATTACTAGCCGCTTTATATTATTTAATCGTGATCATGAGTAAATTAAAACTTTTAACCCAACATTACTTCAAAATATAGCAAAGTGTCGTTCTTAGAGAGCTTCCAATTATCGCCGCTAGGGGAGCGCGCATAATCTTTGCTTCGCCAATTGTCGAAAATCATAAGTCGGTTGGTACTGACTGACCCGTTTTCGGATTTGGTAGCGACCACATGAAGAGTTCAAGGTTCGATTCCACTGTGGACTGCGAACCCTAGGAATTTTCATATGGTTTAAGAGATCGTAGTTATTTTCTGTGCTAAGGACAAACCAGTAGGGCGGTGCCAACGGAGGTGATGCCTTAACATCGCTTCCGTTGTAAATTTATACAACTTGGGCTCTTCTCTTGCTTACCATCAGACTGAGGAGAGCCAATAAACCACCACTATAAAAAAAAGTGATCACCTGCAGCCTAAGTAAATAGAATGGATTTAGGATTTCGCCTTAACTTATAGGATGTTCCATCCAAATTACAGAAGTACATTTTCTTTTAATATTGACGATTTTACTAATGAAACTATGTAAGAACAGTCAACAGCAAAAGTCGATAGACAATTTAGACAACTACTGACTCTTATGTTCATCAGAATAAGAAGTACAAATTGAAAAATATGTTAAGCTACTTCTGCTGTTGACTGTACTTATTTGATATCATTATTTAAACATATTGATCGAGTTTAAGCAGAATATAAAATTGTTAAAAGATCTTATTGAATTTTTGCGCGTCTGTATAATACTAAATTTTTATCAGGTTCAAAGTTTGGAGTGTAAGTTCAAGGAAAGAATGTTGTCAAATAAACGATAAAACTGTATTTAAATGAAACAATAACAAAATTGTGATAGCTATAACATTATCAGTAACTATAGGTCCAAATAAGTAATTTTGATGACAATACACAATATATAAACCTTTTTATTTTATGAAGAGATATCACAAGCACGAGAATTGGGCTCCGAGAACTAAGCTCCTGGAAGAGAACTATAAGGTTGTAGATGATGGAAGCAACAAACCTACATGTAAGCTAAAATGTAGGTAACAGTGGAGTGTAAACATTGAAGTAGGTTGGCAGGTTGCCAGTGAAGAAAGAAAGAAAGAAAAATCGTTTATTCGACACTTATCATACAACATTTTTTGTGAAGAAAGTTTTTTATGACTCGCAATATTTAGTGATAAGAATATTTATCTCTATTTCGTGCTGTAACAGATGCACTTATTGTTGACCATATAATACCTAACATAACTAATTTAGACCAGTAAACTAGATAGAGAGCGGATGCAAATGAATGATATCCTATCACGCTTATTCTACTACGCTTTTGTTAGTTATTACTCGTCATCGTCGTCATGTTACGAAATGACAAATACACACACACGATCTTATCATAGCGTATATTCAAATTATTAATATTTTTTGATTTACTAAACTCTATAACTACTAACGTGTGTTTAATTGATGTATGCAGCTCAATTTTCATGCGTATGATACAAGCTTTTGATAAAATGACAAGTGTTGGTTTCCAAAGACATTAACTTTTTCACGAACTACAAGAGGCAGGAGAATCAATCGAACAGCTGGTACCTGTACTGTCCCATTAATTATGTATAACATAATTATGTTGGACTCTCCTTGACCTATTGATTATGTCACCTATCGTAACCTAACAACATATATTGTAAGTATTTGAAGTAAACTTAAATGCTTAGAAATGTCCAGTTCCAATAAATTCAAGAATAGTTCAAGGTCGGGCCTAGTGCAACCACGACTTTATAAAAATATTATCTTAAAGTATTTTAATTTCTGTTAAAATACTTTAAGAAGTTCACTTTGAATATCATATAAAACCAGGGATGTAACTTGCACTTGAACTATTCTTAAATTCTCGTAACGTCTTTATTCATAAAATACCCAGCCCGGAGCGCTGAGATAAACAGTGTTATTTACTGATTACAATAAATAGAAAGCTTTACCAGTTCGTTTGCAAATCCTGTAGGACACGTTGAAAAAAGACACAGGTTCACCGAGTTTATTGAGCACAAATTTTCCTTTTTCTACATCCATTGTTTTTAAATATGTCCAATAAGAACAGTTATTGCTGTTACAGTAATGTAGTAATTTGCGCGGGAGATGTGCGCATAGGCTTCCAGGAGCGTCTGCGGCGAGCGCACGCGCCGGTATTACTGCCAGGAAATATTGATTTACTACAAACATTCATTTTGTTATTAAGTTGCGCCTCTTAATCGATTATAGTTACTTATTACATCAATGTATCAGCTTGGTATTGTACTATGACAGTAACCTTATCTTCTGCACATTGTATGTAGTAGGTAGTTACCTACCTACAATGTTAATATCATTTGATAACACACTTTCATTATAACCTGAGGAAACCAGGTACTATCTGCTAAATCTGATGGACTTTACAAAGTGCTGAGTGAAACAGTTTATCGCAACTTGAAGATTCTGATCTGCTGGTATGTGAATGATACGAATTATAAGATCTTCATTAACATCAAAAATTTTAAAAGAGTAACTGCTGAGTTTCTTGCTGGTGTCTTCTTGGCAGAAAACTACATTCCGAACCAGTGGTAAACATGTTGACATTCATAAGTGTTCTGTATGGACATAAATTGAATAAACAATTTTCTTTTCATTTCATCAGTCATATGATCTTTACAGAATCTATACCTACTTATGATTTTTTTATAGCCTTTAAGGTTGTCGGTCTACCTTGGGGCTTACGGGCAAGTCAAACGGCAAGACCCTGACTTTCGAATGGTCTGGTCTGAACGGTAAGGATTTTATTAAAAGATCGGTATTTAGATAGAAATTAATAAGTCCTTTTTATAATTAAACCTTATTTAAGGTAACAGGTACCTAGGTATTTTTCTTCAACATTGTACAGTAATGTAGTACTTAAAATACGATGCATGGACTGCTATCAAATTCCAATTCAATAGGCATGTAGGTAGGTGTCTATCTGGTAGACTAATGTATGTGTATGTACATAGCAATGCAAACGTAGGATTTATGCTTATAATAAGGATAACTCACAAAGTCATATTCGTACCTTGTTCTGATATATAGAATTATTAAATAGAGATGTTGTGATGAATAATTTGCAGGATGTAGGTACCTACCTTCTAAGACAAAGCAAAACGATATCTAAGTATAGGTCGATTCACGAAAGATGACCACAAATGGCCTGCGTCTGCGCATGTAATCGCAAGAATGAAATATAGAATGTGTTTAGTCTAAGCCCTTATAATGTGTCAAATTGAGAATGAGCCATTTCTTCATGAGATTACATGCGTAGACGGTCGTCATTTGTTGTCAACTTTTTTATTTTATTTATTTATTTAAGGATAGCCAACAAAACATACATCATTACACGGTATAAGGAAAAACTTCCATATACATTCCAGGATGCTATCTTAATTAAAGGCTACCACGACATGCTTATAATGTAATCAATTTTAAATAGGAAACACAAAAAGAAGAGTAGGAAAAGTCAGAAGCAGACCCATCTCTTTCCAGCAAGAAAGTGACATCGTGTAACCGTGTTCCATTACAAAATGTGCAATGGAACATATAGCTCCACTGTTACAATTATAAGAACAACAATTTAAAGATTAACTCTTCTAATAATAAGGAAGACATGTGTTTATGCAATGCTGATTTTTGTGAACTTTCGTGAATCGACCCATTATATTAGTAAGTAGGTACTACCTACGTTGTCTGTATGTTTTTGTTGGTGAAATAAAGTTGTTTAATTTTACAGTTAAGTTATCTTAAGAACGCAATTCTTGTGGACCTTGACTATACCTACTTATGTAGTATCATAAGTTTAGTACCAATTCGCTACCACTATTGTTATTAATTATTTACTTAGCATTGTAAACAAAATAATGTATAACAAGCTAATTAATTTAGGTACTTACTGCAAAGTGATATCTAATCTAAGTAAATCGTGTACTGTTACTGTACTAACCTTGATGAACGTTTGGGTAAATGAACTAAATCTATTTTGAATAGTATTCACATTCATAACATTTATTTATCTATGTTCATAAATTCTTAGATTTTGTTGAAGGTCATAGAACACAAACAAACGACCGACGAAATTATTGAATATGCACTACTTTTCCTAAAGATGTTAAAAGTTAGTTCAATAAGTATTTTATACCCTAAACATGTATTCAGAAAGATAAATATTTTCCACCTTATTCTAAATCGCGATTTAAAGTTATTACAGTACAAATATATATGATAGTTGTTGTAACTCCTTTATTATGAATCATGCTCTAGTCTTTTGCAATACCGAAAAAGGTTGCTAAGTCATAAGTAAATTTGTAATAATATCTGTAAGACCATCTTTGTACACTTAGTTTGCAAATAAATACTTGAATACCGTACTAAATGGCATGTCATCCCAATTCCAGCACGCAATGTTAAACGGGGCTCGCACAAATTTTGTTCCGGGACTATACTTAGTTTGCGATTTGTAATAAGGGGGTTAATGTTTGTCTTTGCTGTCGTAACAAGAACTCGAACTAAGTAAAGTGTTTTTTTTTTCATATTTTTCGGGGCATAGCACAATACACAAACCATGCGACTGCTTAGCTAGAGTAAGCACTTTACGCAATCATTGGTTCAATAAATTCCGGGTTCAATGTACGCAAGTCGAAAATGTGAAGTATTTTGTCTATTTGCCTAGCACTAAGGTCAGCAGCCCAACGAGTGGAAGAGCGTCCTACACAGATTGCCTAACAGCGGTCTCAACTCCAACGAGTAATGCGTCTGCCCAAAGATTGTCGGCTCAACGACGTGGCCTGCTACTACGTCTTCAGCGTGCTTGTCCGTCTACATATAACTTTAAATCCCTCTCTGTCCCCCAAACAAAACGGCTCCTAACAAAAATGCTTCTGAAATGGAATTATAATGAGGCGGAAGATTTACTTAAACCTATATTGTGATACTTCCTACTTTGAATTATACTCTCTCTCTCTCAATCACGCAAACTTACGCTCACTCACTCACACCTACACCCACTATTTACATTATGGCCACAAAAATACAAAACTGTGTTCACTAGGTATTATACCAAACTGTCTCTTAATGTAGTAATAATGATACAGTAACAATTTCTTTGTAATCGTCTACTGTTCCTCACAGGACAGGCTTAGCCTAGTGTGAGGACCAGCTTTATGTAATAATTGTAAAAATGTATATTGCTAATAAAGTTTTTCAAGTTTTTTTCAAGTTTCAAGTTTACATACAATTTTAAAATTTCGCCTTGCATAATACTAAAATCCGAACAAAAAAAAGAGTCCGCTTGTGACCACGGCCGTTGTAACGCGGTCGAAATTTCGAGCAGTAAGTAGGTAGTACATTTTCGTCGCGTTTAGCCCCTATTTATAAGTTTTCGTAGTCGCTTCATACATAAATATTAAACGTCACCCACATTTAATGTTTTATAGGGTACCCAAGTGCGGAAGGTCCCGGGTTCGATTTCCGGGCGGGTCAATATAGGAAACGATTTTTTCTATATTTACTGGAGCCCAATTCTCGGGTTCGTGATATTTACTTTTCATACGACATTTATCACTAAAACATAGTTTTTTTGTATGGTTTTCAGGTGATATCCGCCATATTTTTTCATATCGACAATCCCCAGAATTGGGTTCCTGGTCTGCGTGTGCTGGGAGATGCTCCCAGCTATCGTCAGCTAACAAGCAATCATTTATTTGCATGAAATACATTGATACAATAAGGTCTTAATAAATTGGTAACTATCTGGTTATGTATTTGGTTTGTTAAGGTGACGGGTAGGGCACACTAGCGACGCCAATCAATTTTAATTTTTAGCTACTAAACCGGATTTATTTTAAACATTTTTGGGGTAACAATCTCTCGGCAAACACTTATACTATTTATTAAATAACCATCCACAAATGTTCAGTCCGTTTTTGTACGCCTAAAATAGATCCACTCCAAAAGCGGCCACTTTTGGCGGTAATCCTAAATTGGAGTTCAAAAGCAGACCAAACAGTTAACTATAAGTATCAAATAAATAGTATAGTTGTTTGCCGCGAGATTGTAACACCGAAATTGTTTAAAATAGATCCGGTTTAGTAGCTAAAAATAAAAATCGATTGGCGTCGCTAGTGTGTCCTACCCGTCACCTTAATACTCATCATTGTAAAGGGTTTCTTTATGCTAGAAAAATACCTTAGTTTGAACCTAACTGATCGGTGTGATTGTCTTTATTTATTTGTGATTGATAATTGGGCGCTACTATTCTTCGAGGTTCGAGCCGGGAGCTGTCATTTCTAGATGGTTATAACATCTACATATTATTAGATATATGTACGTATACCTCTACATTACAAAGAAAGAGCTTGACTGCTTATTAGTAGACACTTGTAGATGAACCTTGTGTGATTATATCGCCCCGACCAAAGGGCAAGGGGCCAAACACTTCGATAAGCCGCCCTGATAATTGGGCGATAGATTACATAAATTAATGCATTTCCTGGAACTGCAGCTGACTTTTATCTTCTCTTTTTGTAAGTATTATTATATTTTAACGCACATGGCTCAAGTTCTGGGGAGGGTTAGTGAGAGCGTTGCCGAGTGGTCACTGCGACCGAATTTGATCTTTTGTGACCTCCACTCTCACTTATAGATCGTCTCCGCATAAACCGTATAATGGCCTTGGGAGCGATAGCCTTAACATAATACGCGCAGATGTGGTAACTGCCCAGGGTGCGGCTTCTTGGGTGCCCGAGGGCATCGCATTGACAAAGGACGTGCATCAGTGTCTCGTCCTCTGCCTTCCAAACCAATACAATGGCTAACAAAACTATATAATAATTAGTTGTAAAAAACATGAGTATCATAACTAAACTTGTGAGATTGATGTGTACGAAGTCGGAAATCAAATAGATCGGAAAATAACTATGCCTACTTGGTTACTGAATTTGAGGCTCTTAGTTATAGAACTAGGGGCCTTAAGATGTGTCTATACACAAGGGGCTAGAACTACGAAATGGCTAGAACGGTTTCGACAAAAGAATGGTACGGCCTCTTTTTTGCTCGACTCGAAGATGGTAGGTACGGTCACTTTTTTGCTCGATTCGAAGATGGTACGGCCCACTTTTTTGCTCGCCTCGGGGTAACACTGTCTGCTCCCTGACATGAATTCTGCAAGGAGTTAGATTAGTTAATATTTTTTCCTAACAGTGTTTCGAGTAAGTGCCATAATATTCTTCTCTGTCTGACCTTTAACTGCAAATCAGTCCTTGTTATGTATGAGGTAAATAATATTTTTGCACAAAGCTTAGACGTTTCACCCACGTTTGGATTGCAGCCTATGTGTTATTCTGATAATTTTTTTGTGAAGATTCATTAAAATTAATTAGTTTTTGCGTGAAAGAGCAATTTACACACTTACATCCTCAAAAACTTTCCCGTTTAAATTTTAATATTAGTAAGATAGACATTTTTGATTTATGGATTGCGATGGTAGCTTAGTGGTTCAGAACGTACCTTCCATACGGGGGGGTTGGGGTTAGATTCCGAGATATTAGAGATGAAAAAAATTACAGAACATTTAATAAAAAACTAAACATATACTTATTAAATAAATGCATCTATTCTCTTGATGAATATCTGGATAAAAACAGATAGTGAACCAATTAAACTATATAAAACTTACAACAGTACAAATATATATGATAGTTGTTGTAACTCCTTTATTATTAATCATGCTCTAGTCTTTTGCAATACCGAAAAAGGTTGCTAAGTCATAAGTACATTAGTAATAATAGCTGTAAGACCATCTTTGTACACTTAGTTTGCAAATAAATACTTGAATAAATATTAAGGCGGTACGAAGTTCGGCGGGGTCAACTAGTTCGAAGTCTTAAATATCACTTGAACTGGTGGCTTCATTTAAAGCCGTCTCGTAATGAACGAGAATATACCTGTCGCATCCAAACAAAGGAGCAAACAGCGAGTGTGAAAGAGAGGGAAATTCCGATTCGGTCGTAACGTCTGCTTTAAATTAGGCCCTCTGGTTCGGCCGTTTGGGCGTAGATTAATTTGGAATATACTATCGTATTAATTAATAAGTAGATATGTACTATCGTACAGAAATATTGTATGCAACTAGGTAGGTAGTTGATTAAAGTTTATAGTTAGGCGAGCCACGCGCATGTTTGCCACCGACGATATTTTGAAGTCTTCACGACTAATTCAATTGAAGATGTCATGAGTGCGGACACACTAATATGTTCGTGTGATTGTTATGATGAAACATTTTGTGCCTTTACCTATCTTTTCATCGGTTTGATGCATCTTGTTGCAATGCACAAGTAATGGTTGCATCTGTGCATGTCATATACCTAGCGGTGTGATCACGATCAGTGACGTAAAGTGCTAAGTAAAACTACGAAGTACCTATAAGGTAGGTACAAATAAGCTCGGACAGATGTAGATAAGTCATTTCGACCAGTGGTCTCACGTATTTAAGCAGGTACTATACTTCGAGCACTAGTATAAATAGCTAAACAAGTATGACCCTAGTGCACTAGCTCAAAGTAATAAAAAAGCATTCACTCCACCATAACAAAGAATACTTACCTATTCTTTATGTATTCAAGAACATAAGTAATTGTTGAATTAAAATTAAGTATACCTAAGTACTTTCATTTTACAAAAAACTTATTCTATACCTTGTTTTTCTATTTTGTAGTCGAGTTCAGTAAAGACCACAAGCTTTCCATCTTCAAAACTCAGATCATCCTTTGCTGCTTCCACGTCCATTTCGGTTATTTATTCGGTTTAAGCCACGGTGGGATCACTTTTGTTTAATAAGAGCGGAAGGGAACGTTTAGCTATAACGCGCGGAATTGGAAAATTGTTCGAAGACGTGCGCGCACGCCGCTTGCGCCGGACGACGCGTCGGGTACTGCCCGCATTGCCCGCGTTGGTGCAACGCGGAGCGGGGCGCGCTTTCACCTCCTTGGATTTAAAGTGGTAACTAAGACTACAATCGGAGTCTTTGGTGGCAACCGACTTAATAAGATTGTACTTTAAATACGAGTAACATTGGGTAGCTAGAAAATTATAAGGAAATTAATTTGTGATCAGAGAATCTTACAGTGCACCAGAAAATAACGAAGGATAATTATTTTCACTTACTATTGATACCTGTTGAAATAAAGTTTACAGGTCTCCATAGGATATTAAAAAAGTAAACGTATAAGGAATCTTATATAGACTGAAATAATAATAAAACCTTCCACATATAGAAAGTACAGATTAAGAGTCCAATAATACGGATAAGTAGGTAAGTATACTTACCTACTTATTAGATTGGAACAAATATTTTAAAGAATAATTTATAAATACTAGTGTCGTTGGTCGATAATATTGATAAGATTTAATGTATAAATGAATAATCATAATGGATTACTAGCAACAGCTGAAGATAATGTGAATCAAGGAACAAAACCAGATTATGTGTCTGTCACAGCCTTCTGGTTATATAAGCCATCCAAGTGGACGCCTAGGGCGTTCGTTCAAACGCCGGCATCCAATAGTATGCCTAGGCCGATAGTTGATAGGACTAAAAATACTGACAATTTTGCGTATTGAAAGTTAACCCCTCCGAAAAGACTGATCAAAACTCAGTCAAGTTATTCAAGTTTATTTACGCTTCTCTCCACTGCAGCGCTAGTAATCAACCAAACAAAAATGGCGTCTTCAGCGGAATCAGCTGTGAATGTTATAGTTTGATTATCTCGTTTCTGTGTGCAATTATGAGCAAAATTGAATCATAATTGGCAAAATATTATATGAATATGGAAGTGGCAAATACGTACGTACTATACGTACGTCGTCTCCAAGTTTTTTAAAAAAAGTTTGTGTCTATAGTCATTACTTAAAAAAACTATCGGCCTAGACATCTAACTGGATGATGGTTCATCTGGTTAAACGTTGCGGTCAACGACATGGTTAGTGGTGGTAGCAAAATGTAACATGTGCAATACAATAAATAAATACTTATTCTTCAGCCATTTGATTGGATGCTGGCGTTTAACGAACTTCCTAGGCGTCTGATATGATGGCTAATTTAACCAAATGCCTGCAACATGTCTACAATCTACATAGCGATTGTTCCATCTTCCTTTGTTGGATTAACTACAAAGTAAGGTATACCTAACATTTTAAAACTTATTTTATTATCATGTAGGGTAAAATTAATCCCTGAAAAACTTATCGTATGAATTTTCTATGTCCTACGTGGGACATTGACCCACGTTTCTCCAAATGTGGAAATCCATCACAAAGTAGGTAATAATAATAAATCATTATTATTGGCTTTGCTTAACATCCTCTGGTCGACATTTTGGGTGCAGCGGACAATCTCAACGAACTTACTGAGTATTCCCTTACCCTCACACGTCGATAGGACACCCCATTGACACGACCGAAGGGGATAGATAGATATTCTTTATTGCACAAAAACAAAATACAAGTATGATACAACAGCAACAGACAGTACAATAAAGGATAATAAATAAAATAAATAAATATTTCACAACATCACATACATTGTTCTGACTCCGAGAGCTAGCTCAAGCACCTGTGTTACGGATATAAGAACCAACAGCGGAGTTCCGAATAAACACATTTAATACTTTTCTTTTGTAAATTCTTCTTCTTCTTCATTGTGCCTCTTTAGTTCTGAAGGTTGGCCATCAGCTTCCAAAATCCTCTCTGTTAATTGCGAGACGAAACAGCCGTTCCACATATGCGATGCCATGCCCTTATATTGCGCAGTCACGATTTTTCCTTCTTCCAATACGTCGCCTCCCCTATATTTTACCCATCATTATGAGTTGAAGCAACTTTTACCTCTTATGCCTAAGTACGTGACCCAGGTATTCGATTTTCCGCTTTTGCTTTTGTAAACACATACTTATAATATACAGAAAACACCTAGAGCTATAGGTTTTTTTTTTACTTAAACAATTTTACAGTAAAGTTTTTACTTACTGTGCGGGGATCGAACTCGCAGCCTTTGCACCAGAGGCAGCGTTCACTACCACTGATCCAAACGGGTCGGATAAGGTGCAACGGCTTAATATTGTGCTTTCCGAGGCATCGGCTTACAGAATTCCATAACAAAAAACTGAAGGTTTGTTCCAAATCGTCAACTAATGATACCTTGTACCTAGTAATAATATTTGACCTAGTGCTATGTAATTAATTGCCTTGTAATTACTAGGTATCTAAACATAGGAGGGCTTTACGGTCAAGTGGCACCGCCAATGCGTGTGCAAAATAAGCTTCAAAGTCACACATACTTTGTCTTAAACAATATTTCATTTAATGTCCTAATGGCCGCACCATTGGACTGTAGAATCCCCTTTAAGGGGTACAGTAGTGTGCCAAAATGGATCTCGAAATTACAATTAATCTGCAATGTAATTGGTTCATACACATTACACCCTATATTTTCCGTACTAACTGTTTAGTTGCGTATATCCCTATAACTAGTTCCACTACTAACCTATCTGAAATACGACTTAGAAAAAATCTACTTTTTATACAAATAGGTCACATAACTTATTCATTTTGTATGGGGAGCCGAAAATCTTTTCGACGAATTTCGAAAACTCGTACGACAATATTTTTTTTTAATGTTATAGGTGGCAGACGGATTACCTGATGGTAAGCGATTGCCGCCGCCCATGGAAACCCGCGACACCATGAGGAGTCACAAGTGCGCTGCCAACCTTTAAACTCCCCTTTTCCTCCGGATTGGGCCTCCGGTACCCTCACTCACGCAGGGAAACAGCACAGTGTTGCTTCACGCCGGTTTTCTGTAAGGCCGTGGTATCCTCCCACGTGGTGGCTCTCCCACAAGTACGAGTGCGGCGGTTATATTGGTATCTACATTCGATACAAAAGTAAATATATACGAGTAGGTGTATACCTATCTAAGCAGTGACATTAAATTAATTCCGTTTACATTATGTGGCACTGGCAGTGCAATGCAGTGCCGCACTGCATTTCAAAGAGATAATTTCAGATATTCATATTCATATATTCTATTGCATATGACATGTCAGTGTAGTACCTACAGATCTTAATATTATGGTTTGTTACCTCCTCTCCTCTCAATCAAAATCAAACTCCTCAAATCAAAACAGAATAAAGGCTGTATTAATTAATCTATAATATGAAAAATGTAACTATGATTAATTAAGACGGGAATTAACACGAAATTTATTATATGATACTACAACATTATGTACTTACATATTTTGTTCGACGTAATGTTGTATCACATAATATAGTTCGTGTTAATTCTCGTCTTAAGGCGAAGGTATATCCCACTAGCGAGACCAATCGGTTTTAATTGTTAGCAACTAAACCGGATATCACGCGGATATAACGCCATAAGTGGCCGTATTTGGCGGTAATTCAAATTTCGAGTACAAAAGCAGACCCAAAAGTTAAGTTATAAGCATTAAATCAATAGTACCTATAAATATTTTCCGAGAGATCGTAGCCTCGATATTTTTGAAAAGACATCCAGCTAAGATGCTAACAATTGAAATCAATTGGCGTCGACTAGTTGACCCTACCCGTTACCTTAATTAATTATAGTTATAATGCAACGAGACAATCTGAAAAACTGTAAAAAATGAAATACTATAGTTCAAATTTGACGTTGTAAAATGGACTAGATATTGTTCTAAATATTAATTAGGTGTCTGAAAAATACAGTAAATAATTAATTAATAATTTTGCTGAGTTTCAAACCGATAATAGGTAGGTACCTATCGTTCCCCGAGGTGAGCGTGCTCAGCTTGGAGTTAAAACTTGTAATCCTTGGCATAGCAAGCCGCTACATACAATATAGGTAATGCGCATAAACAACCAGTATGTTACTTGTTACATTGTAACGCTTTTAAAAGAATTTCCATATTTGCTTATGAAATAGCCGTTTTATGGTGATTTTCTCAGAAGTTGTATTTTCCATACTACCGTGTAGGATAGGTAGTAATTAAATTTTTTTTTAAATTAATAATATATTATTGATAAAACCGCAATTATGCCAAGTAAAAAAGGTAATTTTCTTGATTTACATCATACATATCAGAAATACAATAATATCTGATCTCTATTTATACTTCACACCGAAGCCGCCGGGGCCTGCCGCACGAACCCGGCGGGTTATGTTAGCCGCGGCGGCTTTAGAAGTTGTTGGGAGCCGGACAATTTTCCCGGCGGCACGATCTATTCAATATTAATAATGTGTGCACTTACAAAAGGCAAATAAGAGAAAAGTTACTTTCACGAGTGGATAGCTCGTCTTGACTTAATCGATTTCAACTTACATCGTGCTTTTTTATTATTATTGATTTTGACATTTATATATTGTAATAATCATAATGTAGGTGTAGGTAATTGTTAGTGTAGTTTGTTGTCTTTAATTTAATTTTAGTTATAGTTTTTTAATTACCTCACATTGTATTTTTCTATTGTATTTTGACTGTAAATAATGACAGTCAAAATACAATAGAAAAATACAATTAAACTATTATTATTTGTCTAATTTTTTTTTGTATTTCTTTTATAATTTACGTTTGTCATTTAATTTTCTGTGGAAACTTTGCTGATTTATGTATTATTTAATTCTCTAATTTATTTAAAATAATTGAATTGTTTGTTTCCCATATAAATAAATAGATAGGTAAGGTAATAGATGCGCCGCCATTTCTGATCCCATTCTTTATCCACACGGGTTGAAGTTATTACCAAGTGCTCGGAGAGTGCGCGCGTGTCTGTCGGTTCGTGCCGGGGCGGCGGGCCGGCGGCTTCGGCGTGTAGACTCCTTTATTACCTTAAAATACAAAGTATGGTGACTTTTTACTTATTAAAGGAGTTATACATCTTACTGTGTCTAGAAAAAAACCGGCGATTTCATGAGTAAAGACCTATTATCTACCTATTATCATATAAAATATTTATTTTACTCTCGTATATACATAAGCAGGTAGGTAACAGGGGAGTAGCAGAGCAGCCCCACATCACTAGAAATATCCCTTGTATTTTTACTTTATTTTCTACAGTAAGTAAAAATGCAAGATACCTTCATTTTTATTAACACTGTTTAAATATTACTCTGGCCATTAATTTGTTATGTTAGATACTGTTAAGCAAAAACATATATGTAGGTACCTAACTAAAGTTGTAATAAACAAATGAAAATCAATTCTCTAACTGAAAGGTTGTCTGGAGGAAATCGCTACAAGCGATAAGACCGCCTTATTGTTCTATCTGTTTTTGTTGTTGTATCATACTTGTATTTTGTTTTTGTGCAATAAAAAATATCTATATATTGTGCTTAGTGTGATATGGTAATATCATCATCATCATCAGCCCATTTAAGTCCCCACTGCTGGGGCACAGGCCTCCCTCAATCACATGAGGGGTAATTGCCATACTCACCACGCTTGGCAGACGGGTTGGCGAGGGTTTTGATGTAAATGCAGAGTTTTCCTTCTCTGGGTGCTGATGATCATGCCAGCAGCTTTACTCTAGTCGCCTTTTACGACACCTCGGTAAGAGTGAGGGTGGCCTATTCTACTCTGCCGGGCACCACACGGCGTAATGTAATAATTGGTAATAATAAAGCACCTTTTGTAAACTTTTGGATATTTTTATTAAATAGTAGAATAGGCCACCCTCACTCTTACCGAGGTGTCGTAAAAGGCGACTAAGGTAAAGCTGCTGGCATGATCATCAGCACCCTGAGAAGGAAAACTCTGCATTTATATCAAAACCCTTGCCAACCCGTCTGCCAAGCGTGGTGAGTATGGCAATTACCCCTCATGTGATTGAGGGAGGCCCGTGCCCCAGCAGTGGGGACTTGAATGGGCTGACGATGATGATGAAAAGAATATAGACTCTTGTGTGATGTAATAAGAATACCTAAGTTCTACGCAGTGTATTATGTGATATTACGACAGTATACAAACAATACTGTTGATTGGGGCTCTCACTTCCATGGAGCGATTTCGTTGATGTCTTTCCTATAGCATGCTGTATCTGGAGAGTTTCTTGCTTTCAGTACTTTTCCTTTTAAAATAGTTTACGAAAATAAAGTATGTCTTTCATATTCCGTTACATTACGGGGTACTTTTACATAACTATGAAAAATTGGCTTCTTTGTGTCGCTCTCTCGTTCTCATATTTTTTATGGTTTATGAAAAAAGGGAACAAAGTCATTTGAAATTTAATTTTTGTACTGATGTTAGTTTTGTATTCAAATTCAAATTCAAATAATTCCTTATTTGCATAGGCTTGTACACAGCACTTACAAATCGTCATACATTTGAATGACTTAAAACTATTTATAAGTACTTATGTATAATTTACATGTTAATACATATATATGTTGATACATAAAATATACTAAAGAAATAAATAAACAAAATGCGATACTACCACCGGCTCGGAAAGTTTTTTCTGGTCGAGAAGATCCGGCGGAGAATTATTTGATCACCTTCCTTAATGATCATCCATTTATTTCACCTCCATTTATTTCATACATCGATGTCGTCAGGCAGATAGGGATGTAAATAAGACATTAAAAAGTTTTGAAATTATGTATTTGATTTTTGGTTTGTAGTCAAGTTCCATGAGAATATTTATTTACGTAGGATTTAAAGGGCTCTTATATACATTTACACACATAGGTAAAATATTTTCAATTCGATTAATTATAAAGACTGTACGTACAGCCACGCATATGTGTGGCTGTCTGTACCTTGTAAATGTATTATTGTTATCACTTTTCATTACAAATTAAATATTATTACTAATAAGGGATAACAATAATACATTTTTATGTCAAAAAAGTTCAAATTGTACACGATGCAAAAAAATCGAATTAGTATGTATGCTTAAGTAAATTATTGGACACGGTATAACACATACCTGATTTTGAATACAAAATGTGTTAATTCCCATATAATACGGAAAATATAAGTACTAATTAAGTACCTACTGACGTTTGTACTGTATCAGAAAAGAATAACTCTGTTTAAAAAAATAACAATATTAAAGTAGGTCGTATCGAGAAAAAAAATATGACTTCTACAGGACAGTAATTTCATTCGTGTCTAAATAATATGAATATACGATTCTATATGAACAAATGTTTCAGGTTTATTTGCGCCAGTAGGAAATATGAAAATTAAGCCTGGTTAAGAACACTCTTAAAACGAGTTTAATTGACTAGGTACCTGCACACGTCCGTGTAGGTAATTTTAACAATTGAACCATTGCAATAAAGGTAGTTTTAAAAAGTTTTATGAGTTCATAACATATTTCACCGAATTCGTGTTATGGCACGTTTGGGTTGTTTAACAGCAAATTAAATATACACTTATTTTATTTTTGCATCGTGTTAAAATTAAAAAAAAAAATGGTTTAAACCTCAGAAAAAATATATAATAAATGTAAAAAAGTAACATCAAATATTTCGAATAAGTAATGTACTAGATATATTTTATATTAAATTACAAAAGTAAAACGTTTATGTAAGGAATGTCAAGCTTACGTATAATAAATACATTGGCGTAATGTCTATTTTAATGGCGTTATATCTTCAAATGATTCACAAACAAAACATCAATATCCCTTTCTAAACATAATTTAATAAATTTTACTACCTACTTAAAATTAGCCATTCATTTCTAATATATTTCTTCTTAATTTAAAATTGAACACTGAGTTCCTATTTATATTAAAAACGTATAAAATCTCTTTTACCTTATTAAAATAAGTAATTAGACACAATAAGAACTAATAATAATGTGACTTCACCTTTATTTATTTGGTACCTATATTTGATTTATATTATATGTACATTACATCACAGATTAAGTACATAGTACTTATTGCATTTAAATAAATCCTAGTACTTGTTTCTTTATAATGTAGGTTACCTACCTTTCAATGTCTTTTGTTAATGCAATATAATAGCTTAATAAGTGTGGCTTGTGACAGGCAAGATTATAATTGAGACCAATTAATTTTACTAAATAATATTACAGTTACTAAACGTTACTAAATTTTACTAAATAACGAAAGATTTTTCTTCAAGGAATCAACACTGAAACAATACCACAGTATAGAATAAGGCAGAAGCTGGTCATAGAAACGACGAAGCGATGATAGCTCAAACGGGCCTTCCATACCGGAGATCATAGGTTCGAATGCAAGCATGCTCCTCTGGATTTTTCAAATCTATGTGCGTATTTCTACCTGTAGCCATCGAAAACATCCTGAGGAAACCTGCACGTTTCGGATAGTTACTGAAATGTGAAACATTGATTCAGCTGGTCTGGTTCCCCTGTTAAAGGGTTGCGAAGGTCAGGTGGCAGTCGCTTCATTGTAATTACTAGACTTTCCGAAGCGCCTTGTCTACCGTACATACGTAAATATCGAGCTACTGGTTATATTTACAGTTTGTTACAACAATGGCGATTAAATATTTAATGTTACGACTTGTACGCCGCGTAGGTACACCTACAATAATACTTTAATTAGATACTTATTGGCTATAATTTAATTTCTATTGAGAATGGTATTGTGACGTTCGTACATAATTGTGTAACGGAATAATTATAATAAAAGTAATACTCATATCAGAGTTTAAAAAATCGAACTGACTTAGTTATTATAAACAAAGAGTTAAATGTTATGGATATGCCTCACAATAAAATTAAAGGACATCCTCTTTTTTGGTCTAAGTAGCGGCCAGAAAAAAATACCTAATGTATTTTGTAAGACTTGTCCCCCTGAGTATTTGTTACTATGGCACTAATGCGGTAGTCATCATCATCATCATCAGCCCATTTAAGTCCCCACTGCTGGGGCACGGGCTTCGGCACGGGGTAATGCGGTAGGGTCACTATTATTGTTTTTATTTGAGGTCAAAATTCAACATATTCGTTCATTTTCAGTGAATTTAATAACAAATCATAGTTTTTTTAATAACAAATCATAGTTTTTTTGTTTTGCCAATTTTTGTTCATGTGATAGGTGACAGACGAGCAGACGGATCACCTGATGCTAAGCGGATTGCCGCCTATTGACACCCGCGACACCAGTGGAGTCACAATTGCGCTGTCAACTTTTTAACCCCCCTTTTCCCCGGATTGGGTCTCACTAACGCAGCGAAACACAGCACAGTTCTTCAAGCTGGTTTTTTGTGAGGCCGTGGTATCACTCCGGTCGAGCCGGCCCATTTGAACATCAGGGGGACAAGTGCTGACAGAATACAGCAAAAAAATTATTTTGCCCGGCTTTCATATTAGCCCAAAAATACATGAAAATGCGAGGATCTACTTTATTAAGCTTCTTAGTCTAACTAAGCCATTGCTTACAAACAAAGTTACAAACAAAAACACCATGTCTAACGCACCCTCTGTATAAATACTGACCTAACTCAAAATTGTAGATAGATGCTAAATCAAAATAGTATTGCGACTCCACTGGTGTCGGGTGTCTATATGCGGCGGCAATCGCTCACCATCAGGCGATCCGTCTGCTCGTCTGCCACCTATCATCAAAAAAAAATAAGTTTGGTAAAACCACACACACACACGCATGAACACGTGATGAAATTTTTAAGTGCGTTATTTACTTCAACAATTTTGATTTAGGTCAGTATTTGACTAAGGTTCGATTTATTGACCTGTAGTTACCTTTTGGTTAAATTAACTATTGTTAACTGTCTAACCAATAGTCAACGTGACGGCAAAAAGCTCATAAAGACATTTTAGCGATATTTTACCATTGGTTACTTTTTTAAACCATTCATTTAGTTTAACTACGGATTAACAAATCGCTCCTAAGAGAGCGGTATATTCTTCAGCCTTCTCACTTATCAAATGTCCAAGCTATGGCACTCTTAAATACGAGAATAGAAGATAACATCACCATTTACTTCTGAGCCTAAGCTTTAGTATTAAAAATGAACACAACGTGACTGTGAAGCCGAATGGCTATTAAGGCGAGTATGACGATGAGGTACCTCTCATCGGTCATCTGGACGTCGTCGATGAACTTCTTTGGCGCGGTGTAGTGGCAGTAAATGTCGGAGCAGGGGATCTTGGGGCGGTCCATGCCGAACACGGCGAACACGAGCCCGACGAGGCCGTGCTTGAGGAAGGAGATGTGGAACATCCAGTGGAAGCCGGCGGCCGCGTCGCTGTACCGTAGGAAGAACCCGGAGAATATCGTGAACGGCATTATCACGAACGGCCCGAATACTACGCCGTTCTGGAAAAGGAATAAGTTACTATTTTAGTGAATGAATATGAAGATAATGCCGTTGAAAAAAAAAAATATTACGATGCTTAGATGGATAGTCATCATTCAAACACGTCGTCTAAAGTGAGACAAAAAACAGATTGGTGTGGGCGTGACTTTACTTCGCCGACACGCACACAAACGAAGCAATTTTGTCGTACGTATAGGCGGACTGGTGACTTAATTTGAAGCCGTCCCGTAACGAACGAGAATATACCTGTCGCATCCAAACAAAGGAGACACACAGCGCGTGTGAAAGAGAGGGAAACTTCGATTCGGTCGTAACGTCTGCTTTAAATTAGGCCCTCTGGTGGTATTTTGGCGTAGTTTAAAGTATTTGGTAATTCTATGATTACAAACAAAATTCAGCAGAAGCTCTAGTTAGTGGTAATTAGTCGCTGATTCTAAGAAATGATAAAAATATCTTACAATAAGATTAGGTGGGCATTGAGGATAATTTTTTTGCGTCAGTCAAGAAGACGTAAAACATGGCAACACTGAAATGCTTTTATGTCAACTGATGACAACAACGGGTGCTGCATTGCACAGCGCCACGTAAGAGACCAAGAGCTAGGTCCGGAGGTGGAAAGTTGAGTCCCATATTTTGTACAAAAGTGTCTCACCTTGACAATAAAGTTGGCGCCGATTAAGCAGCCCCAAGCACAGCGCCATGTATGGGACCATAAGAACGGTCCAGAGGTGGAAAATTGCGTCCCATATATTGCAGAAAAGTTAGTTTTCTCACCTTCACATTAAAGATGGCGCCGTTAAGCAGTCCTAAGCACAGTGCCATGTAAAAGAGCATAAGCAAGGTCCTGAGGTGGAAAGTGGCATCCCATATTTTACACAAAAGTTAGCTTTCTCGGGCGGCACAGGACCGATCTGTGTGGAGAACATTGGGGGAGGCCTATGTCCAGCAGTGGACGTCTATTGGCTGAAATGATGATAGCTTTCTCACCTTGACATTAAAGAGCAACCCTAAGCACAGCACCAGGAGACAATGAGCAGGGTCCTGAGGTGGAAAATAGTGTCCCATATTTTGCACAAAAGTTAACTTTCTCACTTTCACATTAAAGATGGCGCCGTTTAGCAGCCCGAAGCACAGCGCCACGTAAAAGCCCCTAAGTAAGGAGCTGAGGTGGAAAATGGCGTCCCATATATTGCAGAAAAGTTAGCTTTCTCACCTTGACATTAAAGATGGCGCCGTTAAGCAGCCCCAAGCACAGCGCCACGTAGGATACCATGAGCAGGGTCCAGCAGAAGATGGCGAAGCGGAGCAGCTCGGGCGGCATGCCCGTGAGCCAGTACACCACGCAGGCGTAGGTGAGCGTGCACGCCGTCTGCGTGGGCAGCGTGGCCGCCATCGTCGACGCGTAGTACGCGCCCGCCGTGTACCACCGGTTGAAGTGCTCCCTACGCACCACTGGGATCTGTTCTGGAACTGAAAGGAAAATAAACATCATCATCAGTATCTTATCGTTTTTTTCCAGTTACGTCCCAAGCTATCGCTTTCCTGTAGACGTGTGTAACTTTTTACTGAAACGACTCAGTGATCCGACTCAGCCAAATGATACACTGTTGCGAATTTCTAATGTTCGCTCCGAATGTATCACTCGACTCAAATGTATTTCGAGTCCGAGTGAAACGAATAGGGTGGTTTAATAAAAAAAAATAGGGTTTAATAAAAAACTAGAATGATCCGAATGAGCTGAATGATCCGAGTGAGCCTAATGATCCGAATGAGCGAAATGATCCGATGAGCCGCATGATCGAAATGGGCTGAATGATCCGAGTGCAAATGGTCCAATCTTTTGGAAGATACGTTTTGGCCAGGTCTACTTTCCTGCATCGACTCCTCCATTTCGCACGGTGCTATAACTTCGAATATCTTAGCGTGTATATAATTTCATCCAAAGCTGTCACTTTGGAGGTCAGGGTACGCTTAGACCAGATTCAGGATTTGGGGAGTCTAGAAATTACAATAAAGTGACTGCCGCCTGACCTTCGCAACCCCTTAACAGGGAACCAGACCAATTGGATCAACTTCGAGGATAGTACATAGACTTAAATATGAATGCATAGACTTAAGTATAGGGTGAATAATGAAAAAAATGTTATCTCATACAGATGTGATCGGCTGATATTGATGCAATTTATATAGAGGACGTGCAGGGTCAAGGTGGCTAGTGAAAGACCGAATGTTCCTTAAAGTTTTTTTATCTTTAGTTTCAATGTAGATATTGAGTAGTAGAATAAAATTGTCAGATTTGCAATGCCGCTTCTGTTTAAAGTCATTGAAAAAATTTAATCATGTTTCTTTGATGTAAAATAAGCTTATTTAAGAATTAAAGGTACTTTCCACTCATGGCTCCAGGTTTTTTATTACCCTGTATAGGGTGTTTTCATCTCTTTGACCTTCTCTTCTACCAACAGTTGTGAACAATTTTCCTTCTAACACTTTTGGAGATTCATCAAAACAAAATAACCAAGTCACGTAACCCTTAGTATGGAATGTAGATTTTTTTTCAAAAGTCAGTCTGACAGTCAGTTATTGTTCAGAATTGTTGGCTGAAAATGCTAACAGATACGTCCTGTAGATACGTAATATTAGAATAAGGGCTGGTTTTTCAATGGTCCGTTAAAAGTTAACAGATCGATAAAATGAAATACCATTAAAGGTAATAGTCACATTCATGCAAGTAAGTAACAATAAGACTACTATCATTTAATTTTTCCGGGTAATATTTTATCCATCTGTTAAATTTTATCAGACGATGGGAAAATCAGCCCTAAGACATAAATACTCACAACTAATGGAAACTGAGCTGAAGGCGGTAAACATTAGGAACATAAGACTGAAGTAAAGCATGTTGTAGCTATCCCTGACATACTTCGCGTCGCCACCGATGTTGAAGAATAGGAACCCGATGAACAACCCCATAAAGAGGTGGATGCCGAAGATGGTGAGGCTGAATGATGGAGCTCGCCATATAGACTGAAAAAAGAAAACAATTTCATTAAAAATTATTGTAAATGCATCTTCGTTATGGGAACGAGCCTGCAATGCCAAAATGAAAAAAAAAACAAAACCAAACGTCAGATCTACCTATTCTAGATTATTTTGATTTTTAATGAAATGATAGGTGCTATAGCTGGTACGGCCATGTCCTGCAAAAACCGGAGTTACGTAGGAAACAAATGTCTGGCCATGCCACCAACGCCTGGTCCCGGCAGAAGGTGTAAATCCTAAAAAGGTATGGCTAGACGTCGTAATGAATGACATGCATGCCAATTAACTAACCACTATGGATGCCAAAGATCGTGCGATCAAGAAAGCGGACCCCGGCCTCCGAAGCACCAGCTTGGGAAGCAACCGGGACAAAACGCCAAGACGATGATGAGAAAGGGAGTAATATATGCTCTCAATTCTTTTTTTGTGATAGGTGTCAGATAAGCGATTATCTGGTAGTAATCTATTGCCAACGCAACACCAGTTGAGTCACCAGTGCGGTGCACTCTTTCAGGTCTGCGCTATAGGAGTGGTCAGAGAAGTGCTCTTATCATTTAATAATCCATCACGTCATACTAAATTTAATCAGAAGACCATAATTCTATTTTTGTCATTAACTTACCAATAAAGCTCTTCTTGTGAGAGTTGAGAATTGCTTCCATATGGACGTGGAATAGGTGCTCTTCAGTTTTAACAATATCTTATTGGTTGGGTCCTGTTTGGGAGCCGGTAAAGTAGTCAGGTACACTTCTTCTATTCTTAAATTATTTTTTTCTGAAATGGAAATAAAATATCCTGTAAAGCTTCTTTTTTTAATTCCACGGTTATAATCTCAGTGTGTTTTATAGTATGTAACTTATGGATTATAGTGAAGTTAAAATCATGATGATCTGATCTGAACATACGGTAGCGTAGCAAAGCCGAGTTCAAGCAGGGCGAACAGCGAGCAGCACCGAGTGTATAAGAACTATCCAATCTGATCATTGAACTTGGCAACATTTTAAATATTTTAACGATAAGGTTTAAGTACCATGGGAGAGCCACGCTTCGGCATGAATGGGCCGGCTTGACCGGAGTGATACCACGGCCTCGCAGAAAACCAGCGTGAAGCAGCACTGTGCTGTGTTTCGCTGCGTGAGTGAGGGTACCGGAGGCCCAATCCGGGGTAAAGGGGGGTTCAAAGATTGGCAGCGCACATGTGACTCCATTGGTGTCGCGGGTGTCATTTGGCGGCGGCAATCGCTTACCATGAGGTGATCCGTCTGCTCGTCTGCCACCTATCACATAAAAAAATATATCCAAGCTATAATATAAAGTTCAATGTATGAAATGATGTATTCATTCAATTTTCACTTAATCTTGAGACAACCTTCGTTGCGAATAGTTTCTGAAACGAGTAACAAAGATTCAGTTGGTCTGGTTACCATGTATAGAGTTGCGAAAGTTAGACGGCAGTCGTTTTATTGTAATAACCAAACTGCCCTATTTCTGGATCATGGTCTAAGCGTACACCGGGTTCCGAAGATAGTTTTGGATGCAACTGGGAATCATGCTGAGATGAGAGACAAACTTTAAATTCAGTAGAGGGTAATAACAACTACATGCTTATACCATGGACTAATTTAGTCCATCATCATCATCATCATCAGCCCATTTAAGTCCCCACTGCTGGGCAAGGGCCTCCCTCAATCTCATAAGGGGTGATTGCGATACTCACCACGCTTGGCAGACGGGTTGGCGAGGGTTTTGGCTGAGTTTTCCTTCTCTGGGTGCTGATGATCATGCCAGCAGCTTTACCTTAGTCGCCTTTTACGACACCTCGGTAAGAGTGAGGGTGGCCTATTCTACTCTGCCGGGGACCACACGGCGTATTTAGTCCATGCTTTACTTCAAATACGTACTTCTAAATTTAGATAGCTAGATAAATTATTTATTTGCATCAGAAATTATTTCATTGACCAGCAGCGTGTACCTACAGCTAACATTGTTGTATTATCAGTAATTTCAAGTTTATCCGATAATCTCTTTAAGAATTATTAATTCAAACACACGTGCATGTGAAGATAAGATAAATAAAAATACAAACCTAAAAACTTATCGTCAGTCTCTTGGGATATGTGATGAAGCCATTGATCGCTTTTTCCGTTTTGCGAATAATTTACTAAGTCGTTGGCATTTTCAATGCATATTTCCATAACTGCAATAGTAAAATTGAATAAATTAGTATCTTAAATCCAAAAATAAAACACTCTGAAGAGAGAATAGGAAACATAAAAACGAATGTTTACACGTTTTCTTTGGGTAAAAAAAACATTTTGATTTTAAATGTAACAGCTTACGGCTGCACTCAGAGACGTCATTTAAGCTAATGTTCATTAAGTAGTGGTGGTCTTTATTCGTATCATAATAAGGGTCAATATTTTTTCTTAGTAGCCAACTAAGTTAATCAACGACTTTAGAGTGTGGCAGTAAGAGCAACATTCTAATGATCGAAAATAAAACGCCTCTAGATGCAGATAGGTGGGGGGACGATCTGCGCAGGATGGCAGGCAAGAGCTGGATGCGAGAAGCCATGGATAGATCACAGTGGCGAACAATTGGAGAGGCCTACGTCCAGCAGTGGACTGCGATAGGCTGATGATGATGATGATGAGATGCAAATAATATACATAGAAAGTGTTATGTTAGTCATCATCATAATTTCAGCCAGTAAACGTTCACCGCTGGACATAGTCCACGTCAAATATAAGTACTAATATGTAAGATTATGACCATGAATTTGCAATAATAGATTTAAGTTATTTGCAATAAATATTTTATTTATTTATTCATTTATTTTGTTTATAGGCCTCCCGTCAATAATCTCCACACAGCCCGCATCCAAGGGATTCCTGCGACCTTCAACAGATCGCCGGTCCACCTTATGGGGGTTATGTTAGTAGTAGGTAGGTAATCATTTACAGATACACCAATAAAATTGCTTCAATCAGTAGAAACGAGTTTTTTTTTTTATTTATTTAAGGCAACAAACAGTCATAATATACAAAAATAGTATTATGGTAAACATTGTTATTAAAAAAGACCTATAGTGCCTGTAACATAGTCTACAAGTATAACAATATAGTTGAGCAACTTCTAGGTCGGACAGTAATTATGAGATAGAAAAATGATGAATGACATAAATTTGGAAAGGAAAATGAGTGCAAAATTATTGATTCTCTAAAGTATGGAATAGTATGGAGTTGACATACACGAGCATTTTTAGCGCCTATGATCACGTCATAGATAAAATAACCATTTTTTTAATTAGTTCATCTAATTAGGGCCACGCCACGAAGCCAAAGAACAATTTGCAGACACAAACAGAATGTGCTCAAAATTAACTATAACATCCCTTTCCTTAGTTTTGTACTGGGTTTAAAATTATGTAGATAGGTACTTATCAAATTCAGGTACATAAGTTTTCAATACTAGGTACCCGGATACAGTTATATTGGTGGCCATACAAATGATAATACAATACCTATAATTTAAAAAGAATACGCCTGATATTAATTAATCACGCATGCATTAAGTATTATGCCGATAAATGGGTTAAGGTACGAACACACGGCGCATTTTAATCAGTTTCGACATTAGAGTTTCAGTAACCTGATATGGCTTAAGTAGTCTGCTAAGTTTCCATCCTCGTTTCTTAACAATTTAGAGCAATTTAAGGTTCTGGTTTCAAGAAAATATGGTTAGTCCATTCAATGTAAGTCAATCATCTGTTAAAATCTTCATTGTTTACAAAATCAATCAGAAACGATAGACATCGCCATAAAAGTAGGCACGGGGTATTTCATTCCAATATGGATATAGACCTAGATAAAACTGCATGGGCTCTGGGTTTTAAAAAGCAACCAAGGACCAGTCGTCGCTTAAAAGGCATATTTTGCCGCCAAGTTGCGGAATTCGATAAAATAAATAAATTCGATGGAAAAAAAAAGACAGAAGAAGAAGAAGAGCGTGGTTGGTGCCCAAGGTCTTGAAATATTAAACAACGGCCACTTTAATTTATCCAAATTCTATACCTATTCAATTTATTCTGTTTAAAAAAAAGACACTTACGGAAGTCCACACAATTGTGGAACGGTGGGCAGATCAAGTTCATCTGCTCTAAGTACGGCAGAAGACCGTCCTACGGCGCCTGTGTACGCGCAGCGGCCGCCCACTATCGCGTACAGTCGGTCCACCATCTGCAACAGCGTCGCCGAGGGCTGGTGCAGCGTCACCACCACCGTGCGGCCCTGCCGCGCCAGCTGGTGGAGGAGGAATACTAGCTGCTTTGATATTGAGCTGTCCAACCCACTGGAAGTAAACGTTTCGTCTCTTAGGTAATACGAATGTGTGTGTGAGAGAGAAGAGAGGATGCCCAAGTGCTTCGATAGCCCAGCCGTTGAGATTAGGAACACAAACAAACGGGGATATGTAAATCGTTCCGCACCCGAAGGGATCCCTTTAATTGGCATATTGTGTTTTGTCCTAAAATTGATTGGCATAATGAAATTGGCATAATTTATTTTGCATAATATTAATTTGGCCGAATTTGGTTTTAGCATAATATGTACTGTGGCATAATTATTATTTAGCATAATGCATTTATGCACCTTTTTTTATGGCACAATTTTTTTTAGCATTAATGGTTGTTTGAATCTGAAAAATAAAAAAGTATAAGAGTCACAAAAGTGCACTAAAATTAGATGTTGGTTTGTAAGGGATAAATAACCTATAATGGCCTCACCTGGTAGGTTCATCAAGGAAGATGACGTCGGGGTCGCTGACCAGCTCCAAGCCGATGGCCAGGCGCTTGCGCTGCCCGCCGGACAGGTCGCCGGCTCGCGTTCTTCGCGCTATGCCGAGACCGAGCGACGAAATGATTTCTTCTATCTGGGAAGAAACCGAACTCATTTTTAGTAGATTTAAGCTTCGCAGTCTAAAGTACGCAAGTGAGCTGCAATGAATCTGGGGATACAGAAAATTATGCAACAATAATTCTAATAATCCAGGTCACGCCGTAATCAGGACCGGATACACCTACGGTCATGAGCGTGTGTGTCCCATACTCTGGCAGCCAGTGTTTGACCATTTTTATGACAAAATCAATATTTACCCGTGCTTTGCTGGTGTAGGTAGTTACCTAAACTTTGTCATCCTGCATGTTGTAGTACGCCCTGACTACGTATATATTTTTTTATGTGATAGATATCAGATGAGCAGACGGATCACCTGATGGTAAATTATTGCCGCCGCCCATGCATCCGCAACACCTGTGGAGTCACAAGTGCGGTGCCAACCTTTAAACCTCCTTTTCCCCGCATTGGACCTCCAGTACACTCACTCAGTGAAACACAGCTTACACAGCACAGTGCTGCTTCTTGCCGGTTTTCTGTGAGGTATCACTCCGGTCCAAAAAACGGTTGACGACCGTGGAATAATAAAAGATGACCTAAAACTGACCCTCTGTTTCTTCTGATTGGCGCTGACATGGTTCCCCAGCTTGAGCTCGGCGGCGACGTTGAGCGACTCCGGGATGGTGAGCGTGTCCTGCACCTTGTCATCCTGGAGGATGTAACACGACCTCCGCTTGAACTTGTTCTCGTTGCGAATCCGCCCGTTCACTAGTAGACTACCGGTTGATGGTTTCCTGAGGGAAATTGAAATTTATAAATTTATTAGGAACTTCACAAACACGCATTGGAAAACTAAATTAAATTCAAAACAGCCCCTAATCGCCATTTATAATTATAACCAATTAATTGATCAGCATTCCGAGCTCAAAGATCAGAGCTGTAAGTTGATGAAGATACACCAACATCAAGTCAGGGTTACCACCCTATATAGCCACTATAGAGTTATAATGACCAGAGAATATTCATAATGCAGACGGCTAAGGAATGGAACTCCCTGCCTGTCTTTTTTTCCTGATCACTATAATCTGGACATTTTTAAGGCAAGAGTGAACAGGCATCTTTTAGGCAAACGCGTATCATTCTAGACCACATTGTCGCTTTCCATCAGGTGCGATTGTAATCAAGCGTTAGCCTATTGCCAAAAAAAAATGAACGAGAAATGCACCAGAAAGTAGAAAGTAAACAATCGCTTCTGCCAACAGCAATGTGCCAAAGATCGTCACCAAATACTGTCGAATGACTTATGATTGAATATTGACACGTTGGGACATCTCGCCTATTCGGATTAGCGAGAGGTCCCAATCGAATGCACCGAAGTAACGAGGACCTGGATTAGAGAGGCCCTACTGTATGTTGTTGGGCTCTATCATGAAGTTGACTCAGAAAGAGATAGTGTTATGTATGGAGATAATGGGTCAAACACATTTTTTTGAACTTCCTGTGTCTATTCCGTGGCCTATATAAGATTTGAAAGATTGTACTTACTAAAGTGTTTTTTATATTATGTATTAGGTACCAAGTAAATACCGCACTTAAAATTGGCATCTCGTGTACTAGCGGGAATCGAACCCACAACCTCCTTATTCCGGGTGTCTATTCTACCAATTATTTTTTTAAGTTCTTTAGCATATTGCTATAAAAATGTGTGACTGCCTCGTTGGTGGCGCAGTGGGTAGTTCATCGCACTTTAAAGCGACGGCTGCGCTTGGGGTCCCGAGTTCGAACCCCGGATCGGGTCAAAACTTGTACCCGAGTTTTTCTCTAGAAATTCTCAGTGTCATCCCGGAGTCTTGTAGTTGGCGGTCTTGTACCCCCGTGTCTCGTAAAGCATGTTAAGCCGTTGGTCCTGCGCCCGATCTATCTCCAGTTGCAGTCTTCACACTGGTGTCCCATCTTCCGATGGGATGGATGAGGGCAAGGGAATAGAGAGTGTACTTGTGTTTGCGTACATACTTGAGCACTATAATATATCCAGCGCAAGTGGCTGTTCTTTGAGATTGGCTGCCTTAGCCGAAATCGATTGGAAGATATTATTATTATAAAAATTTCAATTATGAACAGTCTAACTAAAGTAGGTGTGTGATAAAAATCGTGCCAAAAAGACCTAGACTTATTGTTACATTTTAGCCATAAAAGAGACACAGGAAGTGCAAATGTCCCTAATTAACGGGCCTTGTACTTGTCCTTCGCCACTATAATGCGCGCCTGCACATGCATTGGGCGATATCTTTGTCTTTCTCGATATGGGTTTACGTACATTTTTCCTTCGCTACTAACCACCACAGTCGGCTAGTAAAGTATAAGCTTCATGAATAAAATAATAATCCTCCTCTAACCGATTTCGGCTCATCATCATCATCATCAGCAAATCGCAGTCCACTGCTAGACGTAGGCCTCTCCAATTGTTCGCCACTGTGATCTATCCATGGCTTCTCGCATCCAGCTCTTGCCAGCCATCCTGCGCAGATCGTCCCCCCACCTAACCAGAGGGCGCCCTACATTCGGAAACGCGGTCTCCACTCTAGAACTTGTTTACCCCATCGGTTGTCGGTTCTGCGGATAATATTCGATTTCGGCTAGGGCGGCCAATCTCAACGATCAGCCACTTACGCAGGATATATTATAGTGCTCTAGTGTTTACGTAAAAACATGACTCTCTATTCCTTGGCCCTAATATTGAAGTTTAAGAATTTTATTTCTCCTAAAGAACTGTACATTCACTTATAATGAGGGAGAATATTCCGATAGGACACCATTGTGACACGACCGGAGAGGGATCGGGCGCAGGACCAACGGCTTAACGTGCTTTCCGAGGCACGGGGGTACAAGACCGCCAACATCCAGCTCGGGCACAAATTTTTGGCCCGACCCGGGGATCGAACCCGGGACCCAAAGTGCAGCCGTCGCTTTAAAGTGCGACTACCCACTGCGTATGGCGCAGAGACATTGAAATGAGGTTCATTAAAATGTAGGTATATGATTGAGTAGGTATACCCATGGATACCCTGTTAAAATAGAAACCAAAACACGTACCTATGTACTTAATTTTAATACAAATATAGGTATATCGCCCTGTTGGTCGAGTGGTTTAAGTACCGGGCCGTGATCTCGGAGTTCTGGGTTCGATTCCTGGGTCGAGCGGAAAGTATGTTTCGAATTTTTCGAACATAGCTCGGGTTTGTGATCATCAATCCGCATTTGGCAAGCGTGGTGATTAAACCTAATCCCATCATAGTAGCGATGACTTGATTTCTATGATGGAGGCCTTTGCCTTGCAGTGGGACCCTGCAGTTTATAGGTTGATACTCTCTCATAGATATATCAGTTCTAAGGAACATGTAAAGAAGGTGGCTACATTGATGAAGAAAAACCAAATTCTCTTCCTCATCTAAACGTGTAGTGTTCAGTTGCGTCCAAAGCTATCACTCTGGAGCCCGGGGTACGCTTGGATCATAATTTAGGATTTAGGAAGTCTGGAAATTACAATGAAGCCTTTCACAGGGGAACCAGACCAACTGAATCATGGTTACACGTTTAGGAAACTATCCGAAACGTGCACGTTTCCTGACGATGTTTTCCCTCACCGCCGAGCTAATGGTAGAAATACGCACATAGATTTGAAAACTTCATAGGTGCATGCTCGGATGGGAACCACGATCCCCCGTATGGAAGGCGCGTTCTAATCTGCATCGCTGAGCTACCATCGGCATCGCTCAAGCTCAAGAAGACAAACAAAATTCTATTATTAATTACGTCTATCATATAGTTATTAATTTTTTTGCGGAATGCTGCAGCATATTTAAGAACAATAGCAATTTTTCGAGTAATTGCATCAAATGTCTTACGGCGGTGCGTGTTTCCTCCCAGCATTAAGGTCGACCAGTGGACGCTTCCTCTTGCTCTACATACCGGCCCGACATTAGCTCTACGATACTTCATAAGATGCCGCTGATAGCCCAGTTGATATGCAAGCTACGTTGTCGCTATGTACGCTTTAGTAATTTCTTTCCTGTCAAACTACCTATCTCTGACTCAAAGAGTAGGTGTGGAAATGGAATATTTAACATCCTACGAGTTGAAAATTTGTAGGTATTCGGTCGTAACAGCCTTGTCGCACTGTAGGTTTACTTGCTAGATCTATTCTCTCGTGCCGTTATTAATTTTCAACATTGTTTAATGTATTGTACGTCCGCAACAGACAAACTGTTGATTCGAACATTAAATGTAACAACTTTATACATAATTTTGGCAATAAATTAATATTTTATCTTATCTAGAAATATACTACCGAAGTAACTAATCCATCAGACGAGAACTCAACACTAAAACTAGGCTGTCCACTACACCTTGAGAAGAATCCTGGCGTTCTTTAGTCACATAACCCGGAAAAGTGGGCATAACCTAAGCTTTTGATTGTTGGCAAAGCGGATGAAAGGATCAGAAAGTCAGACCAAATACTTTCACGTTATACTGGACACCAAGTTGCTTTATGCTCTCCACGTTGAAAAGGATAGATTTAGACATAGCTGGCTAATAAAAATGAAGATGTAGAAATAAGTCGTTGTACAAATACTTATTTTTTGCCATTTATTTGCTTTTCTATAGAAAGCTTTATGTGTTTATTTTTAAAGTGTTTTGAGGGTTCAACCGCCCATCAGTCGGTTTGTTGCTCCAAACTCAAAAAAATATATTTTTAAGTTCAAATTTTATGGTTACATTTGCTTACTTACTAACTTATCGATGTGATAAACATTTAGATAAGAAAGATTGAACTAGGATCTGGAAACGACACGATGACTAGCGAACTGACCATAGCCAATTACGGCAAATGACCGTATTGTCCGAGGACACTTCCTAGCTGGGAGACTTCCTGGGAAATAGCATTGTTGGCTAATTGTATTATTATCAATTATCGTCAGATGGTCTGATGGATCAAAGACCGGAACAGGAGAATGTTTTACTTAGCTGTAATTTTACATAAAAAATATCAAAGTTATAGAATAAAATAATATGATCCGGACAAATCCATAAAATACGTAAACTTGTAAATAGGTAAATTATAAATGAAGATTAGGTATATAAGGTAAAAAGTTGTCCACTTTACCCGGTCATAAGAAAAGTATTGTATTTATTTGTATTTATCTTCTCGGTTTCTGAGATGTCTCTAGAAATATCCGTATCTATTATCTTTTCATTTTTTATTTTGAAAATGTTATAAATAAGCAAATATTTACTGTTGTAAAGTGAGAAAACAAATACGTGATAAGTAGTGGGTTGAATGTTTATCTGCGGTGTACAGTCTGCAAAAAAGTATTAGACTTAAGTACCTTGTCATAATTCATAAATTATTGTGATAAAACATTTCTATGAGAGAGTCGGCAATCTGGCATACCTACGCTCTAGACTGTACCCACACGAGGAACACATCAACACTAACTACGCACCGCATATCAATAACGCCTCATCATCTTAGCGTGTAATTCCCAGTTCAGTCCAAATCTGTAGCTTGGGAGCCCGCGAGTGTCATCATCGTCAGCCCATTTAAGTCCCCACTGCTGGGGCACGGGCCTCCCTCAATCACATGAGGGGTAATTGCCATACTCACCACGCTTGGCAGACGGGTTGGCGAGGGTTTTGGTATAAATGCAGAGTTTTCCTTCTCTGGGTGCTGATGACCATACCAGCAGCTTTACCTTAGTCGCCTTTTACGACACCTCGGTAATAGTGAGGGTGGTCTATTCTACTCTGCCGGGGACCACACGGCCCGCGAGTGTACTTTGGGAGTATGCTTGAACCATGATCCAGGAGTGAAGAAGTCTGGTAATTACAATGAAGCGACTGCCGTCTGACTTTCGCAGGTTAGACAGGTGATCTAGACCAGTTGGATCACGGTTACACCTTCAGAATCATTATCCCGAAATATTGTAGGTATCCCCAATTTTGAGAAACTATCCGAGACGGGAAGGTTGCCTCACGATGTTTTCCCTCACCACCGAGAAGATGGTAGGATTATGCACATAGATTTGAAAAATACAGAGGTGCATGCTTGGATTGAACCACCACCCAATGTATGGAAGGCGCGTTCTTATCCACTGAGCTACCATCGCTCTCAATAACTCAAAGTACAAAAATGCAACATTGTTGTAGATATAAAAGAATTAGATAAACTAATTTCAAATCCTATTACTATGTAGTCCGATTACACAGGTACAATCACTGTTTATCATAATTTACATTCTGACATAGGTACAATATTTTTTTATTGGTTTTTTTTTATATGAGAGGTGGCAGACGAGCAGACGGATCACCTGATGGTAAGCAATTCCGCCGCTCATGGACACCCGCAACACCAATGGAGTCACAAGTGCGCTGCCAACGTTTTCCCCTCCCCCCCCATTGGGCCTCCGGTAACCCCACTCACACGGCGAAACACAAACACAGCGCAGGCGCTGCTTCACGCCGGTCTTCTGTGAGGCAGTGGTATGACTCCGGTCGAGCCGGCCCATTCATGCCTAAGCGTGGCTCTCCCACATTTACGAGACATTAACCGAGCGCATGGACGGACGGCCATTACACCAAATTGATTGAAGATACATTTTAAAATTCAATGTTAAATTGGTACTCCTAACAGTACTTAGTTACTTATTGATTAATTATTGCAAGCTTTTATTTAGTTTCACCTGCCCCGATGTTGGTAAAGCAATCTTACAAGTTTTTGATGTACTTTCCGGTTACCATGCATGTGTAAATCGGATGCTATGCAATCGGATGATATAATGCAAAATGATTGTGACATGGTGATAGGGTTGCCAGATAGTAACTTATCAAACCCGGGACAGTTCTAGAAAAACAATAGAAAAATGTCGGATCGTGGCTACAATCGCAATTTTTTTTTCAAAGGTTTCATTTAAAAGTAATTTATATTCAAATACCTACATTTATTAAAAGTAGGTATGTAATTAGAAGGTACTTACCGCCAGTTATAATTCTAAGATGAAGTACTGTGGTAGTAAATCACACGTTAAACTATTATAGATTTGAGTACTTCGCTTAAATTAGCAAATTTAAACTTTCGTAGACAATGGAAACTAAATAACAAATTAAATATTATTAAACTGAAGAAAAAAAAGAGTAATAATAAGACGCTATCATCAAAAATTTTAAACATGAAAGAGTCAGACAGCGGTCAGTATATTTTGTTTAAAAAATAATAACTTTTCGGAATCCGGGACAATAAGCGCTATTTACTGGATACGGGACAAGAGGCAAGATTCCGGGACAATCCCGGATTTCCCGGCGGTCTGGCAAGCCTACATGGTGATGATCTGATGTTCCAGCTCCAGATGAAATGTGATAGGAAGTCTGTAAGTACTCGTAATGAAATGTCGCAACCCCATCGAGTTTAGGGTCGATAGATACGTATTGACAAGTGCTTTGTTTTAGCATACTTGACTGATTGCGACTTTTAGTAGCGATTAAGTCTCAATGCTACATCGATACTGGGGAAACTGCCATCTACCCGTTACTACCCGCACTCCCGTTACAGTCAAACGCGCGTTGGTTTCGCTACAAAAAGTCGCAATGTCGCAAATCTTTGAAATGAGTTTCCAGCCGCGGTGTTCCCTGATCGCTACGACATGTCCTTTTTTTTAAACGAGGTTTGAAAAGAGTTCTTTTTTCACGGTAGAATGCGGCATGACTGTGCTCCGGCATTGTTGATGTCTAATGAGCGGCGGTTATGCCTATTATTGGCAAAAAAAATGTAAAATCTATTTGTAGATTCCTAATTTGTCAATATTTAACGCATCTTGTTTATTTAAGAAGAAATCCAACGATCCAACAAAACAAATGTTTTTGTCTTGCAGACTTACAAAAATAATACGTCATATTACAACAGCCCCCTGGTCAGAATGGCTCGTCAATATAATGAAATATCGAAATTGAATTCGGATTATGATATTTTTTTTCCAAGTCTCTCCAAATATATTATAAAATTAAAGGAAATCCTCTACTCCACGCCAAATGGGTCTGGCCACGGTACTGGGCCTGCTCAGCATCGGGGCTAACCCTCTAAAGTAAAATATAACTGGGATAAAGTATTGTTTCTGTTGTTTCATTGTTCATAGCTTGGGTTCTTTTATTGGTTTGTCATTTTGTTATATGCGACTAGTGTGACAAACCTAAGTAATTCAATTATTGTTTTTTTTTATGTACACATTGTTTTTGGATTGCAATCTGGTTCAAAACTGCACTTTATTTTTCTCACTTTGTTTATTTACGATTGTAATGTGTTGTGTGTATATTATAAATAAATAAATTTATTTTATTGTTACTTACACCTACTGGATGATTCAGCACTAGTACCTAAATGTTTTATTTATCTTTGATGAAACTAATTGATAATCATCTACGATATCAACATTTCTTGATAACTCAGGAGATATTTTGCACTGCATTTTAAAATACTGGTTTGGCTGCAGTGACTCAGAATCATAAAATCCGTATGTATTTGTGGTATTACGTACCGGAATGATTCATTATTTTTGTGTAATACCTATTTACCTTACTTATTGCTTCAGATAACTTCCTACTTTCTAGATATTTAGTTTTACACTACACTACCCATATTTACCTAATGTTTTAATAAACCTGAGTAGCTATTGTAATAACAGCTTTTAGGCATAACAATATTTTAGACTACTTTAAGACCCAGAAGAATGTATGAATGTACCTAAGGTTCGAAATAATAATATTGTACAAAATATTAAAAATAAATAATAAAATAAAAAAAAAACGTTTCTTATATTTTACGCATATTTTTAAAGGAATCTATAAAAGAAAGTCATGCTAGTTACACTAGTAGTAAAATAGATGGTTTCAAATAGGTAGTTACCGAGACATTTCACTTCATTCATTATGAGGAGAGAACTTTCATAAAGGTAGGTACCTATGATGAGTCATAGAAAGAAGGAAATATGCCGTCTAGGTCCTCAATTAAATATTATTTCTGTCTTCCAAAATATTTAGGTAGTATTGAAAATACTTTATTTTTCTCGCTCATAACGGTGAAAGGTTTTGAATAGGTATGCTGAATTTTTGGTTAAAGCAATCTTTTGTAATTTATTCTTAAGTAAATAATGCATTTAAAACATTTCGACGGTCTTCGGGTGGGGATAGTCCGCTCACGGCGAAGCAAAAAGCACTTACAAAATTCGTCGACATACCAAGGTCTCCGGTAGCTTAGTTGGTAAAGCGGTTAGCAAAAGATCGTAGGGTCGAGTCCCACTCGAAGACTGTCGACAATTTCTCAAGTGCATTATTAACTAGGTATGCTATGCGGTAGGTACAGGTTACTGTTCTCAGTGGGATACGCATGACAGTGCAGACAAGACTACAATATCCGCTATGGCCCTGCCATCCAGTCAATCAACTGTGGATAATGAGGATCTATTAACATTCCTCTGCCTGATTGTTCACTGTGTGTCCTTTGCCTATTTTTATACGAACTATAGGCCAACGCCCCGTTGGTCTAGTGGTATAAGTACCGGGACAAATCTCGGGGTCCTGGGTTCGATTCCCTGGTCGAGCAAAGGTATGTTTCGAATTTTTCGAACATAGCTCGGGTTTATGCTCACCAATCCGCATTAGGCAAGCGTGATGAAGTCTAATCCCATCATAGTAGCGATGACTCGATTTTCTATGATGGAGGCCTTTGCCACGCAGTGGGACAGTATATAGGCTGATACTATACTATATACTATACTATAGGCCAACGCTTGACCACAATCTCATTGATAAAAAGTGAGGATGATGTAGACCTCATCGTCTCTTTCCTAACCTACCCTAGAGATTAAGACGTGTTTGCCTAGAAGATGTCAGTCCACTCTTGCCTCAAAGATGTCTAGATTGTAGTGGTCCGGTCCGTGATCTTAGCTGTCCGTATTATGAATGTGGAAACGAATCGCTTCGTGCGGGTAAGGGGTAAGCCAACAGAGTATGAATGAAACTCTTCACCGCGCCTTGTCGTCCGGTGATGGTTAGGTTGGTGGGGATCAAATTATGCAGAGCTTTTGTACACTCCTCGCAATGAATCCGATAGAAAATTGAGAGGTTTGCCATACGTCTGCGGTGGTTGAGGCTCTGTAGGCACGCTTCTGAGAGTACGTCATCACCGATGAGTCTCTTCGCACAGCGCTCTATTGACCTATATAAGTATTCTGGTTTTCCTCAGGTCCTCTCCCTCCAGACGAAAGGACACCGAGTGCAGACTAACATTGGAGTAGAGTTCGGGTGCACTTGCACCAGTAATCAAACCGTGGTTAGGTCAATGTTGCAACTGTTTTGTAATGTACCGAAGAAGGCCGCTTTGGTACAAGGCAATTATACTCGTAATAACGCAACTCTTTAAACAATATTTTTCGTTTATCTATTAAGTACTACTGAAACTATTCAGTTAAACGTTTATCTGTTTATCGTGAAAGATAGTAGAACTACTTACTTGCCTACCTACCTGCAAATTTAAAAGCAATAAGTCTGCTAATACAAGGAATCTAAATTTCCTTGATCAAACAGCTATATTATAATAAAAAAAAGTTGGTTCTGAAAACTCAATAAGAAATCGACTGATACCTCAGTTCATCAAAATCTGGGTAGTTTAAGCAGAATCTAGGAACAAACATACATACATAGACTGCTAAAATCATAACCCTTCCTATTTGACTTAGCCGTAGTCGGGTAAATAGCAGCCCAGGTAAAAAGCATCCCCAGAGATATGGAGCATTGTTAGTGACTATCTCACATTACTTGGGTTGGAGTATGATTTCCACAATGGAAAAACATTCGTGTGATGAACTCTTTATTTATTTATCAATATTAGTAAGATGAGCATACAGTTGCCCAAAGCGCTCGTCTTACATATAATTTTACACAAATAGACTTAGGCACTATGAGACACATACAAATTAAACAAATGAGACAAACAAAAATACTACCATTAAATATATCAGCATGTTGGCACTTAGTTACTCTTGTGTTTGTTCAGAGATTGTGTTAGGTTATACCTAAATAATATCTTGTAAAGTATAGTATAGTGTAAAGTTAATACTGATACCCATCAAAATGCTTATGCTTATAAATAAAATAAATAAATAAATATTTCACAACATCACATACATTGATCTGACTCCGAGATAGGTAGCTCAAGCACCTGTGTTACGGATATCAGAATCAACAGTGGGATTACAAATATATACATATAATACTTTTCTTTTGTAAATACATACTTATAATATATAGATAACGCCCAGACCAATACAAACAGATATGTTCATGCACACAAATGTTTGCACTGTGCGGAGATCGAACCCGCAACCCTTGCACCAGAGGCAGCGTTCACTACCACTGTTCCACTGTTATACTTATAAGGTAGCTTAAATCTCAGTAGTTTCAGTGTCTGTTCTAGTTTATCTAATCACAAATGTAAAGTAAAGTAAAGTATCAGCCTATAAATTGTCCCACTGCAGGGCAAAGGCTTCCATCATAGAAATGTAGTCATCGCTACTATGATGGGATTAGGCTTAATCACCACGCTTGCCAAATGCGGATTGGTGATCACAAACCCGGGCTATGTTCGAAAAATTCGAAACATACTTTTCGCTCGACCCAGGAATCGAACCCAGGACCCCGAGATCATGGTCCGGTACTTAAACCACTAGACCAACAGGACGTTGCCACAAATGTATTTAATAATAATAATAATATCTTCAACCGATTACGGCTACGAGTACATAGGATATATTATAGAGCTCAAGTGTGTGCACAAACACAAGTGCACTCTCTATTCCCTTACCCTCATATTCCGATGAGACACTAGTGTGACACGACCGGAGGGGGATCGGGCGCAGGACCAACAGCTTAATGTGCTTTCCGAGGCAGGGCGGTACAGGACCGCCAACTTCCAGACTACGGGCTGCCACTAAGAATTTCTTACCGAAAACTTAGGTACAAATTTAATAATATGGTACTTTCCCTCCGTATCTTTACCTACTTTGCTTATAGTTACGATATTTAATAACTTCATTACAATAGGACCTGTCATTGTTATCACGAGAAAAGTTATCTAACGTACTTATTATGAGAACTTCAATAAGTTGTTTAGTACAAAGAATGAAAACATTGGCATAATATATTACTACATTTCCTTGTTAAATGTATGTAGAATTACCATTGTATGTAAGTACCTACCTAAGTAGGTGAACATGAACTACAAGTGTACTTGATGATTGTAGGTTTTCAACAGACTACGTTTCATATTACGTATTTATTTAAAAAAAATTTAAACTACATCTCATACGTTGGCCTGATTCCGTACTAAGTAGCTTAAGCACTTGTGTTACAGATATCAGGCAACAGAGGAACACAAATATATACTTAAATATCATATATTACACCCAGACACTGAACAAACACAAGGGCTCATCACACGAATGTTTGTCCAGCGTGGGGATCGAACCCACGACCTTTGGCGTAAGAGGCAGGGTCACTACCAATTGCGCCATCCGGTCAGTCCTTATAATCCAGGCCATCCTTATAGGCCAGTAATTATAATCTAGACTAGAATCTGCCTCGGTGGCGTAGTGGGTACGCACTTTAAAGCGACGGCTGCGCTTGAGATCCCGGGTTCGATCCACGGGTCGGTCCAAAATGTGTACCTGAGTTTGTCTGTTGAGAAATTCTCAGTATTAGCCCGGTGTCTGAAGTAGGCGGTCTTGTTCCCTTGCCCCCTTGCCTCGGAAAGCACGTTAAGCCGTTGGTCGATGCGCCCGATCCCTTTCCGGTCGTGAACCACTTGTGTCCCATCGGACAATGAATGAGGGCAAGGGAAAAGACAGTGCACTTGTGTTTGCGAACACACTTGAGCACTATAATATATCCTGCGTAAGTGGTTGATTGATATGATATTGGTCGCCTTAGCCGAAATCGGTTAGAGGATATTATTATTAATCTATATAGGGTAACCATACAAAGAATCATGGTTCAGAATAATTAATTATCTCAATAATTATGGGCATGTTTCAAAACTTTCTTAAGCTTAAGCTTTCCTCACAGTTGATCTAGTATTCGGACTAGAAAACTACTACCTCCCGTTAAGAAGTGAATGGGCCGGCTCGCCGGAGTGATACCAAGGCCTCACAGAAAACCGGCGTGAAGCAACACTGTGCTGTGTTTAGCTGCGTGAGTGAGGGTACTGGAAGTCCAATCCGGGGGGAAAGGTAGATAATGCTTGGCAGCGCACTTGTGTGGCAGGTATTGTGGTCGTTTACCATCAGGTAGTCCGTCTGTTCGTCTGCCACCTATCACAAAAAAGGCAGGATAAGATCAGGTATGGATAAGAGTCCATTGAGAACCAACGCTCTTCGCTCTTTTATGTGGCCTACAAAGCCATAGAACCACAAAATTTAAAGGCAGATCCTCGGACTTTCACATATTTTTGGTCCAAATAAAAAAGTGCCGGCCAAAAAAAAAACTTGCTGTATTCTGTTAAGGCTCGTTCCCTTGATGTTCCAAATGTCAAAGTTTTTCACAACGAAAAAAAAATTGTTAGTTAATTCATTGAAAATGTATGAAGATAGTGATTTTTGAACTCAAATAAAACCAAGCATAATGAACCTGCAGCTTTGGTGCTATAGTTAAATAAATACGGCACTCAGGGGGGCAAGTACTACTAAAATAAATACTGGCCGACACTTGGACCAAAACAGAAGATGCCCTTTCCTTAAGGTGACGGGTAGGGCACACTAGCGATGCCAATATAGATTTTAATTTTTAGCTACTAAACCGGATCTATTTTCAATAATTTTGGGGTTACAACCTCTCGGCAAACACTTATACAATTGATTCACGTCAAAAGCGGCCACTTTTAGCGTGAATCAATGTTTCGCGTCCAAAAACGGACCCAACATTTGTGCATGGTTAGTTAATAAATAATATAAGTGTTTGCCGAGAAATTACCCCGAAATTGTTTAAAATAGATCCGGTTTAGTAGATGTAAAATTAAAATCGATTGGCGTCGTTAGTGTGCCCTACCCGTCACCTTAACAGAATATGAATCGCTTACTATCAGGCGATCTGCTCGTCCGCCACCTATCACATAAAAAAACATTTCTATTTAATTTCTAATTTGAATAGCCATCATGTTGTTGTCCGTATTTTGTCAAGGAGTTGTGCGTACCTAGTCCAATCGATTTGTTACGGCACTGATATAATCCTGTAGATTACTGCTACTATCACACTTGTTTACACTATCTGTAGATACTTGTCCAGACAGATAGCCAACGCATCGTTTTTAATATTTCAAGGGTGAAATACAAATGACGCCATTGAATAGGGCGGGGCTTTACGAGTACTTACAACAAATAACAAAACATACAACTTTGATTTGGGCTTTGGTCGAAACACCAAACAGATAAAAAAATATCCAGCTCCTACTTCGGTTATCTCCTTTATTGCGCTTGAGTAGGTACTCACATTGTAGTGAGTATAGGTGTAATTAGTTAAATTAAGATTTAGAATAAAAGTAGATAGGTAGTAAAACTTGTTATCACAATTTATGGATGAATACTTATGGAAAAATAAATGTTTATTATTATTATTATCATGACCTAAATACTTTGACTGTCATAGAATCCTCCAATTATCTGCTTTTAGGTAGGTATCTTAGACAATTTGACTCGGGACGTGGTAAAGCGAAGATTTATTTTTGAAAAATTCTGCCAATATCCGCGAGGGGGAAGGGAAGTTTAGTGATGGTCTAGATATGAATAAGTAATGAATTGAAATGATGATGTTTGTTTACGAACATTGATGAATCACTTGCTTACAGCAGCGAAAATGCAGATAACTACTAGAAAAGTTATAATTTAATACCGTGGTAGCCTAGTGGTCTAAGCGGTCACCAAGAAGGTAAGTAAAGTAAAAGTAAGTAAAAAAGCATTTATTTTCCACTATGTTTACATGGGTATATAATACAATAGAATAAGGATAGCGTGGACTAGGAGCCTAAACTAGGTAGACCCTGTATTTCAGGTCTCCAGGTCGCACGCGAATCGTCGAGTACTGTTCATCCCGGTGTAATATTACTGTGTGGATAGACGCACGCGGTAATTGTGTTGGCGTGTGTTTGTGTGTGTGTGTTGTGTGTGTGTGTGTTTAGTGTGTATGTGTGTGTGCGTATTTGTGTGTCTTATCTGTGAATTCCATAATATTTAATGTATAATTGTAATAAAAAATTGTAATAAAAGATTCTGTATCGTTATAACTTAAATTCAGTAGCCAATCTTCAATAATATACTTACACTCAAACCTATTTTTATGATAAATACTCAAAATTTTATTTATTTTATTATAAAGATATGAAGCTAGAAAGCACAGTTGTTTTGTAAAGAAAGCAGTATTGTGAAAGGGTTGGATTGTTGAAACAGTCATACAGCCATTTAAGTACTTTTTTGTGCTGTGCGGGGATCGAACCCGCAACCCTTGGACCAAAGGCCGCCACCACTCCACAAGGTCACTACCACTGTTCCAATCGGGTCGTCAAAGATATACTTACTTTATTGCACAAAATAGACAACTTAAAAAAATAGGCATTACAGATTCTATTTTACCTCCTTCTGATACAGTTGAGTAAATAGAAAAGCCCATCTGCTCTTGTGATAATATAAAAACAGTCAAATAGTGAGACATTAATTATTCATTCTTTCTATCATTGTCACAACACTATTCAAGATCGTGAAAGATCGTGTAAACGCACCACGATATCGCCTATTGTGTTGGGATTACTTTTGTCGCAAAATATGTAGATGAAAAATGTTATTATTCTGTGAAATAACGTTTATTTTATTAAAACAATACTTATGCCTGATAAGAAAGATAAATTAGATTTTTCTGATCGTCGTTCGCAAGTAAAAACTGCACAACAACCATTTTGACGAGTTCCGCTCAGCGACAGATACGAATTCGAAATGGCGTACACGATCAACGTGGATTCACGTTGGTCGTGTACTTTGGCAGTGGGGAAATCGTCCACATGCCACGTCTCGTGTTAAATTGCCTAAGGTAGGTATATTTATATCCTGATTAGTTAATTAAACTTCAATCTTAAACTTGAAAGTGATGGCTGCTCACTTAATAAGAATGTTCTGTTTGAGGTAATTATTATGGTTCAAGTGGACTGGTTCCCCTGTTCAAGGGTTGCGAAGGTCAATTGCTTCATTATAATTTAATTACTGACTTCCCAATCCTTCCCAAGACTTCCTGCATCTTTGTCTAAAAGTACCCCCGAAGTACGATGTAACAGTTTCGGATGCAACGAATTCGGAGGGAATGTCACTGAGATGAGTGAGGTGGTTAATTAAATTTGTTTTGAGAATATTTTTGGTTTGATCATAACATTGTCGTCCTCTTAATGTGGACTGTACATTATGAGAAGTTACATTCTGAAAGTACCCTACATACAGCGATGTCTTAGTTAGGAAGTAAAGATAAGGATGATAACAATATTGTAGAATGCATGCATAGAAACAGAGTGCGCAATACCATCATCAGGGAACGTACAAAAGTGATAGACGTAGGGTACCGAGCCGCAAACTGAAATGGGCGTGGTGAATGGAGACCAAGAGATGAAAAGAGGAGTGTTGGCGGACAAACTGCCAGATGGTCCAATGACATCAAGGCTCAAGCTGGAGTAGCGTGGCCCAGCAAAACCGACGACAGAAGAAAGTGGAGAGAAATTGGAGAGACATATTATGCTCTGTATTGTGTAAATATATGTTGCTGAAGAAGAAGAAGAATGCATGCATGCTTTATTTGAGTACGTAGATCAATATGATCAAGTACTTCAATCAAATAAAATAAGTTCTATTTGTTTAGATGATCAAATTTGTAATGATGAGTGTAATTGTATCGTCCTTGACTCTGATGGATGACGCTGTCAGTCGTCGGAAATCCTCAGGATGTCGCCAATTCCTTCAATAAATTTCGCATTCGTGAACTGGTTGATGCCCTTGACTTGAGGAGAATGATGCATAAGGTACCGGTATGTGGGTTAATGACAAATAAATGTGTAACAAAATAGGTGTCATGTCGTCTAAAATAGGTAGCTTCAAAATTACACATTATAATACATAATTAATAAGGTTTCACTCCGAACCTGCGCGCAGCTTCTATCGAAAAATGCGAATTATACAAATATTATTACGGATGCGATAAAACATGCTATGTACAACAGCTCTATGTAAATATTAAAATTAAAATATGTTTTAAGTAAGTAACTACATTGGCCAACAAATTATTGACTACTGATTACTCACTGGTGTCCATAGAAAAAATAAGTCAGTAATTTGTAAACCCTAATTAAATTTTATTATTGTATTAATTTATTTGTCGGTATTTGAATGAATCCGTCATTATCATTGGGCAATCAATTTACTAATTATCCATTAAATAATCTACTTAATGCATTCCAACTCATTTGGGTCCAAATCTGTCGCTTTGCGTTCGCTTGGACCATGATACAGGATTCGGGAAGACTGGTAATTGCGATAAAGCGACTGCCGTAGTGCCATATGACCTTTGCAACCCTTAGACAAACTGGATCACGGTTTACACCAAGAAGATAACTTCGTGGGTAACTTCGTAACTTCACGCGTTCAGAATCTTTATTTTTATTTTTAAGTATCCACAATTTTGAGAATCTCTCCGAGACGTGCAGGTTTCCTCACGATATTTTTCTCACCGAAGAGTTAAAGGTAGAAATATGCACATAGATTTTAAAAATCCAAAGTTGCATACTGGGATTTGAACCACGATCCCTCGTATGGAAGGCGCGTTCTTATCTACTGAGCTCCAATTAATTATAATTCACTACTCTCAATAATAATCAATGAGGTTAGTTAGTGGAATAGGGACCTAATTGTATGAAATAATATTAAGGCGACGGGTAGCCCTAATTAGCGACACCATTCGTTTTTAATTGTTAGGATCTATTTTAAACAATTTCGAGGTTACAACCTCTCGGCAAATACTTAAACTATTTATTAATTAACCATGCATAAATGTTGGGTCTGTATTTGTACGCGAAAAATTGATTACCGCCAAAAGCGGCCACTTTTAGCGTGAATCAATTTTTCGCGTACAAATGTTGGGTCCGCATCTGTGCATGGTTATTTAATAAATAGTATAGTGTTTGCCGAGAGGTTGTAACCCCGAAATTGTTTAAAATAGATCCGGTTTAGTAGCTAACAATTAAAATCGATTGGCGTCGCTAGTGTGCCCTACCCGTCACCTTAATGTGAATCTACTCTGTGATTATTTTGATAGATTGATTTGTTGAAAAAGAGTACGTCGAATATCAGAATTGCTACAAGAATTATAATAATGCATGATGAGGAAAATCGTAGGACAGTAAAAGATAAAAGCTCAATTACTTATGATAATGATATCAACGTTTGTAGAGTGGGAAATTCTTTATACTCTTACTTACAATTAGAGAAACAAAATAGCATAAAATGTATTTATGGCGATTGGGAATCACCGCAACGCTCATCAACGAGAAAAGAAAGGGTCATTATTAAAGATTAGATTTCTCTATGAAACCTTAGGTCATACACTCGTCTGTCGTATAAAATATATATTTAAGATATAAAATATGCCTTTTTATTTCACCAATTGATACTCTATTTTGAAAATGTTTTTTCTCTGAGAAACATTGCATCTTACACTCGTCTGTCCTAAAGAGACATCAATAACAATACCCAAAAGTAGTTGTATGGTAATGATTCGACTGGATATGGCTGGATGTACCTTTCAATTAATATATTTGTGTTCTGTACCTTTCTTCATTGATTTAGCTATGGCTCTAGTTATATTAGTGGACTTACCTACAAGTTAATTGAGACGATTTAATTGTCAAAACAAATGAACCAGAGTGGTTAGCGGCAGAGGACCTACAAAGTACCGGCAAAAGTAGCAGACGTACTGATGTGCTCTTTGTGTTGTGGCAATATAGTAGAGTAGGTTTTTTAGTCTGTCCGTTGACTTCGGAGCGTAGATAACAATATCAGTCAGCAAACCAACCCACTATTGTGGACTAATTACAACTATATTGCAAAGTAGGTTGGCGAGAAGCTGCTACTTTTGTTTTGGTTCACTGCCTTTGTCAGAAAGAAAATGTACCTAGGTCTTCATCTTACCGTGTCATTTCCGGTTGCGTCCAAAGCTGTCACTTTGGAGCCCAGGGTACGCTTGACCATGATTCAGGATTGGGGGTAGTCTGGTGATTACAATGAAGCGACTGCCGTCTGACCTTCGCAAACCTTTAACAGGGGAATCAGACCAACTAAATCAAGGTTACACGTTTCAGAAACTTTCTCCAAAATGTGCAGGATTCCTCACGATGTTTTCCCTCACCGCCAAGCAGATGGTAATGGTAGAAATATGCACATAGGTTTGAAAAAAACCATTGGTGCATGCTTGGATTCGAACCTCGACCACCTGCGTTCGTATCCATTGAGCTACCATCGCTCAAGATAATGTACCTAAACAGTAAGAAGAAGGTATACATCATGTAAACAGGAAGAAGAAGGTATACATCCAAACAAAAGGAGAATTACCTAGAAGATAAAAAATCTATGGATAAGTGACATTTCAGATGGATTAGATACCGGCGGATAGAGATTTATTTTTATTAATTTGCAAAAGGAGATAAATTTATGTAAAATACAGTTACCTACATGGAATTAAATTTAAATAACGTAGGTTACTGTGGTAGTCCCCAAAATGCTGGCAGCAAATATGCCGCTGTTAATCTATACATATAATAATTATTAAATTGTAATCGAAAAAGCAAACAAACAAAGGAGTTTTGCACATGCAGATTCTCGCAAAGTTTGGCCATAAAATACAGTGACGATTATGCCGCTATATGGTGATTGAATTATGGTCCTCGTGGCTTATCTGAAATTGTGCTTTTTATTGCTATCCACACAGTTTAATAATATTGTTACATAACCTCCACTTGTGACTACACTGGTTGCGGAAATTGCTTACCATCAGGTGATCAGTGCGTTTGCTCGTCTGTCACCTATAACATAAAAAACCCCGATTCTGTACATGCCTGCCAATTTCATGTTACCTAGGTACCACATCAGGTTGCCGCAACCTTTGTTCAACAGATTCGATTCACTTCGACAAATGAATTGAGCCTGTCCGTACAGTAAGAAAACTAAACCAATTATTGTTTTTTTTAATGAACTATAGGCCAACGTTTGACCAAAATCTCACCAATAATTGTACAGTAAATTGCGCAAGATTTTACACATGTTTACATGAAAAATAGGGTGAGAGATAAAGATTCCAATTTCCTATCTCGCAATTCTGTGGTTGATGTATATGGTCATTGTAAGTATAAATAAAATCATAGTCATGAATAATTCATCTAGTTTTATTATATTAAAAAAAGATTGTTAATAATCTAACTGCGTTTTAATATATTCTTACAACAAAGTAGTCGCATTTAGTAACCTCTGCCCTTTAGACTCCCGCGCACGCGAGTAGATTGCAGTTGAATCATTTCTGTTTACATTTTATTAGTTACATACACACGTAATTGATCAAAATGGTTCAAGTATTTTTAGCGTTCCGTAGGCAAATGGCAAAATACGGAACCCTTATAGATTCGTCATGTCTGTCTGTCTGTTCGTCCGTCCGTATGTCACAGCCACTTTTTTCCAAAACTATAAGAATTATACTATTGAAACTTGGTAAATAGATGTATTGTATTAACCGCATTACGATTTTTACACAAAATAAAAAAAAAACTTTTTTTGGTGGTCACCATACTCATAACTGAAACAATTTTTTTTTCATCAAACCCACCCAAACGTGTAGGGTGTCTATGGATAGGTCTTAAAAAATGATGTTCAGTTTTTTAATATAAGTTTTTTCTAAACTTCATACTTTGCATAGGAGACGCTCCCAAAGTGGTAAAATGTGTGTTTCTCTCCTCTAACTTCTATAATAAAAGAATTATAAAACTAAAAAAAAAATATATGATATACATCACCATGAACACTAACAATGAAAATTGGTTTGAACTAGATCTGGTAAGTCATTTTTTTTAATACGTTATAAACGGTAAACCGCAATTTACCTTCCATTTAGTCAACCCAATTGTTTTACAACAATGTAATATCTTACTTGCTGCTACGGAACCCTTCACGGGCGAGTCCGACTCGCACTTGGCCGGTTCTTTTACTTACATCCCGTATGTATAAAAAATATATTGCTGATATTCCAAGGTCTTATGATTTCCGTAATAGATTATAGTTTTAATAATTTTGTTATTTAGTGTACTCTCTTGTGCATTTTTACGAATGACCTACTTATTTTTATACCTACGAACCTACTATGAGGTTCTAGGACTTGTGTAATATAAACAATGAACACTTGTAAACAATACAGACTAAGAAGAGTGAGGTTTTAGCTCAGTGGATTAAAACGCGCCTTCCATTCGGGGGGTCGTGGTTCGAACCCTAGCATACACCTCTGGAATTTTCAAATCTATGTGCTTATTTCTATCATTAGCTCGGCGGTGAGGGAAAACATCGAGAGGAAACATGCACGTTTCGAATAATTTCTGAAACGCGTAACTATGATCCGGTTGGTCTGGATCCCCTGATAAAGGTTGCGAAGGTCAGACGGCAGTCGCTTCATTGTAATTACCAGACTCCCCAAATCCTGAATCATGGTCTAAGCGTACCCCGGGCTCCAAAGCTTCAGGTTTGGACGCAACCGGGAACTACACGTTAAGATGAGGAGGAGGACTTGTATGGTTAAAAAATTTGTAAAAAAAAAGTGCTTTATTTCTGAGTATTACAGTACAATTTGTGGACGGGGCTTCCCGATAAGTAGTCAGAGACACTTGTGATGGGAATGCCGCGCTCTTCTTCCGAGGATTATTTTAATAGGATTATGAAGTACAGTATAACTTAACTAAGCAAGAAGTAGAATGTTAAACTTAAGTTTACATTCCACTTTTTTTCTACATTTTTCTAAGACTAAATCTTACTGAACAATAAAAAGAAAAATCAAGTATTACTGAAGGATGTTTTCAACTTATTTAATAAATAGGGATAAGGGTATGTGTCTAAGTAAGTCGTCATTTCAAAGCGGTGTTCCCTGATCGCTATGACATGTCCTTTTTTAAACGAGGTTTGAAAAGAGTTCTTCTTTCACAGTAGGCAGCGGCATGACTGTACTCCGGCATTGTTGATGTCTATGAGCGGCGGTTACCGTTTACCATTAGATGTACCGCAAGCTCGTCTGCTTATTATAAGCAATAAAAAAATAGCAAATCTTTTATATTCGAATTCGGATGAGGTGTTAATGACTCGTAATTCATTAATCAGTTAGTACTGTAGGGAGCGGTGATCAAATATCAATTGCATAATACAAAACAACTTGCTTCATTTCGTCATAGTTATCTTACGTTACCAAACAGCTGCAAATCGAATATTTATTATTGTTCTGAACTCTGATTTACTCAAACAACAAACAATGATATCAGCTCAATTAGATAGTAGTTAGTACTGTATTATATTGATTTATAGCAATGCATCTTCATAAAGTAATGTAACGTATTAGGTATTGAGTATTAGATAGGTTTGCATAGTGAAGTTATTAGTAGGTGAAGGTATGATAAAAGTATCTGCGACTCATAAATTGCAGTATATCCTTCAGAGTACACACGATAAGGCACGTGTGGAAAATAAACTAACGCAAACTTAAGGACTATTTGAAGTAGAGGCACAGGTAATTAGGTACTCGAATACGTTTCTACTATGAAGTCGAAAAATAGATAATATTATACAAATACTACTCTTTCTATAAATATCTTATATTCTCATTTCGACGACGAACTGCAAATTCTTTAAAGTGTTTAAAATTATTTATGAATAATAGGCTAGTTGCCACTATTTTTATTATTTGATAGAACATTACAATTATGAATTTTTTGAAGCACCTTTCCTAATATATTTTAAATTATATTTTCGCTATACAGCCATAAAAGCCGTCCGCCATGATGATCAATTAATTATCTGTATCGTGACGTCACTGTTATTGTACCGTCAAGGCGTATAAATGAAAGACCACGAATAACCTGAAACTGACGTTTAACGTTTTGTTCTTTACAATAATGGTGACGTAGAACCATGGCGGACGGTGTTTTCAATCATGAGAAAAAAAAGTAAAATATAACGGGTTTAAGTTGAATTTTTACTGCAATCCCTAGTTTATATTTATTGAAGTTTATATATTTCGGACCTTTGTACGGAATAATATTTTAATTAAGTTATTTTTATAAATGGTGACATGAGGCAACTTGTCTATTGCTTGGACACAAGTAATTTAACTACACTTTTATCCTCTATACGAGTACTATTCTTTATTATTAGAAGCTAAATTAAACCGAACGCAAGGTAATTGATTGTTAATTAAAATAATGAGTTCAAAACACAATGCGTCATTATGGGTAAGTCTAATAAATCCAAATAGGTCAATAACACATTATCTAGTTTAAATATAATCATTAACAACCCATATCTGCGGAGGTCAAGGGATGTGCTCAAAATAAGTATTTCATTTAATTTGTTGACAAAGAGACGCCACTTTTTATTTTAATTTATATCTTCTTCTATATACATCATTACCTAGTTTTCGAAGGCTAGTTCAATTTGTGTTTGTAGTTGTTATTGTTAGTAATATCTATTTTAGTATTAGTACTAAGTAGAGCTTGTAAAAAAAATGTTTCCACGAAACTTTTGAATCGGGAATCGACGTAAAAGTCCGTAGTGGCAACTATTTGAAAAGAAAATATAAATATATATAAATATGAGTGTATAGAGTAACGAAGGTATATACGAAAGTCGCATCTCGAAGGATCACTCAGAAAGCAATTGTTTCTTATGAAGTGCATTTCACAAGGTTTTTTTATATTTTTTTATTAACTTACGTGTATCCAGCTAAGATGTCCATTAGAGAGCTTTTCCCCGCACCAGACTGGCCGATGACAACTGTGAGCTCCCCAGCGTTAAAGGTCCCGCTCACGCCCTTCAGTATAGTCTTGCGGCCTGCAGGAAAAAAATGCATCTAAATGGATCTCGATTGACGATAGAGCCGACACATACTAGAGCAGAGCCATCTCTGATCTAGTATGTGTCGAAAAAGTGTCCCCCCCCATGGTAATTTTTTCTTCGCGTTCCAATATTTAAGTGATTTCAACCATTCACGGGCCGGCGATGGCCCGCGGGCAATAGTTTCCCCATCCCTGTACTAGAGTAGAGAGCCGCTACGTAGGGAAATGTAGGGCTTGATTATAAAATAATTCAAAATATCTTTCTAACTTTCAAATCGTTACATTAAAAAATATTATCACTATTTTATTTCTAAATGTAATGACGATTTCAGAAAGATTGCTATTGCATGGAGACTGTTGATTGGTGTGTTGATTGGTTGGACTGTTGGAGGGCTGGATTGATTGGTGCTCTTTTTGAGAGGCCTACAGATGGAGTGCATTGAGATAGGATAATTCGATCGAATGAACAAAGTTTTTTTTTTATTTTTGATTCAGCAGACTAAAAGTTCTTTGTATTTACAACTATCTAAGTGGATGGCGACGTGTTTTTAACAATCGTAATGATAGTTACAACCAAGTGATTATCAGTGGAAACTTGTAATTGGACCTCAATGTTTTTTTATTCTGTGACTGTATCCCTAAATCTAGCTGTACGTTTTCCAAAAACTTGTAAAATAAAATAAAAATAAAATAATTTTCATCATATTTCATATATAGACTAGACTATAGACATCTTGTGTTAACCTACATATGTCTGAACAAAGGCCTCCTCCATTGTCTTCCAGAATGTTTTATGCAGTGTAATGTGTAATTAAATTTATTAGAATCACTACACATTGCAGGAAATGGACACCTAAATTAATATTAATATTCGTTACCAGTTAACTATCATATAAATTAGTCCCAGTATGGTATTTAATAAAACGTGGTTGACGGGAATTAATATCACAAACATCTAGTGCCACCTTTATTACATAATATATCTGTAGTACTCTTCGATCATATAATATTATTATTCTATGATAATAATATGATCGAAGATGGTATATAACGTTGTGTCGGAGCTGCCTGACACCGGCCTATCGCATTAGCTGTGATGAATGAATGAATGAAAATATTTATTTCAGATCTTACATAAAAACTATTATTAACTTACTCTATGCATAAAACTATACGTACAATTATCGTCAAACATATTAAATCTAGGTTAGTTTTTTCGTAGAATTCATAATTAAAATTAGACTGAACATGCAAGGACATCCAGTATTAAAGAATAGGACTGTCAATCCTTTCTGTCATGCTAGAATAAAGAACCAAAATTGATAGGTATTTCAATATCCCTATGAGAAGAGTATTATTTAAAGCAATATCCACGTTGTTGGTTATCTATAGACAAATACTTACTAAGGTCAATGGTGTCAGATGAAAAACTCGCTTATTAATATGTAGTGTACTGAGATGAATACAAGTATGTACCTAACCTTTTGTTGGTATGTCAAAAGACAATTTTTTTGGTTGAATTCTACCTTTGCATGTCAAAAGCCATTGTATGGAAATTTTGAAGCGATGTCAGGGTCAGATTTCGTGTCGTGATTAGTTTTACTTTATCTTAGGATTATTATAACAAAACGTGTGGAGATACGTCTCCAATCTCCATTTGAGAATTATGTCAAAAATACTTAATAGAGTTCGCGCCATGAAAGAAATCCCGCGGAAAAATCACGGAACTAAAATTTCAAATTCCTTGTGTCTATGATTTAAAGCTCAAATTTGAATGTTGATGGCGACTCGAGCTCGCTTTTGTCGGCACTTCTTTCGTGGCGCGGACTCTAGAAGGCATTTCATAACTTTACTACAAACTTAACAATAGGAAAATCAACTTAGGTACATACTTTTTGATTTACTAAATATAAAAATAATAATTCTCACAACATCTCGTACGTTGACCTGATTCCGTACTAAGTAGCTTAAGCGCTTGGTTACAGATATCAGACAACAGAGGAACACAAATATACGACCTTTGGACCTTTTGGCTTTTTTTTAATATAGATAATAAATAATATACACATACATGTTTGCTGAAATTCACAAAATCACGAAATCGTTTTATTAGATTTTGTTAAATAATAATTAACTTAATTACTAGTATGTGCTATGTTACATAATACATACCTATACACTTAGTATCTTCTACTTAGTTTGTGTATACACTTAATTTATAAAATGCCGAGCGCAATTTGAAATTGGAACGATGTTTTTTATTTCTTTTTTGTTTAGTCAATGGAGTGGAGGTTTTGCTCGTAATCAGATTTATTTTTTAAATTGCGAACTAAATGAAAATGCGAAATCTAGAACAAACTTCAAGTACTCTCACGGAGGTTGGTTGAAGATTCCATTAGATTGTTAATGATAATTATTATAAATTGATAACTTTTTAGTTCCGTGAAATAATGCCCGTATCAGGTAGTAAAACTGATGAGAGCAACTTCTTTTGGCCTGATCTAATAAAAAAAAATATATATCTTTAGTGTCAATATTTGTAATGTTGGTGACCCTGGTTTGTAGATACCTTTACCAACTTACAGTAGATATATTTATAGTGTTTAAATTCTGAATGCTCTCAACACATCGATGCCAGAAAAGTAGAAACGTACATTAGCTAACCTAATAATGTCCGTAATATGGACTTGCAACAGTTATTAGACAGATTGTCGTATAAGTAATAATTTAGGTATTTAAGCTATAATTCATAAAGGCTATGAAACAGCAAAATGGTTAATCTGAATAATGTTCTTATGTTCCTTTCGTATGTAAATGAAGTGTACTCAATGAATTTAATTTCATTCAAATGTGAACCCTACTGCATTGAAATAAAAAGTAGAAATGTACGTCAAATTGTATTGCAAGCTACTTTACGAAGACGATGATTAATAATTAAAATGATTTAGATAGCTTACAGTACAGAGTACCTACATTTGATAACTGAAGTTATAAGACTTAGGACACTGTTCTTACATGTACACATATATACATATACACAATCAATAGTTTGTATCTGATTAATTGTATCTACCTACACTTGCATTCATTTGCATAATTTCATTAGGCCTTAATACTTGTTGCTAACGAAAGGAAATCGTTTAGCTTATTTGTAATGCGTCTTTGTGTGTTGAAGATGTGGTTATCTTTATTACGATAAAGGAAGGCGTTGAGTAACAAAGGAGATTGTCATTTGCCTCACACGGACGTCGGCCTACGCCACATGACATATGTCAGTCATATTACACTTTTTACGGTGAAGGTGCGAGTAGGCGATGTAAATTGAATATAAAAAAATTGGGCGGCATTCCTGCTTAGAATTTTATTGCTACTAATAATCTGACTATGGTAGGGCCAAAATAATTATAGGTTACATTTTGACACTGCAATCAAATTCGACAACGTAACCTTGTAAAAACGGTCATATAAATCTTTCCATGTTAAAAACAGCACAATTTTGCATATTTATTACAATAAAGACAAAAAAGATAATTTCCCGATTTACTTTCTCTGTTAAACTATTCATAAACTTATAAATAAAATACTTTTCTAGAGAATTGAACGTTGGTACAATGACAACATTGGTACAATGACAGATACAAATCTGTCAACACATATTCTTTTTAAGCTTCTGGGATGTTCTCCATAATAATCGAACGAATACAATCTAGGATCGGTACCTACTAATCCAGTAGGATTAGAAGGATAGTAATCCTCGTTCTTTTCAATAATTTTTATTCACATTTCTCCAAATAAAAGTATTAATAACTCATTTTCCATTATTATAGTATCTAAGTATTCGATTTACGTTTGTTTTAAGTACATATCGATTATTCACTTTGACCGAAGGTTTTAGTTGGTCGCCACCACTCTAGGAAGCTAAAATTGAGAAACGTCAAATGTGGCCTATTAGTTTGGCTCGATTGAGGCTCGATGAGCCGTGTGGTCCCCGGCAGAGTAGAATAGGCCACCCTCACTCTTACCGAGGTGTCGTAAAAGGCGACTAAGGTAAAGCTGCTGGCATGATCATCAGCACCCAGAGAAGGAAAACTCTGCATTTATATCAAAACCCTCGCCAACCCGTCTGCCAAGCGTGGTGAGTATGGCAATTACCCCTCATGTGATTGAGGGAGGCCCGTGCCCCCGCAGTGGGGACTTAAATGGGCTGACGATGACGATATAATCTGCGCCACCAAAGAACTCCTGTGAAAAGCGCGCTGTAATCGCCATCAACATTTAAATTTAAGCTTTATGTTAATATGAACAAGATTCAAAAAAATTCAAAATTCAAAAGTTCTTTATTTGCATAGTCTTATATACAGATCTTACAAATCGTCATACATGAAAAAAAATATAAATTATAGCTATGTATATTATACATGTAATTAAACATATATGTCGATACAAAAAATATACTAAGATATTAATAAATATAATGTGATTCTACCACCGGAATCGGAAAGTTGATTCTGACGAGAAGATCCGGCAAGAAACTCGCCAGTTACTCTTTTTAATCACCAAATTTTTTTAAGTACAGTATCATGGGTGTAGGCGAACAGTTTATCATTTCCACAAATTCTTGTCATTTAAGTAATCATTAACTGTATAATGGGCTTTTGCCATTAAATATTTTTTAACATGTGTTTTAAATTTAGGCATTGGTAAATCAACAAGCTTTTGTGGTAACTTATTAAATATTTTAATACTCATTCCTACGAATGAATTACCAATCTTATGAAGTCTGAGATGTGGAACAGCAAGCTTGTGTTTATTTCTAGTATTTAGGTTATGGTTGTCGGATTTTCGAGGGAAGGTTTCTAAATTTTTATAAACATACATAATACAGTCAAAGATGTACTGTGATGCTAATGTTAAAATGTTAATTTCTTTGAACAAGTTTCTAAGCGAGTCTCGTGGCCTAAGTCCGTATATGGCCCTCACAGCTCGTTTCTGTAGCACAAAAATAGCTTGAATATCAGCCGCAGAGCCCCATAACAGCAGACCATAAGACATAACGCTATGGAAATAACTGAAATACACAAGTCTGGCTGCTTCAATATCGGTCAGATGTCTTATTTTTTTGACTGCATATGCAGCCGAACTAAGTCTCCCTGCCAGGGCTGCAATATGAGAACCCCACTGTAATTTTGAGTCTAACGTGACGCCTAGAAAGACTGTAGAATTAATTACTTCAACATTTTGACTATTCATATTAATCCTAGTGCTGACCTGTCTTACGTTGGGCAATGTAAATTTGACACATTTAGTTTTTTTAGCATTGAGAAGTAAATTATTTACAGTAAACCAATGTAGCACTTGAGTGAGAGCATTATTTACATCGTCAAAGTTATCTTTATGTCTATTAGTTTTAAAAATTAAAGAAGTATCATCTGCAAATAATACTATGTCACACAAGTTTTTAGTAAAGTAAGGTAGGTCATTTACATATATAATAAACAGTAAGGGCCCCAATATCGAGCCCTGGGGCACTCCCATCTGTAAAAGGGCGCCAGGAGAGTTAGTTCCATTAACATTGACTTTTTGAATTCTATCACTTAGGTATGACCGTACTAAGCTCATAGAGCTATCTGTGAGGCCGTAATGCTGTAGCTTCATTAATAATGTTTGGTGATTAACGCAGTCGAATGCTTTGGATAGGTCACAAAATATACCTACAGCATCTTGCTTATTTTGCCATGCATCAAAAATGTGCTTGATGAGTGCAACTCCCGCATCAGTAGTAGATTTGCCTTTAGTAAATCCAAATTGTTTATTATGCAATAATTTGTTTAGATTAAAATGACCCAATAATTGATGGAATATAACTTTTTCATATATTTTACTAAGGGCAGGTAAAATGGATATTGGTCTGTAATTAGATGGGTCACTTCTATCACCTGATTTGAAAAGTGGTAGAACTTTGCTATATTTCATCAGATTTGGAAATTGACCAATATCTACGCATTCATTAAATATTACAGCTAAATATGGAGCAATTATTTTTATTATATTCTTTAATATTTCTACTGATATTCCCCACAAATCTTCTGTTTTCTTTACGTTGATGTCTTTAAAAGTTTTAAGTATAGTTTCCGGGTTGATGTGATGGAAACTAAAAGAAGTCAAGCACTCATCCACACTGGATTGAAGAAGACAATTAGCAAGCTGAGGACTAGAATTTAAGTTACTAGTGGTAATAAGAGGTATATTAGCAAAGAATGATTCAAATGCCTTTGCTATTTCTACGTCCTCGTTGAGTTGTTTATTATCAATTTTCAAAGAGTACTTCAGGTCTTGAGTAGTATTTTTACAAGTCTCTTTATTAATCATATTCCAAGTGCCTTTGATTTTATTATTTGAATTTTTAATTTTATCTTTTAAATAATTCGCTTTTGCTATTGCGCAGACTTTTTTAAATAGCTTGGAATAGTTTCTAACATGTTCAGTTATTGTAGGATCATTGGAGTTAGCTTTAATGTTATATAATTCAAATAAAGTGCGCCTGCTTTTGAAGATGCCTTTAGTAGCCCAATCGCTAAAAATTGTTTTAGTATTGTCTACTTTGACTTGTTTCTTAGTAAAAATTACTTCAAACTCCTTTTCAATAACATTAAACAAAGTATTGTAAAGTTCATCAATATTAGCATACTTACTTACTTGCATCAGGGAAACGTTGTTTTCAACATTTTCCTTAAATTTTTCCACACGACTAGTGGTGATTGGCCTATAGACAAAAGAAGAGGAAGCAGTTGCATGACGGTGTTCAAAAACAGCTATCTGTCCTGTATGGTCTGAATTTATAAAATGTATTATTGATTTTTTAATCGCCTTACAATTACAGAAAATATTATCAATACAAGTAGCTGATGTGGGGGTAATGCGTGTAGGGTCATTAAACAGATGGCGTAAATCAAAAGATTTAAATAGATTAAGAAGCATACCCGAACTTTGACTGTGTTCTAAGATGTTAATATTGAAATCCCCACATACAATTACTTGCTTGTTGCAATTAGTTGCTTTTCTCAGCTCCTCCTCCATGGCAGATTCAAAGTTATTGTAGTTACCAGAGGGAGGTCTGTAAACACAAATAATGATAAACCGTTCAATCTCTACACAAGATAGTTCAATAGTTCGTTCAGTTGAAAGTGCGACTATGTCTTTGCGCTCCTTTGCTTTTAATGAATTATGTAATAATATAAGTGACCCACCCCTAATGGCCGACTTTCTTGTGAACGCACTTATGACTTTATAATTATCAATATTAATAATAAGTTCATGTTGCCTCAACCAGTGTTCAGTAACACAGAGGACATATATGTGGGATCGTTTAAAGAAAGGAATGGTCGAATTAACGTCTAAAACTTTAATAAATCTGATAAGCCTCTTACACTTTTTTCATCGTTTGACAGACTGACTTTTCTTTTTTTTAATGTTGCTATTACACAGAGTAAAATTAACGAAAACGTAAAAAATAAACACAACAAAATAAACTTTCTCCCACACGGCCGTCCTGATTATTCATCTGTCTCAGATGAACATCCATCTATATCTACGCCGGCCCACGGCTTCATCAAATCAGCTGAGGTTGTGGTATTAATGGGCCCTTCACAATCGCCAACCTTCTTAACAGCATACCTTTCATGATGCTTTTTGGCTGTGACCGCATAAGGTCCTAGATACTTAGGATATAATTTACTCCCTTGAGAAAATTGCGTTCGCTTAATGGCAACTAAGTCTCCAACCTTGTATTCGGTAGCCTTTTGCCTCTTTCGGTTATAATTCTTTATATTCTCTTCTTGAACCTTTTGTATTGCCTCTTTTGCTTTAATTCTTAATTCATTTCTTTGCTCATTATAACTCTCGATTTCTTCTTTTTCTATAATTTTCAGAATTTCTTCATTAACAGGCTAATATGGGAGTCTTCATCTTGTGCTCTCTTCAGGCGAACGGCAGCCTCGGTAAGTATCATGCAGATAGGATTTCGGCTTAATGCGTCAGCGTGTTTAAGTCTTGATCCTGCTCTGTGTTCTATTTCATAATTATACTCTTCCAGAAGCAGTGGAAAGCGAGCGACACGTGGAGGTAAGTCTTTCTTTTGTTCCAGGCATTCTTCTATTTGTTCATCGACAACTTTCTGTTTCAGAGGTGACAAGCGACGCGGACTTTGATGAACCGGATCTTCATCGGTAAGTATTATTTTCATCTCAATATTACTTTCTTTCTTTTGATCATCGGGTTTAAATTCTTCAACTAGCTTTATAATCTTCTTTGTAATGTCTTTGTCTTCCAGGTAATTTTCATCACAAATAATATTCTTTTCTTCTGCCAGTAGCGTCAGGTGAGTAATCTTTTCGAGATAAATACCATCAGCTGTAAAATTTATTTCAAAATCTTTAAGGATAGGATTTCCAAGTATAACATTAACCGATATAGCATTATCTTGTACGACGTGGAATTCAATATCAGCATAGTATTCATCTATTATAATCTTAGTTTTCAAGAGTCCCTCAGTACGAAGTTCTAGTCCAGCAATTCCAGTTAGATGTATTGATGTTTCTTTGTCATAGCTATCATTATCTGTTATAAATTTTCGAACTTCCGACAACTTAATCAAATTAACATCACTTCCAGTATCAAGTAATGCTTTCATTTCAATATTATTTATCTTTATCTTCTTATATGGAGTATTTGAATCTTTGTCTTCTTTATCGATCTTTATTTTATTTCCATCCTTTTGAATATTTAATGTATTTTTACCTTTGTTACATTCAGTTCCTTTGTGGCCAAATTCGTTGCATTTGAAGCACTTAATTCCCTTAGTACATGCTGGGGATTCATGATCTAAGTCACCACATTTAAAACATCGTTTAATTTTATTATTTCTTGCATGTGGAGTAGTAAATGTACTAGGTCGAGTCTGCGTCTTCTCCTTAATACTTTTGTAAATATCTAATTTCTTACGAAATTCTTTAAGGTTGGTCGCTCCATACAAAATACATTTATTGGATTCACTATCCTGGATGCCATCAATAACATATTCAATTAGAGCTGCGTCTTCAACGTTTCCATGTAGTGCACATTCTTTCATATGGAGAAAATATTGTTGATAGGTTTCGTTTTTTCCCATTTCACGAGAGCTAAGCATCTTGTGAACGGCGGCACTATTCAATTTAGAACCAAATTCTTCTTCAAGTTCTTGTTTTAATATCTTATAATCTTTCACACCTCCAAGCGATCGTAGAAACAGCCTTGCAGTTCCCGTAAGAAGTCTTTTCGCGTAAATTAGTTTTTCTATTTCAGTCCAGTTCATCAATTGAGCCGTATCTTCAAACTCATCAAACCATGTTGAAATTGGATAAGTATCGTCACCACTAAATGACGCCACCGACTTCTCCACATCTCCAAACGAGATGGATGGTGTTTCGCGAGATTCGCGCTCTTCTCCCTCTTTGCAAATATCTTTCTTCGGCGGCATCTTAAAATGTTAATCTTCAAATATAACGTTAATCTTCAGATATAAAGAACTTCTTAAGTCTTGATTAATCCTCAGATCATCTTAAGATTATTAAATAAGCATCTTCATATTAATAATCTTTAATCGTAAAATCCGTTAATCATAGTTACGTCTTGAATTATCTTAGTCTTCTACATACCTCGAAAATAATAAAAATATTTACATCACAAACAACTTCCCGTAGCATTCGTTTTAACGTCGTCTCTATTTGTCAGCACCGTGCGCCAGCAACTACGTTCGGAAGCATTCGGTGCGGTGACGCTGTGCGCGGTTCGTGTCAGTTCGGCAAAACAGCTCAGCAATGAAATGACATCCCGGTTTTTGTTGTTTGATTTCTTCGTAAATCTTGATAATTCTTCCACGCCGATACTTCTCTGGATCCCGGACGAGCCCCCAAAAATAGTTGTGGGATCGTTTAAAGAAAGGAATGGTCGAATTAACGTCTAAAACTTTAATAAATCTGATAAGCCTCTTACACTTTTTTCATCGTTTGACAGACTGACTTTTCTTTTTTTTAATGTTGCTATTACACAGAGTAAAATTAACGAAAACGTAAAAAATAAACACAACAAAATAAACTTTCTCCCACATATATATTCATTTTATTTAAAAAAAAGTTCCAATTCCAAATCTTTACCAGAGAAGCTCTGTATATTTTGATGAACAATATTTAAATGCCCAGACTTCCCCTTTGTCATTAAATCTAGTGTGCAAGAGGTGTTCTCTATTGTCTCTAAATTACATTTAAATTCATTGGTACTAATTCCAACGTCTGATTACACATGTCACATTTTTTTCTGCTCAATATTTTTTCTGGAATCTAAAATGTTACTTCCTAGAAAAACTAGCCTAAGAATTAATCGTTTTATCATTTTATAAAAACAATTCATAATTACTCATAATATATAGAGTAAGGGATAGAATAATAATTCTATGGAGTAAAGTTTATATAATCGAGTAAGGTAATTACCGCAAAATACTTATGTAAAACATAAATTATACATAGAAAAATATATAAATATATAATAATAGCAATAAGTTGGAATTGATGTTAAGGAATGTTTCGTTTTGCTGAATATCCACATTTATATTCTGAGTTTATATCTGTTATACTTCTACTCAATTTCTATCTGTGTGGACCTATAAGTGATTTCTCTGTAACCATACTGATGTAAACATACATAAGAAATGTAAATCCTGGTCAACCGTTTATAAATAAATAATAACCCAGATATACCCATTTATTATAACGAACTCTTTAGTTAATTACCGGCTGCAACGCTGGAAAAAATATATGAAAAGCTTTTTACGTTAGAGGAAACACTAAATGTCAAAATTAATGTTTTTCTCTAAAAAATTACAATACCTTTTAATTTTTTTCGGGATAAAGGTTCAGTTAGATTCGTGGTTATGTTGTAAAAAGGTTTTGTATAGACATTTATTTGAAATATTTTAAACACATGAATTCCTTGATCTAGTAAAGAGAAAAAAGAAAATATATATTTTTTTTATAACAAGAAATGGCATGCACGAATAAGATTTATATAAAAAAATAGTAAAAAGCAAAACAGCAATCTGTCTAGTCATTTCTATTTAAATTAGGTATTAAATCCTTAAACATAACATCTGCCGTTGTTTGTAACTTACATAACATATTATTATTATATAAAAGGAAAACAATGAAAAACATATTTTGACGTCATTGCCCATTGAATAGAATCTCGTAGATACACATATTATTATGTATTGCCTCGTGGGGTGTTCTAGTAGGTGGTAACCTTGAAATCTACTTAGATGGACTTACTCATATGTAAAAATAAGTAGCTAATTTTATAGCACACCGCAAAAGGAAACATTAAAACGAAATGCTACTTTAAATTCTTTCCAATAATATTTAAATTAAAAACGATTACATCTATTAATCTAGTTTACTTCAAATGTTCAAGTCATATCTTTAACATAGGCATTTTGGGACTATGATTTCTCCATGTACTATTTCGTCGTTAATGTAGATTTTTATCTAACTTCTAAAAAAGGTGGAGGTTCCCAATTCGTCAGGATCTATTCTTTATTTACTATGTTCCTCGATTACTCGAAGACGCCTGGACCGATTTGGAAAATTTGTTTTTATTCAAAACCGTATGGTTCCCAAGTGGTTCCATTGTCAGCATGTCATGATCTGATGATGGGATCCCAGAGAAATCGAGGGCAACCCTCAAATTTTACAGGCACATGTAATGTTTTTGTTTTTTTTTTTTGTTTTGAAATAGTATATAATAATTATATTAGGAAAATGCCAAAATGTATTTAAAAATCTGTTATATGTATAATAGTATTAGGCGTTGAATTTGGAAACACCTTTTTTGAGTGTAACTACTGTATATTATGTCAAGTTTATGAAGTGTTAAAAATATTATTTTACACTTTTTAATTCCTGGTTTTTGAAGGCGGTTGTTATTCGTATAAATTAATTTGTTACATTTTGAGGTATCTAAGACAATTTGAATTGTCTTGTTAATTAATTTATTACATTTTGAGGTATTGGCACATCTTAGACAATTTAAATTGTCGAAGTAGCACATCATCGTCGATATGTATTATTATATTATACCTAATCCCCCTTATTAGGTACAAATCGCGAACTAAGGATAATCCTGGAACAAAATTCGTGCCAGCCCCTTTTAACATTGCTTGTTGGAACGAGAGGACATAAACTTTAGTACGGTAATAACTTTAGATCGCGATATATAATATGGTGAAATGCGTCAAAACTTATCATTGAGGAACTATCATGGTACCCATGCCATGCCACTATTTTTTTTTTTTGGTCTTAATCCCGCACATGGTGACAGCCGCACGTGTGATCCGCCAATGTCAAGTACTTAGAGAGACACGTTATATATTAATATTGACCGGTTCAGTTTTAAGGATTCCGATCATGCCACTATGAGGTAAGCGACAGTGGCGCCCACAGATTTATCTGTGGTGGCACCATAATTCAGACTTTATTGACAGATAGACAGGGACCAAAAAGAATGGAATCGGTCGGTGCGTCAAGCGTGCCATTTTTCCTAAGTTACCTGATGACCACGACTACTCTCCAGTCTCAACAATCAGCCACTTACGCAGGATATATTATACTGCTCAAGTGTATGCGCAAACACAAGTGCACTCTCTATTCCCTTACCCTCATATTTTGATGGGACACTCCTGTGACACGACCGGAGAGGAATCGTCGACGGCTTAATGTGCTTTCCGAGGCTCGGGGGTACAAGACCGTCAACTATCAGACTCAGGGCTGCCACTAAGAATATCTTACCGAAAACTTAGGGACAAGTTTTTGGCCCAACCCGGGTATCAATCCCGGGACCTCTTGCGCAGCCGTCGCTTTAAAGTGCGACCCACTAACCACTCCGCCACTGAGGCAGTCAGTCAAACTAAGAATAAGAATGTTCCAAAACATAACATTTAGCATAAAATAGGTTAATAGATATTTTTATTTATTAGTTAAGAAATAATACACACATCACAAGCGATCTCTCTGATTTCTTTCTCTGTCTTTAGCATAAAATATACGATTCGTATATTTTATCGATTGATCGAAACTATAAATAAACATTCTAAATATAAGCCGAAAGAAGACACCGGTCAATATACCTACAAAGAAACTGTAATTAATATTAAATTACTTTTTAACGGGACCTGGTTGCAACTGTCTCTGAACAATAGTGCTGATTACCTACTTGTCAAACAAAAATAAATGCAAAGATATTTAAGTGCCCACTTGATTGACAAACCACAAGGATGTAGTATAGGAGTTTAACTGAATTTATTAGGAAAGTTATTTACGAGATTTCTACCATGTACCTTATTTTTGAGTTTCCAATATTTCGGCACTGTTGCAAGCGCCATGGTCACGGAGTAACTGAAGTTTTTGCGGGTAAGATGTTACTGGCAGACAAAACGGTCTACCCTCCTTCGCAGTCTTTTACTTGGCGCACCTGCGGTACCACAGTTTACTACGAGTAATTCACTATTTTCTCGCACCTGTTCTCGACACACAACACTCACAATATCTGGCCGCGAAATGACACTTTGTTTAGTTTTACGGTTATTACATTTTCGAATCACTGGATTCCAGACATTTGACAACTTAAACCCATCCTCACGATTGAAATTATATACTTAGTAATTTCAATCGCTTCCCTGACTAGTCTTGGTATATAGTGGCGTTCTGTCGAAATTATCTAAGGATTATAAAACCTAATCCAGTGATTTGGACCCGGTCCCAACAAATGTTCTGCGATTGCTGATTTCTGTTTATCGTTGTTTTTGACTGCTTTTATGTGTTCCTTTATTCGGCATGAGATGGTTAGTTTGGCCGATGTACGAACTACCACAACTGCAGTCAACCGTGGCGCTTGCAACAGTGCCAAAATATCGGAAACTCAAAAATAAGGTACATGGTAGAAATCTCGTAAATAACTATTCTAATGTTAGTGACCATGAAAGTTTAAAACAATATAACGAAATTTAAGTTAAAATGCTGCAAAGAATCGGCAATTTTGTAACGCAATGCGTCAAACTACGACATTTGTAGGGTTCCTATCAACTTTTTTCGCCAGTTTTTGTGTTACATCTTAAAATTACCTATTAAATTTTTTTGCTTAGAAGTGGTAACAAAATATAATGAAATATTTTCGTATAGGTACAAGTTTCGATCTATCAATAGACTCTATAAGTTATTTTAATATGTCTAAAGTCTTTAATGCGTGTGTGTTGCCAGTGATGACATACGGAACCGAAACGTGGCCGCTTACAATGTGCCGGTTAAGGAGGCTCAAAGTCACCCAGAGAGCAATGGAGAGGGCTATGCTCGGAGTCTCCCTGCGTGATCGTATCAGAAATGATGAGATCCGCAGGAGAACTAAGGTCACAGACGTAGTCCAAAGGATTGCATGCCTCAAGTGGCAATGGGCAGGGCACATAGCGAGGAGAACAGACGGCCGTTGGGGCGGAAAGGTCCTCGAGTGGAGGCCACGTACAGGAAGTCGCAGCCGTGGCAGACCTCCTACAAGGTGGACCGACGATCTGGTGAAGATCGCGGGAATCCATTGGATGCGGGAGGCACAGGACCGATCTGTGTGGAGAACATTGGGGGAGGCCTATGTCCAGCAGTGGACGTCTATTGGCTGAAATGATGAAGTTATTTTATTATATATTATTTCTCACTGAATATTATATGACACGGTCTACAAATAGTTCTTTCAATAAAACCCCTAAACATGATGAGACACGCTTATAATTAGTTGCTTTTAATAGTTGCAACAATGTAACAACTCTACCAGAAGTTTGAGCTAAAGAGTCCTCACAAAGCGACTTGGTCTAATACCATTACCGCTAGGCTTATGATCATGTATTGTTTTTGTTTCCTTTATTGCCATCCTTCCACCCCAAATGTGTACCGTTAGTGTAGAAAATAAAGTAGTGCATGTTAGTTAGTAAGTTAATCTTAATCCAACCTCGCAATATAACACTGCTGAGCACGAAACGAGTTCGTATCATTTCACCAAAAGTAAAATTATATCATATATTCCATTCCCTTCTTACCTAATATGTATCATTTTGAAATCCAATTTAAAATAATTACCAATATTACTGTGATTGATAGAGGCTTGACAATCTAAAACAAAATTAAAAATTCCATCGCCAATTCTCAAATAATTAAAATCTATCAGTATGATTTTAATTAAATTCTATGAATATGTAATTTTACGACGTGCGTTTTCTCCATGACCTATGTCACGTCAAAGTGTCAAGTCGCAGCAGTTGATACTCAACTTGACTAGTTGGAAAATATTATTTTAGATGATATAATGTAAATCCATCCAAATTATTAAATAATAAATAAATATTAATAGAGTAGAATAGGCCACCCTCACTCTTACCGAGGTGTCGTAAAAGGCGACTAAGGTAAAGCTGCTGGCATAATCATCAGCACCCAGAGAAGGAAAACTCTGCATTCATATCAAAACCCTTGCCAACCCGTCTGCCAAGCGTGGTGAGTATGGCAATTACCCCTCATGTGATTGAGGGAGGCCCGTGTCCCAGCAGTGGGGACTTAAATGGGCTGATGATGATGATGATTAAATAAATATTTCACATCACATACAACTGACTCCGAGATTGGTAGCTCAAGCACCTGTGTTACGGATATCAGAATCAACAGCGGAATTACAAATATGAAAGATGGTCTGATTCCCCTGTTTAAGGGCAAAACCTTATCTTCATTTTAATTACCAGACACACCAAATTCTGGATGTGGTCCAAGGGTATCCCTGGATGCCAGGAATAACACACTGAGATGAGACGAGAAGAAGAGATGAGAACTTTTTTGAAGTACCTATTACTGTACCTAATACTGTAATTTTTTATCATTTACATCTAAAAAACCTCATGATAGGTATCGTGAATAAAGTCTATTTAGCATATTAAATGAGCAATAAGAGCGAAAATCAGCTGTTTCATACGTTATTTAGCATATTAAATGAGCAATAAGAGCGAAAATCAGCTGTTTCATACGTTATTTAGCATATTAAATGAGCAATAAGAGCGAAAATCAGCTGTTTCATACGTTATTTAGCATATTAAATGAGCAATAAGAGCGAAAATCAGCTGTTTCATACGTTATTTAGCATATTAAATGAGCAATAAGAGCGAAAATCAGCTGTTTCATACGTTATTTAGCATATTAAATGAGCAATAAGAGCGAAAATCAGCTGTTTCATACGTTATTTAGCATATTAAATGAGCAATAAGAGCGAAAATCAGCTGTTTCATACGTTATTTAGCATATTAAATGAGCAATAAGAGCGAAAATCAGCTGTTTCATACGTTATTTAGCATATTAAATGAGCAATAAGAGCGAAAATCAGCTGTTTCATACGTTATTTAGCATATTAAATGAGCAATAAGAGCGAAAATCAGCTGTTTCATACGTTATTGCTATGTGGATATTTTGTATGGAACAGCTGATTTTTTTAACATCCTAAATGAACTTTATACATAATACCTATGAAGAAACCTATAGGTACTATGATTTTTAATTATGTGGACTTAGCTGATAGGGGTTCGGATCTTATCATAAACACTTATTTTTATTTATTTATTTTATTTTTATTTATTTCGTGTTTGTGACTATTCATAACTAACGAAACGGCTGGACTGATTTAGCTGAAAATTCGTGGAAAGATGTCTTAGAACCAGAAGACGGGCATAGGGTACTTCTTATCCCGAGAAATGGTAGGTTTCTGTGGGATAACAAACTCGAATACTAAGTCAGCAACTTCGTGACTGTAGACAACAAACAATGGGGGACTGAGTATACTGTTGTCAATCAAATTGTACTAGAAAGCCAAATAAACTCAAAGAGCAGTTAGATAAACATAATTATCTACAAGACAAGGGTTTATGGCTACTCGTGAGGTCCAGTAGCGCCTCCATTTAATTTTTATTATTTTTTATAACAATCTTGTTTTACACTTTTTAATTCTTGGTTTTTGATGGCGAATAAATTATTTTTTGTTACATCATTGTCGATATGTATTATTATCTTATCGTGAGGTCCAGTAGCGCCGCAATTTGATTTTCATTAACTGTAATGGATTATAAAAATAACCTCTTAGTACAGTAGGCGTTCAAGGAAGCTATTCAATAATTTTAATATCCATATCGTAGTTTAGTTACTTTAGATATAACTTTCTAACGAATATGGAATTAGTTTAATATCGAATTTCCACAGACATAATAATAATACTCACAACGTCTCATAGGTTGACCTGATTCCGCACTAAGTAGCTAAAGCACTTGTGTTACAGATATCAGACAACAGAGGAACACAAATATATACTTAAATACATATATTACACCCAGACACCGAACAAACACAAGTGTTCATCGCACGAATGTTTGTCCAGGGTGGGGATCGAACCAACGACCTTTGGCGCAAGAGGCAGGGTCACTACCAATTGCGCCATCCGGTCATAGGTACCATCTTTAACAATATTTAAGATTTTATATGAATCAAATGGGGTGAACTATGTAAGAAGTTAAGTATGTTATTATAACAACTAGATTAGTACATTAATACTAATGACTGCTCGACACAAAAAGAAACAAAAGGCACTGAATTAGGTAAATAAATTAATACAGTCAATCACGCCGTTACAAGGTCGTTTACGCTGGATTGGCCACAAAAAATACTAGTAGTTAACTAAGTAGACTACCAATATTACGAGTTGGCTTTTAAAGATTTGTTTATCAGTTTTATAATCTTCCTTATATAGCTGTCTTTTGTTTATACAGACTTGTTTTGTTTCTTGCGCGTGTTATTTCAGTAACGTGCGTCGATGTTATTATCATTCGATGGTTTTAATTTCTATTGATAAACAATCGAGTGAAAATGAAATCATTCGACATTCAATTACAATCGTTGTATTTTACTTTTTGGTCGGGTATACTGGTCGGGTGTATACATATGACAACTACCCTGTATCAAAGGAAAATAATAAGTATTAAAATAGGCTTATTTTGTCAAGGATTTAACACATTGGGTTATTAATGTTGATATCAATTACAAAATTTAATCTGGATTTCTTAAGGAAAGTTCTTATTAGTATTTTTAGAAAGTACTATGTACGTCGAATTTCAATTTGCTGCATGAGTTTTAAAAAATAAACTAGACTCTACATACACTACCTTAACTATGAGTCAGCAACTCTTTCAATTAAAAAAGGACTTTAAATTTACTAACAATAATATCCATTATTTTAAGAATATTCAGTAAACAATGAAAAAGGTTCGAATGCAATCGCATTTAATGTTGTGTAGAGTACGTCGACCGCTTGTGGTACTATCTTACCTTGATTGTAAGTAGATTGTTAATGATCCGCGTGATTTATTCAGTCGACAATTTTAAAGCAAACATAAACAGTACGAGTCAAGGTTCACTCACCTCCAGCTAAAATGCCATGTCGCACCGTGTAGTTGATATCTTCGAAAGAAATGTTTAGAGAGTCGTCCACAGCGGAACTGGAGGTGGTTTCCTGCAAGTCTGAGTTGTCGCTGGCCATTTTGGTGAACAACACTAGCACAGCACAAGGTTTACAACACGGAAACAGAACTCGGAACTTCCATTGCGCGGTCCGTAACAAAGGAATGTAAACAAAGAGTTGCGCGGGCGCGCCAGCTGCGACTAGCCCTGGCGGCCTGATATGGCGCACTGTACGGCGCAAGAGACTTGCTCGCCGATTATCGGTCGTTCTCCCCCCTTCGTGGCCAGCTGTGTGCTTCTAAGTAGATGTTATCGCCCAGACACACAACGTCTACCACAAGCGATGCCGGATTGGAAGACATCGCTACTCAACCAGTTTTTGACTCGTACATGATCGTTCCACTTTTGAAAGTAGGTCTTGTAAGTACATAATCTTTATTTGAATGGCGACAGTTTTATTATTTTATGATTGAAAGATAATATTTTTATTGCAGACGGGTCGTATGCATTTCCGTAACATAACATAGAATGCTTTGGTGCCTCGTCGTACGAATAAAGTGGGTTATTTTTAACGCTTAAAAAGAGCTTAAGGTGACGCCAATCGATTTTAATTTTTAGCTACTAAACCGGCTCTATTTTAAACAATTTCGGGGTTACAAACTTTCGGCAACCACTTATATATACTATTTATTAAATAACCATGCACAAATGTTGGGTCCAACGCGTACGCGAAAAATTGATTCATGCCAAAAGCGGCCATTTAGGCGTCGAGCTTTTATAACATTTAGAATTGCATAGAATATTTGATTTCTTGCATTTACAACGCTTATATGTCACCAGTGAAATTGCAATGGAAGAAGCCTGATTATTTAAATGGACCACGGGCTGTCGGGCATTATAATATAGACCGGTCTAAGTAATAAAAATACTAAAATTAATCAAATTGCCCGAGGCTCTTGGGAACTATTCATAATACTCGGCCCTTATTAATACGGGCCTGTTAATCACGTTGCCCGTAACATATATATACTACATTAGCACGGCGGTGAGTAGCACAACAACAATTTATTTGAGATAATGATTCTGAGCATGACTGTGATGAACCGTGATTCAGTCGGTCTGGATCCCCTGTCTAATAGTTGCGAAGGTCAGACGTCAACGGCAGTCACTTCATTGTAATCGCCAGACATTCATTGTAAGCCGTGTGGTCGGCAGAGTAAAATAGGCCACCCTCACTCTTACCGAGGTGTCGTAAAATGCGACCAAGGTAAAGCTGCTGGCATGATCATCAGCACCCAGACAAGGAAAACTCTGCATTTATACCAAAACCCTCGCCAACTCGTCTGCCAAGCGTGGTGAGTATGGCAATTACCTTTCATGTGATTGAGGGAGGCCCGTGCCCCAGCAGTGGCGACTTAAATGGACTGATGATGATGATGATGAATCACCAGAAATCTCAAGGCTCCGAAGGGACAGCTTTAGACGCAACTGGGAATTACACGCTAAGATGAGGTGAGGACTTAACGCTTAAAAAGTCTTATCATATTAGTCCGACTACTAATCATGACTAATCCTAGACTTACCATTTATCATATTCTTAAGACATTGATAGAGAATAACATGAAACGTCATGTCAGCTGCGCAGGATTTCAACCGAGACTCTCCTTAGTCCAAGTCTGTTGTAGCTTTAATGGGGGAATTATAGTGTTTTTTTTATAATAATGTGTGTTATACCGATTTCTGCCATATTCATCATCAGCAACCCACACTCGTCCACTGCTGGACATAGGTCTCAACTTTTGCACGCCACTGCTCCCGATTTTCGGCCACTCTCATCCAGCCTACACCAGCCAGCCTTCGAATGTCATCATCCCATCTTGTCGCAGGATCCCAATTCTCCGGTTCGTGATATTTTGAAAACATGGCGGACATCACCTGAAAACCACACAAAAAAACTATGTTTTAGTGATATATGTCGTATGAAAACAAATATCACGAACCCGAGAATGGGGCTCCAGGGCGTCCTGGAGTCCAATTCTCGGACCGAGTCGCGGTCTCCACTCAAGCCATATTGCATTGGTGAAATTAAACTTGTCGCACAGTAGATATCGTATTCAGGCCACCTACGCATGGTGAAAATGTTCTATTTGATTGGTAGCTAACCTCTTGAACTATAGCTTAAACCGATCCATTCTTTTCCCGAGGTTTCCTGACCGATTGCTTCCAAAGCTTAAAATCACATAGCTAGAGTTAGTTACTAAATAAAAATTGCCAAAACATTCTTTGCGAACGACTAGGCACTAAGCTGTGCTGTGATATCACCTTTACTTAGTTTGTATATATGTTAACATAGCGATAACTTTGTTGACGTTTTCCTATTTTTTTTAATATTTCACAACATCACATACATTGATCTGACTCCGAGATAGTCAAGCACCTGTGTTACGGGTATCAGAATCAACAGTGGGATTTTAATTTAAAAAATCCGCCTAATTTCACTCTATTCACCACCCTTAATTTCTCTACAAAGCGTAGAGAGGAGTTTTTTTTTCTTTATTTAAGGAGCTTTGTCAATTTGACAATGTCGCTCCGTTAAGATCAACCATTATGTAAATAATCAAATCAAATAAAAGGAAAACTTAAGAATTAAATGCTAGTAACAGTCTATAGCACGCTTTAGCCTCTTCTTACATTGGAGTAGCCAGGGCTTCAAGAGTTCTATAGTATCAATCAAGGCTACGGACGGAAAAAGTTATCGGTGATGTACTTATGTAAATACATATTTTAACGTAGGTAGGTAGGTGGGCACCACAAAATTTATCCTAAGTCTATAGCAGACAGGCACCTAAACTTTTGAGCAAGATTTTCTGATTTCAAAAAGACCGTGGAAATCAGCCAAATACCTACTTACCCAAGTAGGTACCTTATCTGCCACACTCAGAGTCGTTGATTAACTTAGTTGGCTACTTAAGAAAAAATATTGACACTTATTTTGATACGCATAAAGACTACCTATAAGGGCTAAAGTTATGAACATTAGCTTAAATGACGTCTCTGAGTGCGGCCGTTAATCAATAAAAGATAAGGATTGAAATTAAAATCCATTATAATAAAGCATTTGTCAAGGTTTCTTACTTTGTATTTTATTAGGTAAATTTTTAATTAGGTACCTAATGTTTAATTGTGTGGGCTGTAAACATAACGATTTGTGGTTTCGACCACAAGTTCCAATTAAGAATTATCTTTTTTTAGACAACCACGATATTGAATGAAACCTCCAATATCCTAATAATATTGAGGTCACTCAATACTCACTCAACCTGAAGATGAATTTTGAAACTTTAAGTATGTTTCTTCAGATACTCTGCAACTATTTCAAAAATAGCTTTTTAACTACCTTGTTGTATAAGCTACTTATTTACTTCGAAGGAACTACATTTATATTATAATATACAGACACTAAAAAAACACAAGTGATTGATCATCTATACGAATGGTTGACCAGAGTGGGAATCGAACCCACGACCTTAGACTCATGCATGGTGACGCAGGGTGCATATGAAATGCGCATCAATTTATTATACAGTTATGAAATCAAGTCAATTCATTATAATGAATGAAAATAAAATTAAATGGACGTCAAAGGACGGCCGTAATGTTATTTATTAGTTCTAATGATATTCAATAACATGCTTTGCTTTCTCTATGAATAGATATTGAAAATCAACTTGTTCTTAACTTTTTATAATATTATAATTCTTCAAATCTTTTGTTCGGAATTCAAATAAAAATAAACAATGGCTCTAGCCAAGCCACGTTTAAATTATCTTCCTTCCCTACTTGATAAGTATGTACATTGCTTAGGGTGGCCTACGCAATGTACAGACTTATTAGGTTACCATAATCTGTCAAAATTACTCAATTGATATCGAACCGAAAGTGTTTAACATTAAGGGGAGAATCGAATGAAGAAATTTGAGTTTTGTATACTTTAAAGAGTGGCTGGGTCACCATCAAAAGTAGCTTAACACTTTAGTACCATGTCAAAGTAACCGTTCTGCCTATTTTAAACAGTTTCTAAGGGGTACATAAAAATGTTACTTCGACATGGTACTAATGTGTTAAGCTACTTTTGATGCTGACCGTACCCTGGTTTATAATCTAGATTTATATGAGGACAAAGAAAACTGGTGAGAAGCAGCACTCGCTTGAAGTGTGATACCATATGCCAAATCCAAGGGGAAGAGGAGTTTAAAGGTTGGCAGCGTACTTGTGACTTTCCAAGTGTTGATTGACACCCGTCAATGGGCGGCGGCAATCGTTTACTATCAAATGCCACATAAAGAAAAAACAAAAAAAAACAATGTTTTTCGAAAAAATACTAGTATACTCGAGGCCTAATAAATAATTTCATTATATCTACTCCTCTTTGGGCAGTCGTATTTTTTTTTATGTGATAGGTGGCAGACGAGCAGAGGGATCACCTGTTGGTAAGATTTAAAACCCCCGTTCCCCCGGATTGGGCCTCCTGTACCCTCACTCACGCAGCGAAACAGCACAAAGCTGCTTCACGCCGGTTTTCTGTGAGGCCGTGGTATCACTCCGGTCGAGCAGACCCATTCATGCCGAAGCGTGGCTCTCCCACGGTCTCACGGTATAAAGTATTGGCTCGTTTCATGAAGATGTCAATATAGTTGGTAGGTATAAGTGCAGTGGATAATTAGGTAACGTTAGTGCCTCTGCTAGTTTCTATAATAATAATAATATCCTCCAACCGATTACGGCTACAGCAGCCAATCTCAAAGATCAGCCACGTACGCAGGATATATTACAGTGATCAAGTGTATGCGCAAACACAAGTGCACTCTCTATTCCCTTACATATTCCGATGGGACACTACTGTGACACGACCGGAGAGGGATCGGGCGCAGGACCAACAGCTTAACGCGCTTTCCGAGGCACGGGGGTACAAGATCGCCAACTTCCAGACTCCGGGCTGCCAATAAGAATTTCTTACCGAAAACTTAGGTACAAATTTTTGGCCCGGCCCGGGGATCGAACTCGGGACCTCTTACGCAGCCGTCGCTTTAAAGTGCGACCCACTAAACACTGCGCCACCGAGGCAGTTTCTATAATGTCCTTTTATCTAACGATTTAATTTCCTAAGCGACTCGCTATGGATAGCAACTGTATATCAGACACTCGTAGGATTAATACTTGTATCTAATATTTATGATAACATTGAGACAGTGATTAATAAGGGTATTGTATCAATTATAATTAAATAGGATAAGATAAATTTGAATGAGGCTCAAACGACCATTAAATGAGCTAATAAGTATACTCACCTACTAAAATTATTGTAAAAGCATGTATATCACACGCTGAAAACGAGGAACAGAGGCCCAATTCTCGGGCCGTGATGATATCGACTTCAACTTTTGTATGACGTGACCATGGCGCTTGCAACAGTGCCGAAATATCACCACACCATCACACTCGCTCGCAAACAGGTCCCGCCAGAATACCAGCGCTGCTACGGAAATGTAGATATTGTAGTAGCAGCTAATGCTGAGGTCGGGACCTGATTGACCACACACTATCCACATCTCTTTGTCCCTCTTCTGTGTAAAATTTGTTGTTTTAAACCGTGTACCAACCGTACCGTGTGATGGCCAATAAAAAAAACTCAAAAATAAGGTACTTGGTAGAAATCTCGTAAATAACTATTCTAATGTTAGTGACCATTAAAGTTTAAAACAATATAGACGAACGTTTGCTCGAGAATGAACCCTCAGAGGGCCTATTCTCGAATACTCGATAGTCAAGTCGAGTTAGAGAGTTGTATGAAATCTCTAAATTCGAGTTCAATATCGAGTGCTCGAGCATTGCCAATCAGGTTTTTATTTAATATTTCACAATACGATACTCATACACGATACATTGATCTGACTCCGAGATAGGTAGCCCAAGCACCTGTGTTACGGATATCAGCATCAACAGTGGGATTCCGAATATATACATACAATGCTTACTAAAAATACATGTCTAGTGATGTAATTAACATGTAAAGTTTTAAATCGTGGTAGCGTATAATATTTTTTTAGAAAATATTGGTATACAGATTGTTACTTTTTCGAGAAGATGAGCAGGAGCCCAATTCTCAGGATTTTCGATATGAAAAAACACGGCGGATATCACCTGAAAACTATACAAAAAAACTATGGTTGAAGATAAATGTCACGAGCCCGAGAATTGGGCTCCAGGACTGTATCTGAGTGTTGTAAAAAGTAAATCCATTTCCAAGTTCCGTAGAGTATGGCTTGGTTTGAGCAAATTGCTCCCAATTTGCTCAAAGTCTTTTTAATCTTGTCATTTCCCGGATTGGAAGCCTTATTCGCTTGAATAATGAGCAAGTTACATAGGTACGTAAAAATATTGCATTTTTTTTTACTTTTGAATTCAAAACAAGGTAGGTGCTCTTCAAGGAATACCTTGCTAGTAGGTTTTTATGAAAAACCCGCAGTGAAGCTATAGCTATATAGTTTTTAAATCATAGGTGGCAGTCGAGCAAACGGATCACCTGTTGTTAAGCCATTGCCGCGGCCTATGGACACCCACAACACCAGTAGAGTCACAAATTGCGCCCCCAACCTTTCCTTTCTCACTTATTCGACGCATCACGGCGGTTTTGAGTAAAGCAGCGGTATCACTCTGGTTAAGCCGACCGAATTGATGCCAAAGGGTGGGACGCCACCATACTTTTACAAAAGTAGGACAAAAGTATAGTGATGTGATTTCATCAAATTAAAATGATATGTCTCATTGGTTATGTATAGTGTCGCGTGCCATATATACGTAGTCTTTGTTGATAATAATAATAAAGTTAATCATCCTCATCAAGAAGATTCATCTTAGCGTTTTTCCCCGTTTGCGTTATAAGCTGTTGTTTCGGAGCAGGGGGTCCACTTTCCTACTTCGACTCCTCTATCTTCTATGGTCTTGTGCATCCCAAGTGGTCAGTTTGTTGGCATTTTACCAACATTAATTAGGCTTACCACCCAAATGCACAATAAGCTGACAACCAGAAATTGGATTTGTCATGAACAGTTGCGATTTGACCGCCACCGGGCCGTGTATTGTCCAAGTGACAGGTCAAATTAAGTATGTCGCGAATGCATGTACAAATGACAGGTAGTAGCTTTTCTGTTGAAATCAAAGCCCCATGGCGCATTCACATTCATTATTACCGAAGTGTTAAAGTGTAATTTATCACCATAACAGTATTATTAGAGCTGCAAGCATAGAAAACACATAAGTAGGAACCTAATCTAAAGTGCAATAATTACATACTTAGCAATGGCTATTAGGTATGCCTAATGTGTCTCAATAAGATCAAATGTTTCTATGAATGAATTGTAATGTAAAGCTGGTAAGAAGGTGACGCCAATGTCAACAATTTCATTTTATAAGAAGCATCTCGACCAGCTGTCAATAATTATTATGTATTGATAAATTGCATATTAAAATTAACAGGTCATACTCAAATACGCATGTAATGCTTTAAGCTACTATTACATTTGTAGCATGCTTAAAAACCATACCAAATATGTGCACGCTTAATGAACTGTCCATATTTGCTATCAATAAGCATTCTATTAGCCATCATCTGTTAGCATGCTTAAAAATAAGCAACCTGTTTACACGTGCTAAAGCATCCCACCACACTTCCCCTTCCACCCGCATTAATGGTAGCATGCTTAAAAATCGACCGGTTGAGCATGCTCAAAATAAGCATGCTACTTAATTGCACTTGTTCAAAAGTAGCATGCTTTATGCATGAAAATAAGCATGCGTAACAAGTACCTTTACGATGTCAAGCCACATCTTTTTAGGTCTACGGTGTAAGAAAATCATGTAATAAAAGTCATATTGGTCTCGTCATCATTTTATTGAATTCTTATGCTATTTTATTTAAATATTAATATTAATTTGTTTTTAGAGACAAGCTTGTAGATATCCACAAGCTTGTCTCTAAAAGCCATTCAATAAATACTTTTGATTGTTTCCTATTTTCTTATAATTCAATATTTAAAAGTATTTCTGTAAAAAATGTAGTCTGTTCTTTATAGTATTAGAATAGACTAATTACCTTAGTTCATAGTATTAGTAAGTTAGAAAGGTTGTAGAAGTTATTTAATATGTGTCGTCTGATGCTTAGATAATTGAAGGACTTGATAAATGAGTAAGATAAGATAATTGATAAGATAAACGTCGCTTTTACAAAGTCGAAGGCAAGTGCGGCACTATAATATATTCTACCAATCATCTAATAAGTACATCACTTACACAGTTTTAAAGAACTTAATTCAAATTAATAATACGTAACATAAAGTAATACATTTTTAAGATAAAATTATAGTACTTTGAATAACTATCAACAGTCGTTCTCTACAATTGAACTATACAGGAGGTATCGGAAAATATTTGAATCCCTTTAACCACCTTTTCTACTTATTCTAACAACTTTTAGAAATTCGTCTAGTTAAATTCGACCTTTCCAAAAAAAAAAAAACGGTCACGTAACATATTACGTATACGTATTTTCGGAGAAGCGAATTTCTCCGAGATTTTATGGGGAATCAAGAAATATTTCGAAAATTTTCCTAAAGTCGAAGAACAAATGTTTTTCAGAATGGTTCGTAGAAGTGGTGATTATAGAGATGTAACTGATTACCGATATACCCTGTATAGTCTGCTATAATAAGTAAATGTATCTACTTATTTATAAATAAGATTCAATAGGAGAATCGCTACACGACGCTCTATCATCATAAAATTAATATCTTAAATTAATCAGTTTTGTCTGATATTAAGTAACGTCTAAGTACAGATCTGGTAACGTGTTAATAACGAGGAATTCACGACCGAATAATTAAGCCCGTCTCTTTCACACGCGCCGTGCGTCCCTTTTGTTTCAATGTTTTGTTAGGCATGCATTCTATACCTCTTAGATAACTGGCTTTTTGTTCTGTTAAAGTGAATATTGATAGAATATAGAAAAATCTCGTGATTTTGTATTCATTTTCAATTATGATTTGGGATTCTTTAACTTATGTAATGTTTAAATACGGGCTTACTAAATAATATTATCAACCACTTGGTATGAAACTAACTGTATTGTTCCGTGAACTAATCCGGAAAAAATATGACTAAAGCCAATATTTAATTAATATCTCTAGTCTAGTTAAAATAAAAGCGATCAAACGTTTATTTGGACTCAATAATCCACTTATGATGATGAGGTAGGTAGTTCTATGATAATAACATTGTATGGCCAGGTGGCTTGACATTACTTACAAGGAGAAACGCACATCCATGTATACAAATCCGTCAAACTTCAACTGATTTGAGAATCAATTGAAGTTTGACCTTAATGTCAAAACGTCTGGTTCAATATCTATTTGGGAAATTTGACTGTAACCTGATGTCTGTCTGTCTGCAGGTACTCTCCAGCACCCACATTTCCTGAGTCGGGAGTGAAGGCTACATTAAAAAAAAATAATTCAACCCACTGTTTTGGCAACCCCTGGTTCGGTATCGCCAAACTGAGCACTGTTTCTAGAAGGCAACTGGAGCGGTGCTCGTCGAAACCTTATGGTGTGCTATTTGTGACGGGCTCACTTACTAATTTTGGTAGGAACAACATCTGCCTGTCACGCACGAGCCCCCAATATGATAAACTTCTCCTTAAAGTATGCCTCGCGATGGCTATGCCCCTAAACATATACTGTACTGTAATATACATACTTTAAGCCTTACGATGAGTTGCAGAAAGCGTCATTTACCTGAATAAATTCTCCAAGATAATAAGTCCGTTTCATTTGTCAATAGAATAGACAAGGACAGAATAATACTTAATAAAGGATTAACTATAATTGCGCTTTCAGCAAGTCACAGCTTAAAAAAATTAAGATTACAACATTCTTAACGAAAATAGCGATTCACCAACAGAAAGTACAAATGTAATTAATATAATAAAAGAAAAGCAAATAGGTGTTAAAATGTTGTTATCCCTTTTACTTCTAAGCTAATGCACAGACGCATTCTTTATACCTTTTACCCTGATACAATAAAAAAAACGAGAGCATATTTCACTATTTAAAAGACCACCCCACCCCCTCCCGTCTATCCACTACCTCAAAATTCTATCCCAGCTGTAACAGACCACTGCATATTCAAGATATTTCTGTGCGTCCAGTGAAAAGTGGTACAAGTCAACTTATATCGAATTTGATTTTCTTCTTGCTACTTCATCACAAAAAAAAAAAACTATTTCGCTGTCTGATCAGACATGCACAAAAATTCTCTATTTTTCCGTCTGATCAGACAGAATAATAAAGGATATTTTTGTGATGAAGTAGCAAGAAGAAAATCAAATTCGATATAAGTCGACTTGTATCTCTTTTCACAGGACCCACAGATTCAATATGGAATGCGCAAAGGCTTTAGGACAATCAAAAAGAAAATAATGAAGCGTTGTCTTCCTCCTCTTCTGTAGAATTTTAGAAAATTTTCCGTCTTTTTAAAGATACAAATTATGTCGATTAAAGCTAAAGATGATTCGGCCCACATACATACAATTCCCTTATGCCTATCAGGAAACCCATACATATCTAATTACTAGGTGGTTTCACAAATTCTAACATAAGAATTTCATGACTTCTTGATCCCTGTCCGTGTCATATTTTGCATGGCTCCTTCCCCAGTGTGACGTCACATACAAAATTTAATTTAGTATTCACAGGATTCTATCATCATCCATCACAATATTAAGTAAAAGTACAAACCTATTAAAACTTATATGCGAAGTGGTTATATAACACCCTCGGCCCTTTTGACATGTGTGACGTAATGGGGACAATCAAGTGTGAAAAATCCACTAGATGGCTTAATACAAAGTGATTGGTCATTTAGAAGTTAGATTTATTTTTATAAGAAGAACTGTTGAAGTTGGACCTCAGTACAACAGAAGGTAATTACGGAATCTAGCGGATTTTAAACGATAGTCCTCATTTATGTTTGGTCCCTAGTTAGCCTATCTTTCAATCTTCTTCCGTATTAGCCTACACTTAAAGCTAACTTTCACTTGATTCATCTCTTGTTGAGACGATACCACAGCACGGTGCAGGTGAGTAGGTGCATGAGGACCGTGGTTGAGAGGACCAGAGCCATGTTACCGCCGACGTCCACTTCGGCCATGTCCATCTCTGTCAGAAACTTGCTGGGCGTGATGTAGTGGCAGTACACTGGAATAAAATAAAAAAAGATAAAATTTAATAAAATGAGACAACATCATACCGGTTTGGCAGGAAACTGGACCCCGAGATCCGAGCTCCCCAATCCTAGTGGAAATAAACACTATATCTGTGAGTATGTCCGACCACGGTTATTTGGCACGTAGCAAAAGTCGGAACTAATGCTGTTTTGACATTTTCGCCTAGAAAAAACGTTGTGCAACGCCCTCTTGTCAATATCACTGAAGTGCATTCTGATCGTGGTCGGGCTGTTACTTACAGCCCGAAAAATATTTAAAAAAAGAAGAGTCCACCAGTCAATGAAAATAGATCGTCATGTACGGGGATGTGTAATTAATTTGTTTAATATTTATTCATGAAATGAGGGAAACACCGTGAGGAAGTTCTGGTCCCTGGGAAACTGCACATTTATCAATTGTTGACAATTATTCTGAACGTATAATCATGGTCTAATTGGTGTAGTTCCCTGCTCTAAGTGCTGAGAAGGTCAGACGTCAGTAGATTAATTGTAATTACCAGACATGCCAAATCCTGGATCTGGTCGAAGCAAAATAACTCTAAAACAACGGCTTTGGACGCAGCTGGGGATGACACGCTGAGTTTGCGTTGATGCACACATCATCGCAAGCTCAGCGTGTCATTCACACAGCGCAGATTCACAAGCCGGGCGTGGCAGACGACGCCGTGCACCTCCAGTCCGCTTGTGACCACGACTGTTGTAACGCACTCGAAACGTCAAGCTGTGAGTAGATGTTACTATGAATATGTACTTACATATAAAAATAACCGCGTTTTGTCCCGTGTACATTAATTATTTGTATAATGCAACGCTAAAAATTAAAATCTTAGTATATCTTACTTTTGGAGCAATGTATCTTCGTCCTATTGAAGCCGTATACCGAGTGCACGGCCACGTGGAAGCCAGCTCTGAAGTAGGAGATGTGGTGGAGCCAGCGGAAGGGATACGGCGTGTCCGACAGCGCCAGGCAGAACCCAAACACGGAGAACAGACACGCCACCACTGGGCCCACGAACACGGCGATCTGAGGAATTGCGGGTAGATGTTGAAAAGGCAATTTTTTTAAATATGGCTTTACCCGAAGATAATTTGCCAATGTCAAGTAACTTATTGAGACTAAGTAGGTAATCAACAGTCGAAATCAGTCAAAGTCACTCAATAAATACCTTGGTCGGTGTAGTGGACCCTATGAAATAACCCCACGCCTGGGCACATAGGGAGGTGGCGACGATGGTGGCCAAGAACAGGGTTGCTCTGGTCGGTTCCAGAGGGTTGTCAGTTAGCCAGTATGAGAGCACGACGTACGAAACGCACGATATCATCTGGAATGAAATTCGTATTTTTATTCTTAGTGGCCACTTTTACTAATCTTGCTGGAGATTATTGTGAAATGAATGAACATAAAAATCACAATGCCTTTTTTGCATTTCAAAGCATTTAGCCTTGAACTAATATCGGTGTCGCCACTGAACCGTAAAAATCATGCGGCTTCTCAATGAGTTCATTTAGGTTCGAATCCGAGTATGCACTTATGGATTTTTTAATTCTATGTGCACATTTCTACCATTAGTTCAGCGAAGAGGAAAAACATGGTGGGAAAATCTGCACATTTTGGATAGTTCCTGATACGCGTAACCATGATTCCGTTGGTCTAGAACAGGTCGATTCTCGAAATATGACCACAAATGACGACCGTCTACGCATGTAATCTCATGACGAAATGGCTCATTCTCAATTTGACACATTATAAAGGCTTAGACTAAACATATTCTATGTTTAATTGAAAATGTTTTTTGTCTTAAGTCTTTACTTCATGAGATCACATGCATAAACGCTGGCCATTTGTGGTCATCTTTCGTGAATCGACCTATAGTCTCCTCGGTCTAAGGGTTGCGAAGGTCAGACGGCAATTGCTTCATTGTAATTACCAAATTTCTCAAATCCTGAATCATGGTTCAAGTACCTACCCTCGGGCTCCAAAGCGGAGACTTAGGAAAAAAAACGATGAAATAATGATGGTGAGATAAATATGAAATGGTTTTTGTTTGAAATATTAGAATGTGGAAAAATAGATTTAGAATTTGAACGCTCGTTTAAGGCGACGGGTAGCCCTAACTAGCGACACCAATAGCTTTAAATTATTTCGGAGCGGGAGTCTCTAAGGAATATTTATACTATTTAGTTAATTATTTAGCACTACTCTTTCTGTTTTTGCACTCGAAACTTGAATTAACGCCATAAGTGGTCGTTTTTGGAGGTAATTCAAATTTCGAGTACAAAAGCATCGAGATCTAAAAGTTAAGCATAAGTATTAAATAAATAGTATAAGTGTTTTCCGAGAGGCTGCAGCTTTGAAATTGTTAAAAAGATATCCGGTTTAGTAGCTAACAATGTAAATCAATTGGCGTCGCTAGTGTGCCCTACCCGTCGCCTTAAGGTGACGGGTAGGGCACACTAGCGACGCCAATCGATTTTAATTATTAGCTTTTAGACCTTTTTTAAACAATGTCGGGGCTACAACCTCTCGGCAAACACTTATACTATTTATTAAATAACCATGCACAAATGTTAGGTCCAACGCGTACGCGAAAAATTGATAACCGCCAAAAGCAGTCACTTTTAGCGTGAATCAATTTTTCGCGTACAAAAACGGACCCAACATTTGTGCACAGTTATTTATTAAATAGTATAAGTGTTTGCCGAGAGGTGGTAACCCCGAAATTGTTTAAAATAGATCCGGATTAGTATCTGAAAATTAAAATCGATTGGCGTCGCTAGTGTGCCATACCCGTCGCCTTAAGTGTTTAAAACCTCACCTGAAAAGGTAGTTCCACTGCTAAAATAGAGACTATGTAAGGCCCCAACTTGTACCAGCGATTGAAATACTCTCCTTTTAGTATATCCATCTCCAAAGGAACTGAAATAGAAAAAAAATATACATGTAGTTACAAAATCTTCCTAAGGAAATACAATAGTAGGTATAAATATTTAAAGCTAATTAGAATGAATTAATGAGTTTTTAAAAACGAAACTGAAGATATTGAACACCTATGTATATTAGCGTTTATATTTTATTTTACTTAGGTATGTCAGGTGTACGGGGGTACCAACGCTGGCGTTACACGGGCCTCCACCTCAGCTTGGTAGGGACAGCTCGGCGCTCCCGGCTGACAACCTTTTTTGACCTTTGTACCATATTTTAATTTAACTGGTGAAATGTGGCAGCCCGGTGTGGTTTATGTGCAAGAAGGTTATATTATAACTTCGTGTATATGTGAGACTCGCCGTCTGGGCAGTGTTGCTAGATCCGTTTGTAACATTTCATCAAATTAATTTTTTCCTCCAAAATGATACGTTTGTTAACTATTTTTTCCCATACGTATTAAATCAGGAAATAAAACTAATTAAGTGTTATAAAACACGTTTGAAGTAAAGTGAAGTATCAGTATATCTATACTGTCCCACTGCAGGGCAAGGCCTACATCTTAGAAATAAAGCCATCGCTACTATGATGGAATTAGGCTTAATCATCACGCTTGCCACGTGACAAAACACGTTTATTAAAGAAATTTAAGGATCGCACGCTCTTTTAAAAAAGTTTAAGTCAAGTTCAGTTTATTCTATGTTTTATTAAACTGAAATATCTAAAATGCTAATAAATATCATTCACTTAAATTGCTGGCATTCGCGCGCGAAACGTAAAGTGTTTTTTTGTCGATGTCAAAATTACGTTTATAAATAACAATGTAGAACTAATTTTCAACATTAAACATGAATACGAGCAAAATTCCCCTTGATTTTTTTTCCCCAAACATTTCCCAAAATATCCCTAACAACATTATTTTTTCCCGGAACTGCGAAATAAACCCAAATCTACCAACCATGCGTCTGGGAATGCGGTCCAGACATATCCATCAAAACATCAGAGCCCGATACTCATTCCCATATTTGGAGGAGATAGGGATACTTTGTGTGTTGCAAACGAACCTTTTTTCCCAGTCAAGCATTGGCTTAGCTTTCCCAGTCAAGGATTTTTCCTAGGAGAGTCCAGGACCTAGAGGCTTGATAACATCGTTTGCTACGGGGGGTCTACGACGGATGTTTGTGAGGCGCCCACAAGCGCGGGGAAGTCTGTGGTTTTTACTTTCTTTTCTTTCTTTCTTTCTTCTTTAATACTTACATGATAGCGTTACGGACATCTTCCCAGTGTAGACTACCAGCAACATCGACCCGTACAGGTAGACGTAGTTCCCTAATACTGTGCTGGCCTCGCTGCCCACTCCTGAGTACAGGTAGCCGAAGATCAGCGCGATCACCACGTGGGCAGCCACTCGGTACATGAAAAGCGACTGAAAAAAAAAAGTCATATTATACTATTAAGACGTATGATATGTGAGTTAGACAATATTTATTCAACGACTTGGCTGCCTCGGTGGCACAGTGGTTAGTTGAGCTCACTTTGAAGCGACGGCTGCGCAAGAGATCCCGGGTCAGATCCCCAGGTCGGGCCAAAAATTTCTACCTAAGTTTTCAGTAAGAAATTCTTAGTGGCAGCCCGTGGAAGTGGGCGGTCTTGTACCCCCGTGCCTCGGAAAGCATGTTAAGCTGTTGCTCCTGCGCCCGATCCCTTTCCGGTCGTGTCACATTAGGGTCCCATCGGAATATGAGGGTAAGGAAATAGAGTGCACTTGTGTTTGAGCACACACTTGAGCACTATGATATATCCTGCGTACGTGGCTGATCATTGAGATTGGCCGCCGTAGCCGTAATCGGTTGGAGGATATTATTCTAAGATTAAAGACTGGTTTACATATTACGAGGCTACAGCGCACGAGTCACTGTGTGGACGTCACTTACGAGTTTTAGAGAATTAATTAATTAATGAATAATTAATTCAATAAAAACTTGAGATCAACATTCATTCCAATTATTTAATGAGTTAAAAAACTTTGCTGTAAATTGGAATAAATTGGCATTGTAAATTGGTAAGCATATGAACCAACTTAGATTAAATCAAATAGAGGGGTACTAAACCTATTTGAAGTGGCTCATTCACATCACATAAGAAGCTGTGGAACCATGGTGAAGCGAGTAAACATTTGTTTCATTTTAAGTAGTTAGGTAGTAAATACCCTATATTTTTTTTCTTAATTTATCATCATCATTATTATTTCAGCCAATAGACGGAACTGCCACTGCTGGACCTAGCAGATCGTAGTATATTTGTGATAGCAATGTTCTCCACATTGATCGTTTCTGTGCCGCGCGAATCCAAAAGATTCCCGCAACCTCAGCAAGTCGTCTTTCGTACTCCTATATAAATAGCATTGGTATATTCTACTTACATAATTTCTCGTAGTCATTAAATAGTTCCTATAAAGCAAGATCCATGTTTGCCGGAGAAGGCCAGATTGTCTGTATATGGTTTTTGAAGTTTTCTGTTGATGTTTCGAATTCACTAGTAGGTGCTTTGATTTAAGTTCTGTGCTTATGTCTGAAACAAGAAATACATAATTATGTTATTTAAATTACAACTAAGGAGCGCTGATAGCTGGGTTACTCAGCGTAATAACAATATTTGTTCTAAGTACATTTGAACGGTATGGGTTTTTATTACCTACAACTTAGTACTTAAAGTGTTCAAAATATAATTAAGTGTTGTTTTTTTCACAGGCAATTGTTTAAAATAACGCTATTTACTTAAAAGGTACTATAATGTTTGTGTATTTAATCATGTATTTTTACCATTAGCTGGGCAGTGAGGGAAAACATCGTGAGGAAATCTGTTTTGGATAATTTCTGAAACGTGTAACCTTGATTCAGTTGGTCTGGTTCGCCTATTGAAGGGTTGCGAAGGTCAGACGGCAGTCATCATCATCATCACTAGACGTCTATTGCTGGACATAGGCCTCCCCCAATGTTCTCCACACAGATCGGTACTATGCCGCCCACATCCAATGGATTCCCGCAACGTTCACCAGATCCTCGGTCCACCTTGGGGGGGAGGGGCTGCCACGGCTGCGACTTCATAGATGGCAGTCGCTTCATTGTTATTACCAGACTCCGCAAATCCTGAATCATGGTCCAAGGGTACCCTGGTCTATAAAAGCGACAGCTTTGGATGCAAAGTGGATTTACACGTTAAGATGAAGAAGAACGCTTTACTTAAAAGGTTAGGTAGTACCTTTTAAGTAAAGTGTGCTCTTTATTTAAAAGTTACTACCTAATACCCTTTAAATAAAGTGCATTCTTCTAGAGTAGGTAATATGTTTGTGTTTTTTTTTACAAAGGTTACACTTAATTGCTTTGGTAAATGAAAGAAATACAAAGTGCAAAAATATTAAGTGTCTTAGGTAAGATAAATGGTTTTGGTAAATAATTATCAAATCATATTGTTCAAGTGACACTGCTCGACCTTTTTTTTGCTACTGTAATTAACATGTCCATGACTATTATTTTTGTGACTCTTTGTCATAATTATGACAAATATGCCATTGTTGTATATCATTAATATTTTGACATTACATTTCAATGTCATTCATATGTACCTGTGCACGACGCACCTTATTTTAGTTTATGTAAGTTTGTCTATGATATGTATTTTTGATACGTCTTTTGTTTTGCTGTCTTATTGGTCTATTTTTCTATACTTTGCTAGATACATAGTTTTCCGTTTCATCCAGTGTTTTCATCCCTTATCCCTAAATTTTTAACCAGCACACTACAGTCCCGTACAGTACCTACATTTATAATATTATTATAACAATGGTTTATTGTAGGTATAGTATTTACCAAATGCCTCGGTGGCGCAGTGGCTAGTGGGTGACGGCTGCGCAAGTGCGCTTGTACCCCCGTGCCTCGGAATGCACGTTAAGCTGTTGGTCCTACGCCCGATCTCTCTCTGGTCGTGTCACAGTAGTGTCCCATCGGAATATGAGGGTAAGGGAATAGAGAGTGCACTTGTGTTTGCGCACACACTTGAGCACTATAATATATCCTGTGTACGTGCCTGGTCTTTGAGATTGGCCGCCGTAGCCGTAATCGGTTGGAGGATATTATTTACCAAATAGACATGTCCCAAAAGTTCCTACTACCTGTTTTTTTGTACTCGCATGTACAAAAACAGTTTGAAGAGATTTTTTCAGACGCAACGTATTTTACACGCAGTCTAGGGGGTTAATCTCGAATCCTTAGACATCAAGTCGCATTCGAAATACGAACGAACGAAGAATCCATGGCCAAAGACGCGCTGACGTGTCTCGAGATCATATGAAAAAACCTTCCCAATAGTTCCCAGGACAGCAGGAGGTAATCTGGGGGCGTATTATCATGGATAAATAAACGCACAAATTCTCTATGAAGATGCCATAAAAACTCGTCTGTCGAGCGTTTTATCTATCGGTTTAGGGTAGATCATTCTAATTAGTAATTACAACACCAAGCTCAGTTTAATCGATACCTAAACATCGAGTCGACGTCTACTCCGTATGTTAATGCAAACGAGACTTGTTTTAAAATACAGCGTTGTCCGACATCCGTTATGTCACGTTGATTAACATTTTCATCCAATGAGACATCTATTGCTCTGTGTCTGTATATAAATTAGCCGGTAGTTGACACACAAATGTCTGTCTGACTTTAATAGCAGTTGAAAGAAATTCAACATCTTCTATAAAACATACAGTCAAGGAAACTTTAGATGCCAATCTTTGACACTGCACGATAAAGAGGAAATATTTGTATTTTTATATATTTTCTTAAAACGACTAAAACAAAAATTATTGGACAGCTGTTACAAATCCTCTAACTAGAAAAAAGCTGCATTATTCTTTAGTCAAAGTCAAAATCAAAAGATTCTTTATTTGCATAGGCTTGTACACAGCACTTACAAACTTTTGTAACTGTCACAAAATAGAATGAAGCAAATTAGAAGTGAATTATGAAGTAAACTGAAGTAGACCAGTACCCAAAGGTGGCTCTGTTAACAAGTATGGTGTATGTGTCAGCCATCATTTCACTCAACCATATTAAAGGGAATGAATGACCCGCCACATAGCGCCACCACCTCAGGGACATTTGAGTGAGCATTTAATATGTAGGCTACCTTTGATGATGATGGTGATGTCACATCCCTACGGGATAACATTATTTAGGGAGAGCTAGCTAGTAATAGATAGAAGAAGATGTTGTGAAAAATAATATTTATAAACGTTAAATAAACCTATTGTTGAAAAATATTTAAAAACCTGTTGCGGAAAAATAATATAAGTAAAAATGTGTTGATAAAAACTAAGGTCGACTTTTTGACCGTAAACGTTATTGCGTTATCATTAGATTTCTGTTACAGTACCAAAATTTTAATTTCAAATCATATTAAGCACTTAGAAGTGACCTCAACTTGAATTGCAAGATTTGAATTGTACTGTCTAATAGTAGGAAGACACTACACGGGAAAACTGGTAATTCGTGGATGAACCACCTAAATGCGGACCAGTTGCATCGCCCTCACATAAATTTTCAATTTTTTTTATATGAGAGGTGGCAGACGATTGCCACCTCTCATATAAAAAATTTATTGATTGTAATTTGTTGTCTTGTTCCTCTATGTGTATGAAGCGCAAGGCTTACTTCGCCTAGGCCTTTTCTCATAGGTCTCGTCAGAAAATGTGATGAGTCACGCCTCCTTTAACCAGTTTGGTGTAGTAGTAAAATAATACACTCTTACCAAGAGGGCTAGGTAACGCAGGAATGGTAGGTACATGGGCATCCCAGGATCTGACGGCGGCGGGGTCCGGCTTGTACACGTCCATGGTTTTGGCTGCTCGCACCAGGTCTACTTCGTATTCTCCCGATGCCACTTCCATCACTGCAAAAAAAGTTATGATTACGCAAATAAAAAACAATAGAAGCATAATAGCATAATAGTTCAGTGATAAAGCAAGACTCTTCGATACTATTTTCACCGTGGGAGAGCCACGTTTCGGCATGAATGGACCGGCTCGACCGGAGTGATACCACGGCCTCACAGAAAACCGTCGTGAAGCAGCAATGTGCTGTGTTTCGCTGCATGGGGGACAATCCGGGGGAAGGGGGGGTTTAAAGGTTGGCACCGCACTTGTGTCTCCATTGATGTCGCGGGTGTCCATGGGCGGCGGCAATCGCTTATCATCAGGTGATCCGTTTGCTCGTCTGCCACCTATCGCATTAAAAAAAAAATAACAAAATTAAGATAAGATTTTCCCTTATTTCTTGATGATTTCTCTCCTTCCAGTAGGTAGTAATAAAAAATAAATCAAATAGCAGTTTAGATAGACGTCCAGTTAAAAAAAGAAAGAATTGTAAGTGATATGTGCAATAAATATATAAGTATTTGAAAGCATCATAAGAAAACACCTAATGTCTTAATTGTTATCACCCTTATTATTAAGATTTATTAACCCAATGTCAAGTGCAACGTCCACTATGACGTAGCTTTAAGCCTAAGTAAATAAGAACCTCCATTGACGTGACGAGTCACAACTTCATTCGAAAATACCGTCATTCGTCGTAAAATTTAAAATAGCGATCTCCCTGACTTCGCGGATGTTAATGGGCGGCGTTGATTACTTTCCATCAGGTGACTCGTTTGCTCGTTTGTTGCCTCTAGTATATAAAAATATTATTCATAATTTGGAATAAGGAAGAAGTCGTTAAGAATACTTAAGGTGATGGGTAGGGCACACTAATCCGGAACCGGATCTATTTTAAACAGTTTCGAGTTACAACCTCTCGGCAAACACTTATACTATTTATTAAATAACCATGAAAAATGTTGGGTCCAACGCGTACGCGAAAAATTGATTCACGCTAAAAGTGGCCTTTGGCGGCATTCAACTTTTCGCGTACAAAAACGGATCCAACATTTGTGCATGGTTATTTAATAAGTAGTATAATTGTTTGCCGAGAGGTTGTATTCCCGAAAATGTTTAAAATAGATCCGGTTTAGTAGCTGAAAATTAAAATCGATTGGCATCGCTAGTGTGCCCTACCCGTATATTTAGTAATAAGTTTCCTGTATTTTAAAGCATCTATGAAGCTACGTCTCCGTTAACATCCGGCGTTAACATTGACATGCAACTATTAAGACCCGACTTATCGGCGAGAGAACGCCAAAAGATTTCTATTGATTGTAGCGATTATGAGAGATTTTTAAAAAAAGTACATCTTGAAATACTTAAAGAAATTAAATATATATATTTATAAGACATAACAATATTTTTTACACGCGTCAAGTAACAATAATTTTCATAATTGCTAAACGTGGCCTCTTTTAGCAATCATGCAGATTATTGTTGCTGGTTGGTAGAAATTATTTCATTAGTTTGTCTCATAAGACTGTTAATACTTTCCTTCAAGTATTAAAGGAAGTTATTAAAAACTTTTTTTTAAATATCTCTCAAAGTCGCCACAATGAACATGACGTAGAGTATTCTAACTTCTTGTGTTTAAAGTGAAATCACTGTGTGGGGTAATCATCTATGTCTTAAAACAAACGATGCATGAAATACTCGCGCAAGTACCATAATGGCGACACTGTGTTAATATGTTAGTGTTAGGTGAGAAATATTATTTATCCCACATTCTTATTTTACACTAGATAGACTCACAACCACAGAAATAGGTAACGAGGTGCATTTTAGTAGAATAATCTGTGGTAACATTCATCGAGAATTGTATAGTAGCCCTACGGTTATTTGGCACTTAGCAAAAGTCGGAACAATGCTGTGTTGACATTTTCCCATAGAAAAAATGTTAATAACACACTTAAAAATTTAATCTCGTGATCAGGCGGGACTCGAACCGACACCTTCCACAATCCAGGTGGATTTTCTACCAATTAGACAACTGGACGCGTTACTAAGCTGACGAAATTTCTAAGTGCTTGAATGACATGAGCTTAGTAACGCGTTCAGTGGTCTAGTTGGAAAACACTACCCGGATTGTGGAAGGTGTGGGTTCGAGTCCCGCCTGAACACGAGATGAAATTTTTAAGTGTGTTATTTACTTAAGAATAAATTGCAAGAGATTGCTATAAAAACTATTATCTATCGAAAAAAAACATGTTTTTTTATGTGATAGGTGGCAGACGAGCAGACGTAACAGTGGAGTCACAAGTGCTCTGCCAACAATTAAACCCCCCTTCCCCCGCCCGGTATCCTCACGAAACACAGCACGGTGCTGATTCACGCCGGATTTCTGTGAGGCATTTGTACAACGCCCTTCTGTCAATGTCACAGAAGTGCCTTCTGATCGTGGTCTCATTGTAGGACTGTTTTATCGGATATTGCGGTATTGAAACGGTGGAGTATAACTTTAGCACGTCTAGGTAGTGATACTTAATTTTAAAGATATGTATGGTGAAACGACGAGTTGATGAAAATTATTACCAAAACATAGTGTAGGACGCTTTGCGTCACAATGGACTGATGATTTTAAAACATGGGGTAAGTGAAAATTTGATGCAGATTACGCGGAACCAGGATAGGTGACATTTATGGGGCAACACCCTAACACCTGTAAGGAGAAGACGAAGGCTCGCATAATGGTTAGGAAAACCACTGATAATACAACTTTCATCAATCAAGATTCGTATCAAAACCATTTAATTTTTTACAAAATTCGGAGCAGACGACGAACTGATGGCGGTAATCACTTACCATCAAGTGATCTGTCGTTCACAGACATCTGCAAAACTAGAGGAGACACAAGTGTGCCTCCAGCCTTTGTGAAAGCTTTTCAATTCAAACCTTTAAAAAAACGCGTATTCCGCGCTTTTCTAAAAGGTTTCAATTTCGTATTGGTTCGGAAATACTACAGGCAATGTATCTATTTCAAGTTCGATTTTATGCCTTAAATCAAACCGGTTCATTACGTTCACTTTCCGCTAAATCTCAACACTATGACAGTTGCTTTCAAATTGTGTCTATTAGCACAATTATGTAAGGCGCAATTCATTTCTCACGATTACGAGTAATCGATGTTTGTCTTCTCGATCCCTCGACCTGATGATGAATGCAGGCCACGTCTCTTAACGTGCAATAATTGTGATGAATGTAAACGGATTGCGTCACTCATTTAGTAACGTGTAATATAACCTAGAGTAAGAGTTAGGGCAAAAGAATCGAGCCCGCGCGTGTATCATCGTGCGCATTAGAATGTTTAATAAGTTACCTCAAAATATTATTGATTTACCGGTTCACAAGTTTAAGTTGCATGTAAAAAACTGCCTGATGCAGAAAGGAAAGTAGATGATTTTTTGGTTGATAAGGATTCCTGGACATGTTCTCTTAGCCTGTTTTCTAATGTATAATTAAGTTCATAATTTTTCTTTTATGATTTATCTAAACGATATTGATTGTAAGCATTGTATATCATACTGTCACTGTAATTATAATTTGTATAAGAATGAAAATTACCATATTATTTGAAAAGAATTACTACTGAGTTTCTTGCTGATTCTTCTCGGTAGAAATTGACATTCCGAATCAGCGGTAGATTACATAGTATTTGACATTCATAAATGTTCTGTAATGGACTTAAATTGAATAAAGACATTTTTGATTTGATTTTGATTTGATTTCACTTCTTATACCAGTTGTATCTGTGAACATTTACATCCCTTTAACCACGTGTTCTACCAACCATTCTGAACAACATTTGATTGACTTTTCGAAATTCATCAAAAAATGGTTCGACTCTCCATACAAAGTAACCAAGTCACCGACTGAAAAGTTGAATTTTTTCATGCAAATTACCAAAATTGATAGAACAAATTTTGTTCATAATGGTTAGTAGAACACGTGGTTAAAGGGATGTAAATGTATTTCATAGTAGGTATATTTAACAATCGACTTACTGAGTGAATAAATTAACTTTTTTAAATGAAATATTTTAGATGAAAAATGTTTAAATTAGTAAGGTAATGTATCACGGTAGATTACTGCCTAAAATTGTATTGTAAATAATTATGGTGAGAACATAAAACATTCTTATTTATTTTTTGTTATGAGATTTATGTAAGTAGAATGTCATTGTATATGATATTACGTAGATAAATACAATAATATAAAAAACGTCTTATTGTAATACGGAAATTACGTGTTAAAGTTATTTCTGCTTGAGTTTTCCATGTAAGTAATGTGATAGACCGTCGTATGGTCAAAATTTGATTGTTTAGTTCTCTGCTGTAAATTCAAACCATAATTTAATTCATCATAAGTAACTATTCATGAAATAATCACATTTGAAAATCATAATACGAGTGAATCCAATCTATTTTGTAAGTAAAGTATGAAATAGTGCATGTTTTGAAATTGATATCGAGAAATTTATTTATTGAGTAATACATCATGTACAATGTCAACAAATCTTTAAATGTAATGGTAAGTGCTACACGTACCCTGTTAGGGTGTAGCAAGGTTATTAGTATATAGTTTCGTCATAAATCCACATAAATCGAAATGTTTGTATAATCGTGTCGTAGGTAGGATAACGATAATTACACAATATGTGCACCCAAACAAACGATTAGTCCAACAAATGAAAGGGTAGGTATTACACTTGTTTATGTTATTGAAGTGTAATCAGACAGACTTGAAAACATAATAAATATGTGACATGTACTCGTATCTACTGAGGAATATGCTTATTTAATGAGACATATGCGTTTAAATGTTTTAGGAGACATTTATGTAAATTATTATTGCAATACCTATATACTTAGTTATCTATTATTACGTATACGAACTAGAACCCATTTTCTTTTATACTTTCTATGCAAATGAATTGTCCTTATCACTTAGTTCCAATATTACAGGGAGAGGGTTACAGAAAGTTAGTACTGCAGTGTTTAAAAAAACTGAAAATACTTAAATTATGTATTTTTTACATTATAGCGGACAAACGAGCAGACGGCACACCTGATGGAAAGTGATCACCGCCGCCCAAGGACATCTGCAATACCTGAGGTATCACGCATGCGTTGCCGACTCTTAAGAAAGGAATATACCCTTTTCTTTAAATTCACCAGGTCATATCTGTTCGGAAACACCACGGATGACAGCTGGTTCCACACTTTTACTGTTCGTGGTAGGAAATGACGTGAGAAACGCACTGTCATCGTCAGCCTATTTAAGTCCCCACTGCTGGGGCACGAGCCTCCCTCAATCACATGAGGGGTAATTTCCATACTCACCACGCTTGGCAGACGGGTTGGCGAGGGTTTTGGTATATATGCAGAGTTTTCCTTCTCTGGGTGCTGATGATCATGCCAGCAGCTTTACCTTAGTCGCCTTTTACGACACCTCGGTAAGAGTGAGGGTGGCCTACTTTGCCGGGGACCGCACGGCGGAGAAACGCACTGTAGTCGATATAAATCCATCCAGGTGATGTGGATGGAATTTGGCTTGGAGAGATAAATTATGTTTATTTAGTTTTAATTGGTATAACTAAATAACAATATTTTACCTCCTCATACCATATCATTTATTTTAATCTATGTTTGAATATAATAAATATTGACAAAACAAATACGACGCAATGTTATATTATATTTTTAAATTCGTTGCAGATAACGCTGGTTGCAGTGACACATTTTTATACACACTCGCAGTTATAAGATCCATTGGTTATTCACACGAATGACTTTGTGCAATGACACTTTGCTGTTATTAACTAACTTACGTCGTGTTTCTAGCGTGCTTTATCTTGAAACCGAGTATCTCCGGGATCATTTTTCACTAATTAGGTATTAGACATTTGTTTAAGCTGATATTATCAATGCCAAGATTAAAGGGTTCAAAGGTTTTTGTGATACAAAGCATACATAGATAGTATACGTACCTATGTATGACATAATTTCATTTTGCTAACTTGCTCGTAAATTCTATAGGTGAAGGAAAATGAACGTGAAAAAATCTGCACCACACTTCACATTAACAGTATCTAATAGCAAGACTGACGACTTATTATATGTATATTCTATGCTGACGACCTTTCTCCTTGCTCGTGAGGGCAGGGCCTATGATCCAGCAATCGAATCGTCAATTAATAGGTGTGATAATTGAGAACAAGTTCTATTGTCGTTGTATGGAAAAAGTTTATAGTTGAAAAACACAAGAGCGTTCTTCCCCATAATTTCGCAATGGGGGCTATCGCGTGTGCAAATCCGCTAGATGGCGTACTGTTAAACTAAGGTCCAACATCAACAGAATTGGTTGTTTAATTTGTCAAACTGACATTTTGACATATCACGTTTAAAAATAATCAATCAATATTTTTTGAGGACATCAGCCCCATTTAGATACAGGACGTACACACGGCGTCATGTCGAGTTACCCTTGTTGACCTTTGGACCGTCGTCAGGGGCACAAGTGCTATTTTTCCACTGCAGTGGGGTAACTTGATCTGACGCTGACTGTACACGACAGTAAGAATTGTAGCCAGTGAGCCACAACCACTGAAAATTTGGCGTTTATATGAAAAGTTTGGTAGTTTACGTTTTTGAAAAGTCATACTGGGTTGGATTTTAAATTAACTTAAGTTTTCCATTACTAATGAATTCTCATTAGAAAAGTAGAAAACTAAACCTAAAAGTGATGAAAATAGGGTTTAGTATTTTTTATTTACACTTACGAAAATCAGCTGGGTTGTGATAAGGCGGACATCTCAGCCCTGCGCTTTCTAACGCCGGCAGGAGATGCACTCTGGGCCCTTTGTACAGCGTCCTGCCTTCCGCCAGGCAGTACACCGAGTCAATCTTCTCAAACAGAAGCGCGGAGGGCTGGTGGATGGTGGCTATGAGGGTCCTGCCTCCTCTCGCCAGGCTGTTTAAAAGGGCTATGAGGGAAGCCGATGCTGAAGAATCTAAGCCTCTGTAGGAAAAAACAAAATGATACTATTTTGTTACGTATCTTACTCATAAATTATATTACATTTGCATTTATAATGAGTCTATAACAATAGAGTAAAGAGTACCCACAGTGTTAGATAGATAGATAGATACTCTTTATTGCACAACATACAAAACTTAAAAGCTAGGTATACAGAGATACAATGTACAATTTAGGCGGTCTTATCGCTGGGAGCGATCTCTACCAGACAACCTTCAGGTGTTATTTTTTTCTAAGTAAAAGATACAAATACAGAACACAAGTTGCTATGAGCATATTGTTATTCGTACCATAACGTCATTGGACTAATGCATAAATTAGCTTTGCCGATTAATCGATTATTTTCACACTTAATTAAATAATAGTCAATTGTACTATCAATAATATCGATTTTAATTTTTGGTCGATAGGTATAGTCAATTATAATCGATTATATCTATATTATTACGATTTTATGTAGAAATAATTGCAGATAAATCGATTGTATTGGCTTAATTCTAGTATCGATTGAATGGATAGTATCGTCAATTTAAGGTGACGGGTAGGGCACACTAGCGACGCCAATCGATTTTAATATTTAGCTACTAAACCTATTTTAAACAATTACGGGGTTACAACCTCTCGCAAACGCTTATACTATTTATTATATAACCACGCACAAATGTTGGGTCCGTTTTAATATGCGAAAAATTGATTAACGCTCTAAGTGGCCGCTTTCGGCGTGAATCAATTTTTCGCGTACGCGTTGGACCCAACATTTTTGCATGGTTATTTAATAATTAGTATAAGTGTTTGCTAATTTTTATTTTCTAATATGATCAGCCCACTGGCTGGTCATATTAGCCACAGAACTGACAGCCGTTGTAGCCGTAAAGTCCTTGAGTGGAGACCGCGACTCGGTAAGCGCAGTGTAGGACGCCCTGCGACAAGATGGGATGATGACATTCGAAGGCTGGCTGGTGTGGGCTGCATGAGAGTGGCCGAAAATCGGGAGCAGTGGCGTGCATTAGGGGAGACCTATGTCCAGCAGTGGACAATTGTGGGTTGCTGATGATGATGATGATGATAAGTGTTTGCCGAGAGGTTGTAACCCCGTAATTGTTTAAAATAGATCCAGTTTACTAGCTAAAAATTAAAATCGATTGGCGTCGCCAGTGTGCCGTCACCTTAAAAATCGATTATATCCAAAAATGAAAATCGATTTATTCGATAGTATCGATAGTACAATCTATTATTATTAGATTGTTTGAATACATAATCGATTAATATTGGATGTACAATCGAGTAACCGGCAACATTACTTCATATTATGATCTCTGCAGAACTGCGTACGTAGTATACAAAGTGTCTAGTGTAGGTACTTAGTGTCTAATCTTTTGAAAGATTTTGTAAAACCTCAGTAAATTATTGCGTTTACTATACAGCCTGTTCCCATTCTATTTTGTATGTATTATGCAAACAAAAAATGGACGAATATGTATATAGACTTCTTAATCGTACACTCTTGTCATATTAGTCGTGACCATGTCTCGCTCGATTTTATGCAATCTGCTTTGATGTTTGGAGGAGTGAGAGCATTAATTGCATATTTAAGAATAAATTACTGACATAATATAAATATTTCACAACGTCACATACGTTGATCTGACTCCGAGATAGGTAGCTCAACAAGCACCTGTGTTACGGATATCAGAACCAACAGCGGAATTACAAATATATACATATAATACTTTTTTTTTTTTTTTATATAATATGTATTTCATTAACGTTGAAAGCAGTTTACTAACACAATAACACACAGCGCAGCGCAAAGGAAGTGTCCTGAATTAAGATGTTGCTACTTACGTTGTGGGTTCGTCAAGGAACAGAAGGGAGGGATCTGAAAGCAGTTCTAGTGCCACGGCTAACCGCCTTTTCTGACCACCTGATAGGTCTCGGCAGAGAGTCTGGGAAGCCCCACTTAAACCCAGAAGTGATAGAATTTCGTAAACCTGTAAAGAGAGGTATGATCAGTAGATATAAAATCGAATGAAGCTAATCATTATTAATAGAAAGAATCACCAAGTGAGGTGATGCATGGTTTTTAACATCCTATCAACCGGCCGGACCTGAAGTGAAAGAAAGATCTTTCAATTAGAAGGACTCCTAAACTAATTCTAGTGTCATTAAAGTATAAAATTAAAAAGATGACAAAACAGATTGTTAATTTAAATCGAAGAAGAAGAAGACAAGCAGACGGATCACCTGATGGCAAGCGATTGCCGCTGCCCATGGACACCCACAGCACAGTGGAGTCACGAATGCGCTGGTAACCTTAAAATCCCTGAAAACCCCCGGATTGGGCCTCCGCTAGCTCACTCGGCGAAACATAGCGTAGGCCCTGTTTTACGCCGGTTTTCTGTGAGGCCCAATGCCCATTCGTGCCCAAGCGTAGCTCTCTGATGGATAAACGGCTTTTGTCATCCAGTTACTCAGCAATCCTTCTAAGAACAACAATTTAATGATAGTATGTAAGGTAGGATCTTACACATGCGTGCGGTACGCGGCTTGCACTCGCAGATACGTCAGAAAGTTCGTAAACTTGAAAGCACATACAAACCTTTTCTTTCCGCTCATGCGCAGTGAAGTCGGCTAACTTCAGCGCTGCAGCCAGCGACATGGCTTCATAGACTGTTAGATGCGCGCGCAGGTCATCTTGCTGCCGGATATAGCGTGCGCCGCCGCGGCCTGCGGACTTTGATGCGCATGCGCAAACTCCGTTCACTGAAATCTCGCCTTTCGCTCCTCGTGTTCTGGCGGAAGAAAGAAAAAAATAAAAAATCTCCTAAGAACACATTTCCTTTTTTGTTTCGCCGTTGTCGGGTACAAGTAACAAAAATAAAAGCGATATTAATGGTTATGAAGCATACTTCATCATAACCGACATTATGCCGATGCTCTACAAAATTTTTTGCAATTTATTCAAATGTGGGTTCGAATCTCGAGTGCTTATGATCAAGCAGCTTTACCTTAGTCGCCTTTTACGACACTTCTGTAAGAAAGAGGGTGGCCTATTCTACTCTGCCGGGGATCACACGGCCAAGGAAAACTCTGCATTTATATCAAAACCCTCACCAACCCGTCTGCCAAGCGTGGTGAGTATGGCAATTACCCCTCATGTGATTGAGGGAGGCCCGTGCCCCAGCAGGGGGGACTTAAATGGGCTGACAATTGACGATTGGGTTCGAATCCCGGTTGAACTGGCGATGTAGGTATAAACTTGTGCTGATTGATGGATAAATTATATACGGATAATAGTTTTCCAAGTGTTTTCTCTTTTCCGATTAATATGAGTGAGAGAGAGAAATTTGCCATCCCCAACGAAGTTTGGTTAGAATCAAAGAACACTTTATTCGAATCACAATTATTAGTTCAATGAGTAAGTATTTTCGCTCTATATTGCAGACGGATTACGTACCTACCTACAGTTTTAGCGTCTGACGCAGAGTTCTCTTATCATATGTGCGTTTATTATAATTATAATTGCGAGCGTAGTTTTATCAAGTCAGCCTTGACTTCGACTTTGTTGTATGGAACTTTGCCGTTATGACTCATGATTAGGAAGGATTGAGTTCGCCCCATAAACAGGATGAGTTGTGATAAAACTTATTTAATATATTATGTAATATATAAAATATCCTAAAATGTAATTAAAATTATTTGACTACCATTAGATATCGATATGTCGACCAAAGTAAGTAAATAACTTTGAAACCGTATTTTTGTATATAGAATTAGATAAAATATAAGAGGGACTTACAATCATTAGAGATCTTTACCCCGGTCGTCTTATTTTTAACAATCATATTGGAACATAAATAAACTAAAAATTTTGAAAAACTGGTTTTCGCATGTAATTTCGTCGAAAAATAGTTAGGTACTTGTGTGGATAGAGAGATAGGTGGACTATTACTTATTACCTAGTCTATAGTTAGTCCTTTTGAGCATGTACCTAGTGCCTGTTGTGCTGGTACTCCTTCCTAGACTTATAAGTATAGACCACTTTCTAAGTTATGTAAACAGGTATTTCGAGAAAGAAAGTGACCTACCTCTGATCTGACGAGTGTTACAACATAAAACGATTTATTAAACTTGAGGTGTAGTTTCATTAGCATAGTTCAAGTATGTCCATTAACGAATAGGATTTTCTTTAAGTTAAAGGGTTTTAATGTAACTTGAAATTAACGATGGCTTGGTGACATATCAGATTAGAATACCTACCTCGCCATCCAGCGGGCTAATGCTGCCAGCATTTTGGGGACATTGCCACGGGGACCTACTTTGTTTTAACTTTACTATTAGCTTATTTTTATTTCTTAGTTATTGTCTTAATTTTCTGGTGTTTTTGTTCTTTTGTTCAATAAATTAATAACTAAGATCACAAAGATGTATTTCTAGAATATGTTAAAAATATTGTAATTAAGGTAAATAATAGAATAGAAATAGAGGTTGCAAAATATATAATGAGTATATATACGTTAACCTATAAGAATGATGTAGTATGTAATAAGAAATTATATTAAATATGTAAATAAAATGCAAGAACCTTAGTTCTAACTATGAGCGTATGAGTTAGGGACTAAACCACCAGTCCTCCCCAGAACACAAGTTCCAGATAACCAAATTCCAAGAAATAATATCTAAAAATTTCCCCTAAAAATCTATTAGCCTATCCGTGTGAGAAAATCAGTAAAAAATGGTGATGTTAGCTCAGTAGACAAAAACGCGTTTTCCATGCGGGGGATCGTGTTTCCAAACCGAGCATGTTCTGGATTTTTCAAATCTACGTGCATATTTCTACCATAAGCTACCAAAGGTGGCTTGTTTCTTGTTTCGCCGAGGCTTTCCTCATTAATGGTTCCACAGAATACCAGCCTCATCGCAGTCTGGCGCCGCGTCACCAAACAGATGAGTGGCAACCATTTTAGTATATCTCGGAAAAGTTTTTTATTTATTTCCTTTTTGTAAAAGACGCGTTTCCCAAATAAACGATTATTATATCCTATTCGTTACTCCCAGCAGTCTTTAGCAATCCATCACCTTTGTATACTACGTTAAGATTAGTACGGTTTTTCCTGTGATGCGGATTTTGGACTGCACGCGGACTAGCGTCTATGTTTTTACAATGATATTTTTTTTTTTACATTAGAGCGGACAAACGAGCAGACGGCACACCTGATGGAAAGTGATGACCGCCGCCCATGGACATCTGCAACACCTGAGGTATCACATATGCGTTGCCGGCTCTTAAGAAAAGAGTACACCCTTTTATTCATATTTCCATAGTTTTGTATTTGAGATGATAATGAGAGATCTTCTCATAACATCTCAAAGTCCCAGAGCTAGTCATAACATTCAACAAACAAGCTTTATAAGCAACTCGCATAATAGACAATCTGGTTTCAATAAAGAAACAATACATATAATGGTTTTGCTCTTCAGTGAGGGTAATCCAGATAACAATAATTATTACTTTTAACCTCAACTGTCACCAGCGGTATTTCCGAACCGATGGGGCCTCCAAACATTCATGAAAAAAGTATAAGTACTCCTTTAAAAGGCCACCAACAGATTTTTACTGATGAAATACGTCAATGAAATAGGAAAACCAACAGATTTTAAACCATAAAAAACTATAAATAAAAAAAAATACCAAGACATTTAAAATAAAATAGGGTATTTTTATGTGATATGTGGTAAACGAGCAGACGGATCACCTGATGGTAAGCAATTGCCGCCGCCTATGGACACCCGCGACACTAGTGGAGTCACAAATGCGCTGACAACCTTTAAACCCCCATTTCCCCCGGAGTGGGCCTCCGGTACCCTCACTCACGCAGCGAAACACAGCACAGTGCTGCTTCACGCCGTTTCACACCGTGACGGATGGCTTTAATCCCCGTTTTAATTATTTATACCTTTGGCATGGTAGTATGGTAGGTACAAGATCAAAGTACTCCGACTTAATTATGAATGTCTAATGATTAGCATGGTTACTTACAAGTAGCCGGCTAGAATATTGAGTAGTGTGGTTTTCCCGGCCCCAGATGGGCCCATGATGGCTGTCAGCTCTCCAGGTCTGAACCTCCCGTCGACTCCTTTGAGGATGTCCCTTCGCTCTGTAATGATAAAAAGTTCAGATAAATAAATAATATTGAGATATGCACATACATTGGAGAGCCATAAAATCGTTCACTTGCTAAACAAAGGCAACGACCCGTTTGGATCAGTGGTAGTGAACGCTGCATCTTGTGCAAGGGTTGCGGGTTCGATCCCCATACAGTTAAAACATTTATGTGCATGTTTGTACTGTATTGCGTCTGTTTGTATCGGTCTGGGCGTTTTCTATGTATTATAGAAGTATGTATTTACAAAAAGAAAAGTATGTATATATTAGTAATTCCGCCGTTGGTTCGGATATCCGTAACACGGGTGATCTTGGAGTATGTATGATCAGATGTATGTGATGTTGTGAAATATTATATTATATTAAACGACCCTACCAAGCCTACACCAAGAAGATCGAGCCCGGCGGCACAACCCGGCGGGTTAGGGCTGCCTAGTTGCGTCTTTAGAAATGTTTTAGACTATTACGATAAGTTTCTTTCATCATCATCATCAGCCCATTTAATTCCCCACTGCTGGGGCACGGGCCTCCCTCAATCACATGAGGGGTAATTGCCATACTCACCACGCTTGGCAGACGGGTTGGCGAGGGTTTTGATATAAATGCAGAGTTTTCCTTCTCTGGGTGCTGATGATCATGCCAGCAGCATTACCTTAGTCGCCTTTTACGACACCTCGAAGTTTCTTTGAGTGACACAAATTCATTGCTTTTCAGTGTACCTATTTAAAACCTCATGGCAACGGATATTTACTACTTATTTAATTATGTGCATCAGGTACGATGACGTTCATACATTTATTAATCAATCCTATAGCTTGGACTGGATCGTGCGTCCAGACTTGCAATGACGTCAAACAATTTCGCGAAACCACCTTTGAATGCCAATTAAAACATTGGCGTACTTTACCATTATAATCTAATGCTAAGATATACGCTTGTTGCAAGTTAACTCGAAACTGACAATTTAAATTGAAAATTTTTGACGCAGACCTCTTGAGCTAAAGTTCAGGGATTCAATTACCACTCCGACAAACATGAATGTAATGAACCCTAGTGTTTGTTCTGTTTTTAGGTGTTATAATATCATTATGTACCAATAATAAATATTGTAATTACGGAAGACCAGCGTCGTGGCGAGTATTCGACCGACAATGCTGAGTGGGTAGCCTATTCACATTACGATTCGTAGTTTATAAATTTTACTGTATACCAATTTTTGGTAAGATGTTTTTTAATGATTATTAAACTCTCCAAATCCCGGACCATGTTCTAAGCAGACCCCGGGTTCCGAAACGACAACTTTGAACGCAACCGAGAATGGACAACATTTCATATTTTTCACATGTCCATATTGTTTTTTTATATGATAATAGACATAAAATGAACGTACCCATATTTTTTCTTTTTTCAAAATGTGTCCATTTTCATGCACAAAATAATTATTGAAATTCTTTATATTCTAAATAGACGTAAGCGCCAAATGACGTCATCCGACGGCTGAATTCAGCGATATTCCTTTGCTTATCATTGTTTTAATAAAAAAAGGCACTACTGTCAAAGGTAAATAATACTAGTGTCAACATTGTCAACGTCATACATTCATTCATCGTTGACAAGTTGTCTTTTTTTTGACAATTGCATGTCATGGGTTTGGCATTTCGTAAATTTAAAACTATAATGTGCTAAGCATAGAAATATTTTACATTCTGCCGTCCGATGACGTCATCTTACGTTTTTTAGTTTTTAATTTTTTTCTCAGTAAATAAGCAAATTAAAAAATGAATAAATATAAATTCGAGCAGCGGAAAAGTAAATAAAGAAATGGTATTTTTTGTTTCAGAGCTTAGCAATTTTGAAATGTTGTCCATTACACGTTGAGGTGAGGTGAGATATACTTATGTTATAAACTTTGTGGTTTCTACGTTGATTCTTTCACATTGTATACAAGTGCTTAAGCTAGTTAGGTATTTTGGGGTCAGGTCATGGAAAAAGGTAGTGTGTAGGTTGTTCGACATCCATGTTGAAAAATTTAACCTAGAAACAGTGACTTACTTATTCCAAGTACTGAAGTGCCAGTAACGTTAGTAATGAAGTGCAAACAAAGGTGCTCATATAAAACTATTAACCTGTATTATATTAGGCACACACGCCAATTGTATAGTAGAAAGTTTTGTGACCATTTGAAGTGATACCATAAGGACACTCAAATGCTTTACCTAGCTTTAAAATGACTTGACATCTTTCTCAGTGAGTAAATGGTGTTATTTAAACAAATGAATTATAATACATGTAGGTTACGCTTACGATCGATGTTAGCTCAGTGGATAAGAACGCGCCTTCCATTCGGGGGGTCGTGGTTCGAATCCGAACATGCATCTCTGGATTTTTCAAATCTATGTGCGTATTTTTACCATTAGCTCGGCGGTAATGAAAAACATCGTGAGGAAACCTGCACGTTTCGGATAGTTTTTGAAACGTGAACCATGATTCAGTTGGTCTGGTTCTCCTGTTAAAGGGTTGCGAAGGTCAGACGGCAGTCGCTTCATTGTAATTACCAGACTCCCTAAATCCTGAATCTTGGTCTAAGTGCGCTCTGGGCACCAAAGCGACAGCTTTGGACGCAACCAAGAACTACACGCTAAGATGAAGACATATATGGTTACGCTTGAAATATTAAGGAACCTTCATAACCACTAACTATCTAAGTTAAATAAATGGATGTCAATGGGCAACGGTAATCGCTTACCATCAGGTGATCCGTCTGCCACCTGTCATATTAAAAAAAATGGTTTTATTTTATTATAATTAGGGAAGACCTAAGACCTTACCATGAGTTTGAAATACTATTCTCGCTATCTCAAAACTATTGCTCTGTCACTTTCACATGCACCACAATGAAAGGGACAAAGTGATAGTTTTCGATATCGTCGTCGTCGTCGTCAGCCCATTTAAGTCCCCACTGCTGGGGCACGGGCCTCCTTCAATCACATGAGGGGTAATTGCCATACTCACCACGCTTGGCAGACGGGTTGGCGAGGGTTTTGATATAAATGCAGAGTTTTCCTTCTCTGGGTGCTGATGATCATGCCAGCAACTTTACCTTAGTCGTCTTTTACGACACCTCGGTAAGAGTGAGGGTGGCCTATTCTACTCTGCCGGGGACCACACTAGTTTTCGATAGCGCGAACAGTTTTTCAAACTCATGGTAAGGGTACTGACCATTTTTTAGGTAATTAATTTTATACATCAAAGGTTATGAAACATCTCTGTGTCTTTTCAAGGACAAGTGAGGCTAATTGTTACAAAGTGAAGTCAAAGTAATATTATTATTTTAGCAGTGTGTGACTGATAATCACTTTGTTCATCACGATATTCATCAGAATTGCAAATCATCCAAGGAAGCATCGTATAATTCATGGCTGGCAGATCTTCAATCGTGGTAACCCTGTACATGATAATACTTAATTTGCACTTGTTAATTGGTAAACTACTATGTAACTACGAGTGTTAGTACCCAATTAGATACTTAGGTTACAACTACGTGAAGATGTAATTTAAAAATAACACCTACTTTACAAAGTACAACAGTATACAAGGTTATTTTGAAAATATCAGCAAGTACCTATTTTTGCAAGTAATACAATTCATAAAAAAAAATGAATTTGAACATTGAGTCATTAAATTAAGGTGACGGGTAGGGCACAGCAAACGATGGGTCCGTTTTTGTACGCGAAAAATTGATTCACGCCAAAAGTTGTCGCTTTTGGCGTGAATCAATTTTGCGCGTTCGCGTTGGACCCAACATTTGTGCATGGTTATTTAATAAATAGTATAAGTGTTTGCCTAGAGGTTGTAATCCCGAAATTTTTTAAAATAGATCCGGTTAGTAGCTAAGAATTAAAATCGATTGACGTCTCAAGTGTGCCCTACCCGTCACCTTATGGCGACGGGTAGCCTAACTAGCGACACCAAGGATTTAAAATGTTAGCTCAAAAACCGGATCTATTTTAAACAATTTCGGAGCGGGAGTCTCTAAGCAAACATTTATACTTATTGAAAAATTATGCATTACTTTTTGATCTGATTTGCACTCGAAATTTGGATTAACGTCATTAGTGGCCGTTTTTGGCGGTAATTCAAATTTATAAGTATTAAATAAAAGTACAAGTGTTTTCCGAGAGGCTACAGCTTAGAAATTGTTAAAAAGATATCGGGTTAAGTTGCTAACAATTTAGATCAATTGGCGTCGCTAGTATGCCCTCCCTGTCACTTCAAGTGGCCCCTTTTATGAAGTAAGAATCAGCTGTGACCCTTAAGTGAGTGGCTGATAATATCCATTAACAGAACATACGTTCCACTTTGGCTTTCTGCAGAAAGCACATAAGTTATTCATGAATAACTTATGTGGTCTATTTTAGAAACCACCTGATAAAAATGCAACAGGCAACTGCATTAACTGATGCGTTTCCGCATTTTGTGGCGCTATTTGTTTCCGTAATCGAGATAAAATAAATTTAAACGCATTCGAAAATAAGGTAGTCAAAAATAAATAACATAATAAATAGGGAAATAAATGCGCCCGACCACTAATTATATTTTTTATATGATAGGAATTCATATCGATTAAACTAATACATCCTTGTACTATGTACTTTATGAAAATAGACAGGGGTAGGCGACCTTCCGCGTTTGGGACATCAAGATCCTTAAAGATAAATTTAATTTAAAGTAAAGCTAAATTACATATGTTTAGCCATAACGAAGTCACAAGGCGTAAAAATCTCCCGAAACAAGAGGATGGTAGATACTACTGGGCCTTTTTGCTTGACTTGGGTGTGTGCAGTGCCAAAGTACTGCCCAGATAAATATAGCTCTTACATAGTTTTAAATCTACCATTGAAACCCAATATAACGGTATTTATCAACTGTTACCCAATAGCTACAAGTGACTCATCTTATAATAATGGCCAGGAAACTAGTGAGATAAACATTGATATTATATGTGTTTAATTTCTTTTCGACAATTTTTTAATTAAGAAAAATAAAACAAAAACAATTTTTAAAAAATCGAACAAAAACTTTTTTTGCTAGTAGAACTGATGAAAACAACGGTTGTTACTCAAAAACCTAGGTTTCGAGTTACACCAAAACTTTTAAGATTATGATATGTGTCAGTAGGTACATTGCACGTGTTATCGCATTAACTAAACACGTATTAATATCTTATGACGTAATAGACAACGCAACATTTGTTTCAGCTGGTGACACTCGCTTCCCGAATAAAGCGAAAAATTGGCAAGAGACACTCATTTCATTGGCTAGTTAAAAACGTTTGCTATTTATAAGTTCCGGTATGGCATACATTGACGGGAACTTGTGAGAAATGAAATAAATGAACAAGAGTCGACATTTGGATGTGACAAATATTGATTAGACACTTATATCAATACGCAGAAAGACTATAATTAGGATAATGAACATTAGCTTAATAACAAAAAACATACACTTATTTCAATACGTAATAAAGTCTTATTTATAATAAGGACAATAAACATTAGCTTAATTTGTCGTCTTGGTATACGGCAGAATGAGAACCTTCATTACACCTGGCATAAGTCGGTTTCATGTCGGCTAGTCCTAGTCTTAGTTACGAGAGTTTTGTTGGTCTTAGTATTAGTCGGATAAATACAGATTAGACCCTATTGTTTTCGGATACAAGAACACAAAAGGCAAATGCTAGAATTGCTCTGAGAGATTACGGCTGTACCTAGGTTTAGCCGGTGTAAGCCGCACTTCGGGAATACGCATAACATAAAATAGTGAGAAAAACTGTATAGGTACGTGGTGTGCTTGCATGGGAAGAATCACATGTAGTCATCTTCTGAATGAGAGGAATATTTATATAAAGAACCTTCAATGCGTGTGTGTGATGACATACGGAACCGTAACGTGGCCGCTTACAATGTGCCGATTATGGAGGCTCAAAGTCACCCAGAGAGCAATGGAGAGGGCTATGCTCGGAGTCTCCCTGCGTGATCGTATCAGAAATGATGAGATCCGCAGGAGAAGTGAGGTCACAGACATAGCCCAAAGGATTGCAAGCCTCAAGTGGCAATGGGCAGGGCACATAGCAAGGAGAACAGACGGCCGTTGGGGCAGAAAGGTCCTCGAGCGGAGGCCAAGTATAGGAAGTCGCAGCCGTGGCAGGCCCCTACAAGGTGGACCGACGAGCTGGTGAGGATCGCGGGAATCCATTGGATGCAGGCGGCATAGGACCGATCTGTGTGGAGAACATTGGGGGAGGCCTATGTCCAGCAGTGGACGTCTATTGGCTGAAATTATGATGATGATGATGAAGAATCTAACCTAACTAGTAGGTAGTTAGGAACCAATCCTGGTTAAAATGGCTTCTACATGTAAATCTTATTAGGTTTTTTATCTTGACACTATCATCTTGTATTCATAACACTAGTCGGCTTAACGTTTGATGATGATAAAAATCGCAATTTACCTTGTGCTAAATATGTTAGTTGACGGATTAAATTACTCCTTGATGGAAGACATGATATTTTTTTGCAACTTTATTAGACTTAACATTCTGAGGCTTGTTCCAAACTTTGCAAGGACATTCTTGTAGGTATTTAGATTACGAGTACACAGAACGCGTTCTCTTTTTGTGTTCGAAGCACTTTTCTTCGAAAATTAGATATATTGACAAGTTTACAGCGAAGCCATCCTCCGAAGCGATGGTGTAGGTGTTGGCAATACTATTCAAAGCTTTACGATGTTACATCGCACAAATGGTGGAAAATTAAGGTATCGAATCGAACTAAGATGTTTTAACAAATATGGCTTCGTAGTAAAATGATTCGATGTTTTGAACTAATGATTGAATAGATGGGTCTTATTTCGAGGAAAAGTTCGAAACACATTTCTAGACACACACAAACGTGTGTGTGTATGTCTAGAAATATCCATCCACAAAAAATATTGCTAGGAAATTTGCTCACCAAATCGGGGCTCAACATTTAAGGCGAAGGGGATACCGCAAGCGACGGCATTGATTTAATTTTTTTCTTCTAAACCATATCGGGCACACTATTGTAAAAAATAGATAGATCCGGTTATATTTGGTAGAAATTTTAATCAATTAGCATGGCTAGGTCGCATTACCTTTCGCCTTAAGGTTAAATATCAGTCGTGCCCGTGGAATTTGACCTCCAAGTGTAAGAGTCGACGCATACATATAAATCAATATGTGGTACCTAAAAATGTAGGTAAAATATGTATATAGGTAACTGCATTAACAATTAGATTGCGTGCATCAGTTGTCGGTGCGTTTCACTATTCGCAACGTATAGTCGTATACCGAGCCCTTCCCGCAATTCCGTTGTTGCATTGTTGACCTTTTGAAATAAGTCAGGCATATAATAATCAGGGGGATAATTATATACTACTAATACTACAATCACTGCAATATTTGTTATGTTTGGTAAGAACTTATGTTTGCTAAGAATCGGTTTTAGTAGAGCAAACATTAAGGTTTGTAGCAAGAATTTGGATGATTTCAGAATATTTTATTTTATTTTATTACAAAAACCACAGCTCTTAGTGCTATTTACAAGTTATATGACTTAATTAAATTTAACCTACAGCCAATAATGGTTTTACATTTTGTATGTTATATTTTATTTATCGGCAATCAAAAAAAAATCTAAAAATTTAAAGTGTGTGTGTGTGTGTGTGTGTGTGTGTGTGTGTGTGTGTGTGTGTGTGTGTGTGTGTGTGTGTGTGTGTGTGTGTGTGTGTAGATGTACTTAAGAGTGTGTGTGTATGCTGTACTGCTCATAAACCCAAACCTGGAAATTTATGTTGCCTACCTACCTAGGTGTTTTTAGATGTTCATTCTCTTTTAGAGCTTCAAAAATATTTTTTTTAAAGATACCTTTTGAAGAGTTAAAAATGTCAATATCATTGAATTTATTATTAAAAGTTCTATGAATGCGGTTAATTATGGAATTCTGGGCGTAATTAGTTGCTGTATGTGAGACAGCGAATAACTTAGTTTGTGTCGTCCGTTTGATAGGTGCACAGAATCTTAGCAATTTAGTTGACAATTCAGAACAATCTATATAACCTGCACATATGCCGTGTAAGAAAGACATATCGGCTGAAGTTCGCCGTTTCTCTAGACTTAGCAAATTATGATGATGACACGATATCTTATAATCTGCATTGGAATTGGAATAAACAAGAGCAAGAGTCCACGCTACAAGACAAGTCTTGCGGAAAAATACGGAACTAAAATCTGAAATTCCTTGTGTCTATAAGTATAAAGCTCAAATTTGAATGTTGATGGAGACGCAAGCGCGCTTTTCACGGGACTCTTTGGTGGCGCGCATTCTAGCCCCCTTATTACAAATCGCGAACCAATGAGAGTCCCGGAACTCTCTCCGGACTAGTGCCAGCCCCTTTTGACATTATGTGTTGGAGCGGGAGGACATGGGCTTTAGTACGGTAATAACTTTAGATCGCGGTTTGTAATAGCGTGGCTTGTTTACGATAATTTATAAAGTTGAAGACTTTTTTAATAGGAACTTCCTAAGATCAGCTAAAATAGACAGCCTACAATAAAACGCTCCCGTAACGAACGAAAATATACCTTTTTTTATGTGACAGGTGGCAGATGAGCAGACGGATCACCTGATGGTAAGCGAATGCCGCCGCCCATGGAGACCCGCAACACCAGTGGAGTCACAAGTGCGCTGCCAACATTTAAACCCCCTTTCCCGCGGTTGGGCCTCCGGTTCCCTCACTCACGCAGCGAAACTCAGCACAATGCTGCTACACGCCGTGAGACCACACATCACACCGGTCGAGCCGGCCCATTCATGCCGAAGCGTGGCTCTCCCACTAGAAAATATACTTGTCACGTTTAAACGAAAGAAGAAGAAATGACATAGATAAAGTTAATCTGTGATAAAGATTCGGTTGTGAATTCGTTTTCAGAGTAGGCCAAAGATTTTCCGCTCTGTTCAATATCGATTGAAGATTTTTTCAAATTTAAAGCAACTCGACGTATGTACGTTGTATGTTGTGTTATTTCACCTTCTAGTTCACCTTGTAGACAGAAAACAACAGCAACAGATTAATCAAACATTCTATTTATCAGTAAAATACCTAATTATTAATGAGGTTATAGTATGATTCATCAATGTATGAACAATTATAGGTATTAAATAACATTAATATTATTAAAGCCAAGACATTTCGTCCACGATTAGAAAATAAATGTATTTTTATAAAATTATTTTAATAAACCATAATATAAACGGCCTATCTACTATCAAAAAGTATGCGGGACAGATCATACCTATGGTAAATATACCATCACTCAGGATTCGGGGAGTCTGGTAATTGCAATGAAGCGACTGCCGTCAGACATAGTCCAAAGGATTGCATGCCTCAAGTGGCAATGAGCAGGGCACATAGCGAGAAGAACAGACGGCCGTTGGGGCGGAAAGGTCCTCGAGTGGAGGCCACATACAGGAAGTCGCAGCCGCGGCAGGCCCCCCACAAGGTGGACCGACGATCTGGTGAAGATCGCGGGAATCCATTGGATGCGGGCGGCACAGGACCGATCTGTGTCGAGAACATTGGGGGAGGCCTATGTCCAGCAGTGGACGTCTATTGGCTGAAATGATGATGATGTTGAGTCTGACCTTTGAAACCCTTTTGACAGGGGAACCAGACCAGCTGAATCATGATTACACGTTTCAGAAACTTCCGCGGTTTTCCCTCAAAGCCGAACTAATGGTACTAGATTTGGAAAATCCAGAAGTGCATGCTCGGATTCGAATCACGACCCCCCGCATGGAGTTCTCATCCACTGAGCCACCGTCGCTTGTACGACTTCCATGTTTACGTAGATGCATTTTTTTATATATTAAATGGCTTTGCACTTGACCTAATTTCACCTGATGGAAAGTGACAATAAGGTCTAAGATGGAGGGTGCTTACCCAGAAGAAGCCTATTCACTTCACATTATACATTATACACTAATGTGAGTGCAGGCGCAAGCGAACAGTTGCACACCCCATAGAGTAGGGTAATATAGTCCGGGACACCCTTTCTCTATGAGTATTCCTAGGCGACACCAGTTGACACAGCTGCAATAGAGTCAGGACCAGGACTAACCTTCGTTGGATCTGATACCCGTACTTAATTTGGAATTTAGGAATACGTTCTAAGTCGATGTGTCTATTGTTGTGATGTGGCTTGTGGATCGCACTTTAAAGACAGCTGCGCTTGGGGTCCCAGGTTCGATCTACGGGTTGGGCCACAAGCGCCGTGTGGTCCCCGTTAGAGTAGAATAGGCCACCCTCACTCTTACCGAGGTGTCGTAAAAGGCGACTAAGGTCAAGCTGCTGGCATGATCATCAGCACCCAGAGAAGGAAATCTCTGCATTTATATCAAAACCCTTGCCAACCATGTGATGGAGGGAGGCCCGTGCCCCAGCAGTGGGGACTTAAATGGGCTGACGATGAGCCGTACCGTATAGAGGCTCGACCGGAGTGATACCACGGTCTCACAGAAAACCGGCGTGAAGCAGCACTGTGCTGTGTTTTGCTGCGTGAGTGAGGGTACCGGAGGCCCAATCCGGGAAAAGGGGGTTTAAAGGTTAACAGCGCACTTGTGACTCTCTGGTGTTGCAGGTGTCCATGGACGGCGGCAATCGCTTACCATCAGGTGATACCATCACCTATCACATAAAAAAGTACGTTAAGCAGTTGGCCTGATCCCTATTCGGTCGTATCACATGTGTGTTAATTGCATCAAAACAAAGGGAAAGGGTGTGTACATTCACAAGTCAGCGCACACACTTGTAATACGTTGAGATTAGCCGCCATATCGGTTAGGAGGGGATAATGTCTGATAATTACTTATTTATTTCTTTTTCTATGATGATGATAGATAGCTTTTTTTTAATGAGGCGGTAATTATTCTGTGTGATCATCATCATTATTTTAATCATTTTCAAAGAATCATAAAGCAGTGCTAATCATCATTAACGTGTTTATTATTTTATGACACTTTTTTATGGCCTAGGTGGCAGATGAGCAGACGCATCACCTATTGGTAAACGATTGCCGCCGCCCATGGAGGCCCGCGACACCATTGGAGTCACAAGTGCGCTGCCAACCTATAAACCCCCCTTTCTCCCGGATTGGGCCTTCGATACCCTCACTCACGCTAAACATAGCACAGTTTTTCATGTCGGTTTTCTGTGAGGCCGTGGTATCACTCCGGTGGAACCAGTCCATTCATGCTGAAGCGTGGCTCTCCCACGGTCAACTCACACTGTGTTTATATTTTGTAAGGTATAAAAAGTACTCCGACACCTAAGACAAGATTCATAGATTAAATTAATAAAGTAAAAATATAAAACATTAATAATTATTGTTAGACATCATAAACATTACGGAAAAAAATTAATATGAAAAAAAACCGCGATCAAAAACCACGAACTAAAAAGTGTAAAACATTATTTTTAATACTTCAAATAACATTTTACTATAGTACACTCGAGAAAAGGTGTTACCAAGTCGGCGCCCAATACTATCTTGTAATACAACCAAATACAACATTCAATTATTCAATAGGGATTAGGCGTCGACTTCGGTAACACCTTATCTCGAGTTTACTGTTATAAATGTTATTTGAAGTGTTAAAAATATTATTTTACACTTTTTAGTTCGTGATTTTTGAAGGCGGTTTTTTTCGTAGAACATTTTTTTCATTATTTTTAGTGTCTCATTTTTTGGCAATTAATACAATCAGGCGTAAATACTGGTGCAGCTTTGAAAAAAGATACAAAATCATTACGTGTGCCTTTAAAATTTGAGGGTTGCCCTCGATTTCTCTGAGATCGTATCATCAGATTGGGACGATGGGACCAACTTGGGAGTGAGTGAGACCAATTCTGCTAATCGGTCAATAATTGGGTATGTTCACCGAAAAATATATATACAGTCGAACATAGAACCTCCTCCTTTTTTAAAGTCGGTAAATACACATTCGGCACGAACAAAAAAAACCGCGTTCTTAGTTGCGCCCAAAGCCAACGCTTTAGAGCCCATGGTACGCATGAATCATGATTCAGGATTTGGTGAGTCTGGTAATTACAATTAACCTCAGAAATATGAAAAATGTAGAGGTGCATGTTCGGGTTTGAACTTACGACCTTCCGTTAAGAAGGCGCTCGTTATTATCCACTGTTCTACCATCATTCTGAACGCAAAATAATGTTATAGTAATAATAAATCATTATTTTTGCATAACAATTTATCAGATCAATGGAAGCCATCATTGAATACTAATAATGTAGTAACCTATTAGAATAACATACTAGATATGGAGAACATTTTCCGTCTGGTGCATGCATAGGTACCCAAAGTTTTATCCTGCTCCTTAAGATATAAGTAAATATTTATGCCCAAGGGTCTATTAATTTAAAAAATAAATTCGACTTTGCAAACAAATTTTAGTCTAATGTCCTATTAGAAGTTTCTCGGGGAATGAATCTCCCTCTTAATTCGTATATATATTTTTTTGTCCATACGTTTACATTTGTTTCCTTTGTCTGTATTGTGCATGTTTGTTTTGTTTTAGATGATGTCAAAACTCATTAAAATAGAATTCACTCGTCACACCGGTCAATCTTTTAAATAACGTGTCTCGTTAATCACTCGACATTGGCAGAGTTATAGATGTGTCCTAAGACGCAATAAACTTTTTTTTTATAAATGGCTGCTTATAGGCTATGCTACAAATAAATACATGCGTACGACAGTGATCTCGGCATGATTCATCATGAGACAGAGACAGAATATACGGAACTTGTGCGGGAGAGACACGATACAATATACGTACGTACTAACTAGCGGCAAGGTCAATGAATTCTTCGATATCAATGTGTGTTTTTTTGTCTATATATTTTATGTTGCACATTTCTATGCGACCTCGCCAACTACCCCAAATTAACAGTTCTACAATCTATTTTCTGCAACGATCTGTAACTTGTAAATGTGTAGACAAATCTCATGAAGTTATTTATTTTACAATTTATAGGTGGCAAATAAAAGCAATTCGATTTCAGCAAGGAGTCTAATTCTCATAGGTCTAATCTAAACCAAATACCGTCAGGATGTCAAAATAGTTTGAGCACCTCTGGTGTAGTGTATACGTGATCAGTATCAGATACTCCGGCGTGAAATCCGCTTAGTATTAAAATCAGGGGCCCATAAAATCTTGTTATCGGTCCCATTTTTATTCCTAAACAAATTTCAACTTTATGTTAAAGCTCTAAACCTTATTATTACGAATTTTGAGTCTGCCCGCAAGCGGTCACGTAGGTTTTGGGAAACAGGGGCAAATTTATAGGTAGGAATTGGGATTTTACACATTTTTGGCAAAGTAATATAATAAAAAATAATAAAACAAAATAAAAATGCTTTATTGCTTACCGAGTTTAAGAAGTAATAATCTAATAAGTTGTCTAATACATTTGTTGAAATGAGCAGGGGATCCCAAACTAGGCTAAGCCTGTATCTTGGGTAACCAGTAACTTATTAATTAACAGATTTACAGTATCAGTTAAGAAATTAAATAAAGCTTAGGTGTGAAAGTAAATAAAAAAAAACTAATGTCGGTAATGTGCTTTTTAAAAGAAATGTCATGTTTTAAATAGTGAATTTAAGATGTTATGATCGATTCTGTTGCGTTATAGTCCAGAGTGAGTAACCATTCAAACAGTGCCGTCTTCGCCTGCCGCAGTGTAGACAGTTTTATGTCACAGAATTTCAAAGCACGATTATAGTGACAGAAATGAAATAATCGTAATGTTCAATTCAATTCAATTCAATTCTTTATTGAATCTATTTTATATATACATGTATATATAAAATAGATAGAATTATAATGTGATATTGAGATTTTGTGATCGTATGATTATTGTTATTATATTATTAATTTTATTTTATGATGTTACTTATTCAATTTATCTGTATTATCTAGCTAGGTATTATTAATAATTCACTCCCTTTTATACATATTAACTAAAAATACAACCTGTGCGGATTAAGAATGGGATCAGAAAGGGCGGCGCATCTATTCACTTTTCGCTCGCACACCCACGAGAAGTGAATAGATGCGCCGCCATTTCTGATCCCATTCTTTATCCGCACAGGTTGTACCATAAAATATATGTTGGAAGGGGCGATGATAGCTTAGTGCATAAGAACGCGTGGTCCATACTGGAGGTCGTGGTTCGAATCCTAGCATGCACTTTGGGATTTTTCAAATCCAATTGCGCATTTCTACCATTAGCTGTGAGGTGAGGGAAAACATCGTAAGGAAACCTGTACGTTTCGAATTGTTTCTGAAACGTGTAACCATGATTCAGTTGGTCGGGTATGTTAAGGTGACAGGTAGGGCACACTAGCGACGTCAATGGATTTTAATTTTTAGCTACTTAACCATTTTTGGCTACTACCATTACTACATTACTACCATACTAGCATTTCTACCATTTTTAGCTACTATTTTTAACAATTTCGGGGTTACAACCTCTGGGCAAACACTCATACTATTCAGTAAATAACTCATACTATTAAGTAAATAACTTTTTGGTCTGCTTTCGTACTCGAAAATTGAATTACCAAAAGCCGCCAAAAGCGGCGGCTTTCGGCGGTAATTCAAATTTCGAGTACGAAAGCAGACCAAAAAGTTAAGTAAAAGTATTAAATAAATAGTATACAGTCAATTTGGGTAACTTTGAATCACCTTGTAACTTTGAATAAAACTGGCTTAAAGATTTTTTATTTTATTCCTTGGAATTCCTATACAATTTAAAATGGTATCTACGTTGAATGGATCGACCTTTAGATACCGTTTGAGTTTCAATTTCAAGTATGGAGACCCCCCATTTTCTAAATTTTACCAATTTTTGTGTAAAAATCGTAATGCGGTTAACAAAATACATCTATTTACCAAGTTTCAATAGTATAGTTCTTAGTTTCGGAGAAAAGTGGCTGTGACATACGTACGGACGGATAGACGGACAGACGGACAGACATGACGAATCTATAAGGGTTCCGTTTTTTGCCATTTAGCTACGGAACCCTAAAAACCCACATGAGGTATAGGTAGGTATTAGTAACTTTATCTGGCAAAGTGTTGTCCCACATGAGAAACCTCAAGGATTTCTGCAAGCTGTCAATAAAGCGATTTTTAGAAGTTGAATATTTTGGTTCGAAATTCAAAACAGGAAATAACTTTTCTATGAAGATGCAACACTTTTGCAACTGAGATTGGCAATAAACCAAATGATGTCAACACTACGTCCAATAATGATTCGATATTTTATCTCCGAAGACCTTGTACGTTTCTTCACCACCTACCTACTTGCCATTAGATTGTCAATAAGAGTTTTGAAATGTTCATAAGCGACATACTTACTCTTTGCAAATGATGGCAGACAAAAAACAAAACTCATAGGTGGCTCTTACAGTCGCTCTCAATTTAGTATTAAGTCATTTTAGCTTAGTAAAGTATCAATCAATGTATAGGTATACCACATATTTTTACGGGCTTGCTTTTAACTTTTTAAAAGATAGTTGTACTTACGGAAATCATAAGAGAATTATTACTAAAACTATATCTTTCTCTAGTATACTCAATGTAAAATGTGCATTATTGGTTACTTTACATTTTTCATGTGATAGGTTTCAGACGAGCAGACGGATCACCTGATGGAAAGCGATTGCCGCCGCCCATGGACACTCGCGACACTAGTGGAGTCACAAGTGCGCTGCCAACCTTTAAATCCTCCTTTCCCACGGATTGGGCCTCCGGTACCCTCACTGACGCAAGCAAAACACAATCACAGTGCTGCTTCACGCCGGTTTTCTGTGAGGATACATAATTCTTTTTTGATTTGATTAAAATACCTATAGATAGATGTGAGCTTGAGAATTGATTTCCAAACAAGTCGAAGTTGAGAATATGATTAAACAAAGAATATCAAAATAACACACGCACGTTTCGCCTTTTGTTGGCACCAAACCACATCCGCAACGTCCCCGTGCAATGCGATTACAATTATGTGGAAAATATGGCTCGGAAAATCCGATAAACAATGCTTTAAAATGCATAAAGCGTAGTTGCTCGAACCATACTTGTACCTGCATTTTTGATAAAAAAATATTTATTTTATATCAATAAAGGGACATTGAACTTTATATTGAACATAGTTATTAAAAAAAACAATATTGACACTTATTTAAATGCCAATAAAGACGATTTTAAATTTGATATTGTCTACAACTTTGTGTGCGGCCGTTAAACTAAGCATTGAGTCACAAAATTATGTGAGTGTTTGATAAAACAGTATTCAAAGAACTCTCATTGCTTTTTAAAACTAACCGACAATTTTTAAATAAAGTACGCAAACATTTGTATTCACTTTATTAAAGATGTTTGCAATAATAACAAGTATATCCTTTTTTTTAAATCAGTTAATTTTATTACGTAACAGGAATAATTAAGGCAAGGAATAAAAATATAAACTTTAATTATATTTTTTTTCAGGCGAATTATATCAGAGGGTCAGATTTTTGCTGAATTAGGTGAACATAAATAAATATAATAAGCGTGTAAAATAAACATTGATTATTTAATTTAATGATCTCTGATCAAGTCTGATCTGTCAAAAAATTAATTCAAGACAAATAAGACGCTTATTGCTTTAAGCATATCATAAATGCCATAATAAAAAAAAAGTTAGATCGTTGTTAAATCAAGATACCTTCACAATTATAGAGACCTAATGAAAAATTAATTGGACCTATTTTTCTTTATAATGTGTAGATCAATAAGCAAAGTATGATATGCAACTCTTAAAACACCCTTTTTGTATACAATTTCTAGATAAAATTAATTTCCTATTTAATGTCGTGCCATACGAATCTTTATTGGCTGTTTCCCTAAAATTTAGTTGTATATTTCTGAAGGTTTAATAAAAAACTCATTAAATCGTATTTATCTTTAGATCTTTAGGTATACCTACTTACTTTTTTTACAGCTATCATTTTATGATTTTAAGATTACAGGTAATGTAACATGCAAGATTTCATATTTCCAAACTCATAATTATATTATAAGTGTTGACCAGTATAGTAAAATACTAATCAGAGTTAAAAAAGAATTCATAATTAAACAGACAGCCTCACGTTAGCTTGCAACCATCTGCCAAATAAAAGTAGGGTACAGAGAATAAAAAGGTTCGTCACCTTAAGGTAAATTTTCGCTTGCACGGCAAGAATCAGTTATACCAACATACCGTTTCAAAAAGATCTGCCAACCTTCTTTAAATTTTCTTTACATCAAAAAGAATCAATGTTGCTACAAGCAAATCTGAACTTTTTGATCTAACAGTTAAGCATAATTTTCTGTGCAACAGGTATTACTCTGACAAATTTACGAAAGTTAATAAGTGCTCATAGCATATCAAACCAATCAATTTGATAACTGACGAACCTTTTTGTTCTTTGACTGTGCAATAATATGTACTAATTGTTGAATTTTTAGATCATGAATTTGAACTAGATATTAGTTATTTTGCAAACACTATTTTAATATTTTTTTTATTTTATCTCATAATCAAAAAACATTACGAAGAGAATCCCAGATAGATTGTATTAGGGAACTAAAGAGTGGCTGGCCATACAAAGTGGAAAGTTATCAACAAGACACATGTACTGTCTTTGTTTTCTGATCACGCGTATAATACCACAGTATAAAAATATCAGCAGCAATACATTCATAGAAGTTTTCGACGAAACGTAAACGGAAACTTTAGGTTGCCAACACCACAGTATAAGTAATATTACAGTGTTGCGTTGGGTTTGGGTTGTCAATTTGTAATTGCTAGCAGGCAGCATAGATAATTATATAGGTAGATACTTATGTATGTACATATACATAATTCGTGTGATCATACTAGCACAGGTGCTTGAGCTAACTATCTCGGAGTCAGATCAATGTATGTGATGTTGTGAAATATTTATTTATATTCATGGTATTATAGCCCACACTGCCTACTCCCCCATGTTGCTTGCACTTGCGAACCCATATAATGTATTTTGCTAATTTGTGCGACGTGGCAGCGCGTACGTACACCGCGCCGGTGGACTACTGGATGTGTGTCAAAATTGGTTTGTGGAATATTATTTCCAGGCACAGTGAACAAGACTGCAGGGGCCTCTGCAGTGCAATAAAAGCCCCCCGGACTACGACCACGTACAGCAAATTACGCGTGTATCTGGCGTAACGTTCCCCGCAGTGACCTTATCATTGACCGAGAGTCCTTGTTCATGTCACTGCACTCACTGCCTGTATTATAAACTGTGGTAATATTACTTAACAGCTGACGAAAGTGAACGGGCTTCCCTTGCCCCATCTGAACATCTCTGACCGGTTTGTAAGTACTAAATCGCGTGCTTTGAATACATTGCCCTTTTCTTTTGCGGAAACTTTGTTCTGTCTTAAGATACCCAGAGATAGAACTGGCGTTAAGACAATAATACTCATTAGTGCTTTCTACGCGTTAAGATGGACAATGAAAGACGCACGGTATATTATCATCCGTTTCGAAAGAGAAATTGGGGAAACTTTTGTTTACTTTTGAATTTGTAGGCCAAATACTTTTACAAGGTACCTACTTATCTTTTGCTTAATAGAGTCGAATTTAACGCTTGTTAGATTATATAGACTTAGTACCTAAATGACTAGACGAGATTTTCTAAACACATTAGTTCAGTTTAGGTCAAGGGTACATGTAATTTAATGTACCTTTGACCTATATACATAGTATCTTTACATTAAGGTGACGGGTAGAGCACACTAGCGACGCCAATCAATTTTAATTTTTAGATACTGAACCGGAACTATTTTTAATAATTCGGGGTTACAACCTCTCGGCAAACACTTATACTATTTATTAAATTACCATGCACAAATGTTGGGACCGTTTTTGTACGCGAAAAATTGATTCACGCTAAAAGTAGCTGCTTTTGATCCAAAATTCGAGTGCAAAAGCAGACCAAACAGTTAACTATAAGTATTAAATAAACAGTTTATAGTGTTTGCCGAGAGGTTGTTACCCTGAAATTGTTTAAAATAGATCCGGTTTAGTAGCTAAAAAATAAAATTGATTGGCGTCCCTAGTGTGCCCTACGCGACACCTAAAGTACTTGACTAGACAGTAGCACGACATTTTATTTTATTTTATGCAGCATGGCGTTTTGACATCCACCGGAGGTGGCCTTGTACCTTGTTACCTATAAAGGAAACATAAGGATACTTACATACCTAATCAGTGAATCGGACATTTTGTTCGCTCGCATGTACTGATATAGTTCGCGTAACGTAAATGTTTGACCATGAGTCGTACTTATTGAATAGAATCCAGTGTTCGTTGTATGGCACGCAAACTAAGTCGACACACATAAGGCGACGAGTGTTAAAAAACATCAACTTTCTCGTGCACTGGTTACAATAATATTGTACTGCTACTATTCGTAAACTATGTCATAGCATTAGTGTTAAGTTCACATAAATTACGCGTGCTATGATAATGAAAGTAATGCGCTTCTTAATTGCTATAATAAATTATAGCAATTAAGAAATAATCAGTTGTATAATATCCAATTTTATGATTATTGCATATGGTATAATCAAGCTGTAGGTATAATTTTGATTACAATTTATAAATATTTTAAAAATATATTAAGAAATTGTTATTAAAGAATTTAGTGCACAATTTACGTACACGCAGTAAACTACCGATATACTTGTCTATCTTGAATAGGATCTCAAAGTTTTAGACGATTTCCCAAATTGCTATAATAACTAAATTATTTCCTACCATTTTGTGTTGTCATGCACCAAATATTCAACTAACTTACCCCATTACTCCACCAACTTAGCCCGTCGTACATAATTGTAACCGTTGACACGAATGTATGGTCCCCGCCGAGTAGAATAGGCCACCCTCACTCTTACCGAGGTGTCGTAAAAGGGCAACTAAGGTAAAGCTGCTGGCATGATCATCAGCGCCCAGAGAAGGAAAACTCTGCATTTATATCAAAACCCTCGCCAACCCGTTTGCCAAGCGTGGTGAGTATGGCAATTACCCCTCATGTGATTGAGGGAGGCCCGTGCCCCAGCAGTGGGGACTTAAATGAGCTGACGATGACACGAATGAACATAATAGAATAGAATAAGTGAATTATTTACACATTACAGTTTTTCGATAAAATTACATAAAACAATAGGCTCGGCATAATATTTAGTGTACGCTACGCGTAGCACAACGCTAGTTTTATGCCTAATCTTACCTTGAAGACAAAGGTATATTCCTCTAAACAACAAACTATTACAAAACACAACAGTTAAGACAATACTGAATGTAACCTTTAAAGGACCAGAGAAAAATAGATCTTAAAACTGTTTTAGTAAAGAAGAAAGTTGTGTGGAACGTTGCATATTTATTTTGTAAACCAACTTTTCATCTAGGTTATATGCATTTCGGTTTTGATGATGGACGATATTTTGTCGTAGAGGCTTCAGCTCGTAACAATTATATATTTAACTTGACCAAAAGACCAAGAGATTTTATGGAAACTAAGTATACGTATATAAGATGAATCATGCACATAATAGGTCTGTCTACACGAGTAGCAAATTGGCAATTAATTAATTACTTATCTATAAGCATAAGCGACCACTTCTAACGACTGTTTCGATGAAGGGACTTTGTTCTAATGTTTTACTATCATGCATCACAACATTAATCAAAATCGAATGGCGGAATTCAGTCGGCTGAACAAGCACCCTTGAGTTGTTTTACATTAGATAGATACTTTATTGCACTAAAGAAACCAGTTAAGAGGGATTTAGGAATTGCAGAAATTTAATGTTAAATTTCGGTGGTCTTATCGCTTAAAGCCACAACCTTCAGCCACAGTATAACCAGTAAAGAAAGCTCTTGTTATAGTGTGCTTCAGGCAAAGGTCATGTATAGATAAATAGCATATACCTATACAATGTAATATTATTACTGTATAATGTAACATTAATTATTACCGATCACAATCGTTCATTTAAAATGGAAATTCAATCATTTTAGTTCATAAGCCTCTTGTAAATTTGAATAAATAGGAAGGTAGATAGAAACCCTTTATCGTTTTTTATAACCAGTTTATATAAAACTCAATATACCTACATACAGATGAGTATCTAAATGACGTTTTCAAATGTCAGAAAACCATCATTTCAACAATATCTAGGTATCTAAAAAGAATAGTAAGTCTGTCGATGATCCTATTTTATCAAAATTCTCTCTGAGATAGTTTTATTACACTAAACTATCAAGTAGTGATTTAAAAAATCGAATTTAAACAGGGAATCTAAAAAAATAAAGATCAGACACTCACTGTAAGTCGGTATTTTTACTTTAACAAGTAAAATTTGCTTTAGTTAGAAGATGTTTTTTGAATTTCTCGATTCTCGATATATTTGTTGAATTAATTATACTGTACAGATATGTAGGCGATAAAGGCATTAAAAATGGCTTACGGTGTGTGATGCGAACTCGTTTTAGCCGATGCAAAAATCTTAACTAGGGCCATTCTCTTAGGAAGTGACACATAAATGTATTAGGGGACATTATGTAAGAAATTGATTCGTAGATTTTTTTGTATATATTTTTTTAGCAAAAACAGTTTCACCGCACTGTACCACCACGAATATCAAAGACTGTAAAAATAAAACAGTAAAAAACTTACCAAATCTTAATTTATTCACGGAGAACGTGTTCATTGAGCACGTAATATTTTTGAACTCAAGCTGCACCGTGTTTCTCGGCAACAGAGGCACTATGTTATTGTTCCCAGTCTCCTCCATCTCGGCAAGTACCATTGTCAACACACTAAACCGTCCACTGGGTCACAAAGTATCCGCCGACTAGACGCAGCCGATGCCTGCGGGCGTACTGGATCTCACACTAAGCCACTAGACCGACTAGCCACAGTCTACGGGGATGTAGTGATAATGCCACTCGAAGACTCTTCTAGGTTATGCACTTATCGGTTTCCTGTCGGTAATACTCCATCCGACCCTGCAATTAACATATTTGCTTGTATACACCGCACGCATAATTAGACAATTAACTATTACCATATTACCAAACATCGTTTCGTGTATTGCAAAAACATTTTTTTTATACGAGAAAACCAAGGACCAAACTAAAGGTAAAAGATCACCGCTGTCTATATCATTTGCGAGATCAGAAGACTTTATATGTTTTTTTGGATATAGCATTTTTTTTAAATTTATTCATAATGTAAATAATGTACTTTTAATTTTTTCGTGTCCCATCCGAAGACTGTCGAAAAATTTTTAAGTGCATTATTTACAGAAGAGTGTAAATCAATTTCTTCAAAATATTTTGCTGCGGTTTTGATGGTGATAAAAGCTTTTTTCATGCAACTATTATGTACTGGTAATTACTTACTAGCTTTGTTATGTTTTCTGTCTTGTTCTATACAGTATTTCATCGATTCATTTTATTTAATACTTTTCTACTGTGGCTGTCTAACAAACAGACTAATCGGTAATAAGTACCATTTTTAATGTTTTTTTTTAATGTATCAATTCAATATCTCATGACCTTAATCCGAATAACATATCAATATCATTTGTTTTTTTCAGTGTGAGTCTGCCTAAAGTGACTTCAAAAAATGTTCCGTCGACAAAATGAAGTATAGTATACCCAATTTCAATATGTGGTTCTCTTTATGAAGACCCATACAGTATGAGTTGTACAAAAAATATGTTTTTAAAATTAATTACCAAGACTTGTGAGTTTAGTCCCTCTAAGCTAATTAATACACTTAATCCATAAATCACAGTCCATTGTCATTTTAGATATTTTATTACAAAGAGTTTGTGAATAACAAAGGATATTTTTCTGTACCTATTGTCACATTGATTGACAAAATGTACCTACTCATGTTAGTGAACGCAAAAATAAATCTGTATCTTTCCTGTTTAATGTTTATACCACAAAAACTCCTATTGAAGGAAACAAAGGAAACTATTATTGTAATAATAATAACAAATAGCAAAGAAAAAATTATGTTTACTTCTAGAATCATATTCTAATGACGAGTAACATATGTCATTCGTAAAATAATTTTAAGCTATGATAAGAGCTTATCGGTTCATTTTGGTTTCCGTCAACATGGTTCCTGACAAATGTTATTGAATCAGTGCGTGGGTCAATGTAGTGACCTTTATTGTGGGCTTAAGCCGTTCTACGTCATCATTGTCATAAGGAACATTTAGACGTAGAAAGAAAAGGAAAGTGTGGGAGAGGTATTATCGTATACTCATACACAAAGAGCAGACGAGAAGCTTCCTCAATACATCTAGACCCCCTGTTTGTCACCTAAAACAAATAAAATCTTACTATCTTCTTTATTAGATATTTTCTTAAGCTTAGCGGTCTGAGTAAATTCATGAATTATTATAATATTTAGGCTTGAAGTATAATTTTCCTTTAATGTTTATGTTTTCAAAGTCAGTAGTAATAATAATAAACGTATTTTATCTACGATTATTCGTAGAAAAAAATCACTCGCTACACATTTACGCGTATCTAATAAATCATTATATAGTATTTTGGGCGTGTCTTCACTCATTTTTAAGTTGATAACAACACTCATAGAAGATTGTTAATACTTAATAAAGTCTAAATTTAAAAAAATAGTACATAGTAGGTACAATTAATTCTAAAGTCGGAACGAATGTCATAGCATTGGCGGTTGTTGCAAAATTAAATGCTACAACCAAAGATTTCGTGCTAGATGTAGGCCAAATGACATAGAAAGAATATAACATGTAAATACCGGTTGCGTTGGGAGGTTACAACATTAACAAGTGTTATGTGTCATCGTGGAATCAACACGGTTGTTTTGTCGATTTCGATCTAAAAAACTGTTATTGTGCACTACAATAAATATATTCATACAATTTTAATTTTCCCCACCACGTTATCGCAAGCATTCGTTGCACACGATGTTGCATCGTGCAATATGTTTTTTGAAATGGTGCAGTATTTATAGTCGTAGCATAAATATAAATCATCAGACAGCACACACAATTTAATAAATATTTTAAGCCAGTGCATGTATTAACAAATCTTTTTACACAAATAAATAAAATAACTCCTCAAGATAATTGACACCGATTATTTAGTTTCAAACTAGAGCATATTTTTATAGATGGCCGTTAAAAGAAAGCCAACGTTCATAGTTGTTGTAGAATAACGTTATTTTTACGTGATGCCAACACAAAAAAAAATCTAGATGACAAAAGTCAGGGCCGTCTCTCTGCACATTCAGATGCTTAAACATTTAGAAAAGTTCGAATTAAAATTTTCAAGTTGTTATTGCATTCACGAAATCATTTTACAAAGCCATAAAGCAATGTCAGCTATTGTAATGGCAGTGTTAGTGGCCAAATCAGGCCAGAGGTAACGAACCGGGCGAGCTGACTCCGAAGTTTGCGTAATGTGCGCATGACCCGACCAATGCTAACATTGCGAATTTGACGGACTTTGGTCGTCATATCTACTCAAGACATTAAAGACTTGATTATTGTTGTTTGACTATTAATTATGTTTTTAGATCTATGCCAAGTGATCAACGCCGCTCATGGACCCGTCTACCTAAATTACCAAACAAAAACATCATCTTACTAATTTCACAATCAGATCCTACTGATTTCATAAAAAAGGAAAACTGTCAAACTGCAGAAGAAAAAGGCAAACTGTAGGTGGCTATTTAATTTCTGCCAAATTTTAATATGGTTTTCTACTCATTAGCCTCCGATTTCGTAAGTGATTGAGTATAACTTGTTCAATAAACATTTATGTTGAATGTGGCTCTGACTCTGTATTTCTCCGAAAGAAAAAATAGCAAGGGATTGGCTTTGGTAACTGACCGTGAAGACCTTTGTGACGTGGGTGAGACTATGCAGGAATGTGGATTTGGATATAACCGGAAATGTCACGCTGAGGTAATGACGACGAGTTAAAAAATATGGCAAGGAAATGAAAATCAATAACAACCGGATGGCGATGTTGAACATGTCACAAGTTGAAAAAGCATAAATTAACCATCTAGAATAGACTTAATTAATTACAAATCTTCAATTAGGATGTTTATGACTCTAATATCTCAGTTGATTAGACTTATTCATTATCCGCTACATCACTTTAATTACCGATCGTGCTTATTAAAGATTAATTACCTTGAAAGTCAACACTGATAGATTTTCATTGAATAACACTACAAATGATTGCCTTATAAACAAGGAGTTCTTTATGGAATCAGAAATCTACTTTTAAATATCGATATCGCTATAATATCGATTACTAAAACGATGTAAGTGATCATAAAGTAGACCATCGATTGGCGCACGAGTCGCGTTGATCGTATGGCAACCAATTGGCTGCAGACAACTCGCAGGTCAATAGATTAATAAGCTCAATAAAGTACAACAAAGATTTCCACTGTTATACAAACAAGCGTTGATTAAGAAGCGTCTACATGTACAACTACTACTGTATATTCTAGATATCTTTATGTATCTTTTTGGTTGAGTTTTATCTTTTGTATGTAGGTAGGTAGGTAGAATACATTCAGGGGATTGAGACATTTCGAAGGGTCAGTACTTTTGGAAATTAGTTTTTGATCAGCTACTTTTCACGCTGACTGTACCTACAGAAAATGTCCTAGTAGAGTAGTGCATAGAAAAATAGAGAGAGAGAGACACAGACATTTAACAGCTCAATTTTTTTATGTTATAAGTGGCAGACAAGTAGACGAATCACCAAACATGATGGTAAGCAGTCGCCGCCGCCCATGGACACCCGTGACACAAATGGAGTCACAAGTTCGCTGCCAACCTTTTAAAACCCCTTTCCCCAGGATTCGGCCCCCGGTATACCCTCACTCACGCTGCGAAACACAGCATAGTTCTGCTACACGCCGATGTTCTGGGAGGCCGTGGTATCACTCCGGTCGAGCCGGACCATTCATGCCGAGCGTGGCTCTCATCCAGACTAATGCTTATCCTTGGGAAAAGCACTAGGGACAAAGTTTACACACAAGTGCTCATTATCTTCTTGTTTTCTACACATTCTATATGATAAAGCACGTAAATAAATGTAATTATATTTTCATTTTAACCTTATCTACCAAATTCTGTTATTATAAAATTTTGATAGTAATAATTGATAAAATTTATATTATTTGCTACTGAGGTAACAGGTGGTAAAATTGCCTTCATTACTGTGTACGGGGTGTGCCATACATATCCGTAACATATCTTAAGGTGACGAGTAGGGCACACTAGCGACGCCAATGACGCCAAGTAACGAACTTTACGTACGCGTACGTGAAAAATTGATTCACGCCAAAAGCGGCCACTTTTGGCGTGATTGAGTAATTGAGGGTACCGGAGGCTCAATCCAGGGGAAAGGGGGGTTTGAAGGTTGGCAGCGCACTTGTGACTCCATTGGTGACGCGTTTGTCTATGGGCGGCAGCAATCGCTTACCATCAGCTGATCCGTCTGCTCGTCTGCCACCTATGACATTAAAAAAACGATTGTTCTACGAGTTTTCGAAATTCGACGAGAAGTTTTTCGACTCCCCATACAAAATGAATAAGCTATGTTACCTATTTTGTATGAAAATTAGATTTTTCATACAAAATAGGTAACACAACAAGTCCTATTTCAGAAAGGTTAGTAGTGGAAATAGTTATAGGGATGTACGTAACTAAACAGTTAGTACGTAAAATATAGGTGTAATATGTAAACTCACATTACACCGTATATTTTACAAATTACCATACATTTATATCAAAACTATAATATTAAACAGTGAATTTGCAGCTGTCCAATCATAGCGTGGCGGGAGGTGCGGCGCGCGGCAGATGCGATCGATAATATAAGTAAGTAAAAAACTAATTAACTAGGTTGGCGCAGCAACCCAAAGTGAGCCTTGGCCTCCGATAATAAGAGTCTCCATCTAGGCCGGTCCTGCGCCACCTCCTGCCAGTCATCCGCCAGAAGTGTACGCAAATCCTTTTCGACCTCGTCTCTCCATCGGTACCTTGGACGGCCAACTGGCCTTCGACCATTTGGCCGTCCTAGGTACGCTCTTTTTACTGCACGATCCTCTCCCATTCTCTCGAGGTGGCCAAGCCAGCGAAGACAATGTGGTTTAGTCTCGCCGATGATATTAGGCTCGACCACCTGGTCTTGTAGCTCCCAATTCTTCCTCCTTCTCCAAGTCCCAAGTAAGTAAAATCGTACATATTAATATTTTTTATATGTATAAATGAGATCGTTGACATACTCGTCTTGTCGCAGGCGTTTATTTATCCTGAAATTTTGACGCAATTTCTCGTTCAGTGCTTTTGTGTTGTTTTAGCCCCGCATTCCTACCCCGCTCTAGGATTGCAACGATAAAGGTATCCATTCTATCTACGTTATCTGAAAAGATTCATGATTCTTATATAATAAGTAGTTAGGACGTCAAATGTAAGACTGGGTGACCTGAGTGCGCTAGAAATAATCGAGCAATTACCTCCTTTTTTTACAGGATAATTATTCTAGGAGAGGTCAAAGGATTTCCACTTGTGTAACATAACACCCGGACTTAACGTCTGCTTGATTAGTTTATCGTGTTTGTTTTACTGCTTCCCTTACAAACTATTTCCTGTCAAGTTTATTAGTTATTACACGTGCTGAAGACCTTTGTATTTTAATTTATAGCGGTCGGTGTTTCCATTTTCATAAAATCAGTTGTGCATTGAATTTGAATTTTGTGTATTGTTTTCATCGCAAAAAGCCATACCACAATAGGCCTGCCAATGCTGTCGATAACTGGCCTGATAGCGTATGTTTTTAGCTTACGTTTCATGATTTTCAGCAATAATTGCATAGGCCAGGAGACAAATGCTCATAATAAGGTATAGACGAATACCCTTGGAACAGAATTTTTGACAACTTTACTTTGTTTTGACTAGTCCGGTTGAGAACACCCCAAGGGCCTAGTGCCAAAGAGTTGGGAGGGTGTTGAAGGTTAATTTTTTTGGTTTTTTGCATATAATATCGAAAACTACGCGTTCTAGCATCATGAACCTGTCTACAAAATTAATGTCAGTTAAATTTTCTACAAGTTTTGTCTTTACGTTTTGTACATATGAAAATTTCATTGGGAAAATGAACATTTCAATTTTTTTTATCAAAGTCTGGTGACAAAAATTTTAATTCAGACAGTCTAAATGTTAACTTAGGTCCTAATCTAGCTATTAACTAAAGTTGTCATCAAGCCGTTGAGGTACAGCAAAGATTGTCTATATCCGCTATACTAGCTGCGGCCCGCGGTTTTGTCAGCAGTTTATCAGATTAATAGTATCTTACATGTTAATTTAGAGTGTAAACTTCTTGCCTACCAAATTCTATTTCAATTGGTTTAGCCGTTTGCGCGTGAAGAAGTAGGTAACAAATATGTACCTACACTTGCAAACTTCCACCTCCATTAAATCGGGCCTATTATGGTAACAAAAGCCTTATTCTCGTGATTTTCGATATGAAACCACAAGGCTTGTTTTAGAAATATCACAAGCACGAAAATTAGGCTCCTTATTCCAAGATATTATTTCCATATACCCAATTTTTATCTTCTTTCCTAATTATTGTTAGATTTGGATTTACTCAAAGCATAATAGTTGCTAATGGTCGCCTCATTCAGCGTGTGGTAATGTGATATACCAAAACCAATTGTGGAAATCAATAAAGCGCTGCGCTGTCCAATCATTATTAAAGGCACTAAACAGTAAATCAAACAACTGTGACCAAATTCTGCCATAATAATTGTACCAACAACCAATTATAAGGTACATGGACCTAACTACAAAATTACAAGCCAGTATCTAAAACGCGTTCACTGGAAAAATATACCGTTAGATACGCGGTACTTTCTCGAATGAAAAACCGACTTCTAACTCCAAAGGTTTGAGATAAACATATATGAAAAGCTAATAATTAATGTACACGGGACAAAACGCGAATATTTTTAGAAATCGGAAATCATTGATTTGCCGTAAAAGTGGTAAAAGTGATAAATAATAATATTGCTCGCATAATTCACCAGAAACTTGCTTAATAAATATTATATACATAAAAAAAATCTTTGTCTGGGTTTTGTTCCATACAAAAATTACCAATTGTATCTACTAGCTTGCGTTTCCGGATTTTGTATGTAATTAGGCCATTCGTTATCTGCTATGAATTGCAAAAGGTCAAGAAGTGAATAAAACCTTGACATATAAATTCTAGTCTGACAATTAATTCACCTGAATGCTAAATCGTGTCTTCAAACTTTTGTGGCTTGTTTATATCATCCAATACCATCAATACGCTCTATCAAATTCTCAATTGATCATCATCTAAGCGAGTCATTCCTAGTTGTGTCCAAAGCTGTCGCTTTGAAGTCCGGGGTACCCTTAAACCATGATTCTTGATTTGGGGAGTCGACTGCCGCCTGACTTTCGGCACTCTTTAACCAGGGAACCAGACCAACAGAATCATGTTTACACGTTTCGGAAACTATCTGAAATGTGCAGGTTTCCCACGATGTTTCCCCTTACCGCCGAGCTAATGGTAGAAATACGCACATAGATTTGAAAAATCCAGAGGTGCATACTCGGATACGAACCCCCCCCGTATGGAAGGCGCGTACAGAATCACGGAGCTACCATTACTCTTTTTAAGGTGACGGGTGGGGCACACTAGCGACGCCAATCGATTTTAATTTTCAGCTACTAAACCGGATCTATTTTAAACCATTTCGGGGTTACAACCTCTCGGCAAACACTTATAATATTTATTAAATAACCATGCACAAATACCGTCCAACGCGTACGCAAAAAATTTCGTACGCGAAAATTTTATTGAATCAATTTTTCGCGTACAAAAACGACCCAACATTTGTCACAAACTCTGTAACTAGCAAACAACCCTCACAACAAACCCAGAGTCTGTGGCATGAAATTAACCAATAAAAAAGTATAGTTGTACGTACCTATGTAGGTACCTAAGTAAGTATAGCAAAGTGAAAAAAAGGGCCTTAACGGTTTCAAGGTACCATTAGAACGATCTCAGTCTATTGTAACCTGTCCAATCACGATACCTATGCTGCAAGTTGGTACTACTAAATTTTGAAACAAATATATAGCGTTCTGTACGATGCACTTTCTAGTGCACAAAAGGAATGAAACAATATCGTTAGTAGTAGGTTGGTACACATACATGTATGAATAAATCTATTCAAAGCAATAGGTAATGCCCTGCGCTAGCCCTTGAATTTCCCGATCGATATGACTCAGTTACTATGTATTGTGCATAGTTACGTATTGTTTTATCATACATAGATATCTACATATGTATTACTCTAGAAGTATGTTAGGATAAAATAGACTTATCAAAAAAGTATTTTATTGGTAGGCACCATATTATTTTCGTATCTTTGATAAGTTAGTGATTACACTTAGGTATTGTAAATTAATTATACGTTTGTTATTTAAAATGATAAAATCTAGAGTAAAATGTTTATTTTATCGGTCGTTGTGTAACATAACAACAGATAAATTGAAATAAAAATACAGTGTGTAAACAATGATTATAGTAGGAACAAAAATGCAAATATTTATGTCATCAAAAAATAATTGCAGCATAAGTACCTTATTTTTTTTTGTTCTAATAGTGTATTCAAACAACATAGTTACAGTAGTCATAGCAGTGCTATTAGACATGAAAAATATGTAAATTAGGTAGGTAAATACTAGGACATTAGAATATAGGTCAAGTGGAACAAAACAAGCAGTTAAACGAAAGTAGGTTTTATCTCGTTTCAATAAAACTTGACCTCTTATGCCTTACATCATAGTTTAGCATACTGATTTGACGAAAGCTTACATAAAATATCTATTTCTACTTCGTGCTACCGACACTTTCTAAAAGCGAAGTCATTGCTTGTTACATTTTAACGAGTTTACACCCTAAAACAGAATGAATATAGATAAACAGTTAAAAGTACGACTGTTGTAGAAAGTTTACGTTCTCACGAGTTTGCGGGTATCTTGAGAATAATTACAAATACAATAAATTTAATTATTTACTTTAATCATACGATTTAATTAAAATAGTAAGAATGCAAAAACGAGGTTTGGTAATAGTTAGAATATGTCTCTATGAACGTTGACACGTTTGTAAAACAAAAAATGAAAGTTAAAATCTACTCGTGAAATAAAATTAGACAATACTTACGTAATATCAAAACGCACTACTTGCACTAGCCATTCCAATTTGAACTAAGAATAAAATTAAATAGTTTTAAAGTCGACGCGCGTATTGCTTTACGATTTAGAAAGTTGCCGTTGGCGAGTGGCGTGCGCTCACCTCGGCAAGCAGCGTTACACTGGCTGACTGGCGGGCGGGCATGCTACTAGCGGAATATGAATAAAATTGTATCGTTGCATTTCATTCATGAGATTGCTCAGCACATCAAAACAAAACTCAGCTTCTATTGTTTTGATGTGCTGTACCTACAGTAGTTTGTAATGCAGAGTAGGTAAAATGGTTCTTCTACCTAAATTCATTCATCTAATTTTGTGATTAATTTTAGTCAAGTGAAATAGCATTTATAATGCTATGTATTATAAGTATGTATTTACAAAAGAAAAGTATTATATGTATATATTTGTAATCCCACTGTTGATTCTGATATCCGTAACACAGGTGCTTGAGCTACCTATCTCGGAGTCAGATCAATGTATGTGATGTTGTGAAATATTTATTTATTTATTTATTATTTAGGAAGTTACTAAAATGTATTGATTGACTTATTTATAATAATAATATTAACCTACATCCGATTTCAGCTAAGGCGGTATCTTTACGATAAGCCAAGTGACGGCCTAATTACGCAGGATATATTATTACCTATAGCGCTCAAGTGTGTGCTGCGGAAACACAAGTGCACTCTCTATTCCCTTGCCCTCATCATATTCCGATGGGACACCAGTGTGACACGACCGGATAGAGATCGGGCGCAGGACCAACGGCTTAACGTGTTTTCCGAGGCACGGGGGTACAAGACCAGACTTACAGACTTCCGGGCTGACACTTAGAATTTCTTAACAGAAAAACTCAGGTACAAATTTTGGGATAGAACCCGGGACCTCAAGCGTACCCGTCGCTTTAAAGTGCGACGCACTACCCACAGCGTCAGCGAGGCATTCATTGACTTATTTATAATTTAGTCTTATGATTTCAATTAAGTCTAATGAGCAAAGAAAAGAGAATCATAAAAAACAATACTTGTCAGAAAACTCAGTTGTTTTTTTTTCGGGATCTCATTTAATTCCACAGCGAAGTTATAGGCGGTTAGGGGGTCGAAAATGGCCTAAATTGCTTCGAGGGATGGTACCGTGCCGCATTTTTGCTCGACTTGGCGAAGGGCACTGCTGTGCCCACCAATTAAATCATTATAAGCAACATCGGAGTTTATATTATACTTTCTTGGGTATACGTAGTTTATTTGTAACTCGTCGAAACCAGTTTGAATAGAATTGGGTAAGGTTGTCACCTCCAACTTTTACTGAGTTTTATTTTTATTCGACTACAACAAATCCAAAAAGGAAGGATTTTGCATTTCGTAGTCATTATGTTAGTACTTTGATTTCACCTAAGCTATCGGGCAGATTTGGATGAAAAAGGTATCAATCGATTCCCCGATCAGAAGGGCAATTCTCGTGCCCTCGACATTGAAGTCGAATTTAGAGATTTCATACATTGCAATCAGTAAAAATCTGGCGGTGGCGCCATTGAACCGTACAAGGGCTCTTAATCTGTCTGCGAAAATTTCGATTTTTATTTAAATGGCATTACGATCCCGTAGCCCGTAGCAACTACGAGTATTCTCGTAGTAGAGAGGCTGGCTCAACTTTGAGCCCAAACCTTATTAAATAAGGGTGTATTTCATTTATATCTTGTTTGCATGGCTGCAGCGTTAATCTTACATGTTAGCCTGCGTATGAAGTTGACAACCCTACAAGTAGATTGAGTGGGGGACGTCCTTTTCATTCTTGTAGTTATGTGGGTTTCCTTAGCAGGTAGTTGACCACCTTAAAGCTTTGTCTAATTCTTTCGACTTACGCATATTTTGGGCTCTTGGTTTTTATACCAAATAATAGAGCCACGTTTCGGCATGAATGGGCTGGATCGACCGGAGTGATACTGGGGCCTCACAGAAAGCAGCACTGTGCTGTGCTTCGCTGGGTGAGTGAGGGTACCGGAGGCCCAATCCGAGGGAAAGGGGAGTTTAAAGGTAGGCAGCGCACTTGTGACTCCACTGGTGTCGCGGGTGTCCATGGGCGGCGGCAATCGCTTACCATCAGGTGATCCGCCTGCTCGTCTGCCATCTATTACATAAAAAATACCCATTATGAATCAGAGTGTCTTTTCCTTGCAGCTTGCATGCATGTGCAAGGGCTTATACTATAGGGAATATGCATTTCGACGGTCCTACACGCTGGAGACTCTATTTGAACTTATTTTAGTCCTGTTAGTCAATATAAAGTGTTGCAACCTACCCCATTATTACTATTTAAGAAATGTTTCGGAGCTAGAATAGTTCTAGGCCTTTTTAGCATTGCGTGTTAAAACGGGATGATACTAGTTTTCGTATTCTGTTCTGTTCGTATCGTATTTTGTAATAAATGGCTATAGTTACTGCACGTGTCTTATACATTTATAAAAAGTAAATTCATTATTTAATTATTTTTCTCTTTCACTCACAAGAAAAGATCGTAGTCCCTTTTAAAAAGGCCGCCACCGGCGTTAATCGCTAACCATCAGGTGATACGTCTGCTCGTCTGCCCACTATATCATTTAAAAAAAAGGAGGCGGGCAGGTGCGGGGGCACAGGCCGTCCCATGATGAGACATTTCAGAGGTGGATGGATAGCGCATTGTACGCCGGTGCGCTTTCTGGCGTAGGGTGCTATCACAGCATCCCTCCGAGGAGGTCTGCCCATTCTGCTTGGGTTGACGTTGGCCGCAAGCGGGGTCAAACGGACTGATAAGTCATCGTAGGAATCGCCTAAGTCAACAGCAGAGAGCGTCTTAGGGTTTTTAATGAGTATTATACCTATGGGTCATCTTTCCAGAGAGAGTCTCACACTGAGAAAAAAAAGGACTAGTTTTTGAAATTTAAGTGCATATTTCTCCCATCAGCTTGGCGGTGAGGGAAAACATCGCGAGTAAAACCTTCTCGTTTCGGATTTTTTTATGTGCTAGATGGCAGGACGATGAGATATGATGAGGATAACTTCTGAAATGTGTACGTAACCATGGTTCAGTTGGTCTGGTTCCCTTGTTTAAGAGTTGCGAAGGTCAGTAATGCATAGGTATATTAGTGTTACACCCAGATACTGAACAAACACACAGGAGATCATCACATGATTGTTTGTCTAGTGTGGGGATAAAAACCACGACCTTTGATATATGAGGCAGGATTCTGCCAAGTGCGTCATTGGGCCAATAGGTATGTAGATTTATAAAGACAAATCGTAGTAACCCGTTATTACCAAGAGACCGGTTCCATAACACGTGACAAATCTTGATTATCCTAATTTTTCTTTTGTCACGTGCTCATACCTACTTACATGATGTCTACCTCCATCGATACCTTATTTTGATAATATGCCTAGTATCAAAAAATTGTTTAACACTGCTCGATTTCTAGTTGAGGTCAGCACAGATGGTCTTATTTGTGTTAATCTGTACTACAAAAACGAGTTCACAATCTTAGAATCAGAGTGCTAAAACCGTCTTCAATTGCCACACTGAAACATGGAATAAATTAAAGATAAAAAGCACTGACGTAAAAAAATGCAGTAAATGTTATGTCTTGCTTTTCAAATTTACCGTGGGAGAGCCACGCTTCTGCATGGATGGGCGGCTTGATCGGAGTGATACCGCAGCCTCACAGAAAAACGGCGTGAAGCATCACTGTGCTGTGTTTCGCTGCGTGAGTGAGGGTACTGGAGGCCTAATCTGGAGGAAGGGGAGGTTTAAAGGTTGGCAGCGCACTTGTGACTCTACTGGTGTCGCGGGTGTCCATGGGCGTCGTTGTGCTCTTCTGCCACCTATGACATAATAAAAAAAATCAGCTTAAAAAAAATAAAAAATAAATAAATAAAAAATAAAATAAAATTTCTTTATTTACCAAAAAAGTTTAAAACAGCTTACAGTAGTACATTGACTCCCACACTAGGCGAAGCCTGTCTCGTGGGAATCATATCAGATTGATTTACCAGGTGTGCGGCTTATTACTATAGCAAGTTTTAGAAAATATTATAATTAAATGTAATCAGTACACAGTGTGTGTGTGTGTGAGTGTGTGTGTGTGTGTGTCTGTGTGTGTGTGTGTGTGTGTGTGTGTGTGTGTGTGTGTGCGTGCGTGCGTGCGTGCGTGCGTGCGTGCGTGCGTGCGTGCGTGCGTGCGTGCGTGCGTGCGTGCGTGCGTGCGTGCGTGCGTGCGTGCGTGCGTGCGTGCGTGCGTGCGTGCGTGCGTGCGTGCGTACTTGTCCATGTATGTTGTACCTTAACCAACCGTTAACCAACTGGGTCTAAGGGTTATGTGTGGCCGTTTCAGGGTTTTATTGTGCATGAGCAGTGAAAATATTTAATATTTATAATTTGTAGGGTTGCACACCTTAAAAGAAAACTAGGGAACCCTTATAAGATCACTTTGTTGTCAATAGACATATCCATCCGTCCATCTGTGTGTCAAGCAACATCCTTTATTTCGCGAACGTGTGCCGATCAAACTGATAATCTCCCTTATTTCCAGTCGATAAGGCCGTGTTCTCAGGGTCCAACTCTCGGGTCGAGCAAAAAGTATGTTTCGAATTGTTTGAACATAGCTCGAGTTTGTGATCACCAATCCGGATTCAGCAAGCGTGGTGATTATGCATAATCCCATTATAGTAGCACTGAATTGATTTCTTTGACGGTGGCGTATACTCTGCAGAGTGGGACGACTACAACCTGTGCGGATAAAGAATGGGATCAGAAATGGCGGCGCATCTATTCACTTCTCGCTCGCACACTATTTGCGTCTATACTCGCACCCCACGAGTGCGAGTATAGACGCAAATAGTGTGCGAGCGAGAAGTGAATAGATGCGCCGCCATTTCTGATCCCATTCTTTATCCGCACAGGTTGTAAATATGTTGATACTTTACTAATTAAAATACTCCTGCCTGACCTAATAAAAATTGGTCAGGAGTATGTTTAAGCCGATGTTTATTTATATAGACAGACAGATACAAATCAATATAATACCCCTATTTTTAGGTTTTAAGTCAGGGTAAAATAAAAAAAAATGGATTTTTAGATCAATTCATAGAATCTAAAAAGTTTCTGAGATGACACGCCACTCATAATGTACAATCTATTTGCGTCAGCAAAATGAGACCATGGGTTGAGGACTGATCTTACCCGCCATCTGTTCTATCAACGCTTTTTTTGTCGGACGGTTGGTTCTGTCATGCCTATAAAAGCACGTTTTGTTTTGAACAGAGTCACCGGACTTGTGGGGAGCAGAAAGCTCGCACCCTAAAAACTTAAGCAACAGCCTTAGGGCACCCCCTAGCGAGGCTAGAACCTCGGCTCAGGGCGTTTCTGGGAGAGGGCAAACGAACATAAGTTTGGGGACTGAATCGGCCCGGCAAGTACTGGTTACGCGAAAAGGGACTGACTCTAACTCTAGAGGGAGCCGATGAATGTCCTCGCCGGTGAAGACGGTACCGCGGGGGTCTTGGAGTGTTGTTTGTCGCGAGTTGTTCGGCCTGTTGCATGGCGAGAACACATGGAGGGCGTCTTTTCCTAACAGTGAGGGTTACGAGAGGGGTTTATACTTCTGTATATACTCCCCCTATGACCCCCTATAAAGGCATCTTCCTTAACCACAAAGGGGTTGGGGTGGATCGGAGCAGAGTCAAAGTAACGAATGGAAGCTTGCCTAAGGTACTACCTAATAGTAGGTATACCTAAGTCAATGTGTAAATTTTCATTCCTGAGGAACCAAGAGGCGCACCAGTGGCGTTTCGTATGAAGCAATTTTGAATAACCTGTAGCCTATGGATGTGATATTTCGCAATGTGTGCGTACTCGTACACTAGCGTAAGTCATAATTGGACGAGACTCTATCAATGCCAGATTATATAATAAAATAACAGAAAGATCGAGTGGACCAATTTGGACCTATATTTTTTAGTTACAAATTCTCAATGTCTGTTCTGAGTCGTAGGTGTTTTTATACTCCCAAGACTCGGAAAGCAACACTAATTTGAATAATGCCGTGTAAGTATGATAATAATAAAAACACAATTTAAAGATCTGACCTCCAAAATAAGCAGCATACCTACATACTGTTTGTTGTGGACTTAAATATTTAAGTCCAGAATGAGATTCGAACCCATAACCTTTAGAGTATGATGCAGGGTCACTACCATTTGGCGCTATTGGGCCAGTCTAAAGAGTCTAGAATCATCAGACCAAGCTACTGCTGCCAGGCAGTAACTTGCTGTGACTTATTGAAATATCTATACATTTTGAATATTAATTCCGCTAGTTCTTTACAGTTTTGGGAGACGACCCTACTCGGTCCTAATCTTTGATTTAATTAAACTGATTGAGCTGAATCTTATAAGTTTTAATTAATTACGGTAGTTAAGAACTTATCGGCCGTGTGGTCCCCGGCAGAGTAGAATAGGCCACCCTAACTCTTACCGAGGTGTCGTAAAAGGTGACTAAGGTAAAGCTGCTGGCATGATCATCAGCACCCAGAGAAGGAAACTCTGCATTTATATCAAAACCCTCGCCAACCCGTCTGCCAAGCGTGGTGAGTATGGCAATTACCCCTCATGTGATTGAGGGAGGCCCGTGCCCCAGCAGTGGGGACTTAAATGGGCTGATAATGATGATGATGATGATGAAAAACTTATCATCAGATGACTCACTTTGTCATTTGACATTTCGTCTTCCCATACAACACTTTTTTATGAGAGGGCGATGTTTTCTTGATATTTCATAATTTATTTCTTAGAGAAAATTGGAATTGTTCGGACTGATTCCTGCCGATTCATTGCCGTCATCGTTCCACTCGTCAACAGTTCCATGCTCATCATCTATATGGTTGGTAGTCTTCAACTGTGCAGTTTCTCAACTTCAAACTTTCAACCTCGTACGACAAAATTGTGGAATGAACTATCGCCTGTGGTGTTTCCGGACCGATACGGCCTCCTTTAGACCTCCCTAAAGAGCGTACTCCCTTTTAAAAAGGCCGGCAGCGCACCTGTCACTCTTTTGTGAAGTATCAGTGATACGTATGCTCGTCTGCCCCCTATATCATAAAAAAAATCAATACTCAACTTGATATTCGGTATTTCGGATATCTTAGACAAAATACGAGTGACAGACCTATGATTTCTTGGAGAAGAATTATCCTTTATAATGACTCAGTCGATTAGTGGAATAAAATAGCCAATTATAATTTTAAAAAAAGTTGAATTGGGTTTTCTTTTTTTAAAATGAAGGAATAATTTCTTTAAGTAAAATGTTTTAACTTAATGGATTTAAGGTAGTTTCGTTCCAGGGCCCAATGTTTTATCCATCCTGTATGAACTAAAAGGTGGACGGACAGTATCAAGTCTGCTACAAAGTGTTCCTTGACTGAATGTGCACGCAGTGTCACAAAGAGAGGAAGATGGAGAAGTCTCGTTAAAGCCGCTACCCAACATATAGATAATCCATAATCACGACCACTCCGTGAGGAGTGTACGACTGAGAAGAAGAAGATAAACTAAAAGAGGTTGAGAGGTTATAAACGTGCGCTTTCTAAGAAGGTCCTTGGTTAAAATTCAAGCCCGCATCTATATCTAGCTCGGAGGTGAAGGAACATATCGTAAACCACCTGCGAACGTTGAAGAAGAGGTATCACCACATTCCGATTCCTTACCTCGTACTTCGTAGGATCATCTTCTCGCAGTGGTATTTCGGAACCAGTACGAAACTGAAATCTTTGAAATCTAGCTTACATCTCCTAAACAGCCGGCTCAATCTGCATTCGGTGGTGATGATCACTTAAGAACAACAGGTAGGTCCGCTGGTTGTTTGCTTCCAGTCCTATAAAAAAGTCCGCTATAATCTATGAGCTCTCTCTAAGTTGCTCCAAGAAAAAGTATCTCAATTTTACATCCCTCGCACTTTATGGCACATAATAAGAAGTTTCATGTTTATGATAGTATTGTTTTGCACAGGCCCGCGAATTTGTTTGCCCAACTCCAAACCGTAACTCTGGCCCGGTTACGAAGTAATTTACGAGACAAAGTTATGATTTAGAGGGGCTGGCTAGCATTACAGGGGATTATTACACTTTGATGGCACAGGGTGTAAATTTAACCTACCTATTATATGGGTAACTCGGGTTAGAGAAGTTAGATGGAACAATGATAAGTGAACCTCTCTGAAGTCCTAAACTTTGATTGTGCTGAAAATTTTCTAGTAACTTTAAATTACTTTTCATTACAATACTACGCAGTTTAATTTTGAGTTTGATTTATGAAATTCGACCACATTGGAAAATTAAGAAATTTAAATTCTAGGCTTGTTGCATAAATAAGTAATGAAACCAATATTTGCAAAATTGCGACAAAGATGAAAACTGGAAACCGATTCTTATTGAAACCGACACAGACATAGTAACAGTGTCCGTTACATTGGAGAACGATACATTGGAATACATACAAAAGCACAAGATTGCACTTTTTAACCGACTTCAAAAAAAGGGGTTCTCAATGCGACATGTATATATTTTTTCCAATGTATCGTTGCCAGACAGAGTGTGTAGATTTCATTAATCATATCATTGACGTATTTCACTTTTTATTAAGAAACTCTTTCTTATGCAATAAACCTTTGAGCGGTCTTATAAATTCTGAGATTCCTAATAAAAAAAAAGTAATAGATTAAGGCCTTTCCTGCCACAATAGATCATCTACTGGTCGCAGTGGCTATGAGACGCAGGGCTCACCCCATTTCTAACAAATAATAAATTAAGGATTCGACCAAAATATTTTTGTTGCTTCTCGTCGTCATATATCATTAATTAGTAAATACTCCCACTGTTGATTCTGATATCCGTAACACAGGTGCTTGATCTACCTATCTCGGAAACAGTAAATAGACGTATTTTGTTAACCGCATTACGATTTTTACACAAAAATTGGAAAAAATAAAAAAATTAGGGGGCCTCCATACTTGAAACTCAAACTCAAAAATGTTTTTTCATCAAACCTTTACGTGTGGGGTATATAGATACCTATCCATAGGGATAGGCCTTTAAAAATGATAATGTGGTTATTTCAATTATTTTTTTCAAAACAATACTTTGCGCAAGAGACGCCCCCAAAGTGATAAATTGTGTGTCCCCCCCTCTTAACTTCTATAATAAATGAATTAAAAACCTAAAAAATATATATGATGTACATAATCATAAAAACAAACAACGAAAATTGGTTTGCACCTAGATCTAGTTAGTAGTTTTTTTTAATACGTTATAAACCGTAAACCGCAATTTACCTTCCATATATCTAACTTGCTGCTACGTAACCCATTCATGGGCGAGTCCGACTTGCACTTGGCCGGATTTTAAAATTAAATGCTTAGTAGTCTATAAAATACTAGGTTTAAAATTAGTTCTAAATGATTATGTAAGGACAGGTGACCTTTTTAATTTGGTACATCAAAAATAGCTAGCTTCCGGAGAGTTGACATTGCACTAAATATCGCTATATTAGCGTTAATTTACCACTTCAATTAAAAAACACCTATTGTGGAAACTCCATACTTTGACGGGACACAGTTTACGACGATATTTGAGTGGGTACTAACGGGCCGGACTTTGTGGTTTTAGTATTTTATAAAATGAGAAATTGAGTGTTTAGCAAAATGAAGTGGGTTTTCTACGTGATTTTTCTAATGTACATGTGCTACAGAGCAGGTATTTATCATCATTAAATTTATGAACAGTAGTATGAGTAGGCGATTACTAATATATAATGTAGGCATGTATTTCGCAAAATAGATATTTATTAAAAAGTTGTCTAGGAATGACTTTGCATTTAAGTTAAACCAATCTTTATTTTAAAGTTCACGCCCTTAAGGTGACGGGTAGGGCACACTAGCGACGCCAATCGATTTTAATTTTTGCACAAATGCCATGCACAAATGTTAGGACCGTTTTTGTACGCGAAAAATTGATTCACGCCAAAAGTGGCTGAAATTGTTTAAAATAGATCCGGTTTAGTTGCTAACGATTAAAATCAATTGGCGTCGCTGTGCCCTACCCGTCACCACCGACTGTTAAGAGTGGCTAAAGAAAACGCGCATCTTCGTATTCCCTTCCCTAAATAGTCAGGGCTGGCAACGCGTAAACGATGAATTTGGTGTTGCAAATGCCCAAAGACTATCGTCAAATGAGTTGTAAGCTCGTCTTCTACCCTTGTCATGAAAATCAAGAGCACTGGTATTTGGCTTGGTGGCCCATAGATATTTGTTTTGTAATGTACTAGTATGTTTTAGTATTTATAGCTAGTATATATTTATTTAATATTATGTATGTATGTATGTATATACCATACTCGTATTTATACAATATCTTTTTTTTTTTCTCTCTCTTTTTCTGACTTGCACTGCCTTGCCCCTTTTCTTAATTCGCTATTGTTGTAATTAAATAAACGATGAAGACTTTGAATATCCACGAGATTTATTTTAGAAGAATTATAAATTTTACATAGATGACAAAACCGGTGACAGGTCATAGAGAGAACAGTTTCCTAGAGCTACTAGGGACGTTTGCGTTCACTTCATCAGCTATACTTTTCCTCTACCCTGAGGTTGTCTGGAAGAGATCGCTATTAGCGATAAGACCGCCTACATTGTTTTAGTATAATAACTTAGGCTAAGATCTGTAAATTTTGTGCAATAAAGTGTATCTATGTATCTATCTCCTTATATGTACTTCCGACTCTTCCCGGCTGCTTTATCAAAAATGTTGCTCACATTAACAGTTTACCTAATAAGGATACCTAAACACTGTTGCTTTGAAAAATATATACATCTTATTTTATATTTTAATACTAGTGGACGCCCGCAGCTCTACCCACGTAGAGTTTGGTTTGCCAATAAAATATTTTTTCTAAACAAATTACATCCATTATTCATGTTGCCCAGACTTTACAGCTAAACAATGAAAAAAATAATTCAAATCCGTTGAGTAGCGTGAACAGATAGACCGCCAAAAAATTAAAAGTTCATTGATTCATATTCTGTTAGTGTTCTTTTGATCTACCCAAGGTATTTTGAGATAAAGAAATTCAATATACAGTCACAGCTTATCTACATTTTATTCGAAAGTAAAGTTTCGGCGATTGCGCCGGATCGAGTATTTAGGGTCATTGGCCCCTCATCATCATCATCATCATTTCAGCCAATAGACGTCCACTGCTGGACATAGGTCTCCCCCAATGTTCTCCACACAGATCGGTGCCGCCCGCATCCAATGGATTCCCGCGATCTTCACCAGATCGTCGGTCCACCTTGTGGGGGGCCTGCCACGGCTGCGACCTCCTGTGCGTGGCCTCCACTCCAGGACCTTTCTGCCCCAACGGCCGTCTGTTCTCCTCGCTATGTGCCCTGCCCATTGCCACTTGAAGCATGCAATCCTTTGGGCTATGTCTGTAACCTTAGTTCTCCTGCGGATCTCATCATTTCTGATACGATCACGCAGGCCCCTAAATATACTTAAAACTTGGAAGTAAAATTAAGATTTTATTCCAGTTTATGGCGTCAAAATAAAAACAGTTAACAGTTTATCAGTTGAAGCTGTAGACTACGGCGATTTCGGAAACTATTTACCACCAGGATCGGTGAAGACAATTGCGTGCAAGTACACGAGCAAAAATCAGCAGGTAAGCACCATATTGAATTAAAGCCACTTTTACACATGCTGATTTGTAGCATACTTTTAAGCATGCCAAATATGAGCATGCTTGACGAACTGTCCACATTTGCTATCAATATGCGTGCTATTAGGCATCTATTATATACTTGATGACCCGTTTGGAACGGTGATAGTGAATGCTGCCACTGGTGCAAGGGTTGCGGGTTCGATCCCCGGACAGTACAAACATTTGTGTGGTTGAAACATATCTGTTTGTATTTCTCTAGGTGTTTTCTATGTATTATAAGTATGTATTTACAAAAGAAAAGTATTAAATGTATATTTATTTACTATTTATTTATATATTTTTTATTACCAAGATACGTTTTACTAGTAGCTTTGACTTTGACTCAAAATATTTGCAAAAACAATGTGTCTGCTGTGGTATTTGTTTTTTGGATGGTTATAGTGACTTAGGGATTTTTCAAATTTCAAGATACGAGCATACTTCTCAAACCGGTGATCATTTCGCGTCAGGTGACCCGCTTGCTCGTTTGACAACCTTTAAACATGCCTTGAACATAAAAAATTGGTGCCGAAAAATAAATTCAGAGTCATCATCGGGTTTATTAAAAATAATCATGTTTTTGCGTTTATATATTTTGATATAGATATTAAACTTGTGACTCCACTGGTGTCGCGGGTGTCCATGGGCGGCGGTAATCGTTTACCATCAGGTGATCCGTCTGCTCGTCTGCCACCTATCACATAAAAAAAATATAGATATACGCGTATATATAACACATGAGGTAGGATACTTTTGTGAATGTTCAAAAGTAGTTCAAGCATCGGTATTTGCTTTCAGGTGGAATGGCTTGACCCATCCGGTGAAACGATACCCCAAGTGAAAACCAACAGGATATTTACCCAGAAATACATATCGCAGACTCCTCGTGGAGACAGGGTTTCCACCCTCCTGTTATCCATCACAGACGCATCGGTCGAGGATAGTGGGGAGTACGAATGCCGCTCCGAAGGGTTGACAAGGACAGTTATCACTATGTATCATTGGTAAGTTGTATGATTCGACAGAAATGTTGAGTTTATAAAAGTTTCATATTAATGTTTTTTTTTTAATTTCGAAAACTTTGTAGATCCATTAACATTCGTGGACACTCCATCTGAAGTGAATGTGGACGAAGGCCGATCGTTTACACTAACCTGTGAGGCTAGGGGAAGACCGGAACCTAGGCTAGTATGGTACCGTAATGAAGAAGTGATTTCAGGTAGCTGTTGTTCTAATATCATTTTCTTTTTACATTTAATAATAATATAATTTTGACAACATCACATACATTGATCTGACTCCGAGATAGGTAGCTCAAGCACCTGTATTACGGATATCAGAATCAACAGTGGGATTACAAATGTATACATATACCTAATACTTTTCTTTTGCAAATTTATACATACTTATAATATATAGAAAACACATTTATTACGCATCATCTGATGGTAAGGGATTGCTGCCGCCCTAATGGACACTCGCAATACCAGTTTGTCACAACAGCGCTGCTAACTCAAACTCCCCTTCCCCCGAATAGTGCCTCCCTCACTAACTAAAAAAATCCAAACACCTGACCAAAATTCACATATTAGGTCTATTAAATTGCCGTTTTCTTAAGCAATTTTCTTAGAAGTTGTATTTTCGATACTAACTTTTTTCTATTTGTAAAGTAACTAATAATGCTTCTACTCCATAATTAACTGTGCGTTAATGGTCAACGTTTAGGAACGTGTAAGATAGTTCTCAGAAAAAAGGTTATTATTGATAAAAAAACGTCAATTCTGCCAAGTAAAAAAAAGTTAATTTTCTAGTTTTTATTTGCATTACAAATACAATAAGATCTGATCTCTATTTAATATACACCTTAAAATATAGTCTTAAATCAAATTTTTTTTTTTTATGGTAAGTTTTTTCGCATTAAAGGAGTTATACATCATACTGTGTCTAGGAAAAACGGCAATTTCATAGAAACCTATTATTATGTATAAAATTACTAATTTTTATATATGGGACATTACGTTACAAAAACGTTCCACATTAGATGACACTAAAGTAATGATGACACATCCATGTAACTCTACATAACTCACCGCTGAAATGCATACCTTGTAATTTTGAGGCAGGTTGTGATGTAGAGTATAAAGACAAAAGCTTCTTAGATGAATTAAAAATACAGAAGATCATGTCATGGGAAGCGCTGGTTTTTCAGTTCTCTCTTACGTAAAAATATTAAACATTATTCACCTATATATTTTTGCCTCACTTATTTTTTTATAATTTTCATTGCAATATCATTTCGACTGATAAACCTTGAACTTATTTTTAAAAATAAATTGAAAGTTAATCGTCTCTTTAATGTATTTTGTTATTATTTACAGACGATTGCAATGCCACAAAATACAAAGTGATGACCAAATTCAATAGCCAAGGATTCCAAGGTCAACTGACTATTACGTCGATTGGGCCAGAAGATGCTGGCTCCTACACCTGTGAAGCGATACAAGAGCATAACCCTTTAGAGGACTGCAGCATTAGCAAGTTCTGGAACATTTCGCTGAATGTTAACTGTGAGACGCTATATTTATTCATCAATATTAATTATAACAAAGTGATTTTCTTCCGACAAGAGGTCACTCAACTTAAAGGTTGTTCAAGACAATTTTTAGAAAAGCTGACAAAAGCTGCCAAAAGTCTCTAAGGTAGATTTTTGATTGAATATTGCGTGACAGTGCGTAATATTATCATTAGCTACCTACTATTACTTACATCAGCCACACAGCTATATGTTCACCTTATTTCATAAGCCATTAGTGTCAACACTGGTGGTTATTTACGGGGTAGTTGATGGGCTATATAGACAGTCAAATGTTTCTAAAAATCTGTCTTTCTTCACCAAATCACCAGGAAATAAAACAGACAGCATTTAAGACCTATAACTTTCAGAGAATTTGTTTACAAAATTATATGCTTGACATTTCCCTAATTTGTATGGGTAAATTAGTCTTCTCATAATAAATGACCTTCACTAATTTGTGTAATTAGCAAGTTCCTCATTTCAGACGCTCCTGTTTTCGAGGACCCCAACGTCACTGTATTGTTTGCTAAGTACAATGAAAGGTAAGCCTTCATTTTTGTTCTCGACTAATTAAGTTTTCTTTCTTTCGAAATAATTTGTACGACTCTTGACAATGCAGGGTTTGTTCTTTAAAATATGCTTTTCAGTCAATTTATTATCAGTTTTATTTTCATTTGTCTTCTTATTTTAAATATTTAATATATTAATACTTTTTATCACTTTATTTACATACCCATAATAAATAAGGTTTGGCTATTTTCCGATCACTTTTCTAATGTCACATACATTGATGTGACCCAAAGTTCAAATTTATATGCTATTGTTTTCAAATTACGAAGGTAACATATATTTAAATAGATATAATAACACTCAGATCCAAACATAGGTGTCATTCACATTTTTTTGTCCAGAGTGGGATTCGAGCCTACAGCCATTCAAACCTGCGTGCGGAATTAATCATTGAATCAGTCAATAATTTAATTTTATAATTTTTTCATGTATCTTTTTCTACATTTCAGCGTAGATTTGAATTGTGAGCCGAAAGCATACCCATTGCCAACATTCCGATGGTTCTCGGAGCTGAACGAAGAAACTCTCTTGAACTACCCTGAAGACAAAGTCATAGTTTCTGATGACGGGACCAGCACCAAAGTTACGATAATTGCCAACGCTCTAACCTTCGGCATGAAGTATGTTTGTCGAGCCACCAACACTCTAGGAGATGCTTCTAAAACTTTTATGGTACTGAAGATTGAGAAACCTAAGAAACCAGATGAGGTAAAACAAATATTATGTGTTTTAGGTCAAACGACATCAACTTACCGAACATCCTTTATACCATCGATTGATTAGTTTACTAGTACGAGTAACACCCTGTGCTGTGGTAACGAAGCGATACTCCTCCAATTCGTCAAATTCGTCATTTTATCATCATCATCATCAATATCGTTACAATACAATGATTTTTGGTTTTGTGTTGGGGGTTAAAAATATCCAAAAAAGTACCTACCTACATACCAGTGTCAGAAAGTCTACCGCTGACAAAGGTTTGTTTAGTATAAAATACTGCACGATGCACAGTGGCAAACAGATAAACTGTATTGAAATGGCTACCGTTCCTTACGTAGGCGTTTCCAATAGTTACACACTTTCCGTGCGTTATGTCTGTTTTGACCAATTTATGTATTTTACCCGACTACGGCGATACAAAAAAGGAGGGTTGATTTTCACCTGTATGTATGTATGGTTGTTCATCTGTTCCCTCATAACTTCTAAACTAGTTATTATATTTGAACTAATGAGCTGTCATTAGAAGCGTCTTGATTGTCTTATAGGCGACATGACGTTACGTTAAATTGACTACAGCGCCCTCTAGGGGACTTAGAGTAAGGCACTAAAAAAATGCGGCGGTGGGGTATCAAATGAAAGAGCTGTTTTAGCACATTTCAAACATGCAATTTTATTTACATAACTAAAAATATGTAAAATAAAAATAAAGTTTAAAAATTAAAACCGGAATACCAAAAAAACACGCTCAAAATGTACGAAACAAGAAAATTGTCTCTGCTGAAATTATAATGCCGTATTGTCGTGGTCGTGTGCCACTTACTGTAGCAAAACAGATTCATCATAATAATAAAATAAAAGCAATGTGGCATACGCCCACGGCGATATGACACAATAATTTCAGCAGAGACAATTTTCTTGTTTCGTACATTTTAGAGTGTGTTTTTTGGTAGTCGGGTTTTAGTTTTAAACTTAATTTTTGATACTATGTCGATATTTCGGGCCGATAGATGACACACATTGGAAGTTATGTAGTCAATAAAAACTATGTAAGGTAGATTTTTCAAAACCGAAAATGTGTCACTTTGAAACTTATGAGAGCAAAGACTCGCGGTAGACGGTAGAGTATTGCATTGATTATTTACTAATTAATGATATATAATAATAAGGTTTCAAAATGGTCAGTAGGTTTAAAGGTAAGTAACTGTTATACTTGGGCTAAAAACTTGTAGCAGTCGGTTAATAGGCTTGTGTCCTATTTTTTTCTCTTGTTGGTAATATAAGAACCCCTCAAAAGATAAACATCGGTGAAAGAATGGATTTGTTAGCTTGGAAACTCTTCCAGACAATTTGAAAATCACTTAAAATAGACTTGCCCAAAACGCTCCACATAAACAGCGACGCAAAGCGTGACGTCAGCTCTCACTAGTTTGTGCGCATCGCGAGATAGCTTTGTTCGATAGCTATATGAAATAGTGCGTTTATGAAAATTGCTTCTTCACAAAAGTTGTTATAAATTGAATAAGATATAGATTGCTCTATAAATATTTCGTAAATTTACGACTCGAAATACACTTGCCTATCTTTGTTTTTATATCTCATAACAAAAATAATACATAAGGTTTCAAGCTGAAATTTTGTTCATAGCTCCTTTTGACCGTTATTTCTTAGTGCTAATTAAAAAATCTGCCAATATCTGACCTAGTACACAAGCCTATTTATAATTAATGAAAACAATACTCTACCGTCTGGCGCGGGTCTTTGCGGGTAACTTATATAGTTACAATTTTTGCCATCGGCCGCAACCATAGAATTAGAGCAGGGCAGCTATGTTAAACCTATGGCCGAAACAGACATGTCGCACTATAGTCCTTTTCCCATTGCATGATCTGGGTGACAGCAAGACAGAGCTATACGTGAGTGATACGTTAGAAAGAGACTAATGTGAAAAATGTATGGATTTTGATATCTGTCACCCAGATCATGCTATGTAAAAAGGACTATAAGCTGTGTGTGATTACCATGATTACCATTGAATTGTTGTAATTAACGAAATTTACATTTTTAGGTAAACGTCTTCAAAAGTAATACAACTGAAATTGATTTAAATATGACATGGTTCGAAGAAGTCCAACCAGTCCACGGTAAGCAAAAAAATATTTTAAATTTTAGTAATGTATCCGAAAATTTGGACTATTTAATCAAATATATGCATATTTTAGAGATCCACTTTCAAGCCTTGAAAAAAGGAGGTAGTAACAAATTACCCAAAGAAAGTCAATGGAAGTGGGTAAAAATCGAAACATATGAATTAGAGCAAAAAATTACAGCAGATACAGGTAATTCTTTTATACCAACACAATATTTATTTCACGTAGTCGTAGACATTTAATATTCTGCTTTTTATTTTTAAAATTAAAGTATTTATTCATAAATGGTCAATAAACCTTCGTTGCTAAAACGATGTTATAGAGCAGTTTTGACTTTCGAAACAAAAGATGTTTTAATACAAAATGTTCGAAAAAATAATGTAAACTGCTTCATAACACCGCTTTAGATAGCAAAGATTTAACAAATATTTATGAATGAGAGTGCAGAGAAACCATAAAACATTTAGAAATATGAATTGATAAGTTGCTTTGCGATCAAATAGTTTAACGTTAGTTTCAGTTGCCTACGTTCACATTAACGAGTTGGAACCAGAAACTGAGTATTGGGTTAGACTTCGTGCTGCCAACGAGCTTGGGTATTCCTCATGGTCACGTCCAATCGTGGCTGCCACCACTGCTGAGGAAGAACCCACAGAGGAGCCTGAGGAAATTGTCGCCGGGGCACCTGAACCTGATACAGCTGATGAGGACACGACAGAAAAAGAGACAAAAGATACCATATACTATGGGGCATTCTTTGCAGGAGGTTTATTGGTTGTATCGTTTGTATGTATGCTAGTCTCGCGGTTAGTTTAAACGTTCACTGTTTATTAAGGCGACGGGTAGCCCTAACTACGACGCCAATCGATTTAAATTGATAGCAACTAAACCTCTATATCTTTTTAACAATTTCGAAGTTCGAGCCTCTTGGAAAGAATGTATAAGTAAAGTATCAGCCTATAAGCTGTCCCACTGCAGGGCAAAGGCCTCCATCACAGAAATCAAGTTACCGCTACTATGATGCGATTAATCACCACGCTTGCCAAATGCGGATTGGTGATCACAAACCCGAGCTATGTTCGAAAAATTCGAAACATACTTTTCGCTCGACCCGGGAATCGAACCCAGGACCCCGAGATCACGGCCCGGTACTTAAACCACTAGACCAACAGGGCGTCAAAGAATGTATACTATTAATTTAATACTTACAACATAGTTCTTTTCGAGATACTCGAACTTCAAAATTTTTAAAAATATATCCGGTTTAGACGCTAACAATTTAAATCAAATGGCGTCGCTAGTGTGCCCTATCCGTCACCTTAATTAGACTTAGTAAACAGGAATTGAATATGCCTCAATTTTACTGATACATACATTATCTCCTTGTAAAAAAATATATCTTGTTAATTGTTAGATTTTGAATGTATAACGATGAGTATTTTGATAGGTGTATGAAGCTGTTGAGATGCTTATTCGACTCAAATAACTTTTAACTAATACACTCGAATGAACTTTTTCGAAAGATCAACTACATACTTATCTACTGAATTTTTAATTGCTGTGTCCTAATTATCAATGTCACCGTTGTCATAGTATCCAATAATTCCTTTTAATAAATATTGATGTTCAGATCTTTGTTTTCTTTCACCTATACCACCTATATACTAACGTCTTACTATTGCGTGGGTTGAAGTAAATAAAAGAAAAGCAACCATTTCAATCAATCAATTTATTTGAGGCAGAGATATCAGTGTAAGTAGGTAACGTAACAATAAGTGTACACGAAGTAGCAAACCTAATGTTAGTTAAAAATGCAGTAGTCAAACCAGAGTGAACACCCATGTGTTGGAAATTCAATAAACATCTTATAAAACAATTATCACATCAACTACTCAATTTTTATCGAGATATACGTACAACATGTCGAAATATTATCACGTAAGCATTGGTACTACCTACGTGTATATGTACAAAATCAATATATAAATGTCGCAAAACAGTTATAAAATTTTCTTTACCGATAATATTTTATTGGTATAAAGCTTTACAAGCTAGGCTTTAAACAATATTATAATCGTTACAGATAAGGCTAGAGATTTTTTTAACAATTTATAAGTCCGTAAAGTTATTATAACCGATAAATTGGTACTAAAAAGTAAAGAATTAAGAAATAAATGAAAATATATTCAGTCTTTCTGTGTCAATTTAAATATCGCGAAATAATTGTTAAGGAGTTTGCAATTGACCTTATCATTGACTGTTTTAATTATTATGATGAAATGATAAAAAATCTATCGATAATAAACTCATTATTTGTCCTTGACCTTCCTGAGAATGTCTTCATATCTGTCTTGAATCAGTAATTATGTTTTTACTTTAGTATTTGAATTTTATCAAGTATCACTGTGAAAGTCCGTTCAGATAAAAATAACTGCAATATAAACATATTTTTCTTTTTTTTTTTTATAGAAAGGCCAATCACGATGACCTCACTCCGCTTGATGGTAAGCGGCCGTGAAATCCAAAAATGAGGCTGACAGGCACAGAAGAACTAACAAAGTACCCATTGTGTCTGCCATCCTCACCCTAATGGCCTGCTGAGATGCCGTTTCACGCCCCGCCTAAAAGACCCCGGATTGTATGAAGGAGGAAACACATGAGCTGGGAGGGCATTCCATGCCTTGATGGCTCGGGGCAGGAACGAAGAGCAAAACCTCTTGGTGCGCGCCGCCATTGTCTGGATGGTATGCGGATGGCAACGCTGTCCAGCACGTTTCTTATCTTAATAACGGAATAAGTTTTTGGTATCATGTTATCAAAGATTTAGTATAGGTTTATAACAATTTACTGGTACCTTGTCCCCAAAGTGGAACACTTTGAAATAGTTTTTTTCCAACTTGAACTTATCGAGTTGCATTGTCATTTTTTTTGGCTATGAAAGGATGGGTAGTAATTCTCGCCATCCTTTATTATTCCTAGCGTTTGAATTGCTCTGAATAAAAATTATACTTACAAAACTTCTAAGACACTTACGGTAACAAGAAGAGGGTATATTTGGTAGTACCTGCACGAATATTGTCACAGTTTATTTCAAGTTTAAACAAGAATAATTTAATTATTAAAGACGTAGATTCTACGATTATAAAAATTATACGAGTAGGCATTTATAATAGTAATTAAAGATGTCATACACCTCTATCTGTGTTTAGCAAGTAGCTGTAGGATAACAATGTTTTGGATTTCGTTAATTCTTTTTGACAATTTGGTATTTTTAATTATGTCAAAATAAATCTAAACTAATATGTAGGTATAAACGAGAATTTATTGACTGAGTATTTACTAAGCAAATGATCTTAAAATCTAAACTTAAAATAACACTATCATATAGATATTCCAATATTTAATATTTACAAAAAAAATAATAAGGATAACCTTAACTGTAGCAATGAGAGGTCGGCCATTCAGGTGTCAAACATACACTTATTAACTTCAGATTTTAAAATAATACAATCATGGCATACGAGTATGTACATTCGACAAAGTTCCCGGTAGACCACTTTTCGACCTTATTCCAATACATTAAGGTCGAAATATGGTCTACCGGGAACTTTGTCGATGTTGTACCTACTTGTAAGATTCGTACCTATGGTTTTTTTTTATTGTATGTATGGCTAATTAAATACCCAAGCAACGAGGAATATAGAGGGAAAGCCTTTAGAACGATACTATGATTTGTAACATTGCCTGGAGGTGAACATTAAAAGTACCCACCCCTAGCCCTTGTAGCAAAGGGAACCCCGTCGCACCCCTTTGCCATTTTTCTTTTTTCGATAATATCCGTTGACGTTTTTTTAAGAAATGTTCAAACGTGCATTTGAAAATGAGAAGGAATTAAAAAAAACTACAAACAAAACATTTAAGTAAAAACTGGCTTCCATTTTGTAAAAAGTCTCATGATTCTAGAACGCATAGTTTTAGAGATATACTATGTGAAGAACCGAAAATTGTGGGACCCTCAACCTCCTCCCACCCTTTTGTGCAAAGTCGGGTGGGGTCTTTTGATATGTTCACCTCCAGACTAGTTACGTACTGAAAAAATGTGTATCAAGGTTTTCCGTCTACATCCTTTTTTGAGCATTAAAGATTTGTTGTGTAATAACTGCCTTTGTTTATTCAAATCTATTTCTTTTAAATGAGATAAATTCAAACTTCGTTTCATAATTTCAGGGTCTCTCATAATGGATAGTTTAACCACAGATATTAAAAGTTTAACTTAGGTATTACAGATGAAGTGTTGAGGACTATCTTGTACACAACTTGCATTTATGGTAAAACTATGAAAAATAAATGAGCTAGTTTCAAAAAGCTATGTGCTAAAGTGTGGTACACAATATCAAACCAAAAACGACGGTAAATTAAGATTCTAAGACTTACTTACTATCACGTATTAATATTTTCAACAATGTCTAATATATAAATATCGAGTTCAGGCCATAATTACATGTGGGTACGACGATGAACACTTATTAATTAAAACTGCATTAATAGACAATTATTTGGAATATTCCCTATCTAAAATGTAGCTTGGAATGTCATGGGCTCATGAGGATACCGGCTTCAGGCTGAAACCGTAGTTAGTACTCATTAACTTCTAACTATTTACAAAATTAAATTAGACTTTTCTACGAAACTAAACTCACACGTACTTTGTCAGTATGCTTATATTTGTCAAGGTTTTTTATAATTATCGTTATAAATAACTATCAAACCTTGTCCTGATGGATAGATAAATATTATTGACTTGGTGTGATTTCCGAAGAAAAATTAGTCATTCCCACGTTATCGCCTAAACGTATGCCTCCTTATTACAAATTGCGAACTAAGGATGGTCTAGGAACAAAATTCGTGCCGTTCCCTTTTATCATTGCGTGTTGAGATGAGCTTTAGTACAGTAATAACTTTAGTTCGCGATTTAGAATAAGGTGGATGTAATATAAGTTTACCAGGTGTTTTAAGAAAACGGAAAATAGTAAAATATAATGTTATTTTTGTTTGTGTAGTCAAAGTACTTTTCAAAATGATAAATTTTACCTCCCTATTTCAATCACCCGCTCTTAGAACGAGTTTTTAGTTTAAAAAATCTACATGCGAGTATGGAATGTTGCGTAGTAAGTACCTAGCTATATGAAGCTAAGGTTTTAATATTGGTTTAAATAATTCAATGATAATTAATTTTTTACATTAATTTCCTAACTAAAAAAATACTAACTTACAAATAATAATACTTTGACTACATACAAAAATTCTTTGATACAAATAAATATATAATTAAATACTTTAAAAAACAACGTAATAATTATGAAGACAGCAACAGATGTTTTTGTAAAGAAAAGAAAATTGAAAACGATAGTTAACCTGGCAACTTATTAATCTATAGGGGACCTTCAGACAAGATGCGCTGCAGAAATACTACCGTGACTTCGTCATAACTATATTTATTGTTTCGAAGTCAAATTAAAACGAGCCAAACGCCACAAACACTAAACAATTAAAAAAATGGAAAGGACCTAATTTTTGGCTTAAGAATACTAAAAAAAATTATAAAATAAAATAGGTTAGAATATAATTTGTAATTAATTGTAATTTCTAAGCAAGTAATTAATAATGAATATAAATGATTTATTGTAATAGAAAAAAGCTTCCATCTATTTTACCTTTGAACATGCATTCTCAAAACAATTTTTTAATTGTCTAAAAAAAATATTTTTCAAGTATCTAAATACTTGAAAAAAAAACATCTAACAGATATTACTTTAAGTATAATACTCCTCTTTATCTCGCTCAGAAAACAAGTTATGGAACTGTGACTTGATTAACTTATTCAGGTACAGTCAGGTAATACTTCTGCAGCCTTACTATAAGGTAGGACCGCACCTCAGCGGCGCGACACTCAGCGTCAAAATATAATTTTGAATAGTTGTTTATGAGATTTCTACAATGTACTTTATTTTGGAGTTTCCGATATTTCGGCGCTGTTGCAAGCGCCGTGTTGGTCACGGAGTAACTGAAGTTTTTGCGGGTAAATTGTTACTGGCAGACATATCGGTATAACCCCCTTCGCAGTCTTTTACTACGTGCACCTCCGGTTGGTGACCATGTAAGTGTAAAACAATATAAATTATCATTTGTATGAAATTAAATGGTACAGTCTACCAAATAGAATCATGGCTCACCTTAAGATAATTTTTCTAATAACATTCTATACAAGTAGGATGAAATTCGCTTGAACGTACATTTCCTAGTAACGAGCCTGTTATCATTTCATTAGACACAACAACTGAAAATGTCAATAATGCCGTGAGTGTTTAGTTAACAGACTGGCCGAATGTAATAAAAAAGAAATGTATATGTAAGTTCAAAATTGTTAAAATTCTTATTTTTTTAATTCAGATGACTACCTTGACAAGGTGACATTTGACACTCGAAGTATATTTATTTTTATAAATTATAATACACTCCCCGGTGTGTCGCTTTCCATACTTGTGATACTGTTCCATATAACTGATATTCTCTGCAATAAGTACTAACACTAGAATAAGTTCATTATGTTACTAACACATTTTATATGGATTCAAATAAATGATTATTTAATTTAATTTAATACTTTTTTTCGTAGTGACAAGAGTTTGGATTATAGGATTATGCAATGGAAATTCAAATTATGACAGGTTTATCTAAAACATATCTTATGCAGTGATTAAACTTGCATAGATTTTGATGTTGACAGACACATTTATATTTGTATTCAAAAAGTTCTTGGTGCAATATACACGAGAGCTAAAAAAACCTTACTACATTTATGAGTATAAAAAAAAGATCGGCAAAGTGAGTCAGGATTCGATTTGGTCGACTCTACATATTGAATTAGAGCGGCGCGGCGCGTCGCGTCGCTGCACAGCACGGTAGAGTTTACCTACGTAATGTAGTGCGGTCGTACCTTTAGCTCTTCATAAAGCCCTAGTACATGATAACGAGGAATGTGAGCAACACTACCACCAACGTGGCGAGCAGTCGGACCGCCTGCGAAGTTGTACTGGGGTGCTCGGTAAAGTCGAACCAGTCGGAGTACCCTGCGTCGTTGAGGGTGCGCACGCGCACGTGGAACTCCGTCGTGTTTGGCAAACCGCCCACGGGGTACGCGTCATCTACAAACGATAATTTTATTATCTAATTTAATTCATGCGTAAATTTATCTTACACTTTTTAATTAAGTTTTGAATCGATAGGTATAATCTGATTAAGATATCGATATTAAGATCTCATTATGTATCTTTCTGTCTCGCTCAATCTTTGAGTGGTGTATAGCATTAAGTAAAACAATCTGTAGACAGTTACATTTTAGGGCTGAAAAAAAAATGTTTTTTTTCTTCTTTAAAGAATAGGCGGCCGGAACGGCTGACTTTATTTATTAATATGAAAAGTCGAAATTAAATTGTCAAAATTTTGTCAAATACGAGTATCATCACTAAATATAGTATGTCATTTTTATTCGGATACACCATTATGAGTCCAATATTTTTGATATAATAATTGACTAATTTTTGACCGTTACACCAATATGAACCCAATATTATTGATAGAATCATAGAACATTAGTCCATGATGTAATATAAAAAAAGTTTTAATTACTGCTAAATAGTACTTTCAAATTATGCAACCTACTTTATTGTACCTACGTAGATGACCACACTGAAATATAAATAAAATTACTGTCTTGCTTGTCATACCAAGTACAACCATGTCAAAACCAAGTAATGCCCCTTTAGGCATCGCCACAAACTAAGTAGAAGATACTGGCATCGCCGTCACAAAAAAGTAAAAAAAAAACAAATAAGTTGTAATACGAAAAACAATTAATCACCTTCTGTTAAATCAACTAGGGTCTCAAACGCTACGTCCCAGTTGGGCGGATAATCCTCAACGACGGGCGTTAGCTGAAACTGGTATCCTGAAACGAAAAAATGTTTTATTAGTCTCCTCCACGGCTTTATTTTTTTTATATGATAGGTAGCAGAAGAGCAGACAGATCACCTGACGGTAAGCGATTGCCGCCGCCCATTGACACCCGCAACACCGGTGAAGTCATAACGCCAACCTTTAAACCCCCTTCCCCCGAAATTGACCATCATCGGTACACTCCCTCAGCGAAACATATCAGACCCGCTGCTTTAGGTCGATTTTCAGTGAGGCCGGTATCACTCCGGTCGAGCCGGTTCATTCAAGGCGAAGAGTGTTTCTCCAACGATAACATAGGCACGTATATGCATTATCAGGAAAATATCTTTAACTGAGTCCTCTTTATTACATTCCGAGAAGCTACAAAACTTATCATAAATGGTAATAAATGATAATCACTACATGTACTTTTTTTTGACATTCTATATCACAAATATTTGTACGAAAAAAATTCTCATATTTTCGTACCGTTTCTTATGAAATCATTAATTCCGATCGAAAGAAAAATGAATTCCCAGTGAATCGACAATCAACGTAGTTTCCTAGATTTAGGAAGGTAAAGTTCATACGAATAAATTTTCCGTTCGTTGGGTGTGAAGCTGTAGGCAGATTTATTGAGATGTGGAAGAAAACTTTTTTTTACTTTCTTATGTCACTGGCGTCAAGGTTGATTTCTTTTTTTTTTATTATACCGAGATTGACCGAGAAAGGTAGCTCAAGCACCTGTGTTACGGATATCAAAACCAACAGCGGAATCACAAATATATAGATATTATACTTTTCTTTTTTAAATACATATTTATGAGAGACATATATACATACTTATCAGACATGTTCATGTACACAAATGTTTGTACTGTGCGGGGATCGAACCCCCAACCCTTGCACCAACCAAAGTCACTACCACTGATCTAAACGGGTCGTCGTAGTGGTGACAAAGTCCACCTTATTATAAATCAAGATCTTAAGTTATTACCGTACTAAAGCTCATGTCATCCCGTTCCAACATCGAATGTTAAAAGGAGCTGGCATTAATTTTGTTCCGATACTATCCTTAATTCCCGATTTGTAATAACAGGGAGTAGGTTTCAGAAATGGACCTTTTTACACTAACTTTGGTCAGGATATTGTTATTGTTTACTTAATTAAAGGACAATTATTTGGGTACAGACGTCATCCGCCCCAGAAATCTGTGGGAGAGACCTATGTTCACCAATAGACTTTTTGCTTGCTTCCTGTGTTTGATGATGAAGATCAAGATAAGCGCCAAAATTTCATGTAAAAGTAAAAGTGTTCTGTTTTCTGATACCTAAACAAATTATGAGAAAATTAATATAACTGACTGAATAAGTGAAAAAACTCGCAAATTAATGTTTGTGGATTTTTTGCTTTAAATAAACTAAAAACTATTTTATTTTCATATACCCTGTGTATATGAAAATGAATAAATAAAATGAATTTATTATAAGTTGCTCAAATTATACTTAAAACTTGGGTATACAAAATAAATAAAAGTAACCAAAGTACATATTCAACATAGTTTCCAGGGGTACCCAAACTAAGCTAAGCTTGTATCTTGGGATACCTACTTCTAAATAAAAACAGAGTTCCTTACATCTTACTTAAACATAAATTCTAGCATTTTTGCTTTGTATGCTTAAAATTGCATTGTATAAATAAAATAGTTAAAGTAAAGTTTATAAATAATTGTGGTTTGCAGGTGTGTTTGTGTCAGTGGGTGTGTGTGTGTGCTTGTGTGTGCGTATGGTTTTATCTGTTTGGGATAATTGCTTCTGTTTGGTCGTAGTCTAGAGTAGATAGCATCTACACTAGCTTGGACCTTGCTTCTTTCTCCGATAGGTTTCTGATGCAGACCATCTGATCTGATATGATGGACGTATCGACGGGGCAATATCGCGGGAATCTTTGGGCAAACGGTGGACAGAGAGGACAGAATTGAATATACGTAAACTTCGAATTCGAATTAAATATATGTAAACATTTACATCCCTTTAATTAAATACCTCTTCCACCAACCATTCTGAACAAACATTGTTTGGTAGAAGAGAATATAGTTAAAGGAATCAAAGCATTACCAGAGTATTACCTTACCCAAAAGTTAAAGGGATGTATACATATCGGTGAACATTCACCGATATGCCTAGTATGTATGAGTGCGACTTGGTAGTTTTTTTATTGCGATAAATAGGAAGGGTGTGGTGGCGGTGATGATGGTGGTAACTGGCGTTCTTAGACATCAACAATATGAACAAGTTTGATATGCTCGTGGCTGGTTTTTACCTTTAATGGGCAAATTGTCTGGTCTGACAGCAATGCCTTCTTCCTGTGGCTCGAAGTTGCACGCCGAGCAGGACACATTAAAACTCAAGGCACTGACATTGCTGCTCAGAAGAGCAACCTGATAAACACAAAAAGTATATTTTTTATTTTATTCTGACGTTGGAGAGGCATGAGGAGGGCACTACCGCCTGCACATTTACTAGTTACATGCAATGGGGGCTATCGCGTGGGAAAAATGCCGCAAGATGACGTACTATAGGCCTGAGGTCCATCTGCAAGGTGATTGGGTATTTTTAGACGTGATATGTCAAATTGTCAATTAACAAATAAATCAGCAAATGATGTTGACGTTGGACCTCGGTTCACAGGCAGACCATCTAGCGGATATTACACACGAGACAGCTCCCATTGAAAAACATAGCGCACATGAAAATTAACACAAAGTCCGTGCCACGAATGAAGTCCCGCGGCTAAATACGAAACTAAAGTTTGAGATTCCTTGTGTGTAGGTATATCAACAAAGCTCTTTAAATGTGGACGTGACAGAAGTGGCGCCAATCACGAGTCTTTGGTGGCGCAAACTTTAGTCGAAACTCAAAAACGTTGTTATGAGATATGTTTAATTTATAGTTGATATTTTTTATAGAAATCTTTTGCAATTTATTCTTAAGTAAATAACACACTTAAAATTCATCTCGTGTTCAGGCGGGACTCGAACACACACTTTCCACAATCCGGGTGAATGTTCTACCAATTAAACACACCAATGAACACGAGATGAAATTTTTAAGTGTGTTATTTACGTTTGATTTAGTTTACGTTTATAGCTGTACTTCGGTATTTTGATTAGTACACATTATTTTAAGGAAAACTTACAAAATCTGGTGGAGGGGGTTTGTTTCCGCGGGAGACGTCAAATATAATGGAATTGCTGCCTTTGCTGTTAGTGATTTTGCATTTGTACTGGCCAAAGTCCTCTTCCGTCCTCAGTTTAAGGCTGAGGATTGATTCGCTTCCATCATTAGCAGTGGACACCTTCAAACAAATATTTAAATGTAAGTCGGACATTGAGATACAGAAAAGGGAGGTGCTGTCATTGTTTATAACATTAGTAAATGAAAGAGAAAAGTAGAGTACAATTATACATGGTTCACGGATTAGCCTTTCCCGATGTGTAAGGCGCCGGCAGTGGAGGCACCCGATTTTCAATTAAGTAAATAAATATTAACATCACATACATGATCTGACACGAGAATCGAATTTCTCCACCACGAGGATGTCACATATCGGGGTCCTACTAATCTACTACATTATAGGTCTTATTATTCATTGTAAAAACTTTTGGTAGTTGCCTAGTTTGCACATGACAATAATCATAGTATTAACTCAAAAAATTACATACACCGTCTTAAAATTATTTATTTATAATCTCAAAATGATTTTTTAGTTAATAATATGTTGATTGACGAGTACGAAGTATTTCAGGGTAGATATATGCAGTACTTACAGTTTCATCATCAGAGATTTCAGAGTCAAAATTATCATTTCTCCTGTACCATTGGTAGCGTGGTGGGGGATAGGCGTGCGCCTCACAAGACAGGTTCTTACTGCGCACACACATTATATAAAAAGCATTAAAATATGTAGGATTTTAGATGATCCTATATAAAAGGTGGTAAACTTACATTTCGTTTAATATTCCATACGTTTCTATAGCTGTTGCCGTCACGACAGGAATGTCTAAACATAAAAATCATTATTAATCTAACGATTAAAGATATACAGAGAAAAAAAAATGAGAGATGGTCATATCGACCATCAAGCAGAGGAAAATTGTCTACTTAGGACATAACTATAATTTATCAAGACGCGAGGTCCGCTCGTGACCACGGCTGCTGTAACGTAGCCGAAACGTCGAGCAAAATATGTGAGTACACAATGCTGTATCACATAATAACTATTGTGTTAATTCCCGTCTTGATAAATTATAGTTATAATGCAACGCGAAAATCTAAAAAACTACTTAGGACATGTGTTTCACCTCGCTAAAGACCGAGAAGAATATGCTAGATTGATGGCCAACCTTCGCTAGTCGGAGAGACACTTTAAGAAGAAGAGAATAAAATGATTCGTTACAGAAAATTATTTCATTTATGCATATTTTATAAGCTTTAATTAAATACATATACTTTCATACAATACCCCATTTGAACTAATTAGTGGCTTCAATTTAAAATGTTATAGTACATATATATATATATATATGTTGGTCTAGGTTTAAGTGCCGGGCCGTGATCTAGGGGTCCTGGGTTCGTTTGCTGGGTCGAGCAAAAAGTGCGTTTTGAATTTTTCGTGTATAGCTCGGGTTTGTGATCACCAATCCGCACTTGGCAAGCGCGGTGATTAAGCCTAATCCCATCATAGTAGCGATGACCTGATTTCTATGATGGAGGCCTTTGCCCTGCCGTGGGACAGTTATAGGTATATACTTTATTTTATTTTCACCTCTGATTTTTTTAAGGTATTTACCTATGTTGATCACAAATCAATAGGTGTATTTTTTTCCCCTATATTTGAGAGAGCCAACAACGAGCGACGCACAAACTAAGAAAATACTGATTGACATGATCTTTTTTTCGCCCGGTGCGTACTAAATTGCCAAATAGGTTTTGACACTTTATTCGAATTTCGCATTCCCGAAATAAAAGCCTTGACACACAGACGGGCAAGAAAGTGATCTAATATGAACACTGATTTTTCCCTATTTGTAACGCCACAGGCGAGAACTGAGCATATTCTTTTTTATGAGAAAGAGAGGCAAACGAGTAAGTCACCTGGCGAGAAGCTTACTTACGTCTTACTGCTAAACGGACGGTTTTATCTATATAATGTGACAACGCCTTTTGTGTAACTTTGCACACGTAATCCCCTACATCTTCGTAGGAAAGGTTCTTGATCTCTAACGAGTAAAGGTCATTTTTCTTTTTAATTGCGTATTTGTTGCTGCTTGAAGCTGAAAATGAAAACAAATTAAAGACGTTGTAAATATAAACTGTTTCATCAATGCTATTACATTTATTAATCGTGCTTTTGATCTGGTGTAAATAACACGGGAATATTCAATAGAAATTTATTTCAATCCACTACGGGTTCCTCAGTATAAAATTACTGGCTGTGGGAGATCAAGTTTACTCCCGCTACACCAAGGGTGCGTTTTCACCATAGATGTGCTAGGATGATGATGGTTTAACGATATGTAGCTAAGATATGATCTGTGAAATGATTCACAGATGAGCTGCGCTTAAATGTGAAGCGGGGTGACAGCTAGTAATTTTCTTACTGGCGTCCATTCATAGTAAACTTTTCCCGTACCTACACATCTCTCACATGCCAGAGGTGCATGAGATTCGAACCAACGACCACCCTTGAGAACATGCCTGTTCTTATCCCGTGATCTACCATCTCTCGTTATTATTACAAAGTATTACCAACATTTACAAGATACGATAAAATTCATAATCTCAGAAAGAGGTGGGGTGAGAAATGATTAATGACTCATATCGCCCCTCTGCGGATATTATAAAGTATTTACCGTCAATAGGTCTTTGATTCCTGTACCACTGAACCACTGGCACTGGGTGGCCTTGCGCTTCACACTCCAGTCTAATAGATCTTCCCTCATCTCCTTCCTTTTCCTCGGTCCTTTTGGGTATTTTTACTTTAACTGGAAATAAATACACGGTTTTAAGTTCGTTTTAATTCAGTTCAGGTTATGTTGAAAGAGTGCTGAAGGCCTTGCGTGAACTTTTCGAAGAATCGTAGGGTATGCGTACAGTAAGCAATTTGTATGAAACCTGGACCCCAATTCTCGTGCTCGTGACATTTATTTTCATACGACATATATCACTAAAACATAGTTTTTTTGTATGGTGTTCAGGTGATATCCGCCATGTTTTCAAAATATCACTAACCCGAGAATTGGGCTCCTGAAGAGCCGCTTTATCGTACGTAAGTTTTTTTATTATTTATTATCACATACAAAGACTTTTGACAAACAATCACGTTAATGGCATTGTATAAACCGCTGAGGTTTGTCCACAATGCTCGGTTTTACGTCAGCCTATTGCTCGCATTAAATACAAAAATAATAGTCTACGAGTAGTATTACAAACAAAAATCACAAAGAAACACTACTAATTTAAGTTCCATTTATGCATTACCAAAGAAGTGGAAACCAGGTAAAGGTTCTCCTAATTCATGAGAAAGTGTAATTTTTTTTTAAAAGTGTAACTATCTTCTTCTAACTCTTTTAAATGGTATTAAAAGGTGACAAAGTATTTCATGCACGCTATGAATTCTATTCATTTGTCTGTGCTAGCCCCTCTGGGTATACGCTAGACGTTTGGGTCGTGTTTGACTGTGCTCCACCCATTATCACAGTTTATATTGTCCAACAAAAACAAACAAACAATCATTTACTTTAAGGAAGAGAATAATACGTTTTATTTTAATCAGAATGTGGCTATTCATTTATGGATGAATATTCCTACACGATTAACATTGTATTCGTTCGATTATTTGGGGTACATCACTAGAGCTTAAAAAGAAAAATACAACATTGTATCAAAATGTTTAATAAATAAATCAATATTTCACAACATCACATACATTGATCTGACTCCGAGATAGGTAGCTCAAGCACCTGTGTTACGGATATCAGAATCAACAGTGGGATTACAAATAGATACATATAATACTTTTCTTTTATAAATACAAACTTATAATATATAGGAAATACCAATATAAACAGACATGTTCATGCACACAAATGTTTGTACTGTGCGGGGATCGAACCCGCAACCCTTGGTCCAAAGGCAGCGTTCACTACCACTGTTCCAAACGGGTTAATAATAAGTTTATAAATAGTTTAATAGAGAAAGAAAATCGTGAAATTATCTTTTTTGTCTTTTTAGAAATAAATAAATCAAATAATTTTAAAAAGTTTAGAAAATGTATGTATGGTTGTTCATCTGTTCCCTCATAATTTCTAAACTAGATGTCATATTTGAACAAATGAGGTGTCGTTAGAAGCGTCTTGATTGTATTCTGGTTGTAGTCGACATGACGCACGTTAAAATGACTACAGCGCCCACTAGCGGACTTAGAGTAAGGAACTAAAAAAACAATTTTGCTTGACGGTACCGTGTAGGGTATAAAATGAAAGAGCTTTTTAGCACATTTTGAATATGTAATTTTGTTTACATCCTAAATAAAAATTAAGTTTAAAAACTAAAACCCGACTACCAAAAAACACGCTTTAAAAAGTACCGAAACAAGAAAATTGTCTCTGCTAAAATTATTATGCCGTATCCCTGTGGTCGTATGCCACCTACTGTAGCAAAACAGATTCATTATAATAATAAAACAAAATCAATGTGGCATACGACCACGGCGATATGGCATAATAATTTTAGCAAAGACGAGGATTTAGAGAGAATTAAAGCGTGTTTTGTGTAGTCGGGTTTTAGTTATTAAACTTAATTAACATAGAAAGATTGATAAATTCAATGACCGTTGTTACGAGATTACGTTGTCGAATTTTGTTGAAGTGTCAAATGTGGCCTTCTATTTTGGCCCAACTATAGTAAATCTACAATCAATTTAGTTTTCAATACTCAGAGAATCAATAAAGAGGCAATCGCTTTGTGTTGTGTGGGAGAATCGTTGTTGTAGGGTCGTTGTACACCTTGACACCTGAGCAGATCAGATCGGCTTGCGCTCCGCTCGTTTAGCATAGAGCCATTTTTACATATAAATGTTATCTCAGGAAAATGCTCTTATTATACTCAAACATTTATGAAAAAGACCCTTAAATAATAATTATTTTCGTATGTCTTAAATATAGAAAACCGATGAAAACTACTTGAGACAAAAATTAGTCTAGCCCTAAAGAGAAAGAAAAGCACAATTGTACACAGTATGTCAGTGTAATATTAAAATGTTGTTAGGGCGTGGTAACGTGGAAAGAAAACTTACACACGTACTACTCGTTCATACGGGATTGGAAATTGCAACAACTTATCATTTAGCTAACTCTTTGTTATTATTTGTAGCATAAATAATTCGTTTCTGTGCACTTATTTCCAGTAGCTGCTGCTGTTGACAAGATTCATAGTAAATCTTGTTAAAATAATTCAATAAACTGAGTTTTTACAATGAATTTTAATATAACGACGCAACATAGCTATATAATCGTAATAAATTAGATATCAATTTCAATATGGCACCTAGAGTCCCCGTCACTACAAGCCCCTTGAAAAGCGCGCTTTAATCGCCATTTACATTCGATTTTGAGCTTTATGCTTATAGAAACAAGGAATCTAAAATTTTAGTTCTGTGTTTTGCCGCGGGAATTCTTTTTGTATCTCAAATGTATATACAAAACTAGTTACATTTGAGCACTTAGTATCTGGGAGGTGCGGGATGTTTTTAAACAACCCTGTATAGATCAAACTTTTTAGAGTGAATATCACTCAGATGCACCTCCAACTGCCTTTAGCGTATTTTTCATTCATTACATCATTTCATGATTGAATACGACGAAAAATATTTTACTTTTTTATACGCTTTTCGAATAAAGAAGAAAAAAAGATGACCTATATTTTTTAGTTTTCATTAAAGGTGTGATTTTTTAATATTAATTAATATGCTGGAAGTGACGTAGTCCTGAGGCTCAACGTATTGTATTGTCGGTGCTATATGCACAACAAAAAAAGTTTAGGCGACTGATCATGTCATTGTTTTTTTGGTTACCCTTTTTTAAATCAAAATGAGCAAAAGTATTATTAATTTGTCATACCGATTGATGATGTCACAAGAGGATTTTCAAATTATTTTTTGCCAGAAATATCTGTTTAAAAATTCTGTAATTTTTTTCTTAAATTTCTATGAGTCTAATCTAGAAATAGTATGTTTCATTTCGGAAAATGATTTTTGTCGTATTATCCATTATGCTCATCTTTTATTCAAGGATCTATTATTCAGTCGAAACATCTCTAAGTGTATTATATTTTTTTGTAAAGTAACTTCGTAGCTTGGATACCAAAAAAGTTTTAGGACATTGAAAGTGAAACATGCCGCGATGATCCATGTAGTGAGTGCTTAATTTTGTTTCAATTTAATGTTACGTCAATTGTTAATTGTAATTTAGTAAAATGTATTAAAATTATTAATTTGATTTGTTGTAACTATTATCTCAGTTGGTCGAAATAAAATTATTTTATTTTATTTTTGGACATATTAATCCATATTTCATTAAAATTTCTTTTAACATTGGTATATGTCTTAATATTCTACAGCTTGGGTACGTTATTACCCATGTTTTTTTAAAACGCTAGACCGTTTTCTTCACGGTCTTTTTCATATTTTTTTGTTAAATTTTTGTTAGATAAAATGGTGTTTTAAAGCAGCATTTTTTCGTGTATATTTTTTTTTGTTTCGGACATCATAATTGCTCTGTAACACCGTTTTAACTAACGAAGGTTTATTGAACGTTTATAAATAAAGTCCATTCCATATTCTGTGAATAATTCAAGTAATCTTCAAGTCTCATACATCTTTATATGGAGCTTAAAAAGATAGTTTTTTTTTTGAAAATTGGGATTAAGTATTTTCCATTTACTTACTTCCGACAATAATATTTATGGTCTCGTTAAACTCGCCCGCCTTGCACACCCAGTTCCCACTGTCGATGATCTTGAGCTCGTGGAAGATGAGCGGCACCAGCACTCCCTTGGGTTCCGTCTTCCTCTCCACATACCTCCTGGTGTTTAGGGTAGATCGCTCCCCCACCACTTCGCCTGATGGTGAGTACCAGTTGATATCCTGCGGAGAAGTAGAAGATTGTTACAAGAATGTTTATTTATGTTAAGACGAGCAGACAGATCACCTGACGGTATGATATTGGCGCCTTCCATATTTTTATGAGAAAGGACGTGTGGTCCCCGGCAGAGTAGAATAGGCCACCCTCACTCTTACCGAGGTGTCGTAAAAGGCGACTAAGGTAAAGCTGCTGGCATGATCATCAGCACCCAGAGAAGGAAAACTCTGCATTTATATCTAAACCCTCGCCAACCCGTCTGCCAAGCGTGGTGAGTATGGCAATTACCCCTCATGTGATTGAGGGAGGCCCGTGCCCCAGCAGTGGGGACTTAAATGGGCTGATGATGATGATGATGATGATGAGAAAGGAAGGCAAACGAGCAAGCGAGTCACCTGATGGTAAGTGTCCTCCACCGACCATAGACATCAACCACGCCAGAAGGAGAGGCCACTTACAGCTCCAGTGAAGTCAAAAGTGCGCTGTTAACCTTTCAAGTCCCTTTCTCCCCAGATTGGGCCTCCAGTACACTTACTAGTCGAAACACAAGAGCCGCTGCATCTCGCCCGATTTTTGTGGGGCCGTAGAGGACTCGAGTGGTAACTCCAGTTGAGCCGCTGAAATTCTTGCTGAAACGTGGCTCTCCCATGAGCGCTTTTTTTTTATATAAGAGGTGGCAGACGAGCAGACGGATCACCTGATGGTAAGCAATTCCGCCGCCCATGGGGGTGTCCATGGCAACACCAGTGGAGTCACAAGTGCGCTGCCAACCTTTTCCTCTTCCCCCCATTGGGCCTCCGGTAACCTCACTCACACGGCGAAACACAGCGCAGGCGCTGCTTCATGCCGGTCTTCTGTGAGGCAGTGGTATCACTCCTGGTCGAGCCGGCCCATTCATGCCAAAGCGTGGCTCTCCCACATTTGAACGCTTTAGATTATGTCACGTATCTATAATCTACATTTTATACAAGTATGTAGAAATTAGTTAGTAAACTACTAATATATTGCAGAAGGGTAAGAACGTCGTAGTTCAATACAAAGAGTAGGTATATAATCACTGTTCAATAGTTACTGGATGATTTTTTGACAGAAATCTTTGGTGGCAACTACAAACTAACAAGAAAATATTGTGACATCTCTGTGTGTACCGTATTTTTGCCGTTGCTATAAGTACCATTTCTCCTAATTTCTCAAGATCTAAGTACTCAGCGTGACAAATCCATGACGTGGAATATTTTCGATTTCTCTGTTTTTGTGTTGGTATACCCACATTTACGGAGAACATTCTGAGGTTTTAGGTATGATGTAATGTGTGATCGTTCAAATAAATAAACAGTAATTGAAGTTAACAGGTTTTGCTCCAGTTGTTGGTAGAATTTCTACGCTTCTTTATGCTTGTCTTTAAAAACTTGTTTTACGACTATTTGGAAATCTAACCCCTTATTATATAATGCGATTTAAGAATAGTTCTGGAATTAAACTCGTGCTACCCCTTTTTAACACTGCGTGTTCGAACGAGATGGCATGGGTTTTAGTACAGTAATAACTTTAGGTTTTGTAATAATCATTTTATATAATAATTCTCACAACATCTCATACATTGACCTGATTCCGTACTAAGTAGCGTAAGCACTTGTGTTACAGATATCAGACAACAGAGGGACACAAATATATACTTAAATACATATATTACACCCAGACACTGAACAAACACAAGTGTTCATCGCACGAATGTGGCATTACTTTTCATACAAATCCGGTCGTTTCATTTTGTGTTTACTGAGAGTTGAGGTTGAAAATTAGTAAGTATTAAGATAGCTAATGGTCTCCCGAATAAAACCAAATAAAATAAATATAAAAAACTAACTCGCGATTAACTAAACATTTACAAAATGCGATCTAAAGTTATTACCATATTAATGCTCATGTCATCTCGTACCAACCCGCAATGTCAAAAAGGCTGGCACGAGTTTAGTTCCAGAACTATTTAATTAGAATCGCATTATATGATAAGGAGGTTAGATTTAAGTACGAGTAGCTGAGTTGATTATTCTAAGTAGGTAAAACAGCTACATATCTGTCTGTCCCAATTAGGTCCCAAACAATTAATACACTTTCTGAAAAGGGCAGGGTTTGGGCATATAAGTAAACATATGTATACACAGCTAGCGATCACAATCTTGGACAATTTAACACATTACAACAGATCAAACTGGTCGCAGTAATACTGGTCTGAATAGGACATGGACAGCCGCCAGCTTAAAAGAAAAAAAAAACGTATGTGTCACATTTTCTTAGTTGATATTGAACGAAACGTGTTTGACATTAAGGTAAGGATTGATTGAAGAAATTTAACAGATTAATATATACATTGGTGTGTGGCTGTCTGTACGAGTACGTTACAGCTCTAAAGTGTCAATCTGTCATCATAAGTCAACAAGTCAACTCACATCTGGAAGGTTTTTTCCTTGACAGAATATTGCTCTTCTTTCCCCTGCGTTGAACACCGAAGGTCTGGCCATCACGTGTAGCGAGGGCTCTCCATCATCGATTACCTCTTCGGAGAGTGCTGGAAAGGAGGAAAAGGAATCGATAAATATTATTTAGGTACTTAGTTACTAAAAGTAGTGACAAACGGGTCTTTTATTTAGTTTATAGTGAAATGAACGTTTGTGTGGTGAAAGTGTCTTCTTAACTGTAGGGTTCAGCATGAAGCCAAGAGCGAACCTAGTATCAATTAAAAAAGGAACTGGGTAACCGCCACACGTTACGTTTGAAATACACATTTATGTTTTAACTCGTCAATATTTTTACCCGTCAGAATAAATAAATAAATAATAAATAAATAAATATTTCACAACATCACATACATTGATCTGACTCCGAGATAGGTAGCTCAAGCGCCTGTGTTACGCATATCAGAATCAACAGTGGGATTACAAATATATACATATAATACTTTTCTTTTCTAAATACATACTTATAATACATAGATAACACCCAGACCAATACAAACAGATATGTTCATGCACACAAATGTTTGCACTGTGCGGGGATCGAACCCGCAACCCTTGCACCAGAGGCAGCGTTCACTACCACTGATCCAAACGGGTCGGGTAGAATAACGGGACGCCGCGACGACATATCGCTTGAGGGACGAAGTCGCCAAGGACCTCAAAGCACGATTGGGGGGAACTGGCCGACAGAAATAGGACCGAATAAAATGGCAAAATAAAAAATAAAATGGCTTTTTGGGTCGCTGAGCTAGTGTAGTAATTATTTTATGACGATGGAAAAAATATGATAGCTAGAAGCGGTATTTTATATTTTCTTTTTACTGTGGTTTTTATCAAAGCCTTTATCCTAATAAATTAGCTTCTGCAAATCAAAAACCGGACAAGTGTAAGTTGGACTGCCCTATCGAGGATTCCATTCCGAGGATATTTATAAATAGTTATAAATATAAATCAAATCACGTAGCTATTTTATTCTTATTCAGTTTAAAAAAATATTGAAGAATTGTAAAAACCATTTTTACTATATACCTACCCCATTTTAACTAGCAGTTTTATTTTGAACTTTCAACCCCTTAAAAATAAAGACCCTTATTTTATATTTTTAAGATGATTTTTTTTGTAACCGTTACTTGCCAAATGTATGTCATAGATCTTGCTCAACGGGGAGTACCCTATGAATTTGGATTCCCTGTTGGGAGTGTGGGATAAACGATTTTTATCCGTAAATGTGAGAGGTATGATTTTGTCATAACTTAGACCATGCAGTCGATACGTTCACGCGTTCACAAAATACTCATCTGATTTCGCGGATGTTCATGGGCGGCGTTGATTACTTTCCATCAGATGACTCGCTTGCTCGTTTGTCCGCCTCTAACATAAATAAAATACAGCACGGACAACACAGAGATCTTTAAGAGTTCCGTTTGTTCCTTTTGAACTACGGAATTAAAATTTTTTTATGTGATACGTAGCAGACGAATAATAAAATAGTCGGTAAAATGGAAATGAAATTATATTCACGTTAATAAATGTATCATGTTAGTATTTTTTCCTTTAACCCTTAAGGCTGTGTATTCGTTCTAATAGGGCCGTCATTAACTTTTTAATCATTGTGATGGATTATGACATAATCCCCAAACAGTATTCAGGAAAGAAATTTTATTATTTTAAAATCTATTTTGTACCGTTTAAAGTTCTTTGCGTGTTTCAAATATGCGATTTCTATTAGAAGTTACTACAATTATAACAATAATGACGACTGCTGGTATGTTGGTAACGAGAACAATTAAGTTTCAAAAATAACAAAAATACTATTTATCAGTGCACTACAAATAGGTTTTTATTTATAAATGTCTTAAACTTTATATTAATAGGAAACATAACAGATAGCCGCGCTGATAAACCAGACAACCACCCTTCATCGCACGTTGTAAAAACGATGAAAATATTATGAATATCATAACAATATTAAAGCGACGTAACGCTTCGTTCCAATAAGTAAGAAAGGAATAAATCATTTTGACGCTTATTGCCGGGATGAGTAACGAGCACAATAACTTTGGAGATTTTTTGAAATAATAAAACTTGTAGGGACTGCATACTTCAAACAATGAAGGGTTCGTCACAGCCGCTAAGTTTTGTTTTGGAACAAAAAAAAAAGAATTATTTGTGTTCACGTTATTAATAATTATGAAACATATTTGTGCTTGACTTCTGGACGTATTGGTAAAGTTTAGTACTTTCATATACATGTATTGTTCAGTGACAATACGATTTAGATAATAATTTAATAACAGTCTCTATGAAGTACAGGTAGAAAGATATATCATTAGATAGCAGTCACGACGTTGTAATTACCAAAATCTTAAATCTCCCCAAATCTTAAATCTAAGCTTACCTCGGGCTCCGAAGCAACAGCTTTAGATGCAACCGGGAAATAAAAGCTCATCACAGAGTACTTTACGCTGATCACAGGGTTCCGTTACCGTCGGCGACGGTAACGGAAGACATCGTGAGGCAATTGCGTGTTTCGGATAGTTTCTGAAACGTGCGACCATGAATGAAACCATAATCCAGTTGATATTTTCGGGACGAGGACACGATGTTTTTAACGAGTAGGTACATTATAGTACTTATTTTTGACGTTTGAGTATAATGTAGGTACTAATAAAATTACATCTGTTATTTGTATAACGCAACGCATAAGTTCAGTAGGTCTGCTTCTCCTGGTAAAGAGTTGCGAAAGTCAGACAGCAGTCGCTTTATTGTAAATTACCAGACTCCCAAGTCCTGGAGCATATTCTAACCACCAGAGTTTACATATACCTTACTCTATGGTCTAACCCTAGACTTGGAAAGGCCGCTAACGTATCCGGGATACGAAGCGACATATTTGGGCGCAATATTACACGCTAAGATGTGATGTGTAGATTAAAATTGCTGCCAGATAAAGCTAAAATATAAATTTAAATTAGTTCCTTGTTGCTGTGGACGCTAACAGTCAAATTATTTTGAATACAGGATCGTCGATGTATAAACAAATTCGGCAGGCGGCCGAGTCACTTGTCAACCCAAGTTAAGTAATGTTTCGAAAACATTAAGGACACGAGAAGTGGTCAAAGTTGGCAGTGGTTGAAGCATAAAGTCCGCAACTTCGTCTTAATGCCGAGTGGCGTCCATTAGCTAGATAAGTTTTGCAGACGTCCAAAATATTTCACCAGCTCTGTAGCTTAATAGCTCGGGTCCCGTGAAGTGCCGTCACATTTTATCTTGAATTTTAAGTATTCATATGCAGTATGTATAATATTAGGTATGAAATATAGTTACGTAATGCAATTTCAGTAGAACTAAGGTCACAGACATAGCCCAAAGGATTGCATGCCTTAAGTACATAGCGAGGAGAACAGACGGCCGTTGGGGCGGAAAGGTCCTCGAGTGGAGGCCACGTGCAGGAAATCGCAGCCGTGGCAGGCCCCCTACAAGATGGACCGACGATCTGGTGAAGATCGCGGGAATCCATTGGTTGCGGGCGGCACAAGACCGATCTGCGTGGAGAACATTGGGGGAGGTTTATGTCCAGCAGTGGACGTCTATTGGCTGAAATGATGAATGCAATTTTCGAAATTTACGTTAAGAAATAGACTAGCGTGGAATTCGCAGTTCGCGCTAGGATCGCGAAAACTAAACAATGTTCAACGCGCTGTTTTGGCATCCTTGAAATGGGTTGAGTACGTATGGGGCTTACACCAAAATCCAGAAGGGGTTGACATCGAGAAAAGTAAAATTAAACTCGTATCTTAGGCCGACGGGAATATTTTATAAATTTTTTTTGTTGTCAACCTCTCGGGGTGGACAGCGGGAATAATCGAAGTAAGTGATGTGGGTGGGCCTATGCAAGACGATACTCGAGATGAGTTCAAGTCAAGCCGCACTAATCGCAGTGCAACGACCACCGTTTTTTACAATGCCAATATCTTTGTTCGTCATGAAACCGACAGTAGACGAAGCAAAGCAGTAGTCGAGCATGAGCCAAACGGTCAAAACGCGTATGAGGCTCATAAGGATTCGATTTTAATTAATTAACGAACTCCGAGTAGTTCATTCCAATTATTATGATTTCAACATTGTGAAGATTGAAAAATGAATTGCGTTTTTCATCAGATTCATCGGCTTGTCGTTGTTCAAGTTTAATTTGTCAAAGTTATCTGATTGAAATAATTTTATGACTCATATATTTCAGTTCGTTCAGAGTAAAATTTGGTTCATTTATCCAAATTTGAATGTAAATGGTCCTCTGCTCGTATATGTTCTTCGCCATATTATAGGTATTATGGCGGAGGGCATATATGAACTGAGGAATATTTTCATTTCCTTCAGGAGAAGAAAATATTCCTAACGTATCAGCGATTCCACAGACCTCGTAGATGTTCATGAACAGCGGTGATCATTTACCATTAGGTTACCTGCTTGCTCGTTTGATGCCTCTTACACTTAAAAAACACTGTGTTAAAATACAAGCTTTCTATTCTGACACCTATTCTAGTCCCAAAATAATAACTTAAACAAGTACCTACTCCATTAAAAGAGCTCACCTAACATTTTCACTAATGGTAAAATTTGAGAAAACAACAAGGTCTCGACGTTTGTGAATTTTAAAAGTCACGAAATTAGCTCCGTGAGGAATGTTAAACATTCCACAAACGCACTGGAGAATTTGTTTCAACTCGTTTCGGGCTGAGAACAAACAAATGACTGTGGTTCTTTTGCAGGAAATTGAGAAAGCTGACACGGACTACAAACTCGGAAATGCCAGGTTTAACCTTTACGAATATAAAAATGCCTACTTTGAATTTGGGATGCTTTTGCTTTCAAGTATCCTTGCGACCTCGGTTCAAGATCATTAAAACTGCGAGGGGCTATTTCTTTATAAAGTACGGGTTACTTACCTACTCTGCTGGCTCAGCGACCCGAACCTAGTCTTGGCCTTCGAAACAAGAGATCGCTACTTCGGTCGATCCTGCACCACTTCTTGCCAGGAGCCCAATTCTCGTGCTTGTGATATTTTGAAAACATGGCGGATATCAACCGAAAACCATACAAAAAAACTATGTTTTAGTGATATATGTCGTATGAAAATAAATGTCACAAGCCCGAGAATTGGGCTCCAGTTATTGACCAGAAGCTTTCGCAGATTACCGGTAGGCTGACGCCGAGTTAGCCGGCCTAGGTATTTCTGGAAAGACGCTGTCTAAACTGATCTGCCAGGTACGAGTTACAAGGTTTTTTACATGAGTTAGAAACTGGATTCATAAAATAGTATTTCAGTTGTACTCTTTGATATCAGAAGGCAAAACCCACATTAGGCAGAAGCGGAAAATAAACTAGGCAGGTAATTAAGTCCCTAAATAGGTACCTACATTTAGAGGAAAATTAATTTAGTAATTCTTTAGCTGAAGTAAGTAGGTCTTAACATTATTTGTAAATTTTCAAGAGACGAGTGTTCATCATCATGAAACTACATGTTGAACAAGTCCTAATAATTACATTCGGACCGAACAAACATCACATGAATATTGACCCCGAGCAAAAATTGGCCTAGGGTCTTTGGTGTACAAGATAGGGTCACCACCAAATATGCTATCGAGCACTTTCACAGGTTCATTATCAAATATACTTTACGTCATTTCACGTGAAGAGTCTTCAAAAGTATATCTATTCTCATTACTGAACGTACTAGCTTCGCGAACGTTTGCATATTTTCGCGAAGTTCCAAATGAGACAAAAAAAAACTTTTTCGTTCGCCGCTTAGTTGTCAACTCTGCACATGAGAACACAATAGAAACTTTGTGTAGTGGAGTAACTATCATCATTCAAATTAATTAGTTAGCATGAGCATAAAGTAATAATATGTATACTCATTTTTTAGCATTGTATTGTATTCGTCTGTTGCTCGTTGGCGCAGTTGCTAGTGGTTCGTATTTTAAAGCGACAGATCATGATACTGACGGGGTTCTCGGTTCGATTTCGAACGGGCCAAAATTGTGCTTGAGTTGTTCAGTAAAGAAATTTTGTAATCTATAGTTCCCGGTCTTAGGATCACGGGCTACGGCAAGCGTGTGTTATGCTGTTGGTCCTGCGCCTGAGATCCCCTCTCCGACCGTGATACACTGGTGCTCCGCTAATCAATGTTAGATCAGAAATGCAAATGTTTATTAAACTTGTGAGCTTACGACATAATAGCACCGACTGTAGAACAGTTTCATTGGTATTTACAAGTATCAAGCTTCCAATAGTAGGTAATAGATATTACGAATCAATATTTTCGATATGTTTGCCTATCGACTAATTTTATCCATCGTCTATTATAGTTCGATAATAATGGTGCGAGCGCTTTTCAAAAACGGATAGATAAATTCGACTCTTGTTTGCACAAAAGGAACATAATAATTATTACGGCCATAATCCTAATACAATGTAGGAATATACTAACAACATTATTCACATTAATCAGTATTACCAACGCTGTTAATCCCCACTCATGAGTAAAATACTTGCAAATTAATGGGTTCAGAATTATTCAACGGTTAACAATTGAAAACCGAATGTTAATCCCGTTTTTGTTTATGAAACTCTATCGACGGTACTTATTTAGTTCACTAAATTAATTGCCAATCAAGTTGAAAATATGCGCTTATAATCCGAGCACACTAAGTTTCAAATTCAACGAGTAGTGGTTACATACAATTATTACAAAAATAATATACGGCAACGTGTATGTAACTTAATGATTAATGGTGTTGCGGGTGTTCATCGGCGGCGGCAATCACTTACCATCAGGTGATCCGTCTGCTCGTCTGCTAGATGGCAGACGAGCACACGGACACGCATAAAAAAACAGAAAAGAACCGACCACACATTTTTCACCCCAAAAGCAGATACCTACGATTGAGGTAAACATATTTACAGTAATAAATAAATTTGTTTGGTCGCCGCATTTAAAATAACCGCCCAGATTTTTGTCGCATTTGAGTATGAAATGAGAAAATTAATTTGTAAACTGATATGGTCATGTTTGGTTTAATCGAGATTACATTATTCAATAGCTCATGTGAAAATATTAATAATTACCAGGTGAGGTTTATTATCAGGAAATAATGTTTTAAATTGGCGCTTCAGGCTACAATTAAAAACTAGCCTTTTAATGTAAGAAATCATAGATATATTTTTGCAGGCCCCCACAAGGTGGACCGACTATCTGGTGAAGGTCGCGGGAACTGATCTGTGTTGAAATCATTATGATATGTTGACGACCCGTTTGGAACAGTGGTAGTTAACGCTGCCTTTGGTCCAAGGGTTCGGGTTCGATCCCCGCACTGTACAAACATTTGTGTGCATGAACATGTCTGTTTGTATTGGTCTGGGTGTTTCCTATGTAATTATAAGTATGTATTTACAAAAGAAAAGTATTATTATGTATTTGTAATCCCACTGTTGATTCTGGTATCCGTAACACAGGTGCTTGAGCTACCTATCTCGGAGTCAGATCAATGTATGTGATGTTGTGAAATATTTATTTATTTATCATTGGGGGAGGCCTATGTCCAGCAGTGGGCGTCTATTGGCTGAACTGATGATGATGATGATGATGATGATATTTTTATTTATTTTTCTGTGTCAAGTAAAATGTGAGGCACAGGTACGTCGTAACTACTACTTGAGTATTTGCTTAGTGTGTGTTGTGTGTTTTATTCCTTAAGAGACGTCCACAGGCTTCGGTAAACGTTTACCATAAGACGAGTCGCTCGCTTGTTTGCCAACGTTGTTTTAGATGTCGATAGCCATTCAAATAGGTATCTACTAATAGTTGATATCCACTAAATCAAAAGTCGAACAAAGAACAACTTGAAATATAGCTTTTGCCTCAAGATTACAACGTAAATAATATGTATATTTAAGTCAGGTAGATGGAAAAGTCGTCGGCACTACGTGCAATTTTCTGATTTCAGTTTCTACTTAGAAACCTCACTAGGGAATTCCTATTGCCATGTAAGATTTTCAAGAATTCGAAAGTGACATAGTCCCCGAGGAAAACTTTAAGTCGAGTGTTCAAGCCACAAAAATTGATTTTCCTGCGATAGCTCCCTCGTGGGGAGTTTGAAGAGTTCCTTTCACAAGCGACGCTCACTTTTCCTGAATCCTTAAAATGTCCGTCCACTCGAAAAATTGGTGGTGCACATTAATACCTGTAAAGCTGGTATTATATATATTTAGCGCAGGGATTAGATTAAATTAAAATAGCGCAAGATAGGTGACTCGTCTCAACCGCGTGGACCGTTTAAATTAGGTCCCCGTCGCTTAATTGCACTCTGTCGCAAATTGGCGAGTATGACTAGCGGTTGTGTCACATAAAAATATTGTTTAATTGTTTTACAGTGGAATAAAGGTTATCAAAATGCCTTCATGCGCTTTTACGCGTACAAATCATTCAAAAATAAATAATAAATCTCATGGAATCACATTTCTCTCATTGGTAGAAGGAAAGTTTAAATATTTTATGATATTTCTAAATTCATTAATGTTTTGGTCACCATTTTGCAGAGCGAGATAGAAATATACGATATATTAATGTGTGACGAGTTAATTCCTTTGACAGTACTCAACTCTGAAGTGTACTTGTGCGTAGCACGCTTGACTCATACACGCTTATGTCAAAAAATAGGTTTGTCTCTGTCTTCCAATGTTGTACAACTTTAAACAAATGTGTCATAGAGCTGTGTATACGCGTGCATATAGTTATGCATGAAGCCCGTTTTCAGTTGTTTCAATTAAAGGGACGTGCCGTATCTTCTGCTATTTTGTATTAAACTAAGGCGCATCGTATTTATTCAGCCTTTTCACCGGCTCCCAGGAAACACTGCTCAGTTTTGCGCGATTGAGATGCAAAGTACACCAGTCTGGTTAGAAGCACTACCTTTATTCGTAACTTTTAATGTGTGCAAACTCTGGTGAACAAGTTTTTCCAAATGCATTCAGCGTACTGATCGCAAAGTTTTTATGGATCGTGAGGAACCTGCACGTATCGGAAATGATTCTAATCTTCTTACCCGGTTCCTAGTCGCTTCGTCGCATTGTAATTACCAACTTCTTAAATCCTGGGTCATGGTCCTAAAGTGTGCCCCGGGCTCCGCTGCAACCTTTAGACGGAACTAGGATGATAGAGTAAATCATAAATGTACTTGATGTAGTGTCTGGTAACTTGTAATAGACAATTTAGGTACAATTAGGTACTGTTAGGTTCTTAATATACCGAAATTAAACATTTCGCGATTGAGAAGGGTTTCATCTTCAGCCCATTTAAGTCCCCACTGCTGGGGCACGGGCCTCCCTCAATCACATGAGGGGTGATTGCCATACTCACCACGCTTGGCAGACGGGTTGGCGAGGGTTTTAATATAAATGCAGTTTTCCTTCTCTGGGTGCTGATGATCATGCCAGCAGCTTCACCTTAGTCGCCTTTTACGACACCTCGGTAAGATTGAGGGTGGCCTATTCTACTCTGCCGGGGACCACACGGCCCCCGTTTGAGAAGGGTTTGCATTTAGGAATAGAAGACTGTAATTTGCAAGAAAGCTATTCTTCTGTACATCAACAATCCATCTGGATTATATTATCCCAAATTAAATTTTGGGCAACGGTAATTTTCATTGTTTTCTATTTTTCTAATTATGTATTCTCGTTTTGGCTACCGCCGAGACAAAAGGAAGGCCGTCTGTCTCCTCATTATAAATCTTTGTTTACTTTTGTTTTGAAATGTTTGGTTTTTTTATTACATTTAAAACATTAAATACATTAATTAATGACAACCCGTTTGGAACAGTGGTAGTGAACGCTGGCTTTGGTCAATGGGTTGCGGGTTCGATCCCCTCATAGTACAAACATTTGTGTATATGAACATGTCTGTTTGTATTGGTCTGGGTGTTTGTATGTATTATAAGTATGTATTTACAAAAGAAAAGTATTATATGTATATATTTGTAATTCCGCTGTTGATTCTGATATCCGTAACACAGGTGCTTGAGCTACCTATCTCGGAGTCAGATCAATGTATGTGATGTTGTTAAATATTTATTAATTGAAATAAAATCTCTCCGTATCATTTCCACAGACTTAATATGCCGCCCTGCAATCATATTATCATTTCGGTGTTTTTTTTATTATATGGCAGACAAACGAGCAGACGGCTCACCTGATGGTAAATGATTACCGCCGCCCATGGACATCTGCGACACACGGGGCATCACAGATGCGTTGACGGCTCTTAAGGGAGGAATAAGCTCTTTTCTTGAAGGTCACCAAGTCGTATCTCTTCGGAAACACCATTGATAGTAGCTGATTCCATAGTTTTACTAGTTGCCTTTATTTAAACCGTAACCTACCCCGTACAAAACTATAGATAGATATATAGATATTCTTTATTGCACAAAAATAAAATACAAGCATGATACAACAATAGCAACAGACAGTACAATAAGGCGGTCTTATCGCTTGTAGCGATTTCTTCCAGACAACCTTTGGGTAGAGGAAAGAAATATCGTATTCGTAATAAGGGAAGGCAGTGCAAAGTAGTTTAACAAATGAAATTGAGAATGGCAGAAATATACATATTTTATACATTAATTATATTACATAACATAAATAATAAGGCCGTGTGGTCCCCGGCAGAGTAGAATAGGCCACCCTCACTCTTACCGAGGTGTCGTAAAAGGCGACTAAGGTTAAGCTGCTGGCATAATCATCAGCACCCAGAGAAGGAAAACTCTGCATTTATGTCAAAACCCTCGCCAACCCGTCTGCCAAGCGTGGTGAGTATGGCAATTACCCCTCATGTGATTGAAGGAGGTCCGTGCCCCAGCAGTGGGGACTTAAATGGGCTGATGATGATGATGATGAACATAAATAATAATAAACAATACATACATACCCAATAATATATACATAGATAATTTATAACAAAAATTCAATAAAAATATTTCTTATAGATAGGTATAAATGACCAGAGAGCACGTCCGTTACATCGTCACATAATCTGATTATTCGTCCCAGCATTCCAAATTGTACTAGGTTGTTTATCCAGGTTGTAACTGACGTGATTACATCGCGTTCAAGGTGCGAAGTAATACCTGTCGAGATGATTTATTAACAGAACCTCGTTGCTTCCCGGAAGCGCGGAGACGAGTTCCAGACAAGCCAAATTGAGCAAAGAGAGTTGCTTACACCGCTCTCTGTCATTCTGAGTAAACAAACTTCTTAACGCCTTAATTGTTGAATAAATTGGTGCGACTTGACTCGTGATGGTGCATTGGTAGTGATTAGGTACTGCGCCGTTATGGGTAGGTACCATGTACAAACTTTGCGGATAAAGAATGGGATCAGAAATGGCGGCGCATCTATTCACTTTTCGCTCGCACACTATTTGCGTCTATACTCGCACTTGTGGGGTGCGAGTATAGAACGCTTTAAACACTCCGTTTGGATCGGTGGTAGTGAATGCTGCCTCTGGTGCAAGGGTTGAGGGTTCGATCCCCGCACAGTACAAACATTTGTGTGCATAACATGTCTGTTTCTATCGGTCTGGGTGTTTCTATGTATTATAAGTATGTATTTACTGTAATGCCTAGTACTTAAGTTGTGTATTTTGTGCAATAAAATATATATTTGTAATTTCGTTGTTGATTCTGATATCTGGAAACAAGTGCTTGTTTTCCGGAGTCAGATCAATGTATGTGGTTGAAATATGTTGTTAAATAAATATTTATAGTTCAATTTTAATAATAGGATTTTTACTTAGGTCGGTCAAACGACGAACGATTAGAATGGTTTTATGCAGATTTCAATAGTGGCCCTGCATTTCTACTCTTCTGACAGATACATTGATCACATTGAATACTTATGTGTCAAGTAAGTGGTCATCTTAAAAGGTCGCGTGTATAACTTTCTTTGTCTATGGACAATGCCTAAGACTTATTAACAGTGGGTGAGCCACGCTCCGGCATGAATGAGCCGGCTCGACCGGAGTAATACCACGTGATCAGCAGTGCATGCGCTGTTTCGCTGCGTGAGTGTGGGTACCGGAGGCCCAATCCAGGGGAAGGAGGATTAAACAGTAAGCAGCACACTTGTGACACCACTGGTATTGCAGGTGTCCTTGGACGGTGGTAAACGCTTACCATCAGGTGATCCGTCGGCTCGTCTGCCACCTATATCTTAAAAAAAGCCTATATCATCATTATACCGATGCTGATGATCTTTACGTGAAAAAACCAACTACATAGAATAAAACATAAAGGACAATATTCTAAAATTACAGAAAAGAGGACAATATCAACAGTGCAATAATATCGAAAGGGAAGCAACACTGTTGAATTTCTATTAGCGAACGCGCTCAACTGTCACCGCGTGAGGCTGGCAGGTCAACAGTTAGTTAATTTCCTTTCACAAGTACCCGCAGTGATGGAACACCGAAATAGTTTTGTTGCCAGAACTAGCCACTGCAATAACTAACTTTGGTCATTTCAAAGAGCGGTAATTAGAAAACATAACATTAGAGTTTAGTTACATTTGTGTTGGTAGACAGGGAGGGGATCTCAGGATTATTACTGATTAATTCTATGGATTAAGACTTTTACCCTTTGGGTACACTGTACCCAAAGGGAACAGGGTAAGGGGTAATGGGTGGGTGTGTCACTGAATGTGACATGACTTAATTTTTTTTCTGGATGGAGAGGAGAGCAAGACTTTTCAGGTGAGTTGTAGTATGGTAATACCTACGTAAACCAAACGGATATGTAATTAGGTCATGTCGCAATTAGGAAATATAATGTACTTTTATAATTTAGCTTAGTTGCGATTAAGTGTATTGAATATTATTGTGTGATCACTCAATAAATGGACGTCGATATGTAAAGTATATCTTTTATCTCTTCACTTCATCACCTCAACCATCCTCTTATCTCACACGACTATAAAAAGACTAGTTTAAAATAGAAATAGAAAAACGTTTATTTAGCATCAAAATATAACAGTTGCATTTTAAAATGTTGAGTATCTTATAATTAATCTAGTCTAAGATACATATAATATAAATCTAAGAGGCACCAAAAAGGTCACCGCTCAGCTGTTTGACTGGACACAGCTTAGACAATTGTCTAAGGGACACAGTGTGTCAAGACATAAAAAACATCTTACGTCATTTATTTCTTCAAAATTGAGTCACAAAGCTACGATCTTCAAGTATCTACCTACTATACAATTATTTCATATCTAAAAACTATTTACTATGGGCAGAACAGGAGTCCAATTCTCGGGCTTGTGATATTTTGATAACATGGCGGATATCACCTAAAAACCATACAAAAAAACTATGTTTTAGTGATATATGTCGTAAGATAATAAATGTCACGAGCACGAGAATTGGGGTCCAGCAAATATAACTTGGTAATCTCGTATAATTTCATGGGACTATAAGCAGCAGTTTTTGTAATTAGAAAACTGGACTAAATTGCATACAATTTTAGTTTATCTCTCAAATCACCGAAAGCCCAATTCTCGTGCTTGTGATATTTTGACAAAACGTCACGTGCTCGTGACATTTATTTTCATACGACATATATCACTAAAACACAGTATTTTTTGTATGGTTTTCAGGTGATATCCGCCATGTTTTCAAAATATCACAAGCACGAGAATGGGGGCCCAGGGCGGCATCCTAAATGATATTACGGAGAGATTTTCTTTAATGATTTAAATGTATCACCAGTAAAAAAAAAACAAATAGCAACACTAGTAAAAGCATTCGTAAAAGGGTTGTAACTATTGCAGCAAAGGCCGGCAACGCATTAGCGATCTCTCTGATTTCGCGGATGTTAATGGGCGGCGATGATTGCTTTCCATCAGGTGACTAGCTTGCTCGTTTGTCGCCTCTAGCATAAAAAAAAAACGCATTCCTGGTCTCCATTTTTCATTAGGGTTCAGTATGAAATGTTTATTTGTATGAATTCTTTTTTTCTTGAAATTTTTTTAAAAGGGAGCGTGTGATGTGGCGTCCCACAATGTAGTGAATACTTAACACACATTTTTATGTAGCCACGTAGCGTAGCGCATTCGGGAACTCAATTGCACATTAAACCTGGTTCGTCAGGTTCACTCTCTCGTTCGTAATTATTTGTGTGGAACCAGAACAATAGACTCATTTGTGTAATTGTTAACTGATTTTATTGAACAATGATTGATCTTAATCAGAATTCAATTTATCTATCTCCGCTTCAGTACGTACCCCAAGACTTACATATCGCTAGAGATAAAGATAAAAAAATCTTTATTCAATTTAGGTCCATACAAAACACTTATGAATATCAAAATAGGTATACGTATTATCATCTACAGCTGGTTCGGAATGTCGATTTTTTTATTATATAGGTGGCAGACGAGCCGACGGATCACCTGATGGTAAGCGATTAGCGCCGCCCATGGACACCTGCAACACCAGTGGTGTCACAAGTACGCTGCTTACTTTTTAACCCCCCTTCCCCTGCATTGGGCCTCCGGTATCCTCACTCCACTGAAAAGACACCAGCAAGAAACACTGTAGTTACTCTTTTCAAATATTGATGATGTTACAGAGTTTCAATTGAGAAGAGAAAAAAATATACAATCATCAAAGTCAATAGACTACTATGATCAACTCAGAAGACTAATCGATAAACATGACCAAGAGTCCTTATTATTTAAAATGACATTTTGTGGTAGCTTATAAATTTACAAATCCGTCCTTAGACCTGTTGCTATGTATGGATCAGAATGCTGGGCCGTTAAGAAGACGGATGAAAGACGATTGCATGCGACAGAGATGAGAATGTTAAGATGGATGTGTGGAGTGACGAGAATGGACAAGATAAGGAATGAATATATTAGAGGAAGTATGAAAGTGGCCCCCATCATTGATAAATTGAAGGCAAATCGTCTTTCCTGGTATGGCCATGTAAGGAGAAGAGGGGAAGAACATGTTGCCAAAAAAGTGATGAGTTTAAACGTAAGTGGGTGGAGGAACAGAGGACGGCCGAAAAAGAGATGGATGGATTGTGTGAAGGATGACATGATGGAAAAAGAGGTGGATGATTCGATGACGAATGACAGGGACGTATGGAAAAGAAAAACATACTGCGTCGACCCCAGATAACCTGGGAAAAGGGCAGGAGGATGATGATGATTTTGTGGTAGCTTATTCATATAGCTATCACAGCTCGTTGGAAAACTGGGGACAATTCATAATTTTTAAGTCATATTCCTTAGACTACAATTAAATTAAAATTTATCAGTCAATTTTGAGAGAACTCTCAAGATAGTTTCACGTCTTATCAAAAGGTTTAATTATTTACTCAAGTGCTTAGTTACCGGGTCGATTGTCACTGCTTCCTGTGCGGTGCAATCTCGATTAAGCTTAATGCCGCTGTTGAAATAAAGACTTGCAGTTAACGATCTGCCAGACAGCAGAACAGACCTAGCGTATTTTCGGCGAAGCGCTTGGTTTGTAATAGAACTAAATGCTGTAAGGAATTTGCCTCGCAAAATACTTACATCGCATGCTGAAAATGAAAGCTACCTAATCTAAAATAAAGAAATCGGGTTTCACACAGTAGATATATACTTGATAAGCAATGCTTAATTCCCTAAAAGAATCAAAAAAAATATACGAATATAAGTTGTTTTTTTGTATTTCAAATAAATTTTTGAAGGTTTTTGTCTTGAAATGTCGTCAATTTATCCCATTTTACACAAAAAATAATGACGGATCCCAACATAAGCAATAGTAATTTTGATTCCATACAAAGGTTTACATGTGGAAGAGCCACGTTTCGGCATGAATGGACCGGCTCGATCGAAGTGGTACTACAGCCTCGCAGAAAACTGTCATACTTAGGTAGGCCTATAGGCAGGCCACTGTTTTCAGCTCGCAGTGTGTTTCGCCGAGTGAATGAGGGTACCAGAGGCCTAATCGGAAGGAAGCGGAAGTTTTTTTATGTGATAGGTGGTAGACGAGCAGACGGATCACCTAATGGTAAGCGACTGCCGCCGCCTGTGTGTGTAACCTTTTTAAACCCCCCTTTCCCCCGCATTGGGCATTCGATACCCTCACTCACGCAGCGGAATACAGTATAGTGCTGCTTTACACCGGTTTTCTGTGTTGCGGGGGCTTAGGGGAAAGCTCGGTTGAAAATTTCAAGTCTGTTTTACTAGTCACTGTTCTAACCTTACCTAATCATTATTGTTTGTTTGGCAAAGCTCAGTATGTATTATCATCACAAATTTTTTGGTTAGGTTCAGTAAGAACACCGACCAGCAAAATAATCTTGAAATTTTCGACCAAGTTCCATGAGCGGCGGAAATCGCTTACCATCAGGAGCTAAATTCTCGTGCTCGTGACATTTATTTTCATACGACATATATCACTAAAACATAGTTTTTTTTTGTATGGTTTTCAGGTGATATCCGCCATGTTTTCAAAATATCACGAGCACGAGAATTGGGCTCCAGATCAGTGATAGTAACGAAAGTTACTAGAGTGAGAGACGACTTCCAAGTAATTTACTTAAACCCTTTGAAATGCGCAAATATCTTATTTGATTTACAAAGTCCGCCAGTTAGTTGCTTAGCTTATCTTAATTATCGAAAATGTACAAGCTCTTGAGTTGAGCATTGCAAAAACCATCCATTAAGTTTCCTGTCTGTTTACCATTAAATGTATTATTTTTCTATCGCTACAGCGTACATAATATAATTGTTAGCGCTGTAGCCAAATAATTCACTTATAAAATGAAATGCGGGTATTATTTTGAAAAAAGAAGTGCAAGTTGTATACACCATATTATTTGAAAGTAATTATCATATTATTTGAAAAGATTAACTACTGAGTTTCTTGCTGATTCTTCTCGGTAGAAATTGACATTCCAATTCAGCGGTAGAGAACATAATATTTGACATTCATAAATGTTCTATAAGGACTTAAATTGAATAAAGATATTTTGAATTTGATCGTGACTTTTTAAATATCCGAGGAATTCTCATATTGATCAGCTGATTGATATAATTGGAAAAGGAAGGCAATTTATTTGAGATTTTATGGTACACGGGAAAAAATATGTTTTTCATTAGTATTTTTCGGCTATTTAAAAAGCCACGGTGAAGGGATAATTTTATTTAAACATAATTACAGGAAAGTGGATCCAGTGATACGATAATTCACATATCTTTATTCAAATTCGAATGAACCAATTGGTTTATTATGTACATTATAGTGCTGCATGGATAAATGAACACAGCCACACATCTGGTTAGGTACTACAATCTTTCTTCTCAAATGAATATTAGACCAAGCGTGTTGGAGATTTATTTGGTGAGATGTTAACAAATAGATGTTATGTATGACTGTCAGTACATTGTTCATCAAATTGCAAAATTCAATCTGATTGAATATTAATCGTGATACTAAATTTGATGGATCCTACTATGTATATAAAATAGGTAGCCATTCTTAAATCACTATTGAGTACCTACTTTCACCAACACGTGAAAATTAAAAAGCATAACAGTAAAGGAGAAAGTGTTTTTTGGAAAAAAATATATGAATAGTCTATTACGATACTTAGGCCTTTATTCATAAACTTTAAATAAACCTTTGTTAGTTAAAACGGTGTTAAAGAGCAGTTTCGACATTTGAAACCAATATTTTCGAAAAAACAATGAAAGCTGCTTTTTAACACCGTTCTAGTTAAAGAAAGGTTTACCAAACATTTTGAATAAGACCCCTAGGTAGTAGGTGATACAATGGAATGGTGATACTTAGGGAGTGATAATTATGTTTCATCCAAGTTTGTAGGTATAATAAACAAAATAATTTGAGTGCGTACCTGGTTTCCATATTTTATGTTATTACCTAAAGTTCCTTAGACTTCTAAAACACACGAATAGGTACCAAGATTAGTTTTGTCCTCTATGTCTGGCGACAGATTTTAGATATATGCTCGCACTATATACGACCCCTTAGGGAGATAAGTAATAACCACGTTATTTGATACAAGATTGTGATTAAAACTAAATTTTGGACATCCTTACCTAGAGGCGTACCGAAGGTGCCGATCGGGGCGTGTAGGTATGACTATTTTGCCTCTAAACCTAAAAAGTTCCGGTGGCGTATTGGTGTCATTGTTACTCCCGCTTCTATGCCCGATTTGCCGCCCCCTAAAAAGGCCCGCCCGGCTCCCCTTGCCCGCGGTACGCTACGCTCCCTAGGATGATTTTAGTCCAAGTTACTTCGAATTGACATTATTTTCATTTGACTACAACTTCTCGAGTCACTAAAGTGACATTCTTTCTCAAGTAGCACCAGTAACAAAGATAAGCAACATTAATAAAGGGTTGTCACTCAATCTATGTCAGTGTTAACATGTTATTAGTTGTTCCGGAAATAAATCGCGGCTGTTTTTCCGCTAACATCTGTTGTTTGTTATCATTTAGCTAGCGGTTCCGTTCTATAGCTTTGTTTATGCTCGTTTGCGTAGATTGCTACAATGCTATGCGTTTTGTATGCAAATTTTAATTACTATATTCTCTAAACCGCTTTCCTCTCTAAACCGCTTTTCCTATAAAATTAAGTTTCCAAGCGTAGATACTGATTTTGTATTGTAACGATGGAAACCTCCTTCGTTACTGGCCGTGTAACACAGTGGCCAATTAAAAAAGAATAGTCCAATTCCATCTATAAATCATTTTTCGGTTGTCAATGTGATGGCTGAGAGAGCAATGTTAGATGATTTGTGAGCCCCAGGGAGTCGCAATGGCCGATTAGCGTAATTCTAAGTCGCGACCGGAACATTTGTCTCGCAAAGAAGAAAATGTCCAGTATGAACTAATATTTTATTTTTAAACCCCAACCCCAACGCCAAGTTTTTGTGTAGGTACTGATAGTGCCGTGTGGTCCCGGCAGAGTAGAATAGGCCACCCGCACTCTTACCGAGGTGTCGTAAAAGACGACTAAGGTAAAGGAAAGGAAAACTCTGCATTTATATCTAAACCCTCGCCAACCCGTCTGCCAAGCGTGGTGAGTATGGCAATTACACCTCATGTGATTGAGGGAGGCCCGTGCCCCAGCAGTGGGGACTTAAATGGGTTGACGATGACTGATAGTGATAACCATTAAAATAATAATATCCTCCAACTGATTACGGCTACGGCGGCCAATCTCAATGATCAGCCACGTATGCAGGATATATTATAATGCTCAAGTGTGTGCGCATACACAAGTGCACTCTCTATTCCCTTACTCCGATGGGATACCAGCGTGACACGACCTTGAATTTGAGTGACGACAGTCAGACTCTAAAATAGCAAATCTGACTTCACAAAACAATGAATCCTGGTGTGAAACTCAGGAACGGGTAGCGAGCTTAACTAGAGATACCAATCGATTTTAATTGTTAGCTACTCAACCGGATCTATTTTAAACGATTTCGGAGTGGGACTACTCTAAGCAAACATTTATACTATTTATTTAAAATTGTGCACTACTTTTTTGTGCTCGAAATTTGGATTAACGTCCATAAGTGGCCGTTTTTGGCGGTAATTCACATTTCGAGTACAAAAGCAGACCCAAAAGTTAAGTATAGTATTAAATAAATAGTGTACCTAAGTGTTTTCCGAGAGGCTGCAGCTTCGAAATTGTTAAAAAATATATCCGATTTAGTTGCTAACAATTTAAATCAATGGCGTCGCTAGTGTGCTCTACCCGTCACCTTAATTTAAAATCTCATATTTATTGTAACTGTAATTTATTTCTTCATAAAGGCGTACTGCCAAACCTTTTACACCTGCAACCTGTGGTGCGACTATAGGCAAAAAACTTACAATGCACTCCGCGTGCAATATGACAATGCCTTCATGGATGTTAATGGGCTTTCCCAGATTTTGCAGCGCATCAAGCATGTTCGCTGAAGCAGGTGTTGATGGTTTTCATGCCATCCTAAGGAAGCGAACTGCTTCAATTATGCTAAGATTACGTGAGAGCTCAAATGGCATCCTGAGGGTATTGCAAGATCGTTTTGATTGTCCCATTCGTAGGCATTGGACTAAAATGCACATGAAGGGGACAATTAAATATTTAAATTAAGGATATTGTATAATTTAAGTATGTCAGCTAACGTAGTAATAAGAATTTTACTAACAAGATTGTATGGATTTTTATCTGAAATAAATTAAATTATTATTATTATAAAGTCATTGAAAACAAATATATTTTCAACAAGTTATCATCATCATCTAACTATGTTTGACCGTGGGAGAGCTACGCTTCGGCACGAATGGGCCAGCTCTACCGGATTGATACCACGGCCTGACAGAAAACCGGCGTGAAGCAGCACTCTGCTGTGTTACGCTGCCTGAGCGAGGGTACCGGAGGTCCAATCTGGGGAAAAGGGTGGTTTAAAGGTTGACAGCGCTACTTGTGACTCCACTGTTGTCGCGAGTGTCCATGGGCGACGGCAATCGCTTACCATCAGGTGATCCGTCTGCACGTCTGCCACCTATCACATAAAAAAAACGCTGATCTAGGTAAGCAACTCTGTTTATTTAACCTTCCTTTGGGTTCGTAATAGGTACCACAGAAGCTCTTACTTTTGATGGACTCTATACGAGTATTACGGGTGAAAAGAGTCCCAGGGGCGACAAGGGAGGGAGGGATGTAAATAGTACCTACACCTCAACACAAACTTAGAGGTTTAGAAATTCCATTCATCTCAAATTCAACACAAAACTGAGAATATTAAGGCGAAGAGTACCGCATACGACACCATTTAATTCTTTAACTACATGAGAAACTGGATCTATTTTTAACAATTGCGGACCGTCGAGGACTCGGCAAACAAGTATACTATTTATTTAATTATCATGCATAAATGGTCTGTTTTTGGACAGTCAACAGCAAAAGTCCATGCACTCTTGTCGCAGCTAGTGACTCTGATACCACGGAATAAGAACTACAAACCTCGAAATATGTGCAGCTACTTCTGCTGGTGACTGTACTCGAAATTTCAAGCCACTGTTGGTGTACAAAAGCGGCCGCTTTTGGCGGCCGCTTTTGGCGTCCACCAAAGTTTCCAGTACAAAAACAGATTAAATAATAAGTATACAGGTTTGCCGAGTCTCCGGCGGTCCAATTGCTTAAAATAGATGCAGTTCAGCAGTTAAACAATTGAATCAATTGGCATCGCCAGTGTTCGGTACTCTTCGCCTTAAGCTAGGCACGTAGGTATAGCTGTGTTCCCATGTTCCAAGTGTTTTGATTTGTATACCTACGTAGGGACTGTTATTACATACTGCCTTCCTTTGGCATTTGAAACCAAGTCCTTAAAACCCCGATGACGTGGTTTCTAATTCCACAAGAGGTAAATCGGTACCACATTGTTAAAATTGACTCATATCCGGTTTGATTAGAGGACCACATCACTATAACCACAGAAGTAATATCTACTTCTGTGCTTAAGACATTGCAGGCTTAAGCAAGTATGCTTCAGTTACCCGATTATCCAAAAAAGATTATAATTTTTATTATTACCTCACCATCATCATCATCATCATTTCAACCAATAGACGTCCACTGCTGGACATAGGCCTCCCCCAATGTTCTCCACACAGATCGGTCCTGTGCCGCCCGCATCCAATGGATTCCCGCGATCTTCACTAGATCGTCGGTCCACCTTGTGGGGGGCCTGCCACGGCTGCGACTTCCTGTACGTGGCCTCCACTCGAGGACCTTTCCGCCCCAACGGTCGTCTGTTCTCTTCGCTTTGTGGCTGCCCATTGCCAGTTGAGGCATGCAATCTGGACTATGTCTGTGACCTTAGTTCTCCTGCGGATCTCATCATTTCTGATACGATCACGCAGGGAGGCTCCGAGCACAGCCCTCTCAATTGCTCTCTGATCTCTCGCATTATTACCTAACGCACTTTTATTAGGTTGTCGTGTATGTAAACGAAGATGTCACATACACCAGCCAATTTTCATGACGCTACGATCCTATCACAAATTCATCACAATTTCTCAAATGGCGGCTACTACTCTGAACAGAACAAGCGCTCATCACTAATGCGAAATAAAAAAATGCAATATTTTCCCGTCGAACATTTACGATAACAAACCGGTACTCCTTACCTCACAAAGATTCTAATAAATATGTTTATCGAACAAATACGACAAAGATTAATGGATACGATACCAGCCGAAATGAATACAATCAACTTTTGAACGTTATTACATGGACTTAAAGTCCATTTCCTTTTTTTTTATGTGATAAATGGCAGGCGAGCAGACGAATCACTTGATGATAAGCAATTGCCGCTGCCCATAGACACCCGCGACACCACTGCAGTCTCAAGTGCGCTGTCAACCCTTAAACCCCCACCCACCATTCCCCCCAGATTGAATTCGATTTCCTTCATTGTTTCATGTAGGAAGATGCATTGAATTTACCTATTGCTACATTATGAACTTTATTCTGCATATTTTATGAAGCTTTTTGTTTTTCAATTTTATGAAATTTTAAACACGTAGGTAATAGATTTTTGCAGTTGATAAAACCACCTACCCGAAGATAAATTTTGCTATTTAAATTGAAATGCCTTAAAAATCCTATCTTTGATATAAATCCAATGCAAATACAACAACCCTAATAGAATGCTATTCAAATGCAATTATTAATTCAAAGTAGAAGTTCATTCTACTTAAAATATATTTGCAAAGACAAAATAAGTCGTAGACTAAAGCTCTAAATTCTTGCGGTTTTCACTGTAGCTACGATTTTCGAATTAACATTGAAGGAATCACAAGATACGATAAATAAATTCGGTTTGAATTTATATCCCCAAAAATGTCGATATAGTATTATTATTCTGTTTGTGAATTTTATCGTGAACCTGCTCTCGCTAAGTTAAATCTAATACCTACGTGAAAGTGAGTACACTCAGTACCTACACTACAGAGTTCTATGTACATTTGCGTACTATAATAATATCCTCTAACCGATTACCGCTACGGCGGCCAACCTCAACGATCAGCCACGTACGCATGTTATATTGTAGAGCTCAAGTGTTTGCGCAAACACTAGTCCACTCTCTATCCCATTACCCTCATATTACGATGGGACACTACCGTGACACGACCGGAGAGGATCAACAGCTTAACGTGCCTTCCGAGGCACGGGGGTACAAGACCGCTAACTTCCAGACTCCGGGCTGCCACTAAGAATTTCTTACCGAAAACTTAGGTACAAATTTTTGGCCCGATTCGGGGATTGAACACGGGACATCTTGCGCAGCTGTCGCTTAAAAATCGACCAACTAACCACTGCGCCACCGAGGCAGTCTAATAAGCAGGGATGGCGTATTATAAGCAGGGATGGTAAAATCTCGATTTACATTTTACAAATAGGAAGATCAATGGAGTAGTTTTCATTACAGGCTTAAACATACTACCTACTCGTAGATAAATACATTTTATGAGATTTTATGTATTTAATAAAATTAAGACTTAGCGTTCAATGAGACATGTTGATCTATTCTCTAGCTATACAGATTTAGTTTATTTATTTTTTATTACTAAAAATTAACATTGTTGCCGAGGTAGAGAAAATTCACATGTATTGGTCAGTTTCTCAAACAACAAGTACAATACATAACTCGTAGATAAATGATAACTCTGAACGTGTGACTATGATCCAGTGGGTGCGGGTACTAAATCCGAGCCAACGTCCTCAACGACCATAGCCTAGGTAATACCTTCTCAAACTACATAAATAATACATAACTCATAGATAAATGATAACTCTGAACGTGTGACTATGATCCAGTGGGTGCGGGTACTAAATCCGAGCCAACGTCCTCAACGACCATAGCCTAGGTAATACCTTCTCAAACTACATAAATAATACATAACTCATAGATAAATGATAACTCTGAACGTGTGACTATGATCCAGTGGGTGCGGGTACTAAATCTGAGCCAACGTCCTCAACGACCATAGCCTAGGTAATACCTTCTCAAACTACATAAATAATACATAACTCATAGATAAATGATAACTCTGAACGTGTGACTATGATCCAGTGGGTGCGGGTACTAAATCCGAGCCAACGTCCTCAACGACCATAGCCTTGGTAATACCTTCTCAAACTACATAAATCATACATAACTCATAGATAAATGATAACTCTGAACGTGTGACTATGATCCAGTGGGTGCGGGTACTAAATCCGAGCCAACGTCCTCAACGACCATAGCCTAAGTAAAACCTTCTTCAACTACATGTACAATAAATAACTCGTAGATAAATGTTAATTCTGAACGTGTGACTATGATCCAGTGGGTGTGGTTACTAAATCCGAGCCAATCTCCTCAACGTCCATAACCTAGGTAAAATCAACCAAATTCTGATAACTCAGAAAAAATGGGAACAGTTCAGTAATTGAATACAACTGGAAACGTATCTATCAATGTCAGAAATAATACAAGTGTTTGAGTAGTCTATCAACCCTGTCCCTAACAACGTTATGGTACCTAATAACTTGTTTCATACCAAACTCGTATAAATGACTGGTACACAGTTGAAATGAGATCGAGTTTCAGATCACGTCCTCCGGTGTTGATTCGTTGTATTATGTTCCGACTTCTCTTAGTCTGCTAAAATATCAATCAGTGTTGCTACAGTGCAGAGAACATGTGTTATCTTTATAAATGAGGCAAATACGTTTTTATCCTCCCCTAGCGTAGGTACGCAATACCTACGTGTTCCGTTGCCGGGTTTTTACGTGTTGTTGTAATGTTGATTACCTCGTTGTCGCAGTGGTTAGTGGGTCGCACTTTACAGCGACGGCTGCGCAAGAGGTTGCGGGTTCGATCCCCGGGTCGGGCCAAAAATTTGTACCTAAGTTTTCGGTAAGATATTCTTAGTGACAGCCCGGAGTCTAGAAGTTGGCGGTCTATTACTCCCGTGCCTCAGAAAGCACGTTAAGCTGTTGGTTCTGCGCCCGAACGTAGTGTCCGATCGTATCACAGTAGTGTCTCATCGAAATATGAGGGAAAGGGATTAGAGTGTAAACTTGTGTTTTCGCACACACTTGAGCACTACAATATATCCCGCGTGCGTGGCTGATCGGAGAGATTGACTGCCGTAGCCGTAATCGGTTGGAGGATAATAATATTATTAATTTTGATAAAGTGATTTTGGTATTAAAACTTTCGCAATAATATTTACAAGTTTCCTTGTGATGAAAACTGTACGTTTCTGACACCAAACTAGGTATCTTCTTCTCAAACTTTGGAAACCCACAAAGTTACTCTAAGCCCATGACCGTGGTCCAGTTGGCATGGTTTCCCTGTCGAAGGGTTGCGAAGGCCATATGATCGCTTCGTTGTAATTGCCAAGCGCACCTAAGGCTCCAATTTCTAAAGCTCCTAACTTACAAGTAGGAATATACAAAATTCAAAGGTATTTTTTTCTAAAGGGATAGAATGCGATACGGAAAATTCAAGAGCAGACAAGGCTTAATTAATCAAAACCTTTATTTTACGAATAAGCTTTTGTTTTATGGCAAGAAAACACACATCTGAATGAGAATTAACCGAGATATGAATAAAGGATATCGCAAACGACGCAAGGATGAAATATTGCGCGAAACTCGTGTGAAATCGCGCTCTCTTTGTGCGGTGCCTCCAACTGCTTGCATTTACATAAATATTCGTTTATCGGGACAACTCGTGATTCAAGTGAAAATCTTGTTCGGATGAAAAAAGGGGAAGGCACAGGTTAAAAGACGCTCGGTGTGCAAAAATTTCCCGCCGTAAGCAATTTTGTCACCTTGATTTTAAAGCTAGGAGGACGTCGAGCGTACCTATAATTTTAAATTAACGTAGGTATAAAGAGGGGTGAATTTCTTTTTTTGGAATCTTAGTAAAAAGTTGACAGAAAGGTACTTTTATTTAAACGTACCTCTATATATGCATGTCTTATAAATTGTCATTAATTGTAAATAAACTCCTTTCTTGATATTAGGGTAATTTATCAAATTTTGCGTAGGAAATTTTGACCCTTCAGAATTTTATATTTTTTTTTTGCACTTTGGTTATTGTTAAATATCTATTTGTTTTACCTTTCTATACATAATTATGGAAAAGAGATCCTCGGACTTTCACTATATTTTTTTTCTGGTCGGCACTTCGACCAAAAAGGAGGATGTTCTTTGGTCTGACTTTAATTAAATAATCCTGGATTTGTTTTAAATGATAATTACCTCCAATGAAGCGTCCGTCTGACCCTCGCAACTCTTAGACAGAACCCAGTACTACTGGATCATGGTCACGGGTTCACAATCATTATTATTATTATGTGTATCACAATTTGGGAAACTAGGTATCCTAAACGTACAGTTTTTTTCACGACGTTTTCCCTCACTGCCGAGCTAATGGCGGCATCTCTTGCCATCGCGTGATCCGTCTGCTCGTCTGCTAGCTATCACATAAAAAATACGCACATAGACTTGAAAAATCCGCAGGTACATGCTTAGTCGATCCTAAAACAGCCCGTTCAGAAGACATATTTATCTGGTTCTAATTCAAAGACAACGTAATAAATAACATAGCTGTCATCTAGTCTTAATCGAGAAATATTAATCAAATCCTCCAAATTCCATCTCAGGGCCAATACCACTTTTTGTAATGTCTGATTCCCCAAAATTTACCTATATCTCTACACCACAGTATAATGATTTTCCGTAGACGAGACAAAGGATGTATTGGCGAGGGCTGCGCCGAAGATCAGGTAAAGGGCCATCAGATTTCGAACTTTGTACAGTTGAGATAAGGGTGAAAATTATTTGTATGTAGTTGACCTGGTTAAGGGTAATAGACGATAACTCATGGTCAACAAAACTGTGCCTATTTAAATTCGTGGGCGAGTAAAGTGAACACGGGCATCCGCGCCTTGCGTATCCGTAGTAGCCTTTTCAATTAACGGTGAGTGCGCTAATCGGCTTACCGTCTTCCACGCCGACTATACTTTACATTCCATAACCTTAGAGAAAACATTTTGTTTTGTCGAGCTGGTAATCTTTATTATACTGTGCCAAAGTCAACCTACTGTATCCCAACCAAATTCAATTACGAGAGACAAAAGAATAAAAATCGTATGTTTGGAATGAGAGGGGAGAGTACCTAATAAAATGGCGTCTAACTAGGTAGTGCTCCACGCTCCTATCTTGACGGCAGCCGTAATTGCAAAATAGTTTCCTGATATGCGTGCAGATGCACTCGCCGTCTCGAAATCGATGCACTTAGCACTGAGTTCCCAATCTGCACTTATAGATCCCGGGGGCCCAGCACTATCCTAACTGAACAAGTTAGCAGATCGCCCACCTAATGGCAAGTAATCACCGCTAGTCCCGGACATCTGTAAAAGACCTCATATACGGTACGGTTCATCGTTAGGATCTGTTGAGAAATCGTAAGCATCGTATGGTAAATGACGCCTATATATTCTAAAAGTCGTACCGATCGATAGATCGCTTACTAGGGTAACCCAGGTAGGCCTGGGTTGAAAGAGTTGGTTAATTATGTAAAATGTATTAAAAGGCGTTTTACGCTATGTGTATCGTGTTTATTTAAAAAAAGCATTAAACATTTTTTTATGAAACAAAAACCGCCTTCAAAAACCACAAACTAAAAAGTGTAAAATAATATTTTTAACACTTCATACACTTGAGATAACATTTATAACAGTACACTCGAGAAAAGATCTTACCTACCAAAGTCGGCGCCCAATACTTACTATTATTACATACTAATCTTGTAATATTATTGGGCTTTAGGCGTAAAATGGTATCTGAAGTGTATGAAGTGTTAAAAATATTATTTTTCACTTTTTAGTCCGCGGTTTTAAAGGCGGTTTTTTTTCGTAGAATTTATATTTCATGCTTTTTAGTGTCTCATTTTTCGGTAGCAATTTCCCTTAACTGTACAATCGAAAACTGACGAATGAGATTACTACTTAATCGTACCTATATTGATGTGAGTGAGCGATTAATTGGAACGTAGGATTTAAGGGTTCGATGATCATTATGAAGCGGGATTACCGACCCCTGCTAAAAGGTTGGGAACAATTCCATTTGATAATGTTACTCGTACGTAGGAAGTGCACACTATGATATCGGAATTAGGCTTTGTGTCGTGCGATGCAAATTGAAATTTCCAACTGTTTCATAAGAACAATTATTAAAATTATACACTAGCTTTTTCCCGCGGCTTCGCTTGCGTTAGAACGAGACAAATAGTAGACTAAATGGGGGGGGGGGGGGGGGGGTGTGGTTAAAGGTGATCCGTTTGCTCGTCGGCAACTTTTCACGTCAGTCCATTGCTCTGTTTTGCCACAAAGGGGGATAGGTAGGTACTTACTAAAATTTATTTCGTTGGTCGTACCTACTTAATACCTACATTGTCTTTCTTCCGTCTGATATCCCGTAACGTTATGCTACCTACTTTTTTTTTATGTGATAGGTGGCAGAGGAGCAGACGGATAGCTTGATGGTAAGCGATTGCCGCCGCTCATAGACACCCGCGACACCAGTGGAGTCACAATGCGCTGCCAACCTTTAAACCCTCCTTTCCAACGGATTGTGCCTCCGGTACCATCACTCACGCAGCGAAAACACGGCACAGTGAAGCTTCACGCCTGTTTTCTGTGAGGCCGTGGTATCACTCCGGTCGAGCCGGTTCATTCATGCCGAAGATTTACATCGCTCTTACTGCTTCTTGTTCCAACCATTCTGAACAACTATTGATCTATGACTTTTGAAATACAATGAAATATTTTCGACATAGCTAACACGTCGTGCCTATATAAATAAATATAATATTCAGAGAGCTTCGAAATTGATTTGAAAACAAGCATTCTTTACTGCGATCGTCCCAGTGGACGCTCTACCTTATCTCAGAATAAACTCATGTGTTCATATTATCCAGAGTGGAAACCAAAACCCTTGGCATGTCAATGTTGTTGTATATTGTAAGTAATTATAGACTTTTGAAATAAAATAAAGACAGTTTTTCCTCGAGGCTTTTTGATGTTCCCGCTATCTCATTTGGGAGGCCATTGTCTGTAATTTCGCGTTGACGGGTGACACCTTATGCTACTCACGTAGGGGTCGTTTGACACCTCATCCAATTAGTGATCGTTTTGTTTTTCATTTCAGTGCTCTCATTTTCTTTGTCTGCCTACTTTTTGTATTTTAAAATATGTTTTATCTTCGTTTTGTCTTTTTGTTTCAATGTCTCATATTCGCCACAATAAATCAAATTCGATTCGATAGTTTCCAAATGTTTTTTAGATTTTCGCGTTGCATTATAACTATAATGTATCAAGACGGGAATTAACACGATATTTATTATGTGATACAAAATTGGAACAGTGCTTAAGAATTTCTCCATAAAGACTGTATATACTCCGTTATGTCGAATATCAAAACAACTGCGATCACCAAAAGATGTCATACCTTTTCAGACTCCAGGTGTTTACAAAATCGATTGTAGCTGCGGTAGTTCTTATATTGGACAAACGAAGCGGTCAACTGCAGAACGTGTCAAGAAACATATCGCAGCTGTTAAAAATCGACAAGCGAATAAATCGGCAATAGCAGAACATCTACTGGAAATGGGAGTTAATCATTGGATGGAACTACATGACCTGAAAATCCTCTCCACCGATCGTCATTATCATACCAGGATAGTACGTGAAGCGATTGAGATCAAGAAGTATAAGACTTTCAATCGGGAGGATTGATTTAAAATATCATCGACATGGAATCCAGTAATTAACAAGTGCAAACCCCGTGCTAGGCCGTTACTAACACAAACAAACACCGATACTGTTAGTGTAGTGTGTCGGAGTAGGCTTCATTGACAATTCATCTAGTGGCGAATTAATATCAAAAAATGGTGTCCGAAGATTCACAGCCCGGCCCCAGCAGACGACGCCGTGCTCCGCCAGTCCGCTCGTGACCACGGCTGCTGTAACAGTAGCCGAAACGTCGAGCCAAATAATAAATATGTGAGTACACAAAGTTGTATCACATAATAAATATCGTGTTGATTCCCGTCTTGATACATTATAGTTATCCAAATGTTGTTTAGTATTTTCCTCCAGCTGGAAAAACCTGAAGCCCAGAAAATGTTCAATAAACTTAAAAGAAACCTTTAATGTATTTACTCGTTCAAAGAGTATTCATAATTGAATCTTTATTGGTTTTAGAATGCCACAAATTGGAAGAAAATCGTAAAAAACCTTATTTTATAATATCATTAAATGTGTGATTAAATTTCATTCTTTCTCCTTGTTAATATCACTGTTGCCTGTTCTTAGGGTCACACTCACGAATGCTCACGAAGGCGCCGCGAATCTGCAATTCGCGACCTGCTCGAGAGTAGCGCATTCGTAAGATGTGGACGCACCCTTATACGTCTCCTGTATTACCCATCCTATCGGCATTTACCCATCATCCCAGTAGTTTCTCAGTAAGTCAACCTCTTGGCAGTCCGGACTTGTCTTGAAAACTTTAACCTTTTTATCTATTTGGTATGTATTTGAAAGGAAACGAACGTCTGCGGAGGATCACGTTTATTTCGAGACTGGCGGGTCCTGCGCCCCGGCCTATCTGTCACACAAATCTCAGCTACCTCCTAGTATACAACACCTCACCACTTAATTAATAATATCTAGTTTAAAAAAAAGTAAACAAGAAGACAACTATGGAATAAAAAACAGGCCAAACTGTTTACGTAGCTTATTAGGTATCAATAATAGAAACACAAGCTTTACAAGTTATCCTTACAACTAAATTTACATGTTCTATACACGTACATTAATTTACATAACAATAAGATACAATTTACTTAATTTTAATCTATTTCAAAACCGTAACGTTTTACAGGATATTTTATACGCTTAACTGGCAGATGTGGTTGTTCAGTGCGTAACTCTGAACCACTTTGAGTGTGCGGCGAAACGGGGTCGGTGCGGACCGACGGCGCTGCTGGCGGAGTGACGCTGGGAGCGGAGGGTGATGCGGGTGCTTCGGAACTACACTGTGGCTCCGCGTCCTTACAACATTCGGTATTAGGGAATGTTTCGAACAACTGTTGTGTTACGGTTGAACCTGGTGCTTCTCTCGAAAAGATGAGTCTACCGCTAAAGACCTCCTCTTTAATTGGTCGATGTGTCGATGTGTTACCTTACCTACACTATCTCTTACTTTATAATCGGTTGAACCTAATTTTTGCGCGATCATTCCTGGCGTCCAATTTCGTTTATTGCTAAAATCCCTCAAGTAAACAGGGTCACCTACTTGTAGCTCCCGATGTGAGCCTTCAGTTTTTTCTGCCTGATCTTGTTGTGTTTTTAACACTTTCAAATCCCTATCTGGTTTCAATGCATCTAATCGAGTTCTTAAATTCCTACCCTGTAAGATACGAGCGGGGCTGTCACCCGTCGCAGCATGTTCGGTATTTCTATAAAGTAGTAAATACCTATGTAATGCGATTTCAACGTCAATATTGTCTTTGATAGCTTTTTTTATGACAGCCTTACATAATTTCACTGCATTCTCTGCGGCACCGTTTGAAGAGGGATGATACGGGGCCGAAAAACAATGTTCTATCTTATTGCCTTCTAAAAATAATTTAAAAGTATTGCTAGAAAAAGGGGGCCCATTATCAGACACAATCATTTTTGGCAATCCAAACTGCGAAAATAAACAACGTAGTTTTTTAATAACTTCTAACGCATTGGTATTCGTCATTTTAAACGCTTCAACCCATTTTGATGTGGAGTCTACCACAATCAGAAATTTGTAGTCGCTTATAGGCCCTAAAAAATCAATATGCAACTTTTCACGTCAGTCCATTGCTCTGTTTTGCCACAAAGGGGGATAGGTAGGTACTTACTAAAATTTATTTCGTTGGTCGTACCTACTTAATACCTACATTGTCTTTCTTCCGTCTGATATCCCGTAACGTTATGCTACCTACTTTTTTTTTTATGTGATAGGTGGCAGAGGAGCAGACGGATAGCTTGATGGTAAGCGATTGCCGCCGCTCATAGACACCCGCGACACCAGTGGAGTCACAATGCGCTGCCAACCTTTAAACCCTCCTTTCCAACGGATTGTGCCTCCGGTACCATCACTCACGCAGCGAAAACAAGGCACAGTGAAGCTTCACGCCTGTTTTCTGTGAGGCCGTGGTATCACTCCGGTCGAGCCGGTTCATTCATGCCGAAGATTTACATCGCTCTTACTGCTTCTTGTTCCAACCATTCTGAACAACTATTGATCTATGACTTTTGAAATACAATGAAATATTTTCGACATAGCTAACACGTCGTGCCTATATAAATAAATATAATATTCAGAGAGCTTCGAAATTGATTTGAAAACAAGCATTCTTTACTGCGATCGTCCCAGTGGACGCTCTACCTTATCTCAGAATAAACTCATGTGTTCATATTATCCAGAGTGGGAACCAAAACCCTTGGCATGTCAATGTTGTTGTATATTGTAAGTAATTATAGACTTTTGAAATAAAATAAAGACAGTTTTTCCTCGAGGCTTTTTGATGTTCCCGCTATCTCATTTGGGAGGCCATTGTCTGTAATTTCGCGTTGACGGGTGACACCTTATGCTACTCACGTAGGGGTCGTTTGACACCTCATCCAATTAGTGATCGTTTTGTTTTTCATTTCAGTGCTCTCATTTTCTTTGTCTTGCCTACTTTTTGTATTTTAAAATATGTTTTATCTTTGTTTTGTCTTTTTGTTTCAATGTCTCATATTCGCCACAATAAATCAAATTCGATTCGATAGTTTCCAAATGTTTTTTTAGATTTTCACGTTGCATTATAACTATAGTGTATCAAGACGGGAATTAACACGATATTTATTATGTGATACAAAATTGGAACAGTGCTCAAGAATTTCTCCATAAAGACTGTATGTACTCCGTTATGTCGAATATCAAAACAACTGCGATAACCAAAAGATGTCATACCTTTTCAGACTCCAGGTGTTTACAAAATCGATTGTAGCTGCGGTAGTTCTTATATTGGACAAACGAAGCGGTCAACTGCAGAACGTGTCAAGAAACATATCGCAGCTGTTAAAAATCGACAAGCGAATAAATCGGCAATAGCAGAACATCTACTGGAAATAGGAGTTAATCATTGGATGGAACTACATGATCTGAAAATCCTCTCCACCGATCGTCATTATCATACCAGGATAGTATGTGAACCGATTGAGATCAAGATGTATAAGACTTTCAATCGGGAGGATGGATTTAAAATATCATCGACATGGAATCCAGTAATTAACAAGTGCAAACCCCGTGCTAGGCCGTTACTAACACAAACAAACACCGATACTGTTAGTGTAGTGTATCGGAGTGGCTTCATTGACAATTCATCTAGTGGCGAATTAATATCAAAAAATGGTGTCCGAAGATTCACAGCCCGGCCCCAGCAGACGACGCCGTGCTCCGCCAGTCCGCTCGTGACCACGGCTGCTGTAATGTAGCCGAAACGTCGAGCCAAATAATAAATATGTGAGTACACAAAGTTGTATCACATAATAAATATCGTGTTGATTCCCGTCTTGATACATTATAGTTATCCAAATGTTGTTTAGTATTTTCCTCCAGCTGGAAAAACCTGAAGCCCAGAAAATGTTCAATAAACTTAAAAGAAACCTTTAATGTTTTCTCGTTCAAAGAGTATTTCATAATTGAAACTTTATTGGTTTTGGAATGCCACAAATTGGAAGAAAATCGTAAAAAAGCTTATTTTATAATATCATTAAATGTGTGATTAAATTTAATTCTTTCTCCTTGTTAATATCACTGTTGCCTGTTCTTAGGGTCACACTCACGAATGCTCACGAAGGCGCCGCGAGTCTGCAGTTCGCGACCTGCTCGAGAGTAGCGCATTCGTAAGATGTGGACGCATCCTTATACGTCTCCTGTATTACCCATCCTATCGGCATTTACCCATCATCCCAGTAGTTTCTCAGTAAGTCAACCTCTTGGCAGTCCGGACTTGTCTTCAAAACTTTAACCTCTTTATCTATTTGGTATGTATTTGAAAGGAAACGAACGTCTGCGGAGGATCACGTTTATTTCGAGACTGGCGGGTCCTGCGCCCCGGCCTATCTGTCACACAAATCTCAGCTACCTCCTAGTATACAACACCTCACCACTTAATTAATAATATCTAGTTTAAAAAAAAGTAAACAAGAAGACAACTATGGAATAAAAAACAGGCCAAACTGTTTACGTAGCTTATTAGGTATCAATAATAGAAACACAAGCTTTTACAAGTTATCCTTACAACTAAATTTACATGTTCTATACACGTACATTAATTTACATAACAATAAGATACAATTTACTTAATTTTAATCTATTTCAAAACCGTAACGTTTTACAGGATATTTTATACGCTTAACTGGCAGATGTGGTTGTTCAGTGCGTAACTCTGAACCACTTTGAGTGTGCGGCGAAACGGGGTCGGTGCGGACCGACGGCGCTGCTGGCGGAGTGACGCTGGGAGCGGAGGGTGATGCGGGTGCTTCGGAACTACACTGTGGCTCCGCGTCCTTACAACATTCGGTATTAGGGAATGTTTCGAACAACTGTTGTGTTACGGTTGAACCTGGTGCTTCTCTCGAAAAAGATGAGTCTACCGCTAAAGACCTCCTCTTTAATTGGTCGATGTGTCGATGTGTTACCTTACCTACACTATCTCTTACTTTATAATCGGTTGAACCTAATTTTTGCGCGATCATTCCTGGCGTCCAATTTCGTTTATTGCTAAAATCCCTCAAGTAAACAGGGTCACCTACTTGTAGCTCCCGATGTGAGCCTTCAGTTTTTTCTGCCTGATCTTGTTGTGTTTTTAACACTTTCAAATCCCTATCTGGTTTCAATGCATCTAATCGAGTTCTTAAATTCCTACCCTGTAAGATACGAGCGGGGCTGTCACCCGTCGCAGCATGTTCGGTATTTCTATAAAGTAGTAAATACCTATGTAATGCGATTTCAACGTCAATATTGTCTTTGATAGCTTTTTTTATGACAGCCTTACATAATTTCACTGCATTCTCTGCGGCACCGTTTGAAGAGGGATGATACGGGGCCGAAAAACAATGTTCTATCTTATTGCCTTCTAAAAATAATTTAAAAGTATTGCTAGAAAAAGGGGGCCCATTATCAGACACAATCATTTTTGGCAATCCAAACTGCGAAAATAAACAACGTAGTTTTTTAATAACTTCTAACGCATTGGTATTCGTCATTTTAAACGCTTCAACCCATTTTGATGTGGAGTCTACCACAATCAGAAATTTGTAGTCGCTTATAGGCCCTAAAAAATCAATATGCAACCGCCGCCATGGCTGGCCGCACCAGGACCATGGCCGAGGGGCGTGCGCCGGCGGCGCCGCGGCCAGCGTCGCGCACGTCTCGCAGCTGCGACAAACCGTCTCGATTGCCTCATCCAGACCGGCCCACCATACGTAGCTCCTTGCTAGCCCTTTCATTTTGACAATTCCTAAATGAGTCTCGTGAAGTTCTTTGAGCACCCTATTACGACACGTTTCGGGTATGACGACCCTATGACCCCACATTAAGCAACCTAATTCTAAGTATAGTTCCTTTTTACGATTATAATAAGGTTGAAATGCCTTACTATCCACTTCTATTGGCCAACCATCCTGAACATAGCTTACAATTCGAGCCAACACTGGGTCTCTCTTTGTTTCTTTTTTTAATTCTTGATAATCTAGAAGTAACGCGTCCCTAGCAAAATGTAAAAACGTTTGCTCTGGTTCTGGTAATTTATTGACCTTCCCATTCGATGGCAACGGTAAACGAGATAATGCATCGGCACAATTTTTATCCGTCCTTACATATTCAATATCAAATGAGTAAGCTGACAAAATTATTGCCCACCGCTGAAGGCGGCTAGCAGCCATACTAGGAATACAGGCCTTCGGGCCTAATATTGTGACCAGCGGTTTGTGATCCGTTCTTAGTAAAAATTTCCTACCATACAAGTATTGGTGGTACTTCTTTACCGCAAATATAATAGCAAGTGCCTCGCGCTGTATTTGACTATATTGTTTTTCTGCCGGCGCAAGCGTTCGTGACGCATAGCAGATGGGTCGCTCCTGTCCATCGGGCGCGCACTGCGACAGCACTGCGCCGACTCCCTGCGCACTGGCATCGCAAGTCACTATCAGTTGCTCGTTAGGATTATAGTGCAGGAGCACGTCGGCACTAGTTAGCAATTTTTTTACTGTATCAAATGCCGAATCACAATGAATATTCCAATTCCACCGTGATGATTTCTTTAGTAACGCATATAATGGAGCTAGGTGGGAACTCAAGTTTTTAATAAATTTTGCATAAAAGTTAACCATACCCAAGAATGATCTAAGTTCTGATACACTAGTAGGTCGAGGTAGATTAACGATCGCTTTTACTTTCTCAAAATCAGTATGAATGCCATTTCTATCTATAACATAACCTAGGTACGAGACTGATTCTGCAAAAAATACACACTTATTTTTGTTTAACTTTAAACCGTTTTGCTGTAACCTTTTGAACACCTTTTCCAGAGTTTTTAAATGGGTTACCCTATCCCCAGCAGTGATAAGCAAATCATCCACAAATATGGCTACTCCAGGAATGCCTCTCATTACATTTGTCATAATGCGTTGAAATATTGCTGGGCTGGATGCTAATCCAAACACTAAGCGATTATACCTAAATAAGCCACGGTGAGTATTAATGACGGTATATTTTCTAGAGTCATCCAACTCAATCTGGTTATAAGCTGACGATAAGTCAATTTTAGAAAACTGTGTGCCTCCATTTAACTGCGCAAATAACTCATCCACTCTGGGCAATGGATACTTATCGACCAATAAAGAGGGGTTCAGTGTTACTTTATAGTCTGCACATATTCTTAATTTACCGTTAGGTTTACTTACCGGAACTAAAGGCGTAGCCCACTCGGAAAAGTCAACAGGTTCAATCGTTCCGTTTAGCAACATGGTGTCCAGCTCCCGGTCTACCTTCTCCTTAAGCGCGTATGGCATAGGGCGCGCGCGACAATACACCGGTCTCGCTCCCTCTCGCACGTGCAGCGTCGCCTGTCCACCCGTGTATCTGCCCGGCTGACCGTCGAACAAATCCTTATACCTATCGAGTACACAACATATATCATTATCAGAACAGTTTTTTATACTTAAATGATTATTATTGTGGAATGAAGGGATTCTAATACATAGCTCTGATAACCACTGCCGACCTAATAACGGAGTTGTTCCCCCATCTATTACATATAAGTCTAATATTTTCTTACAATTTCCATACTTGACCCATGGCTTAACAATACCTAATGGTCGGACTTTACTACCATTGTAAAATCGCAACGTAACTGTACAGGATTCTAACGGTAACTGCTTAAAAATATCTAAATACGTCGATTTACTTATACATGATAATGCACTTCCTGTATCTACTTCCATAAGTAACTCTCTGTTTTCTATAAGTACTGGAATGCTTACCGCTGGATAGTTTCTCAACGACATTTGATAAATCGCTTCCTCGTCGGATGAGCTTCCTTCGCTGCCACTCCTACCTTCTTCCGGCTCCACAAAATGCTGACCAGTCATCTTGTCCCGGTTCTGGTTACGCTTATCTTTATTTGGCTTTTGCATTTTTCTGTTAAAACTGCCTCTCTTATTCGGGCACACACGCTGTAGATGACCCGGTTGCTTACAAGAGCTGCATACATACGTACGGAAACGGCATTCACTCATCTTATGATAGACTGACCCGCATGCTGAGCATCGATCTGAAACGCCATCACTTCTCCTATGACTGTTGTTATTTATGGACACGTTATTCAACTCCTCACACTTCATTTCTGTTGGTTTTTCTACTGCTGCCGCGTCTTTTTCTGCCGATTCTAAGGCGGTAGCTAACGTAACTGCCTTCGCATACGTTAGCCCTATTTCTGCGAACAGCCTTTGTCGAATAATATCGTTGGCTAACCCACAAACCAGTTGGTCTCGCATGTTATCCTCCAAAGTATTTTCAAATTCGCAGAATCGCGACAGCCGTTTTAGTTCTGCTACATATTGTGCCACGCTCTCACCTACCCGCTGTCGCCGCTGACGAAATTTATACCTCTCCGCCATTTGAGACGGCTTTGGCTGCAGATGGTCGCCGACAATTTTTACCACTGCCTCAAATGAAAGGGACGATGGTGCCTTGGGACTTGTTAAATTCACTATAAGTTCATATGTTTTATCACCTACGGTCGCGATCAACGTTGGCAATTGCATTTCCGGCTTTATGTTGTTCACCATAAAGTACATTTTTATTCGATCACAATATGTCGACCAATTTCCATCGTCTAATTTAAATTCGGATATCTTTCCGATAGACATGTTCGGCGTTTTCACGAATAACGTCTATTTTGCACGCAAAATCACAATAACACTCGATTTAATTACCGGTCGTCGCCAGTTGGTATGTATTTGAAAGGAAACGAACGTCTGCGGAGGATCACGTTTATTTCGAGACTGGCGGGTCCTGCGCCCCGGCCTATCTGTCACACAAATCTCAGCTACCTCCTAGTATACAACACTATTCTGTGCTTTATCCCACTTTGAAACCAATAATGGCTCTCGTTCGCATCTATACCTGTAAAACTAAGCCTTCAAGAAAAGTGCAACTCAGCAGCTATCTATTAAAGCAGGGATTTCCCAAACGCCTCTATCTCTTGTAAATCCATTAAATTTATTAAACAACCGCTGTGTCCGGACGTTCGAAAATTATTAATGGACGCATCTCTATGGAAATTCTGGGTAAACCAGACTTGGTAGCAGATTATCGGTGAGCAACACAAATCGTGTGCTTAATTTGTATAAATATAGGGGATTCAGTTAGCAGCAGGGTGGGATAAAGCCACAGCTCAAACTATAAGCTTTTTAAGTACCTAATGGTAATTGTGGTATGTTAGTAAAGTGAGAAGCAGAAACCAGATGATTGTTCTATAATGTTTTTTATTTTCACAAAACCTGTGAAAAGTGGGGTTGTATTGTTGAATAAAAATAGCCAATGAAAGAAGTAATGAAAAATCAGCCAAGTGTGAGTCCGATACGAGCACGAAGGGTTCCGAACCAAATTAACAAAAAAAATCTACAAAAAAAAAACCGCCCTCAAAAACCACGTAAAATAATATTTTTAACACTTCAGATACTATTTTATAACAGTACACTCGAGAAAAGATGTTACCGAAGTCGCCGCCCAATACTTACTATTTAGATACATACTAATCTTGTAATACATTCAATTATTCAACAGGAATTAGGCGCTGACTCCAGTAACACCTTTTTCGAGTATACTGTTATAAAATGTTATCTGAAGTGTATGAAGTGTAAAAAAATTATAATTACACTTTTCAGTTCGTAGTTTTTGAATTTTTTGAATCTTTTTAGTGTCTCATTTTTTATGCTAGAGGCGGACAAACGAGCAAGCGAGTCACCTGATGAAAGTAATCAACGCCGCCCATGAACATCCGCGGAACACATTTTTCGACACACTTTTGTATTTTCATATAAAATATATGTTTAAATGAGAAAAGATTTTTCAATACGATTAATGATTATTGCCAAACTTGAAACGGTATTTTCGAAATTCCGATATAGATTTTGCTAGTATCGGAAATTGATTGAAAAAATTCGACATAGAATGCCGTATGAATTCAAATTTCATATATATTTTTTCTGGTCAACTAATAAATGAAGTTATCCGTTAAATATAGCTACACTTACGCCGTCACAAATCCCTTACTATTAGAATAACCTTACAAAGAACTTTTAGGTAAGTAATCTTCTGAAAGAGGGGGGAACTCCTTTGAGTTAATTTACTTTGAAAGTTCTTATAAATTAGTCCCACGGTGAATCAATAGAGTATCTAGATTAAAACGTGTTTCGAGAACCTTTTTTCATCTATGTGATCATTTTTGTTATGGAACAGTTGAGTGAGACCGAATAATTTTAGAAATGGGATATGGTTTGTAAAAAAGTTAAAGGGACAATTATGCATTGGCTTGTGAAATGCAGAACAATTTCTAATGATTTAAAATAAAGTTTTCTCAAACGAACAAGTGGGTCACCTGATAGGAAATTAATCAACGGCGCCCATGAACATCCGCGAAATCTGAGAGGTCACTAATGTGTTGCCGGCCTTCTCTATACTAAGCATAAAATTATTACATTCTCTTGGTTCAAAGGTTTTCTCTTAAAGGTATTTATTGGCTATGTAAACACATATTAATACGAGTATATTGGATTCAAAGCTTGCTAAAGCTAATTTACAGAGCCTTGTAAATGTATTCGATTTTCATTTATATTTTAAATGGAGTTATCGTCTGCGTCGTATCGTTATGCGTCTATGGATTCTTTAGCGAATGGCATCGAAATGTCAAAACAACACAAAAATTACTTACGTGGTGTTAGAACATCACCGACGTTATGTATTTTTATATTAAGCAAAATAATATAAAAAGCAAGCACTTACTAATTACGCTGGCTCAGCGACCCGAAGTGAATCTTGGCCTCCAACACGAGAATTCGCTAATCTGTTCTGTTCTCAGCCACCTGTCGCCAATCCGGCCTTTGTAGGTGACCGAGATCTTTCTCGACCTGGTCTATCCAGCGATATCTAAGGCGCCCTACTGGCCTAGTGTAAAAAATAGGTAGCTCAAGCACCTGTGTTACGGATATCAGAACCAACAGCGGAATTACAAATATAAACAAATAATACTTTTCTTTTGTAAATACATACTTACAATTCATAGATAGTGGAATCCGAAATGAGGTGATCGGACAGAGAACCGAAGTGTCGGATTAGCAAAACTGAAGTGGCAGTGGACTGGGCATATCAGCTGCAGAACTGAAAACCTTTGGAGTAAACTAGTTCTGGAGCGGATACCGCATCTTGTTACACTGCGTTTAACGTGATGCGGTATCCTCAGGTCAGATGGAGTGACGATCTCTGTAGATGGCTGGCTGGAGCTGGATGCGAGTAGCCACAGCTTGATCGGACTGGCAAGCATTAAGAGAGGCGTATGTCCAGCAGTGGACTGCCACAGGCTGATGGTGATCCATCTAAAACCGTTTCTGGTGCTGACAAAGCCTGTTGGGCTTGCGATACTACAACACACCTCAATTTGATTGCCATCGTCAAAATACCAGTAGGTATGTTTCTTCCAACAGGGTCTAAAAGTATATCTGTGACAGTCCTTTAAATCTTTTTTCTATTTACCTTTCATATGATGATGATGATGAAAGCGGTCAAGTACGCAGGAAAGTCCTCCCCCTCCTGAACCCAATGGAACGAAAACCAGTACGACCGGAAAGGAGTTTAGCTGAACCTTCCATATAATTCACCTTTCTCCAATAAACTGGTTTGAATAGCAGAATAAAAAAGTAAGAACGTAGTCTAAAAAACAAGGAAAAAAAATGGTCCGATCCAATTAAACGTTACTTTTCAAAACCAAAGGGTGGTTGTAATAAAAAAGCAAAGTGGAGCTGTAAGATAGTCTGAATACGTTGATCAAGTGAACAAAAGCTTGTGTAGGACTTAATGAATGCGGCGACTGGAGCTAGGAGCTGGTGGGCGCAATGTTGCCAACATCCATCAAAAATTGCCTAAAACTAAGTAAGAAGTATCAGTTTAGGGGATGAAATTTAAAAATACCGACAATAGATATAAATTTGTTACTGCTATTAGCAACCCCATGGAGTTGACCAATTTTGATGAATTTATATCAAAAAGTTTCAAATTACCTATGTAGGTTTTATTAAGTTAATTCATTTCAACCCCTAAAACGTGGGCTACGTTCTTTTTCAAATTTAACCGTGATAAATAATATTTTTTGTTATGGTGGTAAGCACTTAAGATATTTTACAATTGCATTTTTTTATTTCCAATAATAGGCAGACGAAACCTAAACCTTAGATAAATGGTAACCGCCGCTCATAGATTTCGAGAACATACTCGTACGGGCATATTTATTATAAATGACTGTGAGTGATATGGAGATATATTGAATACATTTCACCTTACCACATTTAAGAAATTAAATATTACCTACAGTATTGGGAGAGTGCTTTGTGTGTTTATTTTGTGTTGTAAAGTAAGTCTCAACTTTTTAACCGCCGGGCATATCTTATTGAAGCTGGGAGCCGGCTGCTTCACCTCTGGCAATACTAACCGGGAGCTAGCTGGCGTGTGGTTGGATTAGGAAGGCAAGACGATCTAGTTACTTTGCTATTCCTTTGATAAGACTGTTTAATTGATTATCAATTGTAAAGGTTTTTTTTATAGATATCCATGGGCGTCCATGGGCGGCGGCAATTGCTTACCGTCAGGTGATCCGTCTGCTCGTCTGCCACCTATGATATAAAAAATAAATGAAATGGATCAATAAGCCCATTGCTTATATTTTAATTCCATAATAAAGACAGTGTTTTTATGTTGCCAGTATTAAGAACTCGTCTCTTGTACCGATTTCAACAAAACATTCTGTGAAATGTTTTTAGGTAGGTACACTTTTCAAAATCACTTAGATACTCTAACCTTTATTTTTCAGTTAATTTAATGAATTAGGTTCTAATATTCATAGACATGATTATTCTGTTCTCGAAACGAAACATTTAGGTATCTAAAATTAAAAATCTCACCGCTACCTAAATTTGCGCTATGAACGAAAACCAAATATCTTTGAATTTCTTTGTCTTTGTTCATTGACAATTTTAGAAAATTTACCTCCTTGAATCAAACAAGCCTTTATATGTATAGACAAATAAACTTCCAAACAAATAAGTTTTGGATTATAAGCCGGCCCCTAAGAGGCCTAAAGTTTTTCAATTAGACTTAGTTCCGAAACAAAACACTTGATTAATGGTTCAATTTATTACGTCAACTAAGCTTTTGAGTGTCTAATTATATCAAAGGTTTGTACAATAATTATTTATTAGTAACGCGTGAAACTGACGTGTAATTAGACGCTTATCACGTTCCAAGATGTGTGGCGCTTAACCAAAATTAATTTGACGAATGTATGTCATTAGGTCAGTATAATATGTTGACGTAATTTCGAAATTAGTTTCGCTTCGCTTTCCTTTAGTATGTAAGTAACCACGTTATCTAGTTTATAGTAGAATATGTTCTTTTTCAATTAAGTCATCTTTTTTTTAAGAGGCACAGTAAATTGGCTCTCCTCAGTCTGATGGTAAGCAAGAGATGAGCACAAGTTGCAATCACAACGGAAGCGATGTTAAGGCATCACCTCCGTTGGCACCGCCATACAAGTCCGCGAGATGCTTGTTCACGCTTCGTTTGAAGGAATCCATATTGTAGGAAGGAGGAAATACATGCGCCGGCAGTGAGTTCCATTTCTTGATGGTGCGGCAGCAATAGGCAAAATTTTTAGTCTGTGATAGAATGTTTTCCACTGTTTGTAACTTATATTTCAGAAACTTAATACGAAAAATATTTGTTTCTATCAGAAACAAATATTTTCCATTAAATTTCAGTAAATATTTGTCAGTTTATTGTTGTTAAGGCAAATTGCCTTAACGTTTTATGTGGAATAATATTTACCCAGATACCCATACCGTATTATCATACAAAAGCTTTTATAAATTAAAATGTAAAGCGTTTTATTGCAATATTTTTTACCTGACATGATTCGCATATATGCTTGGATTTTAATGTACAATCAACAAAATAAACCTTCCAATTTGCCCAAAAAAATCAAAAAGTTATTCATTAAAATATTGTTTTTACATACAACTATAAATGGAGCTAAAAACCGTATTACTGTATTTTTAGGGTTCCGTACCTCAAAAGTAAAAAACGGAACCCTTATAGGATCACTTTGTTGTCCGTCTGTCTGTCTGTCTGTCAAGACCCTTTATCTCAAGAACGCGTAAACGTATCAAGCTGAAATTCACATGAAATACTCAAGTTTATTGTCCCTTTAAGCTGTGAAAATATCAAACTTCTAAGCCAAGCCAATCAAAAGATACAGCCGATTATGTCGAATTTTCAACAAATGTTCGACACTCGCAAAGGAATCAAAACCTACAGGGTACTTCTCGTAAACTCAGAATCTTTAAATTTAACATGAAGCATTGTCATGTAATTTTTTTAGTTATATAGGTATTATAATAAAAATATTTTAATAAAATAAAATTTACTACATTATTTCTCACGAACGAATAAAGGTATCATATTGAAATTTTTACCAAATACCTAGGTCTCCTGTCCCTTTAAGCTGTAAAAAATTCAAACTTCTAAGTTTACGCGATCAAAAGATAAAGCTGTTTATACCGACACCTTTATAAACCGCTACGTTTGTACGGTGGAACCCTCGGTGCGCGAGTCAGACTCGCACTTTGCCGGTTTTTTTTTTCATATCTGAGAGTTTCTATAGTTGTCTTTTTTTATGCTAGAGGCGACAGACGAGCAAACGGGTAATGTAATGGAAAGTAATCAATGCCACCCATGTATATAATTAAAAGAAGAGCATGTACGTACGGGTCTAGTAGGTACAAGTCGTGTAGGTACGGGTCATGTTGTAAACATATTGAACAAAATGTTTTACTTTAACCGCAAAGTGAGTAAGTTTAAAAAAAAAATAGGTATCCTTCTCAGTGTATTTTAAATGCTACATAATAGTAGGTACCACACTGCTACTAGCTTCGGACTACGTCAGTCAAAACTCGTAGCCGCTGCAGTCGCTCGTAGCAGTGAACTTTTTCCTTTTGTCGAATTCTTAGAGTCATAAATAACGCAACAAAAGGATCTAAAAGCATGTTTGAGAATGCTTTATGCAGTCTACCATATTTATTTGACATTTGAACATTTGAATGCTGTTATTATTATGAAAAGCCCATCGTTTTGTAAGGCAAAGGTCATTTTATTAACCTTTTAACCAATAAAGCGTCGACTGCTCCTAGATGGCGCATTTGGTCATGAATGTACCTCATGTTCCTAGGCTCGTGGGTTCGATTGTCACTCAAGACAAACATTCATGCTATGAATACGTGTGTTTTTAGTGTATGGGTGTTACCGTCATTGATTCTGATAACCGTGCAAAAGTAAAAGTAAAGTGTCAGCCTATAAACTGTCCCACTGCAGAGCAAAGGCCTCCATCATAGAAATCAAGTTATCGCTACTATATGATGGGATAAGGCTTAATCACCATGCTTGCCAAATACGGATTGGTGATCAGAAACCCGAGCAATGTTCGAAAAAATCGAAACATACTTTTCGCTCGACCCGGGAATCGAGCTCAGGATCCCGAGATCACGGCCCGATACTAAAACGACTAGACCAACAGGGTTTGAATCATGTAACCCGCCGCTTAACGCAGCGCACGGCCTAAGGAGTTGAAATCGGGGATGAAAATGTGATATGGTGAGGGTTTGCTAATTGTTAAGATAGATGTTGGGACTTGTACAGAATAAAATAGGTTTTTTTTTTAAATCAACCGCTAAGGGGTAGGATACGTCTTTAAAGTTCGTCTTTTGTGAGAGAGAAACGGGGGCTCAAAGTTTGTGTGCCTTTTACGACTTTTTTATTCACATATTGGATTAAGGTAATAATTGTGGATTAGATTTACTATTTAAAATCTTTTCGTTTTTACTATTTTCTTGTCAAATTATTCTTTAACTCATTTGCACAATTTTACCCAGTTAATGAACAGGTTTTTAAGCAAATCAAATTATGAATGAACTTGGAAGATATTATATTCATAGTTTTGTTTGATTCTATTACTTTTCTTTGTGCTAACTGTGTCTAGGTGACAGACGATCTAGCGGGTCACCTCATTCTAAATAATCACCACCATCCATGAAAATTTGCGAGGTTAGATAGGTTACTGATGCGTTGCCGGCCTTTATGTACTCTCTTTAGCTATCTTGTAACATTAACGTTCATGAAATTTTACTGTCTGAAATTCAGATTTAGCTACAATGACCGCAGGTAGCCTCGGGCACGAGTAGGTTATTTGATTGATGCGGTTTAGGCAAACTTAGGGCAAATATTAGGGCTTTAGACAATAATTCAAATGTTGGATGGTTTTAACTATAATGTATCAAGACGGGAATTAACACGATATTTATTATGTGAAACAACATTGTATACTCACATATTTGGCTCGACGTTTCGGCTAAGTTACCACGTTAGTCGTCCGCTCGTGACCACGGCTGCTGTAACGTAGCCGAAACATCGAGTAAAATATGTGAGTACACAATGTTGTTTCACATAATGAATATCGTGTTAATTCCCGTCTTGATATATTATAGTTATAATGCAATGCGAAAATCTAAAAAAAACTATTTATCAAACCGCTACGAGTTGGATGGTTTTGTTATACAAACGTAGGTACCACATTTGTACTTATATTTCTATTTATATATTTTGGGGATCGGGATATATCTGGACCCTGCCTAATGATCCAAGCGTAGTGGATTTGATTGCTATTCTGGTCAAATATTCTTCTGATGATCATATGTATTTGTTCAGTGGCAGTGTTCTGGCTGTTATAACATCTATTTAAGTAGCTTTATTGATTGTGATACCAACAACACAAATAATTCCTGCTACTTTGTTGACAATACGTATCAGAAATCGACATATACACCATGTTTACTTCTTGAAAAAATATTTAGTAAATGCCAGTCGCATTTATCTTGCCATACTCAGCTCCCTTTTAGTCTTTACGTTAGGTGTTTTGTATCGTGCGGATGTCGGAACACCCCTTGAGAAGCTTAGATAGGTTATTGATTGCCGGCCTAGTGTTTGTTCACGTCACACAAGACTGATGGCGCAACTACCGTCTTGCATCGTTAGCCACCTACAGCTTAGATTATTGTGGCGATGTTACGTTTTGATGGCTGTTTGCATGAGACGGTGCAGGAAGCATCTAATAGGAAATGTAGGATGAATAAGAAGTATAAGAATCATTTAATTAAGGTAATTAAATTGTTACAATATGATGGCACTTTATAAGCATATAAGATAACACAAAATAAATTAAAATAATAATATTTAACTTAAAGGTGATCACAAAGAGAGGACGAAAGTCCCACACTAGAATAACTCTGTATTGTATAGGTGCACTAAAATGTAATTAAAAACTTCGAGCACAGCGGCTTTTTACCTATTTTCGTGACTGTTTGATAACATTTCATGAATATTGACGCACTCTATCGAAATTAAATTTGTTTAATTTTTAGTATTATTTTGATAAAAAGAATCCATCTAAGTATTTATTTTTACTCAAAGTCTTGTCTTGTAACATAGATAGATAAATACACTTTGTTGTACAACATTTACAGATCTTAGTCTATGGTACTATACTAGTACAATGTAGGCGGTCTTATTGCTAATAACGATCTCTTCTAGACACCTTCAGGTTACAGGAAAAGTAAAGCGAATTGAAAAAGGGTAAGATAGTGCAAATCAGAAAAGGAAATATGACATTGTATAAATATAGTGTATACGCTATATAAAATAAATATATACTAACTGTAAATACATAGACAAGTCTATAAATATGGTAAAAAGGGATGTAGGTATTAATAATATTAAAACAAAAGCACAAACTTTCACTTTCAATAGTGTATGTAGGGACAGCCGATTTGATCGCCGTGATTTGTTCATATTCAAAGTCCAAGAACGTTTCGTGGACCACAGGTTAAGAACCACTAGTTAATTAAGAAGTATTAACACTTTTGGAGCTTTCGACTAGTGTAAGTGTATGCTTGGAAAACGTTCGATACCTACCATCTATTATGTGTTGCAATACTAGTAGATGCAAAATGGAAATTGCAAATCACGTATTCGCTTCGCCATAACCAGCAATATCGCGGGTGCAAAATTGTCAGCAACAATGATGTACCAAAGCGCGTTGCTCTCTCATAAGTACTATTTATGGTGTATAACGTCATTTTATCACAACTCCGCATCTAGTATGTCCAGCACTCAAACACAGCATAATTATTTGTATTTGTTAGGTTCCAAAATGTAGCTGTTCAATAACAAAGAAGGCACTTTGTGTACTTTTGAGTTTTGGATATTAAAGCTACCTGCTTCTTATGGTAGACTAGCGTTCTGCTTTGGCTTTACACAGATGCAATATTATGCATGTAATATATTAAGATACATATAAACTTTCCTCTTTAATTACGATATCTATTAAAAATCCGCATTAAAATGCGTTGCGTAGTTTAAAGATCTAAGCATATCATAAAGAGACAGGCGGCGAAATGGATCTTGTACGAGTCAACTCGAACATGTTATTGTATGACGTGTATTTTGATGATTCCGATGTGCAGCCAACCTACTTTTGCAACTTTATGTAAAATCAATTAATTAAAATCAGTGCAATAAACGCATTCGGCAGCTATACACGTCTTATTATTTAATCCCATCAGCGGTTGATAGGGCGGCGCTGTCTGACATCTCGGTTACTTCTGGCATCTGGTACCGAACGTTACAGATGAAGTGATGATGAAGATCCTGTTTAGAAAAGACACTGTCCTCCAGCACCTAACTTACTTCTGGCATCTAGTACCGAACGTTACAGATGTAGTGATGATGAAGATCCTGTTTACAAAAGACACTGTCCTCTAGCACCTAACTTACTTCTGTCATCTAGTACCGAACGTTACAGATGTAGTGATGATGAAGATCCTGTTTAGAAAAGACACTGTCCTCCAGCACCTAACTTACTTCTGGCATCTAGTACCAAACGTTACAGATGTAGTGATGATGAAGATCCTGTTTAGAAAAGACACTGTCCTCCAGCACCTAACTTACTTCTGGCATCTAGTACCAAACGTTACAGATGTAGTGATGATGAAGATCCTGTTTAGAAAAGACACTGTCCTCCAGCACCTAACTTACTTCTGTCATCTAGTACCGAACGTTACAGATGTAGTGATGATGAAGATCCTGTTTACAAAAGACACTGTCCTCTAGCACCTAACTTACTTCTGTCATCTAGTACCGAACGTTACAGATGTAGTGATGATGAAGATCCTGTTTAGAAAAGACACTGTCCTCCAGCACCTAACTTACTTCTGGCATCTAGTACCAAACGTTACAGATGTAGTGATGATGAAGATCCTGTTTAGAAAAGATACTGTCCTCCAGCACCTAACTTACTTCTGGCATCTAGTACCGAACGTTACAGATGTAGTGATGATGAAGATCCTGTTTAGAAAAGATACTGTCCTCCAGCACCTAACTTACTTCTGGCATCTAGTACCGAACGTTACAGATGTAGTGATGATGAAGATCCTGTTTAGAAAAGACACTGTCCTCCAGCACCTAACTTACTTCTGGCATCTAGTACCGAATGTTACAGATGTAGTGATGATGAGAACCTGTTTAGAAAAGACACTATCCTCCAGCACCTAACTTTTCAAAGTTTATAATGGTAAAAAAGAGTGACAGACATAGTTTTGTTCACGCAGCCATTTTAACTGTCACTGCTAAAATCATGGTGCTAGCCAAAAGTACGAAAGTTCACGGCTGGCAGGAACGGATGCCTCGAAGAGGTACCAAAGCACGCATCCTACTGCTCCATTAGGACAAGAGTAGGGAAAGTGCACGTGTTTGCGCACGCACGTGCGCACTTTAAATTCTGCTGCTGATAAGTGAGATCGGCTAACATAGCTAAAATATCGGTAGGGAGGACATTATGGTCAGAATTGTGGGAGTGAGGATAAATCGTATTACGCGTTTGCCACACGCTGCAATGGATGTCGCACGTAAATTATCCGCAACACTGATGTTGCGACCGACTGTCGCCCGGCGATTGTAGCTAGTGCTGTTAAAGACTTGAGTTCTTTGAGTCTTGAATTAGAGACTGGAGTTCCATTTATTCCATGACCTCTAGCATAAACTAATTATCTTAGTCCATGCTACTAGTTAACAAGACTATTAGTCTCGGGAGTCAAGAGATTTTTGAATCCTTTGAGTCTCATCAAATAAACACATTAGCGATCTCTCTGATTTCGCAGATGTGTATGGGCGGCGTGGATTACTTTCCATCAGGTGACTCACTTGCTCGTTGGTCGGTTGGCTCGCTTCTAGCATAAAAAAAATAGAATATCCACCCGGAAATAATGTGGTAACGGTACTATGATACAAAAAAAATAATAAATACGCATAAATAGAGGTCTAAATTATAAATTAAATGTTGGAAGGCTAACCACCAGTTAGCTGGGAGGCAGCTGCTGGTGGCATGGAAGAAATGACGCATCACGTCTCGTGTGACTAGTTTATTGTAACATATAAGAATGAGGTGATCGTAAGAACATCTCCACAGCCTAAATACTAAATATGACTGACGTCATATCTCGTGTCACATAAGTGACCAGCGTAACTGGATTTGCTGACATAGCGAACGTGGAAGATAACAGTTGCCTGTGAAGATATTAATTATGCGTGAATACGGCACACCGTGAAACAATATAGTGAGCATCCGAATCAGCAACAGTTAATGACTTAGTCGTAACTCGAGAGAGTTCTCAGAGTCATTAACATAAGTTTTAAATACTTAAGTCTTAATAAGGAATCGATTACCTGACTGATTAATCAAAATCGTCTGGGTATTTAGGTATTTTGGGACATACAACATAGTCACAATTTCTTTTTATGTCATAGGTGGCAGTCGAGCATATACTGCTAAATTCATAACCCTTCATTTTTGGCTTTACTGTAGTCAGGTAAAAACAACTGAGACTCGAGTATTATAAAAGTCTCCAAAAAGAACTGAAGTCCTATTTTTAAATGAAATTATAGAACTTTAGGACTTTGGTAAGTCTCTTACAACACTATTTGTGACACTTCTAAGTGATGTTTGCATAGTTTCCATTTCGGGGACTCTGTTTTATTACTGATAGTTGGTGATATAATCTTATTGATTACTTGTCTATAGGCCTTGTTCCACATTTCAAATTAATTTGAAAAGATCTGCGGATTTCAAATAAAAAAAGCTTGGGACAATTTAATATACTTGTAAATAAATAAATAAGTGACAAATTTTATTTGTTTTTTTTTGTTTAATTCGCTCATAACTTCGCAATTTAGCATGCCAGTTTTGTTGTTATGTCAAGCAGCGCCACGAGTATTAAGAATCGGAACTAAAAACAACGTGTGAGTACAAACTATAATCTAATCATGGTTATTTGGCACGTGGTAAAAGTCGGAACTAATGCTGTTTTGACCTTTTAGCATAGAAAAAACTTTGTACAACGCCCTCTTGTCAATGTCACTGAAGTGCCTTCTGATCGTGGTCGGTATGTAACGTAGTATTTAACTTGATGCACCTAACAAACAAAACTTCATTCATTTTCGCATATATATACCCACAGTCTTTTTACAGTATTCAACAGCACAGAGTCTACATCTGAATGTTGAAATGAAAACGAAATAACCAAAATTCATTATACCAGATATAATCTCCTTAAACTGTGCTTATTTATCGTTAGACGGGATTCGTACTTTGAATAACGTTAATTATGTATGGTACCGTCCTCGTACAAGCTTTACAATTATTCACAATTTCAGCTCTGGTGAAACAACTTGTTAGGAAATTGTATACTTGTTGTTGAAACTGCTCTCTTGCAGTGCTTATACGCCATATAAATAATAATAAACTCATACAACATCTTACATCTTAGGTGAACGCGTTACATGCCTCCTCACCTCCTCACCTCATCGTCACTTTCAATCAGGTGAGATTATGGTCAAACGTTAGCCTATAGCTCTTAAAAATAATCTCATACATTGACCTGATTCCAGCCTAAGTAGCTTAAACACTTGTATTACGACGCGTCAGGTAACAGTGTTAGACAACAGAGGAATTACAAATATATACTTAAATACAATTATATTACACCCATTTGCATTTTGGAGAGTGTTCGAATGAGCTTCACGACCTGATATCAGCTTCTCCTTTCTACCACCGGACATTACGGAAGACGACAGGAATCCACCCTTACACTTTGCAAGTTCCACCAGCTCGTACTAAGCGTTTCGCTTCTTCTTTCTTGGTACGAACTGCCAAGGAATGGAACAACTTGCCGGCTTCTGTATTCCCAGAGAGCTACAATTTGGGTGTCATTAAGTCGAGAGTGAATAGGCTTCTTCTGGGTAAGCACGCTACATCTTAGACCTTATTGTCACTTTCCATCAGATGAATGTGAGGTCAAGTGCAAACCCATTTAAAATAAAAATAAAACAAAAAAAACACCCAAACAATGAACAACACACTAGTGTTTGTTTAGTATTTTCCAATCCTAAATTATTTAAAAAGTAAAGATCCTATCTCACTCTATCTTCCAACTCAGCTTCTGCACGGCAATTTTAATGTGATAGGTGGCTGACGAGCAGACGGGTCACCTGATGGTAAGCAATTGCCGCTGCCCAAGGACACCCGTGACACCAGTGGAGTCACAAATGCGCTGCCAACCATTAACCGGGGAAAAGCGGGGGTCCCGTTTCCCCCGGATTGGGCCTTAGGTACCCTCACTGACGCAGCGAAACACAGCACAGTGCTGCTTTACGCCGGTTTTCTGTGAGGCCCCACGGCCTCGGTGAGTGATACCTATATCACTCTGGTCGAGCCGGCCCATTCATGCCGAAGTGTGGCTCTCCCACGGTTTGCATGTACGACCTCGTCCATTTAAACATTTTAATTAGTTTATCATTTAATCTAGTACCTGAAATAATATGTAAAAACTGTGTAATCTTATGTAAAGCATCAATACAGTAAGGTGAATAGTTAAAATGTTTCATTTCAATCAAATCTCCCACAGTGTTCATCACACTCCCACGATCGGGAAATTTCTCGAGGGCATAAAAGTAATAAAAACAAAAATTGGGGATATTTTTGAGTTGAGACAGTATCAAATCTAAATTAAAAATGGGTAGGCCCATACTAAAATTATCAGTTGATTGATGCAATATGTATGGGCAGGCGATTTTTCTCGGGTATTCCTGATATCCGTAAAAAGTGATTTTTATTTATTGTTACGTTACAATGAATTTGATTTTTTTATGAGAAGGGAGGGAAACGAGCAAGCGAGTCACCTGATGGGAAATTACAAAGTACAAACATTTCAATCGTGAGGATGGGTTTAAATTGTCAAATGTCTGAATCCAGTGATTCGAAAATGTAATAACCGTAAAACTAAACAATGTGTCATTTCGTGGCCAGATACTGTGAGTGTTGTGTGTCGAGAACAGGTGCGAGAAAATAGTGAGTTAGTGAACAGTGGTACCGCAGGTGCGCGTAGTAAAAGACTACGATGGAGGGTAGACCGTTTTGTCTGCCAGTAACGTCTTACCCGCAAAAACCTCAGTTACTCCGTGACCATGGCGCTTGCAACAGTGCCGAAATATCGGAAACTCAAAAATAAGGTACATGGTAGAAATGTCGTAAATAACTATTCTAATGTTAGTGACCATGAAAGTTTGATACAGTATAATGTATGAGATGTTGTATGAATTTACTTTCCCACTAATTTAGTGTCCTCATCATTCACACTAGACCTGGAACAAGCGCATTACTTAGTATTATACGAACGTGGGCACGGGAATGCGGGGCGACACTCGGACGCAACATATCAGGGCGACAGACAATTTATGCGTTGCGTATATTACGCCACCGGTTGCTGGCCTGAAACACAGCTGAAAGCCGTTTCATTTGGTGCGCTGCGGGTCCGCATCGCAAAACTCTTCGCCGCACCACCAATGAGTAGGAACGCCGCAGCGATGAAAAGAGTACACAAAATACGAAGTAACATCGTCCAACCGATTAATGCTACGGCAGCTTATCTCAACGATCAGCCACGTACAGATATATTAAAGTACTCAAGTGTGTGCGCAAACAAAAGCGTACCTACTTGTTATTCCTTTACCCTCACATTCCGATGGGACACTAGTGTGACACCACCACGGTTTTACGTGCTTTCCAAGTCACGTGGGTACAAGACCACCAACTTCCAGACTTCGGGCTGACACTAAGAATGTCTTACCGAAAACTTTGGTACAAATTAATTACAAAAAATTAAATACCAAGCAATGTAAACCTACGTCACACTGTTTCTTTCTTCTTAGCTGCGACTAGTATGTAACATTATTAGCTATTAAATTGGAATATTCAGTTGAATAGTTGGCTTAGGTCATAAACACAGAAGTAGACTGTGGTCGTTACCTTAATAACGCAGTACCTTCGGGCTTGAGGCGTTTGGAATACCTACTGCCTAACCTAATAATGTATTAAGATGGGAATTAACACGATATTTATTATGTGAATCAACATTGTGTACTCACATCCCGAGATGGACACCCCAAGGGTTTTGGTTAGGCTTAGAATCCCACATACTAAACAATGCTGCTGTGGTTATCTCCAGACTCAGTGGTAGTGAACGTTGCGTCTGGTGCAAGGGTTGCGGGTTCGATCCCCGCACGGTACAAACATTCGTGTGCATGAACATATCTGTTTGTATTGGTCTGGGTGTTTTCTATGTATAATTAGTATGTATTTACAAAAGAAAAGTATCAAATGAAGGTATGTATATTATGTGTGTTTCTGCTGTTGGTTTTGACATCCGTAAAACAGAGCTTGAGCTACCTATCTCGGTGTCAGATCTATGTATGTGATGTTGTGAAAATATATAAATTGTGTAGAGTATGTAACTATAACCCATATACTTCGCATTTTAGTATAGCTATTGGACACACTGAAACAACACACAAAATAAATAGTTACAAACGGTATGACAAAAGTTCCTTTACAAAACCAACTAAAAGAGAACATGTATTGTTCTCTTTTAGTTGGTTTTGTGACACATTAATATTTCATAACTAGGGTCATGCGAAACTATTTGTTTTGTGTGTTGAAGTTGAAGCATCATAATGAATTATAATGGTCAGCTAAGCTTTAGGCCGTGCGCTGCGTTAAGCGGGTGCATGTCGCGGGCATCCGGTGCGGGTATCCGTCGCGGGCATCCGCGACGTGCTACGTCGCGGACAAATAGCTCATCGCAGATATCCGCAACGATCTCCCTATAACGTAGCGCCCGCCTGTCGCCCACGGGGAGTGCTCCCGTCGTCCGCGCCGCATGCGACGAGAAACCCGCTTCACGCAACGCTGTTTTGTGGAGATGACATGAAACATCACGCCGTGCGGATGCACGCGGCATCCGCACGGCGTGCGGTCAATAAAATTAATTGTCTTTTTGTGACTTTGGGTTTATTTGAATCTACGTACCCCGTACCCGCAACTATCGGAATTACTATAATCCATTATTAAACATACCTTTACAGTCTTTATATTAAATTTTGACTGGGCCAATGATGACGCATTTGGTAGTGATTGACTCTGACTTGGTTGATATTATTAAGAATGTTGTGGTGATTTAACTATATATAAAACGCTGGCGATAGGATGTTAAAAAGAAGTTTTGTTTTCACAAAAACTAATGGTGTATTATTCAGAGGTTCATAGACACAAAGACAATCATAAAAAAAAAACAATAATATATCAAAGCAAATAAAAAAGTATGAAATATAAACAATTGAGGATCGAGGCTGGTCCAGCCGCCGATCTTCAACAAATGTTTTTATTCACATTTTAATAAAAGAAGGATAAAAATATAAAAAGACAAGTGTCGTGCATGAGAAAAATAGAAGGCAGCCTTGATCCCCGCTCGTGGACAAAATTTCAATGGAATGAAATATGCATACAGGTTGTATTTGTAAAAAATTACATCCCTTTAACCACATGTTCAACTAACCATTCTGAAAAACATTTGTTCTACGGCTTTTCAAAATTCGTCGAACATTTTTTCGCCTCCCCATTTAAATTCGACAAGTCACGTAACCGACTATGTATAAATGTTGTTCAGAATTAGAATAGTTATTTACAAGATTTCTGCCATATACCTACCTTATTTTTGCGTTTCCAATATTTCGGCGCTGTTGCAAGCGGCATGATCACGGAGTAACTTCGATATAAAAGGTATATAGTAGAAGTCTCGTAAGTAACTATTCAATGTAAATGACCATGACAGTTTAAAACAATATATTGTTCAGAATCGTTGGTAGAACACGTGGTTAAAGAGATGTAAATGTTCACAGATACAACCTGTATGGCTAGTACCTCCATTACAAACATGCGTTTTGGCAGAAAATTTCAATGCGACATTCATGGGCACATTTAGGGTCCATTTTGACGCTGCCCTAATTTTGATTGCCTTTGACGAGCGCCGCACTAGCAGAAGGTTGTTTGTTTTACGACTAGTTCAAGATTTCCTCTCGAGCTAGGTTATTTGCCGAGGGGATGTGAACCTAGACAAACAAATTCAAGTGTAGGTAGGTATTTAAATGTTCGTCGTTACGGAGAAGACAAAATTAAGGGTTATGATTTTGAAAACACTCGATTGTATGAAGGTAGTCTATGTATATGAGTACCTTTATTTTACAATCATTTCGAATCAAAATATGACTCCTTAATTATCAAAATTGTTTCAATATTTTTAGCGTAATCAGCGAAAATATTACATACAGTAAGGACCGATTTTTTTGATCCGTAGCTACACTGAATTAATGGTTTAAAAGAGTAACCAATGGTAAAATATCGCTAAAATGTGTTTTTTGAGCAATAGTTAGCTTAGCAATAATAATAATCCTCCAACCGATTACGGCTACGGCGGCCAATCTCATCGATCAGACAGGATATATTATAGTGCTCAAGTGTGTGCGCAAACACAAGTGCACTCTCTATTCCCTTACCCTCATATTCCGATGGGACACTACTGTGACACGACTGGAGAGGGATCGGGCTCAGGACCAACAGCTTAACCTGCTTTCCGAGGCACGGGGATACAAGACCGCCAACTTCCAGACTCCGGGCTGTCACTAAGAATTTCTTACCGGAAACTTAGGTACAAATTTATGGCTCGACCCGGGGATCGAACTCGGGACCACTTGCGCAGCCGTCACTTTAAAGTGCGACCCACAAACAGATTAACAAATAGTTATATTCATCATCAGCAACCCACACTCTTCCACTGCTGGACATAGGTCTCCCCTAATGCACGCCACTGCTCCCGATTTTCGGCCACTCTCATCCAGCCCACACCAGCCAGCCTTCGAATGTCATCATCCCATCTTGTCGCAGGGCAATAGTTATATTAAAAGGATTTATATGTCACTTTAACACTGACATTTTGACTATTGATTAGACAATTAACTATAGTCAATTTAACTAAAAGGTAACTACGGATAAAAAAAATCGGCAGTTTAGAGTAGCTGAAACTATTATTTAACCCTTCTTTTGGGTTTTCCGTAATCGGGTTACAAATTTTGCCATTCACAATTCATTTTATAATGAAATGCACACAATAAAGCTAGTTACAATCTTTAAAGAGTGGATAATTGCATCCATTTGATCAGACTGCTGACTCAAGAGGATCGAAGCCGGGAAACTAACAATGGCTCCGACAATTTATTTTCGACGTTTATTGGTGCATTTAGATTTCAGTTCGATAGTGAGATGGTCTTAGTTGCGAATTATTCAGGTCAACAAGGCTTTATTTGATAGTACATGTATGCGCTTATTATTACAATAATATTGATAAAAAATATGTATTGAATAGATTTTTTTTTTGCGTTAATACACAAGTTTTCTTTTCGCCACACCACTGCATTATTTAATTTAGGTCCATACATAGCACTTATGTAAGTCTGTTTACCTTTCTGCTTATATTTAGTTTTCTGCTTATATTGAATTCTATTGTTACGAATATTATCCAATAAAGGTTTTCAGTAGATAAGCCAATGCAACTGGCTTTTTTATATGATAGGTGCATAAAAAAGCAGACGGATCACCTGATGTTAAGCGATTGCATCGCATACACCGCAGACACTCGAAACTCCAAAGGATTCACAATTGCACTATGAACCTTTAAACTCCCGTTGCCTCCGATTGAACACTACAATTCGTATCTTAGAGGTTGTTGATGTTTTCTAAATAACCCTGTTTCTACAAAGAGACTTTAATTTTCTGACACTTCTATGTTTAGTTATAATACATACTACGAATATTAATGAGTGTATAAATTAATTTTACATACTTCATTTATTTATTCATTCATTGCCAGTAGATAGGGAAAGAAATCAATCTTAAACAAACACAAATATTAATAAACCAATTATCAGTCAGTACCGCCTGTTTAGGTACCAAAATCCACGATCATGAAATATGAAAAAAAAAATTCTAAGATCTAGTTCCATATAAAGTCAATACCAAATGGAATTGCTTTGTCTCGGTATTCTATTTCGATGGTCAGGACTCTTCGTTTCGGATACACTCTGTCAACAATAATAATTATTCTCACATCTCATACATTGACCTGATTCCGTACTATGTAGCTTAAGCACTTGTGTTACAGATATCAGGCAACAGAGAAACAAATATATACTTAAATACATATATTACACACATACTCTGAACAAACACAAGTGTTCATCGCAATATTCCTCAATTGTTATTGAACCGAACGTGTTTACATTAAGGTAAGAATCGATTAAAGAAATTTGACAGTTTTGTATCAGGATATTCTCCACAAACTTCAGGTTACTCAAAGGGCAGACTTTGAGAGAAGGCTGGTAGGAGTAAAACTCAAGGATCGTAGAAGAAATGAGCAGAGCAAAGTAAGCGAAACGGGTCTTAAAGTTGAAGTGGGAGTGGGAATGTCGCCCGAAAACACGGCTTGTGGTGCAAGGCAGTGGTAGAGTGGAGGCCGTGGGGCCAGAAACGTACAAGAGGAAGACCCCAAACGCATTAGTGTGACGACATCAAAAGGCTGGCAGGAACAAAGTGGATAGAAACCGCCCAAGATCGACAAAAATGGCATAAACTGAAGGAGGCCTACACCCATTGCAGTGCCCCTGCGGGGTTCATGTTCAGAACTTGTAATTAGTTTAAGATCTATTGTGAACAACATGAAAGCAATAAAAACTATGACTATGACTATGACTATGACCCTAGAGGTTGAAAATAGCTAAATAAGAAGAAGAAGAAGTGGCTATACGTACAATATGCATTCAATTTAGACGCAGGTAAGCAAAGCAACAAAACTCGTACGTTGCATGTCAGAGGTTTTCTGTACGATTTATGAGAAGTTCATTGGCGTATTTCGGGCTAGCTTGACGTCACGACCGGCGCGCCGCATCCGGATGCAAATGTGCTCAGGTTACCCATTCCGCATACGCTATCTGACCTCAGCTTCCATTATAATTTTAAAGCAAGTTCTGGAATTCAATTAGGACATCTCACTGGATTGGGTTTTCGATCAGAATCAGTCGTCACAATAGGAAATTCGTAAAGTTTTATGTAAACTTTACGAATTCGTAGATAATGCGATATATGAGTATGAAAATTCAAACCAAAAACCAACGTCAAAGAAAAGGTCTTATTCTTAAATGTTTGTTCAATTTTTTCTAACTAAAACGGCGTTGTAATGCAGTTTTCATTTATTTTTCGAAAATTTTTCATGAAGCTTTTTTGTTTCAAACGTCAATATTGCTCTATAAAACCATTTCAGCTAACAAAGGTTTATTGAACGTTTATAAATAAAACCCCAACTTAACAGTGAAAAATAATATTTTATTCACGCCAACTGTGCATAAAAATGTAAAGAAATAAAAAAATATAAACACTTCGACATAGGAGCTCCTCTTTTTTTGAAGTCCATAAAAATGACAGTCTTTTCAAATGGCAGTTCTCAAACGCACTGAAAACTAAAAAAAGAGACGATTCGGCGGGTAGGGCTAGAACAAGCCGCGTGGGTTGATGCAATTCGAAGATTTTGAATTTGTGTCTAATGGTTTTTAGTGTACAAATTTGGTGTTTATTTGTGCAGTGAAGTGCCGAAAAGTGATCCTAATCGTAAATAAAGTATCGTTGAATTGTATCGTTTTTAACACTGCTATTGTGTGTCGAGTGAGTTGTAATAGTGACAACTTCCTTGGACCTAATAGAGTCTTAAAACTCGCGATTGCTTTTAGGGTGATATCCGCTGAATCCGTAGGTAAAAACACCGGCGTTTTATTAAGCGACTGTGACTTAGACTGACTTGGACTGTTGACTACCTACTTATTCTCAATAAGTTACTTGACATTGGCTAATAGGGTATATGACTAAGCTCAAGGTTTTACAAAATTTAAATATTTTATCAAAATATAGGTCAATATGTGCCAATAGCAAAAATTCACAATTAAAAATATTACGTCTAGCCGGTTTTATGGTCATTCAAAGATTCATGGGCAAGTCCATTTTAAAACTATGAAATTATTAAAAAATAATTATACCATTAAATAACCCATACAATTTGCACCAATTATTATAATAGAACCATTGACATAAACGAAACATTTGATATAGCTACCATACAAAATTCAAATGAAATGCATACAAAATACTCAAGTGTGACGTCACATCTTAGTAGCCATTTGTAGGGAGCGTTTTGGGTTTGCCCAAAATAATGTGATTTTAAAGTTGTGATATCTTAGGTGGTTTAAATGAGAATCAAGTGATTTTTTCAACGATGTTTCTATCATTGAGAGGTCTTTTGATTGCAATAATAAAAAAAAAATAGTCATGTACCGTATTATCTTCGGGTAGAGCTATATTAAAAAAAAGAGAAAGAAAAGGTAAACAACTCACACGTCACACGTCAAACTACTGGGCAATTTACGCAACGTGGCTTGGCGCATTCGGGACAGAGGGGATAGCACGAACATTGAAGGAATTCGGAATCGTAGCGTGCCCATGCTACACTTTGTCACCCTTTTATTCCAAGTGAGAGAGAAGTTTTTTTCATTTTCTTTACACTGACTTTTCGAAGAATCATAGCGTATGCTTCTAAATAAGTCTTACGATACCGTAAGATTTATTTAGAATCGACGACTACAAGAACACGAGCTGGTTCCGTAGAGCATTATAATGACAAGTAAAAAATATAAGACATCAAAATACAATAAAAACCATAAATAATATAAAAAAAATGTGCTCCTGCACAATGAGATACGAATACGTTATGATTCTTCGAAGTTTGTGCTAGCCCTTCAGCGGGCATATTCTTGAGCACTAGACATTGAAGTCGAATTGAGAGATTTGATCCATGCGTCCATATCCAAATCTCGATCCAATCTCGCAAAAGTCGAATGCAAAAGAATTGCCTCCCTGTTTGGCGATTTGATTGTCGCACGCGGCGACGACTGCGATTCATGATTAGTTATAGATAGACGACCCGTTTGGAACAGTAGTAGTGAACGCTGCCTTTGTGGTCCAAGGGTTGCGGGTTCGATCCCCGCACAGTACAAACATTTGTGTGCATGAACATGGCTGTTTGTATTGGTCTGGGTGTTTGTATGTATTATAAGTATGTATTTACAAAAGAAAAGTAATAGATGTATATATTTGTAATTCCGCTGTTGATTCTGATATCCGTAACACAGGTGCTGGAGCTACCTATCTCTGAGTCAGATCAATGTAAGTGATGTTGTGAAATATTTATTATTATTATTATTATTATAGATCATTATCTAAATTTTGTTATTTTTGTAATCAAAAACTTTCTGTACACTTTTGCTGAAGTTATTCATAGTCTGTTCAAAATTAAAGGCATAGGAGCAAGAACTCAAACACCACTCGTCAAGTGCGCAATTTACACAATGTGCCTTGGCGCATTTCGGGACAATTGGGCACTGCGAACGCCGTACGAGGCGGCAACTGCGCACGATTTATGATTCATTAAAGTTCACTATCCAAATGATATGTCCAGGGATTGGTTAGGACATTGTAAAGTATTCCAGAAATATCCGTTGATTGTGGGAAAAACCTTCATCATACAATTAGGTGGTCAAATCAGAATGTACTTTAGTAATTTTACTCCTTACTCCCTACAATATGGGGTTAAATGAAAAACGATATAAACCATATCAAGACTTGGAGCCCAATTCTCGGGCTCGTGACATTTCTTTTCATACGAAACTATCACTAAAACATAGTTTTTTTGTATGATTTTCAAGTGATATCCGCCATGTTTTTGAAATGTCACAAACCCGAGAATTGGGTCATGCATAACAAAACCACAGTCAGATATCACTTGTCACTTTGACATAAGCAATATGTCAAACCTGACAGTAGACCGATTATACTCGAAACTGGAATTCAAGACCAAAAAAACTACGACAGATACGTCACTATCAAATCCAACAATGTCGCTTATGTCATTGTCAAAATAAGTTTTCAGGTTTGGTCAACCTTTTAGGTGTATGCTTCTTTTCTTAGTATAGGCTGGCACAATTCATAATGAGGATTTTCTCAAAAAATAGAAACTTAATTACAAACTATATTTTCAACTCAACCAACATTGACAAAATTTTATTGTAAAGAACTTAAACAAATTGAATCACCCATGAACACCCACGAAAGTGTGGCATAGTATTAAGACAGTATGGAAAAGTTTTTACTTAATTCTTTTTTTATTTTTGATGTTTTGACAAAGTGGGTAGTCAACGGTCGAAGTCAGTCGAAAGTCTCAGTTACCTACTCAATAAAACTGGGGCGTTTAGCGTTTTCTCGACCTATGGATTCTGCCGACACTACTGAAAGAAATTGCAGGATTTAAGACTCTCATAGGTCCTAGCAAGTTGTTCACGTGACAATTCATTAATTACATAATAGCAGTGTTTAAAACGATGTAATTCATAGATTCTTAATATAAATATCACTGCGGCACCTCACTGCACGAAACAACAACATGTAAGTTCAAATGTTGTACCAAATGTTATTAACACCTGAAGGGACACAAGCGTATTACCAACTTTTCTAACAAACATTACTGATGATCAAGTTTTTATTAAAGCGTCTTGTATTTATGTAAAAATGAGTCGACAAATTTAGTTCTTTAAATTATAGAATCAAAATTACCTTTTATTACTTATTAATTAAATATAAATAAATTATGTCAGCGCATGTTTATAGAAAATAGGTATATACTATTGTACGATCATTTTATTGCAGTAGCAACATTGTAGTAACTTTTTTGGTCTTGAATTCCAGTTTCAGGTATAGACATCATCATCGAAATATCATTTCCGCGATGATGGTTTTTGGTTTTCTGTCCTCCTCCTCCTTGCGTCGTCTTCCTCAGTGCTGAGGGTCGTGACATTTCTTTTGCATCACTTTCTCCCGTATGGTTTTCCTCCATTTGTTTCTGCCTCCGGAGGTGTCTAGGGCGTTATGTACCGTAGAGTCGACGAGTGTGGTGCGGATTTGGTCGGAACAACGTATGAGGCACGAGGCCTTTTCCAGCCTATTTTTCCGATTACAATGAGCTTCTCGAGGTTATTACTTTCTTTCCATGCAATGTGACTGATGTCATGCAGATGCAGATGACAGTCGCGAGGAGATTTAAGTTCTCAAAGTATAAAGGCGTTGGTCCGAAATGCTGTCCAAGGGATACGGAGCATCTTCCTCTATCACCACATCTCAATGCGCTTGCGGTCTGCAGCTTTCAGCATCCAAGTCTCAGTGCCATAAGAGAAGATTAAGAAGACCAGGGTCCGCAGTCCGGTTTTTGTATTTAGGGAGATGTTACGATCTCTCCAGACTTTTGAAAGCCGAGACTTTGTTTTTCTGTATTGTTATTATTTTCTGTGATTTCTATGTTTGCATTAGAAATCGAAGCCTTTATAAATGAATCGGATATATATATATAGAGTGTTGTAGGTATATTGCCCATTTTTTTAACTAGTGCCAGGTCAGGTCCTCCCACAAGGTCAACACCTTTAGGTTTAATTTTAAGGAACCGCTTTCTACACATACTCTTTAGCAGTCATTTAAAAATTCATAGCCTGTCTAAGCCAAAAATAGAGTAAAAAAAAACACAAACGCCACCCGACAAGCGGGCAATTTACGCGGCGTTCATTGGCGCATTTCGGGCCAGTTTGACGTTGCTCCGGCGATTTATGATTCTTTTAAATGGGCTATTCTGAATTCACTATCCGCTCCTGTTCGAACGCCCATGCCCACTTTAAAAAGTTCATGCGTAATTGAGTATAATTTTTTTGTGTAATAAAATGTTATATGGTTAGCTAGATATATAAAAGATGAAAGCGAAAACTGCATGCACACAATATTTTTTACATTTTGATTGTAATTTTTCAAATAATCTCTTTGAGAGTTTCAACTTATGGATATTTGTTTTTACGACTTGATGAGCTTTTTGTATAGTCGGCGATACGTCAATTTACCTAACTTACTGGCTCAGTGACCCGAAACGAGTCTTGGCCTCCGAAACAAGAGAACGCCACTTTGATCGATCCTGCACTACTTGTCGCCAATCACCTCGAGAGACTGGACGAGCATCGTCTCGTTAAGAAAGCATACCAGAGCCGACCGATGGGCCGACGCCCGGTAGGCCGGCTTAGGTATCGCTGGAAAGACGTCGTCGAAAATGATCTGCGAGAACTTCAGGCAATTTACCTAACAGCAGTGCAAAATTCGCACTTGTGTTTCAGACATAAGGACGTTGCGAAGTCCTATAAGGATAACTCCACGTGTCGCGGTGGGTGAATCTAAGACTCAAAAGCTACCGTCAAAAAGGTAGTACATAGATATGATAGATTGAAATAATGTACATGTAGTGTTTTTTTTTATTAAATAAGGTTTTACCTAAGATTATAAGATCAGTCTGGATAACGCCAGTGATACCTAGGTCGCTCAACTGGGCGTCGGCCCACGTGTGGCCGACCCGTGGGCCCTGGTATAATTTTTTTCATGAGACCATCTTCGTCAATAACTGGCCAGAAGTAATATCCTCCAACCGATTTCGCCTAAGGCGGCTAATCTCAACGATCAGCCACTTACACAGGATATATTATAAAGCTCAAGTGTGTGCGCAAATACAAGTGCACTCTCTATTCCCTTTCCCTCATATTCCATTCGGACACTAGTGTGACTACGAACGGAAAGGTATCCGACGCAGGACCCGGCTTAACGTGTTCCGAGGCACAGGGGTACAAGACCGCCAACTTTCAGACTTCGGGCTTACACTGAGAATTTTTTGACAGAAAAACTCAGACCAGTGTAATCAAACCCGGGACCCGAAGCGCAGCCGTCGCTTTAAAGTGCGACGCACTACCCACTGTGCCATCGAGGCAGTCTGAGGCAAAGACTGGCAAGAAGTAGTGGAGGATCGAAGTGGCGATCTCTTGTTTCGGAGGCCTTAACTCTATTTGGTCGCTGAGCCAGCGGAGTAAGTAAGAATTTACGAGCAACTTGCAAATTGCGATAGTCGAAAAGCAAGTTCCTGCCCCGAGCCATCAAGGCATGGAATGCCCTCCCAGCTCATGTGTTTCCTCCTTCATACAATCCGGGGTCTTTTAGGCGGGGCGTGAAACGGCATCTCAGCAGGCCATTAGGGTGAGGATGGCAGACACAATGGGTACTTTGTTAGTTCTTCTGTGCCTGTCAGCCTCATTTTTGGATTTCACGGCCGCTTACCATCAGGCGGAGTGAGGTCATCCTGATTGGCCTTTCTATAAAAAAAAAAAAAAAAGAAAGTAAGTATTCCGAAGAAAGATACATGTTTTTAACCGCGAGGGAATTCTCATAAAAAGTTAGATCAGAACCTCGAAGGCATAACGTTAGAGCACCAAACTTCGAAGAAATCTCGGCTCGAGCCAAAAGTTAAGAACTTAGGAACACCGTAAATGTACCTAAGTACTTAGGTATTATTCATGAACACTAATGTACCTGTTACAAATATTGTTGTTGCTGTTAAACTAGCTAAAGCTTATAAATAATAGATAGATAGATAGATAGATACATATTCTTTTTTGTACAAAAATAAAATACAAGCATGATACAACAGCAACAGACAGTACAATAAGGCGGTCTTATCGCTTGTAGCGATTTCTTCCAGACAACCTTTGAGTAGAGGAAAGAAATATCGTATTCGTAATAAGGGAAGGCAGTGCAAAGTAGTTTAACAAATGAAATTGAGAATGGCAGAAATATACATTATTTTATATATTAATATTATTACATTACATAAATAATAATAAACAATACATACATACCCAATAATATATACATAGATAATTTATAACAAAGATTCAATAAAAATATTTCTTATAGATAGACCAGAGAGCAGACCACATAAAAAAGGAAGAAGAAACAAGAAAAAAACAGTGTACCTATTTATAGAGATAGGAAGTGAGTTTTGACACGGGACTTGAATATAGGAAGGGATTGTGATTTCCTGATTGGAAAGGGTAAGGAGTTCCAGAGACGAATGGATTGAACAGTAAAGGATTGTGAATAGGATTCTGAGGAATGAGGAGGGAAGCTAAGATTGCGGCATGACCGCATTTCTCGACCGTCGGCGGGTAAATGTTTATTCTTCGCGAGGTTTTCCCTCTACCCGTTAGCTGATGGTATCTACCATCAGCTAACGGGATCATACATATCTATATATGTACATTTGAAAAATCCAGAGGCGCATGCTCGGATCCGAACCACGACCTCCCGTATGTAATAAATAAATAAATAAAACTTTTCATTTGCTAGAAACACAGTTGACATACAGTTCTTTACAAATTATCTTGGGTACATGTGTTCAGCCTGCTCGCAGACATGCAAAAACATTAATTGGCTATATATAACAATAAAATTTTAATGGAAGACTCGTTCTTATCCACTGAGCTACCATGGCTCTAATTTAATAATTGATTAAATTATTATTTTTTCCTTGATCACAGCTAAATATGACTGGAAGAGACTGGAAGACCGTCTTATTGTATTGTCTTTTTTATGTGATAGGTGGCAGACGAGCTGGCTGGAGTTACTTCCACGCTGGCCTGGGAGTAAAAGAAAAACGTAGAATGTGCCAGCCCCTTCTCAACTCTGGGGTGTCGTAAAAGTAGACTAAGGGATTTTTCGTCCGGGGCGTCACCAGCAAGCACCATAGGACATAAAGGTGAAGGGACAATCACCAGCAATAGCATTCCCAAGGAGGGTTGGTGTCAGGCAGGCGGCCGACTAAAAAACTTTTTTGCAGTATGTGTAATAGTGTAAATGGAATGCGTAATACTAATTATAAATAAAAAAATATCGGAAGACAGACGTAAAAATCTGCGATTTATGATTGGCCAAACCTGATTTTATTTTGAGCACATGTGTTTGCCTTACCTGAAAAAAAAAATATTAAATTATGCGAAAGTTGTTTGACATTAAATTCCAAATTTCACCCACATCACATGGATGGATTTTATTCCACCACATTGCGCTTCTCACGCCACTTTCTACCGCGCGTAGTAAAACTATGGAATCAGCTACCAACGATGGTGTTTCCGAACAGATACGACCTGGTGATTTTCAAGAAAAGAGCTTATTCCTCCCTTATTCCTTCCTAAGAGCCGGCAACGCATCTGTGATGCCCCGTGTGTCGCAGATGTCCATGGGCGGCGGTAATTCAACCATCAGGTGCGCCATCTGCTCGTTTGTCTGCCATAATGTAAAAAAAAAAAATTAGAAAGCGCAATGTAGCATATGAAAGGTCACAAAAATAGCACAAGGTTTACCGACTATTGTGAAAACGTGCTGCTATTTTTATTGCTGATCATACAAATAACTATCATGTAAACAAATATCCTACTCGTTTCATAATGGAACACCTTTGGTTTTAATAAGGACCAATTACATTTTATTGAATGATAACTGTTTAGGTATCTGTTTAAGCCATCACATGATACAAGAAAATAGCAAATTAAGACAATATAAATGAGAATTAAATTCAGAAAAGTCTTGAGATATTTGAAGTACACCATAATTTATGATAGATAGCTAATAATGAAAGCCCTGTTGGTTTAGTGGTTTCAGTACCAGGCCGAGATCTATCCTGTGTTCGCTTCGAGCAAAAACTATGTTTTGAGATTTTCGAACTTAGCTTAGGTTTGTGATCACCAATCCGAATTTAGCAAGCGCGATCCCATCATAGTAGTGATGACTTGATTTCTATGATGGAGGCCTTTGCCTTACAGTTGGACAGTTGGGCTGATATTTTACTTACACCAAAGTAACCACAGTATAACATTAAGGAGGACAGCACATCTTGTTAAACTGTGATAATAACATTGATAGTTGTGGGTACGACATAATGTCTGTATCTATGTATTTAAGACCTGTATTTGTGCAATATCTATGTATTTAATGTATCACTAAACTGTCTGAGAGTTTTAACTGTGACCAAAAGTTTACGTTAATTATTAAAACGAGGATGCAAAGATTTGCCTTTTGGGAGGGTTGGTGAAATTAGAAACATTAATCTCAAAGAGAAAATGGACATGCCCAGGACTGTTTTATTAAAGATCTTTGGGAAATTATTCCGTTTGATGCTCTCCGTGGTCGAAATAAAGATAAAAATGCAATGAAACCTAGTTTTACTAACTCATAAGGAAGGTTGCTAGAGCAGCGGTTCATGCTGGAATTGGCAATAAAATTCGTGATTTGTCGGCGCTATTGGACGATTTTTTGAAAGCAGTATAGTTTCAATAGTCCACATCTGGCGAGCACAATCTTAAATTATTGAGGAAATGGTAAGAAGGGAAACAAACAATGAGAGCTTATACGAAATAGAAATAACATTATAGTATATAATTTAAAAGGGGGGCTTTGTAAGTAACTTTATTCGTGGGTAGGAGTGTTAACTACATAGGTAAACAAATTTGATGTGCTATTTATATTTTGCTGGGTAAATTCCAGGAGCGGGATTCTCGGATTTTTTAATATGAAAAAACATGGCGGATCTTGCATGAAAACCATACAAAAAATATATTTTTGCGATTTATGTCGTATGATGATCACATCACGAAAATTGGGCTCCAGGAGTCTTAGTGATAATATCGCATCTATTTGTAGTATAGCGCATAAAATATGACCGAAAATTAGGGCCTAATCTTATACTAACAAGTCCAACAAAACAAGGACGGATCTGTGGTCACACACTGGACCGCACCCGTTTGTTCGTCCAAAGGATGACACACCATTCCCTTCTTAGGGGCTAAATCTTTCTTATACCAGTGTAGTTGTATGTGTAGCCACTCTGCTTATATAACCAGTGGCTCAATAAAAGGGTCAACGATGGGGTAGAGATCGGGACAGGGGCGCGACATTTACTGCGCTATAGTCATACTGCACAGTTTACTTATTCGTATTATGGATTATTTACCTACCTACTATACTTTGTAACGTAACATGATAATGTCTCTGAGATGGTGGTACTATGTGGCGGATCATTACATTCCTTCTGATATGGTCTAGTGAAATGATAGCTGACATATACGTCATACAGGTGACATCTTTGGAGACTGGTCTGCTTGGGTTTATCTCATATTTACCTTATTATTTGCTTCATTTTATTTTGTGTTCCATTAGACTGAGTGACTTGGTATGAGAATAATAAAACATTACATACCAAGTTTGGCGATTAAAAATATTAAATTACTGGCGAGTTTCTTGTCGGATCTTCTCGTCCAGAATCAACTTTCAGACCCGGTGGTGAAATTACAGTATGTATTTTTAGTATACTTTATGCATTGTAAATTATACATACTTATTTATAAATCATTTCAATGATTTCAACGTATTATAACGGATAACGGGCTGTATACAAATCTATGCAAATAAAGCTTTTTTGATTTTATTTTTTTACACGCTTAACGCTCATGTGAAACCCCATTTATTTACTTTTATTTTGCGTAAAATACACAGAGGAGCTTACGTTCCATCTAAATGAACTAGTTACAAATGTTCACCTAATTTTGAGATAGTTTCCTATAATTCTGGTCTATATGATTTTTTTTTCATTGTTTTCCATAGTTTTAGGTTAACGGCAAGTTTTAAATAGGGATTCGCCCAAGGGAATCAATAAATGTTGATTCCCTTGGGAGTGTTAAATACATAAAAAGCCGTACTTGATCTTGAGAGGAGAGGTTTTATTTTTTTCATCTCAAAATACCGTAGACCTGAGTTTACTGTTTCAACTCGATACGTTTACGCGTTTCTAAAATAAAGGGACTTTACAGAGAGAGAGAACGTTGGTGCCAGTATGCACATTCATTGAACGCTAGACGCCCTGTTGGTCTAGTGGTTTAAGTACCGGGCCGTGATCTCAGGGTCCTGGGTTCGATTCCCGGGTCGAGCGGAAAGTATGTTCCGGACATAGCTCGGGTTTGTGATCACCAATCCGCATTTGGCAAGCGTGGTGATTAAGCCTACTCCCTTCATAGTAGCGATAACTTAATTTCTATGATGGAGGCCTTTGCCCTGCAGTGGGACAGTTTATAGGCTGATACTTTACAGCGCTATACTGTAGGTATGTAGGTAAGTAGCTTCGAAATCGAAAAAAAAACTTTCGATTTTTTTTATATGAGAGGTGGCAGACGAGCAGACGGATCACCTGATGGTAAGCAATTCCGCCGCCCATGGGGTGTTCATGGGCGGCCAACACCAGTGGAGTCACAAGTGCGCTGCCAACCTTTCCCCTTTCCCCCCATTGGGCCTCCGGTAACCTCACTCACACGGCGAAACACAGCGCAGGCGCTGCTTTACGCCGGTCTTCTGTGAGGCAGTGGTATCACTCCGGTCGAGCCAGCCCATTCATGCATAAACGTGGCTCTCCCACATTTAAGCATACCTATCATTATATACTATCACTTGCCTACGGTCGGTACAACAGATCGGGTAGGGTCTGACACACGCTCTCTATAGCTGGCTTATGTATACTCTTGGATTATGGTCTTGACATGAAGTCAGACTTACATTCAAATGGACAGACGGACAGCAAAATAATCTTATAAGGGTTCCACATTTTTTTTGGTACGGTCTCTTAAAAATTGACGTCTACAAGTCCACAGTGTCCAAGCAAAAACAAAAAGGTAAACGAGGGTCCCTTAAATACAGACGAGCCCAATTAAAATTGGGAATTTCAGTAGTTGCAAATTTCCTTAGTTATGCTCTAAACATGTTGCAGAGCGAGGTGAAAACATTTGCAGTAGACATGCCGGTGAACAAGTTAATGAATGTTAGTAATTAAATTTATCCTACATTTAATATAACAGGGATGGAATAAGCAGAGACCTGTTTTACAATTATTTTAATTACAATTGCGCATAACATACCTAGTCTGTGCTTGCAGCTAGATATTTTATTTATTTTTATTTTACGAGTTTTTGGAAAACGTACAGCTAGATTTAGGGATACAGTCACAGAAAAAAAACATTGAGGGCCAATTACAAGTTTCCACTCATAATCACTAGATTGTTTAACAGAAATGCAAGTGGTTACCTAATGTTAAGAAAGAAAAAAACAAAAAGTTACTAAATTACAAACAAAACGAACAACGTATTTGCCACTCCCAGAAGAAGAAACACTGAAATTGATCAAGTCATCTGACATTATCAGAAAAAAAAAGAAATTAAATAACATTTGAGAAAAAGTTATCATTCTGTACACGTTTCAATTTCGAAACTGAAGTGTTGAACAAGTCAATGTCGACATTTACTTTTGCCAAATTATTAAATAGTTGACACGTTGTAATGGAAAATGCGTTCCGCCTATAATTAGTCTTTGCGTGCGGTAAAAAGAGCAAGCTGGGGTTTCTGAAAGACTTCGAGTTAGTGCGCAGCCCTATAAGTTCAAGAAGCTCTGGACAGTCTATTTTACCGCTTGCTATGCTCAAAAGATATGAAAGGTCAGAAGTATTTTTTCTTTCATACAGCGGAAGGAAATGAAATTTTCGACAACGTGAAATATCACTTACATTACTACGGCTCGATTCAACCAAACTCATTCATACTAAATCTATCGTATAGCGCTGTCATTCTACACAAATTTAACGTTATACCATAGATTTATCCACGGATAAAGATTGGTCGATTCGGCGGGTAGGGCTAAAACATGCCGCGTGGGCTAATGCAATTCAAAGGTTTTAAATTAGTGTCTAGTGGTTTTTAGTGTACAAATTTGGTGTTTATTTGTGCAGTAAAGTGTCGCAAAGTTATCCTAATAATAAGAATTGTTGGATTTTGTAGTTTTTAACACTGCTATTGTGTGTCGAGTGAGTTGTCTCGTGACAACTTGATTGGACTTAACAGAGTCTTAAAACCCCCCGATTGCTTTTAGAGTAATATCCGCATCCATGGGTTGATAAAACGTAAAACACCGGCGTTTTATTGAGTGACTGAGACTTTAACTAACCTCGATCTACTTATAAGTTACTTGATAATTTGCAAATTATCTTCTGGTAGAGCCATATTAAAAAAAAGATTGGTCGAATCAGTGCTTTTGAATTGTGGTGCTTTTTTAATAAACTCACCTTGGGTACACGCAAGGGTCGTAGGTTTAAAATTGAAATAATAATAAATTGGCGTAACTGGTGATTTATCGTAATATTTATGTCTTTCAAATACTAAGCAAAATAAGTTTAAGTATTTGTAAAGTTATTTATGCATTCGTTTATTTTATTATCGGAGAGCCACGCTTCGGCATGAATGGGCCAGCTCGACCGGAGTGATACTACGGCCTCACAGAAAACCGGCGTAAAGTACTGTGCTATGTTTCGCTGCGTGAGTGAGGGTACCCCAGGCCCAATCCGGGGGGAAAGGGGGATATAAAGGCTGGCAGCGCACTTCTGACTCCACTGGTGTCGTTAGTGCCCAAGGGCGACGGCAATCGCTTACCATCAGGTGATCCCTCTGCTCGTCTGCCCACCTATCACATAAAAAAGTTATAATTATTGGCTTCAATTTACTATTTCAATTGTGATACAGCATAACTAAATGTTATTGGAAACTCTATATCTCCGAGTAATTACGGCCAGATTCCATCCCTACGTTATACAGTATGTATGTAATCTAATATCCTCAGAGTATATGGTGCGTGCAGATATCCTCTGGCGTGACGGAAATCCGTTTAGATAATGAACCCCTAATTTCTATTCATAGCTATTAAGAGGATTATTTTGGTTTCCTGAGAGGAAAAGAAATAACATAACGTCCTTGTTTGAAAGTAGCTATTACGTAATAAAACAGATTGTAGTTAGATAAATAATAGCAGATTTTTTTTATGTTAGAGGCGACAAACGCGCAAGCGAGTCACCTAATGGAAAGCAATCATCGCCGCCCATTAACATCCGTGAAATCAGAGAGATCCCTAATGCGTTGCCAGCCTTTTTAAAAAGGAGTACGTTCTTCTCTTGAAGCCGCCTAAGTCGTAGCCGTCGGGAAATACTCCCTTAGGTAAACCGTTTCACAGAACTGTGGCACGTGGTAGAAAGTTCCGCGAAAAACGCACAGTATTAGACCGCCATCCATCGCGATGATGGGATGGAAAGACAATCGCTTGCGTCAGCTGCAGAGAGTAGATCAAACAGATGTTATATAATCTCCTTTTCAAAGTTAAAATAAAATTAAATAAGGTTTATCATTTTGCAAATGTCATACCCACTCTTGTACTGGTTTGAAGCTCTACCCTGGAAGTTGTGGACGAGTACATCTACCTCGGATAGAAAGTCCAGCTTGGTACGTCCGACTTCCAGAAAGTGGTCGATCGACGAATCCGACTCGGCTGGGCAGCGTTCGGGAAGCTACGCAACATATTTCCGGCTCAAAGTCCTTCAGAGAGCAATGGAGAGGGCTATGCTCCGAGTCTCCTTGCGTGATCGTATCAGAAATTATGAGATCCGCACGAGAACTAAGATCACAGACATAGCCCAAAAGTTTTTGACGACCCATTTGGAACAGTGGTAGTGAACGCTGCCTTTGGTGCAAGGGTTGCGGGTTCGATCCCCGCACAGTTCAAACATTTGTGAGCATGAACATGTCTGTTTATATAGGTCTGGGTGTTTTATATGTACTATAAGTATGTAGGTATTTACAAAAGAAAAGTATTATATGTATATATTTGTAATCCCAGTGTTGATTCTGATATCCGTAACACAGGTGCTTGAGCTACCTATCTCGGAGTCAGATCAATGTATGTGATGTTGTGAAATATTTATAAAAAAAAAACAAAACATTGCGAGGAGAACAAACGGCCGTTGGGGCGGAAAGGTCCTCGAGTGGATGCTACGTACACGAGGTTGCAGCAGTACCAGGCCCCCCACCAGGTGGACCGACGAGAAGATCGCTGGGATCCATTGAATGCGGGCGGCACAGGACCGATCTGTGTGGAGAACATTGGGGGAGGCCTATGCTGCAGTGGACGTCTATTCTATTGGCTGAAATGATGATGTCAAAGTCAAAGGTGTTTATTGCATTTATATATTATAGCATTATATGATTTTGCAAAGTTTCATTCCATAGATATTATATTATGCCAGCCTAAATATCATTTTTCTGTGTCACCAACAGCTGTCATTCTAATCAAGCTACATTTAACAGGCTATAAATACGAGCACAGATTAAGATTATACTATGTCTACGAGTATCTGCTACGACCTGCTACGACAAATGTAATCGTAGCACGTTACCATCGGCGTAGCACCAGGTCCCGAAATCCATTTAAGCATTTGCTACATAGTTACCGGAATTTATCATTATTTTAATTAAAGGTTTTATTTAATTTCACATATACGTATATATCAACATTATGTAATAAAGCCTGGTCCTGGATTCTAGCAATCAATATTTTGATAGAAGGAAAAATATTTATTCAGCACATCACAAAAAAGTTGAACGTTTAATAAATACTTAAAAAAATTCAATGAATTTAACGAGCAGAAATTTGTTATTTATGTCTAAATCGCGTGAAAAAAGTGACCTAGATATGTAGATATGACATTATCAATTAATTAACGTACAATTAATTACGTCTTATATAAAATAAATAAACAGTTGTTTCTATCAACTAAAAGTAAGTGGCAAAGCTAGCTGGACTGATTCTTATAAACGGTAAAGATCTTACAAAATGCACTGGGAAATATTCAAGCGCATTCTTATTAACTGAACGGAGTCAGCTGAGAGTGTAATATTCCACATCTCTAGTAAAATTGATGCTGCTGTTTTACAGTTTCAATATATAAATATGAAGAGTGGCTAAACATGAAAGGGAGAATTTGATTTTTTAAAGATAAGAAAGAAAGAACAAAAAATTGGATAATCTTAATAATAAGACTTATAAAAAATGCATCAAAAATATGCAGTAATGCAATGGTTTGTAAGTATTTAATATGTTTATATTCAAGAGTTATAATGCCAACAGGCCGAGTTATTATTTCACTAATTCCATTTTAATGGTTGTGTATGTCTAGGATAAAAATAGTAACTTTGCGCAGCGACTCAAAATGAGTTGTTGCGGAAACTTAGTTTTATTTATTGAACATAAGAACAAAATCAAGAAAATGAAAACAATAACTGAGAATATTTGTATTTATCTAAGCCCTTACCATAAGTTTGAAAAACTGTTCTCGCTTTCGAAAACTATCGCCTTGTCCCTTTCATTGTGGTACATGTGAAAGGCATAGTATTTCAAACTCATGGTAAGTCTCAGATGTTCGATATTCGTAACACAAGTGCTTAATTTTTTTAGTACAGAATCAGGTCAATATGATGTATTTATTGAATGTATATTTGTTAATGAATGAATTATGGACAGGATTTTTTTATGTGATAGATGGCAAACGAGCAGACGGATCACCTGATGGTAAGCAATTGCCGTCGCCAATGGACACTAGCGACAGCAGTGGAGTCACAAGTGCGCTGCCAACCTTTAAACCGCCTTTCCCCCGGATTGGGCCTCCGGTACTCTCACTCACGCAGCGAGACACAGCACAGTGCTGCTTCACGCCGGTTTTCTGTGAGGCCGTGGTATCACACCTATCGATTCGGCCCATTCATGCTAAATCGTGGCTCTCCCACGGTCTGATTTCAATACTATTCACTATTGGAAGGAGTGTGGTGAGGGGGAATGGTAGTAAAGCTTCGCAGTACATTTGTGACTACCAGGAGTTGCGTATCCATTGACGACAATCGTTTACCACAAGGTGATCCGTTTGCTCTAATGACATGATTTTTAAAAACATGAATGGTTTCAGGCTCTCAGAATCCCATCGATGTTCTCCTTCTTCTTCGAGCGGGCTTTTCCGCAATCAGGCAGCAGTTGTGCCCATTTCGCGTGCGGAGGGTGAAGTAGGCCGGTGTCACTCCAACCAGCCGAGTTCTTCAAAGAAGCCTATCACCGCCTTGGTGTTGCTGAAGATTTCCTGGATACCTGGGTTTCCCAGGTAGTATGCCCGCTTGTTGGCCACCACTATGCACTCAATAGTACAAGGGCGGCTGTTTCTTACTCCTCCATGCATGCTCTGCATAGAGGGCTGTAACACCAAAATTGAACAGATGTTTGTTAAAACTGCCATGCCCCGTTAGAACACTGGTCACTAAACGGAGGTTTGGCTTATTAAGTTGTAAGAATTGTCTGGAGAGACAGGGATCCAATTGCGGTAGGGTTAGTTTCGCCTGTGCGCATGCTTCCAGACTGCTCCAATAGTTGTTGTGTGGAGTTTTTGTATGATCTAGAATTTTACCATTCAACCAGTTATGAGGAAGAGGGAGGATCGGTTTTAAATCCCATCGATGTTTTAAATCGCTTTGCCTCGTCAACCGCAGTATCGGAACAGTGCACCGCATTGTGCAGATGCCTCTCAATCACTGCAGCTGACAGCCGAACGTACTGTATGCGCTTTGAATGTGGCTGGAAGCTAAGTCGTTATATGCAGCTTTAGAAATGGTAAGATGCCGAGGAAATGCCAGTCTTCAGTCGAATGTGTCCGACACTGGATCAATTGCTAATCGATAATAACTTGGTTAAGTTTTCTGAATGTGATATCATTGTGATCTTACAGGTTTCCCTGTATGAAGATGTTATAATTGTGTGGAAGTTACTTTCTACTATTCACCTTCTTAGAAATTCCCTTCCCCTCTTGGTTGAAATATTGATGGTAATGATAAGCTTGATACACATCTAATAAAAATATTTAGTTAAGATTTAAAAGAAGAATCTTAGGATTTAAGTTCATAATTTTACCTACTTAAGATTTCAACAATATTTTTTTAATATTTATTTTATCTATTGACGATGCCTAATTTCATATCCCATGAATCTTGGACTCCTGTGCTATGAATGTTGTGTGCCACCTGTAACCACTGTTCATGTCTGTAATACATGCCTCAACAGATGATTTCAAGTTTAAACAGGTTTTATCGACATTTCAAAAAGGTACTAAAAATCTAGGTTTTCAATAGAGATTCAATGCGCAAGTTCAGGCTGTTTTCTGAATGGCAGCCAAGTTGGCCGGGTCAGGGCGGCGACGGGATGTCTCGCCAACTCCGCAAATATCCCATAAAACACAGTTGCCTGAGAGCTTGCTCCAAATTCATAAACGTATGACCTTCTAAGCGATTCAGCATTGTAGTTTAGCTGTAAACTTGTCTCCTGAAGAGTTAGCGAAACTGTTTGAGATTATAAGTTTAAATAATGGAGATGATCATCAGCACCCAGAGAAGGAAATCTCTGCATTTATACCAAAACCCTCGCCAATCCGTCTGCCAAGCGTGGTGAGTATGGCAATTACACCTTATGTGATTGAGGGAGGCCCGTGCCCCAGCAGTGGGGACTTAAATGGGCTGACGATGACGATGATGATGAATGGAGATAATAGATTTGATTAAAGGTTAGCAGCGCACTTGTTACTGTCACTGGTGTTGGGTGTCCATGTGCGACGGCAATTGCTTATCATCAGATGTACCAACTGCTCGTCTGTCATCTATCACATTAAAAAGACAATAGGGCGTTTCATCCGACACTAGAGTCAACTTACTTCACACATCTCTCAGAGCTTGTAATTTACAGTGTGCCTTTGCCATCGGCCGCAGCTGCAGCGAGCACGTCCTCCGCTCTGCGTATTTTTCACGCTCGGCCGGAGTTATTTGCTTTAAGCACTGTTTGAATGCAAATGACACGAGGCCCTGGCTAAGTGGAAAGAAAACTAGGATTTGGAATGAGTAATTGGATAGAATGGTGGAGAATAAAAGTTGTATAGGGATTCTCTGTACACAGATTTGTGTGACCTCAGAAAAAAAAACTACTGTAATACCTCTCCACATTTTAGTGATTCCTAGTTGCGTCCAAAGTTATCGCTTCGAAGCCCAGGGTATGTTCGGACCATGATCCAAGATTTGGGAAGTCTGGTAATTACAACGAAGCAACGGCCGTCTGACCTTGGCAACTCTTAGACAGGGGAACCAGATCAACTATAAATAAGCCTCTGATAAAAATCTTATAAGTATACTTACTAGTTCTGGTAGTAGGTCTAATACCTACTATCAAAAATTTAAGATTAAGAAACCAACCAGTCGATGTTTTGATTAAGCATCATTCGTCACTATCAAGGCTTCTAAAATCACCAGGCTGAGTCATCAATACATTAAATTTCAGTGTAGATCTTAATGAAGAATACGATGAGTAAGAGAAAGGACAAGTTATTAGAACGCAACATAAGTACGACAAATCATAGACTAAAGTTAACCTTAATAAACACTAAACAGATGCAGTCAAATGCACTGTCCTTAAATGGTAGAGTAAGTCTGACCGTGGGAGAGCCACGCTTCGGCATGAATGGGCCGGCCCGACCGGAGTAACCTCACAGAAGACCAGCGTCGTGAAGCAGTGCACTGTGTTGTGTTTCGCTGCGTAAGTGAGTGAGGAAAGAGGGGTTATAAGGTTGGCAGCGTACTTGTCACTCCACTGGTGTCGCGGGTGTCCATGGGCGGCGGCGATTTCTTACCATCAGGTGATCCGTCTACTTGTCTGCTACCTATAACATTAAAAAAATAAGTAAAAAAGTTTACTTAATAATTTTGATATGAAGTCCAAAATCGCAAAAATGAGTAATACTCTCAACGCCAGATTGTCGGAAGTATTCAAAATATCTTAATCCGAACGACTATAAAATTCGCAAAGGAGGTTATTTGCAGAAATTCCTATTAGAACTGGAAGCCGATTAATTAAGATTTGCTCAGACAGTCTCCGTATTTGCACATAAATCAGCATTCAAATAATAGTAAGTCTACAGCGACAAGGAGTTACTTTCTAATTTGTTGAGGATTATCCGCCGTTGAAATATCCTAAACCAGCGATAAATTTTGACAAGTGTTTCTTTACGCCATTGTTCTCGTCGAGGCGCGAGCAGTGATGGTATGGTATAGCTTAGTTTATATCGTAACAACCGGATATTTACATGGCGACTTTTTGAAGCGATTCAAACGCACAATCGCAATGTAAAATATTTCTTTAAGTAAAAAAAAAAGTTAAGTAGCTTGAGTTTGTATTTCGAATTGAACTCGATTACAAAGTAAAATATTTAAAATATGTAATATGTCGAATCGATATTTCATTTTAAACAGTTTTTTTCAGATTTTGGGAATCATTTATATAGTATATAAAATATATTTATGTTTGCACAACTACATAATAAACTGATCTTCCTTTGATATACCCTACAAATAAAAAAAAACTGTCGCATTCGTACATTTTAATGGCGCTTTTTGGGTTCAAAATACTTAATTTAAATTTGCATTATCTAAAAAGTATACTTACACGAGTTTGTATTGAGAGTTGTGATTAACCAATAACAGAAGGTTAGTTCTCGATTCAGAAGTTCTGTTAAGATATTTAATTACCTGTAACCAAACTGTCTAGCGTATCGATTTATTTATGGTTTACAACAGTTTTTTTTACATTGATCATTAACATGAGGGAATACAGAGTTTAATCTATCTAGGTGTACTGATCTACGTTATATTGAAGTTTGTGTTTACGAACTCATAAGAAACCGACTCTTCCTATATATAACGCATAAATTGAAAGTAAAGTATCAGCCTATGATCTGTCCCACTGCAGGGCAAAGGCCTCCATCATAGAAATCAAGTTATCGCTACTATGATGGGATTAGGCTTAATCACCACACTTGCCAAATGCAGATTGGTGATCACAAACCCGAGCTATGTCCGAACCATACGAAACATACTTTCGAATCGACCCAGGCCGATCACGGCCCGATACTTAAGCTACTAGACCTCAAGGGCGTTAACGCATACCTGTGTAGAATAAATTTGTCAGGAAATTGTTGAAACTTATTGGTCGGTTATACCTTTGTCGGTGTAACCCTTAATGGGGTTAGCCGTTTCTAAAGTATTTATCTTAGTTATTCTAGAAATTCTATGAAGAAATTCACTCGAGGACCGTTCCGCCCCAACGCCCGGCTGTTCTCCTCGCAATGTTCCCTGCCCATTGCCCTTAGTTCTTCTGTGGATTTCATCATGTATGATACGAGCATGGAAAGGGCTATGCTCGGAATCTCCTTGCGATTCCGAGCACAGCTCTTTCCATTGCTCGTCTGGGTGATGATCTGGTGACGGTAGTGGGATTCATCATTGTGTAGCAACACACAGGACCTATCTGTGTGGAGAACATTGGGTAGGCCAAAGTCCAGCAGTGGGCCTCTATTGGCTGAATCGATGATGATGATATAAGAACAGTTCGTTTTCAAATTTCAGATGATCAATATTTGTATGTAAGTACCTTTCTTACGCAGTATTTATTATATTTAGAACTCTCGTTTTATAATTCTTATAATGTTTGTAGTTAATTTAATACCCAAGATTTTGTGATTAGAATGTGTGAGCTTGTGAATAGAAAATTTTATCACAAAAATGTTTGGCTCCGATTTTTTTACTTTTAATGTACATCATCCTAATTTAATGTGTATCATCCTAGACCTCATCGTCGCTTTCCATCAGGTGCGATTGTGGTCAAGCGTTAGCTTATTGACCAAAAAAATATATACATTCCAAGATCCAGAAGACCCGGGTTGCGGGTTCGATCCCCGCACAATACAAACATTTGTGTGAATGAACATGTCTGTTTGTATTGGTCTGGGAGTTTTCTATGTATTTTAAGTATGTATTTACAAAAGAAATGTATTAAATGTATATATTAGTAATTCCGCTGTTAGTTCTGATATCCGTAATACAGGTGCTTGAGCTACCTATCTCGGAGTCAGATCAATGTATGTGTTGAAATATTTATTTATGGATAAATAAATATCTACAATTCCGCTCATCCATGTACATCTACAAATTCTTATTGAAGTATTTTTTTACAATTACGATGTTTTGCCCACAGTACAATTCTACATTATTCGAAGAAAATCTTTAAAGAACTCTTTATCACCCTATAAATTAATTCTTCGTTCGACGGGCTCCAACGAGATAAGTTTATTACTGTACGACCGTCTTCATGTATTGCCATAAATAACCAAGAGTATCTGTTTCCTATTTTCTTTTCCTACATTTAAGTACCATTATATTTAGAACCAAAATCCTTTTGAAAATTGTTCACCTCAAATAAAAACCAGTAACTCGAATTTTTTTCTATTTCAACTTATTTATGCCTGTCCTGTAGCATGACTCTCCTGCGGTCAAAAGAATCAGGTGACTGTTATTTAATTCTTAAGACAAACATACTTTCAATCATACTTCTTGATTGTGTGGTTAAATTGTTGATGTTGCTGTTTAAATTAATAACACAAAGTTTTTTTCATATTTTATTTATTAAAGATAAAAACAGCCGCAAAAAATATAATATAACAAAAATATTCGTAATAGTTTTGTAATATTTCAGTTTTATCTGATGTTTGTTATTTGTTATATTTGCGATAAAATATACCGTTTATGAGGAAAAAATTTATAATCTTAAATTTGAACGTTATTTTTAATATATTTTAATGCAGAAGTCCAAGCGACGTTTACTTTTCATATTTCATTTATGATGGTGTATTTATCATCTACTCCAATTTGCAGCTTTATACGAATTTGTCCAGATTTATATCATATGTTTTACCGGAATATATCCGTATTTTTTTTTATATGAGAGGTGGCAGACGAGCAGACGGATCACCTTCCAATTCCGCCGCCCAAGGACACCCGCAACACCAGGGGAATCACAAGTGCGCTGCCAAACTTTTCCCCTTCCCCCATTGGGCCGCCGGTAACCTCACTGACATGGCGAAACACAGCGCAGGCGCTGCTTCACGCCGGTCTTCTGTGAGGCAGTCGGTATCACTCCGGTCGAGCCGGCCCATTTATGCCTAAGAGTGGCTCTCCCACATTTAGAGAAACTATTCGTTCTTATTAATTTCTTCTTGAACAAAAAAACAAAAAAGCAGCCAATTTGAAATTATTATAATATACTGACAAATGTAAGCATTTTCGTTATATATCTACTAGTCAAAAAATATAAAGACGTTCTCAACTATGTTGACAATAATTTTTCCCATGACTTAACTCGATGATAAATTGATGAAAGTTACAAAACCAACAAGGAAATGTCGTTCAAAGTTCAACCGAATCTCTGGTAGGTAATTATTCTGACTCGCCAGATGATAAATGACCTAATTGAGTTCTCTGAATACGTAATGATGGCGGTTATTCTAACAGCATTAATAATCTTGCCCGACGAAGTTAATCTAAGCCGTAAGTTTTATAGAAATTGGTATATCCATATACAACTACAAACATTTTAATATTTTAGACAGGAATGGCTCGATAGCACATTTGTTAGGAATCCTGTGCCATACACCTATTTAATATCTATATTATATACTAGTGGCCCGCCCTCACTTTGCTTTGGGACATTAGTTCCAATTCATACCAATAGATGTCGCTGAAGTCGATTACATCGCGTAACCGTATAAGCGTTGCCGCTTTCTGTTGGATTTACCTTTTTATAAATAGTATAGGAATATGTAAACCTAAATTTTATTTTAAAGCAACCAACCATTTTTTTTGTTAAAACTGAGCACATGAATACATTGTGTATCATGACATAGCACAAAAATACCTGTCAGCTATTTTTAATTAAAACGAAGAATCTGCGACCCTTTTCCGCGTCGAATTTCACCGAAGGGGTTGCAAAAATTTGGCCGGCCAACTACGCATAAATCGGCCACAGCTATACATACATAGTTTGTATATAAGGCACCAGAAACGCAAAGCGTGTAAATTTCCTGTCTCCATAATGGGCGCCCACCTTAATTCATGGCGCCCAATGCGACAAAACCGCCCACGTGTGACATAATGAATATAGCTTCGCTATAAAAGGCCTTTAAAAACGTTCTGTCATAAAACCGGTACGGACCGGATTGATCGGGTGATGCGGTCAAATTGAATCCTGTCACATCGGTGTGATGGATTGGGATTTGTGTTGCCTCAGGCGGATCCAGCTTTTAAGTCAGGGGAGGTAGGTTAAGGAAGGCGAGTCCATAAAGAGCAGGGGGAGGAAGTGCTTGCTGATTTTTATCAAAAACGACCCGATGTACGTCAGAAAAAATATATGTATGATTAAAACTATGACAACAAAAATCTGTTGTCGACATTTGTTTTGTTATTGAGTATTGTTGTTGTAGTAAAGAGGTCACTATTGACCTCTCTGAATCAGCCTTCGGAGTTTCACTGATCACAATAATATATTGCCGGAAGTTTTAATACCTAACAGGCTTTCATTGATGAAAACCGTGGCTCCAGATTGGCCTCGGTTGACAACATTCAAGTAAAGCTGGATTTTTTTTTGATCAATAAGCTCAGCTTGACCCCAATCGCACCTTATGGAAAGCGACGATGAGGTCTATACTCGAAACTAGAATTCAAGACCAAAAAAGCTACTACAATGTTGCCACTGCAATAAAATGATCGTACAATAGTATATATCGAATTTTCTAAAAACATACGCTGACTTAATTTATTTATTGGTAATTTTAATTATATAATTTAAAGAAGTAATTTTATTTAATTATTTTTACATAAATACAAGAAGCTTTAATAAAAACCTAATCATCCGTAATGTTTGGTAGAAAGGCTGGTAATGAGATTGTGTCATTTCAGGTGTTAATAACTTTTGGTACAACATTTTAACTTATAATGTTGTTGTTTCGTGCAGTGAGGTGCCGCCAAGTGAAATTTATATAAGAATCTTTTATAACACTGCTATTGTGTGTTGAGTGAGTTGACACGTGAATAACTTGCTAGGACCTAAGAGAGTCTTAAAACCTGCGATTTTGTTAAGAGTAGTCTCGGCAGAATCCATAGATCTATAAAACGCTAACCACCCCTGTTTTATTGAGTGACTGAGACTTTGACAGACTTCGTCTGTTAACTATCCACTTTGTCAAAATATCACTTGACCATTTTTCTTACGAGTTACTTCACTTATTAACGCCTAAAATCTAAAACATGTGAAAAACTGGACGAATTAATTACTGGAGTGGTAGAAACCTAATCATGAATTGTGCCAGCTTATACTAAGAAAATAAGTATATTAACAAAAAGGTTAGCAAAACCTGAAAACTTGTTTTGACAATGACATAAGTGACAGTGCAAAGATTTGACAGTGACGTATCTGTCGTAGTTTTTTTGGTCTTGAATTCCAGTTTTGGGCTTAGGATGATATGCGTTTGCCTAAAAGATGCCTGTTCACTCTTGCCCTAAACGGTGTCTAGATTAAAGTGATCAGGAAAAACAGACCTGGGCAGACAGATTTATTTGAATGTTGTCTACCGAGACCGATGGTTGGCGATACGAACCCTGCAATGTCGGCTGCCATCATTTCTGTGCCGGCGGTTATATTTCTAACTGACGGGTTCATACTGCCGGGCCAGCGCATTCGCCGTTAAGACACCATAAGGGTGCGCAAATAAGACCATTAGATGTAGTAATAAAAAAGAAATAACTTGTGCGTTGCCGTTTCCCTCCAGTCTTCATGCATGGTTGGACCTCCATGATGACTGGAAACTCCGTTCCTATTCATACGTAACCTGCTGGCCACTCATAATCTAAATTTAAATTGTCCGTCACAGAATACAATCGATCTTCATTCTTGTGCTACTAGGCTTCTATTACAAAACTCTGTGGGGCTCGGTTGTATGTTTAGGACTGAACCCTAGGCAACAAGAATGAAGATCGAGTGGGTTCTGTAACCGACCATTTAAATTTAAATTTAGATTATGAGTGGCCAGTAGGTTACTTATGAATAAGAACGGAGTTTCCAGTCATCATGGAGGTCCAACCATCCATGAAGACAGGAGGGAAACGGCACCGTTACAGACTTATACATTACATTTTAAAAAAAAATCTCCATCCTTCAATGTTCTTACCAAATTGGACACTACCTGAAGCCGTTCTGTCAGTCAACGAAAACAAAATAGAACAATTGTTACGCGTACAAAGGCTACCTATCCATTTCACTTCAATACATCTCTGACAATAATAAGATATCTCTAGATATCAATACGTTTCACTTCAGAGGCATTAGTTTCAAGGAGTTTTGTTACACTATTGAATAGTTGAATTGATGAATGAATATACTTTTATTACACTCAAAATAAAGTATGAAAACTTAAAAACTAGGTATTACAGAATGTGTACAACGAAGGCAGCTTTATCACTATGAGCGATCTCCTCCAGGCAACCTTTGGGTGAAGGACACTTAATGAAGGTGCAATATTTTTATTTATTCTTACACAAAAGGTTCAAAAACAAGTACATACAACTACTACATACATAATTTATATGATTGAATATAGATAGTTAAATATGCCTTCCCTTATTACGAATACGATATTTCTTTCCTCTTCCCAAAGGTTGTCTGGAAGAAATCGCGACATAAAACCGCCTTATTGTACTGTCTGTTGTTGTTGTATGATACAATTGTATTGTATTTTGCTTGTATTTGCTTTTTGTGCAATAAAGAATATCTATCTATCTATCTATAGCAACTAAAATAATAACAATGGATCTCAAAGCAGACGAATGATTTTAATCAGAGGACAGGAAGAGATGGGGGAGAGGAAATGGGAACAGTGGTCTCAAAGGTTCAGGAAATGTGATTTAATTATTGTTAATTTCCCCATGATTCTAGTCATTATTAGCAGCAGATATTCCATTCGGCTTTACAAAAGGTATCAATTTGTGTAGCGTTTGTAGACAACGGCCATAGATGATGTAGTATTTAATTGCCCATCCTTGCGCAGAGTGCGGCCCTTAGCCTAATATTCTTAGTGTCAGCCCGGAGTGTGGCAGTAAACTTGCCTCTCCATCTCCAGGTGGTTTAACGTACCTACCATAATTAACCTACAGGGCAGTTACAGATAAAGTATGGCGGATTAAATAGTTGCGATACGTTGAATCTCGTGCACAACAATTGGATATCAGAAAGTAGCGCATGAGTGCAGGTCTCCCTCATCATATCTTAGCGTGGAAACTATACGCTACTAAAGCGTTCTTTTTAGACCCCAGGGTACGGTTAGACCATGATTCCAAGATTTGGGGAGTCCGATAATTAAGTACAATGAAGCGACTGTCGTCCGTACAATGAAGTGAATGTTCACAACCAGACTAACTGGCACATGGTTACACGTTTCAGATACTATCCGAAACGTGCAGGTTGCCTTGCGATCTTTTCCTACACCGCCGATCTAATAATAGTAGAATCATCTATATTTACTGCATGCGTACTCAAGCACTTAGATTTGAAAAATACAGATGATGCTTCCATTTAGCTACATTTCGTGCAGGTAAGTCATCGTCATCATCGTCAGCCCATTTAAGTCCCCACTGCTGGGGCACGGGCCTCCCTAAATCACATGAGGGGCAATTGCCATACTCACCACGCTTGGCGGACGGGTTGGCGAGGGTTTTGATATAAATGCAGAGTTTTCCTTCTCTGGGTGCTGATGCTCATGCCAGCATTGCATGCATTGGCCGTGTGGTCCCCGGCAGAGTAGAATAGGCCACCCTCACTCTTACCGAGGTGTCGTAAAAGGCGACTAAGGTAAAGCAGGTAAGTATATGATATTAAAACAAGAGCTCAATGTACGAAATTATATCGGCTATAATACCTTACCTTACCTGCATCATTACTCTGTCGAGACCTGGGCCGTGCTACAGTCTCTCCAAAGGTGCCGAATAGACTACCGATACATGCAAGTGTTGCAGTCATTGTACAAAAACGCCATAATGTCAGTCCGTCTTCAGGACCAGGAATCAAAACCCATACCTCTCCGGCGAGGTGTGAGACAGGGCGACGTTATATCGCCGAAACTGTTCACCACTCTGTTGGAGGACGTGTTTAAACTTCTGGACTGGGATGGACTTGGCATCAATATAAATGGCGAGTACATGACGCACCTTCGATTCGCGGATGATATCGTAGTCATGGCTGAGACCTTGGAAGACTTAGGTAAAATGCTCGACGACCTCAATAGAGTCTCCCAACAAGTGGGTATGAAAATGAACATGGACAAGACGAAAATTATGTCGAATTCCCATGTCGTACCCACTCTTATAAAGGTTGGAAGCTCTACTCTGGAAGTTGTAGACGAGTACATCTACCTCGGACAAAAAGTCCAGCTTGGTAAGTCCAACTTCCAGAAAGAGGTCGATCGACGAATCCAACTCGGCTGGGCAGCGTTCGGGAAGCTACGCAGCATATTTTCGGCAGATCTACCGCAGTGTCTCAAGACGAAAGTCTTTAATGCGTGTGTGTTGCCAGTGATGACATACGGAACCGAAACGTGGCCGCTTACAATGTGCCGATTAAGGAGGCTTAAAGTCACCCAGAGAGCAATGGAGAGGGCTATGCTCGGGGTCTCCCTGCGTGATCGTATCAGAAATGATGAGATCCGCAGGAGAACTAAGGTCACAGACGTAGCCCAAAGGATTGCATGCCTCAAGTGGCAATGGGCAGGGCACATAGCGAGGAGAACAGACGGCCGTTGGGGCGGAGAGGTCCTCGAGTGGAGGCCACGTACAGGAACTCGCAGCCGTGGCAGGCCTCCTACAAGGTGGACCGACGATCTAGTGAAGATCGCGGGAATCCATTGGATGCGGGAGGCACAGGACCGATCTGTGTGGAGAACATTGGGGGAGGCCTATGTCCAGCAGTGGACGTCCATTGGCTGAAATGATGATGATGATGATGACCTGCATCATGACATATATCTACCAGGCCATATTACAAAACTAGCACCCATTCAAAAGATAAGATAAAGACAAACAGTGCGATATCGGATAGACCAACATTTACACAGCGAATAATCGGAAATGCCGGATTTCGAATCGAGCGGCATAATACTGTGAGCCTTTAACCCGCGGGAGATAGCTCCATAAAAACTACCACTAGCAGTATTTATTGCTGATACTAAAAGCGGTATTTCAGGCACTTGTTTATACAGTGAATGCCTGAAAACCTTTATTTTATATTATCATATATTGATAAAGGATGCTGGTACTGTTACTTTTATTGAAATATGTATTATTCCCAATCCAATTTGGTTGCTTGTAAGTACCTTTGTGCTTTATAATTGGACCACTGAGCTATATAATCTATTCAAATAGCGCAGGGTGTATTGAGTCGTGGTGTAGGCCTATTGAGCTTATTTCAAATGCCCATAGACTTTTATTATTTAACTAGGTATACCTCCCACTTTTTTTAAATGTTGGTGGCAAACACTATTATGGGAAGAATTTCGAAATAGGACCAGAGCAATTTTCTTAATAACCTTTTTATTTAGATTTTAGTTGAAACCTATTAAAAATATTGAATTAGTACTTGACATCAAAACAAACACAAATCCCATGAGAGTAGATGTCTGCTGAGCATTGACGACTGGACTGGTCCAGTCTGCAACAGAGGCTGGCCTCACACCACAGCTCGCACGGTGTTCACAAAAATGTCGTTTTGTGTGAAGTTGTCCGTTTATTAACCCCCGACGAAAAATTGACGGACGGGGTGTTATAAGTTTTACGTGTCTGTGTGTGTTTGTGTGTGTCTGTCCGTGGCATCGTAGCTCTCAAACGGATGAACCGATTTTATTTTGTTTGAAATGAAAATACACTATGAAAAATTCAAATCCTAGATGGCTGTCCCCATAAAATGGCGAAACATTAAATTATTATAAACCTATATGTAGCATACGCATGTAGTATATGACTGACCGGATGGCGCAATTGGTAGTGACACTGCCTCTTACGCCAAAGATCGTTGGTTCGATCCCCACCCTGGACAAACATTCGTGCGATGAACACTTGTGTTTGTTCAGTGTTTGGGTGTAATATATGTATTTAAGTATATATTTGTGTTCCTCTGTTGCCTGATATCTGTAACACAAGTGCTTAAGCTACTTATTACGGAATCAGGTCAATGTATTCATTGTCGCGCGCGAGCATTGGCACGTGTTGGATCGTTTCCGCGTAGATCGACGTAAACACCGATCTTTAACAATGTCTACGACAGTAAAATGTAATCAGTGCAATATTGTAATCGATGAAATGTTATGTTTCATACAGAATAAGTTGTCTGTAATAGACGATGACTACTTAATACGTATTTGTGTGTCTTCTTTTACTAGTGAAGATATTAAAAAGTCAAAATCGTTACTATTTGAATCTGTGACGACCGATAAGCGAAAAATATTGCGTAAACAAAAAGGGAAAGAAAATCGTGATGTAGTGGATATTATCACGCTAATAAAAGTACTGGATCCTGACGTAACTCCTATATTTGTGGCACGACACCTTGAGAAGCTGCCTCCGATAACATTCGACCATCTGGACGTCACGAAGCTTTTGAAGGATTTGACCTTACTCAAAAGTCAGGTGGGAGAAATATCATCATCATATGTTTCTCAAGAACAGCTTAAACTCGAGCTAAATAACATGAAATATGACTCGATACCAATCCGATACTATGTATAGCGATGTTGTAACTGCTTTGAGTGACGCGGCAGTCGCAAGTCGGGGAACTGGGCCTACACCGGGGAAAAGAAAGCGAGTGGTAGGGTGGAACAGGCACGTGAGCGCCGCCCACAGGGAAGCCAGGTCCAAGTTTCAAACATGGTTGTTGCTCGGGAAGCCTAATGCCGGGGTAGCTTATGAGGCAATGCGTGATAGCAGAAAGATGTTTAAGTCCAAGTTAAAGTGGTGTCAACACCATCAAGAGCAAATTAAAATGGACTTGCTAGCTCAAAATCATTCTAAAAATAACTTTCGCGCTTTTTGGAAAAATGTTAAGCAGCAGAATACTGGATCTGGCTTGCCTGCGAGCGTTGATGGTGTGAGTGGTAAAAGAGAGATCGCAAATTTATTTAAGCGAGCCTTTGCAGTGGAGCCACTTACATCTGAGGCTGGTGAAGAGCTGTGCGGTGCTGAGACTCAACGTGACGACCTGGTTATCCATTTTAAGGCAGGAGATGTTACCAGAACAATAAAATCTATGTCCAGGGGTAAGTCACCAGGACACGATGGTCTTAGCATCGAGCACCTTCAAAATGCTGGGGCACATCTGCCTCGATATTGGCAATGTTATTTTCCCTCTGCGTAGGACACTCCTATTTGCCAATGGAGTTAATGAGAACGGTTGTAGTACCTATCGTAAAAGCCAAAACTGGTGACGTAGCAGACCCCACAAACTACAGGCCAATTTCACTGGCTACAGTTATCGCCAAGGTTCTTGACGGCATGTTGCATGAGCACCTCAATAAATATATTACCCCGCATGATAATCAGTTTTGGGTTTAGGCCCAAACTGTCCACTGAAAATGCGATAGTGTGCCTGAAGCATGCTGTCAGGTACTACACGGATAGGGGAACCCCGGTGTATGCCTGTTTCCTCGATCTGTCAAAGGCATTTGATCTGGTTTCCTATGACATACTATGGAGAAAATTGAGTCAAGAAAATGTGCCTCCTGAGTTAATCAGCGTTCTAAGGTTTTGGTATGGAAACCAGATCAACAATGTGCGATGGGCAGGTGTTCTATCGGATCCGTACAGGTTGAGATGCGGCGTGAGGCAGGGAGGGTTGAGCTCACCGACGCTCTTCAACTTGTACGTCAACGAGCTGATTGTTGCGCTGAGCGGACGCCATGTCGGATGTCACGTGGACGGTGTTTGTTTTAATAACATTAGTTACGCCGACGACATGGTCCTGCTGAGCGCGTCAATAGGTGGTTTGAGAGATCTCATGGGTATCTGCGAAGCGTATGTGCATAGACATGGTCTTAAATACAACGCAAATAAAAGTGAACTCATGGTCTTTAAATCTGGAACAAAATGTCCGTCGCATGTGCCGCCCGTCATGTTGGCTGGTGTGGCCCTAAAGCAAGTTCGTAGCTTTAAGTACCTCGGGCACATCGTAACTGAGGATTTAAAAGACGATGTTGATATTGAACGCGAGAGGAGGGCGCTGTCGGTAAGAGCGAATATGATAGCCCGCAGGTTTGCACGTTGTTCATATAATGTAAAAATTACTCTCTTCAGGGCTTTTTGTACCTCTTTTTACACGTGCAGCCTGTGGGTTAGGCATACGACAAGAGCGCTGGATTCCCTTCGCGTCCAATATAATAACGCATTCAGGGCGCTGTTGCGGCTGCCTCGTTTCTGCAGTGCGTCGCAGATGTTCGCGGAGGCGCATACGGACTGCTTCCGTACGATTATGCGCAAAAGGGCTGCCTCGATGGCGCGGCGGACACGGGCCAGCGGCAACAGCCTCCTCGTTGTTATAGCGGACCAGATAGATGGTCCATTTTTGGGACACTGGAGGTCCTTACACACTCCTGTCCCCAATAATAATAATTGGATATACTAACATAGTTTTTAAGCACCAAAATGTTACTAACGAATTTGTATGGATTTATTTATCTGAAATAAAAAGCTTAATAAAAATGTATGAGATGTTGTGAGAGTTAAAAAAATATTAATTATTATACGCACTGCACACTGGGTTCCTTTTAGTACAAAGGAACAGACGATCAGTGGCTTTCTGCTACACCTGGTTTAGACCTGCAAGCACTGTGGCTGCAGCGGATAGTTTCCCCCAGTATTTTATACCGCATCTACTATCATGGGGAGTGCTCTGAAAAACTGATCTACTCCCTGCACCTGAATTCTTACATCGAACCACACGCAAACGGTTGACATTCCATCCACATGATCTCGATGGATGGCGTTTCTCGCGAAACCACGTGTTTGAAGCACTGTTCTCACTATCGAAAACTATCGCTTTGTCCTTTTTATTGCGGTGCATATGAAAGAGACAGAGCAATAGTTTTGGATAGCAAGGATAGTATTTCAAACTCATTGTAAGGTCTCTGTTCTGTGGAGCGGTTTGGCTGCGGGAGTATATACTACGACGACTACGACTTAGAGACTATTAAGAGAAGAGTGCACTCTTTTTTAAAAACACATTAGAAAATCTCTCTGATTTCGCGGATGTTCATGGGCAACGTTGATTACTTTTCATCAAATGACTCGCTTGCTCGTATGTCCGCATCTAGCATAAAAAAAGTCTCAGGTAGTGTCTTATAATTGCATATATCAGCATTGCAATGGAGTTGGTCTTTACCCTGTCTATCTTTTCCCTGTCTAAGGGTTCCGAAGGTCAGACGGCAGTCGCTTCTTTGTAATTACTAGGCTCCCGAATCCTGGATCATGGTCCGAGCGTACCAGGACCAGAACGGGAATTACACGGTAAGTAATAGGGTAGCAAATGTTTCTCTAGCCATTCCGTGTATGTCAAATTAGTTTAATTTAACACTTTTTTATGTGATAGATAGCAATGGAATGACTTTTTTATGTGATAGATGGCAGACGAGCAGACGGAGCTAACATTTGTTAGGTTTCTCATCAATTATAAATAAAATTTTCTCTCTCTCTTTCGGAGTCTCTTTGCGTGTTCGTATCAGAAATGGTCATAGACATAGCTCAAAGGATTGCATGTCTCAAGTGGCAATGTGCAGGGCACACAGCGAGGAGAACAGGCGGCCGTTGGGACGGAAAGTCCTCGAGTGGAGGCCACGTACAGTACGTCCCAGCCGTGGCAGGCCCCCACAAATTGGACCGATCTGGTGAAGATCACGGGAATCCATTGGAGCGGGCGGCACAGAACCGATCTGTGTGGAGAACATTGGGGGAGGCCTATGTCCAGCAGTGGACGTCTATTGGCTAAAATAATGATGATGATGATAAATGAAATTGTATGGAACAGTGTGTGGAACTCACACAAGCGTTTCTGAATAAATAGCAATAAACTTGCATGGTGCGTGCTTTTGCAACACTCAATAAATCTCCTTTACCAATCCTCCCACAAAGACGAGATCCCTTTAAAAAAGAATTCACCCAATTTGTTGGCTTACAAAGGGGAACTTCACTGTTTCTAAACCTGTTAAAAAGAACAGTCACGGCGTGTAAACGCAAGTAAACCCGATACTGGAATGTTAGAGTTTGACTGTAGAATATACAATGTATGTTTTAGTACTTTTCCTCGATCCAGCGACAGTAGATAACCTGTGTGTTTTTATTAGAGTTGTATTAAGTCTTGTCAGTGGTGTTGTTAGTGAGTGACAGCATGGTATATCCAGTATTTTTTTTATTACAGTATTTGAAGTATTTGCCAAAGTCTGTCTGACAATCTGGATTTTTTTAAGTCAAGAGTGACCTGTTCACTCATCATCATGGGGGGTCATGGTTGAAATCAGAGCACGTGATCCTCTAGCACTGTGGCGGGATAGCTTCCCTCAGCATTTTATACCGCATCTATCATGGGCAGTGCTCTGAGGAGCTGTTTGATCTACTCCCTGCAGCTGAATTCTTACATAGAATTTGCGATTCGCTGCTACGTTCTGGTCTGTTTTTCCGGGCCACTACAATCTGGACATCTTTAAGGCAAGAGTGAACAGGCATCTTCTAGGCGAACGCGTTACATCCTAGAACTGATCGTCACTTTTCATCAGGTGGGATTGTGGTCAAGCGTTAGCCTATAGCTCGTCGGCTATGAACGTTTTTTATGTGTTAGGTGGCAGACGAGCAGACGGATCACCTGATGGTAAGCGATTGCCGCCACCCATAGAGACCCCCGACACCAGTGGAGTTACAAGTGCGCTGCTAACCTTTAAAACCACCTTTTCGCCGGATTGGGCCTCCAGTACCCTTACTCAAAACACAGCCACAGTGCTGCTTCACGCCAGTTTTCTGTGAGGTCGTGGGATCACTCCGGTCGAGCGGGTTCATTTATGCCGGAGCGTGGCTCTCCCATGGTTAAAATTGAAGTTCAGCTATGGCGGCCAAACGCCGACGATTAGTAAGTAGGTACGCAAGTCATGGGCTCAAGCCTTACTAAATTATAGAATTTCGCTATAGCGATATTATCGCGGGCGACATCGCGTTTAAGATATTCTAAGCACAAATGAATAAATGAAAAAAAAAGTGCGCAAACACGATTGTAGGTAAGTATATTAATTTCCCTTACTCATTGTAACATTACTGGAGAAAACAGGCAAAGAATTTGATAAGGATTTAAGGTGACGGGTAGGGCACACTAGCGACGCCAATCGATTTTAGCTACTAAACCGGATCTATTTAAAACAATTTCGGGGTTACAACCTCTACAAACTACAAATATTGGGTCCGTTTTTGTACGCAAATAAAATATTCGTGAATCATTTTCTCGCGTACGTTTTGGACCCAACATTTTTTCATTGTTATTTAATAAATAGTATAAGTGTTTGCCGAGAGGTTGTTACCCCGAAATTGTTTAAAATAGATCCGGTTTAGTAGCTAAAAATTAAAATCGATTGGCGTCACTAGTGTGCCCTACCCGTCACCTTAAGATATTCTAAGCATCCATACCCGACACCGGTTTTTGTGATGTTTACAAAAATTGTATTACTTATTATGTTTGTTGAATAATAAAAAAAAAAGTGCGCTAACACGATTGAAGGTAAGTTTACTAATTTCCCTTACTCATTATAACATTACTGGAGAAGACAGATGAAGAATTTGAAAAGGATTAAATACAAAAATTTAGGCGCCAATGGCTCAACCAGGGAACCGATTCCAAGGCTCCAAAGCCTCAGTTGCTTTTTAAAATACGGCCACTAACTACCGAGGTACCGAGACAGGCACTCCTATTTCAACGTGTAGATAACTACAGGACAGTGAAAAATGGTGCGTATAATTGGAAGCTTTTGTGAATCTTCTGTAGTGGGTTAAACTTAATTAAACGCCTGAATGCTGTAAGTATATTTTAAATATATATATAATCAAAAACATCACCACGTTTTGTCTAGTTCCTAGGAACTAAACCTATCAATGCAACAGTAACGTTTTTAAACATCATCATCAGCCCATTTAAGTCCCCACTGCTGGGGCACGGGCCTCCCTCAATCACATGAGGGGTAATTGCCATACTCACTACGCTTGGCAGACGGGTTGGCGAGGGTTTTGATATAAATGCAGAGTTTTCCTTCTCTGGGTGCTGATGATCATGCCAGCAGCCTTTACCTTAGTCGCCTTTTACGACACCTCGGTAAGAGTGAGGGTGGCCTATTCTACTCTGCCAGGGACCACACGGCCTTCAAACATATTTTTTATCAAATTAAAATGATTGAGTATTGAACGTGGGATCTTGCTGCTTCACGCTTCGGTATGAATTCGGCTCGACCAGAGTGATACAGGGGCGAAAACTGGCGTGAAGCAGCACTGTGGTGTGTTTCGCTGCGGAGAGCGAATGTACCAGAGGCCCAATCCGGGGGAAAGGGGGGTTTAAAGGTTGGGCGGTGGCAATCGCTAACCATCAGGCGAACCGTCTGCTCGTCTACCACCTATCACATAAAAAAAAGAAAATAGTAAATACATGCAGGTCAAAATCATAACCCTCCTTTTTGCTTCGCCGTAGTCGGGTAAAAAAACCAGCCAACTGCAGGTGACTAGCTAGATCTTTTAAAAGCATGCGATTCTGTGAAACAGATGTTTTGTCTACCTTGTGATTTATTGGCCAGCCAGCAATTGTAAATCAATAACTAATGTATTTTGCTCAAAAGTACATCTGCGCAATTCACCATTAACTAGCATGCTAAAAAATTCGCTTACATTGAAGTCATGACATGAGTACATCTTTAGCTCTACATTACAATGCTACAACGGAACCGCTCAAAACTGTGTGATGTAATGTTTTATACGTTAAAGATTAGGTATTACAACCTGTGCGGATAAAGAATGGGATCAGAAATGGCGGCGCATCTATTCACTTCTCGCTCGAACACTATTTGCGTCTATACTCGCACCCCACGAGTGCGAGCATAGACGCAAATAGTGTGCGAGCGAGAAGTGAATAGATTCGCCGCCATTTCTGATCCCATTCTTTATCCGCACAGGTTGTACCTTCACTATTTAAGCCTACTTACTTACGTGATAGTTTTCCTTTTTAATTTTATTTGTAGATCGTAAATTTACTAGGTACTATTGACTTGAGTAAATAACACACTTAAACATTTAATCTCGCATTCAGGCGAGACACGAACCCACACCCTCCACAATCCGGGTTATTTACTTAAGAATAAATTGCAAAAGATTGCTATAAAAAATATCAACTATTGATTTAGCAGTCTTATCTTTACTGGTGGTCAATTATTTGTTGTAATATTTCCACTGGATATTGTAAATATACCTACCTACAATATTGATGAGAATACAAATTTCGTCGGCTTATTAACGCGTTCAGTGGACTGATTGGTAGAACATTCACCCGGATTGTGGAAGGTGTGGGTTCGTGTCCCGCATGAACGCAAGATGAAAATTTTAAGTGTGTTATTTACTTAAGAATAAATTGCAAAAGATTGCTATAAAAATATCAACTATTGATTTTATTAAATATATATTTACAGAAACACGTGTTAAACTTATAACAAATCCTCTTTGATTTTTTTTTTGGGGTATAATATATATGTCCGGGGAACTATAGGTAACCGGTTAAAACATAGGTACCTATCTAATTTATATAAATTAGTTAGGTACCTATGTTATGATTGGAACCTATAATAGGTTCTGCATATGTAACTTGTTGGAAACATGAAAGGCTAGGGAGGTAGGGGCCACCGACTTGGTGGTTCATGCCGATATTAAAATTTGAAGCGTAGGTACGCTCTCATAATGTAAAAGTTCATCCTTCGGCATACATGAAGGAACGTGCTGACGGCCTTCGTTTACCTAGAAATTGCATGGTTCCTCAAAGACTATTTGTAGGGTATACTGCTTCAGAAGTTTAAAACCACTTTTTATTAAACGGTCGAAAATAAATTTGTTTCCCTGTATGTACCTAGTGCTTTTGCCTTTTTTTTATCAATGTGAAAAAAGCTTTCAACGCTAAATACGAGTAAATAAGGAAAAACGGAAATCTATAATATATAAATATATAAAGCTAAATGACGAAATCCGTAACTAATATAAGGTTACTTGATGAAAACACATTGCAAACTTTTACATCATTATCAAAATATATTTTTAAAAAAATAAAAAAAAAACATAACATCACATGTTATGTACATTAATCTGAATCCAAGATAGGTAGCTCAAGCACCTGTTTTACGGACATCATAATCAACAGCGAAATTACAAATATATATATATATATATATATTTGTAATTTCGCTGTTGATTATGATGTCCGTTCCGATCATCAGGACCATTTTTTCCGTCTAGACCATACTTGGGAACTCAATACTTTCCAAGTTATTAAAGGTCAAAGTCAAAATAAAAATCTCAAGATTTTGATGTAAATAAATTTTACACATTATTACCTAATTTTTGTCCAAAGAAAATTGTTCAAAATTTTAAGTCATTCCTAGGGAAAAATGGCTTCAAAACGTACAGCCCGCAATGTAATGTTTGAGAGCGGGGCGAGGGGGTGTGCGAGGGACGCGCATCAACGACTGAGGCGCGGGCGCGCGTGCGGCGCGGTACGATGTACGCTGTTCATTGCGTTGTCCGTTTATAGGATTAAAATTGACACCAAAAAATGAACTTCGTTTCCCATCAATATTTTTTTGTTCTAAGACTTGTTTTAATGGTCTGAGTGCGTAGACGCCGGCTTCGTTAAGGGTCTTTTTATATTGGTTTGGGTATATTCTACATACAGGGTGTATGTAGAAAATACCCAAACCAATAAAAACATATGTTCATGCACGCAAATGTTTGTACTGTGACCCTTGCACGTTCAACGTTCACTACCACTGATCCAAATAATTGCATGAGAAATACTTAAAATGCTTTCAGTACCTCTGCAATCTACATTAAAGCTGACATAATGGCAAAAAAAATACATTATATTTATAATCCTTTGTAAAATAGCTTATGAGACGTGACAATATCGACCGTATCCTCGGATTGGAGAAACTAACGACAAAAAAGTCGATTTAATAAATGCGCCCGGCTCACCTGCTCAGTGCTTACCAATCACCTGTTTCGAACTAGGGCATCCTGTTATACAAAATGAAGTTAGAAAGTAAATTGCAAATTCACACAACTTTTCCATGAGAAATTAATTTAGCAAATAAGCTAATACTAGCGAGTCCGGGGCTTCACCAGAAACTTGAGATAAATATTTTTAAGTATTTACCCATACTTAATATAATAATAAAAGGTTGCATTTACTAAACAAATGTTTTCAATCTTTATGCATACCGAAATGAGTGTCAATAATGTAACCAAAAGGCTGTAAAGTAAAGTAAAGTATCAGCATATAACTGTCCCACTGCAGGGCAAAGGCCTTCATCATAGAAATCAAGTCATCGCGACTATGATTAGGATTAGGCTTAATCACCACGCTTGCCAAATGCGGATTGGTGATCACAAACCCGAGCTATGTTCAAAAAATTCGAAACACAGTTTTTGCCCGACCCAGGAATCGAACCCATGACCCTGAGATCACGGCCCGGTAAACCACTAGACCAACAGGGCGTCCAAAAGGTTGAATTAACTTTAATTATCTAAGTGCCGCATGATTGATTTCGAACCATCTACGCTCGTGAGCAAAATATCAGTATCAAGATAATCTATATTTTTAATTCAGAATTTTTTAAACCAACTACAGAATCATGGTGGCAGGTCTTGATTCCGATGTTTTTACTCGGCATATTTTAAAGCCTTTCCAACTTTGAGCTCGCGAGACCCTTAGTTTATGACGCACAAATCATATGCTTACACGCATAGGCCTAGTCTGTGAAGTTGGTTTGTGGATAGCAACTAACCCAATTGTCACTAAATTCTCTTCAAATTTGCGGTTAGTAGGTTAAGCTAATACGACGAAGGCCAGCATTTGGGACATGCCGGCATTCCTAATTAATTAAAGAGAGTATCACCGACAAGCACGCCATAAAACCGAAGGGAAGAGTGTATTAGGAAAACATTGGACAAAAAATTCTCAGGGAACACAAAAATGAGGTATGCTAATTAGAAATATTTAATCTCCAACTCTACAACATACAAGGCGTGAACAACATGATTAGAACCAGTTATGTACAAATGTAAGAATTTTGGATCAGTATAAATAGAATTTAAGGTTTTCAAAACCAAATTCGATGACAAAAATCCGCCCATTCACCACTCAAAATTGGGGTACTGTTAGTCAAACTCGGCTAAGATGGCAGCATTCTTAGTTCATCTCTATCACGCAAATATTAAAAGTCGATAAAAGTGGCTGTCATATGCTACCAGAATATGGATACAGAAAATAAATATCTTACCTAAACTATAGTAATACGTATAGTCATAAGTACAAAAACGGACGCAACTCTGTGCAAGGTTATTTAATAAATAGTATAAGTGTTTGCCGAGAGGTTGTAGCCCTGAAATTGTTTAAAATAGAACTGGCTTAGTAGCTAAAAATTTAAATCTATTGGCGTCGCCAGTGTGCCCTGTGTATTAATATGCCGAGCTATACTTTACACATATATTTTTCATACAAATTTTCCAGCGACCACATACATAGCCATAATATACCTTGGTGACATCACAAATATATAATATATTTAAATGTGGGAGAGCCACGCTTAGGCATGAATGTGCAGGCTCGACCGGAGTGATACCACTGCCTCACAGAAGACCGGCGTGAAGCAGCGCCTGCGCTGTGTTATAGGTTGTTCAAGATGGCATTATTGGAATTAGAGTCCGAAAATCACAAAGCGAAGTCACTTCGGAAGTTTCAGGCGACTATTCAACAAACTATTAATATTCAATGCGAAAGAACACAAGGATCAAAGCGGAAACGTGGCAGGTTCACCATAGGAATGGTTATTGTACATTCGTCGGTCCAACAGTCCGTTTAGGTATCAGAACCATCGAACACAGTCACAAATCAAAAGCAAACACTTATCATAACTAAAAAAAACACACTCCGAATGCACCACGCTTTCCGCGTGTCTCCACTCTAAACGTCAAATTGACAGCTCGCTAAAATCAAGATCATTTATTTTGATTTTACAATGGAAATTACCAAAAAGTATCACAATATCTATCGATATACCTATCGACTCCACCCAAAGTTGCCACTGTGCCGACGTTCCGACATATATTATATCATAGCTAGGTCCGCGACGGTCTTAGCAGTTTACTCGTAACGGATCATTAGCTTAATTAATGACGCTAATCGAACCATCTGATATAAACTTTTTTAGCAAATGCCTCTTAATTGAACTGAAACGTCCCGGACTCGAATTTGTATAATTAATCGTGCAAATTTACTCCGGTACATGGTCAAATTTATCGAAGTTTTCGTATTAATTTTGAGGAGATTAGTTCCAAAGCCGAGCATTAGTCTCGGCTACAGGTGGAGCGATAAATATGAGAGGAATCCGCCCCACTCTAAATGGGTGGACACATATTCAAATCGAACAGAACTTGGGCTAAAGGACGATCAATCCTGCCGGATGCTTGATTAGCATAAATATCAGATAAAAGACCATTCAAATGTTTCTAGCCATTTTAAATAAGATCACGTAGTTTAGTCTTGCTTTTGTTCCAAGCGCTAGGTCCTTTGCAGACATTATTATGCTGTAAGTTTATTTATAACTAGTGGCCCGACCTCACTTCGTTTCGGGACATTAGTTCGACTTTCTACCAATAAATGGCGCGAGGTGTCGATTACATCACTCAAGCGTTTCGTGTTTTCGGATTCGCGGTTCGAATAAGCGGTGCCGCTGTCTGTAGGATTTACCTCTTTATAAATAGATAGATATAACCGGGAAAGAGAGATCGTTAGGTAAAATGGTGTATGCTATATTAGTACATCTTAATTGATATTTCGTTTATATAGACCTATAGAGCAACTTATATATACTGAGATAGAGGCATCTGTCGACTAGCCAGAGCTAGCGCCATCTAAAGGAAACCGATCAATACTCAACATTCAACTACCACCTTCGGATCAGAAAATATTTGCTAATTTTTTTGCTAATTAATAAAATTCACAATATTTTATGTATCTCTAGTTTAATTCCCGTTCTTTTTAAAATTACTCATGTAGGTCGGCGGTTGGACGTCATTATTTCGGAAACACACTTTACTAGCGCGATGTAAAAATGCATAGTGACATCTACCGAAACAACGCCGAACCACCTGCTCGATTGCTTTTCCAAGTTCCATCTGGTTGTAACAAGCTCCATCTAACGAAACACGCTGAAGTCTTATTCTTATATTAAGGGACGAAGTAGGTACTAAATGAAATGACTCTGATATACATAGACGCTACTTTTCAGACCCAATATTTTTGTATGATGCCAGTCAAATCACAACTAATCTGCTTAGATATTTGATTGATCAGCTATGAAATTTGACTTCTTTAGACGACCTTAACAACTCATAAGCTATTTATAGATTTCTACATTAAACTACACTTCAACTACAACTACACTTCACCATAAAACCAAGCCAGTTTGAAACCCACTGAGAGGAGGAATTAGACATAGTGTGTGTAGACACAAGAGAGCCTCAATTAAACGGGGTGACGTGCTGGCGGCACTCTACGAGGCGAGGCCTGTCATCGTTTCTGCCATATCGACGTTCGCGTGCAAGTTGTAATTTTATTGACTGCTATGAAACATTTGAGATTCTGGCGGTAGAACTAAAACGCTCCGCGTGAGATCATGCAATTCAAAGGTTTTAAATTAATTTGCCGTGTGGTCCCCGGCAGAGTAAAATAGGCCACTCTCACTCTTACCGAGGTGTCGTAAAAGGCGACTAAGGTAACGCTGCTGGCATGATCATCAGCGCCCAGAGAAGGAAAACTCTGCATTTATATCAAAACCCTCGCCAACCCGTCTGCCAAGCGTGGTGAGTATGGCAATTACCCCTCATGTGATTGAGGGAGGCCCGTGCCCCAGCAGTGGGGACTTAAATGAGTTGACGATGAAATTAATTTCTAGTGGTTTTCAGTGGACGAATATGGTGTTTATTTGTGCTGTGAACTGCCGCAAATTGATCCTAATAATAAGAATTGCAGAATTGTATCGTTTTTAAACACTGCTATTGTGTGGAGAGTGACTTGTAACGTGATAACATGCTTGGACTTAATAGAGTCTTAAAACCCGCGATTGTGTTCGTATCGGCAGAATCCGTAGGTCGATAAAACGCAAAATACCCGCGTTTTATGGAGTGACTATGACTTCGACTGTTATTCTCAAAAAATACTTGATATTGGCAAGATATGTATTTTCGGATAGAACCATATTATATAAAAAAGAAAAACATATGTCTCTCTTGAATACAAAGAACGTATGCATATTGAGCTTGTTTTCGTAACGTTATACCTTTTAAGCTGGAGTTTGAAAGATCATGTGGGTACAAGGCAATTAAGCTTGGTGACACGACGTGTTCTTCATTCATTTTTTGGCGAGGCCTGTCCTTGTTTGCGTCACATACACGATGGAATAGAATGATGGATTTTTATTAAAGTTGTGATGAACCATTCACCGATGAATTGAATACATAGGGCGTTAAGCATTGGGTTGGGCTCATTTTAGTACCGTTATGCCTATGAATAATTTAGGTCTTTGGAAGATGTGGGTAGATACAAGGGCAATTACATAAATTGCGTGTCATGACGTGCTCATCACTATTCCTACGGAAGAGGCACGTCATCATTTTTGTCACATATTGTTGTAATGTAGCCTCTATGTTAAATAGGTACTGGCTATATTTCTATTAGTTTAATTGATATTCCATTTACTATTTTGTATCTAGACTTTTACTTTTCTATTGTCACTTCTTCCTTCCTTTCATCTTGTTGACAAGTAAACATTTCAATCTTCAACAGTGTTTTTCTCTAATTTTATCACGTTATCAGCACGAGGCTTTACAAGCGAGCTAGCTGATAAATATAATATTAGTTGTGTTGTTGTACTATGATTTTCACGAAAATATAGTTCGTCGAATCTCGAAAAAAAAAAATTGTGCTACGTCATTGTGCAAAATGCAAGGTAGCGGGGATAGAGTGTCCCCAGGCACAAGCAGCAATGCAATGGGAATGGGAGCGATCCGTATGCTTTCCGGACGGGAAGGCTACAGTGCATGGAAGTTTAAGATGCGATTTTACTTACTGCATGAGCAGCTGTGGGAAGCTGTTGTGGGTTATCCTGATGGAGATGAAACCCCAGAGTCAACGAGAAAGCGTAAGGATGAATTAGCACTAGCCAAAATCTGCATGACTTTAGATGGAGGAGCCATCACTCATGTGAGGAGTGCGGAGAGTGCTAAGGCCGCTTGGACGTCGTTGCAAAACGCCTATGAAGATAAGGGCATGGGCAGAAGGTTAGCTTTAGAACGTAAGCTTTACCGATATTGTCTTGAAGAGTTTAATACTATCGAAGAGTATATAAATGCCGTTATAAGTACCGCTCAAGATCTCGCTGATATTGGTAAGAAAATCGAGGATTCTTCTTTGGCTGCGATACTATTGGGAGGTCTAACGCATAACTTCGATCCCTTGGTCATGGCTTTAGAAAATTGTAATGTTGAGGTTACCACGGTCATGGTAAAGGCAAAACTATTGAATGAGATGTCGAAAACCAAGCCTTATGATTGTGAGTCTGCGTTGCGTTCGAAGAAAGGTCAAATTATTCAACATAGTACCAAGACGAAGAAGAAGAAGGAGGTTGTATGTTTTGATTGTCACGTACGAGGTCATACTAAATACAATTGCCCCAATAAGTTGAAGAATAAGCATGATTCAACATCAATAACTGCCTTGGGAGTAAATGGTAATAAAGATACGTGGTACATCGACTCTGGAGCTACTTCTCATATGACTTCAAGGTCTGATTGGCTGACAGAACTCAAACCGCTGCATTCTGGCAAGGTGACCGTCGCTAGCGGAGAAGCGATTGATTCCGTGGGAATCGGAACAGTTTCAATCAGTACTAATAGTAGTATCGACAAGATTAGTGAAGTTGTACTTGTACCTAAATTGAACACTAATTTAATTTCGGTTAAGAAAGCAGTCGATAAAGGTTTATGTGTACTTTTTGATAATACTGGCTGTAATTTTTTTGATAGAGATTATTTCTCTTATAAAGGTAATCCTGTTTTACACGGTTCAGTACATGGCGGGCTTTATACATTAGATGTTAATATTAACAAAAATGTAGCTCTTGATGTGAATTCTGACTGTCATTCTGCAGATTCTCAAGTTCAGGCTGTTGATGTACGCACTAACCGTCTGTCTCAATTTCAGCTGTGGCACAAGCGGTTAGGTCATCTTTGCAGGTTTGACATGAATCTCCTAAGGAATGGACGTGCAGTTGGAATGGATTACTCAGCAGTGGATAAGGAGCCATGTATACCATGTGTTGAAGGGAAACAAGCAAGAAAACCCTTCACGGTAAGTGTGGATAAGCCTAAGAGTACAAATTCGTTATTGGAATTGATCCACAGCGATATTTGTGGACCTATGTCGGAAAATTCATTTCAAGGTAAGAAATATGCGTTATTCTTCATTGATGACTTTTCTCGACTTACTTTTGTTTATTTCTTGGCTTCTAAGACGGAAGTAAAAGCAAAATTTATCGCTTTTCAGTCTTTAGTCGAGCGCCAAACAGGAGCTAAAATTAAGGCATTAAGAACAGACTGCGGAACAGAGTATGTTAATGAACAGTTCTCTAGTTATTTACGTTCTAATGGTATTGTGCATCAAACCACAGTTCCACACAGTCCGCAACAAAATGGAGTATCGGAGCGTTCAAATAGAACGATTGTGGAAAAAGCGCGGTGTATGTTAGCTGGTGGTTTTCTTAGCAAAGCCTATTGGCAGGATGCTATAGAAGTGGCAACGTACCTGAAGAATCGATCCCCGCATAGAGCTCTAGATCGCCTTACTCCTTATGAGATATGGTTCGGCTCAAAACCCGATTTGAGTCACTTACGAGTGTTTGGCTGTAGAGCACTAGTACACATTCCAGATTGTCAAAGGAAAAAGTTGGATGTGAAGGCTAAACAGTACACTTTTGTTGGATATTCGGAAGATCCAGGTAATTATTACTTCCGAGATGCGAGCTATCCGAGAAGACTCTTAAAAGCTAGGGATGTTGTGTTCTTCGAAGATGCTTTCTCTGATTTGAAAGGTGATAATCCTGCAGGCCAGTTTCCTGTTGATCCCCCTGCAGTGATGGTATTCTCAAACAGGAATGAAGCGGAAGTTCAAAATCCCATTGCTGGTAGCTCTGGCACTTCTACTAAGGTGAACGTAGAAGTTGCACAAATCGATCCTGATCCAGAAGACCCTATTTCTGATGAAGTAATTCCCCACGATGAGGAGGATATTCTCGAAGAACAGGTTTCTACTGATGAACCTACTTTCCAAGGAAGGTATCCCTTAAGGAATCGATTAGCGAAAGATAAAGGTTTTGTGTCAGCAAGCTATAGTTTTGATGAGCCTGAAACCTTCAATCAAGCTATTCAATCAGAAGATAGAGACAAATGGATGGGTGCTATGAGAGATGAATATAGATCCCTCATTAATAATAAAACATGGATTTTGGTTGATAAACCTGATGGTCAAAAGATAATACCATGCAAGTGGGTATATAAGGTAAAGAAGGATGCAGAAGGTGCAGTTGCGAAATATAAAGCCCGGCTAGTAGCCAAAGGCTATAGCCAAACCGCTGGTGTGGATTATACAGAAACCTTTGCGCCAGTAATTCGCAATTCTTCGTTACGTATGATGTTTGCACTTGCAGCAAAATTAGGCCTCAAGATGCGACATTTAGACGTGGACACAGCGTTCCTAAACGGAGAATTGGAGGAGGATGTATATATGGTACAACCGCAAGGTTTTGAGAAACCAAGCCAACAGAATAAAGTTTGCCTACTCAAGAAAGCTTTGTACGGGCTGAAACAAGCGCCTCGTGCTTGGAACACAAAGCTAAATGAAACTCTTTCTGCGTTAGGTTTTAAACGGGCTCCTTCAGAACCATGTATTTATACCAAACTATTTGGAAAGGAACTTGTCATACTGGCAGTTTATGTTGACGACATAATTGTTTGTCATAAAGATGACAAATTGGCAGACGCTGTCAAATGTGATTTGCAAAAATATTTTGGTATTAAGGATTTGGGACTTTTAAACTATTATCTTGGTTTAAATGTTTCCCAAACAAAGAACTGTGTAAAAATTAATCAAAAAACGTTCATTTTAAATGTTCTTAAGAAGTTTAATATGGCAGACTGTAAATCTGCCCCTACTCCCTTACAAAAGGTGAAGTTGGAACCAAATAAGAGCGGTGAGTTGCATCCGTATCCATATCAATCACTCATTGGTAGTTTAATGTTTATATCTGTGAATACTCGCCCTGACATTGCCTATGCAACTAGCTATCTTAGCCAATTTCTTGCAAAGTTTGATAAACAACACTGGTTGGCTGCAAAAAGGGTGTTGCAGTACCTGAAAGGAACAGTAGATTACTGCATAACTTACAAGAGGGTTCCAGATTTCAGTCTGACTGGGTATGCAGACAGTGATTGGGCAAATGATCCCACTGACAGAAAGTCCTATACGGGTTTCTATTTCAGCTTATCCGGTGGAGCAATTAGCTGGGAATCGAAAAAACAGCCCACCGTTGCATTGTCATCAACGGAAGCAGAGTATATGGCCCTAACTTCAGCGGCTAAGGAAGCCACCTTCTTACAGAGGTTGATTCAGGAGGTAAGTGGCACCTCTCTGACTCCGGTTACCGTGCACAATGACAGTCAGAGTGCACATAAGATTGTACTTAATCCTATTCATCACAACAGGACTAAGCATATCGATACCCGTTTTCACTTCATAAGGGAAAAAGTCGCTGAAGGCACTATTTTAATTGAATATGTACCAACTAGTGACATGTGTGCCGATATGCTGACAAAGCCGTTAGGTAGGGTTGCGCATTCCAAATGTACTGTCGGTTTAGGGTTGTGCACTTGACATAGTTAGGTTATTTAGTCAACTATGGAATCTCAATTAAGGGCTGGTGTTGTAATGTAGCCTCTATGTTAAATAGGTACTGGCTATATTTCTATTAGTTTAATTGATATTCCATTTACTATTTTGTATCTAGACTTTTACTTTTCTATTGTCACTTCTTCCTTCCTTTCATCTTGTTGACAAGTAAACATTTCAATCTTCAACAGTGTTTTTCTCTAATTTTATCACATATACTCGTTTGATGTCGATTTTATATTGAAAACTGTGATGGCAGAATTGACTGATATTGCTCCGGTGTAAAGAGCATTAAAATGTGGGGCTTATTTTCATGCTTGTATTACCATGGAACTAGAAAAACGCATCTACCGTAGTGTCTCAAGACGAAAGTCTTCAATGCGTGTGTGTTGCCAGTGATGACATACGGAACCGAAAAGTGGCCGCTTGCAATGTGCCGGTTAAGGAAACTAAAAATCACCCGGAGAGCCATGGAAAGGGCTATGCTCGGAGTCTCCCTGCGTGATCGTATCAGAAATGATGAGATCCGCAGGAGAACTAAGGTCAAAGACATAGCCCAAAGGATTGCATGACTCAAGTGGCAATGGGCAGGGCACATAGCGAGGAGAACAGACGGCCGGTGGGGCGGAAAGGTCCTCGAGTGGAGGCCACGTAAAGGAAGTCGCAGCCGTGGCAGGCCCCCCACAACGTGGACCGACGATATGGTAAAGATCGCGGGAATCCATTGGATGCGGGCGGCACAGGACCGATATGTGTGGAGAACATTGGGGGAGGCCTATGTCCAGCAGTGGATGTCTATTGGCTGAAATGATGATGATGATGAGAAAAAACGTGCTTTGAACGGAATGTCCCATTTATGCTTAGGTACTGAATTAGGTATGAACAAGACCACCGTGCCTCGAAAAGCATGTTAAGCCGTTGGTCCTGCACCCGATCCCTCTTCGGTCGTGTCACGTTGGTGTTCCATCGGAATACGAGGGTAAGGGAATAGAGTGTGCATTTGTGTTTGCGCTCACATTTGAGCTCTATAATATATCCTGCGTACGTGGCTGATTGTTGGATTGTAAACGGTTGGAGGGATAACTATCCCTAATGGTATGAATAATGAGTATGAAATCCCTAATAGGTATGAAAAAATAAGGACAGATCTTCAAAGAACCTTTTAAGATCTGTGGAACACAAAAACAAAAGTTTGAATTTGAATTCTTTTGTCGGACTGTGAGTACATCCATTACATTATAAGCAGCCCGTATTGAATTGAATAGACTGATTGGTAGAAACTCGGTGATACACGGCCGGTTAATTTTTCGAGCTCTGGAAATGTAAATATCAGTATTTTTATTTCTTACATTCACATATGGATATTGTAGTCATTTATGTAACATAAGTATGACCGTGGGAGAGCCACGCTTCTGCGTGAATGGGCCGGCTGGACTGGAGTGATACCACGGCCTCACTGAAAACCAGCGTGAAGCAGCACTATGCTGTGTTTCGCTGCGTGAGTGAGAGTACCGGAGGCTTAATCCGGGGGATATTGGGGATTAAAGGTTGGCAGCGCACTTGTGACTCCACTGGTGTCGCGGGTGTCTATGGGCGGCAGCAATCGCTTACCAACAGGCGATCCGTCTGTTGTCTGCCTGCCACCTATGACATAAAAAACATGTAGTTCATCATCATCATCATCAGCCCATTTAAGTCCCCACTGCTGGGGCACGGGCCTCCCTCAATCACATGAGGGGTAATTGCCATACTCACCACGCTTGGCAGACGGGTTGGCGAGGGTTTTGATATAAATGCAGAGTTTTCCTTCTCTGGGTGCTGATGATCATGGCAGCAGCTTTACCTTAGTCGCCTTTTACAACACCTCGGTAAGAGTGAGGGTGGCCTATTCTACTCTGCCGGGGATCACACGGCAGTTAACATGTCCAAAATAATTAAGATTTTTATTGCGACCAGTATTGATGGGAAAATTTACCATTATGAACCTTTGCTCCAATATTGGAATTGACAGAAAAACCCCGAAATGCGAGTCTGTTGCTAACTGGTTTAGTTACTGTTTTAATAACCTTTGTTTAAAACACACTGAATTTATTTTGACACTGAAATTCTCTTTGAACGACAATCGTTGAACATAAAAAGCATCGTGCGTGGATTGTAAAAACAAATAGGTACAATGCTCTACTTAATGAGGCTTATAAATATTGTTGTTATTTATAAGTAACAAAACACAGAAGCGTCACACCATTTTTGCGTATGTTATAGTAATAGTTACTATGCAAAGTGCAAGTATGCGATGACCCGATTGCAACACCCAGCAGGCTTACACGCGCCGCCAGCAACATGATCGGCGCCGCTGACTCTGCAAATCATTGACGTCACCGTGTCACCGTTTACCCGAATTAGACTTTTATTGCAAATAATGTACTTCACTTTGATTCTAGCATCGGTCAAGTTAGGCATTAAGTTTTACTGTATAATTTCTTTTGAAATAAATGAACTTTAATTAAATATTTTTTGTTTTTTTTTGGATCCTCCGCTGTGACCTTCGTAATTTGTATCTAATATCTTCAGCAAATAAAAACAAATATAAATGAAAGAGAACGAATGCGAGAAAACGCTAGAGGGACGAATTCGATGCTCACCTTAAGGATTGGACGAGTGTGGCTCGTGACCGAAAACGTTGGAAGGTGGGTAGGGAGGCCTTTGCCATGCAGTGGGACAGTACAAGCTTACCATAATAATAATAATAAATGGAAGATTTTATTTGTCTTACAGTCTGTATCCTTCCTTAATATTTAAAATTATTAAATAAAATTATCTTTAAAAAGAAACTTAAGTAAATTCTTACTGAGAAATGCTATTACAGTGTACTTAGATGTTTTTTTTAATGATAAATTTTGACTGAATCCTATGGACGCTTGTATGTCCCTAATTTAGTTTATAATTTGAACAATTAAGTAATAATATTGGAAATTTAATTTTATGATTTGAAGTACTTATTAATTATTTATCTGTTTCATTTAAATTTTACACGCCAAAGTTGGCAAGACATGTTGAAACTAAAAAAATGTATCAACCCATATTATGCTCTGTTGTAATATGTCTTTACACATGTTTTGGTAAACAAATATCTTTATCATTATTCGACCTCTGCTGAAAGTAGGTCTCCTTCGAGCTGCGCCACAGATTTATATCCTAAGGACTGGAGTCCAACGATTGGTAGCCCATATTACAATAGGTATGGGTATTTATGAGGCGGCTCGACCGGAGTGATACCACACTGTGGGAGAGTCACGCTTCGGCATGAATGGGCTGGCTTGACTGGAGTGATACCACACAGAAAACCGACATGAAGCAGCACTGTGCGTGCTGTGTCTCGCTAAGTGAGGGAGGTTACCGGAGGCGCAATCCGGGGAAAAGAGGGATTTAAAGGTTGGCATCACACTTGTGACTACTGGTGCCGCGGGTATCCGTGAGCGGTCCCCACTTGAATACACTATCGATTTTACGGCAGATCTGACCAGCCCACCATTCATCAGACTTTTATATTTAGACGATTTCCCAACCTTCCCTTTTTAGCAAGAAATATAGCCTGTCACTCAGAAATAAGAAAACCTTTTAGTGGGGAAATCTTTTTTGAAATTAGTCTAGTAATAAAGTCGTTACAATGGAATATTGCTCATACTCGTATGGGATAATGCTCTCACCTCAGGGCTGGAGCTCCCTAGTATCAGCTTCTTCCTCTAGACGTATTCAGTGAAGGGCAGTCAGAATTATCGACGACCAGGCTCTTTCCGACAAGATTGATCCTTTGTCATTGCGTAGAGATGTAGAACCCGCTATGTGTCTTCTATCGCATCTACAATGAGGAGTGTTCCGAGGAGTTCGGCCTTAATCCAGCTGCAAATGTTCACTATCGTACATCACGCCAGAACTCCAAATTTCACCCACATCACTTGGATGGATTTTATCCTACCACAGTGCGCTTCTCACGCCACTTCCTACCGCGCGTAGTAAAACTATGGAATCAGCTACCAACGATGGTGTTTCCGAACGAATACAACCGGCAACGCTGTGATACCTCGTCTGTCGCAGATGTCCATGGGCGGCGGTAATTACTTACCATCAGGTGAGCTGTCTGCTCGTTCGTTTGCCATAATGTAAAAAAAAAGAGTGTAATGACTTTATTAATAACACAAGGCTTCTGTATTTTGTCTGTGAATAACTTAAAAACTAGACCTGATATGAAAATTCAGGAAATGTAGGCGTATCGCGTTTTTTTATGCTAGAGGCAACAAACGATCAAGTCAGTCACCTGATGGAAAGCAATCAACGCCGCCCATGAACATCCGCGAAATCAGAGAGAACGCTAATATGTATTGCCGGCCTTTTTAAAAAAGAGTACGCTCTTCTCTTGAAGATCCCTAAGTCATAGCCGTCGGGAAATACTCCCGCAGACAAACCGTTACAGAGAATTGAGGTACGTTAATTTAGTTAAAAAATAATACTATTTCTGTATTTATTCATAAATAAAAGGTTGATTTTTGTTGTCTTCTGTAATATATTATTATATAAATTAAAATAAATATTTCAAAACATCACATACATTGACCTGACTCCGAGATAGGTAGCTCAAGCACCTGTGTTACGGATATGAGAACCAACAGCGGGATTACAAATTTATTTATTTATTTTATTTGCATAAATTTAATACTTTTCTTTTAAATTAATTTATACAACATCACACACATTGTCCAGGTCCCAAACTAAGGTTTTCTATTGTAATAGTGTAACCAGAAACAACAACAACAACAAACTACACAAATATATGTTTCATCCACAAACATTTGTATTGATTCGGGAATAGAATCCGCAACCCCTGCGCCTCAACCGACGCACAAAGAAGGCACTATTTTAATTGAATATGTACCAACTAGTGACATGTGTGCCGATATGCTGACAAAGCCGTTAGGTAGGGTTGCGCATTCCAAATGTACTGTCGGTTTAGGGTTGTGCACTTGACATAGTTAGGTTATTTAGTCAACTATGGAATCTCAATTAAGGGCTGGTGTTGTAATGTAGCCTCTATGTTAAATAGGTACTGGCTATATTTCTATTAGTTTAATTGATATTCCATTTACTATTTTGTATCTAGACTTTTACTTTTCTATTGTCACTTCTTCCTTCCTTTCATCTTGTTGACAAGTAAACATTTCAATCTTCAACAGTGTTTTTCTCTAATTTTATCACATATACTCGTTTGATGTCGATTTTATATTGAAAACTGTGATGGCAGAATTGACTGATATTGCTCCGGTGTAAAGAGCATTAAAATGTGGGGCTTATTTTCATGCTTGTATTACCATGGAACTAGAAAAACGCATCTACCGTAGTGTCTCAAGACGAAAGTCTTCAATGCGTGTGTGTTGCCAGTGATGACATACGGAACCGAAAAGTGGCCGCTTGCAATGTGCCGGTTAAGGAAACTAAAAATCACCCGGAGAGCCATGGAAAGGGCTATGCTCGGAGTCTCCCTGCGTGATCGTATCAGAAATGATGAGATCCGCAGGAGAACTAAGGTCAAAGACATAGCCCAAAGGATTGCATGACTCAAGTGGCAATGGGCAGGGCACATAGCGAGGAGAACAGACGGCCGGTGGGGCGGAAAGGTCCTCGAGTGGAGGCCACGTAAAGGAAGTCGCAGCCGTGGCAGGCCCCCCACAACGTGGACCGACGATATGGTAAAGATCGCGGGAATCCATTGGATGCGGGCGGCACAGGACCGATATGTGTGGAGAACATTGGGGGAGGCCTATGTCCAGCAGTGGATGTCTATTGGCTGAAATGATGATGATGATGAGAAAAAACGTGCTTTGAACGGAATGTCCCATTTATGCTTAGGTACTGAATTAGGTATGAACAAGACCACCGTGCCTCGAAAAGCATGTTAAGCCGTTGGTCCTGCACCCGATCCCTCTTCGGTCGTGTCACGTTGGTGTTCCATCGGAATACGAGGGTAAGGGAATAGAGTGTGCATTTGTGTTTGCGCTCACATTTGAGCTCTATAATATATCCTGCGTACGTGGCTGATTGTTGGATTGTAAACGGTTGGAGGGATAACTATCCCTAATGGTATGAATAATGAGTATGAAATCCCTAATAGGTATGAAAAAATAAGGACAGATCTTCAAAGAACCTTTTAAGATCTGTGGAACACAAAAACAAAAGTTTGAATTTGAATTCTTTTGTCGGACTGTGAGTACATCCATTACATTATAAGCAGCCCGTATTGAATTGAATAGACTGATTGGTAGAAACTCGGTGATACACGGCCGGTTAATTTTTCGAGCTCTGGAAATGTAAATATCAGTATTTTTATTTCTTACATTCACATATGGATATTGTAGTCATTTATGTAACATAAGTATGACCGTGGGAGAGCCACGCTTCTGCGTGAATGGGCCGGCTGGACTGGAGTGATACCACGGCCTCACTGAAAACCAGCGTGAAGCAGCACTATGCTGTGTTTCGCTGCGTGAGTGAGAGTACCGGAGGCTTAATCCGGGGGATATTGGGGATTAAAGGTTGGCAGCGCACTTGTGACTCCACTGGTGTCGCGGGTGTCTATGGGCGGCAGCAATCGCTTACCAACAGGCGATCCGTCTGTTGTCTGCCTGCCACCTATGACATAAAAAACATGTAGTTCATCATCATCATCATCAGCCCATTTAAGTCCCCACTGCTGGGGCACGGGCCTCCCTCAATCACATGAGGGGTAATTGCCATACTCACCACGCTTGGCAGACGGGTTGGCGAGGGTTTTGATATAAATGCAGAGTTTTCCTTCTCTGGGTGCTGATGATCATGGCAGCAGCTTTACCTTAGTCGCCTTTTACAACACCTCGGTAAGAGTGAGGGTGGCCTATTCTACTCTGCCGGGGATCACACGGCAGTTAACATGTCCAAAATAATTAAGATTTTTATTGCGACCAGTATTGATGGGAAAATTTACCATTATGAACCTTTGCTCCAATATTGGAATTGACAGAAAAACCCCGAAATGCGAGTCTGTTGCTAACTGGTTTAGTTACTGTTTTAATAACCTTTGTTTAAAACACACTGAATTTATTTTGACACTGAAATTCTCTTTGAACGACAATCGTGGAACATAAAAAGCATTGTGCGTGGATTGTAAAAACAAATAGGTACAATTCTCTACTTAATGACGCTTATAAATATTGTTGTTATTTATAAGTAACAAAATACAGAAGCGTCACACCATTTTTGCGTATGTTATAGTAATAGTTACTATGCAAAGTGCAAGTATGCGATGACCCGATTGCAACACCCAGCAGGCTTACACGCGCCGCCAGCAACATGATCGGCGCCGCTGACTCTGCAAATCATTGACGTCACCGTGTCACCGTTTACCCGAATTAGACTTTTATTGCAAATAATGTACTTCACTTTGATTCTAGCATCGGTCAAGTTAGGAATTAAGTTTTACTGTATAATTTCTTTTGAAATAAATTAACTTTAATTAAATACTTTTTGTTTTTTTTGGATCCTCCGGCTGTGACCTTTGTAGTTTGTATCTAATATCTTCGGCAAATAACAAATATAAATGAAAGAGAACGAATGCGAGAAAACGCTAGAGGGACGGAATATAGTGTATTCGATGCTCACCTTAAGGATTGGACGAGTGTGGCTCGTGACCGAAAACGTTGGAAGGTGGGTAGGGAGGCCTTTGCCATGCAGTGGGACAGTACAGGCTAACAATAATAATGATAATAAATGGAAGATTTTATTTGTCCTATAGTCTGTATCCTTCCTTAGTATTTAAAATTATTAAATAAAATTATCTTTAAAAAGAAACTTAAGTAAATTCTTACTGAGAAATGCTATTACAGTGTACTTAGATGATTTTTTTAATGATAAATTTTGACTGAATCCTATGGACGCTTGTATGTACCTAATCTAGTTTATAATTTGAACAATTAAGTAATAATATTGGAAATTTAATTTTATGATTTGAAGTACTTATTAATTATTTATCTGGTTCATTTAAATTTTACACGCCAAAGTTGGCAAGACATGTTGAAACTAAACATTTGTACCAACCCATATTATGCTCTGTTGTAATATGTCTTTCCACATGTTTTGGTAAATAAATATCTTTATCTTTATCTGATCACTGCTGAAAGTAGGTCTCCTTCGTGCTGCGCTACAGATTTATATCCTAAGGACTGGAGTCCAACGATTGGTAGCCCATACTACAATAGGTATGGGTATTTATGAGCCGGCTCGACCGGAGTGATACCACACTGTGGGAGAGACACGCTTCGGCATGAATGGGCTGGCTTGACTGGAGTGATACCACACAGAAAACCGACATGAAGCAGCACTGTGCGTGCTGTGTCTCGCTAAGTGAGGGAGGTTACCGGAGGCGCAATCCGGGGAAAAGAGGGATTTAAAGGTTGGCATCACACTTGTGACTACTGGTGCCGCGGGTATCCGTGAGCGGTCCCCACTTGAATACACTATCGATTTTACGGCAGATCTGACCAGCCCACCATTCATCAGACTTTTATATTTAGACGATTTCCCAACCTTCCCTTTTTAGCAAGAAATATAGCCTGTCACTCAGAAATAAGAAAACCTTTTAGTGGGGAAATCTTTTTTGAAATTAGTCTAGTAATAAAGTCGTTACAATGGAATATTGCTCATACTCGTATGGGATAATGCTCTCACCTCAGGGCTGGAGCTCCCTAGTATCAGCTTCTTCCTCTAGACGTATTCAGTGAAGGGCAGTCAGAATTATCGACGACCAGGCTCTTTCCGACAAGATTGATCCTTTGTCATTGCGTAGAGATGTAGAACCCGCTATGTGTCTTCTATCGCATCTACAATGAGGAGTGTTCCGAGGAGTTCGGCCTTAATCCAGCTGCAAATGTTCACTATCGTACATCACGCCAGAACTCCAAATTTCACCCACATCACTTGGATGGATTTTATCCTACCACAGTGCGCTTCTCACGCCACTTCCTACCGCGCGTAGTAAAACTATGGAATCAGCTACCAACGATGGTGTTTCCGAACGAATACAACCGGCAACGCTGTGATACCTCGTCTGTCGCAGATGTCCATGGGCGGCGGTAATTACTTACCATCAGGTGAGCTGTCTGCTCGTTCGTTTGCCATAATGTAAAAAAAAAGAGTTTAATGACTTTATTAATAACACAAGGCTTCTGTATTTTGTCTGTGAATAACTTAAAAACTAGACCTGATATGAAAATTCAGGAAATGTAGGCGTATCGCGTTTTTTTATGCTAGAGGCAACAAACGATCAAGCGAGTCACCTGATGGAAAGCAATCAACGCCGCCCATGAACACCCGCGAAATCAGAGAGATCGCTAATATGTATTGCCGGCCTTTTTAAAAAAGAGTACGCTCTTCTCTTGAAGATCCCTAAGTCGTAGCCGTCGGGAAATACTCTCGCAGCCAAACCGTTGCACAGAATTGAGGTACGTTTATTTAGTTGTAAAAAAATACTATTTCTGTATTTATTCATAAATAAAAGGTTGATTTTGGTTGTCTTCTGTAATATATTATTATATAAATTAAAATAAATATTTCAAAACATCACATACATTGACCTGACTCCGAGATAGGTAGCTCAAGCACCTGTGTTACGGATATGAGAACCAACAGCGGGATTACAATTTTTTTTTTTTTTTTTTGCATAAATTTAATACTTTTCTTTTAAATTAATTTATACAACATCACACACATTTCCAGGTCCCAAACTAAGGTTTTCTCTTGTAATAGTGTAACCAGAAACAACGAAGGTACTACAAATACTCAGACCCTACACAAATATCTGTTTCATCCACAAACATTTGTATTGATTCGGGAATAGAATCCGCAACCCCTGCGCCTCAACCGACGCACAAACCACTGCGCTAAACGGGTCGTCGATTTCAGGTATAACTATAGTGTTATAGACTATTTCCACTTTACAGTAATAGAACAGATAAAACTGACATATTCGCCGCCCAGCGTAGCGTTATTGAATATGTCACTAGTATTGTATTTCATTTATGCCACACAGCCCTGCTAATTCCATAACGGGCGCTGTGATAAGCAGAGCGCTTCAATTAAATCTGTGACATGACGTACTGCTGGCACCAGCTCTATCTCGTTACGTAACCGATGCGGCCATGCGTTGCTACTGTCATATGTCTTTAATATGAATAGTGTAAGCTAACTAGGTGTTTAAATATTTCAGGGTCTTACCAGATAAATAGGGGCCCAATTCTCGTGCAAAGAATTCGAAAGAAAGATTTCCATACATTTGTCCATATAAATCATCATCATCATCATCATCAGCAACCCACACTCGTCCACTGCTGGACATAGGTCTCCCCTAATGCACGCCACTGCTTCCTATTTTCGGCCACTCTCATCCAGCCCACACCAGCCAGCCTTCGAATGTCATCATCCCATCATGTCGCAGGGCGTCCTACACTACGCTTACCGAGTCGCGGTCTCCACTCAAGGACTTTACGGCTCCAACGGCTGTCAGTTCTGCGGCTAATATGACCAGCCCACTGCCACTTCAGTTTGCTATGTCGGTGACTCTGGTTCTCTGTCGGATTACATCATTTCTGAGATACTCCGAGCATAGCCCGTTCCATAGCTCTTTGAGCGACCATATAAATGTCGAAGTCAAATTCTTTTTTTATGTGAGGCAGACCAGCAGACGGATCACGTGATGGTAAACAATTGCCACGGCCCAGGAACACCCGCGACACCAGTGGAGTTTAAACCTGCCTTTCACCCGATTGGGCATCCGGTACCCCCACTAACAGCACAGTGTTACTTCACGCCGGTTTTCTGTGAGGCCGTGGTATCACTCCGGTCGAGGCGGAAATTCATGCCGAAATGTGGCTCCCGGGAGTTTAGCTCCTGAAGTCGAAATGGAGATTTATAAATAGATGAATGTGTCCAGGGCGAATTTTATCAACTTAAGAAGAAACTGCGTGCACGGCTGCGGCCGGCCTGGCGTCACCAGCGGAGGGGTGAGCGGGCGCGGGGCAGGCACCCAGCGCTGGCCGACCACACTCCACGATTAAGCGGCTTGCAGACACTCGCATTTGTTTATTTAGATTCATTTGTTTCTATAAGATCATGAGATCTTATCAATACAACCATTTACACCTACAGTCCGCTTTTAATTATTAATCTTCTGAGAACGTCATGGTCCTTTTACCGTGAAGAAATACCAAGATTTTTGAAGAGACAAGAGAAGATCGTTACTACGCCAAATTTGAATACGACGACGAGCTGTCTACCGCTAACGGATAACACTCAACGGAATCATTGTATGTATGTATTATAAGTATGTATTTAAAAAAAAAAGTATTATATGTATATATTTGTAATCCCACTGTTGATTCTGATATCCGTAACACAGGTGCTTGAGCTACCTATCTCAGAGTCAGATCAATGTATGTGATGTTGTGAAAGCATTGCAGTGCAGTGCAGTTTATTGAGTCATTTGTGGATCGGTTAAGGACCTCTGAGAGTTCGTTCCAATTATTTCCTTTTCCTACTGTCCTAAATTAAAAACAAAAAAGGGATTTTAATTATAGTTCAAAATCCTTCTATTGCCTACTTCGCCTCTATTTCTAAGCAGTTTGCTAGTATTCATAATCAAATATTACACTTTGTTGTTTAGATATATGCATTACTGCTACTGCTCATCATCACCAACAGCTACATTTTCTTTTGGTAGTTAATTTATCATACGATTACCTACAACTGATATAGTAGCAGGAAAGACGCTTCAATTAAACCAGCATTACGACATTCATTCGACGCTTATTGCTTCAACTTCGTAACGTAGGTACCTATATTGTATACACATGTTTGGAGCCTACTAAGGTATCAAATTATAACAAGAATATGAGAATCCCGGTCACATATAAATAAAATTCACGGGTTTCTATTCAATTTTCCTGTTGATTAAATGGTTGCTTGAGTTACGTGTGGGAGTTTGAGATATCTCAATTATTTTTAGTACTTACAAGCGTTATTAGATCGTTGCCAACCGAATCTTACATTTGGAAACATTTTTAGGATCTTATTGGACTGCTGAGTAAGTACAATCGAGCACGTAACACTTCACTATACCGTTTTCGAACTATTAAAATTCAAACAAAACATTTTCGAAAAATGGATTGTTTACCCAATCCGCGCATTCGCAATACTCACAGTCGAAAGCCGAGACACAAAATATATAGACATTTTATGGCCCAGGTCTGTAGCAGCGTCCAGCATTGGTGGCAGATAGATAGAGAGATAGTTATACTTTATTGTACAAAAAAAAAATACAACTTTAAAATCTAGGCATTACAGAAACTTAATTGTACAATTTCGGCGGTCTTATCGCTGGAAACGATTTCTACCAGACAACCTTCAGGCAAAGGACATTTGATAGTAGAGGAGGGGTAGGTGGTGCAATATTGAAAAAGGGAAACAAAAGTGAACTGTTATATATATATATTAAAATATTTATAATGCTAATACATAAATAAACACAATATTATATACTAATAAATAAATATGTTATGCTTGGATAAAATAATATAAAGGACTAGATATACATTCATATAAATTTGGATCTTAGACGGACCATCGACTACTACCGATGACTGGACCTGTAAAGACTTAAAGGGATTGCTATTTATTTATTTAAGAGGTGAGTTTTGACTCGGGCTTTAAAAATCGTTAATGATGGAGACTGTCTTATTGATAGGGGTAGGGAGTTCCATAGACGGATGCAGTGCATTCACTGTGCCCGCGTCAATCGTCAACATTTTTTATGAGAAAGGGAGGCAAACGAGCAAGCGAGTCACCTGATGGTAAGTGATCACCGCCGCCCATGGACATCAGCCACACCAGAAGGAGTGGAGATGCGTTGCCGGTCTTTTAGCAAGGTATAGGCGAAGGTATGGCATGTTAATTGTTAGAGACGAGAAAGGCATGCTACGATTATACTGCATCTTGGTCTTACAGTATAGTCTGCTTTAATTTGCGCAGTAAAATATGCTTATGGCGTAGCAATAAATATATACCTATGCGGATAAAGAATGGGATCAGAAATGGCGGCGTATCTATTCACTTCTCGCTTGCACACTATTTGCGCCTATACTCGCACTCGTGGGTGTGCGAGCTAGAAGTGAATAGATGCGCCGCCATTTCTGATCCCATTCTTTATCCGCACAGGTTGTACATATTTTTTCAATGGAAATAAAAACTACCTTGTAAATATAATGAATAAAGCACGTTCACTAATAAGAATATAACCTCGTTTAAATATAAAACTTATTGTTCCGCCTTAAGAGTCGAGATGTTTATATTTCATTACAGGCGACTGTACTTACTGTCGCAACGTAATGAGGTCATTAAAATATAAATTTAGTTATTCGTTTTGTAGAAACCTCTTGTAGTAAGAAAAATGATTTCGTTTTCTAGTTTGAATTAAAAACAATTATTTAAGTACCTATCATTTTAGTACTTAGTGTGTGGGAGGAGAGAAAAGACTATAGAATACTTTATATTAGTAACATATTTTTAATTTTGAGTTAAAACAGCGAATAAACATGTACAGTAATTTCGCTTTTCAATGTCGTAACAAGAATCATGATAATCATCAATTATTTGTAGTTTGTAATTACTGCGAGCTGCGAGTCATCAAGCGCGACACGATCGTACGTAACTGATGAACTTCCACTATTTTGTATTCATCAATAATGATGTCAAAATGTCCAATGTAGCTTATTCTTTCCAGTAATAATTTCTAAAGCATTTACTAGTAGTCTACAGATCATCCCTTAGAAAATAATAGCAGGCTATTTGACAGTATAAAAATTAAGATTTATTTATAGTCATCCGTGTAATATATAGCTTTAAAATGGAATAAACAATAAAACACATAAAAAATATTGAATATTTTCACCAAAAAATCCAAAATAAAATTAATTTGTTTTGTGCGTTGATCCACGTGACCATAAACGGGTTTGATTTTCTTTACTGTGACGTCAGCCTTTTGTAAGCAAAACAAGTGACAGACACGACGCCATTGTGTTCTACGAGTATCAAAATTCAAAATTCAAAAGTTCTTTATTTGCATAGGCTTATATACAGCTCTTACAAATCGTCATACATGAAAAAAAAATATAAATTATAGCTATGTATATTATACATGTAATTAAACATATATGTCGATACAAAAAATATACTAAGATATTAATAAATATAATGTGATTCTACCACCGGAATCGGAAAGTTGATTCTGACGAGAAGATCCGGCAAGAAACTCGCCAGTTACTCTTTTTAATCACCAAATTTTTTTAAGTACAGTATCATGGGTGTAGGCGAATCTATGCGGGACGCTAATAATCTATCAAATGTATCGTGTGCTATCAAATTTCCTACTTGTTTTGACGTCACTCGAATGATTCGACGCCATATTGCTGAATAAAGCGTTTTTGACAGATTATATAATCCTTATATTTTATAATGATATTCTAAGCGAAATATTCATAATAAATGAAAATAAATATTAATTTTAGGGTTCCTATACATAAAAAATATGAGAAGGTTTTTCAAAACAAGTCAAATAGTCTATTACAAGACAAAACACATACTCAAAGACATTTATCAGAAGAATAAGCCCCGTATCGATGAACCTTAACCGAGAATAAATCTATGATATAACGCTCTCATATCATACGAACTCGTAGCATTAGTTAAACCATAGATTTAGTCCCGGGACGTACTCGTACAATATTTTATACTCAATAAAAACGACTCTGTGATATCATTAAGTACGACACAAAAATGTTTCTTTATTTTTTATTATGTCATAGGTGGCAGACGAGCAGACGGATCACCTGATGTTAAGCAATTGCCGCCGCCAATGAACATCCGTGACACCAGTACGCCGTCCGACTTTTAAACCCCCCTTTCCCCCGGATTGGGTACCCTCACTCACGCAGCAAAATACGGCAAAATGCTGCTTCACACCGGATTTACTGTGAGGCCGTGCTATCACTGCGGTCGAGCCGGTCCATTCGTGTCCGAACCGTGGCTCTCTCACGGTTAGCTCTCCCATAGATCTTTATCATGGAAATCTACTCTAAGACGTTAAGAATGAAGTAAGATTGGTAGAATAAATGCGTACTTAAAAAAGCTTTCTACGAAGATTGTCAAACAAATAATGGCCGCATTTCTATTTCAATCTAGGGTCACCTCCAAGTCCTTATATTATCACAAGTAGCGGCAAAAAGATACCGTCTTTAAAATCCATTGCTAGCCGAACAGCTCAACGTAAGCCGTCTTGATGAAGTAGGTATTGATCGCTGTCGGTTCCCTGTAACTCACGACTTGGCATCCAAAGGGGCAATATATCTTGTTTCCTATTGATATAGGGCTGTGCGGAACCATTAGTTCATCCGCCCAGCCTACATTACTCGGGTGACGTACAGCGAATGAAATCGAGAACAGATTTGATAATCCTATTGAAAGCTTTGATAAAGGACAATGGTATGTTGTTTACTCATAAAGACAAAACTTGTACATTGGACTGTCGGTCTTCCTGTTATAATAAGTGAGGGAGTGATTATTAATTACATGAAATAAGCAAACACTTGTGCTTAGACAATTCTTACTAAGAATTTATTATTTTTATCATTAGATAGATACTCTTTATTGCATAATATACAAAACTTAACAGCTAGGCATACAGAGATATAATGAAAAATTTAGGTGGTCTTATGCCAGATGCTGGGAGCCATCTCTACCAGACAACCTTCTAAGTACTTAAAGGACATTAGCTAGAAGATCGGACATTAGTTACTTAAGATTTCAATAAAAAAGTATGCGGTATTGTATGGTAGTAAGAATATTGTTTTATTATTTCACACTGCTTAATTACAATTTTAATGTATCAAATGTTGGGCTCGCCTCATTAACGGGTCGATCAAATTTATTAACTTTTTAATAGATTACCAATAATTCCTGGTATGACTATTCTGAAGTTTTAGAAGACAAGAAGCAACTCTCTCTCCAAAACATGTTACCATTTTTTTAAAGGACAAGCAGGGGATTCAAAAATTACTACAATGATAGATTTATTTATTTAATGGACAACATTTCAAAATTGCTAAGCTCTGAAACAAAAAATACCAATTCTTTGTTTACTTTTCCGCTGCTCGAATATATATTTATTAATTTTTTATATTGCTTATTTACTGAGAACAAAATTAAAAAACTAAAAAACGTCAACTAAACTAAACTAAACTAAATGACGTCGTCGGACGGCAGAATGTAAAATATTTCTTTGCTAAGCGCATTATAGTTTTAAATTTAGGAAATGCCAAACCCATGACATGTAACTGTAAAAAAAAAGACAACTTGTCAACGTTGAATGTATGAATGACGTTGACAATGTTGACACTAGTATTATTTACCTTTGACAGTAGTACCTTTTTTTTATTAAAACAATGATAAGCAAAGGAATATCGCTGTATTCAGCCGTCCGATGACGTCATTTGGCGCTTACGTCTATTTAGAATATAAAGAATTTCAATAATTATTTTATGCATGAAAATGACCAAATTTTGAAAAAAGAAAAAATATGGGTCTGTTAATTTTATGTCTATTTTCATATAAAAAACAATATGGACATGTTAAAAATATGAAATGTTGTCCATTAAAGTGTTAGTTCAACCTTGGAAAGTATATCGCGGTATTTGATCGATATTGCATTCGGGAAAAGTGTATGATCTTTATCAGTATATTTTCAAATATACATATCAGTGCCAGGAAGTTGGTGGAAGAACTAACATCTTCAAATAAAATATATACTACTAAGTTTTTTCTTTTCCCTATTGCCAGGTGTCTACTGGGACATCTTTGTTATTTCACCGCTCCATTGAACCAGAAACTATTAAAGGAAGAAGTGTTTTCGAACTTTTGTGAGATTTATTGTTCTTTTACGAGCTCAACCTAGTATTTTGTCCTGATTCACTTGACATTTCACTATCTTTGATATCTCAAAAATCAGTGAAATTTGGTATCATCTAATTTTACGCTTAGCAGAAATCAAATTTCAATTAATATCAATCAAGTAATGTGATCTTATAATTTAACGTCTACAAAGTTTTGCCTATAACATTCATTAGATCCAGAAAATGAGACCAAAATATTAATCTGAAAATTTATTTTATACGAGCAAGATAGGCGATGTTGAGCCAGAGAAACTTATTTATTACCATTGTTTAATGTTGGTCGTGAATTCGTGATTCAACATTTATCGTCAAAATAGTTTGAGTATAAATATACAAATAGTTAAAATCCTTTCGACGGTTCAATCTTTAATATACGATTTTAAACTTTTGCGTTGCATTATACTTAAATTCATAAAGTATTACAATGTAATTGTTTATTTTCTTCGCGTTTAGCCCCGATAAATGAATATTATTTTATACGTTTTGCGACTATAATTTACTAAAAGCCTACATACATGCTTAATCAAATCAGACTACTCTATAAAAAGTACATATAACCTTTTGGTATCAGTGATAAAGCAATCAATCATCCCCTGTTTTTCTTTCCTTAAGGTTGAAATTTTCTAAATATATATGGGATCAACTTTGGGGTACCCTTTCGAATATAAAAATTAATATCCAAATCAGACTACATAAAATTTAAAAGCGTCGGTTTGATTACATACTCCATTTGTTTTCGGGTCGGTTAAAAAGTCGCCCTTACCTATGTTTTATTCTAAAAATCAAATAGAATATGGAACCCACTCAAAATATCATGTAAAAAACTAGCCAAGTCTCGATGGTACTGCTTAATGCTCTTTAAATAGTACCTAATGAAGTCTCTTAGCAAGGCCTAGCCCAGCCTAAGCTTCTTTACTGCGATTTATTTATGATTATAGTGAGATTTTATGTGAGTGGCCGTTAAATATTTACTTGTTTCTACTATCCACCAATTCCTCAAATGAAAATACGCCGACATGGTTAAAGAAAAGATGATGCGCCAGTGTTTGCTTCGCGCCCGACTTGACGGATAAACTGCCGTGCCCCTAGATCATTTTGAAAGTGCTTGCAATATTGCAACCTTCAAATTTAGCTGATGTATACCTCGAGTTATTAGAGACTTTATTAGCAAGTTCTGAAACAGTGGCGAAAACGAAATTATGCCGGACCTAATTATGGCCGCGTTGCAGCTGATTGCTCCATTCACCGTGCACACTGTTCTGGTGGCAATAAAGCTAATAACGCGGCGGCAACATTCCGCTTCGGGCTGTATCTCTGCCGTGGCGTAGCATTGGTGGCATGCCGGACGTTTCCGCATCGCATGCTTCTTTCCGCATCGAGTGATGGGAAACACTAAATATGTGATGGCTGTTGCAGTAGGTATAGGTACTGTAGAGGGTTTTTTTTGCACCATTATACTTTTAGGGAACATTTTTCTTTGAAACAATACACCGTTTTTTTCACAAAAACAATAAACCGTTTTTTAAGTGTCTTACTCCCTTATCAAGGGCATTATACTGGTGATAACAAACATTTTCTCCAAAGGAACATAGGGTCTAATCTCAAAAAAAAGATTGCCTTCTCATACAATTTCCACCAATCAGCTGATTACTTTTGTATAGGAAGGTGTTTTTTTCTGAGATAAGACCCTATGATCCTTGAGGGAAAATGTTTTTTTTTTCATCAGTATAATGCCCTCGATAAAAGAGTAAGACGGTTAAAAAGCACAGTGTATTTGCATTTATCTAGCCGTTCAACAGTGTGCAGTAACGATGAGCGATAGTAGCTCAGTAACTCAGTACGCACCTTCCATACCGGGGGATCGGATTCGAATCCGAGCATGTCGAATCGATGCGTATTCCTACTGTTAGGTCGGCGGTGAAGGAAAACATCGTGAGAAAACCTGAACGTTTCGGATAGTTTTGGAAACGTGTAACCATAATTCAGTTGGTCTGGTTCCCCTGTTAAAGTGCTGGCTCCTGGAATCCAGAACGATAATTTTGGATGCAGCTGGAAATTATACGCTAAGATGAGAAGAGGCATTTAGCTAGCCGGTCATCAGCCGTGCAGTAAGCCCAGTTAAGGTTACCACATTTATTTTAAAAATATATTTTAGTCTTTTGTTTTTTTTTATTATAGAGGCACAGTATATTGGCTCTGCTCAGCCTGATAAGAGGTAAGCAAGAGAAGAGCCCAACTTACAATTACAACGGATGCGATGTCAAGGCATCACCTCCGTTGGCACCGCCATACTAGCCCGCGAGATGCTTCTTAACGCTTCGTTTTGTAGTAAGGGAGTAATACATGCGCCGGCAACGAGTTAACATCGGAGTTTTGAAATTGGCTGTAACTCTACACATTAATAGCTAAACCTTTAAGTTTAGTGCGACATGTCTTGTTTGTTTGATATGGTGGAAATCGGAGCTGCGCTTATCAACCAAAAGTCCTCACACGTACTCTGGTACTTCCAAAGTAGATAAGTCCCGAGAAAGCTCGTATTGGCGTATATTCAAGAAGAGCGATCAACTTTCGTATCTATAAACGATGTTATACTGGTTTTAGTTTCCTCCCTACAGACATATTGGGTTTGCGTAGATTGAACAGCTGTTCCCAAAGTGGCGTAGGATTACGCATGATGAAATGAATTAGTTTGCAGATAACATTGTCGAAATACTATAGACGTGAAATTGTTTGTATATGAATTCAAATTCATTTGTAGGATTGAGCATTAGAGTGTTTAAAAAGTTACGTCAAAATATCATTGATTTACCTGTACATAAGTTTAAGTTGCATGTAAAAAACTCCCTAATGCAGAAAGGCTACTATAAAGTAGATGATTATTTGAATGATAAGGATTCTTGGACATGTTGATCTCTTCGCCTTTCCCCTAATGTATAATTCATTTCATAATTTTTCTTTGACGATTTACCTAAACGATATTGATTATAAGCATTGTATATCATACTGTCACTGTAATCATAATTTGTATAAGAATGAATATTGTAATTACCATATTATTTGAAAAGAGTAACTACTGAGTTTCTTGCTGATTCTTCTCGGTAGAAATTGACATTCCGAATCAGCGGTAGATTACATAATATTTGACATTCATAAATGTTCTGTATGGACTTAAATTGAATAAAGACATTTTTGATTTTGTATTTGTGAGTAATGGACTTCAGTAAATAACACACTTAAAACTTTCAATTTTTTCAAAATTTTTTGAGTGTGTTATTTACTTAAGAATAAATTGCAAAAGATTGCTAAAAATTTCAACTAATGGACATCAGTCACTTTTCAAACGGAAGTATCGTAGTTTTTACCATGGGAGAGTCACGTTTTGGCATGAATAGGCCGGCTCGTCCGGAGTGATACCACGCCCTCACCCAGAAAACCGGTGTGAAGTATCACTGCGCTGTATTTCGCTGCGAGAGTGGTGGTACCGGACGTCCATTCCGGGGGAAAGGGGGATTAAAAGGTTAGCAGCGCACTTGTGACTCCACTGGTGTCGGGGGGTCCATGGGCGGTGGCAATTGCTTACCATCAGGTGATCCGTCTGCTCGTCTGCCACATATCCAATAAAAAATAGTTTGATTATGATTTTCCAAATCTATGTCTGTATTATTCTACTATTACTAGCTTCATCATCATCATCATCATCAGCCCATTTAAGTCCCCACTGCTGGGGCACGAGCCTCCCTCAATCACATGAGGGGTAATTGCCATACTCACCACGCTTGGCAGACGGGTTGGCGAGGGTTTTGATATAAATGCAGAGTTTTCCTTCTCTGGGTGCTGATGATCATGCCAGCAACTTTACTAGCTTAACCTTTAGCTTTTTTATTACTAGCTTAACCATTAGGTAAACTAAATTGCTGAGCTATCGCCATTCTGTATCATTGTGATTGTGACACACAAAGTAATAATACGTGGGCAAACAAATATGTACCCATTCTGGAATTTTTGTTTTAATTTTGTAATTTTGACTCCCTCGTTGGCGCAGTGGGTACTGCGTCGCACTTTAAAGCGACGACTGCGCTTGGGGTCGCGGGTTCAATCTCAGGGTCGGGCCAAAAACTGCAACTGAGTTTTTCTGTTAAGAAATTCTTAGTGTCAGCCCGGAGTCTGGAAGTTAGCGATCTTGTACCCCGGTGCTGTTGGTCCTGCGCCCGTCCCTCTCCGGTCGTGTCACAGTGGTGTCCCATCGGAATATGAGGGTAAGGGAATAGAAAGTGCAGTTTTGTTTGCGCACACACTTGTGCACTATAATATAAGTATCCTGCGTAAGTAGCTGATCGTTAAGATTGGTCGCCTTAGCCGAAATCGGTTGGAGGATTATTATTAAATTTTGTATTATTTTTGCATGCCCTTTTTTCTTTGGTGGTGGTGGCTGATGGTGGGGCCCCAGCCCCACACACCAGCGGTACGGTTTCAGAAATACTGCCTTCATCAGATCGAAACACCAATAACGTTCTCTTTAATTATTTAGGCAGATTTTCCCTATTTCACTACATAAAGCAAGTACAAATTTTTACTCGGGTTTAGTGTGTATAATTATTTATACACACTTTATATAAACCTGTTTAAATTGAAATTCAGTAGCAAACAATCCTTTGAGGATGGGTAATTCTCTGTTCAGTAGGTAATTGAAACACATCGGCAAAGTTTCCGCACCGTACCAAATACCGTATATATGCTAAGGTACCTACCTATCTAAAGACCTAATGGATACACATAACGATGTGTGTGTTACTTAAAAAATGAAGTCCTGAGGGCACTCGGTAATGAAATCGAATTAGGCCCGATTCGACCAAATTTTATCTATGGGTGTTATACCAAAATCATATTGTTATTTTTTTATCGTTTACATCCTGAAAACCTTTTAAATAATAATAATATCCTCCAACCGAATACGGTTACGGAGGCCGATCTCAACGATCAGCCACGTATGCAGGATATATTATAGTGCTCGAGTGTGTGCGCAAGCACAAGTGCACTCTCTATTCCTTTACTCCTATGTGACACTAACTGTGACACGACCGGAGAGGGATCGAGCGCAGGACCAACAGTCACGAGTTTTAATTTGGGACCCATTTACGTTAAATGTCGTTAGAACATTCATAATGCAATAAGGTCGATACTTTATTGCAATAATAATTAATGACAAGTTAAGACATAAAATGTCTTATCTAATCGACCCTTGACAAGATAAGCTCTTTGCAAAAAGCTATCATTACGATTTTCTAATGAGGCGTTTTTCAAGAAAAAGGAAATAGTTCAAAAACACTTACTAGATGGCGTGAAAGTCACAAAAATTTAACTGTCATATCAATGAGTGTAGTTGCGTTCTCGATTACCTGATTTAAAGAAAAAATTGTTTGTTAATTAAAGCCGTGGTATTATAAAATAGATTATATTGTTACACTTTGAATAAACGTTCTTTTTAGGAATAAACGTACGTACTTTGCAGGTATTCGTTTAAGTAAAAATCCGACTATAGTACGTATCTATAACCTTCTTGGTACGTAGTCAACGGAATTGACATTAGCAGAACTATTTTTGCCTGCTAAGCGCCATCTATTGAATTATTATTTTATTAGCTTTTATTATGTTTTTATTACGAACGTATGTTATGAAGCTGTAGCTCTAGAGCCCGGAGTATGCTTGGACCATAATTCAGGGTTTAGGGAATCTGATAATTACATGAAGCGACTGCCATCTGACCTTCGCAACCCTTTTAACAGGGGAGTCAAATCAACTGGGTCGATTACACGTTTCTGAAACTATCCGAAACGTGCAGTTTTTCACACGATGTTTTCCCTCACCGCCGCTTTTTTTCGAGATGATACATTTTGATTTAATGTACCTAAAGGATACTCTTATTCAGTATACTTAACAAACACTTTTTTTTTGTGAGTGTGTGTGTGTGCGTGTGTGCGTGTGTGCGTGAGTGCGTGTGTGCGTGTGTGCGTGTGTGCGCGTGTGCGCGTGTGCGCGTGTGCGCGTGTGCGCGTTTGCGCGTGTGTGCGTGTGTGCGTGTGTGCGTGTGTGCGTGTGTGCGTGTGTGCGTGTGTGCGTGTGTGCGTGTGTGCGTGTGTGCGTGTGTGCGTGTGAGCGTGTGTGCGTGTGCGTGCGCGTGCGCGTGCGCGTGTGCGTGTGCGTGCGCGTGCGTGCGTGCGTGTGTGTGTGTGTGTGTGTGTGTGTGTGTGTGTGTGTGTGTGTGTGTGTGTGTGTGTGTGTGTGTGGACTGCATCGGTGCCACAATGGTTAGTGGGTCGCACTTTAAAGCGACGGCTGCGCTTGGGGTCCCGGGTTTGATCCCCGGGTCGGGCCAAAATTTGTTCCTGAGTGTTTCTGTTAAGAAATTTTCAGTGTCAGCCCGGAGTCTGGAAGTAGGCGGTCTTGTACCCCCGTGCCTCGGAAAGCACGTTAAGCCGTTGGTCCAGCGCCTGATCCCTCTTCGGTTGAGTCATGGTGGTGTCCCATCAAAATATGAGGGTAAGGGAATAGAGAGTGCACTTGTGTCTTCGCAAACACTTGTGCACTATAATATGTCCTGCGTCGATGGCCGATCTCTGAGATTAGCGGCCATGACCGAAATATCGGTTTGGAGGACATTATTATTATTATTTGTGATAGGTGGCAGACGAGCAGACGGATCACCTAATTGTCAAGCGCTTGCCAATGCCCATAGACACTCGCAACACCAGTGGAGTCATAAGTGAGCTGCCAATCTTAATTCCCCCTTATACAAATTTATAAAATTATTCAAGGTACATATACTCGTACCTAATTATATTATTTTAACAATGCAGAGATGATATGATATATTTAATTGATACTCCCTTACATATTTTATGTTTGAATGATAAATTATTGCTTATTCTATGAAAATGGACATTCAACAGTTGAAATTACTGAAAATGTATGTTAAAACCCTTATTTGCATTTACCTTTTTTATGTGATAAGTGGCAGACGAGCAGACGGATCACCTGATGGTAAGCGACTGCCGCCGCCCATGGACACCCGCGATACCAGTAGAGTCATAAGTGCACTGTTAACCTTTAAACTCCCCTTCCCCCGAATGGCACCTCCGGTACCCTCACTCTCGCAGCGAAACAGCAAAATGCTCCTTCACGCCGATTTTCTGTGAAGCCGTGGTATCACTCTGGACGAGCAGGCCCATTCATGCCGGAGCGTGGCTGTTCCACGGTGTAATTAGATTTGTTTTTAGGAACATTAATTGTTCCAAAGACGAATAAAATAATTTGGATTGGTATCAATTTTAAAAAGGGTGGAATTTAAACGTACAAATCAAAACGTACAGATCATAAATCATTAATTCTAGGTTTGGTACGCTCGCTATTTGTTTCACAACTATCGTAACCGTATGACACTGACTGCGCGGCTGATCCACTAGTTTAAAGTAGCTCAGCGGGCAATGGAGCGTGCTATGCTTGGAGTCTCTCTGGCGGATAAAATACGTAACGAGGTTATTCGTCAGAGAACTAAAGTCATGGACTTTGCACGCAAGATCAGCACGCTGAAGTTGAGATGGGCCGGTCATGTTTCTAGACGAAGATGAGAGATGGAGTTGACACGTACTGGAGTAGAGCGGTCGCCACGCGGGGAAACGTAGTGTTGGACGCCCTACGGCGCGATGGACTGACGATTTGAAAAAGATGGCAGGTGTGAGCTGGATGATACCACTCAGGCCCGGGTTGGTTGGCGCTCTTTGTGGGAAGCCTACGTTCAGCAGTGGACGGCGTTACGCTGATTGATAACCATATGTGTTTCAACTACTTAGGTACATCAGTTGATGTAAAGTTGTTACAACTTGATGTAAATCTAGCTTTTAGCCAGACTTGTTCGCAGAAACTAAGCATGCATATCTCTTTGATTTGTATAACCTGTGGTTTTGCAAAAAAAAATCACATACATCATACAAACTAAACTTATAACTAAGGGGCTAAACGTTATAGGTCCGACTGAAAGCGTCTATCTCTTGAAGAGAGATTTTAATTTTGTTCTAGTGACAACCACTTATCCCCCAGCTGAGAAAACAGACGATTCGATATAAATTATTCTTTGTTATAAAATCATATTGTCGCAGTTTATCTTCTGTCCTAAATCTAATTTTAAAGCAGAATTGGATCCACGGAAAAGGTCAAATTCTATTCATTAGGATCAAATTAATAACCTTAAATTTTCAGAGGAGATTATTTATAGTAGTCCATTTGGGTTTTCCAACATAATGACTTATCATGAAACGAATCCTATTTTTAGGTAGGCATTTCGAAAATAGTACGTACGACTTTTAATGAAGGATCTTATAGAGATATATTAACAGATTTCTGTTAATTTTATAAACATTCTGCCCTAACGGCCGTCTTTTTTCCTCGCTATGTGCCTTGCCCATTGCCACTTGAGACATGCAATCCTTTGGGCTATGTCTGTGACCTTAGTTCTCCTGCGGATCTCATCGTTTCTGATACGATCACGCAAGGAGACTCCGAGCATAGCCCTCTCTATTATTCTCTGGGTGACTTTAGCCTCCTTAATCGACACTTTGTAAGCGGCCACGTGTCGTTTCCGTATGTCATCACTTGCAACACACACGCATTAAAGACGTTCGTCTTGAGACACTGCGGTAGATGGGCCGAATATATGCTGCGTAGCTTCCCGAACGCTGCCCAGCCGAGTTGGATCCGTCGATCGACCTCTTTCTGGAAGTTGGATTTACCAAACTGCACTTTCTGTCCGAGGTATATTTACTCGTCCACAACTTCCAGTGTAGAGCTTCCAACCTGTACAAGAGTGGGTACGACATGAGAATTTGACATAATTCTCGTCTTGTCTATGTTCATTTTCAGAGCTACTTGTTGGGAGACTCTACTGTGGTCGTCGTGCATTGTATCTAAGTCTTCCAAGGTCTCGGCCATGGCTACGATATTGTCTGCGAATCAAAGGTGCGACATGAACTCACCATTTATATTGATACCAAGTCCATCCCAGTCCAGAAGTTTAAACACGTCCTCCAACAAAGTGGTGAACAGTTTCGGTGATATAACGTCGCCCTGTCTCACACCTCGCTGGAGAGATATGGGTTTTGATTCCCGGTCCTGAAGACTGACTGACATTGTGGCGTTTTCGTACAATGACTGCAACACTTATATGTATTGGTAGTCTATTCGGCACCTTTACTGTAGCACGGCCCAGGTCTCGTCAGAATCGAAGGCTTTCTCATAGTCCACGAACGCTAAGCATAATGTCAGATTATACTTTTTGGTCTTTTGTATATCTTGCCGCAGCGTATGTATGTGGGCTATGGCGCTAAAGCCTTTTCTGAATCTGGCTTATTCGGATGGCTGGAAGTCGACAAACTTGCGTACGAGACGATTCGTCATAACTATCGAAAACAGCTTATATTATATGTGACCCAGCAACGTGATAGGCCTGTAACTCTTCAAATGGGATTTATCACCCTTTTAGAAGAAAAGCACTCACCACGCCAGAGTGCCACGCTTTGGGTGTATTTCTCTCGATGATGATGAAGTTGAAAAGCCTCTAAAGGGCATATGGTGTAAGCCTTAATCAATGCTAATTAGCAATTAGTTTGCATAATACTTGTGCGCTCACGTGTGACGGCTTATCTCATTAGGTATTAATTGGCACCTAATAGTGAGCCGAGAGGTATTATAATAGTCCTCTGCCGATCGAGATCTCTCTTGAGTGTGGAAGGACCACTTGTAGCTGGTGAATTAGTGGGGAGGTAGGGCTGTCAAGGCGATGATAGCTCAGTAAATAAGAATAAAATAAACAAATAAATAATAAAAAAATATTTCACTACATCACATACATTGATCTGACTCCGAGATAGGTAGCTCAAGCACCTGTGTTACGGATATCAGAACCAACAGCAGAATTACAAATATATACATATAATACTTTTCTTTTGTAAATACATACTTATAATAAATAGAAAACACCCAGAACAAACAGACATGTTCATGCACACAAATGTTTGTACTGTGCGGGGACCGAACCCGCAACCCTTGCACCAGAGGCAGCGTTCACTACAACTGATCCAAATGGGCCGAATGCGCCAAATTAATTACTTAAGTACGATGATGAAATGCCTCATGGTTCAAATCCGAGCATGCATTTCTGGATTTTTCATTTCTATTATGTGCGTATTTCTACCATAAGCTCGGCGATAAGGTAAAACATCGTGAAGGAACCTGCTCGTTTCGGATAGTAACTTTGGATAGGTGCTGGATGTGTAACCATGGTCAAGTTGGTTTGTCTAACTATGGACTAATTATATAATTAGTCTATGGTCTAACTAAGGGTTGTCCGACGGCAGTTACTTCTTTGTAATTACCAAATTACGAATCCTGGATTATTGGTGTTTATCATATTTGAATGAGACCATCATGCGATCCGTCTGCTCTTCTGCCACCTATCACACAAATGAGAGAGTGAAACTTAGTCCTGAGTGGAAATCATACCCACGAACTTTTACATGCGTGCATCCAACTCTCACTGGACAGTTTTTTATAGTTTTGATGACCATAATTTCCAAAATGTTGACTTATAAACGAGAATGTAAAACTAAATCTGACCGCGGAAGAGCCACACTACGGCATAAATAGGCCGGCTCGACCGGACTGATACCACGGCCTCACAGAAAACTGGAGTGAAGCAACAATGTGTGAATTCGCTGAGTGATTGAGGGCACCGGACGCGGAGGCTCAATCCGGGGTAAAGGGAGATTTAAAGGTTGGTAGCGCACTTATAACTCCACTGGTGTCGCGGGTGTCTATTGGCGTTGGTAATCGCTTACCATCAGGTGATCCGTCTGCTCGTTGGCCATCTATCACATGAAAAAATCTTGTCAGAGAGGTAACCCTACAGATCAATGACGGAGACTAGGGGAGGTTGTTAACATAAAAGCATCTCCACTAAGCCTTGTGTACACTATCTAAGAACTTAGAGTAAATGGATGTGACACAATGTTGGGACCAACGTAGTTTTGATCATATTTTGGGAATAACCGTGTATGGAATAAAAGGTATCTTTTTTTATAGTGACACAGTATTATTGCTATAGAAGCTAGAGAAGAGTCCACGTTGCAATTACAACGGAAGCGATGTCAGGCATCACCTCCGTTGGGACTGCCATACTGGCCCGCGAGATAATTCTTCACGCTTCGTTTGAAGGTATCCATATTTTAGGAAGGAGGAAATATATGCGCCGACAACGAGTTCCATTTCTTGATGCCAAATTTTTTAGTCCGTGATGGAATGTTTACCACTGTGAAGCGGTAGCAGTGAACTTAACAATATCAGATTTTTAACAGTCTGTCGCAATAATGCTATTTGAAGTTATATTCGTCGAATAAAGCGTCTTCCTCCACTTTGTTGATAGTTATATTCCTTGGAAGAGAGTTCTGTTGGCGGTGACATAATGAAAAGTAATGAGGTTTCCCTATTAATGTAAAAACGCTTTCAGCATTTGTAGAAATCATTTTCCAATTTTCCCAAAATACAAAGAACCCAACAAACAACAAAATGTTTAAACATGAATACAAATTACACTAATGCATGCGAGTTACATTTTAATGTCTCGCATTACACATCCTAGATTACTAAGCGATCAAATTAAGTTGAAAAAACTGAATCGCCCATGAAGGGTTCCGTAGCAGCAAGTAAGATATATGGAAGTTAAATTGCGGTTTACGGTATATAACGTATTAAATCAGCCGTGTGGTCCCGGCAGAGTAGAATAGGCCACCCTCACTCTTACCGAGGTGTCGTAAAAGGCGACTAAGGTAAATCTGCTGGCATGATCATCAGCACCCAGAGAAGGAAAACTCTGCATTTATACCAAAACCCTCGCCAACCCGTCTGCCAAGCGTGGTGAGTATGGCAATTACCCCTCATGTGATTGAGGGAGGCCCGTGCCCCAGCAGTGGGGACTCAAATGGGCTGATGATGATGATGATGAACGTATTAAATAAACACTTACTAGATCTATTTCATACCAATTTCCATTGTTAGTTTTCATGGTAATTTTACCACTTTGGGAGCGTCTCTTGCGCAAAGTAATAAGTTTTTAAAGACCTATCCCGATTCCTACAAGTAAGGGTTTGATGAAAAAATCTATAAGGGCTCCGTTTTTTGCCATTTCGCTAAGGAACCCTAAAAACATTCAAAGAGTTTTAAAGGAGAGAAATCGTGATTAAGAAATCAGCAAGAAAATAAAATGGTTAATTAAAAGGCCGTTACTTGCAATGGTTTCACCAACACAAAGCGGAGATATCTGGATTGCTTTATCGTGATAAACTGTAAACGGACACGATAGGAATGCTTTTGCACTGCAGTATATCTGTTGTGGACAGGATTAGACTGCCTACCGCAGAGTACAGTAACACTAAAATAGTTTTTCTACTCGGGATGATACTGTATTTAGCAACCTCCGAGGCTGGACTTCCTTTCCATATTCAGTCGGGCCACAAAAATATGTACGTATAAATAACGCTTTAACACCTTGCAGTCTTGTGATTTCTATTTAGTAATGAACAAAGATCTTAACAAGATTCGAGTTCTAAAATGTTTGGTGGCGCATTTGGTCGAGACCTTGGCTTCGATTCCCACTAATATTCGTTTGATGAACATTTGTGTTTGTTCAGTAGGTATGTACCTAATACCATAATAATAACAGAATAAGCTGTGGTCTGATATCCGTATCGCAAATGCTTAATTTACTTAGGGCCGAGTTCAACAAGTTTTCAACCAACGGTAATCGCACTTTAACTGTGCTTTAACAGCTGAGTGACGGATAACCGTCACTGTCCGTTTTCGTAACTGTCCGTTATCTAGATTTTGGTGAACCTTAGGGTGGAGTCAAGTTAAGCATTAACCAGCCGTAATGTTCACCACAAAAAGTGGATACCCAGTTAACAAAACGAACTTTAACTGATTGTTCTATGAATATTTAAACAACTAATACCAGTTTTTCATATTTTCTAACCCGCTTTTTGGTATCATTCATATTTGGTAGAATAAAGTATAATGCTATTAAATTGTAAAATACGCACACGTATTTCATACAGTTCATTAGACTGTACTTTTTTCATGGTCAGGGCACGTTAAGCAGCTGTCACTGTCAACTCTATGAGAGTCATAGAGTAACTTACCTATATATAATAAGAGAATCTCCCTTTAATATTGTGTCGTCTTTGTGTATGTTTTGTTCTGTCTTGGTTTTAGATGGTGTTTGGTGCAAAACTTAATTAAAATAAATATGAAAAGGATTTCAACTCGCCACACCGGTAAATAACCATAAAAATAACGTGTCTCTCTAATCACTCGACATTGGCAGGTTTATTATGTGTTCGCCGAAGGCAACACCCGTAGCAGCCACTGAGATTTAAAAAAAACTTATATATACTGACATAGAGGCATCAGTCGGCAAGCCAGTGTTAGCGCTATCTAGAGGAAAGCGACCAATACTCAACATTTACGTTACTGTTGTCATCGCACTTGGTGCGGTACGGGTTTCGGGGTAAACCCTTTACCCGGGCTGCATCTCGCGCCTTGCTTGGCGCGGTGTTTTCGCTCCTCTGGGAGAGGAGGCCTCCCGACACTGCACTGTTAGGGCGGTCTTCGACCCCTGTGGGGTCTGCCGGCGGCCTATTTGCGCTAGTCTGTCAGGGAGGGGGGTACTTAACGGTTAAGAGGCATCAGTCGGTAAGCCAGTGTTAGCGCCATCTAGAGGAAAACAATACTCAACGGCTAGTAGTATGGACATCTTTCAGTGCTCTTTGCCTTCTTCAATTTTCAATTTAAGGTGACGGGTAGGGCACACTAGCGACGCCAATTGATTTTAATTTTTAGCTACTAAACCGGATCTATTTTAAACGATTTCGGGGTTACAACCGCTCAGCAAACACTTATACTATTTATTAAATAAATATGCACAAATGTTGGGTCCGTTTTTGTACGCGAAAAATTGATTCACGCTAAAAGTGGCCGCTTTTGGCGGTAATGGCACGTCAAAATCTCCTCAGTTAAGAGACGTTAACCACCTTCGTCGGTTTGGTTAGAGTAAACGTCACTTAAACAATAGTAACCGCTGCTTTTTTGTGATGAACATGAATAACCATCACCCAGCGGTTAAAGAACAGTAAAAGTGAGATTACCGTTGCTTCAAATCGTCGTGCACTCCGCCCTGTCAGAAATAGGCCTATATTATTATGTAACGTTAGATGAATTTAGGTATATTATCATTTGAAGCAGCCCTATAGGTATTTACCAAAGCAGGTAAATAAAATAGTGTCTAGGGCGGTTTGTATAAAAGCATGTCTGCGAGAGCCTCTTACTGAGACCTGCCTGAAATTTCTGATCGAGTTTGTCAACTTACTCTCTACAGAAGCTATAAATAAAATTGATTACCTATAGTGTAAGGTTTAGTGTGAAAAAATTTTCGGTAGTATGAGAAAACAACATGACAAAAATGTAATATTAGTTCTCTAGCTGGGGGAGCATAATACCGAAATATAAAAGACTGAAATTCATAAGACCTATCAATGGAATGCCTAATATCAAAACGCTCGAAAGAACTTAAGCATGAAATACCGAAGCACGAAATATTGAAGGCTCGAATCGAAAATCCCGGTAAATGACAAAAGGAGGAAATTACTAGAATATGGAACCTACAAAAAGTATATATAGTCCCTTTGGTGCTGTCAAGTACAGGAGTAATTCCCAAATATCTCTCCCAGTGTATCCGTCTACTTAGTCTCCCCGAAAATTCTTATATAACTATGCAGAAGGCGGCAATCTCCAACACATGCCGCATAGTCCGCCTATTTCTACAGGACGACTGCAATCTTAACTTAAATTCAGCGTAAAAAAGGACTAGTTACTTGGCCTTGATGCCCGTGGCTAGTCTCTATAGTATCAGCTACAAGCTGAGAACAGAAATAAAAAGATAATAATATGTAGTAATATTTGTAATTGGTTACATAATAATAGGTTAGGTTAGAAATGGTGACCCCACAGTGCGCCCGCCAAGCGTGCCGCGACAGCGATCAGTTAAGCATACCGATTACTACTGATCAGCGATACCGATTACTACCCGCCGTTGCCCAGGGACGCCAGGACCCTTTCGGTAGCAGCTCCAAATAGAGCAAAAATACTACCGAAAGGGCCACACGAGGAGGCTGCCACACCGTAGTCCCCGTACGTGTTGTACCTAACCTAACCTAATATGTCTAAAATTTGCAATCGTTTTTTTTTAATGATATAGGGGGCAGATGAGCAGACGGACCACCTGAGCGATTACCGCTGCGCCCATGGACACCTGCAACACCAGGAATACGCTCCTTTCTTGAGTTGATAAACTACCTAGGAAATTGATCAACTTGCGAGTCTCGTTATTTTCCAGTGACATGCCTATACATCTTTTTGCAGCCGTGTGTACGTACCTACATAGTTACGCAACTTAGTTCACATTAATTATACAGGTGACTTCGTTCCCGCGTGTTACAGGTAGTGTAGTCTCTGAAATATATCTTCCCTCTTAAAATCCCAGCGGGGGAGAGGACAAAAGAACAAACTTTTGCGTCCGTAGTTTTTCAAGTTCCTTTCTTAGAACCACGTTTTTCCTGAAGAGAAAGGAAACACTTCTTCACTTTAAATAACTTTAGTTTTAAATCAAGAAACCGCACTGCATTTTAATATTCTTTGGCTTTTTCACCTTTAGCCGATAATAGAGCAAAGTTGCTTTCGAATGTTGGACTTAAAGTTTGAGGCTCTTGACTTTAGCTTGGATCTATAAGTGGATATTCATATATTCTTTGAGTACTTTTTCCTTTTAGTTCTTTATACTATTTTTAGTTGAAAACTCCTTCAACTATGATCCTAGGATAACCTTATCCTACTCAGCTAGCTATAATATTTTCAGCAGAATAAAATATTGACTTAGTTGGTCGTTAAGGTTGGGCACCACAGCCCAAATGAGTATTGTCCCATGCTTCTAATATTATGTCCTACGGCAAAAATAATATGGAATGCCAACATTTGTTATATGTACCTACATATATACATATTTGAAATAACACTGTTGAATCTGATATCCGTGCTTGAGCTACCTATCTCGGAGTTAGATCAATGTATGTGATGAAATATTTATTTATTTTCCACCTTGTTGCTTACCATATTTTTCTATCTGCGAATAACAATCAATTATTTTATTCTTTACTGTAAATCCATCCATTGAAGCTAAATTTGTATTATGAATCGATACTTATAATAAAAATTATGAACAAAAGCTGTGTTTGTATATTAATAATATTTATTTCTAAATAACTTAGGGCGATTACAAAATTTAAAAAAATACTTTTACTTGCCATTTTTTTCTATCTGCGAATAATAATCAATTATTTTATTAGTTACAATAAATCCATCTATTTTAGTAAAATTTGTATCGTGAATATAATTAAAATACTTACTATACTTATAATAAAATTTATGTAAAAAAGGTGTGTTTTTAAATTGAAAATATTTATTTCAATATGCTTGGGGCGATTAAAAACTGAAAAATACTTTACGATAGGATTTAAACTAAAATCTTTTTAGGTGTTTGCGGCAAGAATATTGTGCGTTTTAAATTTTAATATCGGACTTCTTAGCTTTGCGGTTAAAACTATCGCCTCTAATTTTATCCATTCTAAAATTTGTTTACGTAACTTCAATAAAATCAGATTTCACTTTAAATCATCTTTATCATCATCATTTCAGCCAATAGACTTCCACTGCTGGACAGACCTCCCCCAATGTTCTCCCCACAGATCAATCCTGTGCCGCCCGCATCTAATGGATTCCCGCGATCACCAGATCGTCGGTCCACCTTGTGGGGGGCCACGGCTGCGAGTTCCTGTACGTGGCCTCTATTGGAGGCACTTTAAATAATGCTGTTTAATTACAAATTCGCTTCACTTTGTCTCCGAGTCCCGCCGACCAGGGACTTCGGTAGGCTACATAATTATTTGTGTGTTATGATTGGGCTTCGTCTCAAGTGAAAACCAACTTTAACCATCTTCAAATAAGACACAAACTTTCTAAAAAAAGTGTTAAATAAGTCTTAAACAATCTCTACTCATAATTCTCAACTTTTCTTCTATTCAGCTTCGAACATGAACGGATAAAGTTTTGAACAGACTGTCATAGACCCATTTTAACTTAGAAAGAGCAAGTTTGCTATTGACACGGGAGTAAAATGCACTGGAGTTGTGTATCTGCCCTATTCTTCGAGTTATTGTTGATGGAAAACTTTATAGTACATAACTAGTTGTTGTGGTGCAAAATCTATAGCTATGACTGCGTGCGAGTTGCCATGTTGATTTAAAAATAAAAACCGAGCAAGTGCGAGTCGGAATCGCGCACAGAAGATTCCGTACCAATACCTATTTATACAATATTAGATATTTTTGAATGGGATTTTTTATAAATTGAAACATAAGTTAATTAGTTCTTTAGATTTTCGCGTTGCATTATAACTACAATGTATCAATACGGGGTTTAAGCGGACCATCCGCTCGTGACCACGGCTGCTGTAACGTAGCCGAAACGTCGAGCCAAATATGTGAGTGCACATAATAAATATCGCGTTAAACCCCGTATTGATACATTGTAGTTATAAGTTAATTAGACACAGTCCCTCCACCAGCCCATGGTCCTTCCTACCGTCTCGGCATACGGACCGAATCTTGGGAGACGCTCATCAGGTCCTTGCTAAGGGCTCTTTCCCCGGTGCGTTTCTTCACTCCCTACAAAGTCTGTGTCTGTGTCCCATCTCAATGTCACTTCTCCCCAAATGGGGCGTGAAACACCACAACACAAGCGACTCGCGCTCGGGCAGTTCCACATCAATCAATCTCCTTCCTGATGTTAAGCCTTTTGTGTGCAAACGCACGCAACCGTCGAAAACCTTCTGCAGAGTTGACCATCTCTTGATGGTATACTGGTCCTATCTCGTTTCTGTTCCAGTCATTCAGCATCTGTTGCCGCTTCATACAGCTGACATTCCCACAGCACATGGTCCCACATAAGTTAATTAATTTAAAATCTTTTATACGGAAGCCCCCATTTTTTTTGTGTGATAGATGACAGACGAGCAGACGGATCACCTAATGGTAATAAACGATGGCCGCCGCCCATGGACACCCGTGACACCAGTGGCGTCTCAAGTGCGCGGCCAAGCTTTAAACACCCCTTTCTTTCTTGGATTGGGCCTCCGGTACCCTCACTCACGCAGCGAAACAGCACAGTGCTGCTTCACGCCGGTTTTCTATGAGGCCGTTGTATCACTCCGGTCGAGCCGGCCCATTCATGCCGAAGTGTGGCTCTCCCACGGTCAAATAAATAATTTTTTTTAACATTATGGCGGAGAAACGAGCTGACGGCTCACCGCCGCCATGTTGTTAAAGAGGCAAGAGAAATAAATAGACGTCATCTGTGAAAATTTCAATACGAGCTTCATCGTCATCGTCAGAAGAAGTTTTGAGCAAAATATGTTCATCTAATAAAAAAGAAGTTGTTTGTGGAGATTTTAATATCAACATTTTAGATAACTCACAGAACTCTGTTAGGTTTCTGAATCTCTTTAAATCATTTAATTTACATCATCTTTTCAACGAACCAACGCGAGTCACACCCACCTCAGCTACTTGTTTGGATAACATATTTTGTAACTGTGAAGTTATGGACAAGTCCATAATAAATTTTATCAATTCTGACCATAGTGGTCAAATGACTGTGTTTGAGCACCGTCATGCCCCTTCTTCGTATAGTTTTGTATGTAGACCAATCACTGAAAACCGTATAAATAAATTTAAAGAAACTATCTCACAAAAGTTGTCTACATTGTCCTATAATGAAGGAAATGTAAACCAACATTATGATAAATTATTTAATGTCGTTGAAAAAGAATTTAATGGTATCTTTACCAAAAGAACCATTAAAACAAATACCTCTAAAACCAAATTCAGTGACTGGGCCACTACAGGTATTTATAAAAGTAGAAAGAGGTTATTTGAATTGTATGATATTAAGGCCAACTCTAATGACCCAACGACATTAGAATATGTTAAGAAATATTCAAAGATATTTAAAAAAGTATGCGCAGAGGCCAAATCAAATTACTTTAAAAATAAGATAATGAAAGCTAGTAATAAAAGTAAAGTTACATGGAAAATTATAAATAAAGAGAATTGCAAAAACAAAACACAACACAGCAAGGTCTCTCTTAAAATTGATGGCAAATCTATTGATACAGACTCGGAAGTGGCAAACACATTTGAGTCATTCTTTTCAAATATCCCAGTCACTACCACTAAAACATTAAATTCGAGTCCGCATCTCGCTGCTTCTCTCATCAAGTCGCATGTAGATGAGTGCACCACATCTTTTAGATTTAGTCATGTAAACTCAGAGATTATTCTTAAAACATTTAAAGATTTAAATATTAAAAAGACTGAAGACGCATGGGGAATTTCGATAGATATAATAAAAAATATAATACACTCTATCGCACCCCACTTAGCTATAATATTTAACGAATGTGTTGACGAGGGTCAATTTCCAAATAAGATGAAAATTAGTAAAATCATACCTTTATTCAAATCTGGAGAAAGGAGTGACCCGTCTAACTTTAGGCCAATATCCATATTGCCAGCACTCAGTAAAATATTCGAAAAAATTATATTTACTCAACTTTTGTGTCATTTTAATATTAATAAATTACTGCATGAAAAACAGTTTGGATTTACTAAAGGAAAATCCACTACTGATGCAGGAGTGGCTCTTATCAAACATGTTTTTGATGCGTGGGAGAAAAAGCAGGATGCAATAGGTGTTTTCTGTGATTTGTCGAAAGCATTTGATTGCGTTAATCATGAAACACTATTGATGAAGTTACGGCATTACGGTGTATTGAATAACGCACTTGATATGATTCAATCTTATTTGTCTGATAGAATTCAAAGGGTTAATGTTAATGGAATCGACTCTTCTGGCGCTCCTCTATTAATGGGTGTGCCCCAAGGCTCAATATTGGGGCCTTTGTTGTTCTTAATATACGTAAATGACCTTCCATACTTTACGAAAGATCTATGTGAGATAGTGTTATTTGCTGACGACACTTCCTTGATTTTTAAGGTTGATAGATATAAAGAATCAATTGACGACGTAAATGATACTCTCTCGCAGGTATTGCACTGGTTTACGACTAACAATTTACTGCTTAACTCAAAGAAAACTAAATGTGTAAAATTCACCATGCCAAATGTAAGGCAGGTCGATACTAGTATTAAGATGAACAATGAATCTATTCAAATCATTAATTCCACAGTTTTTCTCGGTATAACTATAGATGCGAAATTGCAGTGGAGTCCCCATATTGCTGCCTTGGCAGGAAGACTAAGTTCCGCTGCATATGCAGTAAGAAAAATTAGGCGTCTGACTGATATCGAGACGGCAAGGCTGGTATATTTCAGCTATTTCCACAGTGTGATGTCATATAGTCTATTGTTGTGGGGGTCTGCTGCTGACATACAAACTATTTTTGTATTACAGAAAAGGGCCATCCGCGCTATATACAGCCTTAGATCACGTGACTCACTTAGAGAAATATTTAAAGAAATTAATATTTTAACCGTGGCTTCCCAATTTATCCTCGACTGCATTATGTATGTACGTAAGAACTTGCACACTTTTCCAAAAAAGTCCGATAGTCATAGTCTTAACACTAGAAATAAACATAGGCTTGCCATCCCGGTTCTCAGACTACATAAAATCGGTAATTCATTTGTTGGCTTAAGTATTAAGATATTTAATAAGATACCACAAAATGTCATTAACCTATCACTGGATAAGTTTAAGTCTCATATCAAAACCTGCCTAATGAAGAAAGGTTACTATAGTGTACAAGACTATTTAAATGATAAGGATTCTTGGTCATGTTAATTGATTAATATTTTGAGTTGTTATTCATAGTAGTCTATTAACCTTCATAATTGTACTTTTTTTCTCTTCTCAATTGAAACTCTGTAACAACATCAATATTTGAAAAGAGTAACTACTGAGTTTCTTGCTGGTGTCTTCTCAGTAGAAATCGACATTCCGAACCAGCGGTAGATATTATGTACCTATTTTGACATTCATAAGTGTTCTGTGTGGACCTAAATTGAATAAAGAATTTTTTATTTTATTTTATTTTATTTTAGCCCATTTAAGTCCCCACTGCTGGGGCACGGGCCTCCCTCAATCACATGAGGGGTAATTGCCATACTCACCACGCTTGGCAGACGGGTTGGCGAGGGTTTTGATATAAATGCAGAGTTTTCCTTCTCTGGGTGCTGATGATCATGCCAGCAGCTTTACCTTAGTCGCCTTTTACGACACCTCGGTAAGAGTGAGGGTGGCCTATTCTACTCTGCCGGGACCACACGGCTCAATACGAGCTTAATAAGTAAGTACTTTATTTTCTCCACAATGTTACGAACAGGGATGGTTAAAAAATTCATTGAGGAATAAGATTGTGGGCCGTGCAAAAGATATACTTTTAATTAGTAGATGACGCTGTTTGAATTTTTAAAAGTCGTACACTCCTGACGGAGTCGTCTGTATGTTGGGTAGCGGCTTTAGCGAGACTTCTCCGTCTTTCTCTGTTTGCGCGTCTGCGTGCACATTCAGTTAAGGAACACTTTGTAGCAGATACTGTCCGTCAACCTTGTAGGTGATCTGCCTCGGGAGCGTTGACCTCTCACTCTTCCCTGTACCATTAAACGTTCCAAGGACGTTTAAAAAGGACAAAATGTGATAATAAGTTTAAACGTTATTAAACTTATTGACACTATTTGTTTACACATTAATAAGGGTTTTTTTTCCTTTAACAGGTAGACAGACAGCGTCTTATTTTAGTGGTAAAAAACTAGGTTTTTTCAAGATTCTTACCAAATGTCATCGGGCAGTGTTGGGCATTAATTGATTAATATTTTAATAATTTTAGTAATTCATTGAACATTTAAATGCAATTAATTCAATAACTGCGGACTGATAATTAACAATTAATCAATTGTTAATTGATATTTCGCAAATAACAATTAATCAATTGTTATTTTTAACTGTACCTTGCAATTAAATTTTGCCTAACACTACCATCGGGCCATACCTTGCAAATATTTGAACAAATTGTATCACTGGCACGTATATACGAGAATATGTAGGTGAAATACTATAGACCGCGTCACTGAGCCTGACAGACAGCAAATTGTAGTAAATTGGGGTGTTTATCCTCGGGATTACCTAAGGTTTGACAGACGTCTGGTCGTGAACCCATTTGCCACGGTCTTTGTCGGTTAGGTATACATTCAGACCGAATGTAATGTGACATCGTTCCATTAGTATAAACATTTAATAGCATCCTACGCACAATGGACCAAATAGATTCTAAGTGTGGAAACAGGTGTACACCTTACATTACATTATCATGTGGTAGTGAGTTTTCCAGATATTTTTTTACATTAGGGCGGAGAAACGAGCAGACGGCTCACCTGATGGTAAGTGATTACCGCCGCCCATGGAAATCTACAACACATGAGACATCACGTAAAAATAATTTCTCCAAAAAGAAATATTTTGAATTGGTGGAATGTTTTACCTAGTACGGCAAAACATTCCACCTACCTAATACAACACCTAAGCATCTTTCGGCCTAGTACGGCATCAGTGCCAACAGAAGTGAAGATCTAAGGGAAATTTTATCGTTAGTAATGACTATATGAATTGAGAGAATAAAACAGCCAATTAAATCCCGTGCAATACAAGCAAATCCAAAAAACCTTTTAAAAAATAAAGTGAAAAATGCTAATGCTGCCCATAGTTGGAGGACGTCCTGTATAAGTAATATTCAAACAAAAACGAAAATAGAAGTACAAGATAAATACATACGTAGTTATTTTTCGAACACATCATAAAACAATTGTACACTCGAGAGCAAAAAATCGGCACAATTTTGAAAAATCCGTTTTTTAAATTCGAGAATCGAAACTAGGAACGGATGCGTTCGCGTAGCCAATCCGCGTCCGTCGCGCATAGACGCGTAGTAAAATAATCGGCCACTGAGAGTCAGCGACAACGGACGACGTAATAACGTATAATCAGTTCGGTGTGAACGACAAGTTCAATATATGTGGAAAATTAATAAACTGCGTAACGCGCGCTCACAGTCAGCGGCCGACAATACGTTTGGTCTGAACGATGCCTAATCTCCGCGGTAAATCCGCCACGCATCCGTTGCGCATCCGCGGTGTGAACGCTGCGCAGCCGCGACGTAAAAACGTTCGCAATCCGCCAGTGTGGCAACACCCTTAGTGTGCATTACCGGTTGCGTCTCAAGATAGAACATCAGACCCGGGTTAGCTTAATGTTAGATCGGTTTTTAACAGCTGCTTTTTATATAGGCAGAAAAAAAGTGTTAATACTGGAGTTATTACAGCACTAGGTCACCGGGTTGTCTCAAAGTCTACATATCTCTGACAGTAAACACGTAACGTTTCTTGCGTCCACGCGAGTGGCTTGTTATTCCTGTGGTGAAAGAGCGGTGTTTATTCTGCTAGGGCCGAGCCTCTGATCCCAGCCTGTATTTAATCTTGGTGTTTGCGGCACTGGAAACTTTTAGTCCCATGGGATCCTGAGATTTGGGATCGCGCAATTAATCAGCACAATTCTAAGTTTATTAATTTTAGAATGAGAGAATTTGAATTGAATTGAGACTTGACATTTTTGAATTGAACCGTTCTACCTATTTTATCAATGAGAACAGAAACATACCGAATATGTACGAGAATTTACTCGTACATATTTGGTATGTTTCTGTTGTTTAATGTGACCATAATTTATTATGACTTTATAAGACGGCCCGTTTGGAACAGTGGTAGTGAACGCTGTCTTTGGTTTTGGGTTGCGGGTTCGATCCCCGCACAGTACAAACTTTTGAGTGCATGAACATGACTGTTTGTATTGGTCTGGGTGTTTTCTATGTATTATAAATATCACCGGAAAATAACAAGATCCGTAAGTTTATTAATTTACTATGAAGTTTATAAACTTTCGTAGGATTCTAAACGGAAGATAAATTGTATTATTTTACGTACACATTTTCGGGCGTCACACGGTAAATTTATAAACTATTTTATATGGTCCGACCAATCACATAAACTCTTTTAAATATACGAATCTTTGAAATACGTAAAATAACACACTGCTCTCTGATTAGTCAATGTTCATAGTGGCAATGCCATTCAGATCGCACGTAGCGTTTGGATATTACTTACTTATTAATTAACGAATGAGTGAAGTAAGTTTGTCTATGTACGAAAATGTGGACGTAAAATAATACAATTTATCTCCCATTAGATTCCTACGAAAGTTTATAAACTTCCTAGTAAATTGATACACTTACGGATCTTGTTATTTTCCGGTGACATAAATATGTATAAACAAAAGAAAAGCATTATAAGAATATATTTTTAATCCCACTGTTGATTCTCATATCCGTAACACAGGTGCTTGAGCTACCTATATCGGAGTCAGATCAATGTATGTGATGTTGTGAAATATTTATATAGTACCTATGTACTTTTTTAGATATTTTGTAAATAATTGAAAATAGGCGAAGCTTATAGTATTTAGCGTAATTTATGCGCTCGCAACATTCGTTTAGAATCTTATTCCTATTCCCGTGGATTCTATATTAGTAAAACTATTAACATATTTTTTTCCAATTCCACGTGCAGGGGATTTGGGTTTTATAACTATCAGGTACAACAATGAATCTTCAAACAACATTTCAAAGGGCAGGGAAGTAATTGAAAACTGAACTGTTATTTTTTTCTTTTAGCAACATCAGCTAGACTTTATCTTAACTATTTTATTTATGAATGACAAAGTTTATGTGCTTGTAATTTTAATATTGTAATAATTGTGCTAATTTTGGGATACCATTAATATTTTCTTATTATTATAAAGGGTCCCCGCGGCAGACCGAGGCATGACGTGAAGATGGCTAGATAAGCTCGATGCGATTCTAAAAGACTGGTCTATCGCAGCCCAGGACCGGAGTGGGTCGAAAAAGGGGAGGAACGCCTTTGTCCTGCAGTGGAACATTATGGGCTCATAATAATAATCTAATCTAATATATAAAATTCTCGTGTCACAGTTTTCGTTGCCATACTCCTCCGAAACGGCTTGACCGATTTTGATGAAATTTTTTGTGCTTATCCGGTATCTATGAGAATCGGCCAACATCTATTTTTCATCCCCCTAAATGTTAGGGGTAGTCCACCCCTAAATTTTTATTTTTATTTTTTAGACAAAATTTTTAATTTCTCTTTTTTTATGATACAACATACAAAAATACATACAATCCTCAATTTTCACCCTTCTACGATCAACCCTTTTATTTATATGGCAAAACAACGTTTGCCGGGTCAGCTAGTATTATATATTTTATTCACTGTTCATTTTATTTTGACTGCGGCGCAGTGGTTAGTGGGTCGCATTTTAAAGCGACGGTTGCGCAAGAGGTCCCGGGTTCGTATGGGCCATAAATATTGTATTTAAGTTTTCGTTTAGAAATTCTAAACAACTGAACAGAGTTCGCAAGAGAACTAAGGTCACAGACATAGCTCAAAGGATTGCATGCCTCAAGTGGCAATGGGCAGGGCACATAGCGAGGAGAACAGACGGCCGTTGGGGCGGAAAGGTCGTCGAGTGAAGGCCACGTACAAGAAGTCGCAGCCGTGGCAGGCCCCCCACATGGACCGACGATCTGGTGAAGATCGCGGGAATCCATTGGATGCGGGCGGCATTGGACTGATCTGTGTGGAAAACATTGGAGGAGGCCTATGTCCAGCAGTGGGCGTCTATTGGCTGAAATGATGATGATGATGATGATAAGAAATTCTTAGTGTCAGCCCGGATTATGGAAGTCAACGGTCATGTACCCCAGTGCCTCTGAAAGCTATTATTATACATTTTGGAAAGACATTATTGGCTCATAATAATAATATATTGGAACCCGGAATTCCTCGGTGTCGGTTTTCCGGGATTGGAAGCCCTATTCGCGGCGAATGTGGACGAGGCACGCCGCTCGAGGACGCTCTCGCTAACAAGCTGACGTCACAGTGAAATGCTAAATCTACAATACCATGTGTTACTGCTCCCTTTGTTTATTTTTTAAATAACAAACAACAGGATGTGGTTTCACCCAAGTCCAATAGTGTGATAGGTATCAGAATCAATGAAGATTACATATATGAACAGTTTTGCAAATTTTATAAGTTATAACACCAATGTACCTACGAAGAAGTCTTGTTTTCAAACACTCCGGCAAAATCTTAACCAATCACAACGCTCCATTTGCGCGCGCCAAAAATTACAATTTCTTATTGGTTAATGCGTCAGCGCCATGTTCGGTGCGAGTGCGGTTAAGAGAGATACCATTCCTCTCTGAATTTATTGTATTTAAACTTAATGTAACGCAATAAAGTCTGTTTTCAACTGCGTTCGCAATCGTAATCAATCTGATTCAACTTGCTCTTCTGCGTAGACGAATTTTCCCAATGTAACATATAAACGTGGTTCAGCTGTACCTACTTTAATAAATATTTTTACACCAAGATACCACAAAATAATCACAGTCACAGGCTCGATGATTCTTTGACTGATTCATCTGGCAAAATACTAAGAGGTGGGTTACATATATGACATTCATATATGTTCTGCATGGACTTAAACCAAACAAAGAATTTTGGATTAGACACAGAACGCCAGTTGCCTACATCGAGAGCTAAACTGGCTACGAAAACTTACAGTGATCTCATTTTAGGTTCGGCACCAATTGAATAACAGAGACAGCCGACACTGTGCTGTGTTTCGCTGCGTCAGTGAGGGTAAAGGAGGCCCAATCCGGGGGGAAAGGTTGGCAACGCACTCGTGACTCGACGGGTGTCCATGGGCGGCGGCAATCGCTTACCATCAGGTAATCTGCTTGTCTGCCACCTATTACATAACAAAACGCTAGAATTAATGAATGAATGAATAAAAAAAATATTTGGCACAATACAAAACAAGGAAACTTAATTAGAAACATAATCTAGACATAAATCATAAACGAAAAGAAGGGCAACATTATCCATGTATGTGCCAAACAGGCGGCCGCTCATCAATAGTCGGTGCTGTTCCAAGTGACCAACCCCGACGCTGGTTTTCAGCGACTACCATAACAATATTTACACATTAATCCACTCAATCATAGACACCCCTAACTTACCTTCCGAAATTTCATTGAATACTAAACATAGTGCGCGTAGTTTTTATAGCAATCTTTTGCAATTTATTCTTAAGTAAATAACACACTTAAAATCGACAGCTCATGTCGAATCAAGCACTTACAAATTTCGTTGGGTTAGTAACGCGTTCAGTGGTCTAATTGGTAGAACATTCACCCGGATTGTGAAAGGTGTGGGTTCGAGTCCGCCTGAACATGAGATGAAATTTTTAAGTGTGTTATTTACTTATTGTGCGCGTAGGTCTAATAAAATTAATATTTTTGCCTTACGATTTTTTAAATACAACACCTCATTTTACAGCTCCCTGGTAAGAATGGCTCGTCAGTACAATGAAATGGCAAATAACTACCCTGAACTTGATATAAGATATCTAATTTTTTAACACGATATTTATTATGTGAAACAACATTGTGTACTCACATATTTGGCTCGACGTTTCGGCTACGTTACAGCAGCCGTGGTCACGAGCGGACTGGCGGGGCACGGCGTCGTCTGCTGGGGGAGGGCTGTGAATCTTCGGACACCCTCACGTTTTTTGATATTAATAATAATACGATTGATATAAGATATCCTCTACCCCACTGACCCCACACCGGCCGGACTGGGCCGCGGTGATGTGGCAGTTCAGGATCCGAGCTGAATCTGACTGCTTTCTTATATCGTGTTAACTCGTACTTATTTTTTTATTCCTACTGCTTAACACGTTTAATTTTTCTGTTTACACATATTTTTGAATTGCAATCCAGATCAAAACTGTTAATTTTTATAATATCATACTTCTGTAATGATTGTAATTTGTCTTTAATTTAAATAAAAAAAATTTAAATATTGCGCGTCTGTTCCATATCTATGCAACAGTCGCATGCATAAAATTGAGATTGAGATATCGATTAGAATTTCTGAGTCGAATTATTTTGTGAAGATACCCAACAAGTGTTCACATCACATGTGTTTGTTCAAAGCACCATAATTTAAGGTATCTATCAAATACGACGTCTGGTCTGCCACTTTCCCGTAATAAACTATTCTCACGATATTTATATTATTATTGACTGTTGTGGCGAGTTTTGATCCCTTAGCTCTTATTTAATTAAGTGTTGCACACCTAACATTAAGGCAAAACATAGACAAATAAATGTCATAATATTTCGCTTTTACGTCCCTCACTTCGCCAAAGAATCGAGTTGGTTACAAGAGTAAAATATTTCAGCACCGAGCTGGAATGTCAACATATGAGAAACTAATTGATTACTCGCTGTCGTCAATTCTGTTGAATTGACTTTAGATATGCAAGATAATATTTTACTACATTTAAAATTGTCATTATTTAGTTATAAACTTTATTACGTCGGTGACAAAGCTGAAACTAGACTTTGAAATCCCAAAATAAACCAAATACAATTAGTAGGTATGTTCAATCAAATGTAGCTATAACCCTAGCTAGCATTTAGACATTTCAATAGCGTTATAGCAACACATTCAATCTACACAAAATTTCATACGATTTGCACTCATGTATACCTAACAAACCGCATAATCAATGCTTTTTGCTAAAAGCAATACATTTATACCCTAATATATTCAAACGATGTCGGTCACATAAATAAAATTGATTTGATGTATTTAATCTGGATGTAGTGTCCGTCCTAGATAACTAACTATACTACTATAGAACTGATATTATTTATACAACCGATTCCATTTTCTACTCTATTAATAAACAGGTAAATTCGATACATAACCAGGTTTCTACTATGTAACCCAAAAAGACGAAATACGATGTACTACAATGAGATGTAGTCGACACCCCATCGCTACTAGTAAAATTACTTAAATCCCGATACGAAGTGAAGGCGGGCTATAGTACCTATTATAAAAGGACTGCGATTCAATCATTTCTTAGTAGATCCTTTATAGGGCTCCATAGTCCCCGAGGAACCCTTATCCGTCACCATAGCCCTCCATCCGTGCATCTGTCTATTTTAGAGACTCTTATTAAGGTGACGGGTAGGACACACTAACGACGCCAATCGATTTTAATTTTTAGCTACTAAACCGGATCTATTTTAAAGCTAACTAAAAATTAAAATCGATTGGCATCGCTAGTGTGCCCTACCCGTTACCTTAAACTATAATTTGACCTCAAAAGTATTAGATTTTTTTTATAAAACAAGAATATAAAAATTTGTCTAGTAAAGAGCGCGCAGGCGTTTTCGTCTTGATTGCGAGTTCGCTGTGAATCGAAGCGATAGAGTAATGGTATTTGATCAGTCGCAGTTAGATAAACTGGCTGATTGATGGTAGGTGTCTAAAGGATATTTAGGGAGTTTGCAGATAAGTGATGCAGTGTGCCTGCGTCTGTTTATGACATAGTAGACTACCATCGCTGACTCACAGCTGGCGACCGGTCGCAACTGTCCAAATACAAATCACTATGCTCTGGTGTACAGGCATCTTCGACGACTCTTTTCAGCTGCGATTAGCCGAAAGTTGGCGACGGTTGCTGGCATGTTGTCGCTCGTCTGTTAGTTCTTTTAGGTAAGGCAGATGTCAGTTGTCAGCCATTTTAATAAGTAAATAATAAGTGTTCTGTCTGACCTAAATGATCTGAATAAAGTTTTATTTTATTATTATTCAATAACTGATTTGAGTTGCTGCCTTAGTGCAGAACTGGCTAATGCATGGTTTTCTTGCGCTTGGGTTTTCGGGCGTTATTCCTGGTGGTTTAATTTAAAGCCGTCCCCTAACGAACGAGAATATACCTGTCGCGTCCAAACAATTGAGACACACAGCGCGTGTGAAAGAGAGGGGAACTCCGATTCGGTCGGAACGTCTGCTTTAAACTAGACCCTCTGGATCTAATCAAATTTGTATTTATATGGGATATTTGATTAATCGACAAATTGATCGGCTTTGACATTGTTCTACTTTTCATCTTTCGACGTCTACTCAATTCAACTTTATATCGATGCCATCAATCGAAATAAGTTCAATCAATAAATTTACCTAATTATTGGCGGCGTCTTAAAAAGGGGTCAACCAAGCCATCGATATTTAGTCTATAGGTACTACACGCAAAGACTCCCGTCAGACGGTAGAGTATTTCATTCATTAAATGAATTGATAGGTATATGATGAATGCGAAACGAGTCTTTGGCTCAACTATAACAGTTACCTACTTCCTATTTATTCTACTGACCATTTTGAACATTTTAACTGTCATTATCATTCATTATTAAGCAATGAAATACCTACCTTACTGTCTGTCGCGAGTCCTTGTGTTTACTACAATTATTACCTTACCCCCAACCTCGCCGTTACCTATAGAATCAGACACTAGCAGTCTTCTCAAAGCCAATCTTGAATTTGAACTCATCAGTATGGGAACCTTCTATGCATTTATACTTCATGAAAACCAAGCTCTCTATGAATTCAAGTTTACAAACTATTTTGCATAATGTGCCGAATCAATGTGAAAAGCCTAATGATTTCAAAACAAATGAAGTTGTTGCTTGCTACTAACAGATACGGAAAGTGGAAAATTACAATACATTTTCATTTATTAAAGTACAAAGGTTACTTGCCATGGCTATAACTATGTATAACGAGCCTATAACTAATATAATAGGCTAATTCTTAAAACAAACAGTGTACATCAAGTGTAAGGGACCGGAGTTCTCAAAAAAGGATGTCAACATATTTCATATCCTTTGGGGTGACAAAACATTGAAGTATGTACGTATAATTCACACTAATGTGTGCCTTATGTCTCGGCAATAAGATCTTAAAGGAGCTCAGGAACATAATGAGGGCTTAACGAGATCATCCAATGTCATTGGAAGATTCTTTACACACGAGTAAATACACGGCAAACAATGTGGAAGGGAAGTAGCCCGACTCCTATGTGAGACGGCAATCATAGGGCAATGCACTATGGAAAAGGAGGAAAACAAAATGTGATGTGAACAGTAATAGAATTTAGTAAATTATTTTTCTTTACTCTGATAAGTTGGAGAATCTGAAATAAAGAAAAAACGTAATCAAAACCGAACAGGTGGACATTTGTAAAAGTTACAGAAAAAATGTGTATATATTTAATAAATACCTGCTAGCTGCAAAAATATGTAAACGCTTTGGTACCTTGTCAGAATACTATTCCGTGTAAGAAAGTAAAAGTCAGAGGTAGCTATTATGACAAGGTACTAAAATGTTTACATTTCTTTGGAGCAAACCTTACTTAATCATATCGATTAAATTAATTTACCGATAAACTCTTAGTACGTAAGTGAATACTAATGTTAGGTCTTTACCTATGAAATTGCCGTTTATATGGCGATTTTCTTAGAAGTTGTAGTTTCCATACTAACTTTTTAATTTGTAAAGTAACTATCTATATACTTCATAATTATCTGTACTTTAATAGACAGCGGAAAGGAACGTGTAGGGCAGTTTTTCAGATTTTTTTTAATTAGAAAGTTACTATTGATAAAAACGTCACTTACCATCAGGCGATCCGTCTGCTCGTCTACCACCTATCACATAAAAAAACGTAAATTCTGTCAAGTAAAAAATGGTTTTTTTTTTGCATTACAAATAAAAGAATATCTGATCTTTATTTAATATTAACCTTAAAATATAGTCTTAAATCAAAATTAAATAATAGTATGGTGACTTTTTGCTTATTAAAGGAGTTATACATCTTATTGTGTCTAGAAAAATAAATGGAAATTTCTTAAGATTTATTATTATAATAAGAAAGTATATGTGTCTGTCTGTTTATCCGTCTTTTACGATAAAACGGATTGACTTTTAAGTGGAGAGTTTTGGCTACTTTAAATAAATAAATCATTCATTTATTTCAGACAACAAGATACATTAAAAAAAAATTCATTGGCTCATATAATTAGTAGGAAAATGTTCGCTGCAGTTGGTGCTCTAAATCAGTTACGCAACTTCATACCAATACCTACCAAAATTGCGCTTGTACAAGCTCTTCTTTTCCCTATCCTTGACTATGCAGACTGCTGCTACTTAGACCTGAATCAAAACCTACTCAACAAGCTTGAACGTCTTCAAAATGTTTGCATCAGAATAATTTATGGTCTACGTAAATATGACCACGTCTCCGAGTATCGATCTCGACTCCAATGGCTCCCTATTCGTCTTCGTCGAGACTTCCACAATCTTCTATTCTTATATAGAATACTATTCAACCCAAAATCACCACCTTATCTCCGGGAGCGTTTCCAGTTTTTGCAGCCCATCCAGGGTCATATGCGTTCTTCCAAACATCTCCGCCTTATGACTCCCTCCAACTCCTCTCATTTTTATACCCAGTCCTTCACTGTCCAGTCCATCCGTCTATGGAACTCGCTACCCCTATCAATAAGACAGTCTCCATCATTAACCATTTTTAAAGCCCGAGTCAAAACTCACCTTTTAAATAAATAAATAGCAATCCCTTTAAGTTTTTACAGGTCCAGTCATCGGTAGTAGTCGATGGTCCGTCTAAGATCCTAATTTATATGAATGTATATCTAGTACTTTATATATTTATTAGTATATAATATTTTGTTTATTTATGTATTAGCATTATAAATATCTTAATATATATATACAGTTCACTCTTATTTCCCTTTTTCAATATTGCACTACCTACCCCTCCTCTACTATCAAATGTCCTTTGCCTGAAGGTTGTCTGGTAGAAATCGCTTCCAGCGATAAGACCGCCGAAATTGTACAATTAAGTTTCTGTAATGCCTTTTAAAGTTGTGTTTTTTTTGTGCAATAAAGTATATCTATCTATCTATAATAATTACCCTACCCTACCCTTTTTTGTTTTAACTTTCCTTTTTATTTACTTTGAGTTTAATTTTATTTCTTAGTTACTGTCTTAATTTTCTTGTGTTTTTGTTCTTTTGTTCAATAAATAAACCTTATTACCCTACAATCTAAAATATATTATATAATAAGATTCACTTTTATCACATTTACGTGCGGCATGTAGTGTTAGCTGATAGCTTTAATAAACGTCGCCAGGGAATGGGTCGGCACTCTCACCACAAATGAGCTGAAGTTCACTTTGTGGCGAGACTCCAACCGTTCGACCCTCAGCGTCCAGTTGGACTTCTCTCGCACGTAATTTACGACTCCCTCGACCTTTATGGTAAACCAAATTTCATGCGAAGCAAGTCAGTTATAAAACTTGAAACAACGATTTAAGCTCAACACGCATGCTGCAGCCGTACATTAAAAGCTGAATCTCAAAACAATTCTTAACTTCGAAAATTATATACTATTTTAAAAATGTATACCGAACAAGTGTTGCCTGAACTAGGAAGTTATAAAGCGAAACAAGGTGAAGTGAATTCTCTAGCAGTTGCTCCGCTCTTTAAAGATATATTCGTGCTACGCCACCGAACTGCAAACTGAAACCCGTCTAATATCAAGCTGTGGTCTTTTGAAAGGGGCATTATCAAGATTCAATATCGGGTCGCGTTTAAGTTTGAAATTTTCCATCTAAAACAAAGAGCTTCTTAGTTTTTGTATGATGTGAAGAATTTTTAGAGAAAATTGTTACAAGGTACAAACAGGGACGATACAGGGACTCTAGTGTAGGACCTACAGGTCAGATCTCCTGTAGATAGAAGATATATAAGTACTTTATTGCACAAAATACACACAAACATTAATCTGGTGGCTGTGGCGTAGTGGTTAGTGGGTCGCCATCCTAAAGCGACGGCTGGCAAGAGGTCCCGGGTTCGATCCCCTGGTCGGGCAAAAAAATTGTATCTAAGTTTTCGGTAAGAAATTCTTAGTGTCAGCCCGGAGTCTGGAAGTTAGCGGTCTTGTACCCCCGTGCCTCAGAAAGCCGTTGTGTCACGCAAGTGTCCCATCGGAATGTGAAAGTAACGGAATAGAGAGTGCACTTGTGTTTGCGCATACACTTGAGCATTATAATATATCCTACGTACGAGGCTGTTCGTTGAGATTATCGTAATCGGCTGGAGCTTATTATTATTATTACATTAATCTAGTAATAACATTACTGAAAATAAAGATTTGTATTTGTTATTATTTCAAACTTATCTTGTCTTATTTTTATAACGTCAATTTATTTATATTACCAGGAATTTAATTATATTCGTAACTTTAAGCATTTTTTTTACTTTTTACTTTTAAGTCCTGGTTTGATACTACTAGTGGTACTTTTGTTATGTGATAGGTGGCGGCAGTGTATAGTGGTATGTAAGCGATTTTTTTCGTCAGTTTTTATGTATAAGTAGAGCATTAAACAAAATACAATAATTTGTGAAAAATTTAACTGCCTAGCTGTCAAGCCTGGAGACAGTTATATGTACAGCAAAGTCTTAGAAATAAGGTTTCGTTTTTAACCTTTAGGTACGAAACCCTAAAAATGTTAATCTGAATAATGACTTAAAATTTAGTTAAAATAATGTAACACTTTCATGCTCCTAATAAAAAGAGTGACAGAAATTGTCAGCCTAGACGTTTGAGATAGGATATCAGCGGCAATTGCCAGGAACGGCCTCGAAGTTGTTTCGGCGACAATTGGTCTATTGCCAAATGCAAATAACCTCGCTGTTATGACACCAATAAATACACTGAGTTTTTTACTACTCGCCTCTTAACTTGTAGGTGTCTGTCTAGACACTTGGATGTTTAGGTACAATTTAAGGTTCGATTTAATTAAAAAAAAATACAAATATACTATACAATATCCCAACATGCGTTCATCCAAAAAATCGTATTTTTTTCCTAATTATGATTTTTTCCCCTTTCTTGTAAGGATAGCTTCCCAATGTCAAGTGAAAATAACTGATCAATACCACAAGAATCATTTTCCAAAATAAAAAATACTATTTCTAGATTTTATGAAAACATAATTATCTAAATAGTTTTTAAAACATTTTTTCACTTATTTTTTTTTAAATTAAATGTAAAAATCATCCTGTGACGTAATCACTCGGCATGACAAATTAATAACTCTTTTGCTCACGTTGATTTAAAAAAAAAACCAAACGTGAAGCAATGACAGAGACAGTAAGTAACTTAGTCGCGTAAACTTTTTTTATTGTACATACAGCACCGACACACAGTCAGGTATTTGACCATAAAATTGGACAAAATCCATTTTTTTGTTTCAGTGCGACGCCGTTTTTTATTGTTCCTCAAAATACAACGTTATCTCCTCCTAACAATAACGTGAACCCGACGCGCAAGAGTCTATTCCCCGCTCCATGCGGTCAGTCGGAAGTTACCGTTCGCTTGCCGTGCTCGTGTAACATTTCCATACGCTCACATTTCATAGTTTTCAAATTTTAAATTTGTGGTGAAAAAGTCGATTTCTTGTGAGTTTCTACTATGTATCTTACACAACCAGGTATGTACTTATTATTTTATTTAGTTTTGTAAAAAGAGTGATTTTTTGTACCTTATGACACTTTTAATTTACATACTTTTATTGTAATTATTATAAATAAATGGGGAAAAAAACTAACTCTTAAAAATCCTAGAAAATAGGCATTAAAAAAATCTTAAAGCATTTTAAAGTATTTTTGAGCATTTCTAAGTAAAAAATATATGGTTTGTTTTAGAATAGATTCTATAGTATTTTAAAATACGTAAAACACCCACCCTAATGCACCCCTTTAATTATTTATTTTTTGCATTTAATCAAAAAACCACGTGTTGTTTTTCTTAGTAAAAATTTGTTGAATTGGTTTCCAGGTTCTTCTGGGATGCGGGTGTTAATTAGAAACGATTTACATACTATCATGGAACGCTCCAATGCTTCAACTCTTAATGAAAAGTTGGAATTCATGGAGTTGGAACTTCTCCATCGATACTCTGAAGATGACCCAAACATTTCCGATGCAAGGCACAAGTTGTCAATCATACGTCGCCAATTCAAGCAGAAATCTTTAACTGCCCGCAATACCAGTGCCAGGTTCCGAGAAACGAATAAAGAATGGCTCAAGAGCACTATCATCGTCAGCCCATTTAAGTCCCCACTGCCGGGGCACGGGCCTCCCTCAATCACATGAGGGGTAATTGCCATACTCACCACTCTTGGCAGACAGGTTAGCGAGGGTTTTGATATAAATGCAGAGTTTTCCTTCTCTGGGTGCTAATGATCATGCCAGCAGCTTTACCTTAGTCGCCTTGTACGACACCTCGGTAAGAGTGAGGGTGGCCTATTCTACTCTGCCGGGGACCACACGCCGTGTGGTCACCATATCGCTACCAAAAGCCAGTACCTATTCACGTCAAAAAAATTCTTTTATTTCGAACATAATATTATATTTCCTGGAATTTTATCAGTTACTAATGGTCTATCTTTTGTTTTAGGAGTAAGTCCAGGTAGACCTCAAAAGTCTTTTTCAGACTTATGTGAAAGGAATGCGACAAGCTTCGACCATCAAACTTAGATGTGCTAGCATACAAATGAAATTGCGATAATCAAGCGAAGTCGAAGCATCAAACATCGTAAAGGTCCTCACCAGAAGCCCCGGAGAACAAAAAAAAAATGCAGCAACGATTAAAGAACAAATATCTGAACAAGAAAAAGAAGTTTCAATGAAATTGGCACACCTTCGTTCTTTGTTTGTTGAAGCTTGACTTACCCAGGCCCAATACGAAGTGGTTCGAGACATGAATCCAGACTTTTACCCATGCTATTCGATTCTAAAGAAGCTAAGATAATTCATAATCTTTATTGTGCATGAAATCAGGTACATATTTATAAATATTTTTAAACAATTAGTTCTCTAACTTCTACCTTTACAGGTGTATGCACATTATTCAAACTTAATTGACAAACTATTTCGACTTAGTAACTACATCATTTTATTTTCTAATATTTTTTTAATAATCAGAAATAGTTAATCTACAACAGACATTTCTAACTATTAACAAAATTTATTCCATTAATCTTAATTACTCATCACTCAGTCGCTTAAATCAGTAATAAATAATGTTGTTGATTCACAATTTTAAAAATGTTTGCGTAGTAACGAATTTGGCTAAATTTAATCCAATTGGATTAATGTATATAATATAATGTCAAGTAATCAAAAGTAATAAAATAATACATTTCCGTGATGTCGTGATATTCTTGTCAACATTCATTAATAATTCAAATATTTAAGTCGGTTGTAAAATATAATGTAGAAGATTAACAAGAAAAAATCCCGAAATCCACAGCATAACTGACACCTGTGCTGAAATAAGGGTACAAAGAAATACCAGCAGGAGATTTTTCAATGAATACGAGAAATCTGCAGAAATAACTGGTAGTGACCAGAATTTAATCTACCGATTAAAAGTCATCCTAGACACAATGTGCTGCGGGATAAAAAATAACATAAAAAAAATTACTGCAAATAAACTTCTGAGTTGTACGTTTCTATGTGAAAAGTTTCACCCAATGTCGCCGACATTACATAAGGTGTTGTATCATGGACTAGCCGTGATAAGGAGGCGATTCTGTCCAATAGGGCGGGCTTCTGCAGTTGCAGAAGCCAACAATAAGCACATCCGAGCGTTTCGGTTAAACTACTCCCGAAAATTTTCAAAAGCAGCCTGCAACACAGATGTTTTAATTAGGTTGCTCTTGACATCAGACCCCATGCTGACGGGAACGAGAAGTGATAAACACAAAAGGAAGAGTCCTTTTTCAGCAGATACCATAAACTTTTGCAGGAAAATGATATTTGCAATATTTGTATTGAAAATGACTCTGAAAATGATGAAAATTAGAAATAAAATTTGTTATGAATAATGAATGCCTTTTTTTTACTCTATTAAACCTTAAAATAAAACGAAATACTTTAAAAATATTTTAAAACGCTAAAAATATTTTTGGCCAACTTTTAGGGTCAAACACCTCTCTGTGCGACATCACAATACGTTGAGCCTCAGGACTACGTTACTTTTGGCATATTAATTAATATTTTTAAAAAATAATGTTTCAATAAAAACACATGAGAACGAAAAAATTATAGGTCATCTTTTTTTCTTCCTTTATTCGAAAAGCATATAAAAACGGGAAATATTATTTTTGTATTGTCCATTGTCGAAGTCAGTCAATCTACGGATTTTGCCAAGACCACTCTTAATAAAATCGCATGTTTTAAGACTCTGTTGATTCCACATCAAATTGTACAAGTACACGTGACAACTCACGCGAAATACAATATCAGTATTATGAAATGCTAAATTTAACGATATTAAAATAACTTTTTCTCGCAAGTTCGTTCGCGTAGAAGTCGGAAATGGTCCTGAGAGGATTTTTAATTTGTTCGGAATGTCTGTTTATACTGGTAATCTACTGTGTGTTAGAGACTGGAAAACAATTTTCTTTAATAAAACAAATAGCGTACGCGTAAATAGTATACATGTGGTGCGTCTTATTGCGAATATTCCTTCCCTTACAAAAGCAGCCTTAATAAAAAAAAAATCAACTCCTTACTTGGAAATACAGTCACGCGTTCCGTTAATAATATAAGACAAAGCTAGTAGTAGCTAGTTGTACCTAATGAGCAGGGTCTGTAGAATGTTAATTCTGTACTGCTCTTGACGTCTGTTATTTGCCGTTTATTCTACCTCGTGCAAATAGAGCAGTGATGCCAATCGAATTCTTTATGAGCGCCATAGAAAAGGAACCAACTTATTTACTCAAACTCGACGCCTCTCAATCGCGAATTAATATTAGCGAATAAAATTTACCAAATTTAAATTCGAAATTCAAAAAGCTCGATATTATTTTGCGCGTAACACTGTTTACCATTTGAATGGAAATACAGCCTGCTGTACAAGTAGCTTGCCAATATTTAATTAATAATATTACAATATCGTAAAAGCAGGCAAAGATTTTAATTCTTTGGAAGCAAGTAAAGTGTTTATTATTTACAGTTTCGAGTGTGTAGTATATCATACACTTATTAATATTCCATTACGCTTTTCACTAACGTGTTTAAGATTTAAATTTTTCTGCGAAAAGAAAAACTGCCTTCAAAAACCACGAACTAAATTATGTACAATAATATTTTTAACACTTTATACACTTCCAATAAAATTTTATAACCGTACACTCGAGAAAAAGTGTTACCGAAGTTGGCGCATATATATACATGTCGAATTGAAAACCTCCTCCTTTTATTTTGAAGTCGGTAAAACAGGAACTCGTTGCCGGCGCTTGTGTTTCTTCCGTCCTTAAATATAGACTCTACAAACTAAGAAGAAGATAATACATGGACTCCTTCAAACGAAGCATGAAGATGCATCTTGCAGGCCAGTATGGCAATACCAACTGATTTGATGCCGTAACATGACGTCCGTTATGATTCCAACGTAGACTCTCCTTTTGTTTACCATCAGGCTATGGTGAGTCCATGCACTGTCATCATCATCATCATCATCATCAGCCTATCGCAGTCCACTGCTGGACGTAGGCCTCTCCAATTGTTCGCCACTGTGATCTATCCATGGCTTCTCGCATCCAGCTCTTGCCAGCCATCCTGCACAGATCGTCCTCCCACCTAGCCAGAGGGCGCCCTACATTACGTTTGCCAAGACGCGGTCTCCACTCCAGAACTCGTTTACCCCATCGGTTGTCGGTTCTGCGGCTAATATGGCCAGCCCACTGCCACTTAAGCTTGCTAATCCGGTGAGCAATGTCGATAACTTTGGTTCTCTGCCGGATCACCTCATTTCGGATTCGATCTCGGAGAGAGACGCCGAGCATTGCTCGTTCCATAGCCCGCTGAGCGACCTTTAACTTGTGGACCAGCCGTACCGTAAGTGTCCACGTTTCGGCTCCGTATGTCATGACGGGTAGGACGCACTGATTGAAGACTTTCGTCTTTAGGCACTGTGGTGCCATGCACTGTGCCTCTATATAAAAAAGTGGCTCAAATGAGCTATCTAGTCAGTTCAATTTGACTGGCAGACTCAATAGGTAGACTCGTTATATTGGTAAAGACTCACGATAAAACATGTGCACTGGATAAAACGAATTTAAACTCCTTTGACTAGCGTCACATCACTAAAATGCAGGCTCCTAAAAAGTAGAACAGAACGGTCACTTGTTTGCGCACAGTGCTAAAGAAGGTTAAAAGTTGCGGTTAATTCTTTGTTATTTTTTCGCATTCGTTCGAAGGAAATCTCGCTGCATTTTCGCATGAAGATATAACTAAAAAATAAAAATACCCTCCAACCGATTACGGCTAAGGCGGCCCCAACGATCAGCCCCGTACGCAGGATATATTGTAGTGCTCAAGTGTGTGCGCAAACACAAGTGCACTCTTATTCCGTTACCCTCATATTCCGATGGGACACTAGCATGACACGACCGGAGAGGGATTGCGCGCAGAACCAACGGCTTAACGTGCTTTCCGAGGCAGGGGGGTACAAGACCGCCAACTTCCAGACTCCGGGCTGACAGATTTTCTTACCGAAATCTTAGGTACAAATTTATGGCCCGACCCGGGAATTGAACCCAGGACCTCTTGCGCAATCGTCGCTTTATAGTGCGACCCACTAACCACTTCGCCACTGAGGCATAACTAAACTAGAGTGATTATAGCTCAGTGGGTAATTACTTACACACGGTTAACTTATTAGTAAGCATTGCAAACGCAATAATTAGCCATCTGGTTATAGGCTCGACGGTGAGAGAAAACATCCTAAGGAAATCTGCACGTTGAATTGACTTTGAATATAACAAAATAAGGTATGGGTACCTTGCAAAAGCCTAGGGCGGCAAATGTAGTCAGACCGGATTCGGTGATCTATTTATTTATGTACTGGGAAAACTAAATACGAACGACAAACTTTCGCTAGTAACTTTTAACTCATTCGACGACATTATACAGGGCGTATCTGAGAACGGTTACGAGTGTGTGTTTAGAAACACTTCATCGTCGGCCCATTTAAGTCCCCACTGCTGGGGCACTAGCCTCCCTCAATCACATGAGGGATTGCCATACTCACCACGCTTGGCAGACGGGTTGGCGAGGGTTTTGATATAAATGCAGAGTTTTCCTTCTCTGGGTGCTGATGATCATGCCAGCAGCTTTACCTTAGTCGCCTTTTAAGACACCTCGGTAAGAGTGAGGGTGGCCTATTCTACTCTACCTGGACCACACGGCAAAATGGTTTTAGAAACACTTATTCTACCTTTATGCTATTTGGGACAACTTATTTCTAAGAAAAGTTACTTTTAGTAGAATCTGGCCTAAGACTGGAATAGGAATTATTTTTTGTATGGGAGACAAGCAGACGGATTACCTTAGAGCAAGCGATTATCGCTGCTCAGGAGACCTTTAATACCAGAGAACGTCACAAGTACGCCGCCAGCCTTTTAAAGTTCGAGTATAAATGGTATCCCAGCTTTATTTCAATGCTGTTTTGCCTTGTCGACTTTAATTAAACTTTGGTTCAAACTAGAGCTTGCTGAGTTTTGTCAATGTACTCTCAGTAGGGATGTTACTCACAGATGTGATATTTAACCGACTTCAAAAAAAAGAGGTTTTCAATTCGACATGTATATATATATTACTATTTTTATGGTTGTTCGCCGATTACTTTGCCAATTATGAACCGATTTAGATGATTCTTTTTTAGTTGAAAATTAGATAGTCCCGGATTGGTACCATGGTCAGGATATCAGGATCTGATGATGGGATCCTGGAAAGATTGAGGGGAACTTTCAAATTTTACAAGGACATGTAATGCTTAGGTATCTTTTTTTAAAACTGCACCAGTACATATTTGCGCCTGACTGTATTAATTTTGTGGTTCTGCTGATGATGAAAGGTCAACTCCTCAACGGTATGGAGTTAAAGGATAACTCTTTCAATATTGTACTCACAATAAGTTAGTTTTTTTTGTATTATGATAGGATTATAAATAATATAAAATCGGTTAAAATATCGGAAAGGGATAGATAGATAGAGATTATTTATTGCACAAAAACAAAATTTAAATATGATACAACAACAACGAGCAGTACAATAAGGCGGTTTAATCGCTTGCAGCGATTTCTGCCAGACCACCTTTGGGTAGAGGAAAGTAAAGAAAGTATTTGTGATAAATTACGGATATAAAATTATTTTGGTTGCGTTTATTAATCAACCAATCACAATTATGTAAGGCGACGGGTAGCCCTAACCAGCGACATCAATCGATTCAAATTGTTAGCCACTAGACCAGATCTATTTTAAACAATTTCGAAGCGTCAGTCTCTAAGCAAACATTTATACTATTTATTTAATACTGTGCACTACTTGTTGATCTCTTTTTGCACTCGATATTTGGATTAACTCCTTAAGTGGCCGTTTCTGGAGGTAACTCGAATTTCGAGTACAAAAGCAGACCCAAAAGTTAAGTATAAGTATTAAATAAATAGTAGGTATAAGTGTTTTCCGAGAGGCTGCATCGAAATTATTAAAAATATATCCGGTTTAGTTGCTAACAATTCAAATCAAATGGCGTCTCTAGTGTGCCCTACTCGCCACCTTAACCCATATCTATACCATCCAGTCATCATCATCATCATCATCAGCCCATTTAAGTCCCCACTGCTGGGGCACGGGCCGCCCTCAATCACATGAGGGGTAATTTCCATACTCACCACGCTTGGCAGACGGGTTGGCGAGGGTTTTGATATAAATGCAGAGTTTTTCCTTCTCTGGGTGCTGATGATCATGCCAGCAGCTTTACCTTAGTCGCCTTTTAAGACACCTCGGTAAGAGTGAGGGTGGCCTATTCTACTCTACCTGGACCACACGGCAAAATGGTTTTAGAAACACTTATTCTACCTTTATGCTATTTGGGACAACTTATTTCTAAGAAAAGTTACTTTTAGTAGAATCTGGCCTAAGACTGGAATAGGAATTATTTTTTTGTATGATAGAGAACAAGCCATACTGATACCCTGAAGCAATCGATTATAGCTGCTCCTGAAGACCTGTAATACCAAAGAAAGTCACAAGTACGCCGCCAGTCTTTTAAAGTTCGAGTATAAATGGTATCCCAGCTTTATTTCAATGCTGTTTTGCCTTGTCGACTTTAATTAAACTTGGTTCAAACTAGAGCTTGCTGAGTTTTGTCAATGTACTCTCAGTAGGGATGTTACTCACAGATGTGATATTTAACCGACTTCAAAAAAAGAGGTTTTTCAATTCGACATGTATATATATATTACTATTTTTATGGTTGTTCGCCGATTACTTTGCCAATTATGAATCCGATTTAGATGATTCTTTTTTTAGTTGAAAAAATTAGATAGTCCCACTTTGCCAATTATGAACCGATTTAGATGATTCTTTTGTCCCGGATTGGTACCATGGTCAGGATTTTTTTTTTATATGAGAGGCGGCAGAGACGAGCAGACGGATCAACCGATGGTAAGCAATCTCCGCCAGACGCCCATGGACAGCCGCAAAACACAGTGAGTCACAAGCGCGTGCCCACCTTTTCCCCTTCCACCTATGGGCCTCCGGTAGCCTCATCACCAACGGCGAAACCACAGCGCAGGCGCTGTTTCACGCCGGTCTTCTTGTAGGCAGTGGTATCACTACGGTCGAGCGGCCCATTTCATGCCTAAGGTGGCTCTCCCACAGAATATCAGGATCTGATGATGGGATCCTGGAAAAATTGAGGGGAACTTTCAAATTTTACAAGGACATGTAATGCTTAGGTATCTTTTTTTAAAACTGCACCAGTGCATATTTGCGCCTGACTGTATTAATTTTGTGGCTTTGCTGATGATGAAAGGTCAACTCCTCAACGGTAATTTTGTGGTTCTGCTGATGATGAAAGGTCAACTCCTCAACGGTATGGAGTTAAAGGATAACTCTTTCAAAAGTGTACTCACAATAAGTTAGTTTTTTTTTGTATTATGATAGGATTATAAATAATATAAAATCGGTTAAAATATCGGAAAGGGATAGATAGATAGATATTATTTATTGCACAAAAACAAAATTTAAGTATGATACAACAACAACGGACAGTATAATAAGGCGGTTTAATCGCTTGCAGCGATTACTGCCAGATCACCTTTGGGTAGAGGAAAGAAATAAAGTATTTGTCATAAAATTACGGATAAAAAATTATTTTGGTTGCGTTTATTAATCAACCAATCACAATTATGTAAGGCGACGGGTAGCCCTAACCAGCGACACCAATCGATTCAAATTGTTAGCCACTTAACCGGATCTATTTTAAACAATTTCGGTCTTTACAATTTAAGTCTCTAAGCCAACATTTATACTATTTATTTAATACTGTGTACTACTTGTTGATCTCTTTTTGCACTCGAAATTTGGATTAACTCCATAAGTGGCCGTTTTTGGCGGTAACTCAAATTGCGAGTACAAAAGCAGACCCAAAAGTTAAGTATAAGTATTAAATAAATAGTATAAGTGTTTTCCGAGAGGCTGCATCGAAATTATTAAAAATATATCCGGTTTAGTTGCTAACAATTCAAATCAAATGGCGTCGCTAGTGTGCCCTACTCGCCACCTTAACCCATATCTATACCATCCAGTCATCATCATCATCATCATCATCATCAGCCCATTTAAGTCCCCACTGCTGGGGCACGGGCCTCCCTCAATCACATGAGGGGTAATTTCCATACTCACCACGCTTGGCAGACGGGTTGGCGAGGGTTTTGATATAAATGCCTAGTTTTCCTTCTCTGGGTGCTGATGATCATGCCAGCAGCTTTCTTTACCTTAGTCGCCTTTTACGACACCTCGGTTAGAGTGAGGGTGGCCTATTCTACTCTGCGGGGACCACACGGTGACCATCCAGTCAGATTAAGTCGATATGTTTCTGACCGTATTCTCGTCAGGAGAAGCCCTCGTCAGAGGGGAGCTCGACATAACCTTCCTGAGGCACCCAGCAGGATGGCGTTCATGGCGGCTACGTGGACCCATTGCACTCGGGCTAGCTGCATTCCCCAGCAACAACTAAAAGGATCTAAGGAGTAGTATCCAACACCCTAACCTAGTTGCAGTCTCCACTCAAGGACATAATGTCTGTTCATTTGTGTTCAGATTTTACATAATGCAGGCCAGCCGTATACCACTTCAATAGGCTATTTGACAGTGATAAAAAATATACATTTCTTTTATAACATCAGTGTTAATATATTTTTTGTAAAAATATTGCATTATTTCATCAAAATTCGTCTTCTAAAATTATAATTTTTTAAACAGGGGTCACGTGACTAAAAACGGCCCGTGACGTAGATTACGCGTAAGTCTACTGCCTATGGTTGATTGCCTTTCCTTCATAGGAAGAAATAAACAAACAAAAAAGTCTATTTGAAAGAAACACTGAAACACCAACAAGCTCAATGTTTCAATCTACGTCACTGGCCGCCATATTGCTAAAAGACGCGTTTTTGCGGCATATTTGAATATTGCATTTTCTTTTTCGTTTTTTTTCATTAAAATATCTAAAATAAAAGCAGAAAAGTATTTTTTAGGGCTCCTTATAAACAAATGAATACCCTAAGATAGTTTTCGGAATTTTGTCAAATAGCCTATTTAGGTACTTAATTGCAAGCTATCCACGAGTGCATTACTTACTCGTATCTGGACAAATCGTTTATTTTCGTTATCCGATAGTTTTGCTAACAGTAAGTAAACGATCTTCATAAGATCCCTAACTCACAGCTGCGAGTATAGCTTAGCTTCAGTTTCTCATAAATAATAATAATCTCTTTTAATATATAAAAAAAATATCTGATCAGTTTAAAAATATATATATGATAGGTGGCAGACGAGAAAACGAAGCGCCTGATGGTAACTGATAGTAAGATTGATTTCGCAGTTGGGTAACCTTACCTATATTTTTAGAAAAACATGTGTAATTAGAAATAAAAGTCATAAAAATTGTAGCGAATGAATGAAGTATTTTTGTATCATAACATTGGACTTGATCGCGTCAATTCATTATCAAACTTGCAAATCCCGGTTGTATCACAGCCCATTCTACGCTTTGACTATGATTTAGGAATAGGAAGAGTCTGGTAATTACAAAAAAACTTGCAAAATATTATTGTAATTATAATAACATGAACAATAATAAATCACCAATACCCAGTAGTAGGTAGTTTATGTTATAAAGACATATACCTAAATCTATATCAGAACCAACAAATCGATCTTTAAAAATAAATGTATCTAAGAGAAGCCTTAGAATTGTTTGAAACGTTCTAAAATACCCGGTCAGAAGAGGCAATTATGAGATATGGCCGCGCGCCCCGCCCCGCCTGTGTCTAACTGCACCCGCCTGCATCGAAAGCGAAGCCCGCAAAATGTAATGCACGCCTGTACGGTCCGACATCCAGCAATACAATGCCAACAGAAAATTAGTCCTTATGCTCAACGCCTTAAGATCAGCAGGAAATCCATAAAATCTAGCTTGATGACGTACTGCGGTCTGCATACAATGTAGTCTGCAAGTGAATGGACAATACGACAAGAAAATATTTTACTATTTTTATATGCTTTTCGAAAGAAAGGAAAACAAGATGACCCGTATTTTTTAGTTTTCATTAAATGTGTGCTTTTATTGAATAAAAAAATTAATAAAAGATAGATAAAAATGCAGGAAGTGACGTAGTCCTGAGGCTCTACGAAGGTGATGTATTTGCTATAAAAAAAAAGTTGACTCTCTGTCATTATTCACTACTGCCATTGTCAGCCATTTTCTTTTTTCTTAAGTCAATGTGAGGAAAGGGACATTAATTTGTCATGCCGAGCTGGGACGTCACACGGGGATTTTTACATTTTATTTAATTTCTCCTTAAATATCTTTCAAAAAATTCTAAAACAATGTTTCTTACAATCCTATAAGGCTAATCTAGAAAACGGTATTTTTCATTTTGGAATAAAAAATTGTCGGTTGTCTATTGGAATTTGAGACTTGCTGCGTAAATATACGTCGTTCATCTACAGATTACAGTTCTAGTTTAGCGTTCCGTACGTCGCGTCGTACAGACGCTTCGCAATGAGAACCTACTGTGAAATTAATTTCTGTTCAACTACAGTTATTAGTTTAGTTACAGTTATTAGTTAGCTAGCTAAATAGCTTGAAAATTCCAAGCAGAAGCGTTATTACTCTTCAGCTTAAATCCTACGCCCTTAACGACTAGACATTCTGGAATACCGAAGAACAAATGAATAGTGAGTGTTGGTTATTTTATGCATTAATATTTTTGACGAACTATCCATTTATGAAACTGCCTTGAGACCATTAAATAACCATTTTCTGCAGGTACAGCAGAGAAAATATATTCAAAGAGGAAACACTGAAACAGATTGTTATATAGGTACTTTTTTATAGTGATACTAGTATATTGGCTCTCCTCAACCTGATGGTAAGCAAGAGAAGAGCCAACGTTGCAATTAAAACGGAAGCGATATCAGGCATCACCTCCGTTGGGACTGCCATACTGGCCCGCGAGATGCTTCTTCACGCTTCGTTTGAAGGAATCTACATATATTGTAGGAAGGAGGAAATACATACTTACTATTTGATGTTTCGCCTCCGTTAATGACTGTATTAACGGAGTTTGTTGAGTGTTTACTAAATATCAACCGCCGCGTTAAACTCTGTTTCCATAAATAATAAATAAATATTTCACAACATCACATACATTAATCTGACTCCGAGATAGGTAGCTCAAGCACCAACATTTGAGCATAGTTATTTAATAAATAGTATGAGTGTTTGCCGAAATTGTTTCAAATATATGCGGTTTAGCAGCTCAAAATTAAAATAGATTGGCGTCGCTAGTGTGCCCTACCCGTCACCTTAATTAACAAATTATAGGAATCCGATATTGGAACAAAAATTACATGTAGGTTCCTACCTGCTTATGAGGTGTACGTTAAAAAAAGCGTAGATGGTTGGTTTATTATTAGGATACTGTAAATAGGTACTTTTATTCATATTCTTAATGTTATGTAAACTGTTTAATAAATACTACTTAAATCCGTTGAAGGAACATATATTATCGCGTCGCAGTTTCGTCGGGACTTGAAAAAGTACATTTATTTTGCAAATCATCGTGAGGATTAATTAGACGAGCAACTTTTTTATGTAAGCGTTTTGCGTAATATTCAGCTTTTTTCACTGATTTGTTTACGTTGTTAGGTTAATGGATAATACAAGTTTATGACCTCGAATGCCAAATGCAATCTGGTCTACATAAAGCTATTTTTTGTTCTTAGCGAATTCAACTAGCGAACCCTTGCAAATTCAACCCAATTTTAGCCAGGATTGGTTTTTGATAATTTATGTTTCATAAAAAATATTTTAAAATACAAAAATTCGCTACATTTAAAAATTAAATATTGTCTCTCTATAGATCTTCCAAAATGAACCTACGTTAGATATGGGTCAGACTGATATCGACTTATACAACTACCCTTTTTATCTGCTACAATAAACCTTTAATGTAAATTTGCCACCAAGGTTACTTTTGCTACCGGGAATAGTACAGTGTTTCGGTATATAAACTATATAATGTGTCATAGCATGATCATACACAAGGTAGGCACGACGTCCGTCGACTTGCGAGACCATTCTTAGCGTCAAATGTAACAGCTTCTGACTACCCACTTTGCAATACTAAATTATAATTAAGAATTACTGTTACTAAAGTATATTTAATTATTACTGTTTTAAATAATTTCTCATGTAAGTGACTGTACAGTTTTATGGGAAATAAAATATCTTTAAACCTTAATGTAGAATGAAGGTTGTAAAATAAAGGTTATATATACAGGTTATATCTGGCCATCTTCAAGGCAAGACTGAACAGGCATCTTTTAGGCAAACGCGTGGAATCCTAGACCTCATCGTCGCTTTCCATCAACAATTTTAAAGTTTCGTTGATGCACTGGCATTTGCAAATTCAAGCATTTGCAAATGTTCATTTGTAAAACAAAACCCATCCAAAAGTATTAAAATAGACTACGATATTTTACTGTGAACTAAAATGCTCAACTACAGCTCCTAAAAAGACAATGAATATCTATTTCCTTTTTCAACATTCGCCGGAATATTCCACATTTTGAATGGAGAAACACAAAGGATTTTCTTTGACCAAATGCAGTTTTTGATGGTTGAAATATAACACTTTTGAATGTGGAGGAGTGCATCCTATTTTAGGAAGCCGAGTGTTTCAGCTTTCATGCCTATCTACAGCGTACAAGCCGAGACTCTAGAACCAAACTGACGTTGACAGCACAAACATTTCTTCGGAGAAACTAAAGTTACAGTGACCGGTAGAGCACACTAACGACTACAATCGATTTTAATTTTTAGCTGCTAAACTGGATCTATTTTAAACAATTTTGGGGTTACAACATCTCGGCAAACACTTATACTATTTATTAAATAACCATGCAAAAATGTTCGGTCAACGCGTACGCGAAAAATTGATTCAAGCCAATAGGGGACACTTTTGGCGTGAATCAATTTTTCGCGTATAAAATCGATTGGCGTCGCTAGTGTGCCCTACCCGTCACCTTAAATATACTTAATCATTTTGAATTGTGACATTTTTATTTTATTTTGTGTGATAGGTGATAGATAGGTGGCAGAAAAGCAGACGGATTACCTGATGGTAAGCGATAGCCGCCGCCCATGGACACCCGACATCAGTGGAGTCACAAGTAGGTACGCTGCTAACTCTTAAGCCCCCCTTTTCCTCGGATTGAGCCTTCGGTACCCTCACTCACGGCTCTCCCACGGGCACGGACGTTGAGTATTGATCCTTAAAATGTTAACTTAAGTCTTTTCTTGCTCTAAAAGTGATTTCTTGACATACTCGGTCGCTAAAATCTAGTGTAAGAACAAACAAGCTGATGGTACTTTATAATACAAGGACGCCGAAGAAAAAATAGAAGAGGAAGAAACATCATTGTGACATAAATCAAAATAGGTGTAATCGAAATAGGTCAGAGAGGTTATCGACAGTTGACCTCGAAAATCATTCAGACTATTAATAGTAATAACGATAGTATTGTTATCGGTCAAAATTATCGATAGTTTCGATACATTTGATCAAATTATATTGATAATGCCAAAACTATCGATACTATGGATTGTTTAATGCCTGATTGTTTCCTAACAGAATTAATTCAAAACTATCGATATTATCGATAGTTTGGTATTATCGATAGTATCGATAGTTTTGTACTATCGATAGTATCGATAATTTTGTACTATTAATAGCATCGATAGTTTTGTACCATCGATAGTCAGCTCGCCAACCCGTCTGCCAAGCGTGGTGAGTATGGCAATTACCCCTCAAGTGATTGAGGGAGGACCGTGCCCCAGCAGTGGGGACTTAAATGGGCTGATGATGATGATGGATGATGGATAGTCAGCTATGTTTCGATAGTATTGGCATGATTAAATGTGTCGGATACTATCGATAGTATCGGACATTAGTATCGGACATTAAACAATCGATAGTATTAGCGTTATCATTAGTATTGATCTAATTTTACTATCGATACTATTGACAACCAGCAATACTATCGATAGACTATCGATACTATTGATTTTACTTTTACAATCTATCGATAGTGGACTAAAAACCTACGTATTTAAATATCGACGGACTCTATGGCGAATTCATTATAGTGACCCTGTCTTGTGAGCCGGGGTCGTAGGTTCCACAAATATTCTTGTGATGAATATTTATTTTTAGTCAGTAAAATCCTTTGAGTATCTTGCAGATACTCAAAGGTGTATGATACTCCTTATCTTGCAGATATTGAGAAATACTAGTTCTATTTTGATGATCATGAGTGAGTGAGTGTCTGTCGAAAATGCGAAACTTTGCTTTCGCCTAACTTCGCAACTAAATGACATATAGACTTGAAATTTAGGATTAAAAGTAGGTTATTATAGCTTAACGAATGACTAAAATTTCTGCTTTCTGATCTTATCCGGAGGTTCTCAAATAGAAGCCTAAAAATGCGGTGAAATGGTTCCAGTAAAGGATGGTACGGCAGTGTTTGCTTCGCGCTCGACTTGTCGGGGGCACTGCCGTGCCCCCAAATAACTGTGTGTCCAGCAGTGGGCGTCTATTGGCTGAAATGATGATGATAGTGGTATAATCATTTACAAAGTCCTTTTTCTGAAAGTTAGATCAACAGATATGCAGAAAAAATCATCTCTTCCTTGCATTCATGCAGAGAAGATGCTCCGTTTCATATGAAACAAATTATATATAACAACTGCCTCACAGAAAACCGGCGTGAACCAACACTCTGCTGTTTCGCTGCGCGAGTGAGGGTACCGGAGGCCCGATCCGAGGAAAAGGGGGGTTTGACTTGTGACTCTACTGGTATCACGGGTGTCCATGGACGGCGACAATCGCTTTCCATTAGTGGTCATCTGAAATGTCGCCATTTTTGTGTCATGCGTGTAAGCGATTTTCGTTTTAAAGTGTTTATGCGGCAGATTTCCCCATTGTACAGTGGCGGACACATCAAGCTATACAAAACTGTCAAATTTCTTCATTCGATTATAAACATTATATTGTTGCACATTGAGTTCGAAATCGATTGAGGAAATTTGACAGTTTTGTATATCTTGACCTGTCCGCCACTGTACATATATACGAGTGCATGCGCGCGATCACAGTCACTGTACAATGAGTGCAGTCAACATTCAAATTTGAGCTTTATGCTCATTGGTGCAATGAAGCTCAAATGTTAGTTCCGTGTTTATCCGCGGAACTTCTTTCGTGGCGCGGGTCTACACGACGCGCCCGGCACCAACGCACACATTGGTATTACCTAACTTTATGGTACACATTCAAACCACCCAGCAGCATATTCTATACAGGGCGGCACGGCCGTGGGCTTGGCACTCTCGAGAAGTTTCTCGGGTAAGTATTTAAAAAATCACGGTCTAAAGATAAATTACTATATCCAGCAGTTACGGCAGAGAATACGGTCAGAAAAATATCGACTTAATCTGACTGGATGGTCACCGTGTGGTCCCGGCAGAGTAGAAATAGGCCACCCTCACTCTTACCGAGGTGTCGTAAAAGGCGACTAAGGTAAAGCTGCTGGCATGATCATCAGCACCCAGAGAAGGAAAACTCTGCATTTATATCAAAACCCTCGCCAACCCGTCTGACAAGCGTAGTGAGTATGGCAATTACCCCTCATGAGATTGAGGGAGGCCCGTGCCAGCAGTGGGGACTTAAATGGGCTGATGATGATCCAGCAGTTTATCAATACACCGCAGTTGCTCATCTTGAGTTTCAATAGAATATCCACCTACGACTACACGAAGCAACGATTTGTTCGAAGCTGTAGTCTTCTCCCAGAACTACCTGTCGGTTTTACTAAAGTCTATCGAATAGCAAGAACCAGGCTGAAGTCGGGCTTCAACGTCTAAATTTATTGCCGGAGTCAAATACAACTAGTGCAACAGTACGAAGCTTCGTTGAGCACCAAAATAGGACGATACAATTCGATATTATTCTTGCTTGTATATGTGCACACACAGAGTCATTAAAAAAAGAGGAGTGTATAGTGGAGAGAAAATAAATATTTCATAACATCATTCCGAGATGGGTAGCTTAAGCACCTGTGTTACGGATATCAGAATAAACATTGGATTCGAAATACAATATAATACAATACAATATAATTCTCACAACATCTCATACGTTGACCTGATTCCATACTAAGTAGCTTAAGCACTTGTGTTACAGATATCAGAAAACAGAGGAACACAAATATATACTTAAATACATATATTACACCCAGACACTGAACAAACACAAGTGTTCATCGCACGAATGTTTGTCCAGGGTGGGGATCGAACCCACGACCTTTGGCGTAAGAGGCAGGGTCACTACCAATTGCGCCATCCGTTCAGTTAGAAATGAGTACTCGTATATACATATAATACTTTTCTTTTGTAAAAATGTATTTACAAAAGACTTAGAATACTTATAATACATAGAAAACACCCAGGCCAATAAAAACAGACATGTTCATGCACACAAATGGTTGTACTGTGCGGGGATCGAACCCGCAAACCTTGGATCAGAGGCAGCGCTAGCGTTACTACCATCGTTCCAAACGAGTCGTCGGAAAATGAAAAGCAAAGGATTTTTGTTGTACGAGGCAGGGTCAGTACCAAATCGCCATCAAGCCAGTCAGGTTTTCTTTAAACATAATGTGATTTAACCGGATGTATATTTTGATTTTTTGTTTAATTTCAGTGGATATGCGGACTGAGTACATACGTATTTTAGATTCCCGAGAAAAGAGATCTGGACAGACAGATTTCGCAGACTGAGGACAAAATTATTATAGAATAATTTTATTAGACAAAAATATTATAGAATCGTGTTGTATAGAATCATTGTACTGTACCCAAAGGGCGAAAAACAGGGCCCTATTACCACTATTACTAAGATTCCGCTGTATCTCATGAACAGTAATGGCTGGTCAGTTCAAATTTTCACATTTGACGAAGGTATTTATTTTGCCACTATAAAATAACAACTGCGAAGCGTATTTCTAAAGTTATCGTGGTGTGGGTAAACTTAGTGCGCCCTTGTCAATTACCTCGACCAGGCAAACAGAGAATTAGAGTACTTAAGTTAGTCACTTACAACACGTGCGGATAAAGAATGGTATCAGAAATGGGGGCGCATCTATTCACTTCTCGCTCGCACACATATTTGCACTCGTGGAGTGCGAGTATAGACGCAAATAGTGTGCGTATATACGCAACAGTAGACAGTCAGTATAGCCGCAAAACGCAGTATAGACGCAAATAGTATGCGAGCGAGAAATGAATAGATGCGCCGCCATTTCTGATCCCATTCTTTATCCGCACAGGTTGTACTGAGTGGTGTAAGTTAGTAACAAATGACTGACCGGATGGCGCAATTGGTAGTGACCCTGCCTCTTACGCCAAAGGTCGTGGGCTCGATCCCCACCCTGGACAAACATTCGTGCGATGAACACTTGTGTTTGTTCAGTGTCTGGGTGTAATATATGTATTTAAGTATATATTTGTGTTCCTCAGTTGTCTGATATCTGTAACACAAGTGCTTAAGCTACTTAGTATGGAATCAGGTAAACGTATGAGATGTTGCGAGAAATATAAAAAATAATAATTAATGAATATCATTTAACATCATCACCATCATCTCAGCCCACTTTCTACCATATTTGTGGCCTTTTTTTATTAACTCCACTCAGATGTAAGTTGAGCGATCTGTATCCAGAGGGCCTAATTTAAAGCAAACGTTACGACCAAATCTCTCTTTCCCATGCGCCTTGTCTCCTTTGTTTGGATGCGACAGGTATATTCTCGTTCGTTATGGGACGGCTTCAAATTAAGCCACCAGTTTGCCACATCGTCCTTCCACCGCATCTGTGGTCTTCCGACGGATCTTTCCGACCCCGTGGTCTCCATTCTAGGAATAGCATTCACGAAACGAGAATCAAAAAGATTTCCGTCTTTGTCGATTGTACCAATAATTGATTTATATTGATTGTCAATGTAATTAATTGGTAGCGCTATTAGTTTCGACGATTCCTTATCGTTTTAATAGGTATTGAAGGGTATTAATTTGTATTCGAGCTTTTAAAAAAATAAACAAGCAAACATTCGAAATAAAACACTGTTTTCTTTCACAGAACGTTATTGAAATAATACTAATGGTAACAGTTTTTTTTTAATAAATATTTCACAACATCACGTACATTGATCTGACTCCGAGATAGGTAGCTCAAGCACCTGTGTTACGGATATCAGTATCAACAGTGGCATTACAAATATATACACATAATACTTTTCTTTTGTAAATACATACTTATAATACATAGATAACACCCAGACCAATACAAACAGATATGTTCATGCACATAAATGTTTGTACTGTGAGGGGATCGAACCCGCAACCCTTGCACCAGAGGCAGCGTTCACTACCACTGTTCCGAAACGGGTCATTGAAGTTGCTCTACCAACAGGTTTAATTTTATTAATGAAGCTTGAAACTGTCCATAGCCATTTTACCTATTAATATTTATTTTGTTTACTTTGATAAAGTATCTGTTTCTCTGTGATTACACTTTGACTTGCAAGACCGGATTAACTTTGATCTGAAGTTCTTGTTTAGACATTTTGAACTAAGTTACCTTGAAGATAAAGACAAACAGCAGAACTAAATATTATATTCAAACAATGAACACAGTTCAAAGGCAAACAAAAAACTATAGGTACTACCTAAATACATTTTTTTTTATGCTAGAGGCGACAAACGAGCAAGCGAGTCACCTGATGGAAAGCTAATCATCGCCGCCCATTAACATCCGCGAAATCAGAGAGATCGCTAATGCGTTGACGGCCTTTTTAAAAAGGAAGTACTTAAGTTCTTCTCTTGAAGGTCCCTAAGTCGTAGCCGTCAGGAAATACTCCCATAGGTAAACTGTTCCAGAGAACTGAGGTACGTGGTAGAAAGTTCCGCGAAAAACGCACAGTATTAGACCGCCATCCATCGAGATGATGAGGATGGAATGACAATTGCTTGCGTGTGGTTCGATGTAAGAATTCAGCTGCAGGGAGTAGATCAAACAGTTCCTCAGAGCACTCCCCATGATAGGCATAGTGACCGAGCAACCAGCAACTATCGCAGGTTTGAATTCTAAATCAATGTTTGTTGATGAAACAGATGTTGGATCTAAGTGTTTGTGGTAGATTCGCTGTTTCTAGTTTTACAGTAGGGTAAACTCGCATAATTCGGTGACTCACCTAATTCGTTGATAGGAAGTTTCGAAGCTTCTCCCGCTTTGCAGGTACAGAATCATCATCATTTCGGCCAATAGACGTCCACTGCTGGACATAGGCCTCCCCCAATGATCTCCACACAGATCGGTCTTGTGCCGCCCGCATCCAAAGGATTCCTGCGACCTTCAGCGGGTACAGAATCACCCATTTTAAATTGAAATTTATACTAATGCAATAAAGCTTCTTTACGCATGCAAAAAATGTTGACGATTGTGCGACGGAGATAGCAACAATCATTCCTGGGTTTGATTTACAAAATTTAATTTTATCACCGAATTATGCGAGTAATTATGCGATAGACGATAACTATAGTTCAAGATCAGAGGGCTACAACGAAACGTGCACATGCGAGCGATGACCGGACAGGTCACTTTGTTCACGCGCCTAAGCATACCACCAATGCACCGCGCCACCGGGAGTTTGGAGAATAACTGTGCGCGCGCGCGCAATTGATTTTGGTTGTAGTATCTGTTAATGCCTAATTTTAGATTGAGTACTATACGGATGCTTTACCTAATTCAGTTTGATTATAGAACTTTGTATCTTGATAAACCTAATGTAGGCTTTTAAAAATAAAGGCCGTGTGGTCCCGGCAGAGTAGAATAGGCCACCCTCACTCTTACCGAGGTGTCGTAAAAGGCGACTAAGGTAAAGCTGCTGGAATGATCATCAGCACCCAGAGAAGGAAAACTCTGCATGTATATCTAAACCCTCGCCAACCCGTCTGCCAAGCGTGGTGAGTATGGCAATTACCCCTCATGTGATTGAGGGAGGCCCGTGCCCCAGCAGTGGGGACTTAAATGGGCTGACGATGATGACGATGAGGCTTTTAAATACAATTAAGTCAAATAATGTGTAAATATTTTTTTTTATAAATAAATAAATTAATATGATAATTCCTGAACTAGGTCTCAAGCATAGCAGCATCCGCGGAGAGATGAATATATTAAAAACAACACAATTTCACGACCTAATCTTTATCCCAGTTCGTTTCACATGTAGTGTGCGAGTACTCTTTTGATTGTAGGTATGCTATAGATAGATCAGGTACAACCCCAATTAGTTATACTGTGGTATAATTTTATTTTGATTAAAAACCAATGTCTAAAGCGTATAATGTCCAGATCAGATAAAATTGTATTCTTGACGCAGAAAACAAAACTTGAAAGTTAAAAAGAAAGAAGAAAGAAAGAAAATTTATTATTGATAGTCACTCTTTTTTTTGTTAGGCAGATTTGACGCTTTCAACATTCATAACTTTTAAATAAGCAATGCTTTTTTCTGAATACTTATTCTAAATGTACCTAAACGTTTCTATTAAGGCACAGTTAAATATAAAACAGTACCATTAATATTTACTTTGAAAGTTAAAAATTGCGAGAATCGAAAACACAGCTTTTCGAAAAAATCTCTATACAAATCGGCTATTTCATATTTGAACCGCTAATATTAATCATACTTGCTTGCTAACCATTTTTCATTTGGTATCTCACGGAGAAATGCTGCCGGCCCCGCTAATATTGATCGTCTTTTTCTTTCTTACCAACTTAGATTTAATAGTTTATGTTAGCTAGAAGTGATACCTACTATAGCTAGTAATATTTTTTCATGGTAAAAATAAGACAAAATAATTCCTGATGTAGGTACGTTCCTGTAGTAGAAGCGCTCATAATTTTTAGCGGCGAAATTTCCCGTCCTTCTCGTGTGAACTTTACGATATAAAATTCACACACCAATATCCTCACGTTCATTTATTCACGTAGATAAGAACAGTATGTTTTCGGAGCGTTAAATTTTTCATACTCTGGCGGTCCGCGTCATCACGTCTGGTATTAAACCCAGGATTACGATCGCATTAACAACATAAATACTCTCGCGTCATGCGAAAACATGCCATAACTTTACCAGGTGCTCCAAGCTAAAGGCACTTTGGTACTATAGATCTGGTATTAAAAAGATACCAGCTAAAAGCTGTCATCACACTTCGACAGCCTGAGATTATTATCAACTTTGTTCATAGGGCTCGAAAATATTTCTCATTACTACGAAAAAACGGAATCAAAACGTTTTCAGCTCAACTCCTGCCGGTGCATCCACACCGCAGTTACTTTTGATGCTCATCGTTTCCGAGTGTTACTGACAACATCAGACAACAAAATAGATAGATAGATAGATACTCTTTATTGCACAACAAACAAAACTTAAAAGCTAGGTATACAAATGTATATACAATGTACAATTTAGGCGGTCTTATCGCTGGGAGCGATCTCTACCAGACAACCTTCAGTTAAAGAAGATTAGATAGGAGACGAAGGGTGGTGCAATCCTTTTGATTTTGAACATTGATTAAGTAAATTTATAGTATAAATACATATATCTCATCATCAGCCCATTTAAGTCCCCACTGCTGGGGCACGGGCCTCCCTCAATCACATAAGGGGTAATTGCCATACTCACCACGCTTGGCAGACGGGTTGGCAAGGGTTTTGATATAAATGCAGAGTTTTCTTTCTCTGGGTGCTGATGATCATGCCAGCAGCTTTACCTTAGTCGCCTTTTACGACACCTCGGTAAGAGTGAGGGTGGCCTATTCTACTCTGCCGGGGACCACACGGCATATATCTAGATAATAAATAAAAACGTCATCATACACTAATACATACGAATGTTACCTAACTAAAATACAATATAACCTACACAGATTATATATAATTATATAAAATGAAAAAATGTTATTCATTATTAATTAATGTTGTCGAGCTGATCCTACTAGTGGTAACGGCAGTAACAAGTAGCCACAAAAGTTATGGTATGTTACTGAATGTTACCGCAGCAGAGTGTTACTCCACAAAAAGTAACTGCAGCACTAACTTTGATCCGGCAACAACATCAAAAAATAAATCACCGGCAAAATACTATAAAATTAACTAAACAAAACCGAAAAAGGACAAAAAAAATATATACGAACATCTTCACTACACAAATCAGACGTATTTAGTTCAAAAGATTTTTATATCCACTTACCTCATGGGCGTGATAATTAAAACTTTAACTTTCGTCCAATTTCCTTCTTAGCACCCTTCCCAAGTCACAAGGCACGTTGAAAGGAGAAAAAACTTACCTGCAAAAGAAAAAAAAGGTCATTTTAAAATACGAGCTTAGTACGAACTTGAAATCGTATTTCAACTGGTAGTTCTCGACTTGTAAAAAACAAATTGACTATGTATTTCTCTTTACGACATCTAGTAATTTAATATGCATTAATGTTTCGAGCACAAGTAATATTTACGACTAAAGAGTTAAGTTAATTTCAGAAAGGGTTCACGCAAATGATCCATGAATTTAGTCTCATGCAGAAAAGACAAATTCTCAAAACGCATTCTATATTGAAAATGTGTTGGGTCTTCAATTTTTTCTCCGTGAGATTACATTAGGAAACGGTCGCCATTATATCTTTCGTTAACCGATCTGTACCTAGAAGTGCACGAGTTCTTTCCCCTTATCTCGTTGACCTTACTTTAGTATGGAACTAGATGATTAGTGTAGATTCTCGTTACGACACAAAAAACCATATTCGATTCGGGGCGGCATGTCTTCCCTTTGCTCAGTTTGCAACCACAATTTCGATTCTAGCATAGATGAGAGCCAATGCTTATCACCAAAGAGGCCGTTCCTACACTACTGTGAAACCACAGTAGTGTTGTAAGTACAATATTCAAACGTCTTTGTACGTTTAGAATTATTTTCTCCGAGTAATACCAGCACCGCACCTGCCGTCCTGTTCAATTTAATAACATGAGTTCGTGTTCAATTTTCCTATGACATCATAAATTTAATATCCTTATGTAGTCACATTTTGAATACGCGATAGTTATGGATATTTTAGAATACTGTTATGAGTTCGGGGAATTTTGAAGTTCAATTTGTATCCAATTTTCGGCTGTGATTTACTTTTGTAGCGTCGATTTAACTTGATTTTCAGTTAAATTTAGTATTCGTTGGAAAAATAAAATTTGATTTGTATTTATGAATTGGATCTATCTTCTCCATGTATCTTAATACGTACCTATATTTTTTCACTTTTAGAATGATTTTACGCTTACGCTTTAGATGGTTTTTACATTGTTTGATCGAGAAAATTGAATGTATGACCATTTAATCGTACTCATAATTTAGACATGAAGTTAGATTATGGAAAGATTATGCATCAAAAAAAAATACATTCTGACTATGGTTATTATAACATTTTATGGTTCGTAAAAGCGATCTCTGAACGTTGTGAAATATATCATGACTAATTATGTCACCCTCGTGAACAATAAATGTTCTCGACTGTACGTGACTATATCTTCTACAGATAGATGTGGCAAAGTGTCACATGAGTGACATTTCTCTATACAAAATTTGCAGCGTAACACCCCTCTGTTAATGTTATCTCACGGCCAAGACATCTTTGTCACTATAAACAACAACATTCTAACCGACATTTAAATGACGTGTTAATGCAACTGCTCTGAAATTTACTTTGAACCTGCTGAAGACCTGTTAAATTCATAAACGGGCACAAGTATTTAACTGTTCAAAATAAATTCCAAAGCCTTTACGAGAATGAATTACAAAATTAATGCAATGAGAAATATGTAAGATTTATTTGAGTTTCTCTCAAAGTCGCAAAAGTTTTGCTTCTGTTGGCTGTTGGGGAAATTACTTCTTGAACAATATTGTTTTTTCTTTCATATATGTGTTTTTAAAATATTATGACAACAAGTAAGTAATTCAAAAAAGTTTTTCTAACTTACTATACTGCAATATAATAATATAACGCCCTGTTGGTCTAGTGGTTTAAGTACCGGGCCGTGATCTCAGGGTCCTGGGTTCGATTCCCGGGAAAGTATGTTTTCCAATTTTTCGGACATAGCTCGGGTTTGTGATCACCAATCCGCATTTGGCAAGCGTGGTGATTAAGCCTAATCCCATCATAGTAGCGATAACTTGATTTCTATGATGGAGGCCTTTGACCTGCAGTGGGACAGTTATAGGCTAATTAAAAAAAAATACTGCAATATATTAATATTTTTTCAACATGCACTGTGTAGTGCATTAAAATTAGGTAAGCTATTGTTTCGACCGCTCTGCTGAAAAATTGTCATCATCATTATTTATTATCATTTTCAGCCAAAAACCAATACTTACCCACAAGACGAAACATTCATTATAAAAATAAGAATAATCGATTTCGTAATCACAGGCACAACAATAGATAGATAGATATATACTTGATTGCACAAAAAAACACAACTTAAAAAAAACTAGGCATTACAGAAACTTAATTGTACAATTTCGGCGGTCTTGTCGCTGGAAGCGATTTATACCCGACAACCTTCTGGCAAAGGACATTTGATAGTAGGGAACTAATAAAGTGTTACAAAAATTTGATCAGTTTCTATTTCTGCCGAACCATTAAAGAAATATAACTTGTTGCCGGTGCGTGTATGTCCCCCTTCCTACAATATGGATTACTTCAAACGAAGATTGAAGAAGCAACTCGCCGGCCAGTATGGCAGTGCCAACGGAAGCGATACCTTGATATCGCGTCCGTTGTAATTGCAACGTGGGCTCTCGTCTTGCTTACCACTCTCAGACTGATGAGAGCCAATATACTGAGCCACTTAAAAAAAATACCCCTACAACTTACGTGAAAAGTATTTTTTTTTGTTTGAATTCTTTGATAATATGGTTAACAAAGCGTCTGTAGACCGTTATTTAATATAAAGAAGCAATAATGTGTAAACGGATATCTTGTAATATTTAACATTTTATTTATGAATGGAATAAGTAATAGCCTACCTTGCCAACCTTACTTGATTTATTACTGCTTTCGCCAAAATCTAATAATTCTTTATCATGCTACAGGTTTCCTTTACAAAATCAGACATCGTTTGTGTGATGGTGATTGAAAGGTTTGATAGTCAAATATATCTATAATAAGTATCGCACATCCCTTACAGAGCAATGTGCTGAAAAAATTAAAACCCTTTGGTGTTCACTTTCCTATTAACTAAATATTAGTGATTTACATTAATGTGTATCAAGAATTCCTGGAATATGGTTTTCTCCAAATGATCTGGGAAAATAGAGCACGATTCTAGCACTCAGGCGCTTACAACAGCTGTTTCAGTTAACTGAGAGCCGAAAACTAGGTTCCTTCCATTATTTAGCTAGCGACTGTGCAATAGAATTTTGTCAACGTCTATAGGTAGAGGCCTAGTGTTCCTGATTATGAAGATCAGACCCGAATATAATCTTTACTCCAGTCTCCCAATACAGAAAGCCCATTTATATGGGCCATTTATATTATTTAATTTATTTATATCCATTTTAATATCAAACACGGTTGTGATAAGGTGTAAATAGATCACAGTTTTGGGTATTAGGGCCGAAAAACGTTTTGGCAATATGTAGGGCCCCAAGCAACATTTTTTGTATGATAGGTGGCAGATGAGCACACGGATCACCTAATAGTCGTGATGGATGGCGAAAATGCACTTTCTGTTCAATGAGGGTTTTTGCGTGTGAAAAATCCGCTAGATGGCGTACTGTTGGACTGACGTCCAACATCAACCGCATTGGTTGTTTAGTGTGTCAAATTGACATTTTGACAGATCACGTTTAAAAATAACCAATCACATTGTATATGGACCTCACTCCTATAGTACTCCATGTAGCAAATTTTTCACACGCGAAAATCCTCATTAAAATATATAATAATATTTCGCCCCTTTTTAAAAGCTCACAATTTTAACATTTGCGAGTTGGTATTGCCGTAACTTTTTCACATTTTGAATATAACACGTTCTGCTAATTCTTATTAAAATGTTTTTGCAGCCGTTGTGGCTGGTTCCTGATGGCTCGTTACATTCTATATGACATTAGCCGAATAAAACTAAGTTGGAGTACATTTACTGTAAATGGTGTGCTTAACTGTAATTATAAGAATAAAACCCTCTTAGGAACGTGGAAATAGGGGACAAAGGGTCCCTTGAAAGTTTACGGACGGATGATGGTATTATTAATTAAGAGTGGAAAATGTCGAAATTATTATAATAGGAATAACTATTCGTATTTACATTTGCCCACTCTTTTTACGTTTGATAAGGTATCCTCGTGAAAACGTAAACATTTTATTTTAAAATAGGTGTGGTTTAATAATAGAAATGGTACTTGGTATTATTAAATTAAAAAGGTGTCTACACGCCAAAGCTGTCAGCTCGCGAGTAAGGCCGTAGACATCTATGTAGTCAAAATTTTAAGAAAGAATATTGCCTTATATCAGAAAAGAAAATTGTAATTACGTAATTATTTGAACAGAGTAACTACTGAGATTCTTGCTGATTCATCTCGATAGAAATTTACATTCCGAATCAGCAGTAGATTACATAATATTTGATATTCATAAATGTTCTGTATGGACTTAAATTGAATAAAGATAATTTTAATTTTCATTATGCCCGAGGCCTCATTTTGAAAAAAAAATGCCTATTAAAGACCAAGGACATTTCCCCTAATAGGCGACATTATTACATACCACTCTATAGAGTAGAATAACCAAACCTCCCCCCCCCCCCCCCCCCATATCAATATCTATTTTAGACCAAACCAGCCTTAATGCTTATAATTGTTAGTAGCATTGCATAGACAAAATAAGTATTATTTTATCAAATGTGTGGATTTACTCTTTGCAGGTACAGTGTAAATCCACACCTAACCAGCGCTTTGATTTCCAAGACAGTACTTAATAGTAATCTAAACGTATTAAATTATCCCAAACAAAGGCCCTGTTTGCCCGTGATGAATATGTATAAAGCTCGATCATAGTGTTCAGCAAACTTCTATTTTCGGTAGAGGATTAGTTTTCAATATAACAAGGGTCTATTTTGGCCCTCTGGTTTTCAATTGCGGTATGAATAAAATGTACTTTCCTCGCACCTAATGGTTTACGTCGTTTTAAATTACGTGGATATTGAAATTCTTATCAAATAATTAACAAAACATACTTTGTATCGAGACAGTGGTTATCTTGTCCATACTCATTCGTAGGTACGTCACCGCCACATCCGGCATGTCATAACACACATACAAAGTATATGTGTTGGCACGCGGAAAAAGTCAGAACTAATGCTGTCAATGTTAATGTCACTGAAGTGTCGCTCTGTATTTACAAATAAACTAATTTTGTCAATATCTATGGGTCGCGTATGTTGAAGATCAGATCTAGTCTCCCACAATAAGTCAATGTAAATTCTTTTTAACATCAACTGTTCTTAATTTTTTGGCGACAAAATAAAAAAATATTTTTACATCCGGGTTTATTGTGACTCAATTGGGGCCGATTCGACCAATCTTCCTCGCCAACCCGTCTGCCAAGCGTGGTGAGTATGGCCATTACCCCTCATGTGACTGAGGGAGGTCCGTGCCCCAGCAGTGGGGACTTAAATGGGCTGACGATGACGATGACGACCAATCTTAATCCGATACTAAATATACAATGTGCCTGTATGGTATAGCGCTGTCATTCCATACAAATCTGACGTTCGTCGAATCGGGCCTTAATTGTTTATAGCTTGTTCATTGTTGAAATAATTAATTTGTGGACGTCATCAGATTGAGTTATAAACTACTAACATGCAGTAAACTTCAAAGTTTAGTGTTTCATCGTAAAATGTTTACCATCCTTATTTCATTTGCTCTGCACGAAATGGTTTCCTTAAATTAAGTCTGTCTGTATTTATTTGCTTTACACAATATTGCAGGGTTAAAAAAAGTGTTCATCTTGAAATAAATAATTTAAGTGTTAAAGAGTAGATAAAAAATTAAAGGTACCTAAAAAGATAAGTAATAAAAACGTTATATTTTTAATAAATAGGCTTGTAATATTATCTGTTGTTGTATCATCATACTTGTATTTGGTTTTTGTGCAATAAAGAATACCTATGTTTCTACTTTGTGCTTTGTACTACCTTCTTCTCATCATTGTATTGTGTCTAGCTTTTGAGTGTTGTTTGTATCTATCTGTATGTTATCAACTAAATTCTCTTCTTCTTTTTTTGTGTGTGTTTAAATACGAATTTTATTATATCTACCACATCACATATTGCCTATCTATAATATGTACGTGTATATGTATATTTTTTTATTTATCTACACCACACCATCACACTCGCTCGCAAACAGGTCCCGCCAGAATACCAGCGCTGCTACGGCAATGCAGATATTGTAGTAGCAGCTAATGCTGAGGTCGGGACCTGATTGACCACACACTATCCACATCTCTTTGTCCCTCTTCTGTGTAAAATTTGTTGTTTTAAGCCGTGTACCAACTGTATATGTTTGTTTTCCTTGTATTGTGATGGTCAATAAATGTATTTTCTTTCTTGCTTTCTTTCTTACTTTAGAGCTACCTAACTTTTAAAATAAATGACCACCAACACTAGCTCTGCTCTTAAAATATTTTATACCCAACTAAATTTGAGATGCACTATAATTTAATTTACTCTAGTCACGGGTTATGTTGAAACTCTTGCAAGAGCTTAGCTTTTACGAGTGAATTCATGCTTTCAAAAGTTCTCTATTAGATAGTTCGATCTTTTAGGTGTTGGTTTGTATAATAACTACTCACAAAAACCAATTGTGTGAAGCGCCTATTATTATACTGTTTCATTATTTCATGCAGTTTTAAGGCGACAGGTAGCCCTAAATAGTGACACTAATTGATTCAAATTTTTAGCTACTAAACCGGATCTATTTTAAACAATTTTGGAACGGGAGTCTCTAAGCATACATTTATTCTATAATTTAATAATAATAAAAATAATAATTCTCCCAACATCTCATACGTTGACCTGATTCCGTACTAAGTAGCTTCAGCACTTGTGTTACAGATATCAGACAACAGAGGAACACAAATATATATATATATTACACCCAGACACTGCACAAACACAAGTGTTCATCGCACGCACAAATAACTGTGCACTACTTTCGAAATTTAGATTAACGCCATGTGGTGGCCGTTTTTGGTAGTAATCCAAATTTCGAGTACAAAAGCAGATCCAAAAAATAAGTGCCTATAAGTATTAAATAAATAGTATAAGTGTTTTCCGAGAGGCTGCATCTTCGAAATTGTTAAAAAGATATCCGATTTAGTTACTAACAATTTAAATTAATTGGCGTCGCTAGTGTGCCCTACCCGACAACAACGACAGCCCCGGGGTCCCGCCCAGGAGCCCAAATCTCGGGCTCGTGACATTTATCATCATACGACATATATCACTAAAACATCGCTTTTTTTTTGTATGGATTTCATGTGACATCCGCCATGTTTTTAAAATATCACGAGTACGAGAATTGGGCTCCAGACACGAATCTCCTAATTCCGGATCCTAAAAGCGCACTTGTGTTTGCTTACCATCAGGTGATCCGATCTCGCGTCTGTCCTCTATCTCATAAAAAAAACATAGTGAATGTCTTAAATGGAATGAATTTTTGGATAAGTTTACGAAACGTTTCCAGGTGGTAGGTATGCGCTAGTAGAAAAAAACGCTTTATGGTGGTTAGGCAGTGAGTAAAATAGATCCTCCCCCAGCTTGACTGGTGGAGGCAGTGTCGGGCCCTCAGTGTAAGTTGGCCCTCCGCCTGGGGAGGGACGTGAAGTAAGGTTCTTTAACCCGTACTCATGTCCCCTCCCCACTCTGGCGATGAGGGAGCCTCGCTGGGGTTTAGTCGGTATGCCTCTGGCTGGCTTCTCGCTAGGAGAAGCCCCCGCCAGAGGAGCCCTGACATAACCCGCCTGCCCCCCGGCAGGACGGTAAGCATAAGGAGGCATTCCCCAGCGTCGAAATAAAAAAGGGAGTAAAATAGATATTTGTCTTACTGGTAGCGAATTCTGCCGGTATATGCTGCAAGAGTCACCTAAACTTTTTTATTGTACATATAGCATCGACATTACAGTACGTTGAGCCTCAACACTACGTCACTTCCGGCGTATCACCTAATAATTAAAAAATATTTATTGAACAAAAGAACGAAACACAAGAAAATTAATACAATAACTGAGAAATAATCGAGTTATTAAAATGATTCGAGTGTTTAGATTCCTTATAAGCTACTTATGTATGTCAGTTTCACGTTCGTGATAAGAGCAAATGCTAAAGTCACAGCCGTGAATTATGATGACACATATGTCGTAATGTACCTGTATAGATTGCGAATGACTGCGTTTTTAAAGATATCTAAGGGTACAGGGGAAGAAAGACTGACCGGATGGCGCGATTAGTAGTGACTCTGCCTCTTACGCCAAAGGTCGTGGGTTCGATCCCCACCCTGGAAAAACATTCGTGCGATGAACACTTGTGTTTGTTCAGTGTCTGGGTGTAATATATGTATTTAAGTATATATTTGTGTTCCTCTGTCGTCTGATATCTGTAACACAAGTGCTTAAGCTACTTAGTACGGAATCAGGTCAACCTATGAGATGTTGTGAGAATTATTATTATTATTGTTTCGTACCGAAAGAGAGATTTTCGTGTTCTATTTTCAAATACGACAAAGCAACACAGTTTGGAAGGAAGTTTGGTATTTTTCTAAATCATTTTTAATCTGTGGCCAACTTAGTGCAATTCCTTCCGATCCGAGGCTGTTGAGCTTCAAAAGAGTAGTGGTGTGAATATACTTCCATCACCATCTTGGTGCTACACCAGCGCCATTCGCCCTGCGTACCAAGGGCAAACTAGTCGTCTTCTGAATGCCGTGGCGCGTGACCGTATGAATCAACGGTCTTCTCCAGCATCCCGTCCTAGCGGATGCTATCGCCGCGAATCAGTGCCTGGTGTTTCGGATCATATCCTTAGCGTGGAGCTACGTTAGTTCGAAATCAGAAAGTAAACAGCGGCTACGCCGGCGCCGGCTTTGGTCCAGCTCGGCAGTTAGGAGAAAGAGGTGAGTTGCTCTCTATTTTGGAAAACACTACGTAACAATTATTATTATTATTAAGATCATTGTCACTAAGATTTTTAAGAAAACTGTTATTGTTTATTTACATTTTTCAACAATATGTTGTATAGTTTAAATAGTGACACAAAGTCACTATTTAAACACATTGTAGATGTTTTTTCCAACGTGTCGAAGTTTCAAAAAATGGACTATGGCCTTTCTTCCCCTGTACCCTTTAAGTATCTTATACAAATAATTTTCCTTCTCATCTTAGCGAGTAATTCCCGGTTGCATTCTAATCTATTGCTCTGGAACCCGGGGTACGCAACCACATTTTCTTCTATCTAGAAGAGACCTACGCTTCTGCGAAAATTACCTAAAACGCCCACTAATTATACCCTCCTAATACCCCAAAATCGAGGGACCTACATTTTGTAGTTTTCTTGGAAAAAATTATTTTCTGAACTTTGGACTTTTAAAAATTTTCGGAATATATTATTACACAGTCTAAGTAGATTTTAGTCAAAATTCAAAATTCAAAATAAATTACTTCAAATTCGAAATTTCAAAATTTTCTTTTTCTGTATTATAGTCCTCCACGAGGGCTTCCCCCTGGCACCAACCCCATCCCCTAGGCTCAAATACTTTTGAAGATATTCAACCCCAAAATTTCGACTTATAAATTTGTATGGGGAAATAAATCGAGCTTAGGTGGACTTTCCGGACTTACAGCAACAAGGTGTAGGAATCTAAAAAATCCACCAAAATTCAGACTTTTGGACGTTTTTCGAAATTTATACCCCAGTTTGTGTCTTTTGCCCCCTTCTCCCACCTTACCTACCAAAACCCCCCCCCTCACCTCCCCCTCCCCCCCTACTTCGAAAAATCGTGTTTTTTGTCAAAATTTTGCAGTTTTTGTCTTTGTCTTCCGTCGTCTATCACCCCCCTGCCCCCCAAAATTATAACCCCCCCTCCCCCCCCCCCCCCCCCCCTAAAAAAGTTAAAAATCACTTTTTTCTCCAAAAATCACCCATACCCTAAACAACCTTAAAAACTATAAAAACTTACCTCCCCCCCCCTCTAAACTTTTAAGGGAAACACTTTTGAACAAAAATACGAACTGACAATGAATACCAGACGGACCAAAGCACCCCGAAGCGGAAACCAAGCTGACTCAGCTGGCACCCGTTCTAGGGACCCACCCGCATCGACTTCGTCGAAAACGCCGCTTTCCCGGCCTGAGCCGTCACCAAATCCGAGAAGGATTAGAACGTCCCTGGATCCTGAACCAACACCGGTTCCCCTGGTCAGCGTTACTCCCACCGTACAATCTGTAATTCTTAAGGCCATCCACAGCATCTCGACGGCACTTACGGTTGGGAGATCGTTGACTAGGGAGAATCGGCAATTGATCCAGGAGCATCTAAAAGAAATAGAAGCGGCTACCACCAGGATTGAAGTCCCCCGTGCCACTCCGCCACCTGCCACAGCACCCTCTCCCACTCCATCCCCAAGACTGAGTCTGGAGCTGCAGCAATTGCGCTCCGAGATGAAGCTTGTTCGGGATGAAATGGCACGGCAAAATGTAGCGCAGACGCGTTCCTTGAGCGAGATCGTTCAGGAGGCCGTGCGCGAAGAAGTCAAGGACATCCGAGCAGAGCTGGCGGCCCTCAAAAATCCCACCCCTCGAACACCCCCCACACCAAAACTTTCCTTGAACCCAGCGGCGAAACTCGAGTTTGGAAGTCTCCTTCGAAGCGAACTCGAGACCTTCGCCGCCAAATCAGTTCTGGTCCCCTCCCAACCGGCCCTGGCCGACGACTCCCAGCCAAACCACATTGATCCACCAATTATTCCCCCCCAATCCCACTTAAAAAAGAAACCCCAAATATTAATTACCTACCCCGAAAATGACACCGTACCTTCTCGCAAACTCATCGAACATTGGAGGAGCAAGATCGATTTCGTGGACATCGGAGCGCCCACAAAATTCATTCCCTTGGCCGACGGCAACTTCAAGGTTGAAGTGAAAAATGAAGAGGCTGCTACCGAACTGATAAGAGTCTCCAACAACATCCGAGGAGTGAAGGCGCGGCCGGTGAGGCTGAGACCACCACTTATAGTGCTCAAAGGGATCCCGAAAGAGGCGGCAGATAAGGAGACGCTGATCGGGATCCTCGAAAGGCAAAATGGACTCAGCGGCCTACGGCTGTGCTTTCTGCAGTCCAACAGAAAGCCGGGACTGTTTAACGCCGTCGTGGAGACCACCCGTGAGACATTCCGGGAGGTCATTGCGCGAGGACGTCTCGACGTCCAATATGCAGCGGTACACGTTGAGCAGTACGTGCATGTCGTGCAATGCCAGAACTGCTGCCACTTTGGCCACACTAAAGCAAAGTGCCAGTTGGAGATGAGGTGCGCATATTGCAACTACCGAGGACACTCACATTTGGATTGTCCAGAGAACCCCAAAAACCCCAAACATAACCCCGAAGAAGTCGATGATCCTATCTGCATATTATGCGGTAGTAGGAACACCGTTAAGCGACGCACTGATCCTGAAGCACCTCAGCTCCCCTACAGACACTCGGCCTTCGATAGGAAAAAATGCACCCTATACCAATTAATAAGGAAGCGTCTTCTAGATGAGACCGACATGTAATCCCCTGAAATACCTCACATAAACCGCTACAAAACACCCCCACTCTCATCTAAATTTAGAAAATAGCAGCTTTTAAAAATTGTGCGAAAGCACCCAGTAGAAAAAGGCCTGGATCACCATGTCCGGGGTAAAGGCCGCCCTCTCCTTGGAGGGGGCACAAAAAAAAAAAAAAAAAAAAACCCGGGGTACGCTTAGACCGTGATTCGGGATTTGGGGAGTCTGGTAATTACAATGAAGCGACTGCCGCCTGACCTTTTTACCTTGTACAGGGGAACCAGACCAACAAGTCATGGTTACCTGTTTCAGAAACTACCCGATGCAGGTTTCCTTACAGGATCTGTCAAAAACGCTTAAATCAGCTTTATTTCGAATCATTCGAGTGACGTCAACCTTTTGTAAACAAGTAAGAAATTCGATAGCATACGATACATTTTATAGATGATTAGATAAAACACAATGGCGTCGAGTCTGTCACTTGTTTTGCTTACAAAAGGCTGACGTCACGGTAAAGAAAGCCAATCAAAACCGTTTATAGTCGCGTGGGTCCAAGCACAAAACAAATTAATTTTACTGTCATTGTTTTGGTGAAAATATTCAATATTTTTTACGTGTTATTGTTAATTATTTTTTAAAGCTATATATACTACGCGGACTACGCGGTCAAATAGCCTATTATTCATATGCATTATTCGGTAGGCAAAAGGGAACACCTAAAAATACTTTTCAGATTCTTTAACACCATAGCAGATACGCAGTATAATAGGATTTGAAAAAATACCTAATCCTCCTAATGAACAATTATTTCACTGAGAACGGCTCCAGCTGTAAGCGCGAGTTGAAAAAAGCGCATTAAGCGAGCGAGCAAGACGCCACCTGCCGGAGTCGTTACCCGGTTATGGCTGGCAGCGAGTATTCGTTTTACTGCGGACCCATTAAGGAGAATCACTGGCCGATAGATTTTATTTCGGCGGCAATGAAGTCGTCGAGGAAATACCACTAGACGTTTTAAATCGTATGATAGTTATTGACTATGGCGCTGAATTTTCTTCCACTAGTTACTACCTACGTCGGATTTTAGTAGAAAATAAGATTTTTATTTTATAAGAAACTGCGTTGTTTTGGGATATAGTTTCTGAAATTTCCAATAGATGGCGCTGGGCGTCGATTACATCGCGCAAGTGTTTCGCATTTTCAGTTTACCTTATAGGTAAGCCTGGTTGTTGTTGATAAAATGTACTTAAATAGTATAGATAAGTCCACATCAGTTTAATTGACTTCTATTAAACTATGGGATATTTATTGTGTTAGTGTATTAGTTTATCCTTATTTAGAACCTTTACAGTTGAATAACAATTTCTATTCAACGGATTTAATACAGAGTGCAATGTTTTTGTCATGTCGTAAGTAAAAAAAACCATTATACTATCTACCTGAAATCTTACATTATAATATCCATAGATGCTAATATTATAAATGCGATAGCGTACGTGTGTGTATGTTTGTTTCTTTGTCTGTTACGTCAAAATAGAGCGACGAATTGACGTGACGTAATGACCCTGCCTCTTACGCCAAAGGTCGTGGGTTCTATCCCCACCCTGGACAAACATTCGTGTGATGAACACTTGTGTTTGTACAGTGTCTGGGTGTAATATTTGTATTTAAGTATATATTTGTGTTCCTCTGTTGTCTGATATCTGTAACACAAGTGCTTAAGCTACTTAGTATGGAATCAGGTCAACCTACCTATGAGAATTGTGAGAATTATTATTATTATGTTTGTCAGTTGTTCCATAACCACGGGCAATTATGTCCCGGACTTTTGGAAGGCGTGCGTGGGGCCGAAGCCAACACGTAGAGGCCCGTTCAATTGACAGTTTTACTATAATGTGATGTGACACCAGCCGGCGACTATCCCTGTATACACTACAGAAGTGTAGCCAAGGACAGTCCCCGGTTGGCATAAGACTATTGAAAATAATGGAAAACAAAATGAACTGGGCTATTGGGTTGAGGTGTTAGTGGACCGGTTAATATTATTATTATTATTATTACTTTTTGTCTCTTTCTAACCCGCACTACCCCGAATTTAACGCGAGCGAAGTCACGTGCAAAAGCTCAGGCAGACATTCAAATGGCTATCTTTTTCTCACTTGAGTCGGTCCCTCATGTCTGAGGATCGTGTTCAGCATCATGTCTACATCTGGAACCTCCACCGGTTCGGGAAATGGCTACAGCGATCATGTAATTCTAGACGAAAAACTTAGGTTCGGATTTTAACTCGAACTTGGGACATGAAGAGCAGACGTCGCTGCATGGTAATCCACCACCACAGCGCTACCAAGGTAAATCACAATACGACAAGCAATTCCCGTTTATAGTACTGGTGAAAAATCGCAACACCGAAAAGGTTTTTCCTCCAGTCATGGTTAATGAACATTGTTCGGGGAGCAACAATCGTATAATTTATAACTTTAGCTATATCTCAAAGCGAACTCGGTGCAACTGCGGTTTGCATTAACTGAGTCTGGAGTTAACGACATGCAATTATGGAAGTAGCAACAAGTCACTGGAATAATGACAGTTGTATTAAAAAAAAGATTCGAGTAAATTGACCTCATAGTTATTACTTGTTATCTATCTATGTATTTGTGCAAATTATGATAAACTTTATTTCTTCAGCTAGTATATCAAAATTTGCAGAAGTAGATGAGATGGGCCTTCAAAAAGTCTTGTAAAACCTAAGCTGACGTAATGCAATAAATATAATGCTAATGCTAGAAATTGAATCTAAATTATTAAAGATATAACTTATTTATGTAGTGGTGAGCCTGTTAGTTACAAGTATTTTTCTTGTACTTTTTTCATGAAACTTAATCTACATAATGAAAGTAAGGTACAACAGATCAAATAACATGTTAAGTAACGATGACACCAACACATTTCCAGTTTAAGTATTAAAGAGAAAATACTGAAATTGGAAATAGGCCGGCAACACATTAGCAATCTCTCTGATTTCGCAAATGTTCTTAGGCGCAGCAGGTGACTCGCCTGCTCGTTTGACCGCCTCTAACATTAAAAAAAAACATACGGTTTTTGTATTTTGAAGCAGAAGAGCAGAATTGTTTCCTCACACAAATCATTTTGTACATAGTATGTCAGTTGTAACAGCTGATTCCTTTTCGTATACATTAAGACGGTCTCGTTATTATTTTAAAGTTACGATAGAAACGATTAAAATATACTCGTAGATTAACTAAACAGTTTGTTCACTAGAAATGTAATAAAATAATGAAGGGGCAAATAAAATAAAAACTCCAACGCCCTGAATCTAAACTAGAGAACAAAGCCATATAACAGTTATGTAAGGGGAGTTAAACTGAACGTCAGATTCTAAGTTTGATTGAAGGGCATTACTAAAAGCCAATATAGCACTCTGCCGTCTGTACTGCCGATCCAGTAATAGCATGTGGGAAGTCGTAATCAAACTTTATTGATTAATTAGAACCAATTGGGTAACCATCATTATTTGTAACACCACAGTATCAAGCGTATCTACTTGTACTGCCCAGTAAAAGAGACCTAGTCGTTGTGGAACCAAGCTTTTGGAATCATGGTCTTTTGGCATAGAGTAACTTATATCTTATGGTACCCATTGTCTTGAATGGTCATGGATGAATGAATGAATATAACAATTAACAACAATTTTAACAATTTATTATTATTAACCAAAAATTGCACATACATATAAATTTTTGCCGGTCCCCACACTAGGCAACGTCCTGTGGGGAACAGAAAACGTTTAACAGGGTAAATTTACGGCACTTGTGGAGAAAAAACAAGAAAAAAAAAAAAAAAAATATATATATATATATATATATATATATATATATATATATATTATTACTCAAGCTTACCTTGAGTTAAACACCTTAGTGTTTAACATAATACGCGAGAAACAAAACATCTAACAAAAATAGGTACAAGAGATCTGTTCATTACAGAGGGCAAGGTTTAATATGTGGGTGTGTTTTGTGTGGTGGGTGTATGTGTGTGTATCTTGTTGAGTGTGTGTGTGTGGTATATACTTTTGTGCCCAATGGGGGGAAGGGGAAAAGGTTGGCAGCGCACTTGTGACTCCACTGGTGTTGCGGGTGTCCATGGGCGGCGGCATTGCTTACCATCAGGTGATCCGTCTGCTCGTCTGCCACCTCACATATAAAAAAATAAAAAAAATTGCACTCAAAATAAAGTATGAAAACTTAAAAACTAGGTATTACAGGATGTGTACAAAAAAGGCGGCCTTATCACTATGAGCGATCTTCTTCAGGAAACCTTTGGGTAAAGATCATTTGGTAGTTGAACCACGGCTGCTCAGGCTCAGGGTTAAACCAATTAAAAGAAATCCGATTTGGATTAGTTAGTTACTTCACGGTTAGTTACCTAAACTACAAGGAAACAGAAATTATGAGTACCTAAGTGGGTGCTTAATCGAAACAATATTACTTATTAAATAAAAAGTAAAACTAAGTATAATAAAGATTCAAAAATTATTTCGAGATAATATGCTTTCATTGCGTCTTCTGTAGCTGTATACTTACGAGCTATAATTTTTTTAACAAATCAAAAATACAGTTTTCCGGTCCGGAGGCCCAATCTGGGATAAGGGGGGTTTAAAGGTTGGCAGCGCATTCGTGACTCCAATGGTGTCGCAGGTGATCCGTCTGCTCGTCATCTGTCACATAAAAAATGACATTCAGGATTTCAAAACAATTTCAACTTACTTCAAACGAACTCAGTTTAATTAAGAGGGCTTTAGCGGCTCAAGGGTCACCGCCGCCGCCAATGGATTTCATTATATAGTGTCTTAAGTTCATTAAAATTAATTATAGGTCCCACTGAACCGTACAAGCTACGTTAACTGAACATTATGATAGAACTTTTTTATTAATATGTTATTCCATATAGTTTTCATCCAAGAAGTAATTCAGATGGAATTTAATTTACCAAGAATGTGAAAAATGTTTGGCTTCTACTCATTATTCATACATATTGTCGTCAGACTACTAAATGCAATATGCAGTGCCTCAGACTGCTATCGCACATTTACAAAAGTAAAGTACAGTAAACTCCAAAAATATGTATACACTTTAGGACGTTGTCACAATATATAATATAAGAAAATAGACCTCTACTTTCTTATAGGTAAGTATTGTAACAAGGTCCTAAAGTGTATACATATTTTTGGAGTTGACTGTACAAGTGACTGTGCAATTTTAATATTTTTGGCTTAATATTCGACTAATACAAAAATAATCATCATGGTACAAAGAACGCCCTAGTTTTATAAACAAGCATAAAAACTAACACTCATGTTTGTTCAGTGTCTGGGTGTAATATTAAATTTTTCAATACTCAATATTTTATTTGCATTTCACAGTGTACATTATAAGATCTTAAATATTTAGGGTCTTTACACGCCGAAGTCGCTTGATTTGATAAATTCCTATAAAAATTATATATGTAGCCAAATGTTGGGTTATAATTACAATCTGTCAATAGTTTTTATCGGATTTTCATGTTACACTCCATAAGAAATTTGACAGATCATCATCTTTATTAGCGTAATCCTGGACTACGATGCTGTGGCTACCCAACGCGAACGAATCCTCGGATCAGTGAGGTCGCTCCGCGAAGCCTGTGAAGCTCCCACTTCTGCGCTTCTAGGCGGAGCTGGGCTGGCTTCTATAGTCAGTCGACCCATCATGTACAATGGACCGAAAGGGAGTCTAAGTGCGGAAAAGGGTGTCCAGCTTTCAATTAATTTTATTTTCATCTTTTTAGCGCCAATTTGTCAGATCATAAAAAATACAGATATAATCAGGTAGCATCTAGTTCCGGAAAATACTACTCCTCATCTTAGCGGGTAATTCCCGGTTGCATCCAAAGCTGTCGCTCTGGAGCCCGGGGTACGCTTGGATCATGATTAAATATTTGGGGAGTCTGGTAATTACAATGAAGCGACTGCCGTCTGACCTTCGCAAACCATTAACAGGGGAACCAGACTAGCTAAATCGTCGTTACACGTTTCTGAAGCTATCGGAAACGTGCAAATACCCTCACGATGTTTTCCCTCACAAAATCTAATGGTAGAAATATGCGCATATATTTGAAAAATCCAGAAGTGCATGCTCGGATTAGAACCACGACCCTACTACAATCATTCCGGAAAATAATACTCTGTTTGTATAAAAGTCAAGGGGATTGTTCAGGAGGTACCCCGAGAAAATTGTTCGCCCTCGTTCATTCATCAAGTCGCGCTGTTGGGAACTGTCACAGATAAGGTTGTGGGGTGCATGTAAGTGTCACGCTGACGGGCCTGCTCGTTAGGGTCCCTTACCTGTTCGCCCCTGGCTGGCAAACTCCCACAAGAAAATGTTATATTCCGCCACGCCCCCGGCCACACCGTGACGTTACTATAGTAGAATTACGGTATGTTTGACAATATATTGAGTTGGAGATCATGGTGCCGGCCAAAAATAAGTTTTGTTGTATTCTACCTATAGCTTTGGTGCCATAGTAACAAATACTCAGGGAGACGAAGTTCTATAGAATAGAGCAAAAAAATTCTGGCCGCAACTTGGGTCAAAAAAGAGTATTTCGTTTGGTGGTTTAAAAATATTGTTGGCTGTTATATTTATTTACCTATACATTCAAAACTTTTTTTTTAATTGGACGTACTTAATGCCAAGGGAGGCATTATCAACCTTGGGGACTTATAGAAAAGATAATAAATAAAAAACCGGCCAAGTGCCAGTCGGACTCGCGCACGAAGGATTCCTAGTGATTTTATTATTTAATATTATAGTAAATGTATAATTAAGTAGTTTAAAAGAATTAAACATTGAATAAAATACAAATACAGAAGTTCGGTTAGTTAATTTCGGAAGCTCCGTCTCGGTCGGGGGCATAGCGGAATAACAACTTTTCACTATGGGGTGAATAGCAGTCGTAAGCAGTGGAGTGGATCCAACCAACTGGACCTAGCTACCTAAAATATTATAATCAACTCATATTACACCATAAGTCGGCTTATTGCAAGAGCTCACTGTTTAATTTCATTATTATTTTAAATTAAATTACTTACTAACAATAGTCCTTAAGGTGACGGGTTACTGTACCTACGCGAAAAATTTATTCACGCCAAAAGCGGCGTAAATTAATTTTTCGCGTTTGTGCACGGACCCAACAGTTGTGCATGGTTATTAAATAAATAGTATAAGTGTCTGCCCAGAGATTGGAACTCTGAAATTGTTTAACCGGTCCATTGACCCGTTTAGTAGCTAAAAATTAAAATCCATTGGCGTCACTAGTGTGCCCTACCCTTTACGTTAAGTTGATTGTTACTAACACATATCACATGGATGTTATCTGAATTAAATGTTATTTTATTTATTTAAAATACCATCAATTACAGTTCAAAGTATGAATAATCGATTTATTATGAGACTCTTTTATTGATCCATATGAAATTATAAAAAACTAATAATGCAATCCTTTACACTAATTTATTAAGATAATAATGATGTTTAATTTAGTAGAAACAAAGACAAGAAAACTTAAATTTATTATAACCTTTAATCTAAATTTTATGATTTTTTGTAAATAATAAGTTCTTTCAATAAGCAGACGGTTTATAATAACTATAAAAAGACCTAATTAGACTCGATTTTCTAGAATTCAATATTGACTACGAAAACAGTAACAGCGAGTAAAAATTGTGACGTGGCGTGAAAAATGGAATTGAATTGTGAATATATTTTTCTTGTTCTATGTTATGACCGAAGTGAACGGGAATTTTGAAGCGAGTTTTGAATGGTTTGTACAGTTGGGGTTAAAAGGAACACGACAACCATAAATGGCAGCGTGGATCAAATTTTACACGGTGTAAATCTCACTCTATGTGAATTTTGACGATCTTTATCATGTAGTCATTTAAAATACCTCATCAAACATTGAACATTTTTGATATCGATTAACATTAAAATTATTATTTTGAAACTTTTATATCTGTAAGAATCCGAACTAGGCACGTTTGTTTGAAAATATGCTGGTGGCTCAGTTTATTGGCTCGCCAGTGTATTAATTTATCTAATTATTTAATTATATTGGCCTTAAAGATTGAAGAGGTACAAAGTACATATATTTGTATGTTTGTACAGTGGCGGTCAAATAGTGTTTACTAGTTTTGGAATTTGATTCTATATCACACTTTTTGCACTAAAGTAAAAAACGCCATATCAAGTTACATATTACCTTTTTAAGGTAAATAGGGAAAAAGACACATAAAGATGATATACATCACAGAAGCAGCCATTTAAAAACCCAAATTTCTTTGAAATGACATGACATTTGCCATAAAACTGTCAGCTGTCATATCATTGAAAAAGATATCATATCTATGATCAATATTATGTAATAGACATATAGAACTTATCACCTACATGTGTGCGTGCGATTATGATCCTTAAGGTGATAAACACTTACCCCCTTATTACAAATCGCGAACTAGGGATAGTCCCGGCACAAAACTCGTTCATGGCTCCTTTTAACATTGCGTGTTGGAACGGGAAGACATGAGCTTTAGTAATAAGGTATTTATTGACCGCGACTGTATACAAGCAGGCTCGTACACAAGTATGTCGACTAGAACAGTCTAAGGCGTTGATACAGGCGTTCGATCAGAGACGAGCTGTAGAGATAACAAAACTGAGTAGAGGACATGTTAGGGCACTCACTCGGATCCTCACAGGGCACTGCAAATTAAACAAGCACCTGCACAACATGGGCCTTACGGATACCAAAATCTGCAGGTTCTGTCGCGAGGACGAGGAAACGATTATCCACGTCCTCGGCGAGTGCATGGCGCTGCACCGCTGCAGAAGCCGGCACCTGGGAGCACACATGATCTCAGCTGACGAGATCAAGAGCTCCCCCATCAGCTCCATTCTCGGGTTTATCCTGGAACTGGAGCTGCATGAGGTGCTGTAATAGGTTACGGGGCTGCCACAATAGATCATCTACTGGTCGCAGTGGCTATGAGACGCAGGGCTCACCCCATTTCTATCAAATAATAACACAAGTATGTGGGTACACGTTACCTAAATATTTTTTAACAACTGTAATATTGTGAATTCTGGAAAAAAAGGAATGCTGATTCTAATACGTGTCGCCATGTTTTAATCTTCAAAGTAAGAAATAAAAGGAAAATGCTTTTGACGAGCTTTGAACTATACTTTCCCAATTCCGTTTAAAAAGAAATAAATTAGGTAATGAAAACAAACCCCAATGGTTTGTTTTGCGATTTCGGCAACACTCTAAAAATTAACTGGAATACTAACATAATGGTCTTCTAAGTGTGTTTTCTTTACAGTTAGGTATGTATAGAAGTATATTATTATGACATTATGGTGTATACTGTGACGACCCGTTTGGAATAGTGGTATTGAACGCTGCCATTGGTCCAAGGGTTGCGGGTTCGATCCCCGCACAGTACAAACATTTGTGTGCATGAACATGTCTGTTTGTATTGGTCTGGGTGTTTCCTATTTATTATGAGTATTTATTTACAAAAGATAAGTAGTATATGTATATATTTGTAATCCCACTGTTGATTCTGATATCCGTAACACAGGTGCTTGAGCTACCTATCTCGGAGTCAGATCAATGTATGTGATGTTGTGAATGAATGAATGAATATACTTTTATTGCACTCAAAATAAAGCATGAAAACTTAAAACTAGATATTACAGGATATGTACAACGAAGGCGGCCTTATCACTATGAGCGATCTCTTCCAGGCAACCTTTGGATAAAGGACACTTGATGAATACCGAATATTTATTTATTTACTAGATAAATAATAAAACGTCTTGTTTGTGCCTAAAAGAGAGGGGGATCAGCAGTTTTAGTTGTGTATTCGTTTATAGGATTGCATGCCTCAAGTGGCAATGGGCAGGGCACATGGCGGCCGTTGGGGCGAAAAGGTCCTCGAGTGGAGGCCACGTCCAGAAAGCCGCAGCCGTGGCAGGCCCCCCACAAGGTGGACCGACGTTCTGATGAAGATCGCAGGGACTCCATTGGAAGCGGGCGACACAGGACCGATGTGTGTGGAGAACATTGGGGGAGGCCTATGTCCAGCAGTGGACGTCTATTAGCTGAAATGATGATGATTCGTTTTTAGAGTAGGCCTCCGGGTCTCGGGCAATCAGATGAACATACAACATACCATAGACGTAAGTAGTCGATAAAAATACTTAATATGAGTAAGTCATACCTACAATTTGACATTTACACGATAAATATAGTCCCCAATAATTAAATTGCCTCCCGATCGCATACTGGACGTTTAATTAAAAGGTAGAGGACCCAAAGAACTTAATCAGTGTAGGACAGAGAAGCAAACACAGCGCGACAGCTAACAAAACTCGAAGGTTGGAAATGATTCGCAAATGTGACACGACCCGGCTCAATCTCACACGATCGCTGACATCGGGCGAGACACGACTCAATAAAGAACCGAAAAAACCGGACAGGGACGTGTCCGGTGCAGAATGTAAGGTTCCGTAGTTAAATTTTAGTGACGTCTATGAAGACTGGGGCGCAATTCGGGGGAAAAAGGGGGTTAAAAAGGTTGGCAGTGCACTTGTGACTCCTACTGGTATCGCGGATGTCCATAGGCGGGGGCAATCGCTTACAATCAGGTGGTCCAGTTTGCTTCGGCTGCCACCTTTCACATAAAAAAGTGTATTTTACAAGCACATCAAACAAAGTCCATTAAAACTACCTACACTTCGTTGTGCACTAATGACATCAAAAATGGTAAATTGAACATAAAGTGCTCTCCGCAGCAGTTACAATTGTTGAATTTGAATTGTCAGAAATGTTTCGCAAATTTGACTAAACCAACAACAAAACCGTCCCATAACGGACGAAAATATCCCTGTCGCATCCAAAGAATAATCAAGGAAATGCACAGCGCATGTAATAAAGATTTGGTCGTGAATTCCGATTCATTGTAGGCCTTCTTACTCAATTATAAACGAACCATGAAAACGGGAAAGCTAGGTCTCCATAAACCTGACCTACATTAAAGGGTCCCCTTAAATGGATTTATAAAGAGTCAAATTCTATAGAGAGCGGCAACGCTTATACGGTAACGCTTGCGCGATATAATCGACACCTAGCGCCATCTATTGGTATAAAATGGAACTTATGTTCCGAAACGAAGTGAGGGTGGGCCACTAGCAACTAATAAAATTCCAAAGTTGGAAAATACGCAAATGTGAGGGGACCCGAGTCACACTCTTGATCGCTCACACCGGACACGATACGACGCAATATGGACTCTAAAAACTGAAGAGGGTCGAGTGGATGCGGTTTAGGGATTTGTAGTCTGAGACTTTGTTTGGTGAGCTTCTACAGTAAATAAATAAAATACAATACCTTCAAGGAAAAAGTGTGGTGAATTGTGTTCCGTTAATTCCAGGTACACTGTGCGTTCCCCTTAATTACTTAGCTTTGTTTATCTTCTTACTATACTAAAATAACAAAAATAACAGTTTCTTTTTTCATATTAAAAAACTACGTAACCTAATGTACTAAGCCTACCCTGAATATTATTTTTGTACAACGCATTACTAATTATACTATTTAATTTAATTTAATTAATACTCATTTTGCATGAAGAAATAGACTGAAAAAATGTTGCGTTTTTTTTTCAGGGAACTCTAAAACGTCAAATTTTCATTCCACGGTTCCACGCGCGCACAATGACGCTCAATTTAAGCGAATACGTCATCATGGACTCGTGGAAGCATAATTTCTGCCCATCAAATTTTCATCTTGAAATTAATTTGGAATTTTGGACTGCCCCGTAATATACGATTCCCTCCCCCGGGACTGCCGTGCACTGGGTCATAAATTGGCCGCCTTTGTAGACTGGAATTGGTTTTTCTGAAAGTTCGATATAGGCACAGATTTTAACAAAAAGGGAAGCCAGGCTCGGATATTGAAGGCATAGTGCCTACTACAACTACACAATAAAGGCTGATAGATTGTATGTCATACTATCAGTCTTAGAGTAAGTGGGACCAGGTGGGACTTATTTTTGCAGCGAAGGATTCTTTATATTCTTTGTATTTATATGGGAATAATTAATGGAATAATAGGGATTATTTCACCAACAAGAGAGCCTACTCTTTTCAAAAAGGCCAACAACACATTAGCGATCTCGCGGATGTTCATGGGCGGCGAGGATTACTTTACATCAGGTGACTCGCTTTCTCGTTTGTCGCCTGAAAAAAAGTGATGGTAGTTCATTGGACGAGAACACGCCGGGGGGTCGTGGTTCAAATCCGAACATTCAAATTTATGTGCGTATTTCTATTATTTAGTCTTTTAGAATTTCGCGTTGCATTATAACTATAATGTATCAATACGGGTATTAACACGATATTTACTATGTGAAACAACATTGTGTCCGCTCGTGACGTCGAGCCAAATATGTGAGTACAACCTATGCGGATAAAGAATGGGATCAGAAATGGCGCCGCATCTATTCACTTCTCGCTCGCACACTATTTGCGTCTATACTCGCACTCGTGGGGTGCGATTGTACTCACATATTTGGCTCGACGTCACGAGCGGACACAATGTTGTTTCACATAGTAAATATCGTGTTAATCACCGTATTGATACATTATAGGTATTTCTATTATTAGCTCTGCATTAAAGGAAAACATTGCGAGGAAACCTGCACGTTTCGGATAGTTTCTGAATGTGTAATCATGATTCAGTCACTATTGGTTTTCCTATGAAAATGTATTTGACTATTTTATTTCATGTCAAAATCTATTTGAAGTTAAGGTAATATTAATTATTTATTCAATAGATAATACTTTAGGTTATGGTCCCATTTGCTAAGATAACGTGAAAAAACACAGAGCCCGAAAGTGGAAACAAAATATAATGTTGCAAAAAAATTTGTTCATATATTATGTAAGAGATTACTCAAATTGCGTGAGTGAGGCCCAATCCGGAGGAAATGGTGGTTTAAAGGTGCGCTTGCCATCAGGCGACCCGTCTGCTCGTCTGCCACCTATCACAAAAACAATCTTTATATAAGTAATGTTCCCTGCCTCGTGCCATGGCCGTAGCAACTCCATAAGATATTGAATTTTATCATTTAATTTGAGAAATAGTTAACGAAAAATGGCAGTCCAAAGATTTATTTTTGATTAAGGTGACGGGTAGGGCACACTAGCGACGACAGTCGATTTTAATTTTTAGCTTCTAAACCGGATCTATGTTAAACCATTTCGGGGTTACAACCTCTCGGCAAACACTTATACTATTTATTAAATAACTATGCAAATATGTTGGGTCCAACGCGTACCTGAAAAATCAATTCACGCCAAAAGCGGCCACTTTTGGCGTAAATCAATTTTTCGCGGACAAAAATGGACCCAACATTTGTGCATGGTTATTTAAAAATAGTATAGTATTTACCGTGAGGGAGGTTATAACCGTAAGAAATTCGTAGTAGCAACCCGGAGTGTGGAAGTTGGCGATCTTGTACCCCCGTGCCTCGGAAAGCACGTTAAGCTGTTGGTCCTGCGCCCAACTTCTCTCCGGTTGTATCACAGTAGTGTCCCAACGGAATATTAGGGTAAGGGAATAGAGAGTGCACTTGTGTTTGCGCACACACTTGAGCACTATAATATATCCTGCGTAAGTAGAGCCGTAATCGGTTGGAGGATATATTATACGAATAATATCAAGTAATATTATATGAATTACAGTTTTTTGAAGACAGTTTGACTCACATAATTTAAATATTGTTATGTTTAGGTATATATTCTTGCAGATAAACTTATGGAGAGCATCGATGCGGACGCCTTACTAACCAATAAGCATTAATAAATAGATTATTGTTGCTATGAAAATATTTTGGAAATCTGTTCATGTATTTCAATTCAAATAATAATCAAGAAGTTCATCAAATAGATGAAACTTACAAGAATAAGACTGACCGGATGGCGCAATTGGTAGTGACCCTGCCTCTTACGCCAAAGTTCGTGGGTTCGATCCCCACCGTGGACAAACATTCGTGCGATGAACACTTGTGTTTGTTCAGTGTCTGGGTGTAATGTATGTATTTAAGTATATATTTGTGTTCCTCTGTCGTCTGATATCTGCTAACACAAGTGCTTAAGCTACTTAGTATGGAATCAGGTCATCGTATGAGATGTTGTGAGAATTATAAGAACTATCCTATCGCTTGGTTACCTTACTTTCATTGCTTCAGCTAGCATACTGGTTTTCTTGAGATTATCGCTTTAACGAACTGAAGGTAAAATAAGTAGATAAGTAGGTACTGTTGGCTCAAAGTAAGTGAGCTACAAAGGACCTTTGAGATATTTTGTATGAAAGTGCAATTATCCGACTAGAAGCTAAGAGGCGGAAATCAAATCTTGCATTAATTTAGTTCTCGCTCCATTAGTCGGGTAACTCAGTTATTTTACACTTAAATTCGTCTTGCGTTGTGCTATTAGGCATGACTACTCTACTTATATTTGACATGTCATTTAAGCCTACGATGGACGAAGGATATTAAGGACTATCCAAAGACTCGGAGTATCTCTGAAGGACCGCATCAGAAATAATGTAATCCGACAGAGAACCAGAGTCACCGGCATAGCCCACCGAATTAGCAAACTGAAGTGGCAGTGGGCTGGTCATATTAGCCACAGAACTGACAGCCGTTGGAGCCGTAAAGTCCTTGAGTGGAGACCGCGACTCGGTAAGCGTAGTGTAGGACGCCCTGCGACAAGATGGGATGATGACATTCGAAGGCTGGCTGGTGTGGGCTGGATGAGAGTGGCCGAAAATTGGGAGCAGTGGCGTGCATTAGGAGAGACCTATGTCCAGCAGTGGACGAGTGTGGTTTGCTGATGATGATGATGATGATCCAAAGACCTAGTCGTCAAAGGGCATACAAACGGTTTCTGTCTGCATACCTAATATTCGATATCAAATTAGTTGCTAATAAGCTAATTGAAATGGGTATACTAACGACAATATTAATTACTTTGATATACCTAACTGTTGATTGCTGCTTGAATCACCCAATATGAATTATTGGTTATTAAAGCTTTAATTACGTTTGCCAATATTCGAACAAAATTGAACAATGTGATATTCAACCCTTCATCATCATCATCATCGGCCCATTTAAGTCCCCACTGCTGGGGCACGGGCCTCCCTCAATTAGATGAGGGGTAATTACCATACTCACCACGCTTGGCAGACGGGTTGGCGAGGGTTTTAAAATGCAGAGTTTTCCTTCTCTGGGTGATAATGATCATGCCAGCAGCTTTACCTTAGTCGCCTTTTACGACACCTCGGTAAGAGTGAGGGTGGCCTATTCTACTCTGCCGGGGACCACACGGCTCATTATATTCAACCCTTAGTGAGTCTGAATAGCACTTGGACGTTTTTTAGGCTAGCTTCTTCCTGATGAAATACAGATCTCGTCGGTAAATATTGACACACATTGAACAACTTTTAGACATTCCCAGACACGAGTCAGTGTAGTAAGTTCGCTTTCAAATTGACCCCACCGGAAATTAACCCGGGATCTTTTACGCTTTTACACAATAACATAGCCACAAAGTACGACAATGAAGTGAAGGCACGTTAACGACTAACTCAGCATTAAATTTTAATATCCATACTTACAAAATTTTAGCTTTGCAGTCCACATGCTATCATATTAAGGTGACGGGTAGGGCACACTAGCGACGCCAATCGATTTTCATTTTTAGCTACTAAACCGGATCTATTTTAAACAATTTCGGGGATTACAACCTCTCCGCAAACACTTATACTATTTATTAAAAAAGCGGCCACTTTTGGCGAGAATAAATTTTTCGCGTACAAAAACGGACCCAACATTTGTGCATGGTTATTTAATAAATAGTTTAAAAGTTTGCCTAGAGGTTGTTACCCCGTAATTGTTTAAAATAGATCCGGTTTAGTAGGTAAAAATTAAAATCGATTGGCGTCGCTAGTGTGCCCTACCCGTCAATTTAACTCGGACGTTTTGCAATTGCTATAAAGATTGTTTTCCAATGTTCCATAGGTAAACTTGTTTGTAATTTATTTGATTATTTTATGCCACCATTTCAAGATAGCAAGCTGGCTATATTAACCATACCGTACCATAATTTATTGCTTGCCTATTTCAAATTAACCTGTCCTTATAGTCAAATTAATTATTGCCTTTGAATCTATATTACACTTTCAAGTTCGTGTAAATAAGTTCCGCTCCAATACTTGCTTATTTTGCGTAAAGTAAATTAGAGAGCGATTCAATTTATTTATTTATATAAGATACACCAACAGCAATACACATTGAAACAATCACAAATGACAATAGGTAATTAAAAATTAATAAAACACGACCAGTGTATCCTACCAGTGCTCACTTATGGAGATGACACTTGGGTTCTTACTAAGGATATCCTTCACAAACTTCAGTAAAACTCAAGGATCGTAGAAGAAATGAGTGGGTCAGAGAGTAGAGCAAAGTAAGCGACGTTGCGAAACCGATCTTAAAGTTGAAGTGGGAGTGGGCTTGTCATGTCGCCCGAAAACATGGCTCGTGGTGCAAGGCAGTGGTTGAGTGGGGACCGTGGGGCGAGAAACGCCCAAGAGCACGACCCCGAAAAGGAGTAAAACTCAAAGATCGTAGAAGAAATGAGTGTGTCAGAGAGCAGAGCAAAGTAAGCTACGTTGCGAAACGGGTCTTGAAGTTAAAGTGGGAGTGGGCTGGTCATGTCGCCCGAAACGGCTCGTGGTGCAAGGCAGTGGTAGAGTGGAGACCGTGGGGCGAGAAACGCCCAAGAAGAAGACCCCAAATGCGTTGGTGTGACGACATCAAAGGGCTGGCAGGAACAAAGTGGATATAAACCGCCTAAGATCGACAAAAATGGCATAAACTGAAGGAGGCCTACACCCTAGAGGTTGAAAATGGCTAAAAAAGAAGAAGAATTAAAAATATTCAAATATGTTTACCTATGTTATAAGTACACGGCGTCCATGATATTTTAGTGATTTTAAGAACTACCCGAGACCTGGAGTAAGTGCACTTAGTATATTTTATCAATTTAAATATTAATAGTTACACTATCGGTAATCAAACAAATTAGATACCTACTTTATTATAGATGTTAAACTTCTTTTTACTCATGAACCTCAACTCTGTAACGAGTGACAGTTTTGAGTTTTTTTTTTAATTATACTACACGCAAAGATTCGTGGCAGACGCTTGAGTATTTCATTCATCAAATGATTGAAATAATATGACACCCACTGCCTCTCGATGCCTGCTTTTGGTCGGAGTAGTGGGTGTCATAATTCATTCAGGGTCAATAATAAATAATAAAAAAAAAACTTATTTCCCTTCTACAAAAACTTTTCTTAAAACTAAAATGAAAATGTACACTTTCATTTTAGTTTTAAGGAAAGTTTTTGTACATAAATCGAGTCTATGTACATAAACTCTTCGAATTTATGTACATAAATTCGAAGAGTTTTATGGGAGCCCAAAACTAAGCCTTAAATAGGTTTGATATAATTGGGTCTCCAGGCCTTCCCTCGGACTAGTTACACTTGGTTACACTAGATTAATAGAGTTGCATGCAGTTCATCAGATCTAAACAGTACCTTATTAAATACTCTACCGTCTACAGCCAGTTTTTGCGTTTAGTATAATAAGTGTAGTCAAATTATACCGTGTGTGTACGTTATGTACATAAATTCGAAAGTGTTTTTGTTGGAGCCCAAAACTAAGCCTTAAATAGGTTTCATATTATTGGGTCTCCAAGCCTTCCCTCGGACTAGTTACACTTGGTTACACTAGATTAATAGAGTTGCATGCAGTCCATCAGATCTACTAAACAGTACCTTATGAAATACTCTACCGTCTACCGCCAGTTTTTGCGTTTAGTATAATAAGTGTAGTCAAATTATACCGTGCGTGTTACCCCGTTGTCAGAGTATGAAATCGTAGAACTATTATTACATATAGTTGCAAATATCGGCATTAATTCGACCTAATCATTTTTTTTGAAATCAGTTTAACGTGATGTTGGCAGCCGAAGACTCGAATCCAAGACCCTTCGCTAAACGGGGAACTGCTTAAAACCACCGCGCTTTACGATGAATTGCCCTTAAGTGCGTTATTTCCTTTAAATTTTTCTTTCAATATAATTTACTTTGTACTTAATGTAGTTCATCATCAGCCTATCGCAGTCCACTGCTGGACGTAGGCCTCTCCAATTGTTCGCAACTGTGATCTATTCATGGCTTCTCGCAATTATTGTGGTTCATGTAAGTATATTATTTAACTATTAACATAGGTACCTGTATGTTGATATTTAAATAACTTTCAATGTATTTTTTTACCTCTTTGTTAAATAACCCATTCTTGCCCGTAGCGTTTCCGTAGCTTTATATGTATGATGAAACATATTTATACTTTGTAAGTAATTATCGACTCGCGACTCGGTAAGCGTAGTGTAGGACGCTCTGCGACAAGATGGGATGATGACATTCGAAGGCTGGCTGGTGTGGGCTGGATGAGAGTGGCCGAAAATCGGGAGCAGTGGCGTGCATTAGGGGAGACCTATGTCCAGCAGTGGACGAGAGTGGTTGAAGTAATTAACTTAACTAAAACAACGTATAACAGTCGCAATAAACCTGAGCTATCTCGTATTCGGCGTGATAATTACGAACGATTATTTTACGATGGTACGGTCAGCATCAAAAGTAGCTTAACACTTAAGTACCATGTCCAAAGTAACTGTTCTACCTATTATAGTCACTATCTAAGGGGTACGTAAAAATCGACATAGTACTAAAGTGTTAAGCTACTTTTGATGCTGACTGTACCTACAAACACTGTAAGTAATTATGACTCTCGCAATAAATCCGAGCTATCTCAAATTCGGCATCATAAATACGAACTATCACTGGTAAGTTCGATTCCTGGGCCGAGCAAAAATAATGTTTATATTTTTTCGAACATATTATTAGATTGATAAGAAAAATTCATTGACCTACGCGCTAGGCAGTTTATCATATCTAAACTATCAAAAATATTTTATACAGTATTTTTTTTGTTAATTCTATTCTTATAGGATTATTTATTTATTTAAAACTTTATTGCACAAAAAGTTTATACAATAGGCGAACTTAATGCCAAGAGGCATTCTCTACCAGTCAACCTTTGAGTCATACAGAAAGGATAATGATGCGGCGAAAGAAGATTACGTGAACGTGGAGAACAAAACAAAAAAAAAACTATACACATATATACAAATACATAGCAATACGTATATTATACATAATACACATATACACAGCAATTACATATATATTATAAATATGAAATAAATAAAAAGAATACATTTTCTTGTTTTTAGACAACATAATATTTCTAAGCGATTGCATTGTAAACACTTATAAATTAAGTTGGCACTATAAGTAAGTTAAGGAAAATCTATTATTGGCTTTACTATTGTATAAATACTAAACTGTTTAACTACCTGTAAACGCTGTTGATTTTCTAAATAAATAAATAAATAAATATTTATAACGATAAGCAATTTAGTCATAATAATTAAATGGGATACTGAAAAGAGGAAAAATGTTCTAAGACCCTAGGATTATCCCTAGGATCCTTGGACCCTAGGATCCAGGATGCTTTTTAGCTTTGAACAATGAAATATCTCACAGACTTTGTGAGTAATTATAACTCACCCGATCAATAAACCCGAGCTATCTCGAATTCGGCGTGATAAATACGAACAGTAAACCACGGACAGGTACTGAATCGTACTTACAATATAACACGATCGTGTTATCGAGAGATATGCAAACGATTGAATATTCACACCGTTATGTCTCGGAGCGACGTGCGACAGAGCAACTGCGGCACGTGCCGTCGCAGCTCATGCCATTTGCGTCCATTATGAGATATGGTTTTGTGCCATTCGATGATTTTAATAACAGTTTATGTGACTGTCTGATGTAATGGGTATTGTGTATAAAGTCGATTAAGCATGTGAGATCAACAAAGTAAGCGAGAAAAGACATTATTGCCGGGCGGATATTCCATTTTGACTGACCGGATGGCGCAATTGGTAGTGACCCTGCCTCTTGCGCCAAAGGTCGTGATGATGTAATGGGTATTGTGTATAAAGTCGATTAAGCATGTGAGATCAACAAAGTAAGCGTGAAAAAAACATTATTGCCGGGCGGATATTCCATTTGGTATGGAGCAGCAGATTTTAAAAAAAAATGACGGTGTACTTATATCTTTTTTTTTTATGTGATATGTGACAGATGAGCTTGAGCGATCGTAGCTCAGTGGAAAAGAATGCGTCTTCCATGCTCTTTATATGTAATAGGTGGCAGACGAGCAGACGGAACACCTGATTTTCTTCCATGGTTTTTTTCAAATCAATGTGCGTATTTCTATTATTTATTTTCGGTAAGCGTAGTGTAGGACGCCCTGCGACAAGATGGGATGATGACATTCGAAGGCTGGCTGGTGTGGGCTGGATGAGAGTTGCCGAAAATTGGGAGCAGTGGTGTGCATTAGGGGAGACCTATGTCCAGCAATGGACGAGTGTGGGTTGCTGATGATGATGATGATTGCTATTATTAGTTCAGCGGTGAGGGAAAACATCGTGAGGAAACCTGCACGTTTTGGATAGTTTCTGAAAACGTGTAATCTTGATTCAGTCGGCCTGGTTCCCCTGTGTAAAGGGTTGCAAAACTCAAACGGCAGCCGCTTTATTGTAATTGATATGATATGTTATCATATTATTTAGGTCGTTTTTCCCAAAGCTCATGCTCAAGCTTTCGCGGATGTTCATGGGCGGCGTCGATTACTTTCTATCGGGTGACTCGCTTGCTCGTTTGTCCGCCCCTAGCATAAAAAAGCTGACTCTTATTTACAATTGCTATAAAGATTGTTTTCCAATGTCCCATAGGTAAACTTGTTTGTAATTAAATTGTTTATTTTATGCCACCATTTTAAGATAGCAAGCTGGCTATGTTAACATTTAATTATGTAATCTAATTAAGGCATACCATAATTATTGCTTGCCTATTTCAAATTAACCTGTCCTTATAGTGAAACTAATTATTGCCTTTGAATCTATATTACACTTTTCAAGTTCGTGTAAATAAGTTCCGCTCCAAAGTGTATTTGGCGTAAAGTATATTAGAGCGCGAATCAATTTATTTATATAAGACACCAACAGCAATATGTACACATTAAAACAATCTCAATTAATATACACCCCAAATGAAATTGAAAATATCGTTTATTCAAGAAACACTCTATCGTTCTTTCAATATTTGACTTGCTCTCACATAACGTCGCCCTGTGTTGTGAGAGGAGGCTCCTCTTACAATATTATAATACTAATGAAAAGTGTGTTCTCTTAGTTTTTTTATGTGATAGGTGGCAGACGAGCAGACGGACGGCCTGATGGTAAGCAATTGCCGTCGCCCATAGACCCCCGCGACACCAGTGGAGTCACAAGTTCCCTGCGAACTTTTGACCCCCCCTTTACCCCGGGTTGGGCTTCCGGTACCCTCACCCATTCAGCGAATCACAGCAGAGTGCTGCTTAACGCCGATTTTCTGTGAGGACGTAGTGTAGTATCACTTCAGTATTTTTCTTAATATTAAAGATCATACAATGATGTTACATGCGTTACACATAAATATCTGCAACACCAATAGAGTCACAAGTGCATTGCCCAACTTTAAACCCCTCTTTTCCCTGGATTGGGCCCCCGGTATTCATTCGACGAGACACAGAATAGATGCATCACTACTATGATGCTTGCCCAATGCGGATTGGTGATGATCATAAACCCGACCTATTTGTGAACATCTATCATCATCATTATCATCATCAGCCCATTTAAGTCCCCACTGCTGGGGCTCGGGCCTCCCTCAATCACATGAGGGGTAATTGCCATACTCACCACGCTTGGCAGACGGGTTGGCGAGGGTTTTGATATAAATGCAGAGTTTTCCTTCTCTGGGTGCTGATGATCATGCTAGCAGCTTTACCTTAGTCGCCTTTTACGACACCTCGGTAAGAGTGAGGGTGGCCTATTCGAACATCTATATTACAGTCCTTTTTTTGATAAGTCGTATTAAAAACATTCGTTTTGATCGACGAGAGCGGTATTACTTAAACCATTGTGGCGATACGCCACGCTTTTGTATATAATTAAAGTGTAAATTATTTTGTATATATTTTGTGCATCAACCAACGCACGGACTGTATGACCCTTTTATAATGTATGACGAGTCAGCGACGCGCGCATGCTCTTGTCATACGGTTCGTCAATGTTGTTCGTTCGAAGAAAAAGACAATGAATTTAAGGAGACTGATTTTGACTCTATCCCTACTTTTTATCTTTACTTCATTTTCTTGCTTTGTGTTTTCCTTCTTTTTTTATTATTTGAGTGGTGTAAATATTTTTGGTCGAATTGTAAATAAACATTTGTACAGAGTAATTTCTTTCATACGACCACCCGTCATACTACGGCACACGACGACTGCCCCATACCATTATAATAGTTACAATAAAACAAATGCAATGAAAAACAATTCAGTATATAAAGGCGCATGTGCCTCAACAGATTAACGTGGCACATGACGGCACATGCTTCCTCACGTAGCGCGGTAATGCCGGCAGATATCGCGCTAAAACATTACGATCGCGCGCGGTGTGAATATTCGAAGTGCATCGATCGCCAGAGCTGGAGGATATGTCATTTGTTTGGTTACGATCCAATACCTGCTCGTTCAGTTTGCCACTCGTGTTTAAGACTCCCAACTTCACACAGCTTGCATCCTTTATGACCACTGAAGTACGCACGGCGCGGCGCATAGATAGATAGATATTCTTTATTGCACAAAAATAAAATACAAGCATAATACAACAGCAACAGACAGTACAATAAGCGGTCTTATCGCTTGTAGCGATTTCTTCCAGACAACCTTTGGGTAGAGGAAAGAAATATCGTTTTCGTAATAAGGGAAGGCAGTGCAAAGTAATTTAACAAATGAAATTGAGAATGGCAGAAATATACATTATTTTATATATTAATATTATTACATTACATAAATAATAATAAACAATACATACATACCCAATAATATATACATAGATAATTTATAACAAAAATCTTTGCCGAGTACGAGTCTAGAGCTCATGTTAATGCCCGAATATCATTCTTCAAGGGCCACAGCGCACACGCTACTTTTAATCAGCATTTTTGCGACTGTATCGATGTTGCATCACAATTTGGCGACTCTCTGCGTTCAATCACGATGTTGGAATCGCACGTTTACCTAAGCGAATTTAGCTTGTTGATCGACAACAATATTCTTGGGGAAAGCGACTAAATCGCTGAGTTTGGTGATTTAAGTGTGTGGTGTGGAATATGTGGTCGCTGAATTTAGTCTCTTAAGAGCGGCTATGGCTGCGATTGCCGATGCTAATACCAAGTCTGCGGTGGCTCTAAAATTTAACAGACTAACTAAAAATGTATTATTTGATGGATAAAAGTGGCCTTGCATTAATGACAAAATATTATAATTTTTTTTTTGTTCTTATTACCATCTCATATCCCTAGACGAAATATTTATTCCATACATTGTTTACTTTAGAGGCTAACAATATATGGAATGAAATAGATACAATGATAGTAAAAAGCTTTATTTAATGTCGGTTTTTTTTACTTTGATTACAGCCTTTAATTAAAATTGTAGAACTGTTGTACGAACGTACAAAACGGTTTGAAAACAATATTTAACTTCACCTCTCTTTATTTAAGCATCATGTCAGCGTAAATAATAATTACTAGACAGATTTGAATCGAATACCTAATGTTTGGTTTTTATACAAACAGGCTCACACTTAACCAGATACATTTCCGCATTATCGCAAGATGATTACACATGCAGACACTAATGGCATCGTAATGTACTCAGATCGCCGCGGCACATGCCACCGCACGTAGCGCGGTAATGCTGCCGAATATCGCGCCGCGAACCGTACGAATCGCGCTGAAACATAACGGACGCGCGATGTGAATATCCGGCCGTTGGCATTAGTGATGTGCTCGAGTAAACTCAAGTTTCATTAACTGTAGTTTAGTTACTGAGTGCAATTTTAACCATTAGCTTTACAGTCACAGCCACGCTTCGGCATGAATGGGTCGACCGGAGTGATACCACGGCCTCACAGAAAACCGGTGAGAGTGTGGGTACCGGAGGCCCAATCCAGTGGAAAGGAGGGTTTAAAGGTTGGCAGCGTATTTGTGACTCACTGGTGTCACTTTGACTAAAAACATTTCTTTCTGAAATGGAATATTTTTTAAAACTCACTTTAATAGTGACATTGGCGCTAAATTTGACAAAATAAAAATTGTTTTTTATCTTAAATTATATCATTACATTGATGATGATGATAATTGATTCACATACTTACAATACTTGTGGTGGGCTTGACTCGCTCCTTTACAATACATTATTTGAAAAATGTTGAGGACAATATAAAACATTGAGTTTATTTAATAATAATGAATTGACTTAGATATGTCAAGTCAATTTTTTTCATTTCATTTTCGAAGCAAAAAAATAATACTTCTAATTCTTTTCCCCTTATTACAAATGGCGAACTAAGGACAGACCATTTTAACACGCGTGTTGGAACGGAATGACATAAGATTTAGTACTGTAATGACTTAGACTTAGTTTAGGTTCTTATTGTTAAATAAGGTTATAAAGGTGCGCAAATGTGTTAGTCTCAAATTACATGAATTTCAACTCGAGTTGTGTATTCCGAATGTGCAGTGTACACCTCTAGTGATCACTACGTTCGCCAGAGTACGATGCATGCTTTGTGATGCGATCAAACGGTGTTATATTATGTTACATGGTTATCTGCCAATTTTGCGAAACAAACATATTGTTATCTGATTCGTTTGAGCCCGGCTAACGAATATTCTGATCAAAATTGTTCATTGTTTTTAACTAAATTCTGTTAGTATAACCGACATAATTTGTTTAAAAATTAACAACACTTCAGAAACGAACCTAATTGTTTCTAAATAAGTTATGGTTTTACTAATTATTGATGATGATGAATTATTGATGTTAAATTAAAATCCGAGTTAGTTTATACCCGGTTGCACTACTTCTAGATAAGTTTCATATCCCGCTATTAGAAATAGTTTGACATTACCTTCTTAGAAAATATCATATAGGTACATCGACCTAACCCCAAAGAAAGCAGCATAAGCATTTTTATTTTAAGTGTGAGTAGATAGTATTAAACCCAGGCCAAAAACACGAACCACCTTATTATAAATCGTGATCTAAAGTTATTACCGTACTAAAGCTCATGTCATCCCGTTCCAACACGCAATGTTAAAAGGGGCTAGCACAAATTTTGTTCCAAGATTTGTAATAAGGGGTGAATGGTTCTACAAATGTACTAAAAAAATTAACAGCTCCAAAGTAGAAGATTTTTTTAATACGTTTTGATGTGAATCTAAGAAATTATAATATTTTCGTTTTGTGGTTCGAATCTGAGCATGGTTCAAATGCACCTCTGAGTTTTTCAAACCTTTTTGCATATTTCTACCATTAGCTTGGTTGTGAATGGAAATATCGTGAGGAAATAGTTTCTCAGAATTGTGTAGGTATCCCTATTGACCACGGCATCTTCACACCCACTGATCAGAGATTGCTCCCGTATACCTAGCTTTTAAGTATTACAAGTTGTGCAAAAAAGACTATATTCTATCTATCCATCGATCGAGATATGTAATGATTCTGAAACCGTGATCCAGTTGGTCAGGCTCCAATGTCTAAGTGTTGCGAATGTCAGACAGCAGTCGCTTCATTGTAATTACCAGGCTTCCCAAATCCTCAATCGTGATCCAAGCGTACCCCAGGCTCCTAAGCGACAGCTTTGGAAGCAACTGGGAATTACACGCTGAGATGAGGAATGAGGAGGGCTTCCCCCTATTTCAGCGAATGCACTGTCTGATTTCAGCAACGCTTGGTACAAATGCATCCAGCGAAACCGAGTTGCGCTTTGACGTTCCGCGATACGATCTGCTCGTATTCGGTAATGTCACATCGCTCCGACAAGATTATGCCATACTCTACGTGGAACGGAACGTGGGTTATCGTTTTCCTTTGTACCTTAGGTCGTTTATCTTGAAGATACTAGGTAGCTCATTACTACTTGTGGCTTGGTACATGATAAATATGTGACCTATAGTGATTAATAGCTAGATTTTTATTATACATCCTCTTTTGTTATGTAGGTGGATATGTTTCTTTTTGTCTATAGGCTAACGCTCGACCTGGAAAGCGACGATGAGGTCTAGGATGATACGCGTTTGCCTAAATGATGCCTGTTCACTCTTGTCTTAAAGACCCAACGGAGGAAATTTCTGACATCACTTCCGTTGTAATAGCAACGAAGGCTCTTCTCCTGCTTACCATCAGGCTGAGGAGAACCAATATACGGTGTCACTAAAAAAAAAGATGTCTGGATTATAGTGGACAGGTCTCGCCGCGCCTTGTCATCCGGTAAGGGGGGATCAAATTATATTGAACCTCCGCATACTCCCAGAAATGAATCCGGTGGAAGACCGAGAGGCGTGCCACACGTCGGCGATGGTCCAGGCTCTGCAGGCCATGTATATTAAAAAGTCGTTATTTGTCCTGAAATATCACAAGATTATACCTAATATCATATCTAGCACTATAAATAAAAAAATATACTTACACAGCTCATTATTTCATTTTTTACTAATTAGCTCAAGCACTTGTGTTACGATCAAGTAACAGATGAATGAATGCGAATATAGGTAATACCTAGGTATTACCTATATGGCACCAGCGTCTGGGCACAGGTCCTGTGCCCAGACGCTGGACAAACACAAGTGTTCATCACATGTATGTTTATCCAGATTGAAAATCAAACCCACGACCTTTGATGTAAGAGGATGAGTCACCACTACCAAAAGCCTCACGAGACCAGTCCAACCTTTATGTTTGCGAATGGTAATTTTATAGTGAAAGTTGTATATTTAAGTACCTAATTTTACCTTTTAATGTTTTTAGTGCACCTACCCTGCACCTGCACTTTTTTCCGAAACTATCAGAACTACCTATACTATTGAAACTTGGTAAATAGATGTATTTTATTAACCGCATTACGATTTTTACACAAAAATAGGAAAAAATAATAATTTTACCCCATACTTAGAACTGTAAAAATGATGTTGAGGATTCAATTTTTTTTTTAACTTAATACTTTACGCAAGAGACGCTCACGAAGGGGTAAAATGTTTGCCCTCCTCTAACTTCTATAATAAAAAAAATTATAAAACTAAAAAATATATATCATAATATACATTATATACCACGAAAACTAACAAAGAAAATTGGTTTGAACTAGATTTAGTAGGTAGTTTTTTTTTTATACGTTATAAACCGAAACCCGCAATTTACCTTCCATATATCTTACTTGCTGCTACGGAACCCTTCATGGGCGAGTCCAACTCGCACTTGGCCGGTTTTTATTTCTAAGTTCCCGATATTACATCACCGCGACCATGGCGCTTGTAAATGCGCCTGGATTTCGGGAACTCTTAATAAGGTAAATGGTAGCCATCTTGTTATAAACTTCTAATACTAATGACTATGAAATCAAAAGAAACTTGTCAATCAACCTTAACCTATTAAAACAAACATTAATCCCCCAATTTACATACGCAAGTAAGTATTTCCCGGTTTTCCCACAGTCTCCAATTTTCGACACGTCTCGTTTGAACTTCACTCCTTCTGATTTTAAATTCAATTGGAATACATTACATACGGGATGAATTCAATATCCGAATCGTTTTGAGCAATCCGCTGAATCTAAATTAAGCTTTTATGAAGTAACTTGAAAGGAATTATGTGATCGTGGCGTTTCATACAAGTTTCTACTCAAATTCATTTGGTCTAGTAATATTGAAAACTTCCACGGAATACATTATCAAATGATTGCTTAAGAATGTTGAGATGCAAGAGTCACTGCAGACTAGTTTCGATTTCCGCATGAAACGTGGTTGTATCTGGGTACCTATGTTGTTTCAGATTTATACACACACGGGAAGGAGGAATCTAGATTTGGACCAGTTGAAAGTCACATGATGTTGTCTTAAGGGGTCGGCGAATCACTTATTTTCCATACAAACGTAATTCCAAAATAATTTGCAATTTGAGGATATCTCGACGTTTCATTGCTGCTTAACTTTAAAATATATGTGATTACATTTCGTAAATTTTTCGGCGGTAACGGCCTATTTTCTGTCTATTTGTTTTACCTATATTAAAAATGCAATTAACCATTATGTACATTTAAGAGAGACAGATTGTATTGTATAATCAAGTTTCATGAATCATTTTTGGTATTCGAAAATGCAAAAAAAATTCTTACTGATATCAAACAGCCATCTTGTTGTTTCTACTCGCACGGGAGGCGCGCGCTAAGGCTGCGCTGGCGCGACAGAGATAGTGACATGTCCGAGGAACGGCGAAGCCTGCCTCGAATAGAATTGGGACTGACCTCCGCAGAACTTTTAATTTATTCACCATCTCAACATATCCCATATTTGGATCATAGCTACACGTTTGGATCATGGCTACACGTTCGGAAAAATTACCTCAACAATTGGAGGTATTAACCGTCTGAGAATTTATCTAAAAATTAAACAGGTTTTCTCACGATGTTTTCCGTCACCCAGACGTAGAAAAAACGCACATAGATTCAAAAAACCTAAGATGCCTTTTTAAATGAGGTTTGAAACTCCACTTTAAAGCGGTTCTCTCGGATGGGGATAATTCTTTCTGGTGCAAAGCCAGAATTCAGAAATGAGACCGACCTCTTCCATTTCTGCACTGCAATCTTTGGGTCGGTAATAGGATCCTTCGGGGTCACCGTTACGAGAAGGGTTGGTCGGGCAATTTTTGGGGGTATCAGGGGCTGTATTGGTGTGTGACGGTACCTGTCAGGTATATAAATTAATTTGCCATGTTCGTCGCGTTCGTAACCTTTGACCGTGGTATCCTTATCTTTGGGGGAGATCGTCTGTGGAGCTACGATTCCGGACTCCAGTGTCGCTGAGACAAACTCATCCCGGGTCGCTTTGATCTCGTCAAGGACTGTCTCGCGGAGGTCATTGACTTCGACGCGGAGTGGCTCCAGTTCAGCTTGAACTGCAGCCTGAACAGCCTCTTGAAATTGGTCAGGCAACCGGGGCTGACGACCGAGAAGTTCCCTCACTTCAGTCAGGAGTGGGGCCAGTTCAGCCATAACTGCCCGGCTTACCATCTCTCTGACTTCTTCGGGTGTCGGAGGCGGCGCAATGATCATGGAGGGCATACTGGTCTGGATCGCCTCATCCGCCTCGCCTATTAGCGTCTTCGCCTCTTTCTCGGCATCAATTACCAGTTTTCTCATGCTGGTGATGGCTTCCACGATGTCTTGCTTCCCCTCGCGGGTCAGCGATTTGCCAGCGTGGACAGCCGTGTCGACGACTTGGATCTCCGCCATGAGGGCGACTCGTGCGCGATGGTGAATGTCGAGGCCGCGGTACAACGCATGGGCACTCTCTAAAGAGGGTATCGCCTCAGGTAAAACACCTCTCTTTTTATATTCAGGGGTTTTGGGGGAAGAGGTGAGAGTCGAGGGGGTGTTTGGAGGGTTACTTTGGGGGGTAGGATTAAGAGGGGGGGGTTTATTTGAAGAGGAGGTGGATGCTGTGGAAGGGGTAATTTTAAGTTTAGGTGGGTCCTTTTTGGTGGCTGGGGGGGCAGTTTGGCGGGGGGCGGGACCAGAACCCGACCCTCCACCCGACTTGCGCTTATGCATGTTTTATGGGAGAAGTTTTAATTTTTTGGGTGATAAAAATTTTTCTAAGTGGTGGGGGTTGATAATTTTGGGGGTAAAACAAATTTTTGCTGCTCAGAAGAGTCGGCGCTAGTAAGGGAATGATTTTTTAAAATTTTTTGTTTTTCGAAAATTTTTAAGGGTTGGGGGTTGAAATTTGGGGGTTGGAGAAATTTTCTTAAAGAAAATTTCAACTTAAGGTGATTTAGGATTTTTTAGCGGTAAAATAATTTTTTGTAATTTTTTAGGGGTTGGGGGTTGACCTTAGGCGCAGGTAATGACCGGGCACGGTTGCTTCGGTTATTACCTGCATAAGATCCATCGGGAGGAGACACCTTCGTGCCACGCGTGCGGCGATGCGGTGGACACGGCGCAACATACCCTAGCGGTATGTGCGCCGTGGGCACCGCAACGTGATGCATTGGTGGCGAAGGTCGGCCAGGACCTCTCACTGGCTAGTATAGCGAGAGCTATACTAGCAAGTGACGAGGCCTGGAAGGCTTTCGCTGCCTTCTGCGAGCACGTGATGGCAGCGAAGGAGGCGGCGGAGCGCGAGCGAGAGGCGGATCCTCTCGCCCCCGCGCTTCGCAAGGCACGTAGAGGGAGGAGACGACGCGAATACTTGCGTCTCCTTCCCCTGCGAGGAGCAGGTCCGCTGGTGCGTGGGGCTGTAACCCCACCACCGGCATTGCACGGACCTCCTCCTACGCCTGGTGGGGACGGCACAGCTCTCCCGGCTGTCCCCATCCCTCCCCCTGACCCCGGGGGGAGAAGCGCCGTGCCCGCCGTGTAGGCGGGCTTCCGTCCGGGAGGGGTCGTGGTGCCAGGTTTCGTACCTCACCCCACGACCTCTCCCACTATGGACGATGAGGGAGAGCCCCAGGAGTTTTAGTCGGTATACCCCCGCTTTCTGCGGGGGGGAGTCCGACATAACCCATCCGTTTACAGACGGATGGGTATGCGTAACGCATTTCTCCTGGGTCATCAAAAAAAAAAAAAAAAAGGTTTGAAATGAGTTTTTCTTTTACGGTAGGCAGCGGCATGACTAAGCTCCGGCATTTTTGATGTCTATGAGCGGCGTCTACCGTTTACCATCAAATAGGCCGCAAGCTCGTCTGCCTATTTCTTTTTTACCTGATAGGTAGCAGACGAGCAGACGGATTACCTAATGGTAAGCGATTACCACCGCCTATGGACACCCGCGACACCAGTGGAGTCACAAGTGTGCCGACAACCTTTAAACCCCCCTTTCTCCCGGATTAGGCTCCGGTACCCTTACTCACGCAGCGACTCATAGCATAGTGCTGCTTTACGCCGGTTTTCTGTCAGTCCTCGGTCATATAGTCCTCAGATATAGATAATACGCGCATAGATTCAAAAAACCTAAGATGCCTTTTAAACGAGGTTTAAAAAGAGTTCTTCTTTCACGGTAAGCAGCGGCATGACTGTGCTCGGGCATTGTTGATGTCTATGAGCGGCGGTTACCGTTTACCATCAGATGGGATGGCTTAATGCAATAAATGATGTTCATGGGCGGCGATGATTATTTTCCATCAGGTGACTTCGCTTGCTCGTTTGTCGCCTCTGGCATAAAAAAAAAAGCATATTTAGATTCCAACCTGTTGAGAAAATCTTATCCACGGAGTTTCTTTCGTCCTATGTTTCGCAATTATTTTAATCTTTGCCGACGAAATATATAAGTGCTTGATTCGACATGAACACGAGATGAAATTTTTAAGTGTGTTATTTACTTAAGAATAAATTGCAAAAGATTGCTATAAAAAATATCAACTATTTCAATCTATTTGTAAGTACTGATTACAGTACTACATTAATTGATTGACGTACATGTAATATGTTTATGAGAATCTGAATATGGGTTCGATTCCCGGGTCGAGCATAAAATATGTTTCGAATTTTTCCAAAATAGCTTGGGTTTGTGATCAGCAATCCGCATTAGGCAAGCGTGGTGATAAAGCCTAATCGCTAGTAGCGATGTCTTGATATAGGCCTTTGCCCTGCAGTGGGAAAGTTTATAGGCTGATACTTTACTTTTAAAATTACAAACTACAGTTGCTTATTTAAACTCTTAATGGCTTCAATAATCAAGGCAATAACCAGGCAGGATGCAGTGGAGTACTGTTTAATCACTTTATTGATAGTTGCCTAAACAAAGCGGGGAAACTTTATGCCGTGGTCCTAATTAGTTTTGGGACTATCTACTTATATTAAAGTTCTTAGCGATTTGTCTCTAGGACCTACAGTAAAATGTTTCTATATAAATCTAAGCAGTAATTAAACAGGTACTGTTTGAAATGAATGCGTAGCGAAGAATATTAAGAAGAAGAATTCAAAAGAATCCATACTAATACTATAAAAGTATGGTGGGGATACTCGAATGGGAGGAGACTAATATTGGCTATTTTTTATTTCTTTTTCACTCGAGAAAAACCGCCGACAAAAGCTAGTTTAATATTAAATAAGGTATTGACGAATATCACGTGTGATACAGACAGACCTCGTTTTTCTGACCTCCACAGGACTCTTAATTTATTCACCATCTCAACATATCTCATAGTAAATTGACAAAATCGTTCGGACTTGACGCTTCGTTCAGAAATTCATCTACTACTTATACATAATGTTTTCTCTCAAACTGTCATAAAAATGCATGTGGGCAAAGCAGTCGTTCGTGAGTGGGATAATGCCTTCTATGAAATTGGGTCAGTGACTTCATAAACACACTAATATAATTACAAACAAGTTATCACATTTACCTCAGTAAATTCTAAAGGGTTACCCCCAAGTGTATACGGTCTATTTATAGTGTAGAATCTTTGGGGGACCGCGGTTAGGCAAACGTAGAAAGAGTAGGATGTGCTACTCGTTGGATGGGTTACCTTACAGCTCATTCCCACTTGTCGGGTGTCGGATCCGTATATTCATCGGATATGAAAAAATGTTTGAAGTTAGAATAGTTTTTTACGGGATTTCTACCATGCACCTTATTTTTACAAAAACTTCAGTTACCATGGCGCTCGCAACAGATATATCGGAAACTCAAAAATAAGGTACATGATAGATATCCCCTAAATAACTATTCTAATGTTAGTGACTGTATTGTATCTATTCATTTTAACGACTAGAAAACTATATTGGCTTTAAGTTACAAAGACCACTGCCTAGTTTTGACGTCTGTGGTGCAGCCTGTTGCCTATTGGTATAAATTAGAACAAATTCCGAAAATAAGTGTACTGCTAGTCCTGCACGCTGATCTAGGGTTCGTCCGTTGAGCCCTTGTCCTGCCCCGAAACCTGGATAAGCCGAGAAAAGTCGGGGTTTTAGTGGGTATGCAGAGGTATTAGCAGAGGCCCAACCCACAGGAGAGTCCCACATTACCCGTCCGTGTCCCAGCGGACGAGTGTGCTTAAGACCGTCCACCGGCGCTGACGTCTGCCCATTGTACATCAGGCAGGCGGAATTTCCACCTCGTCATCAAAAAAAAAAGCTCTCCGGCCACATTGGCAACTAAGATTCACAATCAGTTACCGAAAAAGAACTGACGTTCTTGCTACTCAACCAGGAGCCCAATTCTCGTTCTTGTGATATTTTGAAAACATGGCTGATATCACCTGAAAAAAATACAAAAAAACTGTGCTTTGGTGATATATGTCGTATGAAAATAAATATCACGAGCACGAAAATTGGGCTCCAGTTGCCAAAGACGATACATTCTTTTTTCACAACTGCTTGGTTGTGAAACTCACAGTGGGACTAAAGGGGGTTGCGTGTAATTTTGATTGTCTGCAATAATCACAGTATTTAGTAGGGTGTTTGTAGTTGGGAGAGTTTAATAGCTTTATTGATAGTTTTACACACACAAAAGGGGTTGAAACTTTGGCACTTGATAGGTACAAATTAGTTTCGTACAGATGTTCACCCTTCTATCTATTTGGCGTGCAACTTTTCTCAAATTTGATTAGCTTGATACGAATAAATAAATTAAGCTTAGTTCTCCACTATCACCATCTATCACAAACTCCTTTTTGAACGATAAAAATGATATCTCTATGAAAAATATTTCTCATGTTTCAAATTGATAATGTTTGATAATGATGTGAACGATGTACCATATAATATAAGTTATTCTATTAATATAATATTTAGCTAGCTAATCTTATTTTTTGTTCAATCAATCAATCAATCAATCAAATAATTCTTTATTTGCATAGGCTTGTATACAGCACTTACAAATCGTCATACATTTTAATGACTTAAAACTATTTATAAGTACTTATGTATAATTTACATGTTAATACATATATATGTTGATACATAAAATATACTAAAGAAATAAATAAACATAATGCGATTCTACCACCGGCTCGGAAAGTTGTTTCTGGTCGAGAAGATCCGGCAAGAAACTCGCCAGTTACTCTTTTTAATCGCCAAACTTTCATACAATGTTGTGTCATCATCATACCAAGCCATACAGTTTAATTGTTACACAAAATAAAATAAAGGAAATAATAATAAAATAAATATTATGAGGTAAACCGAAGCAGACCAGTCCCCAAAGGTGGCACCTGTTCACAAGTATGACGTACGTGTCAGCCATCATTTCACTCAACCATATTAGAGGGAATGTAATGACCCGCCACATAGCGCCACCACCTCAGAGACATTTGAGTGAGCATGACTACTTAGGTTCCCCTCATAGGTCACAAAGAGTAGTAGTTACTTAATCCAGACTAATAAACTGCAGGACGAGGTGTACAATAGTAGGTGGTTAGCATCTTGTCAATTCACAAGTCAACAAGAAAACACAACCTGAATAAAAATATGATAAATATGAAGAGCTTAATATGCTGAATCTAGATCTGTTATCAGAATTTTCATATCACGTCAAGTTATTAAGTTACGGAAGGTCGAAAATCTGAAAAGTAGCATTTAGTGTTTTTTTTGGGATTTATTTAAATATGTATCAATTGGAATGTAACAAAATTCAATAGATATTTTGAAAATAAAAACCCCAAATTATGAAATGCTTTTTAATTTATAATTTTACCTGATTTCCCTGCAACGCTACAGCCAATTAAGCTATCTTATGTTTTTTCCATTACAAGAATTAAGTGATGATTTGTATGCGCTATAAGTACACGGATGTTGATATGAATATTACTCAATATAGATTAAAGACTACAAAATAAATCTTATTGATATATATAATTGAGAAAATGAGCTTTACTGATATACCGAAAACATTTTTTTAAAGTGCTTGTACATGTTTTGAAATTGCCAATGAAAAAGAATCTAAAACCAAATTTTGAGATATTTGACTCTCTATAAATCAAATACTAAACGAGGTATCAAAATTTTGAAAACAGATTCATAATCAGAGAGTGCAATTAAGTAAAATTATGGACCTCTGTTATTTGTTACGAAAAAAAGTTAAAATTTTGTTGACTAGTGATTGAATAATCAATATAGATTAATTTTTATACATTCAAAATCAAAAATGTCTTTATTCAATAAAGAACATTTATGAATGTCAAATATTATGGTAATTACAATTTTCATTCTTATACAAATTATGATTACAGTGACAGTATGATATACAATGCTTATAATCAATATCGTTTAGATAAACGTCAATGAAAAATTATGAAATGAATTATACATTAGAGGACAGGCGAAGAGATCAACATGTCCAGGAATCCTTATCATTCAAATAATCCTCTACTTTATAGTAGCCTTTCTGCATTAGGCAGTTTTTTACATGCAACTTAAACTTATGTACCGGTAAATCAATAATATTTTGAGGTAACTTATTAAACATTCTAATGCTCAATCCTACAAATGAACTTCCAATTTTATGAAGTCTTAGATTTGGGACAGCAAGCCTATGTTTATTTCGCGTGTTAAAGCTATGAAAATCAGATTTTTGCGAGTAAAGGTGCAAGTTCTTGCGTACAAACATAATACAATCAAAAATGTATTGAGATGATATGGTTAAAATATTGATTTCCTTGAATACTTCTCTGAGTGAGTCACGTGATCTAAGACCGTAGATGGCACGGATGGCCCTCTTCTGCAAAATGAAGATGGCTTGTAAGTCAGCACCGGATCCCCACAGTAGTAGACCATATGACATCAGACTATGAAAATAGCTAAAATAAACCAGTCTCGCTGTCTCGATATCAGTCAGATTCCTTATCTTTCTAACTGCATATGCAGCTGAACTAAGTCTTCCTGCCAAGACAGCAATATGAGGGCTCCATTGCAATTTTGTATCCAGAGTGATACCTAGAAAAACTGTGGAGTTTATGACTTCGATAGGTTCGTTATTCATGACAATATTCATTTTGACCTGCCTTACATTAGGCATTGTGAACTTAACACATTTTGTTTTCTTTGAATTAAGAACCAAGTTATTATAAGTAAACCACTGTAGTACTTGAGAGAGTGTGTTATTTACTTCGTCAACATTTTTCTTTTGCCTATCAACCTCAAAAATCAAGGATGTATCGTCAGCAAATAACACTATCTCACATAGATCATTGGTATAGTAATGAAGGTCATTTATAGAGATTAAAAAGAGCAAGGGCCCCAATATAGAGCCCTGGGGCACACCCATGGTTAGAGGGGCGCCAGAAGAGTTAGTTCCATTGACATTGACCTTCTGAATCCTATCTGATAAGTAAGATTTGATTAGACTTAGTGAGGTGTCTATGACACCGTAGTGCTGTAACTTCATTAGCAATGTTTCATGATTGACGCAATCGAATGCTTTAGACAAATCACAGAATATTCCAATAGCATCTCGCTTTTTCTCCCACGCATCAAATACATGTTTGATAAGCGCCACTCCAGCATCAGTAGTGGATTTCCCTTTTGTGAATCCAAATTGCTTACTGTGCAATATTTTATTCAGGTTTAAATGAGCCAATAACTGAGTAAATATTAGTTTTTCAAAAATTTTGCTGAGAGCAGGCAGTATAGAAATAGGTCTGAAGTTAGACGGGTCACTTTTCTCACCCGACTTGAATAACGGTATTATTTTACTGTATTTCATCATATCGGGAAATTGACCGTCGTCAAAACATTTATTAAATATTATTGCTAAGTGGGGTGCGATAGAATGTATTATATTTTTGATTATATCTACCAAGATGCCCCATAAATCCTCAGTCGGTTTCATATTTAATTCTTTGAATGTTTTTAAAATTATATTAGAATTGACATGATTGAATCTAAAAGGCGTGTTGCACTTATCAACATGAGACTTGAGGAGAGAAGCAGCGAGATGTGGACTGGAATTCAATTGATTGGTTGTTGTGACTGGTATATTAGAAAAGAAAGACTGAAATGTTTCTGCTACTTCAGAGTCAGACACAAGTGATTTGCCATCAATTTTAAGAGAGAGCTTGTTGTCTTTTGTTTTATTTTTACAAGTCTCTTTATTTATTATCTTCCATGAGATTTTACTTTTATTAGGTGCTTTTATTATTTTGTCTTTAAAATAATTTGATTTTGCCATTGCACATACTTTTTTGAATAATTTTGAGTATGTTCTGACATATTCAATTAAATTAGCGTTTTCAGAATTGGCTTTGATATCATATAATTCAAACAGCCTCTTTCTGCTTTTATAGATGCCTGTAGTGGCCCAGTCACTGAATTTAGTTTTAGAAGTATCTAATTTAATTGATTTTTTAGTGAAAATCTGATTATATTCTATTTCAACCACATTAAAAAGCATATTATAAAGCTTATTAGCATTTCCATCGTGACATGATAATGCAGGTACCTTTCTAGAAATATTTTCTTTAAATTTTTCTTTACGGTTTACAGTTATTGGCCTGCACACAAAGCTACATGAAGAGGGTGCATGACTGTATTCAAACATTACTAGTTGTCCACTATGATCTGAGTTTATGAAGTTTATTATGGACTTGTCTAATACATCACAGTTACAAAATATGTTATCTAAGCAAGTAGCTGTGGTGGGGGTTACTCGTGTGGGTTCGTTAAAAAGATGATATAAATTGAATGATCTGAAAAGATTCAGAAACCGCACTGAGTTCTGAGAATTATCTAAAATATTGATGTTAAAATCCCCGCACACAACCACTTTTTTATTAGATGAACATATCTTTCTTAATACTTCTTCCATAATGGATTCAAATGAAGTAAAATTCCCAGATGGAGGCCTGTACACACAAACAATGACATGTCGTTCAAGCTCCGCACATGCTAGCTCAATAGTTCGCTCAAATGAAAGTGAAACGACATCTTTGCGTTCTTTATATTTAATGGAATTATTTAATAAAATTAGTGACCCGCCTCTGATTGCAGACTTTCTCGTGAACGAACTACCGACGCTATAGTTGTCAATATTAATAATTAATTCATACTGTCTTAACCAGTGTTCCGTAATACATAATACATGGACATTCATTTTATTTAAAAATAATTCCAATTCAAGTAATTTGCCAGACAAACCCTGTATATTCTGATGAATAAGGTTTAGATTTTTAGGGTTTCTTTTTGTCATTGGTTTGCAAGAGGATTCCTCTATTGTCTCACATTGTAATTTAAATCATTTGGAATAAAATTATTTTGGGTAATCAAATTATTAATATTAAATGCTAACAGAGTAGCTATTTCTTTTTTAATTTTATCAGGCAAATAAAAAGTTTTGCCAGTCAACAAAAACTTATTATCTATAAATTTATTTGTGTCAAAAAACACAAATTTGTCACTATGACTAAAGGTCAGGTTGTATAATAATGTATTCAATAAATGAATACTGTTATTTTGGCTAGGTGTGTAGTACCTAGAAAAAGGGAAGGCACACAAAAATATTTTTTTTACATGAAGCTCACAAAGGGTTGAGAATCTCTGAAGAAAATCTCTTTTCCTTATTTCTAAGGAATTCCCAATCATTAGTATGATTATTGAATTCTTACTAAATGTACACTTACTCATCTTGTCAATAATTTGCTCTAATGAAGCGTTAGGCATACAATAATTTGTTACCATACATTTACATTTCTCATTTAGAAGAGGTCCACAACCAACTCCAATCCTATCAGAAAAAATTGTAACATTATTATTAGTATTGTTCATTACTGATGACAATAAGTTATTGTTGGTAGTGAGGTCCAGAAGCGGAGGTTCATCTTCCACCTGCAGGTCAGCGATGCCGGGCCCTGTACCATGCTGACAGTTACACTGTTCTATAAATCGGGTCGCAGCGAGGATGTGTTCGCTTATCTGTCCTTGGGCTGAGTTATATTTGTCGGTCATACGCTGTAATGACCTATGCAGCCGCGAGATGTCAGCTTGCAGCTCCTGTGTGTCTCTTTCATATTTATGCCAACTCTCATCTAACTTCTTACTATATAATTCTAAACTATCAAGAAGGTCTACTCGCTGTTTTCTCAATAATATGTTTTTCTGGTGGCATTTTTGTTTTTTAACTAATTTTTCAGTTTACTTAATATAATTATTTATTTTGACATATTTCTTAAGTCTATTTTTCTTGCCTGGTTTAACCCTATCATTCTCCAGACATGAGTTGTTACTCTGGATAGCCCCCCGCCCAGCTGGTGACCCGATCAACTCTTCATACAGGCTGTGGGTATGTAATGCCTCTTGACACCTCTTGTCTTCCTCATACTGTTGTATGACTTTGTTGGCGTCCCCTAGCTCCACCTCAAGGTCCTGGATACGTAGCAGAGCCCTCTCGTAGGTCTCACTACACTGGTCAAAGCTGGCCACGGTGTCAAGTAGTTGATCTCGTTATTTTGTGTTCTCGTGTGTATCTCGTGTTGTATTTCATATGCCATCAGTTTAAATTTTTTAATAGAACATAATTTTAAAATCAGTTGTTTAGAACATATTGACACTTTTTATTATGATACTCTTTTGTTAGATCGAATCGGAGGCCCAATGCATGGGCCGTAATATATGTATATGTTGCAGGGATAACGGGGGAAAAACGGGGATTTGATCAATTTCCTAAGGGATTTGTTAATCACGGCGGGTATTAAAATAACAACACGATTTTATCTTTTCCCTAAACAAATCTAGTGAATTGATCAAATCCCTAAATTGGTTCAGTGAAATGACAAAAATAATTTTGATGTGTATTTTAAAGGTTTATTTAGTAAGATATTCCCCACATAATTATGATAATCAGATGAGTGTAATTCAAGGAAATATTGATATAAAAATCACCATTAATTTTATTAAAACAATTTTTTCTTTAAAATATTAACTTTTTTTTTTGTTAGCATCTAAACCTCTTTTTAACAATTTTGACCAGGTACTGACATGTTTTTTGGCATTTTACTGAATCAATTTAGGGATTTGTTCAATTCACTAGATTTGTTTAATGATAGAATCGTGTTGTTATCCTCCATGATTTGATCAAATCCCTTAGGGAATTGATCAAATCCCTGGTTTCATCATATCCCTGCGACATATATATATAGAATTCGACTTTTGTATGGAAGAATATATGGACACCTCTCATTTGACTTTTATGGCGAGTGCGATCAGCATCAAAAGTAGCATAACACTTTAGTACCATGTCAAAGTAACCGTTCTGTCTACTATAATCAGTTTCTAAGGGGTACGTACAAAATGTTACTTCGACATGGTACTAATGTGTTAAGCTACTTTTGATGCACGAGACGAGAATTATTGTGCTCCTTAACGCTTAAATGAAAGTTCAAAAATAAAAGAAACCCAGAATACTTCATACATTCGATTCAGAAACATTAAATAAATCTATATATTTTTAAAGTAACTAATATTTGGTTTTTTAAATATAGTGGACAAATTTAGATGGTTTAGGTATGCCCTAATGATAAGTAGGTAATCACAGCTGCCAATTGACATCTGCAATACTCGAGTTATCATGAGTACAAAAAGAACACACCACAAGGTAAGGTAAAAATAAAATATAATACTCACACCATACATTTTGTTCACGATTTAAGACACCAACGCTGGTCATTGCGAAGTGTAAAAAAAATACATTATTTTAAAGTCTTAACATGACATTTAGGTATATTGTAGCAACACTTTTTTTGTTCCACCTCCTTAAAAGTATTTTGATATTCCTAAAAGCAGTAAAAAGGCAAGGAACACCGTCCATTAAAAGAGATGAAGGACTTGGCCATAGCGTATTTACCAAGTTGCTAAGTGCACCGACAGGCAAAAGACGTATAGTTGTTCCAATAGTTCGACGGGGCCAAGTATTACCGAAACTTTGACGAATTCCGGGCAAAGCCTGTATCTTCTACTCAACATAAAGTTCAGAAGCTAGGCCGAAATTCACAGCCTTTTAGAAGTAAGTAATTTCGTGTTAGGTTGTTAATTGGTCTATTATGATGTTTGGTGAGACAAGTAGGTGTTTTCTAGTGAGGAGGAAGGCCAGATGCCTCCAAGTCTTTTCGTCTAAAGCTCAGTGTTATTTGCAGGGCTCGCATCGTTTTATGTAGGAATCTTCCTATTGCCTTATAGATAATAATACATAAATAAATAATAAACATTTCACAACGTCACCTACATTGATCTGAGTCCGAGATAGGTAGCCCAAGCACCTGTGTTACGGATATCAGAATCTACAGTGGGATTACAATTATATACATATAATACTTTCCTTTTGTAAATACATACTTATAATACATAGATAACACCCACACCAATACAAACAGACATGTTCATGCACACAAATGTTTGCACTGCACACTTGCACCAGAGATGCAGCGATGACTACCACTGCTCCAAACGGGTCGGCAATAGATGAATAGATGACGTGGAACATGGGCAAGGATGATAAAAGAACAATAAATTAAAATCAATATGAATTTAAGATAAAATGATAAATTAAGAACTAGTTGAATTTTGCGTCTGTTTTAACAACGAAAACGATTTCAATGACAACTCAATTTGAAATAGAAGATAGTGACTTTACAGTAACTGTTATTTTAGGTGACGGGTAGGGCACACTAGCGACGCCAATCAATTTTAATTTTTAGCTACTAAACCGGATCTATTTTAAACAATTTCAGGATAACAATCTCTCAACGAACACTTATACTATTTATTAAATATTTTATACTTAACTTTTGGGTCTGCTTTTGTACTCGAAATTTGAATTACCGCCACTTTTGGCGTGAATCAATTTTTCGCGTACAAAAACGGACCCAACACTTGTGCATGGTTATTTCATAAATAGTAAAAGTATTTGCCGAGAGGTTGTAATCCCGAAATTGTTTAAAACAAATCCGGTTTAGTGGCTCAAAATTAAAATCGATTGGCGTCGCTAGTATGCCCTACATCTCTCCTTAATGGGGTTGAATTAATGAATAATATTGGTGACATGATCCGTAAACATGACGCACTTATCACGGCGTACTTCTTATCAAGCGTGTTTATCTTTCATTTTGTTCTATATTCGATGAAATTGTAGCTCGATGCTTTCATTATGGTAATTGGAAGAGCACGGAGAGCACCTGTCGCCACGGGGCCGATACAAAAAGTATTTAATTAAACCATTGGGAAACCATACAACCACATCGCGTGTCGACGCTCGGAAACTTAAGCTTCTAATGGTACTAGTTTACACCTTTATGCACTTTTCATTCGATACCACCAGACGAGTAAATAAAAAGGCTTACAATAGTGTATTTGACTAAGCTTGAGATTCTAAAAAATATTTTTAAATATTTTACCATAAAATTAAATTGAAATTTTAAAAAACCCCCGACACAACTAAAGCTTTTTCATTTGATACCTATATTAAGGCAGTTGGAACAACAAACAGGTTATTTTCTGACGGCGGCCATCATGGATTTGAAATTTTTCACAATTAATATATTCTGCTACTCAAGCCCTTTTATATGATACCCATATTGTGGGAGTTGTGTTAAAACATAAAATCCAAATCTTTATGACGGCGGCCATCTTGGATCGATTTTTATTTAACATAGCTACACTAGAACACTCCCTCCCGATGCCATAGACAGACACACAGACACACACACAGACACACGCACGCACGCACGCACGTTAATGTATGTTGTGTTTCATCGATTTTGCTCTAACTATTCAACCGATATTGTTGAATGAGATATCATCGATTTGTCATTATTTACGCAAAGTTCTATTATAATATAAAGCAATGCTAAGATATTGTTATCTATATATATATATATATATATATATATATATATATATATATATATATATATATATATATATATATATATAAAAGGAGAACCTGAGTGACTAAGGTATTAAGTGACTAGGAATGCACCTACAGCCGAAACTACTGACCCTAGAAACTTGAAATTTGGAAAAGGGGTTCCTTTAATAGTGAAAGTGAGCACTAAAAAGGGATTTTTAAAAATTCAACCCTTATGAGGGTAAAAAGGGGGTTAAAAGTTTTTATGAAAGTCCGCCATCTTTGTTGTTAGGAATATGAAAATATGTGTCGAGACTAATAACTTGAAATAAAAAGTAACGCAATCAAAAGTTTGTCCATAATCAAAGGTGGTAAAATAGGCGGTGAAATGCAGTAAAGGGGTTTGCTAATTAAGTAAAATAAGAAACTTAAAATTGATGTATGGGAACGGGTTTTGAACTTTCAACCCTTAAGGGGTAGGCGCGTGGGTTTGAAGTATGAATGAAGACTTTTGTAATAAAGACAAAAACTGCGTTAGCAATGCCGCGGGCGCAGTCTAGTTTGCATATAGGTATGTTGCATAATTCCATTGACTAAAAGGTCTTCGATGTAATAGTCGATGCTACGAGTAACGTTAAGAATTTCAACAATGGCTACAATGTGAAAGAATCAAAACCGGCCTTTACTGGCTTTAATTAAATGTAATGGGATAAAACTTTTTTAATTAAAGTACAAGATGACTTCAAGAAAATATTTAAATGATATCCTATTACGAAAACAGGGATAAATTAGAACGCCATATTTGCTTTTTAATGGATTCTTTTATGAATGCCATTTTATATTGAAAATCAAAAGGCCTTTGAGAATTTTTAATGGCATTTCTTTCCTGCGCCAACAAATAGAAATCATTAAAATTATGTGCTTAGTATGTATTTAGTAACAAAAAGTTATATCTGAAATAGTTGGGAATTATATGCATATTTAGTATGTATGTGAGGTTTTAATTTTAATTTGCCTATGAGTATGAAACTGGAGATTAAATAACCAGAATGTATTAACTTTTATTTGTGGATGGACAGGCTATCCAAAATTCTATCAAATTTTATTCGAAAGCCGTGTTATTCTAATTTGAACTTCAGTTTGTAGATAGGTTTTTTTTGTGAAATCGTATTTTTAGCGCTATTAATTAACTGTAGTGCAATTTTTAACCCTACCAAAAACGCAGGAGGTGTTTTTTTTGAAAATCGGTATTTTTAATTACAATAAGTAACCACAGTAATTGGTTTACTTGACTGAAATAACATGAATTAAATTGTGATTTTAAGTATGATTCAAAGACAATAAAGAATTTAGAAAAAAATCGTGAGACAAATGTTGTTTATAACTTGTTCTGCAAGCTCAACTAGACCAAATGACTTACTTTAATTTTTTTATGCTAGTGGCGACAAACGAGCAAGCGATTTAAGTATTCAGTTGTCTACAAAAATTACAATGAATGTTAAATTCTATGATATTTTTAAGTGGACGTAAAGAATTGTCATGTTGTCAAATTGAGTAGGTAATTTGTAAGCCGCGCTACGATTGTGTCGTAGCACTTGTAGCACGTACTACGAGAACGTTCGGCTCGTAGCGCGTGGCTGTCATTTACGATTCGTAGTCTAACGAATGTCGGTACATGTATGTTCGGAATTCTGAATCCTGCTGTTGGACTATTGGGTAGACTTTGACATATTTGCAGCAATAAATTCTAGACATTCTATTTGAACTGTTTCAGTCGGTTTCACAGTTATTAGAATATAAAACAGGTAAATCTTGCACATGTACATGTGGATAGGTAGTAAAAGCCTCGTGCTCGTACAGCTCAATCCTATTATAAGTGTTTAATAAATACTGTTTATGTACAGTCAACAGCACAAGTAGCTGCTTATATTCCGCAGTTAGTAGTTCTTATTCCGAGGAGCATAAGTCACTAGCTGCGAAAAGTGTGCATCAACTTTTGCTGATTATATACGTAGTAAGATGAAGTAGGATATGATGAATTGTGAGCAACCAATTAATCATCTATTACTATGAATACCGGTTCCAGATGTTTCAAACTTGTAAACCTAATGTCACCACTTAACTGGTATTCTTGAACTTTTAAGGAAATAATTATTATAATCATTTCATGAATACACCGTGCTTTCTTAACCGTCTTACTTCCTTATCGAGGGCATTATACTTATGATAACAATCATTTTTAATTAATAGAAACAAAGGGTCTAATATAAAAAAAAATTGCCTTCCCATACGATTCGAAACAATCAGCTGATTACTTTTGTATGGAAAGGTGATTTTTTTTTTCTGAGATAAGACTATATTCCTTGGGGGAAAATTTTTTTTTCATCAGTATAATGCTCTCGATAAGGGAATAAGACGGTTAAAAAGTTAAAACCACGGTGTATATCTACCCATGGTACGGTAAGCATCAAAAGTAGCTTAAGGTGACGGGTAGGGCACACTAGCGACGCCAAACGATTTACAGAAGAGGTTACAACCTCTTGGCAAACACTTGTATTATTTATTAAATAACCATGCACAAATATTGGGTCCATGTAGAAACTCGAAAAATTTTAACTCGAGAAATTGAATACATTTTTCGCGTACAAAAACGGACCCAACATTTGTGCATAGTTATTTATAGTTTAAGTGTTTGCCAAGAGGTTGTAATCCCCAAATTGTTTATAATAGATTCGGTTCAGTAGCTAAAAATTAAAATCGATTGGCGTCTCTTGCGTGCCCTACCCGTCACCTTAACATTTTAGTATCATATCGAAGTAACATTTTAACGTACCACTTAGAAACTGACTGTAATAGGCAGAACAGTTACTTTGACATGGTACTAAAGTGTTAAGCTACTTTTGATGCTGATCGTAAACTGACTACTTATTGACGCTTACAACAATTTAACAAACAAATTAACTGTGGAATTGCCACATGAGATACTCGGTTGTGCATGTTACATGGTTTGCAGTAGTTTCAGTGTCTCGTTTGCCCGGTATCTCAGGCATTTTCAATACGACTCTAACCCGAGACTAGACTATTTTGCGACTAGCAATTTCCCGATTTACTTTCTATTGACCAGATGCTGTCTGGAACAATTGTACAAGGGAAATGAAAACGATCAAAGTAATCATGAAAAGATAAATTCCTAGAATTGTGTTAAGGGACTTAATGGACATTGGCGCCATTAATTGATTATCATCATCATCATCATCATCAGCCCATTTAAGTCCCCACTGCTGGGACACGGGCCTCCCTCAATCTTATGAGGGGTATTTGCCATACTGACCACGCTTGGCAGACGGGTTAGCGAGGTTTTTGATATAAATGCAGAGTTTTCCTTCTCTGGGTGCTGATGATCATGCCAGCAGCTTTACCTTAGTCGCCTTTTACGACGCCTCGGTAAGAGTGAGGGTGGCCTATTCTACTCTGCCGGGACCACACGGCACTTTATTGATTGTATTGAAATAAAGATAAAAATGAGAAATTGCTTAAAACATTTTAAATAAAAAAGGATTTGTGATTTTTCAAGCTTATTTTACAGACGCCAATCATGTCACAATCATTTCTAGTATAATTTAAAATAAACGTGGCCATTAAAACTTAACCCATACTCGACTCGACATAATATTTTTTTATTTTAAGTCTTAAATAACAACTCATTAAAATTCTTAAGTAAATAATGGTACATACAAATATTGATGAAACTAACGTCGACTCACGGCGAAGAAAAAAGCACTTAAGAAATTCGCCGACATACCAAGGTCTCCGGTAGCTTTGTCGGTAAAGCAGTTACCCGGTTAGCATAAGATCGTGGGTATGAGTCCCATCCGAAGACTGTAGAGGGGCAAAGTAAACAGGCATATTCGTATTTACATACGACATATATTTTGGTAAGCAGACAATTGAACACCGAAAAGACTGACATACAGAATGTCTTCTTAAAACCAGAGTGTAGACTTTGTCTATGGAAACCCAAGTAGGTTTAACAAGAATAAATTGCAAAAAATTGCTATAGCCAAAAAATTCAAACTAATTAAAATACTTCGGTGGTTGCCTCTGAACCGTAAAGGATTTAACCTTTAATCCCACGGATTTTTTTTTAGTTTTTGTTAATGCAAAGAAACTGTTAATTGCATCCTCTACGCCAATTGCATCCGCGGCATATAGACGTATCTAAAGGGTAAGGCATAAAATATGACAAACCTCGACTTACAAAGCAGGATGCTCAAGAATGGAAAACCGTTCGTGAACGTGCTTCCTTTGTGAGCGCTCGAAACAGTAATCACTTAACAGGCTTTGAGAGCTGTTGCGTACCTGGTAACCGTGTGCAATACTTTAGTACAAGATCCTATCGTAATTAAGCAGGTTCGTTATTTAAATTTATATATATAAACGAAAGCCACTATTTATAACTTGAGAACGGCTGAACCGATATACCGATTTATAAAATTGGTTGAAAAGAAGCTTAGAACCAAGAGAAGGACATATAATACTTTTTATTCCGAAAAATGTCAGGTTCTTGTGGAATAAACAAAAACGAATACTACGCGGGCAACGCCGCGGGCTAAGACTAGTTGAATGTAAATAACGATAGCCGAGGAAAACGTGAATTACATAGTCATTGAAAGCGCATAAAAGTTAAGGCATATCAATTAATTAATTGTTAGCACTAATGTAATGTAAAGTGGACTCCCTTTTCCGCACTTAGACTCTCATTTAGTCCATTGTGCGTGTTGAGTCCTGGCTATTCCAGCCAGCCCAACTCCGCCTAGAAACGCAGAAGCTTCCTGGAAGCTTCACAGGCTTCGCGGAGTGATCCCGCCGATCCGAGGTATTCTTCGCCGTGTCTGGTCACCGCATCGCATTCCAGGACCACGTGTGTGACTGATTCCTCAGCGCTGAAGCATCCCCTGTATAGAGGGCTGTCGGTAGCGCCTAGAGTGTAAAGTTGTTAATTTAGGGGACAGTGGCCCGTGATTGTCTCCATCATTATTCTGAGGTTTTTCCTACTGAGGTTTAGAAGTCGTTGGCCGATAACATGTGGCCACACACTTTGACAGTACGGACTAAATTTGGGTTTTTTAATTTAAAACTGTTCTAAGAGCTTTACCAATTTGGTGAAGTGGCAAGCTTAGACGTCATCATTTTTATGGCTATAAATATTAAGTATTCTAGACCAATGAAGACAGAAAAAAAAAACACAAAAAATATTTTAACAACAGTCCGCGATATTAAATCCGTTTGTCGGATCTTGTACTATCCATGTGCAGTAGGTTGCATTGTGCTAACACGCAATAGACCTGACAGTTATTCATTACATTAACAAACGGCTACTGTACGTTGCACAGATGCCATTCGATAACTTTTTATGTTAGCAGTTGGCAATTTACCTAGTTGTATCAATTAAATAGTACCCTTGTTACGTCTGCCTTTAATTTTGTTTATATTGTGCTTAATTAAAGGTATATTTGTCAAAGATTCCTTTTACATTCCTTTGATTAAAAATGTATTTGTTCAGTGTCCTAGTAATATATACGTTATTATATATATTATAATATATACATATACGTTCTTATAGTACATATTATGCTTTTGTGACGCTGTATATAATATTAAACATAAATGTCTCTTTATTTGCTACTAGTGGCCCGCCCTCGCTTCGCTCGGTAATTTAATTTTAAAACAAAACATTTAGAAATTGTATTTTGATTTGCAATTAACCAATTCTGCAATTATAGGTAAGTAGGTAGATATTAAACGGACACTAAAAATACTGAAATGCCTTTCATTCATTTTGCGTATATTTTCATGACTGATGAGGACTAATTATGGCGAATCGAATACGACGTTTAAACCCCATTTCACATAAAAAAATGCTAAATAATTTATACAAAAAGACCAATATAATTGTTAATGAGCTTTAATAATAACGACACTTCTATACGGCGTTGTAACTCCCGCCGCCCTTTCAGAATTGAATAAAATATTGCTAAACAAATTCTGTGTGAATGTCCAAATTCTAATTTTCATAAACTCGAGCATCAAATATGGCGAATCTTCCATACAACGTTTTAACCCCATTTCACTCCTTTAGGAGTTAAGGAAAAAACTGCGTTTTTTTTAATTTGTATCAAAAGCCCAAATATCATTTTTTATGACTCTAGCTTCAAATAATTTTGTATTAACAGTGCAAATACTAATTTTCACGACTCTAGCAGTAAATATGACGAATATCCCATACGACACTTCCACACCCATTTTACCCCTTTGGGGGTTGAAGAAAAAATGCAAAATATTTTAATTTATATAAAAAGCCCAAATATATTTTTTTTTAATATTTTTTCACGACTCTAGCTTTAATAATAACCAAACTTCCATACGGCGTTTTAAACTTCACCCTTTTTAGGGAGTTGAAGAAAAAAAAAGGCCAAAACACTTTTCTTAAACTTGTATAATGAGCCCATATACCAATTTTCATTTTTCATGACTTTTACTATAATCTTCTTTCTACTAGAATCTTCCATACAATGTTTCTACCCCCATTTTATCCTTTTAGGGGTTGAATTTAAAAACCCCTTTTTAATGCGCGCCTACATAATAAAAACTACCAATGTTCCAATTTTCATGATTTTCAGTCCAGTAGTTTCGGTTGTACGTTGATAGATCAGTCATTCAATCACCCGCCGAGGCGTTACCTCTTTATTAATAGTATAGATTATATTTGATATCTTAAAAAAATACTATGAACATTGACCAAAACATACATAAACGAATATATCTCCCCACTGACTAAAACCTCTAGTACAAAAAAATCGTAACAAAAGCTTTGAATTGTACGGCTGACAGAAATAGCTTTAAAAAGCGAGAATATTAATTGCTCTGCAGTTTATAAAATGGCTATCGCGATGCTAAATTTTAGAATGGGTTCAATAAAGTGAAAATAAAACTATAATGGATGTATTGTTAATTTTTTAAACTCTTTCAACAACTTATTATTACAATACCATTAATTTGGAAAAGTATATCAGAATTAAGGAAGGATCCAGAAATACATGCTTGAAACATAAATTATAACACCCAGAGACTGAACAAACACATGTCTTCATCACACGAATGTTAGTGAAGAGTAGAAACCGAGCCTATGACCTATGGTGTATGAGGCCGGAATGGACAACATTTCAAAATTGCGAAGCTCTGAAACAAAAAATACCATTTCTTTATTTACTTTTCCGCTGCGCGAATATATATTTATAAATTTTTTATATTGCTTATTTACTGAGAAAAAAATTAAAAACTAAAAAACGTAAGATGACGTCATCGGACGGCAGAATGTAAAATATTCCTTTGCCTAGCACATTATAGTTTTAAATTTACGAAATGCCAAACCCATGACATGCAACTGTCAAAAAAAAGACAACTTGTCAACGTTGAATGAATGAATGACGTTGACAATGTTGACACTAGTATTATTTACCTTTGACAGTAGTACCTACCTTTTTTTTATTAAAACAATGATAAGCAAAGGAATATCGCTGTATTCAGCCGTCCGATGACGTCATTTGGCGCTTACGTCTATTTAGAATATAAAGAATTTTAATAATTATTTTATGCATGAAAATGGACAAATTTTGAAAAAAGAAAAAATATGGGTCCGTTTATTTTATGTTTATTTTCATATAAAAAAAACAATATGGACATGTTAAAAATATGAAATGTTGTCCATTACAACTAAATACGCCTGTTTAACCAGTTAAAAGGATGTCAATTTAATAACCGACTTTTACTTAACCCCATCATCGGCTTCTTTAAGTGAATTGGATGAATCTTTTACTCATCAAAGCGATACTAAAAGACTTCCTCATTTCTGATTAAATAGCATTAAATATAATTTCTGCGAATGCAAATCAAGGAATTTACCTAAGTAAATTTGTCGTTTATTCATATAAATTGAGAATTCATTTCATTATTATTTCATTAACATCGCGAGACAAAATATTTAACGTCCTTTAATTAATTCCTTTAATGTCCTTTACCTGTAGTTCGTCTGGCATAGATCACTCCCAGCGATAAGGTCACCTAAATTGAACATTGTGTTTCTGTATAACAAGCTTTTAAGTTTTGTATGTAGTGCAATAAAGAGGATTTTGCTTCCACATTTATAATGGAGACGACTAAGAAAAGGAACTCCCTGCCGAGGTATTTTTTTCCTGACCACTGTAATCTGGACATCTTTGAGGCAAGAGTGAACAAGCTTCTTTTAGGCAAACGCGTATCATCCTAGACTTCATTGTCACTTTCCATCACGTGCGATTATGGTCAAGCGTTAATCTATTGCCCAAAAAAGAAAAACAATGTATCTATGTTAACAACCCGGATCGACTACCTCTTTTTGCGTATTTAGGTACACTATAATAATAAAATAAAAACGTAAGTTATTTTAGTTAGCAGCTAATGAGCCAAGTAAGCAGGCCTACAACAAGACAGAATTTACGACTAAATCCTCACCCCGTCCCTTTCACACGCGCTGTGCGTCTCTTTGTTACGATGCGACATGTAGGTATATTCTCGTTCGTTACGGGACGATTTCAATGTAAACCCTCAGGATATAAAGGTACAGACGGCGTCAGATCCAGTTTCAAAACAATCACTTGTATTTCAGACTTAAGCACGGTCCAAAATCCAACAAAGGTAGCTCCACTCCAAATTGCTCCACATGACGCCTTGTTACCACCTATTTAAGGTGTACGCGCAGACACAATCAGACAATCTGTCTAACGCTATTCATTCACTGTTTGTCTTAGGCCTACTTGTCCTGTGAAATCTGCAAGCTCCTATGCTATGCAGACGTAGTGCGCCCTCTATTCTCTTACCGTGATAATTCAAAAGAACAACAGGGCAGTGTGCTTGACATGCGTGAGGGAAGAAAACTACCAACCACCGAGCAGACACTGAAAATTCTTTATAGAAAAATCAGTTACTGGCTTGATTGGACCCATATTTACTAGCAAAAAACATTAGCGACAAGGTTTTTTTCTTATTTGACACGTCATTATAATAAAAGTCTTAACAGCACCGGCCACGGACTAGGACCAGAGTTTTTTTTAAATATTCTTTTAAATATCTGACTTTAACTTCTTTGTGCAAAAATTCAATTATGTTACAATTATTCTACCTCTTTCTGTCTTTATTTGCTTGGTAAATAATTAAATTCTCGGCATTATTCTCTTTTATAATGAGTTCATTTGTTATCTCTAAGGTTGGACGCTACAGAATTAATCAATGAAAATCCATATCTCTCTAAACACGTATTCTACATAGTGGAAAGGGAAAATACTTAATTTCTTAAGTTCGCACGTTTAAAAGGAAAACATCTCTCCAGGGTCCAATATTTTTTTCCACCATGTACAGAATAACAGCCGTGTGGTCCCCGGCAGAGTAGAATAGGCCACCCTCACTCTTACCCAGGTGTCGTAAAAGGCGACTAAGGTAAAACTGCTGGCATGAACATCAGCACCCAGAGAAGGAAAACTCTGCATTTATATCAAAACCCTCGCCAACCCGTCTGCCAAGCGTGGTGAGTATGGCAATTACCCCTCATGTGATTGAGGGAGGTCCGTGCCCCAGCAGTGGGGACTTAAATGGGCTGACGATGATGACAGAATAACTTTCGTCTGAAAAAAGAAACCAAATTCACACGGTACTTTTTCCATTTTCCGTACAAAATAACAGAACAGAACGACTGACTTTGACTACGTCGGTGGCAAACAAGCGTGCGGCTCGCCTGATGGTAAGCAATTTCAAATTGTTTTATCTATAATAAGTGGGAGACCCCCCACAAGGTGGACCGATTATCTGGTGAAAGTCGCGGGAGTTCCTAGGTTGCAGGTGGCACAGAGCTAATCTGTGTACAGATCATTGGGTCCCGCGTATATTGGCTGAAATGATGAAGATGAAGTAGATTATACGAATTATGACTAAATGTGTTTTTTTTTTGCTAGAAGCGACAAACGAGCAACCGTCCTGATGGAAAGTAATCATCGCCCTTCATGAACATCCGTGAAATCAGAGAGATCTCTAATGTGTTGCCGGCCTTTTTAAAAAGGAGTCTTCTCTTGAAGGGCCTTAAGTCGTAGCCGTCGGTAAATACTCCCGCATTCAAACCGTTCCACAGAACCGAGTTACGTGGTAGAAAGTTCCTCGAAAAACGCACAGTATTAGACCGCCATCCATCGAGATGATGGGGAAGGAATGACAATCGCTTGCGTGTAGTTCGATGTAAGAATTCAGTATATAATCGTCAATTTTATTTATAGGTACATTTAAGGAGACAAACGTAATATACCGTAACGTAAGATAACGGCTTGGGCCAATCACCTTCATGCTTTTAGACAAGGGGACCGGGCACAATGGATCATGTTCACGCGGCCTTTATAATATACTAGTAGCCCACGCTCACTTCGTTTCGGGACATTAGTTCCGGTAGATGGCGCTAGGTGTTGATTTCATCGCGTATGTTTTGTGTTTTCGGATTGCCTACAAACGTTATGCTTAGAATTTATCTCTTTATAAATAGTACAATAGATTATTAGATATATTGAAAAGTTAAAGTTGACACATAATGGCAAATGTCTCTTTAACCTCGACCTTGTTGTATAATTTACAAATAGAAGTGGGTGTTCTTACTGCTGCATAGCTTCTTCATATTTACTACATATTAAGAATTAGAGTACCCATCATTACTACTTCGTCTTACAAATAACTTTTCATCTAACCAATGCTTGGGTTTCTTGGTCATACAGAAACTTTGAATGTTCGTATAGCTCGGAAATGGTACCATTGTGTACGAACTTAAACTGTTTAGTTTAAGTCATAAACTGACTAACGGAATATAACTATTAATATTCATCTAGTTCAGATACGAAAAACTCGCAAAATTTACTTTTGCGGTATATTTTAACATCGAGAGACTGTAGTGTAGATATAAGAAACATTAAGTCGATCATTAAGGGATGATAACAATGTAACCCAATATATGTAACCTAAATCTTAAGAAAATTAATCAATCAACAAAACAATGTTCATTTTAATACCATATTTGAATCTAATTATAAACAATATCTAGAACGTAATTTGAATATCATAATTACTCATTTCGGGAGAGGTGAAGGCACTTCCACGTGTAACCCACAGTAGATAGTATATAAGAACTCCATTCTTTAAAAATCAAATTCTTCTTCAAAAAGAAGGTTGTTTCCTTAGTACACCGTTGTTTCAATCGCTCGTCTGCGGGTTACCATATTACATGGCGGTGAAATAGTAATAAATATTATAGATTAGGCATCCAACTTTTCAGGCATCAAAAAAGTAATACTGCCAGCATTTTGGGCACGCTGAGTTTCGGTTGACAGCAGACAACACATGTATATATTTTCATCTCATCCAATATTTTCATATCTTTTGTAAGTAATATTCTTTGTTTTTACATATTTTTAAATTATAATTAATCATACGGGCTCATTGTTCGAAGAATTTATTTGTAACCACGGCTAGCTGATATAACGCAGCCGAAACATCAAGAAGTAGGTAAATAAAAAAAACAATGTACTTATTAAAAAGCGTCACGTTAATCCTCGTTTTAATAATTCTAGTAATAATACAACGTTAAGTCCAATATTATCTGAGATATAATGGAAATAAAATCAGGCGTCAAGATACATTAGGAAACAATATCTTTGGCCCAATTATAAATATCTACCTTACATGCTAACATACACAGTAAAATAAATGTACACTAAACAAATCACTGTAGGTGTCGGCTGTTAATGTTTTCGCAACATAACTACCTAACTATGTATTACTATACTAACTATGTATTTCCTTCAATTGATGGAAACAAACTGCCACACTCAGAGTCGTTGATTAACTTACTTAAGAAAAAATATTGACACTTATTTTGATAGGCATAAAGACTACCGATACTAAAGTTAATGAACATTAGCTTAAATGACGTCTCTGAGTGCGGCCGTAGGAGTCCATGCACACTGTGAGTTGTAACGCTAGTAATATAGTAAAATGTATGCACACGGCGTTTTTTTTACGGCGCCGACCGGCCCATCGCTTGTTACACGCGCCAAAGAACCGCATTTCTTGAAAGAAAAGCGGAATTCATTGTTATTTATTTATTTACTTACAATCGGTACACCTGGATTTACATTTCTTATGTATGTTTACATCACTATAGTTACACAGAACTCTTACTCTCACTTATAGGTCCACACAGATAGAAATTCATTAGAAGTATAACAGCGACTCGGTAAGCGTAGTGTAGGACGCCCTGCGACAAGATGGGATGATGACATTCGAAGGCTGGCTGGTGTGGGCTGGATGAGAGTGGCCGAAAATCGGGAGCAGTGGTGTGCATTAGGGGAGACCTATGTCCAGCAGTAGACGAGTGTGGGTTGCTGATGATGACGATGATAACAGATATAATTATAGAATATGATTGTGGATATTCAGCAAAACGAAACATTACTTAACATCCATTTCTACTTATTGCTATTATATTTTTTTTTCTTTTATTTTTACATGTCTCTGTTATTTTTTACATGGACGCCCTGTTGGTCTAGTGGTTTAAGTACCGGGCCATGATCTCGAGGTCCTGGGTTCGATTCCCGGGTCGAGCAAAAAGTATGTTTCGAATTTTTCGAACATAGCTCGGGTTTGTGATCACCAATCCGCATTTGGCAAGCTTGGTGATTATGCCTATTCCCATTTTAGCAGCGATCGCTTTATTTCTATGATGGAGGCCTTTGCCCTGCAGTGGGACAGTGTATAGGCTGATACTTTATTTTACCTTTTTTTTTACATATTATGCAATTTGAAGAACCGTCCGCTCAGAGCCGTCTCGCCGTCGACATGCTAGTGTTGAAAAGATCAGATCAAGTTCCTTATTTAGTTTGTTTTTAAACGCGCGACGTAAGCGCCGTAAAAAACGCTATGTGCAGAGTCCCTCTAACATATTATAATGTATGTCAACCTGTGGCACTCGCGTCTGTGCTCTCCGTCTGCATATTCACAAGTAGCCGTCCCCGTTCCCCCATAAGCCTCGTTTAAAATTCAATCGGCCAGTATGATAAAGGCTACCCGTAATATTCCCTAACAAAGACTCAACTTGCTCACTGCCAGAGAATGGCTCTTGTGTGCAGTGTTGTCGGTAGATTTCAACATTTCAAGTGCTTCATCCGATTACCGTACAAGATGAATGTTACTTTAACGGAGAGCGTATTATGTATATAATACACGTAGTATGAATGAAGTTTTTTTATGTGATAGGTGGCAGACGAGCAGACGGATCCTCTGATGGTAAGTGATTGCCGCGACACCAGTGGAGTCGCGGCAATTGCGTTTTAAAACAAAAACGAACCATTCTTCTTAGACGTCTCTCTTGATAGATTGGTCGTAGTAATCAGGCAAGTATTGACGAAGATTACTTAGCTTTTTGTGTTTTCTTTGTTTATTGCAAATTTATGGTAACATAACATAAGGTGACCTTTCACACGCTGATACGGAAATCCAAATAAATGTATGTGCGTATTTTATTAGCTAATGCACACAGTTCATTCGCCTTAATCAAGTTGGTCTAGTTCCCCTGTTTAAGGGTTGCGGAGGTCAGACGTCGGCCGTGTGGTCCCCGGCAGAGTAGAATAGGCCACCCTCACTCTTACCGAGGTGTCGTAAAAGGCGACTTAGGTAAAGCTGCTGGCATGATCATCAGCACCCAGAAAAAGAAAACTCTGCATTTATATTAAAACCCTCGCCAACCCGTCTGCCAAGCGTGGTGAGTATGGCAATTAACTCTCATGTGATTGAGGGAGGCCCGGGCCCCAGCAGTGGGGACTTAAATGGGCTGACGATGAAGGTCAGACGGCAGCCGCTTCATTCTAATTACCAGACTTACCGAATCGTTGATCATGGATGATTCCAGCGTAGGTACCCTGGGCTTCGAAGCGACAGCCTTGAAAACAACTGGAAATTTAATGCTAATATAAGGTAGACAGTTCATTCGCCTCTCAAAATAATTACTTATAAACATTGTAATAAAAAAAGAACCCCATTTTTTATAAGATAGAATCTATTTTACCCTTAATAATAAACAAATAAACTAAATTCAGTATGTATTCACGCTATTTAATTAACACTTGACGACCCGCTTGGATCAGTGGTAGTGAACGCTGCCTCTGGTTGCGTGTTTGATCCCCGCACAGTACAAACATTTGCATAAACATGTCTGTTTGTATTGTTCTGGGCGTTTACTATGTATTATAAGTATGTATTTACAAAAGAAAAGTATTTGTAATCCTGTTGTTGATTCTGATATCCGTAAACAGGTGCTTGAGCTACCTATCTCGGAGTAAGATCAATGTATGTGATGTTGTGAAATATTTATTTATTTATCATTAAATAACACGTTTTATAGAGGAAGTATACATAATACAGCTAGTAAGCATATTAACACTGTACTTACCTTTTTGCTCTACTGCTTACGAAAACTTTTAAAATGAATTTAAATACTATGTTTAAATCTCTCTAAAGTTCTTATTGTGAAGATAAGAGTAAAGTAACGAGTTCAGGAAGTTAATTAACGTTGACTTTAAGATGCTAATGTAGAAGAAGAGCGGCACAGCACAAAGGACCTAAAGACAAAGAAACTACCTTGATGGCTTGTACACTGTTGTCGAGGAAAAGTTTAAGAATTACGGTTAGCTGGTTAAAAACCAGGAGACCTTTTTTCATTTACTGGTATAACTTATCGTCGTCGCACACGACGTATGTCACATTCGCCTTTAAGTCACAGATCACTATTATGTAGCAAGCTATTCTAAGTCGCATGAAGCCCATTTTCCTTACTTTTGAGTCATTCAATTTCGATGTGGCCAATATAATACGGTAAATTGTCATTTAACCCTTCCATGCAGAATTTCACAAAAACCAGTAGCTTTCGCATTGTAAACGGAACGCAAAAACCATAGAATATTGGCTGAATATGAAAATCTTTGCTTTTTTTGTTATAAAAAGCTATGAATTTCACGTTGTGTCAACTGTCAAAACCAGTCAAAGCTCTTGACAAATTTTTCGTTGCTTCTACTGCTCGCTTTATTTGCAGACGAACGATTCAAAAATGCGGAATATCGTATGTGGAAGAAAAATCAGTAGAAATCGTGCGCCGAGACGAGCTCACGATTGCCGAGACGGCAAGTAAATCGAAAATAGAGAACTCCTATTTATATAATTTTATGCAAGGGTGGCAGACGGATCACGTGATGGAAAGCAAATACCACCGCCAGTGGTGTCATAAGTGCACTGCCAATCTTTTAACCACCCTTCCTCCAAATAAACCTCCGGTACCCTATCCTCACTCACTCGACAAAACATAGTACTGGCGGCGGTTTTCTGTGAGGCTGTAGTATCACTCAGTTCGATTTGGCCCTTTCATGACGAAGCGTGGCATATTATGACAGAGGATATAACTAGTCTAGGCAATATTTTAAAGTTATTTATTGCATTATTATTACAAAACTTAGATTCAGTGTAAAATTTAGGCGCTATTACCGCTGGAAGCGATTTCTACTAGACATCCCATCATAATTTGAAGTGGGCTAGAATAGTAGAGCGCTATTGTAAAATTATTGTAATTTCCTCTCCCCTCGATGGGCTCAATGGCGCAGTGGTTAGTGGGTCGTTAAGAAATTCTTAGTGTCAGCCCGGAGTCTGGAAATCGGCGGTCATGTAAGCGTGCCTCGGAAAGTCCAATCCCTCTTCAGTAGTGTCACGCTGGTGTCCCATCGGAATATGAGTGTAAGGGAATAGAGAGTTACAAACTTAAACACTATAATATATCTAGCGTACGTGGCTGATCGTTGAGATTGGCCGCCGTTGCCGTAATCGGTTGGAGGATATTATTGTAATTTACTACGTTAGAAGGATCTCAAGTTTATACTTTTAACTCTGCTTGAAACATTTTAATTTCTAAACATTCAGCGACGTCAAAAATAGGTTCTCTTCCATCCTACTGTTGAAAAATGTTTACGAAAATTTCAAACAAAATTTTTTATTGCACGTACCTACTCTTGAGCGCTCTGAAAATTTACGAAAAAGACCGAATCTGCAATGGACGTATGGCTGATAAATGATAATGACGATGAAGTTTCTGAGTTAATTGGTGTACCAAAATATAAGCCCAAAGAGAGGGTCAAGCTAAAATCTTTCTCTCTCTCTCTCTCTCTCTGTCTGTCTTTGAAAATCATCGCTTTTGCCGGAGGATTAGTCCCCAATCCTTTCTCGACTCCGATAGCACTTATACAATTATTATATTTCATTTCATTAGACATATCTCTGATTTCGCGGATGTTCATGGGCGGCGTTGATTACATTTCCATCAGGTGACTCGCTTAGTCGTTTGTCCGCCTCTAGCATAAAAAAAATACAATAATGATATTCTGTGTTATGGATATGCTTGAGCTACCTATCTCGGAATATTATTTATTATTATTAATGTTTAAAGATGTCAAGTAACGCCAGAAACTAAGTACAGACAAGGGTTATAACAATCTGTCAAATTGATATGGAACCTAATGTGTTTGAAATTCAGTAGACAATCGATTGAGGGTTTCCAACGTGTTCAGTCTGTACTAAGGTCTGAATGTACTCGCAAACAACCACTGAACAAGATGTCATTTTTACAAAGGTTATACGCTTGATACAAATGAACTATTATAGTTTGAACCAGATGCGTTCGTGCAAAACGAATTACCTTGAATACCTATTTAGTCGGTTACGGAATGGTTCCGTCCAGGCAGTTGCCTGGCGGCAGTCGTTAAAACTCACTCCTTCATGCCACTTGGAATCATAGGTATGTTAGTAACAAGATAGGTAAGTACTATGTGTTAAAGCTATGTACCTATCTACTCCCTACTTCAGAGTAACTAACTAGATGGAACTTAATTATTTCTTAGATACTTTGTCGCTCAAACAAATTACTAAAAGAAAGTTGTTTCTGTAATAGCAGGAAAGTATATAGGTAGACCTATGGAAGTATGATAAACTAACATAGACATAAGTATGTACATTACAAGTATTTTAATAACCCCTTAGTAAATTATGTATCGTGCGAGATAGCCTTTATTCCACAACTTTAACTTGTATGATAGTTGCAAAATTGTTATGTTGGATCGTTCCAAATGAAAAAATACATACTTAGGTGCTTTTATTGCACAACACACAACACAGGAACCCAAAAAGTGTAGTTTACCTATGAAATTGCCGTTTAGTATGGCTATTTTCTTACAAGTTGTATTTACTACCATACTAACTTTATTTAAATTTGTAAAGTAACTATTTATGATGCTACTCCATAATTAACTGTGCTTTAATTTTAATAGACAACGTTTATGAACGTGAAGGAAAGATTTTCAGAAAAAAAGTTTAAAGAATTGACGTTTTTAATAACGTCAATTCTGCCAAGTAAACAAAAGTCATTATAACAAAATTAAATTATAGCATAGTGACTTTTCGCTTTTCAAAGGAGTTTAACATCTTATTGTGTCTAGAAAAGCGGCAATGTCATAGGTAAAGACCTATTATTTAGCCATTTCCCATGCAATTTTTACCAGATAGTTTGTAATAACATTCATACTTTTGAATAATGATGTAATGCATTATTTACAAAATTGAAAAATATGGGTGCCCCAAATTGCCCAATGCACGATCCCCCCCAAAATGCGTGCCCAACGCTATTTAATAAGTATTAAGTCATAAAACGGGCCGTTAAGCCTAATATACATTACGGCCATTAGCCAAACAAAGGGAATTTATTCGCCACAAGAATTTACGAAGACGTATCTTTAAGAATTAAGTCCAAAACATCTCAGAATGTACAATTTTGACTTTATTTATTTTTTCAAATTAAATTCAAACGTCATAATTTGTGTCCAGATTGTGATTATTTGTAGTAATTGATTGTGAAATGGTGGATCGAGTTGACCTCCGCTCGCTGGACATGTCTGCTGCTCTAGTTATCAAATTACATTAAGAGGCCTATTAGGATTCAGTGGCGACAGTAACATATTTTGACCAGTATGTAATGACATAATGACGTAATGGAAAAATTTTACAAATATCTTAACAAAATTGAGATCGATAATCTGGGATCCTATCTTCAGATCTTGAAATCCCCTGCAGCCCTCCCCCCTCCCCTCTGCCAAATAAGTATCGTCATAAATATACATACAGTATTAAAAGAGTTATCCTTTAACTCCCAACTGAGGAGTTGACATTCTATCATCAGCTGAGCTACAAAAATAATACAATCAGGCGCAAATACTAGTGCAACTTTGAAAAATCAAACGAAAACAACACATGTGCCTATATTTTTTTTTATATGAGAGGTGGCAGACGAGCAGACGGATCACCTGATGTTAAGCAATTCCGCCGCCCATGGACACCCGCAACACCAGTGGAGTCACAAGTGCGCTGCCAACCTTTTCCCCTTCCCCCCCATTGGGCCTCCGGTAACCTCACTCACACGGCGAAACACAGCGCAGGCGCTGCTTCACGCCGGTCTTTTGTGATTTGAAGATTGCCCTGGATTTCTCTGGAATCCCATCATCTGACATGGTGCCAATGAGACTAACTTGGGAGTGTGTACTATCAATTAAAAAAAGAGTTATGAAAATCGGTCAGTAATTGACGGAGAAATCGTTGAACATACAATAAAAACCTGCTTCTTTTTTGAAGTCTGTAATTAAGACAGCAAATGACTAATTGATCAAAACATTAAAAAAACTAGCAACTAATCGTCCTAGATATGATTGTGACGTCATGTTAATGGCGTGTAGGTGAAATGGCCTGAGAAAATTCATTTTTTTTTTCCTTTATTTCTACAGTACTTCTTTACAGATTTATCGTCGAGTTTTCCCTTTAAATAGTCATAGACACTTGTATTGGGTATAACTCGCGTCTCATCTTATAGGTACTATTATGACCAGGGTCCATACTTAAAAAAACGATTCCTAAGACTAAGTATTCAGTATAGTAACACAAGAAAGCCATAACTAAAAAAAAACAAAAAAGAAATAATAATATGGTGTAGCAGCTTAAGTAATAAATATTTCACTGTGACTAAAGGTGTATAACGTGTGTGTGCGCATGTGTGTGTATGTTTATGTGTGTGTATATCACACACATGTGATAGAGAGTATGTGTGTACATAATGTGTACAGATGAGTCTGCACTCTGGGTAAAGGGTTTGAGTCGCTAATAAGAGTCATTTATTCTTAGTTCTTACTCGTAAGTACGAGTACTAGCACCTGCAGGCCTCTATGGATCAGGTTCCTTGGGATCGGCACTTGGAGTTCACATACAGGTGTATGTTAGAGTATGTATAGATAGAAGCTAAGCGTTGTAATTAAATTATTAATTTAAATAGATTTTCTACCATATCATAACTGAGCGAACCTATCCGCTCTGTTATAGTATTCTTACAGATGTAGGACAACATTTCAATTCCTTTTTTAATTTAAATATCTTGATTAACTTTTCAGCTAATGTTTTAATTTTAATTACTATCAATACAATCTGTTGGTAGCACTACTGAATCTTAGAAGGGCCATTAAAGCCATTATTATACATTTTTATTTAGTTGAAATTTCAATTCAGGAAACCTACTGATTGTACGTACAGCTACACATCAAAGCATGCAAAGCTGTCAAATTTCATCATTCGCATCTCACCTTAATGTCAAACACTTTCGGTTCAATATCAATTGTAGTTACCTGATATCTGTCTATATTACAGTATTTTTTATATAGGTATATATAAGTAAGCATATAAATTGATATTTTTTAGACAACGCTAAATGACAGCGGCAGATAACTCAGGCCCCTCTACATCTTGGCCTTGACACATGATCTGCGAATGTCATCGCAAAATTTACGTAGGTAGACATGCGACTATCGTCATATAATACTTTGATATATTGTAATGGACTATTGGAATAAACATCAGCGGACGTCCCATTTAGCAGTAGTTTGGCCATTGGAAAAGAGATTGATCAGTTCCTATTTCTGCTACAGCACAAACGTTACAGATAAAAAAACCTTGCATTTACAATATGGCGAGTTTGGGTGTTTTTAGTACCGTACTAAAGATTCACATCATTCCATCACTGAATACGCGTGCAAAAAACAGATACCTGCTTACTTTACTTCGTAACATTATATACACATAGATTTGAGACAGGCGGTAGAGTATTTTATTCATTAAAAAAAAACTAACGAAAATAAAAAGCGCATTCAAAAACCACGAACTAAAAAGCGTTTAGTATCTCACTATACAGCAGTATATAGAGGAAGTATGAAGTGGCCGCCATCATTGATAAATTGAAGGCAAATCATCTTTCCTGGTATGGCCATGTAAGGAGAAGAACATGTTAACAAAAATTGACGAGTTTAAATGTAAGTGGGTGGAGGAACAGAGGACGGCCGAAAAAGAGATGGATTGATTGTGTGAAGAATGACATGATGGAAAAAGAGGTGGATGATTCGATGATGAATGACAGGGACGTATGGAAAAGGAAAACATACTGCGCCAACCCCAGATAACCTGGGAAAAGGGCAGGAGGATGATGATCTCACTATATGGCAGCAATGTGCACATATATTTGAAAAATTAAGAAGTGCATGCTTGGATTCGAACCACGCAAGGAAAGGCGGGTTCTTATCCACTAAGCTACTTGTTGCTGCTGTTAAAGTGCTACTCTATAAATCACCCGCACTCAACGGTATTTAATAAACATTAAGTCATAAAAGGGGCCGTTAAGCCTAATGCACATCGTCATGTTAATGGCGTCAAATCATATCTAGGACGATTAGTTAAATTTCATTTTTTTTCCTTTATTTCAACAGTACTTCTTTCCAGATTTATCGTCGAGTTTTCCCTTTAAGTAGTCTTACACACTTGTATTCGGTATAACTCGCGTCTCATCTTATAGGTGCTATAACCAGGGTCCATACTTAAAAAAACGATTCCTAAGACTAAGTATTCAGTATAGTAACACAAGAAAGCCAAAAATAAAAAAAAAAACAAAAAGCTATCCGATATAATAATATACAATATACACGCTGAGCTAGTTGTACAAGCAAGTTACTCTATAAATCACCCGCACTCAACGGTATTTAATAAACATTAAGTCATAAAAGGGGCCGTTAAGCCTAATGCACATCGTCGGCATTTGCACAAATTTGCATACGCACTAACTGCTGCATCAAAGCTGTTATAGCAAAGTAATTAAAACAAGCTTTCAGATGAATTAACACGATTATACTATGTTATTCATACATTATGGCTTGTTAGCACGTCAATTTATCAAGACTGTTACTGTACATGTAACATTAATTTACTTTTTGTGTGTAACTATCATAATAACGTTTCATGTTATACCTAGTAAAGTATCAGCATATAAACTGTCCCACTGCAGAGCAAAGGCCTCCATCATAGAAATCAAGTCATCGCTACTATGATGGGATTAGGATTAATCACCACGCTTGCCAAATGCGGATTGGTGATCACAAACCCGAGCTATGTACGAAAAATTCGAAACATACTTTTCGCTCGACCCGGGAATCGAACCCAGGACCCCGAGATCACGGCCCGGTACTTAAACCACTAGACCAACAGGGCGTCTTTATACCTAGTGAATAGTCCTAATTTTATAATATGACGTCATTGTATTCGTAATCATACGAGTAGGTATCTACTCGTATGATTACGAATAAAGCCATCTACCGTTACACATGCTAATTTATAGCATGCTTTTTAAGTATGCTTAAAAATAGGCAAACCTGTTTACACATGCTAAAGCACTCCGCCGCACTTCCCCTTCCACCCGCACTACAGGTAGCATCCTTGAAAATCGACCGGCTTGCGATTTTTGAGCATGCTCAAAATTAGCATGCTTAATAGTAGCACGTCCGTTCACACATGCTTTTAAGTAGCACTTGCTCAAAAGTAGCATGCTTTAAGCATGTGTAACAGTACCTTTAATAAATGACTGTAGGGTTCCGTACCTCAACAGGAAAAACCGGCTCCCTTATAGGATCACTTCGCAATCTGTCTTTCTCTCCGCCCATGTGTCAAAACCTTTTATTTCAGAAATCCGTGAAGGTATCGAATTACTTCATTAGGAAAAAAACACGGTTCTACAATACAGCAAAAAACGCATATTTCAATTCTATTAGCGAAATCAAACCTAAATTGTACTTTCCGTTGACGTAAGCTAAAATAATAAATGATAGATTTCGTTTTCAACAATCCAAAGTCCAAGTAAAAAAAAAACATTTATAGCAATTCAAAACATCCCAAATATAGTTAAGGATCATTGTTTCAGCTATATAGACGTCCACTGCCGGACATAGGCCTCCCCCAATGTTCTCCACACAGATCGGTCTTGTGCCGCCCGCATCCAATGGATTCCCGCGATCTTTACCAGATCATCGGTCCACCTTGTGGGGGGGCCTGCCACGACTGCGAATAGTTAAAGATGCAGAGTAAAAATTATAACGTTATTTTTATGTTTAAAAAATTTTACTACGTAACAATGGATTTTGTTCGAATTTTTAGACGTAAAATTCGCATATCACACTCGTAGCTTTGAACGAACACGAAACTCGACTCAGTTGAGTAGTTTGTTTTTAATTACGGTAGCCCAGATTCCTCAGTGAATGGAATTTTAATCCCAGTTATCCAGATTTCAAGTCAAAAAACTGATTTTATGTAACTAGGTATTTAGAGAAGGCTGCCTTCGCTCAATGGTAATAATTGGTAAAAGGATTAGGTTTGTCGAGAGCTCTTTTTCTCTCGGAAAAGGGTTTGTGGTTCACAGATAAATTGGATGGCCCGAAAAAGCTTTTAAGAGTTTTTTAAGGTCGCATTTTAGAAATGTTTCAACAAAAACTTCACGTTTTATAATGCTAGGTGCCAGTAAATTTTGTTTTTTTGGAAGTGTTTGCTATAAATAGAGAATTAGGTAATATTTCAGATAGTTTCAGAACCGTGTCACCATGATTCAGTTGGTGTGGTTCCCCTGTTGCGGAAAAGGGTTGCGAAGGTCAGACAGCTTTCGCTTTATTGTAATTCCCTCCACCAGCCCATGGTCCTTCCTACCGTCTCGGCATACGGACCGAATCTTGGGAGACGCTCACCAGGTACTTGCTAAGGGCTCTTTACCCGGTGCGTTTCTTTGTTGTAGTTTGCTTTATTGTAATTATCAGACTCCTCAAAATCCTGATTCATAGTCCAAGAGTACCCTGGGCTCCAAAGTGACAACACAGAGCACGATAGAGTGGGTATCGCCACCGCGTACCGGTGGAACGGAGTATGTTCAAATGTCGGGTCACGCTCCCCCGACGCTATCAGTAAGCCATTGCATATAATTGCGCGCAAGACTCCGCTAAAAACTATTTTTTTCGCATAAAGACCATGGTTTGTTCCATGCGTATGTGTACAAATCCAAGCCAGTCAGTGAGTATACCTAAGGTTAATTAATTTTCACAGATAATTATTGCTTTTTCATATAGAAAACACATTTTTTTCAAAATAATTATGAAATATATTCCTACTTCCTACTACAAAACAAATCTACTACATTGCGGTTTTTTTATGACCACACTTTAAAATTGCGGTCTTCGCGCAGCAATGAATACGAAACGAACAGTGCTAGTCGCTTCGACAATCTTCGGCTGTCGCGCGTCTCCGACCGTAGTGGTTTCCGATTCATCGACTTGCTGCTTATCGATACTAACTTGTAGTACCTAGTACGACTGAATTTAAAAAAAATACATTAGTTTTTAGTTAGCTCTCCGTGGAAAGTGAATAAAAATAATAAAACAACTAGAAACGGGAATTACATGCTATGATGAAGAAGAAGAAAGAATTCGATAATATTTATAAAAGCAATAAAAAATTTGCAATATTGCTAAACATGGCACAAATTCATGATATTTAATTGAAAAATCCTGTACATAAAGTTTTCAACACTCAATTAATTCAATACTATATACTTATTCTTAATTCTATTTTTTAATTTTCCTACAAACTCCAAAGTTTTAATGTAAAACTGAATGATAAAAATGTTTAAAATAAATGATTTTAATTTGCACCAACATCTAGGTAGTTTTCATTTCATATTTTTTTTGTTTAACCCCGTACAAATTTTTCGGATTGTATTTTTCATATTGGCACTTGCTTTGAAGTTACTTCAACTTTTTCCATTTCTTTTCAAGCCACGTTTTTCTGTTGACCATAATCCTCAAATTGGCGAGTCTGGTTATTACGTTGGAGCGATTGTCGCCTGACCTTCCTAACCTTAGGATGGAAAACCGGATGAATTGGATGGAAGATACAAATAAACTTAGACAAGCTTTTCCTCTGTTACAAACAGATCACATATTTGCGCTATGATTCTAGTAAAGGTAATGTTAGAAGACGCAACCATTGCGTTTTACTAATATAATCCAGTCTTCCTTCTAAAAATTTACTTTATGAGTGTAGGTCACACAACTGACGACCGGATTGATGACCCGTTTGGATCAATGGCTTCTGGTGCAAGGGTTGCGGGTTTGGTCCCCGCACAGCACAAATATTTGTGTAACATGTATAAGTATGTATCTGCAAAAGAAAAGTATTTAACGTAAATCGCACATCCTCTGAAAAACTGTCATAACACAAAAAGCTACTTTTGAGAAAAACGCGTTTTCAATATTGGTTACTTCATTAATGTTATTGCTCAATTATCAATGCTGTGTTTTTGGTTACATATCGTCTTTTCTAGAATGTAAAAAAGGTTTAGAATTAAGAAAAAAGGCGTTTACGCAATGTGAAGGTGTTCTTGTCTTATGACATTTTTTCAGAGGATGTGCGATATATTCGTAATCCTCGCTGTTGGTTCTGAGATCCGTAACACTTGCTTGAGCTACCTATCTCGGAGTCTGATCAATGTATATGATGTTGTGAAATATTTATTTATTATTATATATGAAAGCAATCCGCTTTATGATATTCTTACAACGCCTCTGTGATCTTCCTTTTGTAAAATTTTCTCACCAGTCTCCGCCCCGTCAATGTACCAACCTACCATTTAAAACCCACTTTCTTTTTCGTCCAAAGCAAAAGCTCAATCAGTATGATGTGTAGATTTCTTCTGTATTTTATTAATAATAAAATAATGCATCTTCCGTCGTGAAGGTCAAATCAGGGACACCTTACAAGCTAGGCAAAGGCATTTCTCTACAAAAAACTAAAGGCGATTTCTTCTCAAATCTTGACTTAGTTACTCAAAGCCTCATGTTTTGTATGACTAATGAAACCTTCAAGCTAAAAGGATCATCTGCAGACATCGATTGCGCGTGACGTCACGGGCGACGCCGCGGCGCGACGCCGTGTCGCCGCCGCACCCTCAGGGATGAATCCGACCCCGATTTCAGATTTATAATTTATACCTATTCCTTTATTATCTACAAATATTATGTATCTTTTTGGAGACAAAAAGTATGAGAGTTCATGGACAGAGACATTATGGATTTACGAGCATTCTTTCTATTACAAAAGGGAGACCCGATAGAGATGGGAGAAGAAAAGTTATCCAAGGCAATATTTTCTTCTTTTCAAGTATTTTTTTTATTTACACCTTTAGCTATTATTAATATGTATAATAGGATTGGTTATGCTTAGATGTCTGAAACATTTGAAAACTGTGGTAGTGTGTTTAAGGTGACGGGTAGGGCACACTAGCGACGCCAATCGATTTTAATTTTTAGCTACTAAACCAGATCTATTTTAAACAATTCGAGGTTACAACCACTTACTAAATAACCATGCACAAATGTTGGGTCCAACGCGTACGCGAAAAATTAATTCACACCAAAAGAATCAATTTTTCACCTTCCGTGAAACCTTCACCTCACCGTTACAAAAACGGACCCATAATTTGTGCATGGTTATTTAATAAATAGTATTAGTGTTTGCCGAGCTTGTAACCCCGAAAAAAAACTAAAATCGATTGGCGTCGCTAGTGTGCCCTAACCGTCACCTTAAGGGGGTGAAAAGAAGGTTTGAAGTTTGTATAGAAGTCCCTCATCTTTGATGTTATGAAAGTGAAAAATTGTAAATATACATATAATTAAAATAAAAAGTAACTCACTTAAACGTTTTTGGAAAATAAGAGAGGGTAAATTAGGGGATGAAATGCAGTATGGGTCATAAGACAGTTTAAATGCTAGAATCTTAAAATGGATGTTTTGGCACCGGTTTTTACCGGTGATGGGTTAAGGGTTCAATTCATAAAAATATTAAAACAACTTATTCTTGGTTTAAAATAAGGAGAACGTTTAGCGCTTCTCAAGATTCTTACTTTTAAAATGGCTATACCCACATACTGGCATTTTATCCCCATGACTACATACAAAACTTAAAAGCCTAAATAAACCTAAACCTAGCTTTAATCTCAAAATTGAATTTCGACAAAGTGCACCAAAGAGCTGATCACTTTTGTATGGATATTTTTTCTGAGATTATACCCTAAGTTCCTAATATAATTTCCTCGAGAAATTTCTAAGTTCCAATTAGACTAAAGTCGAGCTAAACTAATAAGCCACATTTGACGTTTCTAAATTTTAGCTTCATAAAAAGGTGACCTACTAAAAAACTTTAATTTAAGTGAATAATCGATATGTACTTCAAACAAACGTGAATCGAATACTATAATAACGGAAAAGAAGTTATTAGTACTTTTATTTGGAAAAATGTAAATCAAAATTATTGAAAAGAAAGAGGAAAGTAGGTACCGATCCTAGATAACGGTCCGCGGCCAGTTTTTTTCTTTGTATAAGTTATTAATGTATTCATATTTTCAAACAAGAGAATAATACGTTTTATTTTAATCCGAATGTGGCTATTCATTTATGGATGAATATTCCTACATCATTGTATTTGTTCGATTATTTGGGGTTCATCACTAGAGATTAAAAGAAAATGGGTTGACACATACAACATTGTACCAACGTTCAATTCTCTAGAAAAATAAATTCTTAATAAGTATATAAATAGTTTAACAGAGATGAATAGTTTGAATCGTGATATTATCTTTTTTGTCTTTATTGAAAAAATTAATGCAATCACAATTTAAAAAAAATAAGAAATTGTGCTTTTTTTAATATCAATTGATAAATTTAATCAAATGTTGAAGTGTCAAATGTGGCCTTTTATTTTATCCCAACTATAGTGTTTATCCGAGAACAAATCTATGGTATAAAGCTGTCATACCATATGATTCGTAGCGTAAGGTATAATGTATTTATTCTCGGATAAAGATTCGTCGAATGGACTTAGACTGTTAAAAATCGTAACCGAATTGAACAATATACAAAATATATTCAATAGGCACATCTCATATCGATGCCGGCTGCTGGTTGAATCATATTCACAGGTGTGACCTGAACGGTCTCGTAACATTGGAAGACAGGAGAGACGTACTGGACGTATCCTTTTTGTATGACATACTGCGGGGCTGTGTGGACTGCACGGAGTTATTGCAAGATGTGCAGTTCTGTGCGCCGACGCGCCGCACTCGCCACACACCACTGCTGAATGTGCCCTGGCGACGCACTAACTGTAGTGCAAATACCGTTCTCGCTCGCTTATCAAGAACCTATAATAATAAATTTAATCACATTGACCTATTTACAACTTCAAAAGTTGCATTTAAAAATCACGCTATTAGGACCATTAAAAATTTAAGGTCTTGAGTAGTAGACCATAACTCATCATAAACCACACGGCATATGTATTACATACGGTATGTATGTCGTTTACAAGGGAATAACATATAAAATCTAAGTAGGTACACAACATCTTACTGATTTTAACTGGCCCGACGCGACGGCGCCAAATTTCATGGGTTCGTTTGATTCCCACTATGGACAGGATGTGTTCGATGGACACCCGTTAGTTCATAGTTTCGGAGTACCTAAAGTTCTCTTATGTACAAAAATGGGTGTTGTGATTCATCTGTTATCAACATTTGTATGAATTTATTAAATAAAACACACCCACACACACACGCGCACGCACGCACGCACACACACACACATGCACGCACGCACGAACGCACGCACGAACGCACGAACACACTCACACACGCACGCACGCACGCACGCACGCACGCATGCACGCACGCATGCACGCACGCACGCACGAACACACTCACGCACGCACGCAGCTTATGGGCAAACGCATTGTTTAGGCTATACTATTAAACACATTATACTTAGGTACTTTTATTAATTGTATAAATAAGGGAAACCTGTTATTAGCTTTACTCTATTACTATTGTAACTTAAAAACAATGTTTATGCAACCTGTAATGCTGTTGGTTTTCTTTATAAAATAAAAGGCTGGTGTATGGTCGAAACAGACAAGTGAGTACAAATTTTAACCCTCGACTTTCCAAAATTCCACAGGAGCTGTGGAAATTTTTATAGTCCACAAAACTTGTCAAGCAAAAGTCAAATCAAATAACAGAGAAGTTACGCAGAAGGGACATTACTCTGATCCTTTATCAACGGCTTAATTTCGTTCCGAGTCGCGGATAAGGGGGATTAATTAAAATGTCAAATGGGCTGTATAATTCCTGAGTAACCTTGATTGTTGTCTGTTTGATGCTCCAGTGACCCGGCTTAGAGAAGGCGACTATTTTGTATCAGTATTGGGACTCCCGACTGATCGAAAATGGAGGTACCTTAGAGTAGGGAATTGAAATATAGTCTCGCGGCAAAACATACAACAAAAAGTTAGATACCTAGTCAAACAATCGATCAGTCAGCCTTTCGCCGTGCACTGCTGAAAGAGCGATATCCAACCCGGTCCTGAGCGGTCTGCATCCAGCTCACACCAGCCATCTTTCTCAAATCGTCAGTCCATCGCGCCGCAGGGCGTCCAATACTGCTTTTCCCCACGTGGCGACCACTCCACTCCAGTACGTGTCGACTCCATCTTTTATCAGTGCGTCTGGGGCTGATCCACAAGTTTAAAGTAGCTCAGCGGGCAATGGAGCGTACTATGCTTGGAGTCTCTCTGGCGGATAGAATTCGTAACGAGGTTATTCGTCAGAGAACTAAAGTCATGGACAATTGCACGCAGGATCAGCACGTTGAAGTGGAGAGCGGCCGGCCATGTTTCTAGATACCTAGTTTTTATAGACATTAGCTCAAAGTTGAATGGTGATGGCGACTGAAGCGCGCTTTTCATGGGACTTCCTTGCTTGTGTGGACTTTGTTAAACGCCCTGCGGCACAGTGGACTACAGATTTAAAAAAAGATCGCTGGTACGGGTGGAATTAAGCGGACTGCTCAGGACACAGCCTACATGTTTCATGCATTTCGCACAAATTTCTTACGAGCCATCAAACCATTAACGTTAATTGCATTTCAATATTTCCTGTTACTTCAAGAATTGATCTTGCTGTTTACATACAATTTCTAGAGTCATGATACTCGTAGCTTAGTGAATAAAAGCGTGCGCTTTTCCAACGGGAGGTCGTGGATTTGAACGCGAGCCTCTGGTTTTTTTTTTAATATGTGTGCATATTTTACGATGCTTGCTAGGTAGAGAGGGAGTTTTCCGGTTGAGATAATTATTCTGAACGTGTGACCATGATGCAGTTGGTCTGGTTATCCTGTAGGTTGCGAAGGTCAGATGTCAGTCACTTTATTGTGATTGTTGGCAACGGCCACAACCACGAAGTTATTCTTATTTATAACCTTCTTGGCCACAACCATTCTTTTTTATATTATCTATGTCTTTTATATTTCCTTTACCGTTGGTACTTGTATATTGTTTATTATTATTAACAGTTATGATTGGAATGTATGTGGTGTAAATAAGTGAAAATAAGTGTATTTTATTTAACTGGCGTGCTTTAGGGACCTTAAGATAAGGACATTAGGCGTCCGTGGTGGTGTCCCCCGTGTACGATTACACGGTGGCACAAAGGGCAAATGAGGTGTCCATTTGACCCTCCGAGCGGGAGGTCGGACGGAGGTAGGCTCGGAAGAGCCTCCTGAGGCGATGGTTCGAGCACCTCGTCCTCACCCCGTACGGCCGCAGAACGCTCGACGCGCTCTCCCCGGTCTTAGACCGGTGGCTTGAGCGTCACCACGGCGTAGTCTCCTTCCAGATGGTATAGGTAATGACCGGGCATGGCTGCTTCGGTTATTACCTGCACAAAATCGGCAGGGAGGAGACGCCTTCGTGCCACACGTGCGGCGACCCTGTGGACGGCACATCACACCTTGATCGTGTGTACGCCGTGGGCACGGGCTCGCCACGCATTGGTGGCAAAAGTCGGCCAGGAGCTCGCACGCTTTAATATAGCGAGAGCTATATTAGTGAGTGAGGGTGCCTGGAAGGTCTTTCCGCATATTTCGAGCACGTGATGGCGGCGAAGGAGGCGACGGGGCGCGAGCGAGAGGCAGATCCTCTCGCCCTCGCGATCCGAGGGATAGAGGGAGGAGACGACGCCAATACTTGCATCTCCTTTTAGTCGGTATGCCTCTGGTGGGCTTCTCGTTAGGAAAAGCCGTCGCCAGAGGAGAGTCCGACATAACCCATCCATTTACAGACGGATGGGTATGTGTAACGAATTTCTCCTGGACAACAAAAAAAAAAGGCTCTTTGTGTAATAACCAGTGATTATCATAGATTATCATACTGGATGTCTGATCAGACTTCCCAAATCCTTGATTATAGTCCAAGCGCTCCAATCCTGAGCTTGAAGGAGACAGCATTTATACGCAACTGGGGAAACACACTTGGACAATAATGGAGGTGAAATATTTCAGTTGCTGTTTTGATTTTTGTAAATATAAAATGCTAATCAAAAGTAATTTAATTATACTCATTCCGTTTCAACTTTGCAAGGAAAGGATATTAAAACTCTCAAATAGTCTGGACAAAGTAGTAAGCAACCTTGAATGTAGACTGCTCTAGTGACCCACAGCCCGCTGGGAGTGACGTCACGGGCGCCTGGTGGGCGCGCCTGCCAGTCGCCCGACACACCTAACTCTCCCTGCCTCGATCAATGGGGTTCTTTACTGTAGTGACGGACTTTACTCACCATTAACAAGTCTAATGCCGTCGTTAATGTTGCATGTCATCCTATTAGCCTTCAAAGCCTCCACGCGATTTCGTGTTTAGATATTAGTTTTCGTATAGTCATCATTACCAATGTAGGTAATGATGGTTTGTGAAAAGTAAAATGTATCTTTTATTGCATTATGAACTCTGATTTTACCTTGGGAGAGCCACGCTTTGGCATGAATGGGCCGGCTTGACTGAAGTGATACCACGCCCTCACAGAAAACCGGCGTGAAGCAGCACTGTGCTGTTTCGCTGCGTGAGTTAGGGTACCGGAGGCCCAATTCGGGGGAAAGGGGGTTTAAAGGTTGCCAGCGCACTTGTGACTGCACTGGTGTTGCGGGTGTCCATGGGCGACGGCAATCACTTACCATCAGATGATCTGTCTGCTCGTCTACCACCAAGCACATAAAAAAAAATGACATGAAAAGAAAAATCACAACCTTTTTTTTCCAACACAATGTATAGGTACAACGTGTTTGAAAAGTAAGAACACTAAAAGCACAGTATAACAAGAAAGCTCTTATGAACTAATATGAACTGATTCAGACTACCTATTGGCCTATTGATACCTTAACCAGATCACTTCGTATTATTCATTCTATGGATATAATATTATTTTCATAAGTCATAACGGCCAGCTGTTGGTCTAGTGGTTTAAGTACCGGGCTGTGATCCCAGGGTCCTGGATTTAATTCCCAGGTCGAGCAAAAAATATGTACTTAAACTTGTTATGTTTCGAATTTTTCGAACAGGCCGGCGCCAGCGCTCTTGTGATTGTTCTGTTGCAGGTGTCCATGCGCGGCGATACAGATAGTTCAACTCACAAAGACGCGCCCCACCACTTTTTACGATACGCAAATTAATCATTTAAATAATTTGAACACTTCTCACAAATAAAAAAAATCAAGTAGAGCATCTTTTCAGTTACCCCGTGACGTTCTGTCAATATATCATAGTGTGCGTGAGCACTCATTGGTAATATGTAAGCGATAATGAGAAAGGGTGGAGCGCGTCTTCGTGGATTGAACTATATGTAATCAGTGATTCGTCTACTCGTCTGCCCTGACCCCTATCCCATAAAAAAGCTCGGTTTTGTGATCACCAATCAGTATTAGACCTCCCACCATACTAGTGATGCCTTGATTTCTATGGTGAAGGCCTGTGCCGTGCAGTGGGACAGTAAATAGGCTGATACTTTTAGGTACATAATTAGAATAAATGATGATAGAATACGAAAAATATTAAATAAGTACGTTGCGTGTGCGAAATATAACAACGCCCTAAATGAAATCACATTATTTATACAGAATAAACATGTATAATATGAAAAGGCCGGCTGAGTTACGGGACAAATGTTTCTGCCCATCCATCCTCAGCTTATGAGGAGTGATGAAGATTTGAATTAATGTTGAAAAATGTCCGCAAAAATGGGGTGCGGCGTATGTGGAAAGCTAACCAAGACGTAATGCTTCGTGTAATCGTGTCTATGTCAGCCTTTTGAGAGGCAAAAATAAGTTTTACAAATATTCATGTTACCCGTGGGAGAGCCATGCCTCGACATGAATGGGCCGGCTCGACCGGAGTGTTACCACGGCCTCACAGAAAACCGGCGTGAAGCAGCACTGTGTGAAACATTGTTTTAAAGAGAATCAAAATATAATCAAGTTTCACTCATCATTTTTGGTATTCGCAAATGCACACATTTTTCTTACTAATTTTAAACAGCCATCTGTTTCTATTCGCAAGGAAGGGATGCGGGTGGCGCGACAGAGACAGCGAGATGTCCGAGGAACGGCGAAGCTTGCCTCGAATTGAAATTTAACTGATCTCCGCAGGACTCTTAATGGCGACTGAAACGCCACGGTTTTCACGGAACTTCTTTGGTGGCTCGGACTCTACTTATCCTCCATTGAATTCAGAGGGACCGCTGTGAGGTTGCCTGTCTTTCTTCTTCATCATCGTTTTCTTCATTGCTGAAGGCCGTGCCTTTCTTGAAATTCCTTTACCGGTGTGGCGGTGACAAGGTCTTTCTATTCTATTCTTTACTACCCTCGGCTTGTCTTATAACAATCGGAAAAATGAGTCCGGTTACATCTCTTATTTAGTCTGACCAACGAAGAGGTGAACAGCCTCTTCGTCTTTTACCATTAAATATTTTACAACATCACATAAATTGATCTGACTCCGAGATAGGTAGCTCAACACCTGTGTTATGGATATCATAATCAACAGTGGGATTACATACACGAAGACTTTTAATCGGTGATCAGGACCTACTGATTCCGACTAGGTGGATGATGGCCATTGCTATAGTAATAGTAGTTACATGTCAGCGTTCCATTTTTTTTCTTGTCTGGGACTTTAAGTTAATAACTATGAATATGGTCATTTTACTCCTCCTTGTTACAAATAAAACCTCTTCATAAGTACAGGTACAGTGATGATAACAAACCTCATTAGAGATTTAAAGTTTTTCATGTTATTGGTAGAAAACTTGCAATCTTTTGCAAAAATGTTTATTTACTTAAGAATAAATTGCAATTTATTTTATTTCATCTCGTGTTCAGGCGGGACTCGAACCCACACCTTCCACAATCCGGGTTCGAGTTTTTTTTTTAATTATGGCAGACAAACGAGCAGACGGCTCACCTGATGGTAAGTGAATTACCGCCGCCCATAGACATCTACGACACTCGGGGCATCACAGATGCGTTGCCGGTTCTTAAGGGAGGAATAAGCTCTTTTCTTGAAGATCACCAGTTCGTATCTGTTCGGAAACACCATCATTGGTAGCTGATTCCATAGTTTTACTACGCGCGGTAGGAAGTTGATTCCATAGTTTTACTACGCGCGGTAGGAAGTGGCGTGAGAAGTGAGTGCCGCCAGAACATGAGATTAAAATTTTAAGTGTGTTATTTACTTATACATATTATACTTTTCTTTTATAAATACACACTTATAATACGTAGATAACACCCAGATAACAAACAGATAATTTTCATGCACACAAATGTTTGTACCGTGCGGGGATCGACCCCTTGCACCAGAAGCAGCGTTCACTACCACTGATCCAAACGGGTTATCAAACCATAGAGTCTCTATAACAAATCTAAGTATAAGTTTGAATTGGAATGGACAGAACTCATATAAGCTTTAGGTTGCAACTTTTAGTACTAAGCAGTCTTATTGGATAAGTTTCAACCTTTGTACAGGTAGTAATAGAAACTTTGAAGACCTGCTTGTTCTACCACCACAAACTTTACCAAAGATTGCGTTTAGTACAAAACAGTTTAGAATTAAACATAACTCAAGCACTTTATAGGACCTCGATCCATGCTAGCAAAGCTGAAGTTAGTAAGAAGGTAAGAAACACACATTGTTATTGTTTTATCGTTTACATCCCGAAAATCACATCTGGTATCGTCGCACATTATTGCAGGGTCTATTTTGTGTATCGTGGAGGGAGGCTTCTGCTGTATCACCATGATATTCCCCAATATGGGCGATGAGGGAGAACCGCAGGGGGTTTAGTGGGTATGCCTTTACCTGGCTTCTCTTTGGGAGAAGCCCCCCGCCAAAGGAGAGCCCCACATAATATAAGCGGACCCGAACCCGGATAAGCGAACCCGTTTACGATCGTCAATTGATGGACCGATCAAGTGACAGGGGTACCCTCAATCCGGTGGATGCCTCCACCGGTGCCTATTCATCGCGTCGCGTATCTGCCAATAACACAAGCAAGGTGCAACCCATCCATATCCACTGATGACCTCGATCCTTAGTCTTGAGGGAGCGACCGGAGAGAGAGAAATAGAGAGAAAGAGAGAGAGAGAGAGTCTCACTCGCCACCTTGTTCTTCACTTGTGACGAGGTGACGCCAATGACGGTTTCGCGTGGGACGCGGACGGTGTGACACACAAAAACCTCACTTTATATCCTAAGTTACGTGGTGACATAATACTCGTACTTATTTCAAGTTTAGTTGATGGTAACAGCATGATTACCTGTACAACATTTAGTATTTCAGAACAATAAAGATCATCATTCATTCAGATCATTCATAGATCATGCCACAAAGAAAATCACCGCAGAATTACCTAACATACACCATAGAGCTAAATTGTAAAGGTTTAGTAAAATAATATTTTCCATCCGTTTGATGTGCAATTCTCTTTGATTTTTTTCGTTTGGAAAGCGAATCTAAAACCATTCTGCATGGTATTCAAATGGAAAAAGTACTTCTGAGTTAGATTTTTTTTACCGGCTAACACAATTTTATGTGTTAGAAAAGTTCTTAAGAAACATATATGTTACGCCTTTGTTAGCTAAAACGGTGTAATGGAGCAGTTTTGAGTTTGACGTTAGAAACAAAAAAAAAACATAAAAAACATACTGAAAAATTGGAAAAACTATTACTTAGGGAATATTTCACAATTTCACAGCATTTAATCTGACTCCGAGATAGGTAGCTCAAGCACCTGTGTTACGGATATCAGAATCAACAATAGGATTACAAATATATACATGTAATACATTTCTTTTGTAAATATACACTTATAATACATAGATACCACCCAGACCAAAACAAGTTGACGACCCGATTGGAACAGTGGTAGTGAACGCTGCCTCTGATACAAGGGTTGCGGGTTCAATCCCCGCACAGTACAAACATTTGTGTGCAAGAACATGTTTGTTTGTATTGGTCTGGGTGTTTGCTATGTATTATAACTATGTATTAACAAAAGAAAAGTATTATATGTATATATTTGTAATCCCACTGTTGATTCTGAGATCCGTAACAGAGGTGCTTGAGCTACCTATCTCGGAGTCAGATCAATGTAGGTATGTGATGTTGTGAAATATTTATTAAATATTTATTAAATCGACATCTTCATGCATATAAACGTTTGTATTGTATCTGCATACAAAACAGCCATTTCATAGATAAAGGGGGCATCACTTGACTCCAATATCACAACACATTATTTTTAAGGAGGGAATTACATAACGCGATATGTATTTATAAAATCATGATTACGTTCTAACATTCAATATCACTAACATTAGGTACACTGCCACCACCACTCGACGGCCAATTCAAATAAATTTCGTAAGATAACAAACTTTAGGATTGGCTAAACAGTGTCTTAATTAGAGAATCCCTTGAGTAATTCTCAACTCGTCCAATGACAGTCCTAATTAATGCTACAAAGTTTCAAACAAAGAAGATTTAATTTAAGAGCGAATTATTTTCTTTTCCTGATAATTATATTTTTATACATTAACAATAATAAGACTTAGTTTCGCTGCGAGTGCTTTTAATATATTTCTGTGAAAAGCTCGTTACTTTCACAACAATTAAACTTATTAATTGTATCTTTACAACGAAAGATAAAATAATACAACTTTGTACACAATGTTTATTCTCGTACAGGACCAGTAAACATGATATCATTGTGTACAGATGGCGTCAACCAGACGCCGTCAGTACCAGAATATTATTTTAGGATTTTTTAAATAAATATTATTAGCCGCGTGGTCCCCGGCAGAGTAGAATAGGCCACCCTCACTCTTACCGAGGTGTCGTAAAAGGCGACTAAGGTAAAGCTGCTGGCATGATCATCAGCACCCAGAGAAGGAAAACTCTGCATTTATATCAAAACCCTCGCCAACCCGTCTGCCAAGCGTGGTGAGTATGGCAATTACCCCTCATGTGATTGAGGGAGGCCCGTGCCCCAGCAGTGAGGACTTAAATGGGCTAATGATGATGATGATGATGAAATACATATACACCAAATTCCTACAGTCAAAGAAGATGTACCAGCCGCGGCAAATAAGTTTAGCGGTGACACGTCACAAGGAAAGAACTTTTAAAATCGGTCCAGTTTATACAAATCGTTACATACTTTCATCTACATACTATATAAATCTTTTATCTTTATAATATTGGAACGGAAAAGTTATAAAAACATTTTGGTAACGTTACAATTCAAATCAGTACAAATGTGCCATCATTTGTGCCGTGTTATCGCTAATAACGATATATACACGAAAATTTCCATGACTCTGTATTGGTCGCCTTTAATTTCGTAGTATCATTCGGAGTTCTGGGAACTTTATGGGAGTTCCTGGGAACATAGAAACTAATATCGAAGCAAACACGTGTTGCCATGATACTTTTCCATCACACCAGTAGTTATTTCAAACTTGTTTATCTCGGGCGATATTTTGGGTGTATGTACGGGGTCGTGACTTGATCACAATCTCAAGTCATACTTACTATTCCGGTTTATGATTAACAATGTTTAAGTCTGTAATATACAATTCTGCAACTTTTAAAGCAGAGTAAATATCTCTTGTCTTCGAGAACATATCTTTAGTTTATCGCGTTATCATTTGTTTATTATCGCTCCATCTAATCCAAAATAGCAAACCAATCCAAAATAGCCAATCTCAGAGATCGGCCTCGTACGCAGGATATATCATAGTGCTCCAACGCAAGTGCATTATCTATTCCTTTACCCTCACATTCCGATGGAACACCAATGAATCGGGCGCAATACCAACGGCTCAACGTGCTTTCCGAGGGATAGGGGTACAAGATCGCCAACTTTCAGACTCCGGGCTAAAAAATTCTTTAGGTACCGAAAACATAGGTACAAGTTTCGATAATTATTTGTTTACTGAAATTATAATGTCCATTATTCAGAGCAAATTTTTTGGTCTGTAGTTACCTGTTGGTTGACTTGACTTTTATTTAGTTATCTGTCTAACCAATAGTCAAAGTCAATACTTTTTTTATATTACAATTAATATACTCAAACACCACATGGCATACGACCACGGCGATACGGCATAATCATTTCAGCAGAGACAATTTTCTAGTTTGTACTTTTTAGATCGTGTTTTTTGGTAGTTGGTTTTTAAACTTTATTTTTATTTAACATATTTTAGTTATGTAAATATAATTACTTATTTGAAATGTACTAAAAAGTTCTTTCATGTGATACCCCACACGGTACCGTAAAGCAAATTTTTTTTAGTTCCTTACTCTAAATCTCCTAGAGGGCGCTGTAATAAATTTAACATGACGTCATGTTGCCTATAACCAGAAGACAATGAAGACGCCTCTAACGACACCTCATTTGTTCAAATATGATAACTAGTTTAGAAGTTACGTGGAAACAGATGAACATACATACATACATACAAAGCCTGTCAAAATCATAACCCTCCTTTTGCTTTGCCGTATTCGGGTCAAAATGGCATCCATTTTATCCGTAATAGGGCGACCAGAGCGAGATGCATCTCTGACATCAAAATTTCCGGATTGAAAACGCTTAAACCAAATTTGTGCTACTCTCACAGACACTGCACTAGGTCCATAATTTTTCACGGCTTGCGTTGCATTTTTACCTTTTTTGTAGTAAAATTTTAAAATGTATCGAATTTCTTCATTAGATTCACTCTTCTTGAAAGAACGAAAAACAAATGAAAATCACACATTTTGCTAATTTGAATTTGGAATTCAAATTAGGAAAATGTTCTTCAAAATTTTTACTTTTAATGATACTAAAACCAGCCAGATACAAATACTATAGCCAAAGAGATTTTCGATTTTGTTACTTAAAATAAGTTTTGAATCACTTGTAACTTGATATAAACTTACTCGTAATTAGCTTGCCTTAGAAATACCTAAATTCACGCAGAATTTATTTATCCATTAAAACAAATGAGAAAGTAATTCATAAAACAGAATAAGCGTTCGCCTTTTCAAATCCCCTGCAAGATAATGTAAATGGTAATCTCCGGATCTGCTATCTCTCTCACAACTCACATAAGTACTAATAAACGCTACAAAAGGAAAAAGGGCGTCCTCTCCCATTTACCTTAATTTCCGAGGTTTTTAGGTGTGCGAGTGTTAAAACGAAATATTTTCCGTGTACCTACAGCTTTTAATATTTGGTAACTAAAATCGAAAGGTAAAGTTAAAAGGTAAATTACGTTTTTCTTTATTTTAAATTGATAAACCTTAAGGATTTTTTTCATAAACGTTTAATAAACCAGATTCTAAAAGGGTGTTTTAGAGCAGTTTAGACGTTTGAAACAAAAAAATATTACACAATATTTTCAGAAAAAGAATGAAATCTATAACACTGTTTTAGTAAACAAAGGTTTACAAACATTTAAGAATGAGACCCTTCGTTTTTTAACAGAGGCTGAGTTTAACATTATCAATAGTTAGTACTGAGTTCAGGTGAAATGTCCTATCCCACCAAAACGTTTGGTTTTATCCGCCGTCTGTAGGATTTACCTCTTTATAAAGAATGATATGACCATCGCGGTCCACACATCTTACAAGTAGAGGGAAACTCGCCCTATTAAATCTCGTCCCAGAATTTAAGGATTTTTTTGCTGGTCACTGTTCTAACCTAACTCAACCAATATTTTTGTGGCGGTAATGCATACTGAACTCTACAAAACCAACAATATTGGTTAGGTTAGGTTAGAACAGTGGCCAAAAAAAATCCTAAAATTCTGGGACGAGTTTTAATTCCCGAGTTTACCCCTAACCCAGATTTTATCTACGTACTACCTTCTTAAAAACTTCTCTTACATATTGGTTTATTCGTATGCTAGGTGCCGACGTGAACACCAATCAAACTCGTTCTGACATTTTGAAGTAATGGAAAGGTCAAATAGGTACAGGACGGGGTGAACACGGCCTGCAAAGAATCGTTTTATTGCCTTCGTTAACCGTAGTCAACAAGGCTGACAAGTGGAAACCAGTTGACTTCAAAAACTTCGAAAAAACTGACATCGTAAACAAAGTTTCTTTCCCAATTTAAGCAGAGGCTTCCGCGGGTAAAACCCCAACCCATACTGTCAGTTGATACTATTCCAAGGTTGTAAATCAGTATCTAGTGGTTTTTAGAGTACAATTATTTAAAGTTTGTTTATGCAGTGAAGTGCCGCGAAGTGAATCTACTCGTAATATAAGAATCATTGAATAGTATCGTGCTATTGTGTGTCGAGAGAGTTGTCACCTTGACAATTTGCCTGGACCCTATAGCCTGAAAACTCTACATCAAAAGTGGTGGAAGTGGTATTGTCAGAATCCGTAGGTTGTTGATGAAATGAAAAACATCGGTGAGACTCTGGCTTGACTAATATTTAAAATATTTTTACTTAAGATTGCCAAACGCACTTACGCTTAAAGAGCAATAGAGTCCTTAATAGAAAAAACGTTAGTGGACCGAACAAACCTTTAACCAAACGAAACTACAAAGGAAGCAGTTGAATGAAACTAAGAAAGAAATAATGGAATCGATATTCCGATCCATAGTTTGCACCTAGTTGGTTGGTTGGATATAAACACTGGGTTTCGGATGACTAGCCACAGAACAGTGGCCATTAAGCCAAGCACTATTCAATCCAGTCTGACTGACCTACTAAATCAACACGGTGCTCTTTTCAATCGGCTATCGACTGCACGTTCAATTTAAACAAAGTGAGTGCAAACGACGAAAATATTTATAATTTGTATTTTTTATGGTAAAACAGACAAGTAGAACGAGATCTAAGGTGGACTATGCTTGTCAGAGAATTTGTTTTATGACTTTTGCAAATTTGCTTAAAAAAATGATAACTTTTCATACAAAGTCGGTTACGTGACTTGGTCATTTTGTATGGGGAGTCGAAAAAAAGATCAACGAATTTCCAATAGACGTAGAACAAAATAATGTCAATGGTTAATAATTAACAAAAGAAAGGTTAAAATGATGCTAATGTTTTTTGTGGGCAATGAGTTCTACTCCTTGGCTGTTAGTATGAGAAAAAGAGTTCACAAACCGCTTATACACCATAGTGTATACGAGTATTCCATCGTCATTAGGTGATGACGCCGTGTGGTCCCCGGCAGAGTAGAATAGGACACCCCCACTCTTACCCAGGTATCGTAAAAGGCGACTAAGGTAAAGCTGCTGGCATGATCATCAGCACCTAGAGAAGGAAAACTCTGCACTTATATCAAAACACTCGCCAACCCGTCTGCCAAGCGTGATGAGTATGGAAATTACCCCTCATGTGATTGAGGGAGGCCCGTGCCCCAGCAGTGGGGACTTAAATGGGCTGATGATGATCATCATTAGGAGCACCAATCAAATCCAGTCTTGGATGTAGCCTTCATTATTATTCACCCATTTACAATGTAGGTAAATATTGTTGAGTCAAATTTTCTGAACGTGTAACTATGATCCAGTTGGCCTGGACAGGGGAATGACTGAAGATGGTTCAATGTAATTACCAGCCTTTTCAATTTGGATTTTACTCCAAACGCATTCCAGACACCGGAAATGACAAGATACGATGGCAATGATACTTGCTTTCTAACTTAAAAACATTCAACTCCATCATCATCATTATCTCTGCAATTTGTCCCAGAGCTCGAGGTCCGCTTTTATTGCTTCGAATCCTGCACTTCGCAAGGTGATATGCATCCATTGTAGTCAGGTTACTGGCAAGCATGCGACGTCAAGTCGCATCTTAATGCACCTTAAAAGCATACTACTGTTAAACTGAAACAATTTAATATATCATCAAATAATGACTCATCTTTTTTTAAGTTGTCTTTTAAATAAATTTGTTAAACTACTTTGCACTGCCTTCCCTTATTACGAATACGATATTTCTTTCCTCTACCCAAAAGGTTGTCTGGAAGAAATCGCTACAGGCGATAAGACCGCCTTTTGCTTATATATTATTTTTGTGCAATAAAGAATATCTATCTATCTAAATTGAAAGGAAAGGGAGGATTCTAAGTTTCAACCGACCTAAGTTCAGCAAACCTTGATATCAGTTCGGTGCCTAAAAGTTAATATAACTAGGTATGACAATGTTTTCATGAACTTCCTTATCTTTTTCCTACATTTTAGGTTAGCAAATTATCATTTTGAATACTGCGTTATACCCCAACAGAATCCAGATATGTCTCGAAAAGGAAATTTGAGTAACGTCCCACAATTTCCCCAAAGTTTGTCCCTAAATTGTCGTAGATGTAACTTTGATCCAACTTGTAAATCACATGCGAGTATTTTTATAGACGCCGGCATCTGGTGAAGGGATCAACTTGAGCGCCATCTGGTGGCCGTTTGCTTCTGCTTACACATTCAGATAGCTTTCCGATGAAAGTACGTTTCTTGTATGTGAATTACGGGCGGTTTCTGCTTCATTATTCAGCGTTACAACACTATAAGGTTAAATTTGAAGGAAGAAGTATACCTACCTACCTATGCGTCAGGATGATATTTTGATAGATATAAACGTAATATCTAATAACTCTTGTCTCAAAGTCATTTAGTTATCCAAACTTTTCGGATACATCTCATGGCGTAACAACAACATTGGATCGACATCGTTGTCTAAGGGAGAATAAAGGGCACAAGGCCTTACAAGATAATGGTGAGTTGTCAGTTAATAAGGATGCGTGGAAGCCTTCATGACCAAGAGAAACTGCTGGAGTTGGATGCTGGAGGAGACCGTAGCAACATACGATGGTACGGTCATGCCCTCCGAAAACCGGACAGCTACGTGGGAAACAAATGTCTGGCCATGTCACCAATGCCGGGTCCCGGCAGAACGGGTACACCTAAAAACTGTAGGTTGGCATTGTAAGCACGCATGTGCTTATAATCTGACCACTAGAGATGCGCAAGCAAGACCGTGCGAAATGAAGGAATCGAAGTATAAAAGCGGACCCAGGGCTCCGAAGCGACAGATTGAGTGATGATGATCAGCTAATAAGGGCAGATCGTCAGGGCATCTTGAGGCGTGCTTCGGCTACGCTAGAAAGTACTAGTGACTACGACCACTCTGGCAAGAGTGATGCGATTGAGAAGAAGAAGTCATAAAAAAGGGTCTATGGCGTTAGTTATCCAAACCTACGACCTCCCATTTTATTTCCCAGAGCTTTACCACTCGTTTAGCTTTATCATCATCATCATCATCATCATCTTAGCGTATTGATCCAAGGCCTCGCTTCGCACGGTCTTGGGATGCTAGTTGTCAGATTATTAATACGCATGTCAGCCTTTACGATGTTAAGCCACACCTTATAATATAGATAATATTTGCATATTATGTGCGAACAAGTTTATCTTATTACCATGTTCCACTCAATACTGAAGGATAAAGGCCTGTACAAATGTTTCACGATCTAATTATGCGACCCTAAAAACTCTTAGCCCGGAACTCACTCGCCGTCACAAATCCAATTTATAACACAATCATTTTCAATTATACTCGTATAATTATAGTGATTTACTTTCTAAATAAAGCGATGGTCAACTGAGATGAAGTAGGTAGAAGATTAAAACTTAAACTTTTTGAATCTATAATCTGTCAAAAATACATCGATATAAAAATATCGTTTACATCCCAAAAAATCTCTTAGTAGGTATCGTGAATAAAGTCCATTTAGCATGTTAGATCAACATTATATTTTGTACTTCCAACTAATTATACATAGAGGTGCGAAAATGTAAAAACAAAGTAGTTTATTATTCAACAGTCACAAATATGTAAATTGTCACCTGTAGAGAGAAAATGTTTATTGAACAGAAACTTGTAAAATTGTAGGTGCAATTCTACAATTTTGTAGATTTTCCACCATGGTACAATTGTGAGTTGTATTCTTTACCTATTGAACAGAAACTTGTAGAATTGTGTCCTGTAATTTACAATTACAATTTACAATTTGTAATGTTTATTAAACAGGGTCCTGGTAGACATTCCAAGTACCGTTTTAGACGTGAATAGTATTGTTCGTATCATTTAATTTTCTGCTTATTTCTGCCTCTAAAACACCAGTGCGCTCACTAGATTTATTCTTTACTTTACATTGCTTTACATTACATGGTATAGTTATTACGTGCGCGCTTTCATATCAATTGAAAGATATATTAACATTGATCAAAAGAAAATTAAGAAATAGTAGCAATCCTCCACATCTATAGCGTGTAATTCCCGATTGCGTCCAAAGCTGTCGCTCTGGAGCCCGGGGTACGCATGGAGCATGACTCAGGATTTGGGGAGTCTGGTAATTACAATGAAGCGACTGCCGTCTGACCTTCGCAACCCAACAGGTAAACCAGACCAACTGAATTATAGTTACACGTTTCAGACACTATCCGAAACGTGTAGGTTGCCTCACGATGTTTTCCCTCACCACCGAGCTAATGGTAGAAATACGCACTTAGTTAAAAAAAAATACCCCCCGTATGGAAGACGCGTGCAGAATCACTGAGCTATCATCTCTCACAAGATTTATTCTTTACTTTATATAATACATAATATAATATGCACGTGCACACTTTTATATCAATTGAACGACATAAACATTGATCAAATGAAAATTAAAATTAAGAAATACTAGCTATATCTATGTCCTATGTTACGAACTTAGGCATGAGAGGTACAGGTTGCTTCAACTCATCATGATGGGTAAAATAGAGGGGAGACACGTTGGAAGGAGCAAAAAGTCGCGAGTACGAAATATATGGGAGTGAACTGGCATCACATCTATAGAACGATTGTTTCGTCTCACAATGAACCATGGAACTAGAAAAAGCGCGTCTAAACGGAATGTGACATTTTCCGAAATGTGAAGTTTCACAGAATGTTAAAGAGAACCAACCGGCGCCCTGACGTAGCTTTAATTCTTCTCTATACGGGCAAAGAAAGAACGTAACCCAGCACGTCACCCCAGTACTAACGGGTTCGCGTGGTTTATTAAGTAAGGCTTCCTATAAAGGGCTCAGTCTGGTTGGTGTGTAAACCACCCCAACCATACATATTAGTCCATGCAATGAACAGAGAGAAGTTTCGGGAAGCTGACGGCCAACCTTCAGAACGAAAGAAGCACTCAAAGAATAGGAAGCTATATCTGTCTCTATATGTGTACCGTCTTACGTCGCTTTAAGGTGACGGGTAGGGCACACTAGCGACGCCAATCGATTTTCATTTTTAGCTACTAAACCGGATCTACTTTAAACAATTTCGAGGTTACAACCTCTCGGCAAACGCTTATATCATTTATTAAATAACCATGCACAAATGCCGGGTCCGTTTTTCTACGCAAAAAATTGATTCACGCTAAAAGTGACCGCTTTTGGCGGTAATCAAGGTTTTGCGTACAAAAACGGACCCAACATTCATCAGCCACTGAAGAAAGGTAGAGTAAATGCAAATCCTAAACGCATTCCTTTCCCGCCTTATTTCCCCAAGCTCGCAAGTACTCCCAACCCTTTGGACATTAAACAGACCGCACACAGTGAAGCACTTACATTATACATTAATAAGACATACCCCCACGTCCATGAGCATTTTGCCGTCGTTGGGAATATGACCATTTAACCTCTCAACCCGATGTAATAAAGTTAGTAAGACGGTATTCCATTAGTAGTGTGACGCGTAACCGCTAATGTCATTAGAGTGGTACAATGTGTAAAATATAGCGTGTAATAAAGTCCTGACATAATAATGGCTCAACCATTACACAGATACACTCAAACATAAGTATATTATCAATGAGACATATCCTTCCTCGACTAGAACAGTCTAAGGCGTTGATACAGGCGTTCGATCAGAAACGAGCTGTAGAAATAACAAAACTGAGTAGAGGAAATATTAGGGCACTCACTCGGACCCTCACAGGGCACTGCAAATTAAATAAGCACCTGCACAACATGGGCCTTACAGATACCAAAATCTGCAGGTTCTGTCGCGAGGACGAGGAAACGATTATCCACGTCCTCGGCGAGTGCATAGCGCTGCACCGCTGCAGATGCCGGCACCTGGGAGCACACATGATCTCAGCTGACGAGATCAAGAGCTCCCCCATCAGCTCCATTCTCGGGTTTATCTTGGAACTGGAGCTACATGAGGTGCTGTAATAGGTTACGGGGCTGCCACAATAGATCATCTACTGGTCGCAGTGGCTATGAGACGCAGGGCTCACCCCATTTCTATCAAATAATAATAATGAGACATATCGCACCCCCAGTGGAAATTGTGCATAGTGATAAGGTGATCTTACTTCAAAACATTAATTTTATCATATTTGAAAAGTACGTTTAATGATACATGTTGTATTTCTTCCATTAATTCACCAATTTAAAGAAGAAAAATATGAAAAAAGTCCCGCATGTGTATCCTTCAACGTTCTTTTTAAATATGATAAAATAGATAAATATAAATAAATAAATATTTCACAACATCACATACATTGATCTGACTCCGAGATAGGTAGCTTAAGCACCTGTGTTACGGATATCAGAACCAACAGTGGGATTACAAGTATATACATATACTACTTTTCTTTTATAAATACATACTTACAATACATGGCAAACACCCAGACCAATACAAACAAACATGTTCATGCACACAAATATTTGTACTGTGCGGGGATCGAACCCGCAACCCTTGTATCAGAGGCAGCGTTCACTACCACTGTTCCAATCGGGTCGTCAATAGATGGTTCGAAGTAACCTCAAATATGCTTTTCTTTCCACTGCGGATGCGATGTACACCGTACTTTATTAACTATCTTATAAACTTCTTAGGGCATTAAGGTTTTGAAAATAATTATTTTAAAAAAAACCTACAAAATATCATAAATTATTTTAAAAGGACTTGAAAGGAAATACTCGAATCTTCACCATAATATTTTCACTAATAGCATGAACTAATTATGTATAATTAGTCTATGTATACTTATAGTCATGTTTGACAAACATATCTGTTAGAGGAACCATCTCATGATAAAGATGTTGTGTTTAGGTATTCTGGTCAAGCTTTTCCCGATGAAATATGCAATAAATGAAACCGCAGAAAAAACAAACAGTACTAGATATTATTAAGTATTCTGCGCTATTAATTCCGCCAGACATTTTCAATTTTATAGTGAAGTAACAAGGTAGGTACTTGTGCTTTAAATTGTCTAAGTACTTGTCCGATACTCGAATCTCATCCCAATAAAAGCTAATAATTTTAATTTTAAATTCCCTTTACATTGCCCGGACCAAAGAGAATATAATCACTACGTTATAAGAATCGGCACTTCCAACAACCCCCTGTCTGTCGGTGCTGTCAAAAATATCGAGTGATATACTTTTAACCAACCCTCCTACTGCTTAAAACCAATTCAAACCATCAGATCAGCAAAACAGCATGAACATTTGAGTTGTTAATGTTTAAATACTTCACTAGATAACGCTGTAACTGAATTCTGTTCACCCAAAAAACAAAATTAAAGTTGAAAAAGACAGCAGTCCCGTTGGGCTGCGAACCAATAACCTATTGGTCCCAGACATCTTTACCATAGCCATTCGGCCAGATCTTATGAGAACTAGGCGAAATTTTTAGTTATAATGTCATGTTTTGGTAGATAGAAAATGGCCGAAGTTTATAATTGTCAAAAATGGGCGCGCTTTCAGTGCAACCAACCTGACAATAGCCAAATATAACGCGGCAAAATTTAGGGTAGTATAAAGGCTTAATAAGGCATAGAGAATTAAAACGATCAATACGTATTTTTAATTTACCAGGATATTTTTTTTGTAATGTTACCATTACGGTATTGTCATTCGATCTCGCAATAATGTGTTTATTATTCTATGGTCTTATAGTTACATTTCTTTGGAGTATCAACGGACTGGCGTGGACATCCGAACATCGAAACCGAGTCCATCATTATGTTCAGTAGTCATGATTAGGTAAATATAACCAGACTGAAGTAATTAAGATTGCTCGTAATCTGTTATAGTAATGTTGATAACTCATAATCTGATTGATTGTATGACTTACAATAGCTGTTAAATATCTGTATGTACCACTTGTTTGGATGAGTGGTAGTGAACGCTGCCTATGGTACAAGGGTTGCGGGTTCGATCCCCGCACAGTACAAATATTTGTGTGCATGAACAGTCAAGTGAATGAAATGGATAGAATTTCGAATCAATGTTGAGTCTGACAATTTCAAAACAAATCACCTTATCAATTCATTCTTTATAATCATCAGAGTTTCTCGTAATAAAGTGTACATTTTGTCAATAATATGTTCACAAATGGTGTACGAATACTTTTATTTTTTTTTAGAATGTCAACAGTTTGATATAAATCAGTTTTAGCTGTTTATCGTGAATTTGCGACCGCTACGAAATATTTACTCAAGGACATCAATGCAAAACGTGATAGAGATTCTGTTTGGGCGCGAGTGGAAACAAAAGCAGTCCACATGGCCGCCAAACACCAATTAACCGCCTGCAGCCGAAATGAATTCAATTTGTGCGGATGTCGACGTTGAGATACACAACGTTCGACCAGTTAATGCGCACCACAGTCTGTTCGGTGCTATTTTTTATTTATAATAAATTGCTCTCAAGTACAAGAGTAATTCCTAAATACTTATCTCTCCCAGTGTATCCGTCTACTTGGTCTCCCCGAAAATTCTTATATACTATGCAGAAGGCGGCCATCCTCAACACATGCCGCATAGTCTACCGATTCTTACAGGACGACTGCAATTTTAACTTAAATTCAGTGTAAAAAAAGGACTACTTATTTGGCCTTGATGCCCGCGGCTAGTCTCTATAATACAAGCTACAAGCTCAGAACAGAAACAAAAACAGGCAACAAGATAAATTAAAAAATATTTAATTTGATCATATAATAAATACCTTACCGTCTAACATACATACATAATCAAATTCACTTTACATTAATTTTATTTATATGACCCTCTGGTGTCGCTATTGATTTCAATAGAAAGCTTCGCTCATTCTTTAGACATAAAATGTCTTTTCTTTCTTTTGTTTATATCAAAAAAAAATTAGATAAACCACATATAACTCGAGAACAGGTGGACAGATTTATGTTACTAATCTTTAATCTGAAAGATTTTTTGTAGCCCCGTCCGAATAACGAAGTTACTCTATTTTGACTGACCGGATGGCGCAATTGGTAGTGACCCTGCCTCTTACGCCAAAGGTCATGGATTCGATCCCCACCCTGGACAAACATTTGTGCGATGAATACTTGTGTTTGTTCAGTGTCTGGGTGTAATATATGTATTTAAGTATATATTTGTGTTCCTCTGTTGTCTGATATCTGTGACACAAGTGCTTAACCTACTTGGTACGGAATCAGGTCAACGGATGAGATGTTGTGAGAATTATTATTTTGGCGTTTTATATGGCCATTTACATAGATGTTGTATTTTCCTTGCTAACTTTTTTTTTAATTTGTAATGTAACTATTAATACTATATTTTTTTGCTTCACAGATATATTAATATCTGATCTCTATTTAATATAAACCTTAAAATATAGTCTTAAATAAAATTAAAATTATATTATGGGGATTATTAGTTATTAAATGAGTAATACGTCTTATTGTGTCTAGAAAAAACACCGATTTCATAGGTTAAGACCTATTAATAAGTAATTCACTTACTATTAAACAAAATATCGAAAAAAAAAACAAAAAAATTAAATAGGGCGGAACCAAGTTCGCCAGGAGCTTTTTCGTTTGCCTACAATGTACGGTATAAGTATAAGTACTTGTAATTGTTTAAAAAATATTTTGGATCTGAAAAAAAACTCATAGTTTAGATATGGGACTTTTACCTTTAATCATTGTTCAAAAACAGTATATGAACCAACCCTTTCAATTACTTTTTGATTTTGTTACACAACGTAGCATTCAATTCTTCAAAGTTGCTCACGTTAAGTATCGTCAATACTGAGCGTTTTTAATAACATAAATAATATCCTCGTGTTTTCAAATCGACTCATTACATTAGATAAGTTGAAAGCTATTGTCTTCCCATGATAGGATCGCTTGGGTAAACTACTTGCGGCTGCAAACTTGTCTCACTATTGCAATTTTGAACTCATGGGTGAACTCAAATACATGTTGCATGTAATATTATTATCATCGGAGTCTCGGACAGATCGGTCAGTGTGACAACGAGGATTTGGTCGACTGTGACTATTTGGTCTGTAGTTGCATACACTCTGTAGTCAGTGAGTTTTTTATGCTACAAGCGACAAACGAGTAAACGGATCACTAGATCTAAAGTAATCACCACTGACAATGAACATCCGCGAAATAAATACCGACAGAACCCCATATTAAAAAGTGCCCATATCGAATAACTTAATAGTTACCGGATACAGCAAGGTAATATAGACACCCAAAAGTAAAGCGCAGGTACTAGACGCCAATCTTCTATTCATGAGCCACTACCAATAGCATCAACGGAAATACACATTCATTATAGCTGATCAAACGAAATAGTAATTTCCTACTTCAAATATACTCGTTATCTCATCACATGGTAAACTATTTTCATACAATTAATTGTGCAGTTTCTGTGCTAATGAATGACATTAAGGCTGTATTTCCGTTGACCTCGCGATTAAGGCTGTAGGGCGGGCAGCCGCGCCCTCCGTGGCAAATATCATGTCCAAGTTAATTCCCTAGGAATGAGAACTCGTAACGAACGCTTTTATCGACTTTTTACGTTACGTTCAAATGTAGTGACCGTGGACCTGTTGGAGAGAAGACTTCTCCAATATATAGAAAGAATATTGTTGATCTTTTATGGTCATGTCTATCATTAATCTTTCAAAATTCAAAGCCAGCTACTGGCGAATTTAAAACTGCGCTGTGCGAATGATCAAGACCACTGGAGGATCTTGTATCCGAAGCCTTGACTATTTGGGTGCCAGAATCTTTAAAGGATTTATGTCCAAATTCTTTAATAACAAGTCTTTCTGCCTGATCTCTAAAGAATTCGTCGCATCCATAGAACTCGAGGAGTCTCTAATATAACCCCAATAAACGCAACTTAAATTGTGGGTTATCTGGAACCATAAAGTGTTGATTGGTGTAATTTTCACGATTAAAAATAAAAGTAAAAAAACTAAAACCCAACTACGACAAAAAACGTCGCTGAAAAAGTATAAAACAAGCCTTCGTTGTCAATTTATGCAATATTCACTATGTAGAGATAAAATTTCATGTTTGGAAATCCGCAGTCACACGTTGTCAAAGGGTAGTATATTTAACGTGTGACTACGCCTTTCCAAACATGAAATTTTATCTCTACATAGTGAATATTGCATAAATTGACAACGAAGGCTTGTTTTATACTTTTTCAGCGACGTTTTTTGTCGTAGTTGGGTTTTAGTTTTTTTACTTTTATTTTATTTGTACTATTTTGGTGTCCAAGTGCTAGTAATATATATATATATATTCAAAATGTACAAGTCAAGCGCTTTCAAATGATACCAAACACGGCATATTTATCATAACTTTATTTTTTTACTCTGTATGTTTTGTCCGCTAGAGGGCGCCACATTAGATTTTGTGAAACTTCATATAGCCTATAACCAGCGGACGATCAAGACGCTTATAATGATATGTCATTTGTCGAATTCTGATAAGTAGTTAAGAAGTTACGTGGAAACAGATGAACATACATACATACATACATACATACATAGCCTGTCAAAATCATAACCCTCCTTTTGCTTTGCCGTAGTCGGGTAAAAAGGAGACGGTCTACTTTTCTTAGACACTCTTCTCTAAAATCTAGCTGGTATAAAATGAATGAAAATTAGAACCTGTTGAACTCGTATCAGTTGAACACTTTTTAGTTTTCAACTGATAAAATAAAATGTGGCCCGTGAAACATTCATTTAAATTGGCTAGACTTAGAAAAATCTAAGTCTAGCGAATTTAAATTTTACATATTTTATTTATTTCGCTGACTCTATGGTATTTTAAAGCAATATATTTTTTTTTATTGCTTATAGTAGGTAGACGAGCTTGCGGCCCATCTGATGGTAACTGGTAACCGCCGCTCATAGACATCAACAATGCCGGAGCACAGTCATGCCACTGCCTACTGTGAGAGAAGAACTCTTTTCAAACCTCGTTTAAAAAAGGACATGTCATAGGATTTGCAAAATGCATTTATTGATATTTTCAAATTAACACACAACCTATTTTTTAAATAGTTTATTTTGATCAAAGACATACACCCTAAACAGACTGTGCCTTATCTTGAAAAACTACGCGAAGCGTAGTAGTATTGGGCCAAACTGCTGCGTCAGGGCCGGTTGGATCTCATTCACACTCTGTGACGTTTTTTTCCAAAAATGGCACATTCCGTTTAAAGCGTACGTTTTCTTGTTCCATGCTTTTGATTTACATTTAAAGATTGAGTTCAGTGTCAAATCTACAGATGGATTATCTATCTCAAATTCGAATGTTTTTAGTACAAATTTCATTATAGCAAAAACGCTTAGCTAAATTTTTGTTTTCCATAATATTTTATTTAAATAATATATTTTTTAATCTATAAGTATTTAAATATCACTCCAACTTAGATAGATAAACACATTTTAGACGAATTAGTTTCCAGAAAATCGTTTTCCGTTATTTAAAGACAAATAAGTTTATATAACAATTAGTTATTATGCATGCATGCATGGAACATCAAAGCAGGCATGCATGCAACCGGGAACGCATGCAGGCATACATGCAAGCAGGCATTCAAGTATGCAGCATGCTTTATTTCTGTCACAGCTCCGGCGCTGCAAGGCTTCGGCGGTCCCACGCGAGCTTACCGTCGCAAACCTCAGCTGCGGTGGCGAGCAAAAACCACCTGCTCCTAGCTAACGGACGGACCGCTTCGCCCTTCCACGCCTACGCGGGATTGAATTACACTCTAGGAGTAGGGACAAGACTACGTGGAGTCGGTTTTGCAGCGAATCGCTACTGTTCATACATTTTGTAACGCAATATTAATCACTAAATAAACCAATGTCTTAAACCTTAATTAATAGATATTTTTTTTTACATTTGTTTTTAATTTCAATGAATAATGTTTACAAATAAATTAGTTCGTTTGCAATAATAGAAGAAAGGTTACTTCGATATTTAATATGTCTGAAAATGAAATATATGTAAAATATATTAATTGCATACAATGTTATGTCAAAAAATATATCTTCGATTCAAAACTTTGATATACCGTTTTCGTTGATTTAAAATTCGAAAGTAAGATAGGTTACCCTACAGATGACAACTCAATACAATTCAAGATTTTCCTTATGTAAATAGCAGTTTTTTAAAAATTAAATACAAAATAATCTGATAGCTTTACATTTCGAATGATTGGATGAGATGTAACGATTAATACGATCATCAATTACAACTCTCGTTTGCCGGCTGCTTTTCAGGAGATATTTATTCCGTCTCCTTCGTATCTAAAGAGTGATTTGGTATTTACATAATACTGGTTTATAAGAACAATTTTCATTGGATCGTTTTCACACTGCTACTGTTACCATGTCGAGGAAGTTGTATCTAACGTAGGCACCTACACTTTGTACTTAATACTGCAGTAGAGACGTCAATGAAGCTAAATGTTCACTTATTTAATTATAGAATGTCTTTATGCGTATTGAAACAGGTGTCAATATTTTTTACTAAGTTCCAATTAAAGTTAATTTGACGTCTCTGAGTGCGGCAGTAATAGGCATTTCGGGCGATTGCGATTTCGTGAATTGACCAGGTGGATCATTATGAAAACTAAATCTAACTGTGATGGAAACTATGCTCAGAATGTATGATGATTAAGTATGATATAAGGATGACTTAATATACTAAAAAACGTACGTAGGATACATTTCCTCACGTTTTAGGTAAGTACATAGAGTAAGGTAATAATGTAAGTACGCAACTTCATAATAAGGAATCGATTAATTATCTGGTTAAATATAAAAATCAGCTTGATACTGGATCTTTTTGACCCGATGAAAAGAAAATTCCCTTCACAATGAGCTCTTTAAGGATTTAGAAAATATCTCAAGTAGGTATAACGTAAAAAATCGCTAGATATTTTTGAGACAAACATTTTTTCTGCTGACGAAGCTTCCGACCGCCATTATCCTCGACGCTAATAAAAGAACCTATATCGGTTTAATGTCAAAATTTCTATCATAAAAGTAATTTTCCTTGATGCTCACCGAGTTCACACTGGTCGGCCAAACGACCGCCCTTTTAATATCCGAAATTACTGCCTGCCCATATAACGCACCAGGTAACTTAGAAAATAAAACAGATTAAGAAAATTGAAGTTGGATTTATACTTTATTTAGGGATTAAATTTTAGGAAATTGATTAGTGGACGGGGAAATTATTTGCCGTTGAAAAATACTATGGTTAATGCAATGTAGGCATTCTTATTAAATGTAATGAACAGACACAGTTGGAGATTCCAGTGTTTTTATTTAATAATATTATATTTTTTCAAATGAATTCCTGGAAACCATTACTGTTGTCGTATGATAGATGAAAATACATCATAAAATCAAAACAAAATGGTAGTCCTGTGTTCTTTAATGCAAACGTAGTCTAAAACATTTATTTTAGATTAAACTAAAAAAAGAAGCTTTTTAGCAAACCGACGTTAATAAATATATTCCACATACGTCTGTACAATGCTAGCGTTTCATATTAATTCCTACATGTCTTTATCCCGCTGGCCATGCCTACGATAAATCCCCCATGTGACTGTATCCCGCTGGCGATGTCTACAATAAATCCCCCACGCGCCTGTACTTTGCAGATGTCTACAATAAATCTCTCACGCATCTGTATCTCGTTGGCGACGTCTATAATAAATCCCCCACGTGGCTGTACTTTGTAAACGACGTCTACAATAACTCTCCCATGCATCTGTATCTCGCTGGCGACGTCTATAATAAATCCCCCACGTGGCTGTATTTTGTAAACGACGTCTACAATAACTCTCCCACGCATCTGTATCTCGCTAGGGACATCTATAATAAATCCCCAACGTGGCTGTACTTTGTAAACGACGTCTACAATAACTCTCCCACGCATCTGTATCTCGCTGGCGACGTCTTTAATAAATCCCCCACGTCGCTGTACTTTGTAAACGACGTCTACAATAACTCTCCCACGCATCTGTATCTCGCTGGCGACATCTACGATACATCGCTCACGCATCTATATCGTGCTGACTATTAATCATAAAATACATTTTAGCAATATTTTAGCTATGGACACTTTTTTAAAAGCATTAGTTTAGTTCAACGACGGATTAAAAAATCGGTCCTAAGTTTTTGTACCCCGCAGGCAATGTCTAAGACGAATCTCCTACATGCTTCTGTACCCTACGGACTATCTGTACTCCTTTAACGGTGTCTAAGGTGTTATTATTATTTACTGAGCCGTGGGCAAACGTGCGTTGGCGTTAAAAGGACGTTACCACTCAAATTAATTTACGTTACCAGGGGAACAACAAAGGAAATCTAGAAATAATTCATCGTCAATAAGAAGATGCTTTTATCTCTTAATCTCTGCGGAGTTTTCATCCAGGTAAATTCAAAATGAGGAAGCAAAAAATTAATATTACTTAAAATGTTTTGATGATAAGACACTGGAACAAAATTTCATTTATTGATAATATTGGGATATTTACCAGTGATTGATTAAAAGGGGTGAACTGATATTAGAAAATATGTGAACTGAGTGAGTTGCTACAAAACATGGCAATTTTCGAAAAGACTTTATACAATAAGTAACTAACGAATTCTTGTCTTGTATCCGAAGACTCTGTAGCATGCCACTTATTCCGGGCTGCTACGCATGTAATCTCCTATTAGTTAGAGCATTAACCATAAATATAACAATAGCGTCATTTTTTATTGGTGCGTAACCTCATTAGTTGAACGAACTACAATTGACACACCGGCTGACCCGCCAATTAGATAGGCGCATGAGCGGACATCACCCGGCCTTCCTTTCTTCGAACACATTGCACGGACATGATTTAAAACATGACGTTAATACTCGACATACGTGGCTCATTGTGAAAATTTCAACTTTTCATTTGTATGAAAAGTTGACCGTACGACACGGTCACGTGACTTGTTAATTTTTTATTGGAAGGCGAACAAAATTTTCCTCAAATTTCGAAAACTCGTAGTACAATGTTGTTCAGAAAAGTTGGAAGATGAGGTATATAGTCTCCTAACCCCTGGAGATATACCCCTAATAAATGTTCTGCATTGTATGCATTTTCGAACGTTTTTTAATGGTATTTAAATTAAGAAAAAATATTTAAAAATAGTTGATATTTTTTATAGCAATCTTTTGCAATTTATACTTAAGTAAATAAAAAACTTAAAAATTTCATCTCGTGTTCAGGCGGGACACAAGATGAAATTTTTAAGTGTGTTATTTACTTAAATATTTAGACGTGAAAATAATGTATAAAGCAGGTTTTTTTTTAAATGTATTCCTATAAAACATTTGGTATCAATTTATACTTATAAAATATTTTTGAAGGTGAAATTGATTTTTTATTGATGTCCTATGTTTAACCCACCAGGGGTTACCAGGTTAAAGAGATGTGAATGTTTACCGCTATTATTATCTTCCTCTTTGGTTTACCGATACACCCTTTAGTTAGTATGTATATGTAAATCTGGGATAATTTAGCAAGAATTTGTGTAGGAATGTAACGTCCTCCGCCTACGTAACCCAAAATATTATCACAGTATAAAATATTATGTTGCCAACCATCAACGGAATGTAGTGAAAAGAGTAGTAAAGAAAACATTTATTACAATACATTGAAATCATAATACTAGAGCTGGCACTAGACAAAGAAAAATCAAAATAATGAAACATTTATTACAAAAAAGATAACGACAAAACGAGACTTAAAAATGAAACAATAGACGTACAAACAGATAGAGAAAATACAAAAAAAAGTGACGTTTATACTTTACAGTATCCAATTAGGCAACGAGAAGACATTAGAGGGAAAACCTTGGAACACAATTTTTGTCATTATAATATTGTTTGGACTACTTACGAGGTGAACAATTCATAATTATCAAAAGTCCCCGCTCCCACGTCTTATGCCGGGCGGATAGGAGTAAAATGAATGTCCTAATTTGGTTTTTCACGTACTTAAACCTACCTAATATCTCAGAATCTAGGGGTCGCAACTACAAAGTTAGAGTTATTTTTGAAAAATCAACTCTGTATAAATACACATTTTTAAAATTTTAAGTTTTCGAGATGAAAACTAAAACCAACCATCTGCTCCATCTGACCATTCTCCTCGGTCATTACTTCATTTTATGTTATTACCAGACTCACCTAATTCTAAATTATCCCAGGCTCCAAAGCGATTGTTTTATATGCAACTGGGTATAACACGCTGAGATAAATGAAATGAGACGTTTTCCAATATCAGGGGGCCAATTCTCGAGCACTCAACATTGAAGGAGAATTTAGAAATTTCATACATTCCTCCATACAAATCTCTCTCTCTAACTTGACCTGCATGTCGAGTGCTCGAAGATAGGCTCTCTGGGTATGACTGGGGAATACGCCTACGGTTGCCGGTTGTTCATTTTATCTTCCTAATAATACCAAGTGTAAATTTAAGCATCATTAGAAATAATTACGCCTGACTTCAAAATGAAAAGGAATAAGGGAATCGAGCAAGGTTCCTTTCATGTATTTAATTTAAAGGATTGCCCCAACTTCGGACCCGGCAAAGAAAGCCGATAACAACTAATGGTCCGGTAATTGAGTTCTGAACAGCACTTGACTATTGAATTCTCTCTGATAGGCAAGTGGTTTCAGAACAACCAATGAACTAGTCGAGCGATTTTTGTTTGTTAATTTTTGGACTCGGTGTGGTAATTAAATGTTTTCTTCGCCTATATAGGTACCTAATACCTAGTAAATCCTCTCAGTAATAGTGTTAATGATTGTGATATCGAAGAATCGTATCTAATTTCACCTATATTAGAGGTCATTTTCATTTCACAAGCATACGGATTATTCAAAGGATCATCGATGGCATAGTTAGTTATCCTCAAATGCATTTATATGTTGCATATTGGAGAGTTTAACAAAAATCCTCATCTATTCAGAAAGCCTGAACTAAAATATTAACTGATTCATTTATAAACTAAAAGCTCTTTCTTTCAGTATTTATTTTACTATAAGTATCTTTCCTCTAGATATAATACATTAATAACTTGTAGTTGCTAAGGCCATGCTTCTATGAATACCTAGGTAGAAAGCCCAGACCAAGTAGGCAGTGAACTTTATTGACTCTGAGTATTGAAAACAATTTTTTGGGTAGATATACTAGACTACATAGCATAAAAATGTTTAATAAGTTTACCTCAGATTATTATTGACTTGCCTACACATGAAGAATGGCTATTATGAAATAGACGATTTTTGAACGCCAATAATTTAGGGACATATTAGTAACACAAAAATTGTATTATGTTTTTAAGACATTTTGTAAAACATTTTTTTTTAAAGAGTAACTGCTGAGTTTCTTGCTGGTGTCTTCTTGGCAAACTACATTCCAAACCAGTGGTAAACATGTTGACATTCATAAGCGTTCTGTATGGACCTAAATTGAATAAACAATTTTTATTTTCATTTACATTATTATATTAAGTTAGTAGCATGGAGTTAGTACACTAGTTATATCAAATTACTATTATTTGCACGATTGCTGGCAAGCAGAACACCAATTCCCTCCTGAAGATGATTGCAGACCGAGTGGACTGTGTCTACTAGCTGCACTGTGGCGCATTACATGCAAAATAGATCTCTAATACCTAGGATGTTACTAACATTTTTTTTTATAGAAAGGCCAATCAGGATGACATCACTCCGCCTGACGGCAATCAGCCGTGAAATCCAAATATGAGGTATGATATATGAGTTATTGACTTAAAATAAATGATTACCAATAAAATTGCTGCGAAAAAAACCGCCTTCAAATACCACGAACTAAAAAGTGTAAAATTATATTTTTATCACTTTATACACTTCAAATAACATTTTATAACAGTACACTCGAGAAAAGGTGTTACCGAAGTCGGCGCCCGATACTTTGTAATTTAATACAACAATCAAATATTCAACAGAGATTAGGCGTTGAGGGTTCTTATTATTTGGCAGCACACCCCCCCCCCCCCCCCCTTCATTCCTCTTCCGCCCCCGCCAAATAACTAACAAACTTATTGTGAGTACAGTATTGAAAGAGTTATCCTTTTAACTCCTTACTGTTGAAGATGTGACCTTCCATCATCAGCAGAGCACAAAATTAATATAGCCAGGCGTAAATACTGGTGAAGTTTTGAAAAAAGATACCCAAGCATTACGTGTCCCTGTAAAATTTTAAAGTTCCCCTCATGTTTTCCAGGATCCCATCATCATATCCTGATACCCTGATCATGGTACCAATCCGGGACTTCTTTCTTTCCATCATGTTCATCAGCCCATTTAAGTCCCCACTGCTGGGGCACGGGCCTCCCTCAATCACATGAGGGGTAATTGCCATACTCACCACGCTTGGCAGACGGGTTGGCGAGGGTTTTGATATAAATGCAGAGTTTTCCTTCTCTGGGTGCTGATGATCGTGCCAGCAGCTTTACCTTAGTCGCCTTTTACGACACCTCGGTAAGAGTGAGGGACTTTCTTTCCAACTAAAATGAATCATCTAAATCGGTTCATAAATGGAACATTCATACATGTCGAATTGAGAACCGCTTTTTTTTAAGTCCGTTAAAACACCACCACCACCCTCCCCTCTTCTATCTAATGTCCTTTACCTGAAGGTTGTTTGGTAGAGATCGCTCCCAGCGATAAGACCGCCTAAATTGTACATTGTATCTCTGTATACCTAGCTTTTAAGTTTTGTATGTTGTGCAATAAAGAGTATCTATCTATCTATCTATCTATCTAAAACACTAGATACCAATATTAAGGACCTTTATCTGTATCAAATGTACCTATTTTCTCGCAAACAAATGATTGTTTGTCATATTATATTGAATGAAGAATCCGATTTATATAGTTATTCGATTTCGACACCTGATTATAAATTGTATTATCACACATTTGCCTCACCAACAACCTATCGTTAAAATGGTAACACCTCTCTTTTTGATATCACAACACGTAATAACGTGAAAATGTTTGCAAGAAAGTTATAATAAATAAAATCATATGCCGTGTAATGTGGACGGCGTAGTAATAAAAACCGTCGACCTTCAGCTAAAACCGAAGATGAGCCAACGAAAAAGGGGTAGGCCTTTATGGCGTGAAATTTGCTGGACGCAAAACCGAAAATACTGCAAAATAATGTTGTCAAGGATATAGAACTATACCCGCTACGTATAGTTATAAAACGTTACAAGTTAGGTGTCATAGGGTTTTCAAAACCTTCAGGTGTGAACAATCATCTATTTTTTTTTATGGGATAGGGGGCACGAACAGACGGTCACCTCATGGTAAGCGATTACCGCCGCTCATGGACTGCAACGCCAGAGGAGTCACAAGTGCGCTGTCGACCTTTTAAAAAGGAATACGCTCTTTCCTTTAAGGTTTGCTGTACGTATCTGTCCGGAAATATAGCAGGCGATAGTTCATTCCATAGTTTTGTCCTACGGGGCAGAAAGTATCTTGAACAACGCACAGTTGAAGATTGCCAACCATCTAGATTATGTCTTCTAGGCAAATGCGTCACATATATATAGCGTTGGCCTATAGTTTATAAAATAAAGAACCTCATAAATCATATTTAAATTTCAAATAAAAGTATTACTCATACTAAGTTATATTATGTTACTAAGTAGAACTCACAAACACACTTAACCGATGGTACATGCTTTGTCGTTTAATTACTTTCTATATTATCTTATTTTCCACCAATTAATTTTTCTCTTTATAATCTGCCCATTAAGGGTTCCGTAGCACCAAGTGAGAATTACTTAATTTTAAAACAATTTATTTGACTAAATGGAAGGTAAATTGCGATTTAGGATTTATAACGTATTAACACTTACTAGATCTAGTTCAAACCAATTTTCGTTGTTAGTTTTCATGGTAATGTATATTATAAATATTTTTTTAGTTTTATAATTATTTTATTAAAGCAGTTAGAGGGGGAGGGGGGACACATATTTTACCACTTTGAGAGCGTCTCTTGCGCAAAGTATTAAGTTTATAAAAATATATATTAGAAACCTCATTTTAAAGACGTATTTTGATGAAATAACAATCACGATATCAGATCTAAGTGTGGGGACCCCCCAAATTTTTATACATCTATTAACCTATATCTAATTAGTTTCAATATATCTTATCGTTCTTATAGTTTCGGAAAAAAGTGGCTGTGGCGAACAGATGGACTCTATAAGGGTTCCGTTTTTTGCCACTTAGCTACGGAACCCTAAAAATACAGAATTTTCACATCGGCTTTCTTGCTGCTATCCCAATTGCGATCAAGCATTAGAAATTTAACCTTCAAAATATACATTTCTAATTTAAGTTTGATCTTAAATATAGTGAACTTGGTATATACTATACAAAAGATAAAGAGGAGCACACGGAATTGCCTAAACAACATTTTACCTGATGTACCAATGAGAGTACAGGTAACAGTTTCAGGTTCTTATTCCGAGGGACATAAGAGTGCATAGCAGCCACATCGTGCATCAGCTTTTTCTGTTGACTGTACCTAACTCGTGAATAAACACTCACTCTCCCTACTAATTTATTCATGCAACACCATAAAGTTTATTTATCCTGCGGTCGTGAACTACATTCCACCCGCTAATAGGATGGTCACCATGGATGGCATAATTAGATAACATTCTGCGTGCGAGTGGCTATTGCCTTGTACTCATATAAAAGACTATTGTAACCTTTCCTATTTATTTTCATTACTACTTGGTTTGATAATACTTTGCGTTCCTCCGTTTCAGTTCCTAGCTCCGTGCAAAAAAATCTATTTAACTCTCTCATATTTAATATTGAAATAAAATCTTTTCAGAAACACTAGAAAAGATTTTACTAAGAACGAGCAATTGAGTCACCTGATGGAAAGTATTCCATGCCGCCCATAAACATCCGCGAAATCAGAGAGATCGCGAATGTGTTGCCGGCCTTTTTAAAAAAGAATACGCTCATCTCATGAAGGTCCCTAAGTCGTAGCCGTATATTATGTATTCCATATACCGCTTAACGCCCTGTTGGTCCAGATCGCGATCTCGGGGTCCTGGGTTCAATTCCCGGGTCGAGCGAAAAGTATATGTCGGATTTGTGATCACCAATCCCAATTTGGCAAGCGTGGTTATTAAGCCTAATCCCATCATAGTAGCGATAACTTGATTTCTGTGATGGTGGCCTTTGCTCTGCAGTGGGACAGTTTATAAGCTGATACTTTACTTTACTATGTACCTCTTTAATAGACTTATGACCCATACAAGATATAATTGACCCATGCGTCGTGTAGAAAGTACACATCTTCGAACTAAGCTATAAAATAGACAGTTACAATCCGTCATCATTTAGTACCTATCTGTCATGCTTATCAAGTGTTCTGTGTGGACCTAAATTGAATAAAGATTTTTTTTATTTTTTATTTTTTATTCTTACGTTATTCTAATGTTATTCTAACGCCGCCAAGTATTTTTTTTATGTCATAGGTGGCAGACGAGCCGACGGATCACCTGATGGTAAGCGATTGCCGCCGCCCATGCACACCCGCGACACCAGTGGATTTATGTATATATTTATGTTGTTGTACGCGAAAAATTGATTACCGCCAAAAGCGGCCACTTTTAGCGTGAATCAATTTTTCGCGTACGCTTTGGACTCAACATTTTTGCGTGGTTATTTTATAAATAGTATAAGTGTTTGCCGAGAGGTTGTAATCACGAAATTGTATAAAATATATCCGGATTAGTAGCTAAAAATTAAAATCGATCGGCGTCGCTAGTGTGCCCTACCCGTCACCTAAAAGTATGATGAGCTATAGCGGGTCACCCATGGACATCAGTTATACCAAAAGGATTACAGAATGCGCTGTTATCTATTAAACATATCTGGACAAATTCATATCTAGTGGAGCAACAAAGCTTTTTTGCATGTTTTAGAGAGAAGTGTATCGACACTTATGTCACTTAGGTCGTGGGTTCGATCCCCACCCTGGACAAACATTCGTGCGATGAACACTTGTGTTTGTTCGGTGTCTGGGTGTAATATATGTATTTAAGTATATATTTGTGTTCCTCTGTTGTCTGATATCTGTAACACAAGTGCTTAAGCTACTTAGTACGGAATCAGGTCAACGTATGAGATGTTGTGAGAATTATTATTATTATTATTATTATTACTTATTACGGTAATCGTACCGTACAGCATATTTAGGTCAAATTTTATTCTTAGTCGATGTAGTTAATTCAATCGAGGAACATAACCTGTACTACTGGTAACATTCCCTGCTAAAATCATAATCATTCCTGGTCTGCTTTACTATACAGCAGACAGGGAAAAATGTGTTTTATTCACCACTATTACGCACTAAAATGTAATGATAACGGTCCGACATATCCCGAACCGAAAATTGCGGGATGATAGAAAATGTTTTCCCGGAAAAGTAAACGATACGATCGAATGCATTAGAAAAAATAAAAGAGTTGACCCGTGGGTTCCCTAAAATTCTAGATGCTGCGCTGCAATCACTCCATTCCAATTCTGAAGTGGGTATTTCGTTTTAAGCCGCTTGTCAAAGGATCTTCATTCAATATTTGGTCAGTCGGCTTTGAAACTGACCTCTTTAAAACATATTTGAAAAAAAAATATTTTTTCCTTTTGAAAATAATGTTTTTAATTACATGCTCCAAAAACGAATTTTGTTCCGGGACTATCTGTAATAAGAATTACGGATAGCCCCCGGAACAAAATTCGTTTTAACGTTAACCAACCTCTTTTAACGTTAGTCATAGTACCTATTTATGACATAGGGCTGAGTGGGGGCCAATTATGTTGGAGGCACAACATACAATAAATATGCACTGCCTGGTATTTTGATATTATTTTGTTTTTCCTACGTTTTGTTTTTTTTTTTCTGTATCTATTTTTTTTTGTTTGTTTGTTCTTATGTAACTGATGTTGTACTCGTATATAGTGTTGTGATGTCCAAAATAATAAAAATTTTCTTTCTTTCTTTCTTCTTTCTTATTTATTGCTCTCATGTAATAGGCGCAATAGATTTTAGAACTAATTAAACATGAATAGCGTGTTAAATCGGGATGAATGAACTTTTATATAGTAAAAAAAATTGATCGGGATATGTAATAAGGAGTATAAAATGTAAAATGTCATATACACGAACTACTCGTTCATAAACTTTCATGATTGAGTCTCATTGGATAAGTATTAGGTTTTTTTACATAAACAAGTACTAAACGCCAGCAAAGTATCAGACTAATATTTTTTTTAATGACTTCTTATTCCTTTTTTACCTGCAAAAGTTTCTCTAGACAAACAACTTTGAAAAACTCACCCGAACAGAGCGCCGACAGGATCAGAATACACTTGGGGCCCCACATCTTTTTGGCTTCCAAAAAACTACACAGACCACGTCATGAAGTTCTAAATATTCGAACGCTTCGAGAGTTGCGTACGGGAAACTTTTCCGAGGCCAGAGGAGGCGAGTGCGACGGTCCACGAGTGAGATCCGAGCGGGACTACCGCTAGTGCTCGGCCCGAGAGTAATGCGAGAGAGCGACGCGGCCGCGCATGCGTCTGACCCTTGCACTATCAACTTAGGATTTGTGCGAAACAAATTCTTATCCCTAAGTAAATTATACACTGTGATATTTTCAATACCCGAAAACGTTTCGAGGGCATCATACTAATTAAATAAAACCTATTTCCATGGAGCATAGGTTCTAACCACAAAAAAAACATCTTCCCATATAAAATTTATCAGCTTGTTGGTAATTTGAATGGGAATACAATTTTTTTTTTGTTGTGATTCGACCCTATGTTCCTTTAGGAAAAATGTTTGTTTTCATTTGAATAATGTCATTAAGTCAATAAACCAATTATTAAGTAAAAATACTCACTCTTACCGAGGTGTCGTAAAAGGCGACTAAGGTAAAGCTGCTGGCATGATCATCAGCACCCAGAGAAGGAAAACTCTGCATTTATATCAAAACCCTCGCCAACCCGCCTGCCAAGCGAGGTGAATATGGCAATTACCTCTAATTTTATTAAGGGAGGCCCGTGCCCCAGCAGTGGGGACTTAAATGGGCTGATGATGATGATGAATACAAAGAGATTCAAATATTATAATAGATATTAATATTCTTAGAAAATATTCCTAAAAAATCTGATAAACAGCTCAAACACCAAAAATAAACACAGGTTTGATGTTCCAAATCTCAGACTTCATAAGATTGGTAATTAATTTCTTGGAATGAGTATTAAAACATTTTACAAGTTGACACAAGAGCTTGTTGATTTGCCAATACCTAATTTTAAAACATATGTCAAAAATATTTAACAGCAAATACCTATAATACAGTTGATGAGATAAAACTACACATACCTATGACAATATATTTTTTATGCTAGAGGCGGACAAACGAGCAAGCGAGTCACCTGACGGAAAGTAATCAACATATCAATGTGAATATTTTATTGTATATAAACATTGTATACAAACTATAATGTATCGGGAATTAACACGATATTTATTATGTGAAACAACATTGTGTACTCACATATTTGGCTTCACGTTTGGTTGGTCGTTGGTCTTGATACATTATAGTTATAATGCAACGCGAAAATCTAAAAAACTATTGTTAACAAAATTTGGCGATTTCTTGACGGATCTTCTGATCAGCATTAACCTCCGATTCCAGTGGTAGAATTACTTTTATTATTTTTATAGTTTATTTTATGTATTAACAATAATATTTATTTATTTTTAATATATGTAATAACATGTATATTGTTGCTACCTAAATAATAGTTATAAAGATTTCTTAAATGTACGACGATTTGTAAGAGCTGTGTACAAGCCTATGCAAATAAAGAATATTTGGCTATTGCGTTTCGCTGCGTGAGTATCGGAAGCCCAATCCACTGGTGTTTCTATGGGCGGCGGCAATTGTTTACCAACAGCTGATCCGTCTGCTCGATTGCCACATATTACATTTAAAAAAAAAATCTACAAACTGGACAGTGAACTTATATTACTTACTGTACTGTCGGTTATTGTTGTATCAAACTTGTATTTTTTTGTGCAATAAATAATATCTATCCATCTATTATAAGGACGGGAGTATTACGTAAATGAAACCATATCAAGCTCTGTTCATGCACTCGTATATTTCAGAGAGTAAATAGTTTATATACTTGGTTACACACACATTGATATAATAAGTCGTACAAGAATAACTCATACATCTCACTATGTTTAAGAACTAAAACTTGCGGCTTTGAAGCCCTTATAGTAAAACATAACATGCAATTATATTTTACAAGGCGCACGTGTAATAGCAAAAATGCCGACGGTATGGCAGTATGGCGATAAAAATCTCAAAATATATTGAAGAAAGGAAAAAGTCAATACCGCATGGGCCTCTTTTTGGAAAACAAGGCTATGAGGATATCTTCTATGTGAACTATATTTTTCTATACCTATGGGTATGTAGGGACTTGGATTACTTGGACACTGTGAAGCCGACGTTATCAAACTTGCAGAGTAGTTGGATACAGAGGGCAAGAAGGTTGGTCTCAGAATCAGTCGAGAAAAAACAGAGTATCTTCATATGAAGCGTTATAAAGACAGCAGAGTTAGAAGAAAAGACCTCCAGGTAAACGGTGCAACCTATAAGGGCGTCGAAAAGTTTAATTACTTGGGATGCGCCATCACCGATACAAATCGTAGGGAGGATGAAACCAATGCTCGCGTAGCAAGCGCCCTGAGATGTTCCGCCGCCCTCCACAAGGTGTTGGTGTTTAAGTTACTAAGCAGGGCTACTAAGATTCGCGTCTACAAGACAGTCATTAGACCAATCTTAATGTATGTGTGTGAAACTTGGACACTGAAGGAGGAAAATCAACTGCTGGTGACGGAACGGAAGATGCTCTGAAAGATTCTGGGACCAACCAAAGGAGAAGATGGGTGCTGGAGGCGCAGGCGCAACCAGGAGTTCGAAGACCTGATAGCTGAGCCGAACATCATCGGGGAAATAACATCATCCCGACTGCGCTGGCTCGGACACGTGGAGAGGATGGGAGAGGATCGTGCAGCCAAAAGAGCCTATCTGGGACGACCAATGGGGCGACGTCCAGTGGGTTGTCCGAGATACCGCTGGAGGGACAAAGCGCCAAGGACCTCAAAGCACTCAACGTGCACGATTGGGCGGCATTGGCACAGGACCGCAAAAAATGGCGAACTTTGACGTCGGAGGCCAAGACCCACTTTGGATCGCTGAGCCAGCTTAGTAAGTAAGTAAGTATGGGTATGTAAGGTACCTATTCCAAATAAAACCTATCTACTATGTAGAAATCGTTACTCAGCCTAATTTGTATGAAACAGATCTGATTATACGCATGTTACTTAGTCTTGAAATAAATGCCTTTCTTCATGTTTTCTATAGAATGGTTTTATTCATATTCTTCTTCTTCTGTGTGCGTATTTCCACCATTAGCTCGGCGGTGTGGGAAAACATCGTGAGGAAACCTGCAGGTTTCGGATAGTTTCTGAAACGTGTAGCCATGATTTATAATTTATGCGGTACTTCATAAAGTTCTCCAGTTGTGTCAAAATAGACTTGTTTTTGCTTTTTTCCTCCCTACAATGTATAATCTGAACGAAATGGTTACGTAGATCGTTTACTTTTCAAACTTATTCATCACACTATCTATAAGTATTTTCCTATTCCGTGGTTTTAGCACAGACCGTGTGAGAATGAATTACTCTGATAATGACTCGTACGCAATCGTGAAACTACTTACCTATACACTACGTGGTAAGTTCTCACAATAATTCAGTTTATAATGTTTATTATTAATTATGGATGCGACACGATGCAATGAAAATACATAAATAAACATCAAAACTGACGAATAGAGGTGTAAGGTCAGTGGTGCACACAAAAGGACAAAGTGCGCTCGTAAAGCATTTCTATTCATGTTTCATAAATACACTAGCAACCTAGCTTTGGACAGGTACAATTTTTCGAGAGTTTTTCCAAAAAAGTATGTAATACAAACCTGGTACTGACTATGAGCAACACCAAAAATTCGGGCATGGTCTTAGACAATATTGTCTAAGGCCATGGTCGAGCTAAAAACGAAAAATGCAAAAAAGCATTCATTCTTAATCGAAAATTAAAAGAAATTATTCCTGAGCGCCCGCTGCTCTCGGGTTTTCAACTTCGATTTGGGGTTGGGTCAAATATTTTGGTCTTGAGTTTGCTAAATCAGCCAAGAGTCTGGAAATTGGCAGTCTTGCACCTCGTAACTAAAGCTGCATTTCCACAGAAGTGGAGCTGCGCGGAGTGTAGCCGAGACTTATGAAAATCGACCAATCACATTGCTCAAAACAGATGAGATGTGTATTTTGAGCAATGGGATTGGTAAATTTTTATTAGTCTCCGCTCAACTCCGCGCAGCTTCACTTCTGTGGAAACGCAGTCTAATCCGTTGTTGCCACTTTGGTCTCCCATCTTATGGGATAATTATGAGGAGAAGGGATTTATTTCCTTTTCCTCTGTGTGAGTGCACTTGGTTCACCAACATGGTTGAGACAATAAAACAGTCACTTTTAGTCACCGTACAAGAGTCGACGCCGTGTGGTCCTCGGCAGAGTAGAATAGGCCACCCTCACTCTTACCGAGGTGTCGTAAAAGGCGACTAAGGTAAAGCTGCTGGCATGATCATCAGCACTTGCTTTGCGTCGGCGTGTGGTATAAGCCTGTTAATGCTATTGTTACCTACCTATGTATGATGATGACAATGCATATCATAAGGTGATCTCAAAAGTCCGGCTACAGTTCTATGGAATTACCTCATATGCATTTTTAGTATAAAATAACTTTCTTCACTTTCACAGTGTCAACAAAGTGTATTATCAAGGAGATTATGTAAATAAAATACATATAAAACAATTTTTTTAACATTTTATTCAAGCGGTATTGAAGGTTTAACATATGTTAGTATAAAGATAGACCAAATACCATATCAATGGCAACAACGAAGATATCCCAAAAAAATGTGTCAAGCGGAATACCATGGATAGAGATTGCTCTATATTGGTGTTTGATTGATGGGTATGATCGGACACGCAAAACACCCTCTTTTAGGTTTATGAATGGGAGCTATCGCGAGTGAAAAATCCGCTAGATGGCGTACTATAGGACTGAGGTACATAAACAATGTGATTGGTTATTTTTAAATGTGATCTGTCAAAATGTCAATTTGACACACTAAACAACCAATGCTGTTGATGTTGGACCTAAGTCCAACATTACGCCATCTAGCGGAATTTTCACACGCCATTATGAACATTTTTTATAACATACTATATTACTTACCTGAGTTATTTGAATAAACAAGATATAGCTAATATATTCGGTTTTAAAAGATATGTTGAATGTTTTTCGTTATTCAGATAAGTTTATCAGTTGGTGATTATCTCTTGATACGCTTTATCATATTATTCACAGAAAAATCGAATCTGCGTCTACGACAATGCGACACTATTTCAGGTGTTGATGGCAAATGATGTCATGGACAAACAATATCATAAACCAATAATACGCGAAAACAGACACATTTATATCGATAAAAGTTTACAACTTTTCGTTTTTTTAAATAAGGAATAAACGCTAAAATAACGACGAAATTGTATTGTAATACATAATTGTAAATTTTACGAGCGCTGCTCTGGGCAGCTGAGTGCGAGCGAGATGCATCGGCATAGGTACCTACGCAAACGACTCGCAGCGCGCGGTCGTCTAGATAATAATGTATTAGAAATAAGTTATGTTATACTTTATTATTTTTATATAGTTAAATAAGTGACACTCATATATAACCGTGTCAAGGACAAACCGGCAAGGTTTTTATGACACTCTTAATTTAAATACTGTTATTGTAATATGATAAAATAAATGAAAAAAAAACTACAAAGTGACTTATGATTATGATCAAAAGTTTAGTGGCCACATTTACTTAATATGTTTGCTGTATTCTCGTACCGCATAAACAGTAGGTACATAACCTTTCCAAAAAATATAATGTCAATTAGGATTTTAATGTAGATAATAGATGGCAGACGACGAGAAATGATGGAGACCCTTTAGAGACGAAGTCGAAAAGGATTTGCGCGGACTTCTGGCGGATGAATAGCAGGAGGTGGCGCAGGACCGATCTAGATGGAGACTCTTATTATCGGAGCCCAAGGCTCACTTTGGATCGCTGCGCCAACCTAATAAGCTATTTTTTTAAGTTAGATGAGCAAATGGTAAGTGATTGCCACCACCCATGGACACTAACACTAGTAAAGTCACAAGTGTACTTCCAACCATTAAATCCCCCTTTTCTCCTGAGTCATCATCATCATCATCATCAGCCCATTTAAGTCCCCACTGCTGGGGCAAGGGCCTCCCTCAATCACATGAGGGGTAATTGCCATACTCACCACGCTTGGCAGACGGGTTGGCGAGGGTTTTGATATAAATGCAGAGTTTTCCTTCTCTGGGTGCTGATGATCATGCCAGCAGCTTTACCTTAGTCGCCTTTTACGACACCTCGGTAAGAGGAAAAAAAGATCCTCCTGAGTTGGCCTCCGGTATTTTACTCGGTGAAGTACAGTACAAACAGTGCTTCACGGTGGTTTTCTGTGAGGTTGTGGTATCACTCCGGTCGAGCCAACTCATTCATGCCGAAGCGTAGCTCTCCCACGGTCATAACATAACAACTCTTAATAAAAGGAGATCAATCAGGAAGTCTTTTTAAATTCAACGATTGGTGCCTCTGTCAATTAATAGATAACTATTGATATTCTCATGACCGACATATAGACATGAACTCCATACATAACTACAGCCAAATAATTTTGGGTCAACTGTGAGTGGCCCGCATAAGTTATCCTACTTGGAAGGACAACACGGACGTTCTGCCAAGTTTCTTGCCGTATGCGTCAGCCACTAGTCTGACCTACAAACCCCAAACTCATGGAAATACAATGTTCATTAAACCATGTATCTAAAACATAGTTGGTTCCAATTTTAAAAAGTCATAAAATGACAAGACAAAATAATGACAGTGACAGTAAGTAACTTACCTTACGTACCGCACCGACACATCACAATACGTACAGTGGCGGACAGGTCAAGCTATACAAAACTGTCAAATTTCCTCAATCGATTTCGAACTCAATGTGTAAAAACATAAGGTTTATAATCGAATGAAGAAATTTGACAGTTTTGTATAGCTTGATGTGTCCGCCACTGTACGTAGTGCCTCAGGACTACGTCACTTCCGGCGTATTAATTAACGATATAAAAACTTTTTTTATTAAAAACAAATATTTAATGATAAAAAAATAGGTCATCTTTTTTTTTCTTTATTCAAAAAGTTTTGTCGTATTGTCCATCGTAATTCGGTAAATAATACCTATATTCCATATGGCGGTGTTGATTCAGTACTCTTAAGCATTTTTTTTATGTCTTAGGTGGCAGATGAGCTGACGGATTACCTGATAGTAAACACCAACAGAGTGGAATCATAGATGTGTTGTCGATTTTGTTAAAGCTGTTTAATTCTATGTCTAAAGGCTTTTTTATTTTTGGTGATAGCGTAAAACCTTCAATAATTCGGTATCGACGAAAACGTTTAAAGCAAGATAGTTATGACGCATCGTATCAAAAGGACATATTGCTATTGAAGGTGATGATTAGGTATCTATAGGTATTTCCCCTTCTCCTTGTAGTGATTAGGTATTGTTGTGAATTTTATCAAACAGATAATCAAATCTCTATCAAAATTAGTAACGACATACATAAGTATGGTTTTAAAAATTACAGGCTTTATCATATTTCACGTTGATTATCTTAATTGACTATTTTGTGATTGCGAGTGATTTTGAGTTTGCTAGCGCCAGTTGTCGAATAGAAGATTTTTTTCTACGTTTTTGCTTCTTCTAAAAACTCTTTTATAGTTCAACCGGCAGATTTTGTATTCTTTTAAGTTTTCGATTATCAATGGTTGGTCAGTGCAAAATATGATTTACATCCATTTCGAAAATGAAACATTTGACTAAGAATTTAAGGTTAAAGAAGCACTATTCACTATTTATTTATTTAAGGTACATAAACAGAGTATAATCGTAAAAGTAACATAATGAATGGGGTTAAACTTTTTTTGTCTAGACAATACTCCCTTACAAATGTACACAGCATGGTTATTTTATGATAACACTAGCTTTTGCCCGCGACTTCGTCTGCGTTCACACAATATCTTTATAAATTATAGCCTATGTGTTATTCTGATCTATAAGCTACATTACTGTAAAGTTTCATTAAAATCCGTTTAGTAGTTTTTGCGTGAAAGAGGAACAAACATCCATACATCCATCCAAACAAACTTTCGCCTTTATAATATTAGTAAGGAGTAAGGATTATGCGAATAACACTAAAGTACAAGATTTAATTTGAATGAAAGAAAAAAAAAAGGAGCAAATGTTATCTGAATGTTAATTTGGGAACGAAGAGCAATCACTCATAATGAATTCAGTAATAACCTTTTTATATTTTTAAATCTGGGGTCAAAAATATCTAAGTCTTTGCCACTTTTAATCAGTACATTATAGGTGCGACTTTTACTTCCTCTAAATGATCAAGTTTGGTCAACTTCCCAGCAACGCCGACGGCCGTGAAGCCACCGCGTGTCGGTCCGAAGACGTCACTAAATCATTCAATCGGTAGGAGCGACGGGCGGTATGTACAAAGGGCAGGGACGTAATCAACGCGAGCTTATGACTCGCGCTTACTAGGAATTCCTCGTTTATGTATATTCTCTAGGCCTCGGAGAACATGCTGATTCCTTCAGTGTAGCGCGCGTGCGGCCCAGGACATCTAAGGGCATCACAGACCTGTTATTACAAGGGGACTAAAATAAGACGTGTTGTTTTATATACTTGTATAGAGAAAGTGTTGGGGCAGCGGGATCTATAGTATGTATTAATGTTGATAGAAGCTAGAAGATCAGGAGCATGGATATCTTATGTAGGCATAGAAGATTATATCTTTTGTGTCGAGAGGACAGGGAAATGACGGCAAATTTGGACAGTCTCTGATTATAGCTTGACATTGATTTCTGATTCCGGCTTGACATTGATTTCTGGAACGTCCTGTTTAAAAGTGTTGATATATTATTGTTAAATGTTGTTTTGTCTCTTTCGCCTCTTTCATTAGTGTTGTTGTCTGTGTCGTCTATATACTGCTGCTGTGTCATTTATATATGCTGCTTTTTATTTGTTTTAGATGCTGGCCCTAACAAAAGAGAGGACCTCAAAATAGATCGGAAACCTTAAATGTTAAACCGGTCAATATTTAAATATAACGTGTCTCCCTAAACACTTGACATTGGCGGAATCACACGTGCGGCCGTCGCCGTGCGCGGGATTAAATCCAAAAAACAATAAAGAAAGTGTTGATAATAGCTCAAGATTTCATAAATGCAATATTAATAAATGCTTTTTTCTGTGTTTGGATATTCTGACAAATCTTTGAAAGAAAATATCTCAATCTGGTACTAGCAGATATGACGATTCAGCCTTATTAACATTCATATAAATATCGAAGTTTTTTGATAAGGAAGTAATTAGTACTGAGGTTTTCAATAGGCAGAGAGTAAAAATGTTTAAGGAACTTTTGTGTTTTGGTGCCATACTGGGTGAGAACCGGATTATTTTAAGTTGTCTAGTTTACGCACCGAATCATAAACATTAGATACATCATATGATACGAAAAATCAGCAGACATTCAAGATTATAAATAACGATAGCACCTCAGTGAATAAGAACGTGAAGGAGATCGTAGGTTCGAAGACGAGCATACACCTCAAGATAGTTCGTTTGCGTGTTTTTACCATTAGCTAGGCAGTGAATTAAACATCGTGAGGAAACGTTTTAGATTGTTTTTTTTTATTGCAAATAATAGGCAGACGAGCATGCGGCCCATCTGTTGGTGATTGTTTCTGGAACGTGTGACCATGATTCAGTTTGATTACTTTCCCTGATTAAAGTTTGTTAAGGTCGCTTGATTGTAATTACCAGACTCCCCAAATCCAGATTCACGGTCTAATTGTACCCCGGGCTCCAAAGCGAGAGCTTTGGAGAAAACAGAGAATTAAAAGCTGGGATGAAATTTTTGATGATAAAGGGCTTATTATTTAGATAAAGTACAAAAATAAAGGCCATAATTAGTCTAATAGGAATAGGAAGCGATCCGTACCTATCTGTTTATAGGATGAAGAGTATTTTATATCAATGTACTAAATAATATATCTCGAGCGGACAGGGTTTTTACCCTATCCACTCGAGATCTATCATAGGATAGGAAGAAGACCATCTGATGTGAATAAAACTCTTCATCGTCATAACTGTCATTCTCGCCCCAACGGGTACCCCTAACTAACGCTGTTAATCGATTTAAATTACTTTACTTCGATCGATTGCTTATTTTATCGATTTACTTTTTTAAACAATTCCGGAACTCCAGTCTCTAAACAAACATTTATACTATTTGTTTTTAATAATAGTACACTACTCTTTGAACTGTTGAACTCGAAATTTGGATCAACGACATAAGTGGCCATTTTTGGTGGTAATTCGAATTTTGAGTACAAAAACAGATCAAAGAGTTAAGTATAAGTATTAAATAAATCGATGACATCATCAAAATCGTCAGGACTACATGGATCCGAGCGGCTCAGAATCGGGTACATTGTCGTAAAGGAAAGGACTATACCTACTGAGCCATGGGTACTACCGGGCTGATGATGATGATGTTGTTGGTAAATAAATAGTATAAATGCTTTCCGAGAGGCTGGAGCTTCGAAATTGTTAAAAAAGCCGGTTTAGCTGCTAACATTTAAATTCAATTTTCGTCGCTAGTGTGCCCTACCTGTCTCCTTAAATCCTCGATCGCCCTCGGTCGAACTCGCCCTTCCGGGTCCAGGCAGGGTGTGTTGGGGTTGGCCGCGGTCGTCCGTAGTCTTCCTCAGGGGCAGTGCCCGAGTAGGCTGGTATCGTCTTCTTCTTTTTTCAATCTCTTTTCAATTCCTCTTCTTTATTCCAGCATTGGCGCAAGCGGCGGCATGTGAGTATTCAAGCGAGAGATGGTGCTCGTAACGTATACTATGGGTACAACAAGTAAGTTTGTCGACTCTGTTAATTTTTTATGTATGTTCATTGGCTCTGGACTAGATAGTTGAAACTTCCGCGCTCTTTGTACCCAAAGTAGTTAGTTGTATGCTAAATATTCAGAACTAAGGATATATTTCACGAAAGATGAGAAAAACCTATGGTTTCTTATGGCGACGGGTAGCCCTAACTAGCGACACCATTCGTTTTCAATTGTTAGCTACTAAACCGGATCTATTTTAAACCATTTCGGGGCTACAACCTCTCGGCAAACACTTATACTATTTATTAATTAACCATGCACAAAATTTGGGTCCGTTTTTGTACACGAAAAGTTGATTACCGCCAAAAGCGGCCACTTTTTGTGTTTCGCTGCGTGAGCGAGGGTACCGGTGGTTTAGTCTTGGGCCGCCCTGTAAAAAATGTACATTTATCGGACCAGATATTTGAAACTTGCATCGACATCTGCGAAATCAGAAAGTTCGCTAATGCGTTGCCGAGTTTTTAAAAAGGAGTACGCTCATCCTTGAAGGTCTACAACTAAGTCAGAGCCGTCGTTTTTAGTATTTCAAAATAGTTTTTTTTACGTGTTAGGTGGCAGACGAGCAGACGGATCACCTGATGGTAAGCGATTACCGCCGCCCATGGACAAACGCAACACCAGTGGAGTCACAAGTCCGCTGCCAATCTTTAAACTCCCGTTTCCTCCGGATCGGGCCACCAGTACCCTCACTCACGCAGCGAAACAAAGCACAGTGCTGCTTCACGCCGGTTTTCTGTGACGCCGTATCACAACGGTCGAGCCGGCCCATTCATGTCGAAGCGTGGCTCTCCCACGGTGAATAACATTGTTACTATTTATTGCAGAAGCAAGAGAACGGATGGAGTCGTATTGACGGACGCTGCATCCATCCAAAATGCTTTTGTTGTGAATGAGCCCATGGTTGTCCTCGTCCATGGTCAGGGTGGGCTTATGGACGACATATTAAAAAACGGTAAATTTTTACCTCCTTTCAATATATCTGCATAATTTGATCCCGCCTAGCCCATTCCATCACCGGATAACACGGGGCGGCGAGGGGTTTTATTAATACGTTATTGGCGTACCCCTTATCCGCACGAAGCGATTTGCTTTCATAATGCGGACAGCTAAAGAGTGGAACTCCTACTCTCCTAAAAACCGAGGCAGTCTTGTTATACTGTGGTATTAGCATATATACTAAATATTATGATTTTTTTACATTATAGCGGAACACTTTTCATCAGGTGTGCCGGTTGCTCGGCACACCTGATGAAAAGTAATCACCACCGCCCATGAACATCTACAACACCTGAGGTATCACATATGCGTTGCCGGCTCTTAAGAAAGGAATAAACCCTTTTCTTGAAGGTCACCAGGTCGTATCTGTTCAGAAACACCACGGATGACAGCTGGTTCCACAGTTTTACTGTGTGTGGTAGGAAATGACGTGAGAAACGCACTGGGGTCGATATAAATACATCCAGGTGATGATTACGATCTGTACATAACATTTTGTAAAATATTAACTCATTCTCAAATATTCTTTACAGAAATTCTTACCTATACGGCCTGGAACGTTGTCATAGTGGATTGGACTATCTACTCGAACGGAGGATACCCAATTGCAGCAGGAGCTGTTTCAAGCATTGGTTACGGGTTGGCTAACGACTTCTTGATCGAGGCTTTCACTGCGGGGTGGGAGTTACGTGATATCCACTTGATTGGTTTCGACCTGGGGGCACATGTCTGTGGATTCGCTGGCCGAGAAAGGAACGGTGCTATTGGTAAAATTACGGGTAAGTTACAAAAGGAGCTGATTTTAACATTATTATTATTCGAAGTTCTTCAAATACATTTGTTCTTATGATCTTCCATATGGTTGCTTATTTTTCGAGAGCTTATTTGATTATTACGTATACTTGGGCTTATGTCGGAGAGGGAGGTAACGAAATTCCACCACGTGTCACCTGAGAGGCGGGAGATGTTCTAAAAAGTTGTTTAAAAACATCACGTGGTTAATGAAAGGCCCTGAGCTACATTTTACTTCTAGCGCATAAGCCTGTTTCTATCATCATAATCATTCATTATTTCAGCCAATAGACGTCCACTGCTGGACATAGGCCTCCCCCAATGTTCTCCACACAGATCGGTCCTGTGCCTCCAGCATCCAATGGATTCCCGCGATCTTCACCAGATCGTCGGTCCACCTTGTGGGGGGCCTGCCACGGCTGTGACTTCCTGTACGTGGCCTCCACTCGAGGACCTTTCCGCCCCGTTTCCCTGTTTCTATACTGAAAAATAATTTAAATCTATTTTTTCTATTTTAGGTCTTAATCCCACTGCACTCTACTGGGGTCCAGGCAGCGCTCATTTGAGAAAAGGCGACGCCTTAAAAGTAGAAGTTATTCACACAGAGAATAGGAACTATGGCATGGGCACTCCCATAGGTGACATCGACTACTTCATAAACAATGGCGTCACCCAGCCAGGGTGTTCGAACAACCTGTGCAGCCATAACAGGGCGGTTGAGATTATGGCAGCGTCAGTAGATAATTTGATTAGAGGTAATTGGTGCCAGGACATGTCTCAAATGCAACGTAACGTGTGCCGCGGCCAAAATCTTGCGGTGGGCACGCTCGAGTTCTGGAAACTGGGGTGAGTGAAAATTCAAACTAATATTATTAATGTGAAGGTGTCTGTTTGTCTGTCTGTTTGTCCGTCTTTCTCAGAAAAATCCGCTATATGGCTTACTGTTGGACTGAGGTCCAACATTTAGTGGTTGGTTGTTTAGTTTGTCAAATTTTGACAGATCACGTTTAAAAATAACCAATCACATTATATATGGTACGCCTATAGTACTCCATCTAGCGGATTTTTCACACGCAAAACGCGGCTCGACCGGAGTGTTACCACTGCCTCACAGAAGACCGGCGTGAAGCAGCGCCTGCGCTGTGTTTCGCCGTGTGAGTGAGGTTACCGTAGGCCCAATGGGGGGAAGGGGAAAAGGTTGGCAGCGCACTTGTGACTCCACTGGTGTTGCGGGTGTCCATGGGAGGCGGAATTGCTTACCTTCAGGTGATCCGTCTGCTCGTCTGCCACCAAAAAAACCCTCATTAGCAACCTGTCCCTTTAACACGCCGGTGCAATATTATTCATTACAATGCATTTTTTTATTGTTTACATCCCGAAAACCTCATAATTATTATCGTGAATGAGGTCCATTTAGCATGTAAGATCAAATAAGCGAAAAGGAAAAAGAATATCCACCCGGCAATACAGTATATGACTATTTTTATTTTATTTTTGCAATCAAAAGATCTCTCAATGATAGAAACATCGTTGAAAGAATCACTTGATTCTCATTTAAACTACCTGAGATATCACAACTTTAAAATCACATTATTTTGGGCAAACCCAAAACGCTCCATACAAATGGCTACTAAGATGTGACGTCACACGACAGTATTTTGTATGCATTTCATTTGAATTTTGTATGGTAGCTATATCAAATGTTTCGTTTATGTCAATGGTTCTATTATAATAGTTGGTGCAAATTGTGTGGATTATTCAATGGTATAATTATTTTTTAATAATTTCATACTTTTAAATTGGACTTGCCCATGAATCTTTGAATGACCATAAAACCGGCTAGACGTTATATTTTTAATTGAGAATTTTTGCCATTGGCACATATTGACCTATATTTTGATAAAATATTTATATTTTGTAAAATGTTGAGCTTAGTCATATACCCTATAATGTATGAAACACCAGATTTCTTTCGCTTATTTTGTTGATCTAACATGCTAAATGAACTTCATGCACGATACCTTATATGAGGTTTTCGGAATGTAAACGATAAAAAATAACGGTGTGTAATAAATAATATTGTATTCCTCTGTTGTCTGATATCAGTAACACAAGTGCTTAAGCTACTTAGTACGGAATCAGGTCAACGTATGAGATGTTGCCCTCGCCAACCTGTCTGCCAAGCGTGATGAGTATGGCAATTACCCCTCATGTGATTGAGGGAGGCCCGTACCCCAGCAGTGGGGACTTAAATGGGCTGATGATGATGATGAGATGTTGTGAAAAAAAAAATCACAACATCACATACATTGATCTGACTCCAAGTTAGGTAGCTCAAGCACCTGTGTTACGGATATCAGAATCAACAGTGGGATTACAAATGTATAGATATAATATTTTTCTTTTGTAAATACATACTTATAATACATAGCAAACACCCAGACCAATACAAACAAACATGTTCATGCACACAAATGTTTGTACTGAGCGGGGATCGAACCCGCAACCCTTGTATCAGAGGCAGCGTGCACTACCACTGTTCCAATCGGGTCGGGTGTATATACAATAAACCTTCCTCTTGAATTGCTCTATTTTAAAGAAACGGAAGTAAATCCGTTGCGTAGTTCTAAATAGGTCCTTCCTTATCTAAGCATACAATATAGGGACAAACAGCAAAAGCGACTTTGTTTCATGCTAATATAGTGATAGTTATTCTTGACACCGTTTTGTTCCAATCCATTATTATGAATTACTGATTATCGTGACAAATAGAAGGATTAACTTTCGAGCAAGAATGCATTTTTACTATCGATTTCGATCTATTGCGCAAATGTGAATTGGCTCAGTGAAATGAAGATTATGATAATGAGTTTACATCCTAGTTGGTCGGTCCATCAGACTAGTGGTCGGCTACATGAACCCTTGCCATCAGTATTCCCAATAACGGCTAACCATAGAAAACCTTCGTTTGGTTGACCATGGGAGAGCCACGCTTCGGCATAAATTGGTCGGCTCCACCGGAGATTTTCCGTGTAGTTCTTCCGGTTTTACAGAAAACCGGCGTGAAGCAGCACTGTGCTGTGTTTCGCTGCGTGAGTGAGGGTACCGGAGGCCCAATCTGGAGGCAAGGGGGGCTCAAAGTTTGGCAGCGCACTTGTGACACCATCAGGCCATCCGTCTGCTGGTTTGTCACCTATTACTTAAAAGAAAAAATCGTTGGTCATGATGGATACGACCAAGAAGATTTCAATCGCTACTCTCTTCGAGCTGTGAGCAGCGCTTTGCGCTTCATGCGATATAGTGAAAAGGTTCTTTTTATGTGATAGGTGGCAGACGAGCAGACAGAGAACCTGATGGTAAGCTATTGCCGCCGCCCATGGACACACACGACACCAGTGGAGTCGCAAGTGCGCTGCCAACCTTTAAAGCCCCTTTTCTCCCGGGTTGGGCCTCCGGTACCCTCACTCACGCAACGAAACAAAGCACAGTTCTACTTCAATCCGGTTTTCTGTGAGGCCGTGGTATCACTTCGGTCAAGCCCGCCCATTCATGCCGAAGCGTTGCTCTGCCACGGTTGAAAAGTTTTAAGCGATATGTTGCAGAGACGAGCAGACGGATATCCTGGTGGTAAGCGATTGCCGCCGCTCTCCTAAACCCACTATTGGCGTCACAAGTGCTCTGCCAATTTTTAAACACATTTCCCAACTCGATTTAGTTTATTCTTTTTCCTTATACTAAGGTTGACTACTGATCAAAATAGGGTAAGATCTCACATGAACCTTCAGGTCACAGACGAAGAAACGACTTCAATGATAACATTTTTTTCCTATTCTTACAGATCAGGGATCTACCGCGTCAACACGGGTAATAGATATCCATATGTATAAGCATAAAATGTATAGCTTATAATATCTTTAGACAAGTAAATTTTAGGTAAAAATATATTTTTTATTTCTCTTTTTTACATTAATAAAGAAATCGCTAAAAAACTTAATCAGTTTATATACCTATCGATTTATGATTCGTTTAATAGTCAAGATACTATAATGTATTCATGAATTTAAATAAATATGTAAACTGCGAAACTATATACCTCTTGTTTCATTTACACACAATTGGACTGCATTTGTTTATTTCCGTAGTAAACACAGGTAAAATAAAATTAACGTTAAGGCCGACTCACACTGAAAGCAATTGATTAGATGTAATCATGTGACCTCATCACCATTGTGTAATCATATCATTTCTGATATAATCACGCAAGGAGACTCGGAGCATAGCCCTCTCCATTGCTCTCTGGGTGACTTTGAGCCTCCTTAATCGGCACATTGGAAGCGGCCACGTTTCGGGAAGACGAAAGTCTTTAATGCGTGTGATGCCGTATGTCATCGCTGGCAACACACAAGCATTAAGACTTTCGTCTTGAGACACTGCTCGGAGGACTAAGGTCGCAGACATAACCCAAAGGGTTACATGCCTCAAGTGGCAATGGGCAGGGCACATAGCGAGGAGAACAGACGGCCGTTGGGGTGGAAAGGTCATCAAGTGAAGGCCACGTACACAGGCACACAGATCAGTATCTGTGTGGGGAAAATTGGAGGAGGCCTATGTCCAGCCGTGGACGTCTATTGGCTGAAATGATGATGATGAATCGTATGACATGATGATGATGGTGGTGATACAGTCAGCACATACAAATTTAAAAAAGTTAGTATGGAAAATGCAACTTCTAAGAAAATCGCTGTACAAAACGGCAATTTTATAGGTAAAGGCCTATTTGCAATGGAGAGGGCTGTGCTCGGAGTATAGCCATAGAATAGCAAGCCTTGGGAGTAGGCAGAATTCAGAAATCGAACTGAATAGGTCAGGATCTGAGTATGCTTGAGACGCCCCTACCTGTCGTCTGCTAGTAGTCACTCATAGTTCAAGGATTGTCCTTATTTGTGACGAGCTGATCGGTGTGAAACTTACTGTGAAATATTATGAAAGAAAACACAAGTGTGAATGAACAAGTTAAGCAACGTTGCATAAAAACACGCAAGATTCTATGACGCGAAGTAAGAAGATAGATACACAGACTACATTACTAATCAAAGATCCGCGTTGCAACAGTAATAATTATTCTTCTTCTTTGGGTGCCTCTATAGTTCTCTACACCCATCAAGTGTCCTTTACCCAAAGGTTGCCTGGAAGAGATCGCTCATAGTCATATCTAAGGACGCCTTCGTTGAACACATCCTGTTACACATAGTTTTAAGTTTTCTTTTTATATGGCTCTACCCAAAGATAATTTGCCAATGTCAAGTAACTCAATAGTAACTTCCCAGAGAAGGAAAACTCTGCATTTATATCAAAACCCTCGCCAACCCGTCTGCCAAGCGTGGTGAGTATGGCAATTACCCCTTATGTGATTGAGGGAGGCCCGTGCCCCAGCAGTGGGGACTTAAATGGGCTGACGATGAAGTAACTCAATGAGAATAAGTAACAGTCGAAGTTGGCCGTCAAGTTTCCAAAATTCTGTCTGTTCATTGCGAGATTAAAAAGCCGTTCCAGAGATGTGATGAGATCCAGTTGTGATGTATTTATGCAGCCACGACTTTTTCGTCCTTCCAACGTGTCGCCAATAATAAATACAATTACTTAATGACTTGTTTCTTACAAATAGGTTCAGCATCTCAGGTTATAAATATCTACAATGTGGGTACTTAACTTTATAATATTGACCATGGGAGAGCCACGCTTCGGCATGAATGGGCCGGCTCGACCGCAGTGATATCACGGCCTCACAGAAAACCGGCGTGAAGCAGCACTGTGCTGTGTTTCACTGCGTGAGTAAGGGTACCAGAGGCAAAATACAGGGAAAAGGGGGGCTTAAAGGTTGGCAGTGCATTACACCACTGGTGTCGCCTGTGTCCATGGGCGGCGGCAACCGCTTACCACAGGTGATCCATCTGTTCGTTTGTCACCTATTACATAAAAATATTGCTATTTAAATATTGTTTTTACAGCGTGGCATATATTATAGAAATCTGATGTGAATAATATTGCTGCATGCTACCTATTTAATTTTCACACCTACATTCAGGTTAAATATTTGTATCTACCATTTTATTATTAAGACCTTTGTAACCTGTGTTCTGGCAATAAACAATTTTATCTTTTATCTTATCTTAAAAAAATGTTGTACAACATTATATTGCGCGTCAAATTTACCTTAGGCCTTAGTTACTTAGCTAAAAGGATCTTAAATGCAAAGAATGGTAATACTATTTAATCGATGGTATCAAAGCAATCCATCGGATGAGTTTACTCGTTTAGCGCGGCTTCTCGGCTTAATACGTCTTAGCTGGTCACCGAACCATGATTAAAGGAAACTTTATATGCTTAGTTTTCCAATAGCTTAAGTTTCTACCATTACGAATAAGTAGAAGGTCTTATCTGAACTTATAGACTAAAATTTAGGCACCAAGTTTTCGCGAAGGTTAATTTGATGAAAAAAGTGGCCTCTTAATTCCGAAAGTATAGTTCCGACGCAACCATTACGATTATAGTATAAAAAATAATACCAAGGTCGTTATCATCACCGTACATAAAATGTCTTCCTAATGCCTAGTGGTTTTGTGCAATAAAGTATAAATATCTATCTATCTACCATGGATATTATAATACTAGTTAGGTTTTATTCTTTTTTTTTTATTCGGTTCACAAACGGAATGTAACGTTTACGTGACAACGCAGCATTAAATTAAATACATTCATACGTTCATTCTAATAACAGTGAACACTGCATGCAATAAATGTGAACATTAGAAATAGGGAAAGAATAATAAATATATATTTATATAACATAAATAGGTAACTACTAAATAAAGTACTCTAATAAGTAAGTATTCTAATGTATGATGTGGCAATCATCATTATCATTTCAGCCAATAGACGTCCACTGCTGGACATAGGCCTTCCCCAATGATCTCCACACAGATCGGTCGTGCGCCGCCCGCATCCAATGGATTCCCGTAACCTTCCCCAGATCGTCGGTCCACCTTTTGAGGGCCCTGCCACAGCTGCGATTTCTTGTACGTGGCCTCCACTCGAGGACCTTTCCTCCCCAACGGCCGTCTGTTCTCCTCGCTATGTGCCCTGCCCATTGCCACTTAAGGCATGCAATCCTTTGGGCTATGCCTGTGACCTTAGTTCTCCTGCGGATCTTATCATTTCTGATACGATCACGCAAGGAGACTCCGAGCATAGTCATAGAGCATAGTAGTAAATGCAATTTCATCCCTAGCTCTTCTTGTTCAATCTATGCTGTAATTGAAATTTTGGTTTTATTTTATTTGTCTAAAAATAAAAAATGTAAATACCTAAGCTTTACGTTAAGCCCACTTATTTTAAGTTTTCATGAATAAAAACAAAGAGCACCCAAAAAACCTTTTTACTGTCAATCGATTCCTTTTATTGCGAAATCCGAAAAACCTTTTGAAACAGTGCCGGTTATTAAATCTAAATGTACGCTGAGCCTTATTTACAAGTGCCCGGTTAACTCTATAAATAACTAGGTCTACGAAAGTTATATATTGAACTGCTCCAAGCATCGAGAGACACACTAGACAAGGTTGATACAGACGGGACATTATTGCTAAATTTAGTTTGAAGTTAGGTATTTTAAAGTGTTGTTGTGTTTGGTCGAGCAAACAGTAAGTTGAAAAATATGAACCTATTTTACTGGATATCATTTTGTTTAGTTTTTCATAGTGCTCTCTGAAATTCCTACCTCCCGGTATGAAAAGCCACGCTACATCGATGGCGAACTAGGTAAAGGTACCGTTTAGTACTATGTCAAAGTAACTGTTCTGTCTATTATAGGCAGTTTTCAAAGTATTCGTAAACAATGTTACTTCGACTTGGTACTAGAACTAATTAAGTGAGGACTTATGGTCTTTTTATGAGAAGAACTTAGGAACTTCTAAAAGGCTGCAACACACCAGCGACCTCTCTGATCTCGCAGATGTTCACAGGCGATGGTAAATAATTATCTACCATCAGACTTGCTCGTTTTTTGCCTGTAGAATAAATAATATTAATAATCTTAGGCCACAGTACCTACCTAAATAACAAAGGCTCTATTTTCAGCTTAAGGAATAAAAAAAGTTATCACCATGGAAACCAAAATATCGGAGGATAATCGAACCACAAATTCTTCTGAGATTGTAGATTTTTACAAGGGAAAATCTATTTTTATCACTGGAGCGACGGGATTCATAGGAACGGTAAAAGGAGTAACACTGATATTACGTATTATTAGAAATACTCAGTTCTTTTGTTCGCTTATACTTAAACTTTAAAATAACCAGTCATAACTTTAAAATAGTATCTTAAAACATTCTTATCAGATGTCTCCATAAAAATTACTCAACCCTGGACTTCTTTGCATCGGTTAAGACTGTCACAGGCCAAGCAATTTTGGAGGTAAATAGCCTTAGTGGATCATCATCATCGTATCAGCCATAGAGAGAGCCACGTTTCGGCATGGATGGGTTGGCTCGACCGGAGTGATACCACGGCCTCACAGAAAACCGGCGTGAAGCAACATTGTGCCGGAGGCCCAATCTGTCTGCTCGTCAGCCACCACATAAAAAATGTATACAGCGAATTCCTTTAGTATTTATCAGATCCTTTGTCCACTTTTAAATACTCGTAGGCGTCTGAGATAAAATATAAATGATGCTTGCTCATAAATATGAAGTTTCCCCGGCAGACTGGGACGACGACGGCTTTTGATATTATTGCTTAAAATTAAATGAGTAAAAACAACCTTCATTGTTTTAGGTATTAATTGAAAAGTTGCTATACACCTGCAGCGATTTAGGAAACATTTACGTTTTAATGAAACCAAAACACGGTACACCCGTCAAGGAAAGATTGAAGGAAATGCTGAAATCGCCGGTAAACAACTTTATTTGGACAATTTAGTTGAAATGGTTTTGTTGGTTAACTTGTTCATAGAAAACAACTGTCTAAGAAATTGTTGACAAACCTCTAAAAACAAACCTAAACAAGGAAATTCTAAGCAAATGTATCAATACGATATTTATTATGTGAAACAACATTGTGTACAACCTGTGCGGATAAAGAATGGGATCAAAAATGGCGGCGCAACTATTCACTTCTCGCTCGCACACTATTTGCGTCTATACTCGCACCCCACGAGTGAGTATAGACGCAAATAGTGTGCGAGCGAGAAGTGAATAGTTGCGCTGCCATTTCTGATCCCATTCTTGATCCGCACAGGTTGTACTCACATATTTGGCTCGACGTTTCACATAATAAATATCGTGTTAATCCCCGTAGGCATTATAGTTATAATGCAACGCGAAAATCTAAAAAACTATTTCTAAGCAAATGATTTGGCAAATCGTATAATAATAGGTATAATGGCTTGTAGCCCGATGTGCGACCCCCTTTTTTTCCCATTTCAACACCTTAGTAATATAAGTCCATAGTCCATGGTCACACCTATCATGGCATGGACTACTACGGAACCCGACATTGCGCGTACGCGTGTTACCCGACACATATTTGGTCGGTTTCTCTGTGGCTATGCCAACGACACGTTATAAATGCTCTAAACTGATTAGCATAATGCATATGTGGACCTCTCCGTGTGAAAAAGGCACTAACAACTCAGCGGATCTCTCTCCTTGCCATTAAAGGTTAATGATGTCATAAGTTGGAGCACAAACATCTCAGCTCAACCTGATTACGTAAACTTTTCAACACCATCTAAAACATTGATCCCAAATTGGACATTAACAATGGGAGAGCCACGCAAATACTACGTCCTCACAGAAAACCGGCGTGAAGCAGTGCATGTGCTGTGTTTCGCTGCGTGAGTGAGGGTACCGGAGGCCCAATCCAGGGGAAGGGGGGTTAAAAGGTAAGCAGCGCACTTGTGACACCACTGGTATTGCAGGTGACCATGGGCGGCGGTTATCGCTTACCATCAGGTGATCCGTCGGCTCGTCTGCCTACTATATAATTAAAAAAAATATATAAAAATATTAGGAGACCTCAAAGAAACTGCTATTAAATGCCTTTTTTCACTAAAATAATTTCAACGCCAATTTCAGGCTTTTCACAGAATACAAGAATACAAGCCGGTTTTATTAAAGAAAATCATCCCCATCGAAGGCAGCTTAGAGGAAAATAATCTTGGAATTTCAGAAAATAACATTCGTATTCTACAGAAAGAGGTTAGTACCTACAGTGTTTGCATTTTGTAATAATTTTTAAATAGACACCCTTTAATAAGGATTCGTGGCAAACGGTGGAGTATGTTATTTATTCTTTATGAAAAACATTTTTTTTCATAATATGTCTCTACTACCCAAAGATATCTTTCCTATGTCAAATAACTTATTTAGAATAAGTGGGTGGTAAACAGTCGGAGTCAGTCAAATTCAAAGTCACTCTATAAAACACCGGCGTTTTGCGTTTTATCGACCTACGGATTCTGCTGATATCACTCTAAACACGTTCGCGGGTTTTCAAGGCGACGGGTGTGGCTAACTAGCGACGCCAATCGATTTAAATTGATAGCAACTAAACCGGATATCTTTTTAACAATTTCGAAGTTCGAGCCTCTTGGAAACAATATATACTATTTTATTTAATATTTATTATATACTTTTTGATCTGTTTTTGCACTCGAAATTTGGATTAACGCCATAAGTGGCCGTTTTTGGCGGTATTTCGTATTTCAAGTAGGAAGCAGACCAAAAAGTTAATTATAAGTATTGAAAAAATAGTATGAGTTCCTTTCGAGATGCTCGAACTTCGAAATTGTTAAAAAGATATCCGGTTTAAACGCTAACCATTTAAATCAAATGGCGTCGCTAGTGTGCCCTACCCATCACCTTAAGACTCTATTAGGTCCAAGCAAGTTGTCACGTGACAATTCACTCCACACACAATAGCAGTGTTAAAAACGATACAATTTATCGATTCTCATTATAGCATCACTTAACGGCACTTCACTGCACAAATAAACAACAAATTTGTTCACTTAAAACCACTAGAAACGAATTTAAAACCTTCGAATTGCATCAGCCTATACGGAGTGTCAACCTAACTCAACTGTCCTATATTACTTATTCATAAATAATGAATGAAGTACCCTATCGTATGCCGCGAGTCCTTGCGTTTACTATATCTGTACCTATACATACAATATGATAATTAACCTTTACATCTATGATAGATGATTAAATTAGAATCACGGGATGTGACACAGCAACTACCCTCACCTGACTATATACGTATAATTTAGTCACTATTCGTAGTTCAAAGCCTTTAGGCAAAAATAGCCTTTCCCCATTGTAAGGAACGCTCAAATGTCACGTTTTTAATCCCGTGTCACGTGGTGAAACTCTTCTAAAGTGATGAAACCCTTAATTGTAAATAACTAGGAGTAGATTTTAGAAGCCGTAAAGATTTATTTGAAATCTCCCAAAGGTCGGTAAACCTACTTAAAATTATATAATATACATTATTTTTCAATTTTCAATATTGGGTACATTTAATTTATTAAAAAAAAGTTTCTTGCCAAATCGTCATTAATCAAAAAAAGTTAAAAATATAATTTCATCAATCAAAATCATAATACTGGAATAAATGAAGAACACTTTCAGAGCAAAAAGTCAAAAAGATATACACAGTTATTTTTTATCGTATACATCCCGAAAACCTCATGAAAGATATCGTGAATGAAGTCCATTTAGCATGTTAGATCAACAAAATAGGCAAAAGAAACATAAGCTGTTCTATACAAAGTGGAATATCCACCCGGCAACAATGTCAGGTCAGGGATCTGGGTGTGCAGCTGGACAGTGGACTGTATTTTGAGAACCATGTTAATAAGATCACAGTTAGGGCATATAAACTGCATGGGTTTATTTTCCGACAGAGTAGCGATTTCAGCCGGGCCGTGTGGTCCCCGGCAAAGTAGAATAGGCCACCCTCACTCTTACCGAGGTGTCGTAAAAGGCGACTAAGGTAAAGCTGCTGGCATGATCATCAGCACCCAGAGAAGGAAAACTCTGCATTTATATCAAAACCCTCGCCAACCCGTCTGCCAAGCGTTGTGAGTATGGCAATTACCCTTCATGTGATTGAGGGAGGCCCGTGCCCCAGCAGTGGGGACTTAAATGGGCTGATGATGATGATGATGATGAGCGATTTCAGAAATGCAACATCATCATCATCATCATCATCAGCCCATTTAAGTCCGGGTGCTGATGATCATGCCAGCAGCTTTACCTTAGTCGCCTTTTACGACACCTCGGTAAGAGTGAGGGTGACCTATTCTACTCTGCCGGGGACCACACAGCCAATGGCCGTGTGTAGCAGAGTAGAAATGCAACAACATTGGTGTTATTATACAAAGCATATGTTCGATCTCAGCTGGAATATGCCTCGAGTGTGTGGAATCCTATGTATTTAAAATACATTAATATAATAGAAGGAATTCAGAAAAAAGTTTTTAAAATGCTTAAAGTATGGAAATCTATACTTTAACTTTCATACTAATAAAATTGAGCCCTTGGTCACTCGAAGGGAGCATCGGGATCAGTTATTGTTATATAAAATAATTAACAACATGATCGATTATAACGCAAGGCGAAAATCTAAAAAACATGATCGATTCCCCTTACTTGTTAAGCAAATTGTTTTATAAGTGTTCTAGACCTAGCGCGCGGCATAAAAATACGTTGGCTACTCCTTTATGTAAATGTAATTACAGGAAAAATTGTTTTATTGTTAGAGCATGTAATAAATTTAATAGTTACTATAACCATATAGACATTTTTCATGATAAGATTACAGTTTTTAAAAATACTTTAGTCTTGAGTTAAATTTATAAGTACCTAAAATAATCATCCTTTTTCGCATTATTTTTATATATTGTCTCACAACATAAACGTATTAATTTGTAGTGGAAAATTTAAATTGCTGATGTATTATTTAAGTAACTTTAGAACCGAGTACCTACTATTTAACAGCTGTTTTTTTCCTTAATAAAGAAAAAAAATGTATTGAACAGTTGATTTTTTTTTCCGCTCATTTTGTTCATCTAACAAGCTAAATGGACTTCATTCCCGATTCCTGTTATAAGGTTTCCGGAGGTTTTCGGACGGGAAAAAATAACGGTGTACTTGTTGACTCTGTAGCTCCCAAACAATTAAGTATGCACAAAAATGATGTTAATAAAATAAAATGTTAGCGGGTACCTTTCAAAATTGCTTCTAAAAAAGTAATCACTTCATTTTCCTTTAATAATTTGTTAGAAAAGTATAGCAATTAGCGCCTTTTGATACCCACGGTAAAACAATTTGCAGTCTTTTGATGTACATTTCTAACGGACTGTTTAAATTTTCTTTCCACTTTGTGCTTCACAAAGTTTACATAAATACTCTAATGGTGATTCCTACAGAACTCATCATGATCAAGATACGTGCGTGCTATAATGTCTCAAGATGTAGGTAGTCTGGTAGTTACAATAATGCATCTTCAGTCAGACCTTCGCTCAGGCGAACCAGACCAACTGAAAAACGTGCCGGTTTCCTCACGAAGATTTCCCTCACCGCCGAGCTAATAGAAATAAGTACTTACTTACATACATTTGAAAAATCCATAGTGCTAATTCTTTTTTTTTTATTATGGCTCTTCCCCAAGATAATTCGCCAATGTCAAGTAACTTATTGAGAATAAGTAGGTATTCAACAGTCGAAGTCAGTCAAAGTCACAGTCACTCAATAAAACGCCGGTTCTTTACGTTTCATCGACCTACGGATTCAGCGGATATCACTCTAAAAGCAATCGCAGGTTTTAAGACTCTATTAGGTCCGAGCAAGATGTCACGAGACAACGCACTCGAAACACAATAGTAGTGTTAAAAACGATACAATCCAACGATTCTTATTATTACGAGTAGAATCACTTTGCGGCACTTCACTGCACAAATAAACACCAAATTTGTACACTAAAAACCACTTGACACTAATTTAAAACCTTTGAATTGCATCAGCCCATGCGGCTTGTTTTAGCCCTACCCGCCGAATCTTCGTGCCTATTCTTGTGGAATGGCAAAGATATTGAATTCGACATTTATTCTTTTTTTTATTTTTCTTTATTTTCTTTATTTATTTATGCTAAACCTTCTTGGGTTTACATAGACAAAGTCTACACTCGATTTAAGAAGACACCCTGTATGACAGTCTTTTCGGTGTTCAATTGTCTGCTTACCAAAATATATGTCGTATGTAAATACAAATATGCCTATTACTTTGCCCCTCTACCGATAAAAATAAATATTTATTAGGATCCCAATACATGTGGCACAAACTTAAAAATAAAGCTTAAAATCTAAGAGTACATGCTCTTCTGCACCTACAATTATAAGAGATCACAGCTTGCTTTGAAACACATTATCTGGTAATTCGACTTTTTTGTCAAGTCCACAAGATTAGGCTTTCAGACTTGCGAGAGATCAAATTAAGACACCCCGTATAAAAGGCATGTTATTATCAATTGTTAATTTTTTATAAAAAGCTGAGATATTTATGATGTCAAACTGTGTTACTTTAAGTTTTCATTCTTTCATTTCAGGTATCTATTGTATTTCATTTGGCCGCGAGCTTGTCGTTTGCTATGGAACTTCGTCAAACCATCAATAGAAACACGAAGGCGACTGAAAACCTCATCAGTATTTGCAAACATATGCGTCTATTAACGGTAGGACTACATGCAAAGTAATATGTTTTATACGAGTTAAAAAAAGTTTTTTTAAACATTCCTGTACCGTTCATGTAACACCCTTTAAGGACAATGGCGAACCTCCATATAATATTTTTGCCTTTGTATATTTTTGCATCCTTGGTATAAAGAATATGTAATCATTTACAGCTTGAGTTCCTCAACAGGTTAGTCTAGAAATAAAGAATTAAGTTTGAAGTTTTTGAGGTTATGTGTGAACAAATAATATGTGATTGAAAAAAAAACTAAATATTTACATTTTTGTCATCCACAAATAGGTACTTTAAACAGTGTTCCAAAAAGCCATAGGTTTCTTTTGACCAGGTGATATCACTTGTGAAAGCCCAAAAGCCCGCACCACACTTAGTCGCGTATTGCGCGCGAAGAAGCCGCAAGCGAACACGAAGTGTGGAGCGGATTCGTAAGTCGCAGCCCTGAACTTAGTCAGGAATAGATTAAACGGTAGAAAATCGTATGAATTGATACGCCATCATTTCATAATAACAATATTTTAAGACGCTAAATAAATAAGTCAGCATTTATTTCGCCATTGTTCTTTAGTCGTGTAAATGCTGAAACCATTTTATAATAATCGCCATATCTATGGTATATATACTTACTTTTAAAAGTATACTACTTTTAAAAAAAAACTTACAGCCACACATACTTTACAGCCTTTTTAGGGTTCCGTACCTCAAAAGGAAAAAACGGAACCCTTATAGGATCACTTTGTTGTCCGTCCGTCCGTCTGTCAAGACCCTTTTTCTCAGGAACGCGTGGAGGTATGAAGCTGAAATTTATGTCAATTACTCAGGTCTACTGTCCCTTGAAGCTGTGAAAAAATCAAACTTCTAAGCCAACGCAATCAAAAGATACAGCCGATTATATCGATATTTTCATCAAATTTTCGACACTCGCAAAGGAATCAAAACCTACAGGTTACTTCCCGTAAACTCAGAATCTTGAAATTTGGCATGAAGCATTGTCATATAATGCAAATATAGGAAAAATTGCGAAATTCACATTTTTTTAGTTATATAAAATAATAAAAATATTTTAATAAAATGAAATTTACTACTTTATTTCTCACGAACGAATAAAGGTATCAAATTGAAATTTATACCAAATACCTAGATCTACTGTCCCTTTAAGCTGTGAAAAAATCAAACAAAAGTTAACGCAATCAAAAGATACCGGCGGAACCCTCGGTGCGCGAGTCAGACTCGCACTTGGCCGGTTTTTTTTTTAACTCTAACATGGTAAAAGGACTTTATTAAAGTTACTTGTTCGGTCTATTATCGTTTCCAGTAGATTTTTCTTAATTGTAATGAATTTAGGATATTCAAAGAAAAATCTGGTCGTAGCGTACTAAAACTAAGTGTAGTAGGAAAAGTCACTTATACAATATTCTAATATATCCTCGTACTTAACAAGTTGACTGGAGTGGAGGCCACGCACAGGAAGTCGCAGCCGTGGCAGGCCCCCCACAAGGTGGACCGATGATCTGGTGAAGATCGCGGGAATCCATTGGATGCGGGCGGCACAGGACCGATCTGTGTGGAGAACATTGGCGGAAGCCTATGTCCAGCAGTGGACGTCTATTGGCTGAAATGATGATGATGATGACTTAACAAGTAAATTATGTCCATGTATTTTACTTACTAAACGTGGATTTATGCCTTGATATTTTGGTGGATTAAAATAAATGTTCAGTGCAGTGGATTGAAATATAACACCTCTTATCTGTCGTATCAAAAACATATCAAAGTTATAAGTTATAGGCGAAGCATTTGAAATTACCTTACCTACGTAAATATTTAAAATTACCCTTTACAGGCTTTCGTCTACGTATCTTCAGGATACTCTCAAAGTAATAACCGGATAATAGATGAAAAAGTTTACGAAACTACCGTCCCTGTAGACGAAGTGTATGAACTCATAAATATGCCGAAATGTGAAAAGCTGGCTTATACTTTACTGGGTGAGTTTTTAATTTATTTTCATCAGGCGAGATAAACATTACACTGCTACACTTGATATCAAACTTTACGAGGATATAACCTGCTTTAAAAATAACGAAATTTGATGGAATTTTACAACAGGTACTAAAAAATATACGATATAGAAATATAAATACTTTCAAGTATTATTTTCCGCCTTTTTACTAACTAGCTACTAGAAAAAAGAAGTGAAAGGACACTTTAGTCATTATGTTTCTTAAATAGTGGACCATAGGTTTATTTCAGTCTGCGGTAGATCTTTTCGGAAAAAAAAACGAGGCGTGTGATCAATTGTATATCTCATTTAAAATATAGCTAGTCTAATATAGATCTATAGAATAAACAATGCAATAAATACAAGCTTTTTTTATTACAGAGGGAAGACCAAACGTGTACGCATATTCAAAAGCCCTCGCCGAAGGAGTGGTGGCCAGATCTGGAATACCATCGATCATCGTGCGTCCTACTATCAGTAATAATTGTTCACTTTTAAACAAACTTTTTTACTGGCCACTGTAGAATAATTTTATTATTGGGTAGGTAATATGCGAGTTTGTTCATTGAAGCGTTAATTCATTGAAGCGTTATGGGACAAAAATACTGATGACATAACATCGAAAAGCGACTACAGAGCATACAAGGAAGAGACTGCCACTCACTGACAAGGGGCAGAATCTGTTTTCTAGGTAACGCTCACAACCAGAAGATTGTAGGCAGTTTAACCGGAGAGACATAGTGACTATGAAGTAAAAAGTCTTTAATGAATAGGAGAATAAGGGATAGGAAATATGCAACCATAAGCCCGCGTCAAGATTGTAAGTCAGTTATCATTTATTTGGCCAAAAAAAGATACAAACCTAATATGCAGAAGAAAAGGATCGGTTAAATACAATACAGTACGTACGTACGTCATTCGTTCTGAGTGACGGGTGGAGGACGGTATCAGACAGAATATTGTCCATAACTTTTTTTACCAACATGGCAACGGTTTGCTAATCCTTCAGCAAGACACCTGTGGTGATAAATGATCGATCACCGCTACGCATGAACATCTGCAAAATCTGAGGAGTCCTGAGATATACTTGGGAAAAGAGGAGTTGTCACTTAATAACAAACGTTCTACAATTTGCAGCAATATCAGCGGTAAAGGAGCCTCTACCAGGCTGGCTCAAGAGCTGGGCAGGGCCTACCACTATCATGGAGGCGGCCAGAAGAGGCCTCTGGGTGTGCTGGTATAGTGACCCCGAAAATACTCTCGATATAGTCCCAGTGGACTACGTAGCTAACTTTCTGATTGCGGCTGCTTGGGATGCAAATCAAAGCAGGTAAGCTGTTTTAATAAGAACCAAGGGTTTCGAACCGGTGCATTGCGATGCCTTGGTGCCTCAAAGGGCACCTTGAGGAATTGCCGACTGCTCAAGCTGAAATATAAAACAGTCGACGTCGTCTTCTGAATAATGAACATTGATGAGAAATAGTTGTGCATCTCAGACATCAAGACACTGATATCAATAATTTTCTACAAATTCAATAATTGATCCAGTCATCGTGAAATATGAGCAATATGCATGAAAGAGGTGTTGTTCACTATTTCAACTAGCCAACACGCATAGACTTAAGATGCCGCCCTTCTAATTCTACAAACTGCGGACGTTTCTTGGATATTTCAACATTCGAACAACAATTTGGACTGCGTGCGTCATTGCTAGTTCAGTTATGCTAAGCATTTTTACAAAAATAGATATGCGTTACTTTACACTCTGACACTCAGCCTGACTCTAAAACTGGCCTTGATGTACAAAACGAATGTTTTGGTAACAATATTTTTGGCCCATAACTTTACCTTTATGCACCGCGAGCAGAAAAAAATGTGCATCCCGAATCTTATACTGTAAAGCGTCCAGCCGCCGATCTCTCTCTAAGACCCCTCACTGATCAGGTCGGGAGCTCGGTCCAATAGAGTTGATCTTTAGACCACAAACACTGGATCAGCGACCTGAACTGAGTCTTGGCCTCGGAAACAAGATTTCTCAACTTTGATCGATCCTGCACTACTTCTTGCTAGTCTTTGACCTGAAATCGTTGCAGATCGGACCGTATTTAACCGTCTTAAAAAGTTCAAGAACCCATAAAAACAATATTTTTTCGCGAAAGAACTTAGGGTCAAGTTAAAAAAAAAACTTTTTATACAAAATTACTTCACTCAGATGAAGCCATTTGTATAAGAATGCGACTTTTTAAACGGTTTTATTTAGCTCACCCCGTTTGTTTGTTTATTATTAAACGGTTTTATTTAGCTCACCCTGTTTGTTTTATTATTTATTCTTGGATCAAATTTTGTAATTCAAATTTCACCATGTTCCTGTCAATCGATTAATCTGTAATTTTGTATACACTGTGGATTTTGGTGACAATACAATTATGTTTATTCATTATCATTATAAATTCAAGATGGCCGCCGCTACAAAATGGCGGATAATTTATGTTTTATTAATCCCATCAATATGGGTATCAAATGAAAGGGCTCAACAAGCAGAATACAATATACTATAAAAAATTGAAATCCAAGATGGACGTGGCCACGTCCATCTTGGATTTCAATGTGGTTACAAAATGGCGTATTAGGTGAGGGCATGAGTAGTCGTGTCCAGAACAGTTATGTCCAAGATTGTGTGACGTTAAAAGGACAGATCAAGTCTCTGGAAGGGCTGTGTATTGAGGAATTAGATTGTAATAAATTATCAGGTAAAAAACCATGTAATAATGATGCACTAAAGGAATTAATTAGAATGAGGAATATTCGGTAGGCATTTCCGTTAAATACTAAAAACTATAAAATAAAAATCGGTAAAAAAACTTTTAAGTTAAACGGTTTCATCTCATGTGCACTGAAAACTAGAAAATAATAATAACAATTAGGTATTTAGAACTTATAGTTCAGAAATATTTTAGTACCAAGCAGAATAGCTTTTAGGCATATTAGACTAAAATAAAAACGTGGGGCCCATTAAATATTGCTGTAATACTTTCTTCTATACTAAGTGTAGATTGCATCGACTTACTATAATCGTAACTGAAGATTTTAACAATCAATAACCAGCCGTCGCGGTTTCACCAGCGAACGCCGAGCTCATGATCTACAAAGTATAAAGATATGCTTTGCCATAGGTAGGATTTCAGAGGGGCCCCACGTTTTTATTTTAGTCTAATATGCCTAAAAGCTATTCTGCTTGGTACTAAAATATTTCTGAACTATAAGTTCTAAATACCTAATTGTTATTATTATTTTCTAGTTTTCAGTGCACATGAGATGAAACCGTTTAACTTAAAAGTTTTTTTACCGATTTTTTGAGACCTACGTTTCTTGTAGGAAAATGATTGCTATCATCTCAGTATTATACCCTCGAGTATAATTGCCTAGGGTAAAAGCCCTACCCTAGGCAAACACTCTTAGCTAACTCATAATGACCCGCATAAAAATATTCATTAATCATCGTTAATTTGTCTCGTTTCAGAGCAAACGGAGAGATTCAAAAAGAAACAAAAGTCTTTAATTATACTTCCTTCGCACAAAACCCTATAGGAATTAAACAATTCATGGATATATGTTTAAAACATATGAGGAAGTCTTTCGGAGGTGAGTATTAAGACATGATCGTTTTCAATACTCGAATGCGAAAGTCACACTCAATAAGATAACTTTATTAAAAATAAATAAAATCCTGGTATGGTCATGTAATGAGATGAGGGGAAGAACATGTAATCAAAAGAGCGATGAGTGTAAATGTAAGTGGGTGGAAGAAAAGAGGACGGCCGAAAAAGAGATGGATGGACTGTGTGAAGAATTACATGATGGGAAAAGGGGTGGATGATTCGATGACGAATGACATGGACGTATGGAAAAGGAAAACATACTACGCCGACCCCAGATAACTTGGAAAAAGGGCAGGAGGATGATAATGATTATAAATAAATAAAATAAATTGAGATAGATATACTTTATTGCACAAAATACACAACTTAAGTACTAGGCATTACAGAAATTTTGTGTATAATTTCGGCGGTCTTATAATATTCAATAGGAAAAAAAAAAGAAACTGTAAATGTTAAAATATAGCTTATAACCCTAATACATAAATGAAATACAGTATTATAAACTAATAAATAAGTTATGCTCAAATACATACACATAATATTGTGAGATTGATATCAGAAAAAGACAAAAATAATAATAATATGATAATCAAATGGATCTAAGATGGACCATCGACTACAGGTTGCCGATAACAGGACGATTGTAAAAAAGTTAATGGGATGAGGAAGAGTGAAGAAGAGGGTGTTGAAGTTGCAAAAAGATGAGATAACATCACATACATTGTCCTAGTCCCAAACTAATGTTTTCCCTTGTACTATGGAAACCAGGAAAAATGAAAGTACCACAAACACCCAGACCCAACACAAATATCTGTTTCATCAACAAAAATTAGTGTTGGTGCGGGAATCGAACCCGCGACTCTTGCGTCTCAACCGGCGTACAAACCACTGTGCTAAACGAGTCGGGTCGGGGTAGTACTATTGCCTACGCAAAAAAGTTTTATTTTTAACCCCCGACACAAAAACGACAGGGTGTTATAAGTTTTAAGTTTGACGTGTCTGTGTGTGTGTGTCTATGTGTTTGTCCAAGGCATCGTAGCTCCCGAACAAATGAACCGATTTTGATTTTGTTTTTTTTTGTTTGGAAAATGAATAAGGTGGGAGTGTTCTTAGCTATGTTGGATAAAAATCGATCCAAGATGGCCGCCGTCACAAAGATTTGGATTTTATGTTTTAACACAACTCCCACAATATGGGTATCATATAAAAGAGCTTGAGTAGCAGAATATATTTATAGTGAAAAATTCCAAATCCAAGATGGCCGCCGTCAGAAAATGACGAATAACCTATTTGTTGTTCCAACTGCCTCAATATAGGTATCAAATAAAAGAGCTTTAGTTGTGTCGGGGGTTTTTTAAATTTTCAAATTTTAAATTAGCAATCATTCCAGTAATTCGCTTGCTCATTTACTGCTTCACTCTCCATTAGCTTGCTACATATAAAGTGATCTGTGCTCTCCATTCTCTTATAGATATCAGTAACATCTGTTATCAAAAATACCACATGATTATTATTTATAAAACTTTTTCAGCTATGACTAATCAGTTCTTTATATTCACAAAGAACTTAGTCAGATACTGGCTTTTATTTATGATTTCTGACATAATACTAACCATAATATTATTCGTCATGGACGCGGTATTCTGGATACTGGGAAAGAAAAAAAGGTGAGTACGTAATTGAAATTTCTTTATTTTTGCCCAAGATAAAATCTCTTTATGTTTATGTAGATTTATAGACAAATCTAGAATGGAGGATTTATGTTCTCGGTTCAAAAGCTGATTGGTCAGGTGTATATGTTTTTTTTTTCATTTTTGTTTCTTTGCAGAATGTTGAAACTTCGCAAAGCCCTCGCTAGACGAATCGCTCTCTTAGAATTCTTCACTCAGAACCAGTTCCTAGTCTTGAATGGCAACGTTCGACAGCTCTACGAAACTATGAGCGACACGGACAAACAGTTATTCGAATTCGATATCAGCAAGTTGGAGTGGGAAAACTATCTACGAGATTATGTGATAGGAATACAAAAATATAACAGTGTATAGAAGGTAATGAACATTTTTGCACAATGTTCAAAGATAATGTGTCATGTAAAATTGATTAAAAGTAAAAATAATCTTGGTTTATTAGTTTTAATAGTTACTGCCTCCCCGGTATAAAATGGCATAGAAAGAGAGCATGCAGGTTGCACTAATGATGTAAAAATGTTTAAATACTGTCACTCAGTACCTATTCACATGCCTCTGGACAAACTATACCAGCGAGCGTCAAGTCCCTGCGTACTCAATATAACAACGCATTTAGAGGGCTGACGGGGCCGCCTTCACATTGCTCGGTGCTAACTGCTCCTGAATTCGGCGGCCTTTTGGCTATCATAAGGAATTGGCCAGTGTGCCATTGCACTATGACCACTTTCTTTATTGAGTGCCGGGCAGCAGCCAGTTTTCTGAGAGCTGATGCGACTAGACTGGACGCGGAGAGTGCTTTCATTCAGGGTCTGCGTTCAAGTCCTGAAAGATAATAAAATGAACTACAATCATATTTATTTATTTATTAAAGATACACCAACAATACATGCATGATCTGTTCGCTGCATATGTTACAATTCTTAATAAAGTTCTGATGCATGTATCCATTATAAGTGATTCATCATCAGCAACCCACACTCGTCCACTGCTGGACAGAGGTCCAAATGCACGCCACTGCTCCCGATTTTCGGTCACTCTCATCCAGCCCATACCAGCCAGCCTTCGAATGTCATCATCCCATCTTGTCGATGGGCGTCCTACACTACGCTTACCGAGTCGCGGTCTCCACTCAAGGACTTTACGGCTCCAACGGCTGTCAGTTCTGCGGCTAATATGACCAGCCCACTGCCACTTCAGTTTGCTAATTCGGTGGGCTATGTCGGTGACTCTGGTTCTCTGTCGGATTACATCATTTCTGATGCGATCCATCAGAGATACTCCGAGCATAGCTCTTTGAGCGACTTTGAACCGATATAAGTGATTATAGTTCTGACATAGTAAATAAAGTTAAACATTTACTATATACACCTTTTCTATCAACTATTCTGAAGAACATTTGTTCTACCCGTATAACTTTTGAAAATTCAGACAAATAAATTCGACTTTTCATTTTGTATGTAGAGTCAAAAAAAAATGTAACAAATTTCCGTAAGTTGTAGAAAAAACGACATTATTGGTAGAAGTGATTGTTAAAGGGATGTGACTATTTCCTATTGAATATTCATAATATTATGTCCCCTAAAGACATCAAAAAGCATGTAAATGAAGTAGGTATCAAAATATTAATTTTACCGTAAAACGTGCCCACCGTTATCCTCTTATGAAATGTTATGAATAAAGGGCTTTCCACTGTTATGAATTGAAATTACGGGGATGAATTGCGTGAAGCCGTTACATAAGCTATTTGATAGTAACAATTTAATTAATCTCCTCAAATTGTTCTGCCGCGTCAGTTGGGTTTGCGGCGGCGGCTTTGGAAATCGTGCTTGCATGCACTACAAAATCCACACGCTTTTAGACAGCTATGCTAGGTAGATACCTACAACTACCTACTGCGCACTCAGAGCAATAGGTAGGTACCTAGGTAGATACCTAGGTACCTACCCATTGCTCTGAGTGCGCAGTAGGTAGTGGGTCGCACTCTAAAGCAACGGCTGCGCTTGGGGACCCTGGTTCGAGCCCCGGGTCGGACCAAAATTTGTACCTGAGTTTTTCTGGAGTCTAGAAGTTGGCGGTCTTGTACCCCCGTGCCTCGGAAAGCCCTCTCCGGTGGACCCATTGGAATATGAGGGCAAGGGAATAGTGTGAACTTGTGTTTGTGCACACACTTGAGCACTGTTATATATCCTACGTAATGGCTGATAGATATGAGAGTGGCTGTGGCCGAAATCGGTTGGAGGATCTTATCTATCCATTAGTTTCTGATACTCTTGAAAATATATTCCCGGGCATTTCTTTTATAGAGCTTATGACGTCAAACGTTTTCTGTCTAGATCAATTTGTTTTTTTGAGTCAATGCGATCCGCTTCTGTTACTAAATATATCATAGATTGAATACCGAATTTATTACGGATTGCTGTCCACATCCAACGACAAAATAGTTACAACAACAATGCTTAAATACAAACCCTAATACTGCACAAACACAAGAATTCATTACCCGAATCGTAATCCAGGGTGGGTACCCTGAACCACGACCGTCGAACTCACGACCTTTGGCTTAAGAGGAACTAGCAAATGGGCTCTACGGTCAGTCTTCTTGTTCGTTAGCCCGGAGGACTGGATACCCAATATGGAGGACGAACGGTTTTAAGGTAGGCATCTCACTTGTAACTCCAATTGTATTAAGGGTGTACATGGGCGGTGGCTGATCACGTACCATCAGGTGATTCTCTTGCTCTTCACCTATAAAAAAAACACAAAACGCGTGTAAAAAATACTAAATGTGCTTAATGTACCTTTTGCCATTACCCAAGTGTTGGCTGACGATAAAAATGATTCAACAATCACTTTACCTTTGATACGTGAAATATTAAAAATGTTGCCATAAAAATCCTCGATGGTGTTATATTTTTAAAAGCCTTTGTAGAAAATGCATCCTGAAACTGTAAGCTGTCAGGGCGAACCGTTTTATTTCTGTTTTTTATTTGCTTTTCAGACGCGGTTTTCAGGACGTGTATTCAATTCTGTGTCCGTGATTAATATCATGTACAGTCACCTGCAATGAAATGTATACACCTCGACTCTTAAGGCAGAGCAATAAGGTTCATATTTGAATATGGTTGTACACTTATTAGCGCATGTGACTGTACGTGTAGAACAAACGTTGTAAATTGCATTCTCGATGTGCATAATTTTAAAGTATTTTATGACGTTTACAGGCAGCTATTTATTTACACTCTTAAAATAAATCAAGAGGTGTAAAAAACGTTCATTTAAAGAACTGTTTGTTCAAACTGGTGCTGGCTCTTTTTAACCGGCTTCAAAAAATAAGGAGTAGGCTCGCAATTCGACGTCCGCCACCTCTTTTATAAAAAAAATATTAGTACGGTGTCAATTTGTAAAAATAATGAAATAATTAATCTTTTAGTTGATAGTGGAGCAAGTCTCTATGTTATCAAATATGAATGGCTTAGTTAATATCCACAACTGTTACAAAAGTTATGTTATGATAAAATTACTATGAAAGGAATAAGCGGTAAGTTAGAGTCAGAAGGATACATTTTTTAGATTTAATAACGTACCTATAAATATGGAGATAATTTTTTTAAAACGATACCAAGCTATAATTATAAAGATAGTTTATTACAGTTAACTAAGGATGATTTAAGCGTTTTTATTAAGATAGCGTATTATAGCGTAGCATACCCTATACAAAACTCAGTACATGAAAAGGAACGTAATAATCCGTTTGTACTTAAATACTTGACCAATCAGAGCACTGCTTACTGACGTTCCGAAAACGGGCCCGACTCCACGGCCTTATAAGGCAATTTAGCCAAAAGCTAACGGTGATCGGCTCCTTCCTCTTTACCGTCACATAAAACGATTGAAGGGGGCGCGTACGCCTCATTAGACTCTCAACTACTAGCACAACTTACTGTGAATCAAATTCTCGGCGGTTCAGCCATCTTTGCTGACTCCTAAACCTCAGGTCGTGTTAGTGCCTGTTCTGCTGTAAATCTTTCAGAAAAACCCCGCAGGATATCAATTCCGGGTCTTCTTGGAGGGGTCTTCTGGAACGAGCTTTCTCGGACGAGTTGTCTTGAACGAGTTTTCTCGTACGTGCCCTCTTGAACGCTTCTTTTATTGCCGGGCTCCTTCTCCTTCCCTGGACTCATATGGAAGAAGACCTACGCCTGCCGGGACGTCCTATTGTGCTCACGGGAGTCTTAGTTAGTAAGGGGGTCTACTTAATATAACTCATGTCAATTAATGATTGTGTAGTTCTATCAAACGAGATAAAACAAGGAGTTTTTGTAGCAAAGTTAATCACGAAACCGAATAATGGTAGAATATTGAACACTACAGAAGATGATTTAGAATAAGATTCTAAAAAACATACCTATTCATGACATAAATAATTTTGAAGTATGCTGTCTAAGCGGTGATTAGGCAAGCGTGGTGATTAAGACTAATCGCATCATAGTAGCGATAACTTGATTTCTATGATGGAGGCCTTCGCCCTGCAGTGGGACAGTTTATAGGCTGATACAAGTACAAGTCATCTAAGTGAGGAACATATTAGTGTTAATCGAGTAAAGACTACTATATTTGCCTCATTAAACTTGTCCAATATGAACCAGGAGGAGCGACGTAGTATTGAACATATGACAGACCTACTTAGATTGAGCCCGACATAAAGTTTGTGGTAGCCCTAATTGCATTAATAAACCCTGTGTCCATTAAGGTGACGTGTGGGGCACACTAACGACACCAATCGATTATAAATTTTAGCTACTAATCTCGATCTTTTTTAACCAATTTTGGGGTTACGATCTCTCGGCAAACACTAATACTATTTATTAAATAACCATGCACAAATGTTGGGTCCGTTTTTGTACGCGTATTGTATTTAAAATTGATTCACCCCAAAAGCGGCCACTTTTGGCGGAAATCCTAAATTGGAGTGCAAAAGGAGACCAAACAGTTAACTATAAGTATTACATAAATAGTACAGGTGTTTGCCGAGAGATTCTAATCCCAAAATTGTTTAAAATATATCCGGTTTACTAACTAAAAATTGTAGAGTGTCGCTAGTGTACCCTACCCGTCACCTTAACTATAAACATTCACACTTAGCTGTAAGCAAAATATTGTTTAAAACTAAGTTTCGTTTAATACAGAATTTTGACTTGAAAACACCTTTACTTTAACCCCTTCTATTATTTGTGCTAAGTATGCCGATGTTTTTTCCGCTCTTACTGCCGCTTACAGAGACGTCAATTTATTTATTTATTTAAAATTGGTACACAAACAGATTACTGAACATTATACAGCCACAAATATTAACATTTCATTTTAAAAAAGAGCAATCCTAAATTAGCGTACACAACATGCTTAAAATTAGAGTTACACTTAAAAAAAACAAAAAAATCTAAATCTAAATTACATTTAAAATATTTAAGTAGGTAACTATTAATAAAGTAGGCTCGAGGGTTGTTCTTTTCTGAATAACTCTGTAATGGATCTCTTATATCGGCGAAAACTGCCATTGAAAATGTCAATCTCTTACCCGAAATATTTGGTTGTACGATCGACACATCCTTACAACAGGGTTGAAAAAGGAGGTGTTGTTTCTATACACCTGATGTGCAAATATGTTCGGCTTGCGAGATCTGTATCTGGTATAAAAGTTGAGTGAAGACAGTAGGTCAGGGGCGTCAATGCTTGAGTGCACTATTTTATGGAGACAGAGTAAGTCATATCTACTACTATCTAATTGAGCTAAATGCTCAATAATTTAATCATAGAAAGTCCTTATGAGCATTGAATATAATGTCAATATTAGACGTCTTTGAGTGCGGCAGTAAATCTCATGTGGCAAGCGAACATACACGCGCGTTATTACCTAAAACATTTGCAAGTAAGCATTATTGATAATTACTAATTGATTTACTTATAGTGTATTTTTGAGACTACTCAATAAATGGACATCAACGAGATAACATGTTTTAATTATCATCGCCCTCTAAACTCCGACTTACTAGATTTGTTTGAAATGGCACCTAATTTTGTATCGCGCGTGCAAACCATTATAGCAGAGCTACTGTCATCTACGTCAAAAGGTAAAGATAATTACAAGAGTCAACAGTCAAGTTCCGTTATTCGTTTTTTTTTTCATATCATCATAACTACGCCAGCTAATGATGACTCGTCGAAGGATTCGCGGAAGTAGGTAAAACCGACGGACACCTTGTGAAGAGTTGTAAATATTTACATAATTAATATTTAACATCCAACAATCACGTCAAGTCATACTTGTGTGGTTACATCGCAATGCACTTCTGGTGATACACGAGGTCACGGTCATGGTAATGGGACATATTTTATTTGCCTTAAATTCTCATAAAGAATTTGTATTACATACAAATTTTAGTGCTAAAAAGTATAAAAAAAAGAAAGTATCAGCCAGTACTGTCCCACTGCAAGGCAAAGGCTAACCTTTGCCATGCAAAGGCTCCATCGGGCTTAACCACCACGCTTGCCAAATTGCGGATTGGTGATCACAAACCCGAGCTATGTTCGAAAAATTCGAAACATACCTTTGCTCGACCTGGGAATCTAACCCAGGACCCCGAGATCATGACCCGGTACTTAAACCATTAGACCAACGGGGCGTTTTACATAGTTTATTATAATGCTAAGATAGCATCAAAATCATTATCTCAAATATTGTAGGAGAATATTCACTCTGGATTTTTAAAATCTATGTGCACATTTCTACCATTAGCTCGGCAGTGAGGGAAAACATCGTGAGGAAATCTGCCGTTTTCGGATATTTTCTGAAACGTGTAAACATGATTCAGCTGGTTCCCCAGTTAAAGGGTTGCGAAAATCAGACGGCAGTCGCTTCATTGTAATTACCAGACTCCCCAAATCCTGAACCATGGTCCAAGCGTACCGCGACAGCTTTTGGACGCAACCAGGAATTACACGCTGAGATGAGGAGAATTGTAGGTAACCACAATTTTCAGAAATTATCCGAGACATGCATTTTTTTAAGGTATATTCACTCTCCGCCAAGTTAATGATAGAAATATGTAGGTACATATAGTCGAAAAACCCAGAGGTGCATGTATGGAAGGCGCGTTTTTATCTTGATTTTAATTTTAGTTTTGATTTCAATTCTAATTTTATTATAAATTCTATTTTTAATTTCATTTTATTTTATTTTACTATTGTTATTATTAGTCTGTTAAATTTGGTTTGATTTAATTTAAATTTCATTGTTATTGTATTTTAAGAGAATTCAATCCTTGAAAATTCTTTATTACGCTTACGTACGAAGCATTATGGAATATGCCTCTGCAATCTGGTCACCCTCTTATGTAACGCACATAGCTCAACTGGAGCGTGTGCAGCGCTGTTTCACTCGCCGCATCATGTGGCGCCTCAATAAACGAGAAGACTACCTCGAGAGACTTAATACCCTACGTCTCCACTCACTGGAGGATCGGCGCCTTGTCGCAGACATGAAGCTATTGCATGACGTGGTGAGCGCGGTGCTGGACAGCCCGGAGCTCACTGAACGCATTGGTTTGTGCGCCCTCAGAATTCGCTCAAGACGTAGGCACACGCGCACATTTCACACCGGCACGGTTAGGTCAAACTACGCTGCTCACTCTGTCCTACACAGAATTGCACAGACTTTTGAAAATAGATTTAACGATGTTGACATTTTCTTTCTAACACGATCTCAGTTCATCTCACACATTTAGTGAGTCACCCCAATCAGAGTACCCCACACTAAACTCACATACACACACATCATAAACTTCACCCACATCATTACATAACACAAATCATTTCACACACATCATTGCTTCACACACCTTTACCGGATATTAGTAGTAGTCTTTATAATATCAAGATTTTATGCTTGTTTTTTTTTTTATTATTATTATTTCTTCTGTTTATATCACTTTTACTGTTAAATAGCCCATGCTCGACCGTCCTCTAAAATTAATTTTAATGTGACAAACTTTTTAATTGGCTAATAAGAATTTAATGTTTAAGTATTTTGCATGAACTTTGAAATGCTGTAAAGTTTGCCAGAAATAAAAAAATAAAATAAAAATTGTTATTTGACCTTAGAAAGGTATTTTATTTCAATTAATTTTCAAATTCAATTTTATTGTTATTTTTACAAAATTTAATTAAATTCATGACACTTAAGAGTACTAATAACTTTAGGTTAAGCTTTACTAATACTAATTATTTATTAATTAATGTTATGGATCAAAGTTATCTGAAATAAAATCATTTAATTTTTTATTTATTTTTTTATTTACAGAGCAGACCATTTCTAGCTAAAAGGCTTCTATAAATCACATGGTATAGTGCTTAACATACCACCACAAGACGGAAAATCGAATACCTAGGTCACGTACGTTAGCCATGAGAGGTACAGGTTGCTTCAACTCATCATGATGGTTAAATTAGAGGGTAGGCAACCGAAGGAGGAAAAAGTTGTGGCGACGAAATATAAGGCGGTTGGTAGATATGGCATCGCATCTGTGGAGTAGTTTTTTCGTCTCGCAATGAACAGAGAGGATTTTGGGGAGCTGACGGCCAACCGAACCGAACTGAAGAGGCACCCGAAAAAGAAGCATAGCCACATAGTCTGCAATAAACACCTACTTGTGCACCTGTGACTCCACTGGTGTCGCGGGTGGAAAAGCCAAAGTCACAGTTTTAAGCGTTTATTGCGTTTCATGAATGTGATACAAGGTGGAACATAATTGGTTAAAGTACATCATGTTACCTGTTAGGCATAGCAATATAAATTTCTAAGATTGTAAGGTGTCTATGGGCGGCAGCAATTGATCGTCAGCCCATTTAAGGCCCCACTGCTGGGGCACGGGCCTCCCTCAATCACATAATCAGGGGCTCAGGGGTAATTGCCGTACTCACCACGCTTGGCAGACGAGTTGGCGAGGGTTTTGATATAAATGCAGAGTTTTCCTTCTCTGGGTGCTGATGATCATGCCAGCAGCTTTACCTTAGTCGCCTTTTACGACACCTCGGTAAGAGTGATGGTGGCCTATTCTACTCTGCCGGGGACCACACGGCTCAATTGCTTACCAACAGGCGATCCGTCTGCTACCTATCACCTAAAAAAATTACTACTCACGTCAAGATTTGAATTTTTATCCTTTGCTTGTGCTTACGTTAAGAAAACTTTGGAAGCCTGAAAATTGATGAATTTGCATTCCCGTTTCTCATAACGACCTACAATACAATTTTGTTATTTAACATTTCTGCCCTCCGTCAAATAAAAGGGCACATAACCACCAAACCAAATTTTTAAATTCTTATATAATTTAAAAGCTATTGGTTTCAAATGTCTTTCTCTCTCATTTAAGAGCAACGCTATTGTCGGTGGAGTAGTCTCCATCCCTCTCTCGACACTGCCAGCATCACTAATTCCTTGTACGACATGCATTCAAAATGTCAACTGTTCAAAAATATTTACTGCGTATTTCGCTCTAAATCCCAACTTTGATTTGGAATTTTTGCACCCATTTAGTAAATCATGGCAGATTTATATTTGTTACAACATTTAATATTGTAAAAAGACGGGAAATTTATTAATACACGCAAATTATTTACTAAGCAATAAAAGTCCACAATAAACTGCTGCAAAACCCTCGTATTTAACAAACACTTGATCAATAGGTCAAAACTAGCTCTGACACTAAAATTAAACATGTTTTTGCCGCGCCACGCAAGAAATCCCACGGAAAAACATGAAATTACAATTTGAGATTCCTTGTGTCTGTAGCCGTAGAGCTCAAATTTGAATGTTGTGGCGACCCAAGCGTGCTTTTCACTGGACTTCTTTGATAAGATAAAATAAGAATCGTTTATTCCTTAGAATATGGTGTTTGGTGGCGCGGACCCTACTGAATACCAATTGTAAAGTCTATTAATTCATTCGATAGTTTGGCAGTCAAGCTAATACAATCATACGGTTAAGATTTCCCCACTTTTTGTGCTTAAATGGAAAAGTGTATGTACATCGTGCTTTTTAACTATCTTACATTTTTTTTTCAGTTCATTTTACCCGAAACAAACACTTAACACATTAACTGCCGCGCTTAGAGATACCAATTAAATAATTAAATATTTCACAACTTTACATACATTTTGATCTGACTCCGAGATAGGTAGCTCAAGCACCTGTGTTACGGATATCAGAATCAACAGTGGGATTACAAATATATACATATAAATACTTTTCTTTTGTGAATACATACTTATAACACATAGCAAACACCCTGACCAATACAAACAACATGTTCATGCACAGAAATGTTTGTACTGTGCGGGCATCGAACCCGCAACCCTTGTATCAGAGGCAGCGTTCACTACCACTGTTCAATTAAGCTAAATGTCCATTTACTTAATTGTATATAGACGTGTATTGAAATAAGTGTCACTATTTAATCTTATTAACCATTTTTGACGTTTCTGAGTGCGGCAGTTAGAAAATTACGCAAATTAAAAATAAAAATAAATATTGCCATGCCTTTTAGTATTCTATGTTCGTAAATAAAACTATTTAAAATGAAAGATATTCACTGACGTATTTCTCAATTGAAATGCTACATTTTATGGGATAAAATCATCATGTCCGATTCTAAGGTCAAATGTAACAATGTGATAGTTAGTTAGTTTACGTTGGTTTGAGTTTTAACTACAGCCAACATTGAACGTTGCTTAGATTAGTTTTTATTTTAAATTATATTAAAGTATTGATAATCAAATCCCCTTCTTATTGTTCCTGCGATATTGTAATTGTAACAGGGAAACAATGGTTGATGTTGGCAGGGGACCGAAGGTAGTGCTAAAGAAGAGACCTATATACTCAGGGGTGGATGGATGTGGGATGATGAGATTATTAAATATAGGGACATTTAAAAACCACAATCATTCGAGCTAAATGTAATCTCCCTAAGCCAAACATAACACCTCTTACGTTATTGATTAAATATTGATCAACACTCTAAAGTAATTTTAAATCTCATTTGGAATATCCCAAAACCTTTAAGTGTTGAATTACAAACATTTTACTAAGTATAAAGACTATTAAAATTACGTTCATACACTATTATATATGTTGACATTACTTGACGACTTGACATGCTCTCAAAGCATTTTTTTCTACTGCTACTGGAGTTGACTACGCCTCAGTTATAATTTCGATCATCTAATCTAATATGTTAGCTACTTGTTAATTGAAAATAAACTAGATTACAGACAATTTAATGTCTCTTTTTCACTTTAGTAGAATTAACATAAATGGGTCGTTCTTCTTTTTTATCGACAATGAGCCAAACTTACAAATCAACATTTAACTTTTATATAACAGACTACAAATGATAAATAGTATGTCCTAAATATTCGTTAATGTACTACTTTACATATGGACTAATACATGATGTAAAATCTAATTGATCAAGAATACTTTTTGATTGAAATGAACACCTCCGTCACGTCCCCCGAAATTAGTGCCATTTACACCTCCGTCACGCTTTACATATTTTTTTACAAAGTTAAATCATGCTAAAGTATCTACGAGGTGATAAAACAATGTCATTATTTCATGGTAAATTAGGAATATCTTGATGCTGTAACTTATATTTTTTATATAATTAATTACTTCAGACGGGCTCATTGTCGATAAAAAAGAAGAACGACCCAAATAATAGTGATGAATAGTTTGATATGGATAAATTAATCAGCATAAAAATATCTTAAATTATTTATGTGTACCTATACTAAAAAAATAAACGAAAAAAGAAACTACCAACGGAATAGTGCATAATAATATTTTTAACTCTTCAAAAAATCTTTCTCTTAAATGTGACAAATATTTTTTTGAAACTGGATTGAAATCGATTCAGCCAAACGTGAAATAATCATTGACAAACATAGGTACATACGGATCAAACTGAATACTTCCTATTTTAAAGCCAGTTAATATACTAAAACCTCCTTTTTGAAGTCGGTTAACAATAGGTACCTTAGCAGCGCACTTGTGACCACGGGTGTTGCAGGTGTCCATGGGCGGCGATAATCGCTTACCATCAGGTGACCCGTCGGCTCGTCTGCCACCTATATCATAAAAAAAATAAAGGTATTTATTTATTCTTATGAAAATATCTTAGGTCTCACCATGTATTTTTGACCATTTCCAAAAATTTTTTTGTTTTACATTTCATTTCCAGTCAATAAACGAAAATAATTGCCGTGTTTTATTAACTTTCTACCACTTACCTCAGTTCTGTGGAACGCTCTGGATGCAGGAGTATTTCCCGACGGCTACGACTGGGACCTTCAAGAGAAGAGAGTACTCCTTTTTAAAAAGGCCGGCAACACATTAGCGAACTCTCTCATTTCGCGGATGTTCATGGACGGCGTTGATTACTTACTTTCTATCGGGTGATTCGCTTGCTCGTTTGTCCGCCTCTAGCATAAAAAAAACCTTCTTTTTTCTTTCTTTCCTTCTTCTTTCTTTTTTCATACAAGTAATAGTGAAGTGATGTCTCTCCCTATGTATGCTTAGATCTTTATGGTGACAAATAGGGCACACTAGCGACGCTAGATTTTATTTGATAACAACCGGATATCTTTTTTCAATTTCGAAGCTGCAGCCTCTCGGAAAACACATAAACTATTTATTTAATACTTATACTTAACTTATGGGTCTGCTTTTGAACTCGAAATTTGAATTACCGCCAAAAACGGCCACTTATAAAGTTAATCCAAATTTCGAGTGAAAAAACAAATCCAAAAGTAGTGCACAATTATTAAATAAATAGTATAAATGTTTGATAAGAGACTCCCGCTCCGACATGGTTTAAAATAGATCCGGATTAGTAGATAACAATTTAAATCGGTTGACGTCGCTAGTGTAATGACCTCCGTACACGTGTAGTATTTTTATAAATATTTACTAGGAATCATTATTATTATATAATTAATCAATATTAATAAATTAGGCTTAGCAGGATTTATTATTGTATACGAATTGATTAGTATTGATTATTCAACAATTGACAAGATGCTAATCACCTACTATTGTACACCTCGTCCTGCAGTTTATTAGTATTACTACTCTGTGACCTATAAGTGGAACCTAAGTAGTCACGCTCACTCAAATGTCTCTGAGGTGGTGGCGTTATGTGGCGGTTCATTACATCCCTCTAATATGGTTGAGTGAAATGATGACTGACACATACGTCATACTTGTGAACAGGTGCCACCATTGGGGACTGGTCCGCTTCGGTTGACATCATATTTAGCTTTTAATTTGCTTCATTCTATTTTGTGTTGCATTAGACTGTATGATTTGGTAAGAGGATAATAATTCATTTTATAAAAAGTTGGCGATTAAAAAGAATAACTGGCGAGTTTCTTGCCGGATCTTCTCGACCAGAAACAACTTTCCGAGCCGGTGGTAGAATCGCATTATGTTTATTTACTTTTTTTAGTATATTTTATGTATCAACATATATATGTATTAACATGAAAATTATTACATAAGTACTTATAATCATTCAAATTTATGACGATTTGTAAGTGCTGTGTACAAGCCTATGCAAATAAAGAATTATTTGATTTTGATTTTTGATTTTGAGTGTGCCCTACCCGTCACCTTAAGGAAACAATAAAATAATTTTGGTGACAAAATATTATAATAATAAGAATTATGGTTACATGTACCACATATATTATAATGATTGTATGAAGATAATATTAAACAAAAACATCTCAAATAATTCTGTACCATTGCATCGTTGTACATTTTTAAATGCACCATTGTATTTTTTTAAAAATGTCTCATAATCCACCAATTAATGCAAACCTATTGGCGGCGCTAGTTTTGTCGATGCGTCACCTTAAGGTCATACCGCGCAATACTAGCGCCGCCAAGTGATTTATGTTGATTGTTTGTTTTATGTCATAGATGGCAGACGATCAGACGGATCACTTAATGGCAAGCGATTTGCGCCTCCCATAGACACCCGCGGCACCAGTGGAGTCACAAGTGCGCGGCCAACCTTTAATAAGTATATAAATAGTTTGACAAAGAAAGTAAATCGTAAAATTATATTTTTGTCTCGAAATAAATAAATGCAAACATAATTTTAAAAAGTAAAGAAATTGTGCTTTTTTAACATAGAAAGATTAATAAATTCAATGACAACAAGGTTACGTTGTCGAATTTTGTTGTAGTGTCAAATGTGGCCTTTTATTTTGGCCCAACCTATAGGTGAGACTTTAATCGCTCGACATTGGCAAAGTTAAATCGTAATACGATAGACGCCATTAGAGAGAAAAAATCATTATCTTTGCACAAATTATTTCTATGGGAACTGATGAAGTTCTAAATTTTTAATACATAGAAAACACATAAACTTAATAAGTATATTTTAATAAAAAAAAACCTTCCGAGCGTATTTTATTATCTTTAATTTTTTAAATTCATCATCAATTTTATTACAAACTATACCTACATAATATTATCATCACAGGGTAAATCTTATTTGATATCTTAAGTATATCATATCAGAACATTAAACTATAATTATAGTAATTTAGATTGCAAAAGATGATAAAGTAATGCTTTCCACCATTATCTTTTGGCACAACTTTTGTAATTTACAATATAGATATTATGATCAAGTTAGTTACGTAATTCTTTGAATATAGGGTTATTCTCATAACTCTAGATATTTGGCGATGGATTCTAAACAAAAACAAAACAAGGCAAACATTTACAATAATTTATTTTGAACTCAATCAGGAATACAAAATCAATCAGAAAAGCTCAGTAGATATTGGTAAGAAGTATTTTTATTGATTATGTTTTTCTCTGAATGTTGTTAGAATAACCCGTATGCGTGTGCGATGATCTAAAAAAAATCGCTGTAATATTATTACCGCTAACTATGGCACTGCTATCATAAGCATTTATCGTCTTCTCATAAATTGTAAATAAATGTCACGTATTCTGCGCGTTCGCTTTTTTTGCATAGATCCGTCCGCGTCCCCAAATGAAATCATTCACAAAAAACTGGCCAACGAAATAAAACAAATGTTCAACAATCACATAAAAATATAAAACAATGAGTTTGAATCCACTGAATAGCTTTAAGACTGGATACAGGTATTCACCATTGTGGTAACTATCGACACATCTGCAAAAAAAAGTTATTGAAGTTAGTTTTTATCAATGAAAATGATTTAAGGTGATGGGTAGAGCACACTAGCCACGTCAATCGATTTTAATTTATAGCTACTAAACAATTTCGGGGTTACAACCGCTCTGAAAACACTTATACTATTTATTATACATATACCCGTGCAAAAATGTTGGGTCCAACGCGTACGCGAAAAATTGATTCACGGCAAAAGCGGCCACTTTTGGAGTGAATCAATTTTTCGCGTACAAAAACGGACCCAACATAAGTGTATGGTTATTTAATAAATAGTATAAGTGTTTGCCGAGAGGTTTTAACCTCGAAATTGTTTAAAATAGATCCGGTTTAGTAGCTAAAAAATATAATCGATTGTCGTCGCTAGTGTGCCCTACCCGTCACCTTAATCCAAATTGAACATAAAAATACAAACATTAATATGTCTTTTAACAAATGAGCAAACATACTTGTAAATTAAATTTCGAAACACTGAGATTTTTATTAATAATACAACGCGAGCGCTTCTAGGTTTGGTTTTGGCCAAGGGAGAGACAATCTTCGGCATTAATGGGCCGGCTCAACTGGAGATCCACGGCGTGACAGAAAACCAGCGTAATAGAGTGAGTGGGGGTACCGGAGGCCGAATTTGGGGAAAGAGGAAAAGGTTAGCAGCGCACTTGGAAGTTTGTGTTTCCACTGGTATTACGGATAAACACGGGCGGCGGCAATAGTTTACCATTAGTTGCCCACAAAATATATGCCGATTCAGGAGGCGCAAAGGCATCCAAAGAGCAATAGAGAGGGCTATGCTCGGAGTCTCGTTGAGTGATCGTTGCACTAAGAATACTTACACATAAATATAAGACGAGATGAACAACATCATCAAGCTTAGACCTGGGACTAAGCTCTTCGGCCTTTTCCTAGGCACAAGAACTAAGTCCAAGAGGGTCACCACCAAGGAGACCGTGTGCATACAATGCTGAGTCCAAAACGGCACCACGGCATCCACCGCGGTTGGAGCCAGTAACTCTCTATCCTTATTCCAAAGGCGCCAGAAGAGGATATCTGCAAACTGAAGTCAAATGTGTAAAATAAAAAGTTAAAGCGTAGTTCTTCGATTGTAAATCGAAGAACTACTTTGACTGCCACGAAAGTTTAATCTAATATTATTCCGAAAATGACATCAGAATCTTAAAATATTCTGAAAAAAAGGTCCCTTCAAATAAAGAATACCCATAATTTCTATAGAATATTAATATTCTATAGAAATTATGGGCATATTTCTAAAGAATACCAATAATGTAAATAGGCAATATCAATGGCAATAGTATTTTAAATATAATGTTTGATGTACGCTCGTCCTAATGTTGATTTTTTTTTATATTATTTGTAAACTCTTTTCTCAGTAAGTGAATTTGTAATTCTTATGAGAAATTAAATGTCTTTAACCAATATTTTTATATGTATTTTTAGATTCTAATTTCTCCGAAAATGGGCGTGATATGTCGTTTCGAATGCTGTCGTTACGAATCACGCTGTTGCGAAAAAAAATCAAGTGGTACGCGAAAAGTCGTTGCATCAAAACACGCCAAGTCGAATGACGTACTCGCGAAAAAACTGACGCGAATCCTTTTATACTACTGTTACCTAGACTCACATATCATGTTTGTATAATAAATAGTCACGGTATCGAAATCCATTCGTGCGATTAGAGTGCCTATCCAAATCTATCGTATAGAATCAAACTTACGATCTCGATGTGTCATGTTTTTTTTGTCTACAAAGTTGATTTGTTTTCTATATCTACACAAATAAAAAGTTAATCATAATATTTTTAATTTCTGTCTCCCAACTAACCAAGCTCATTACAACAACAATAACAATTGCTGTTTCCCATCGACATCGACAAAATCACTCTAAAAGATTTAGAACTTTTTTATGGTGCCTGGCATACGAGTATTTATTATTACCTTTACCTTATTCTATGGGCATATAGTCGGCTTACAGTTATTTCAAATATGGTTAAAGCCGGAACTACACATCTATCTATCTATCTATCTATGAAACATACGCCAATCAATAAAGAAAATAATTATAAAGAGTATTTGTTAATAAATATATAATTGGCCCTTGCATCTTGTCAGATATTATAAGTAGCAACTCGGGTTAGGGCACTGCATCTAAGCTCGTGGCTGTACAAGCCGATTCGCGAGTATGCTCTTCGTCCGCATTTGCGGCAAACGAAACGAAAGATGACTGATTATATGATATGAGCATGATTTGTTAATTTTCTTTGATAAAATGTCATAAATGATAAGTAAATATATTATGCTTTTTTAAATAAGTGTTTTAGTTCCAATGTGCAAGGTACATTTATTTTACATCTTTAAATCTTAGATAAAATCAAAATTTGATTTAATTTAAGGGATGGCCATCCTAAATCTATGACAACAAAATACGTATTTTAGGTGCAGAAGAAGTGTGAAATTAAAAATGTTTATTTTGATACATTCATAATATACTTAGGCACAGGTTACAATTAAACAAAAAAAAACTGAAGATTTCTCAATGAAAAGGTTATAGGTTACAATAATACTTTGGCATAATGTGGTTTGGCACAATATTACCATAGCAGGGCGGCATTCTATAGTTTGGTCAAAAAATAAGCCACATTTGACACTTCAACAAAATTCGACAACGTAACCTTGTACGTAACATTTATTTATTGCAATAAAGACAAAAAAGATATTTTCACGATTTACTTTCTCCTTTTAACTGTTTATAAACTTATTAAAAAAATACTTTTCTAAAGAATTGAACGTTGGTACAATGTCTGTCAACGCATTTTCTTTTTAAGCTTTAGGATGTACCCTGAATAATCAAATGCATAAAATGTTAATCGTGTAGGAATATTCAACCATAAATCAAAACCCACATTCTGATTAAAATAAAACGTATGATTATCTTGTTTAAATACATTAATAACTTGGTAAAACGAAAACCCATGCACTTGGCACACAATATAATACCTTTGATTTCGAAGAAAAAGAAATAAACTAGCCTAGCGAGCCTATGCCAGCCTACTAGCGATATCTAGGATCTGTACCTACTATCATCTTTCTTTTCAATAATTTTGATTCACATTACTCCAATTAAAAGTACTAATCGTTCCCATTATTATACTATTCGATTCGAGTTTGTTTGATGTACCATTCGATTTGAGTTTGTTGGATTTTTGTAGTAGGTCACTTCTCTATTAAGCTAAAATTGAGAAAAGTCAAATGTGGCTTATTAGTTTGGCTCGACTATAAGTCTATGATAATATGTCATCATCATCATCATTTTAGCCAATAGCCGTCCACTGTGGACATAGGCCTCCCCCAATGTTCTCTACACAGATCGGACCTGTGCCTCCCGCATCCAATGGAATCCCGCGATCTTCACCAGATCGTCGGTCCACCTTGTGGGGGGCCTGCCACGGCTGCGACTTCCTGTACATGGCCTCCACTCGATTACCTTTCCGCCCCAACGGCTGTCTGTTCTCCTCGCTATGTGCCCTGCCCATTGCCACTTGAGGCATGCAATCCTTTGAGCTATGTCTGTGACCTTAGTTCTCCTGCGGATCTCATCATTTCTGATACGATTACGCAGGGAGACTCCGAGCATAGCCCTCTCCATTGCTCTCTGGGTGGCTTTGAGCCTATGATATATGAGCCTATGATGATAATATGTACTTCATCATAATTTTGTTATTGATCAATATTATTTTGCAATATGGTTTTAAGAATAATCGTATCGTTATTAAGACGTAAAGTCGTATAATTATTTTTAGGAATACCTATTAATAAATTATAAAAAAATATGCCTAAAATTGAATGCGTCATTATGCTTAAATATGATTATGCCTAATGCTAATTACCTTATCTATGCCATTATAATATTGCGTAATCAGACTGCAAATCTACTATTTTTTTTTATGTGATACGTGGCAGACGAGCAGATGAGTCGCCTGCCGGTAAGCAATTGCCGTCGCCCATAGACACCCGTGACACCAGTGGGGTCACAAGTGCGCTGATAACCTTTGAACCCCTTTTCCCCCGGATTGGGCTTCCGGTACCTTCGCTCACGCAGCGAAACACAGCACGGTGCTGCTTCACTCCGGTTACCTGAGATGCCGTGGTATCACTCCGGTCGAGCCGGCCCAATCATGCCGAAGCGTGGCTCTCCCACCTATATTAAGTGCAAATTACACTATGTGTATCTGTCTGTCTGTCTACTGTATGTCTACAAAATTCTGCGCTACGTAGCGAACCAATTTGCGATAGGAGTTTTAAACTGATACTTTTTGACCTACTAGTGAAATAAGTGACTCAACATTACTTACAGTAGTTGTTGGAAATAGGATGCTGGTAAATATTGTAAATCGGAATTGATTGAGGTTATTGACAGTGCTTCAAATCTGCCTCCCCTCTTAGTTCCCTCCAATCGCAATAGATACACGTCGGCAGATACACTAGCGATATAAGCTGTAATAAAAACAATATGTTACAAATACGATGTTAATAAAATATTGTACCTACCCATCCACCACATATTGTTAAGAATTGAGGTTCTGAAATCTTGTTCTTTTAATACAGTTCATTAAATAAAAATATGAAAAAACAACCGCCTTTACGACCACGAACTGAAAAGTGGGAGATAATATTTTAAACACTTCATTAACTTCACTTAATATTTTGTTACAGTACCTACTACCATCTACAAAGTGTGCTGTATTCGAAAAAATATGTTACCAAAGTCGCCAATACCTAATTTTGTAATACAACATTCAATAGGTTATATTTTTTTTCCGTTTATTGGGCCAAAAAACAGTTTTACAATAATATATTTTTTCACAATATAGAATATTACTTATTGTAAGACCAACAACATTGTCCACATATAATATTTACTATTTTACTGTTGATTGAGAAATGCTAAGTGCATTTTTAATTAGTTCATTACCAAAAATATAATTTCACTTATATTAACATGTTAAATTCCCTTAAATTTCATTAAATTCTTTATTTTTATTAATATGTATATAAATTTGATTTAACTCTGAACTGAAAATTTTTTGTTTCATTAAACCTATACGTGTGGGGTATCTATCTATAGGTCTTTAAAAATTATGTTGAGGTTTTCAGTATCAGTTTTTTCTAAACACAATACTTTGCGCAAGAGACGCTCCCAAAGTGGTAAATTGTGTATCCCACTAACTTCTATAATAAATGAATTATAAAACTAAAAAAAATATATGCTGTACATAGTCATGAAAACTAACAACGAAAATTGGTTTGGACTAAATCTAGTAAGTAGGTTTTTTTAATACGTTATAAACCGTAAATTAATTTGCCTTCCATATATATTACTTGCTGCTACAGGAACCCTTCATGGGCGAGTCCGACTCGCACTTGGCCGGTTTTTTTTACTATACTATTATAAAATGTTATGTGAAGGGAATGAAGTGTTAGAAATATTATCCATATAGCAGTTTTCTTTTAAAGTGTTTTTATTTAATATTTCACAACATCACATACATTGATCTGACTCCGAGATAGGTAGCTCAAGCACCTGCGTTACAGATATCGGAATCAGCAGTAGGATTACAAATTACTACATATAATACTATTCTTTTGTAAATTATAAGACTTGTTTGGAACCGGTGGTAGTGAACGCTGCTTCTGGTGCAAGGGTTGCGGGTTCGATCCCCGCACAGTACAAACATTTGTGTGCATGAACATGTCTGTTTGTATTGGTCTGGGTGTTTTATATAGTATTGTAAGTATGTATGTACAAAAGAAAAGTATTATATGTGTATATTTGTAATCCCACTGTTGATTATGATATCCGTGACACAGGTGCTTGAGCTACCTATCCCGGAGTCAGATCAAGGTATGTGATGTTGGGAGATATTTACTATTTATTTATTATTATTATTTATAATACATAGAAAACACCCAGACCAATACAAACAGACATGTTCATGCACACAAATGTTTGGCAGCATTCACTACTACTGTTCCAAACTGGTCGTCTTTGGTTTTGAATTTGTTGGATAATTATATACTTGACCAATGTTCCCATAGAATATTGTCTAAAGTAGAAATAGGGGTCAGAGTAAGACGGATTATAATTATGATATTTCGAAGATAATGAAGCTAGGAATTAAAAATAGTAATGGCTACCGTTTTTGTTCAAGACAAAATGTTTGTACCAAAGTACCTTTTTTTTATGTGATCGGTGGCAGACGAGTAGACGGATCACCTGATGGTAAGCGATTGCCGCTGCCCATAGACACATTAGACACCCGCGATACCAGTGGAGTCACAAGTGCGCTGCCAACCTTTAAACCCTCCGATTGGGCCTCCGGTGCCCTCAGTAACGCAGCGAAACACAGCACAGTGCTGCTTTACGCCATTTTTCTGTTAGGCCCTGGTATCACTCCAGTCGAGCCGGCCCATTCACGCCGAAGCGTGACTCTCCCACGGCCTTTAGACTTTTTAATGTCAAGAACCCACAATAGTAGCTCAAGGGTCGACTGAATTGCATATATTATACCACAGACGTGTCACAGAATAATCACAATTACAAGTTAATCAAACAATAGAGCAATAAACCTTTGATCCGTATTTGAGTATCATTTGAATATTATTATTGTACCGGAATATCTTTTAAGGGTTTTGGAGTCCTCGAGGACCCTTATAGAATCGCCATGTCCGTCAGTCTGTCCCCAAGCTAGGTCAGGTAATCTTTATATATATTATATATATAATTTTTGTATGGTTCCGACCTGAAGCTAATTTGCCAATGTCAAGTAACTTGTTGAGAATAAGCAGGTCATGCAACAGTCGAAGTCAGTCAAAGTCACAGTCACCGAATAGAGCCAGTGTTTACGTTTTATCGACCTACGGATTCTCTATCACTCATTACTCTAAAGCAATCGCGAGTTTAAGGCTCTATTAGGTCCAAGCAAGTTGTCATTAGACAACTCACTCGACACACAATAGCAGTGTTAAAAACGATACAATCCAACGAGTCTTATTATTAAGATCACTTTGCGGTGCTACACTGCACAAATAAACACCAAATTTGTACATTAAAACCACTAGACACTAATTTAAAACCTTTGAATTGCATCAGCCCACGCGGCTTGTTTTAGCCCTACCCGCCGAAACCCATCTTTTTACTAGAAAGTTGTAATGTTGAATGAATGCATAATAAATGTCACGCTAACAAAGTAGTATTTTTTCCAGTGTAGCTCCCGCTCCCTGTAGTTGTATTTTTTTTTAAATAAGATTTTTTTGATAAAAAAATTCGTTTTTAAATTATTACGCTTTAAATTATTTTGGTCAAGTACAGAGACACACTTGTATACCTACAGTTTTATTATTTTAGAGAGATAGATAGGCCCCCCAAGTTTGATTCCATATCAGTACAGTTACGATCACAGTAATAGGACAATAATAAACTGGTGCCCATATTGGGGCAACACGTAACAATTTGATCGACAAGGAAACTAGTGACAGTGTCCTCGGATACAACAATAAAATGTACTACTCGTATATCAACGTACAGGACCGTAGCGATAAATGAAATTGGTTTAGGCCGATAACTTTGCAGAGAGACCTAAATTGGGCACTTAGATTTGACCTTAGCCGGCTATTAAGCCAGTAAAATAGCATATATTTAATACAATTTATCAGCAGTATACATAATGTATAGTTACACTGTTTGAACAGAACTATTATTATAATGGATAATTAGGCCACATTTATTGAAAATATTTGCAAAAAATTTTTTGCTGCTTTCAAAATGTAAAAAAAATATTGAGTTGGAAAAATGGTTTGTTTTTAATAAAATTAAAGTCTCAAAACTTATTTGAACTTCATCTATCTGCATCAAATTTAAAAAATGAAACACCAAAATATAAAACATGTAACACGGTATCTCCCATCTACTTAGGTACAACCATTTAAAATGACATTGGGTATTTGTATTATTACACATCCAAGCCGACTATAAAATCAACAATAATACCAATAATACTGTAAGCTTTGCTACTTACATTAAACCAGCATGTAATTAGTTTCCATCTGAAATTTGCGTAGACCCACACCTCAGGATCATCAGCCTGAGTGAAATCTATAGTCAGCAGCTTCGTTGCTACGATTACCAAGTGCAAAAATGATAAGGAATACACCCACAATCTCACTTTTAACAACACGTCAGTCTTGTTGAACACTCCATTAGATATCACTTCTACTTTTTCATTCAGAACGTATTTTAGTAAATCTTCGAACCTAATCATTTTGACGAAGTGACCGCCGCTTTTGAGATTCTTGTTTTGAATGACACTCGTGCAGTATTTCCTGGCGACTTTATCGCCTCATTCGTTCGATTACACTCTGTCATCTCTAGTCGTATACTATTGGTACTTTATGCTCTGTATTTATATACAAGTAGTTCTATAATTGGTTAGCTAATTGCGGCGTCTAGTATAGCTACTGTTTATCTTTCATTGTTTGACATTGAATCAGTTAGCATCAATATTAGGTGTTTTGTAACTCTAATCGTTGGTACACATTGAAAGTATGAGTATAATTACGTGTCCTGTATACTTAATACCAAATTAACATTATGATCTTCATAAATATATATTCTCGGAGACCGCGTCTTATCAAACGTAATCTTAGGGCGCCCTCTGGCTAGGTGGAGGGACGATCTGCGCAGGATGGCTGGCAAGGGATGCGAGAAGCCATGGATAGTTCACGGAGGCGAAAAATTGGAGAGGCCTACGTCCAGCAGTGGACTGCGATAGGCTGATGATGAAATATATATTCATAACGAATAATAAAGTATTACGCATTGTAATATAATATTTTAAAATATTTACTGGTAGAGAATGCCAATGCTGTGTGCTAAAGTTGTAATATCTTACAATTCAAAATAAATAAATCCCATAAAAACAAAACTTGTCAAAAAATCCAAGTGTCGCATTCAGTCGTTCTACCGTAAAAAATTGTGAGATCTATGTAACCAAGTCGGTTTACTTGGCAATCGGTTATTGAATATTTGACTCGGGCCTTTGCATGAAAAGCCAAGTTAATAACCGACTTGGTAACACAGATCTCACAACTGAGTGCGAGACTTGGATTTTTTGACGAGTTTTGTTTTTTTATGGGATATCATTTCTTTTTGTAGTCCACCTACTTTTTTCTTTCCGGTAACTTCACCTTCAACTGCAAACGTTACTTTGTAATCCTATACATTTATATGAGATTACAAAGTTATTCATGCAGTTAGTGTATTTAGAAAACGACCGAAATTACAAAAAAAAATAAGTTTTCCCATGATCAAGAAACTGAATTCTATTTGTATTCTAAATTTGAAGTGAGTCAGTGAGTCAGTCTGTCAGTGAGTTACTTACTCTGATCGCTCAGCGACCCAAAATGAGTGAATGAGTGACAAAATAAAGAAACTTTAACCAGTCGTCATTCTTAAACTTCGGGATCAAATTGACTGAAATTTTAAATATAAGGTGTACAATGCCTATTATACACAAAGAAATTGTAGGGGGGTCGATACTAGCCTGAATTGCTTCGAGAAAAGGATGGTACGGTCGTGCCCCTTTTTTGCTCGACCTGGCGGGGACACTGCCCCGTGCCCCCAGATTTTAATTGGTTTTTTTTTTTCAATAACAAAGCAGAAACATTCTAGGCAAGTACGATTCGTACTCGCGCACGAAATGTTCCATTCAACATTTTAATTTTTTTATGATAATGGGAAGGTGTTGGTTGTGGTTCCCATAAATTGACAGATTTTACTTAAAGTTATCTTAGACTACGATCGGTGGTTGGATACCTATCCAATATACCTACATGTTTCACTTTAGTTAGTGTTAATGACGGCTCATGTGTTTTTTTTTAAGAAGAAATCTTATATTTTAGAAAAACACGCGCATAAATAAATGCCGGTAAAAGAATTTACAAACAATTTTTTCACAATGAAATTTTACAATGACAAGTTATTTTTTCCTTTTTTTAACATTTAAAAATAAACACATGAGCCGTCGCTAACAATTGGTTTTACCATATGAGTACATACATAAGTTCTGTAAAAAAATATTTACTATTTAACTATCGGGCACAAGTGTGTTCACTCATGGTCATCGGAAGACAAATATTTGTTACGATATTGGTGTTTGACAAAAGATTTAAGGTATCAGTTGTTAATATAATAAATTCAAATATAGGCGGCGTCAGGTCGAGATAATAAGGAATTCGTTTATAAAATACTACACTTTAAAATGAAAATATTTAGAGGGGGCGGCACTTGACTCGAACTAAAATCAAAAAATCTTTATAATTATTATTCAATTTAAGTCCATATCCATAGAACAAAAACTGTCAAACACAAAAACCGTTACTATTTTTCTACTAGTAATTAATTAATATTACTGCTTACTTATTAATGCTGTCATTCAACTATTTAATATTTTAACTGATGTAGAATTAAACGAATTTTGATAACAAATATCTAATTTCATAACGATTTTAAGCAGGGTTCAAGAGTTTTTTTTTTTTTATGACATAGGTGGCAGACGAGCTGACGGATCACCTGATGTTACCATTGCCCATGGGTGCGATTGCCGCCGCCCATGGACACCCGCAACATCATTGGAGTCACAAGTGCGCTGCCAACCTTTAAACTCCCCAAACGATTTTAAAAGTTAAACTAAGTAATAAATATTCGCTCGTGTTTTAATGACATACTCGTAATATGAGTAATTAAAACTTTAATGGTACAGTCAAATTCGTATAAAATATTTATTTTTACAATTTTGCAATGATAATGGAAATGAGGTCAAGGATCAGTTCAAAAACCAAACTCAAACAAAGTTCTAAGAAGTAACTTAAACCTCACATCAAAATCAAAGGCAGTTCTCAATGTACATACGTTCTAAATCTGTTTTCTCAGAATCTTGGGTAAATATTTAAGGCACAGGGTAGGCTCAAAGGAAATAGAGCGTGTTGAAAGATTTCGTTTGTTCGGATGTAGATAAACAAACGCTGTGGAAGACTCACTTTTCTTACATGAATCTAACTTACTTGCTTAATTACTTATTCCGCTAGGTCAGTAGCTTGGCCTGTGAAACAAGAGATCGCCACTTCAGTTAATACTAAAACAAAGTTTAGTCTTATACTTTTATAATCAGAGCTAATACTTGCCGCACAGTATGCACTTAAGGTGATGTAGCGGCGAAACTGGCGCCTCTAATAGATTTGTATTGATTGTGACCATTATCCAAAACCAAAGACCATTTGCCGTGTGGTCCCGGCAGAGTAGAATAGGCCACCCTCACTCTTACCGAGGTTTCGTAAAAGGCGACTAAGGCAAAGCTGCTGGCATGATCATCAGCACCCAGAGAAGGAAAACTCTGCATTTATATCAAAAGCCTCGCCAACCCGTCTGCCAAGCGTGGTGAGTATGGCAATTACCCCTCATGTGATTGAGGGAGGCCCGTGCCCCAGCAGTGGGGACTTAAATGGGCTGATGATGATGATAATGATAATTATCCAAAAAGTATGTCCATGAAGAAATAGTATTAAGAATTTTTGAGGAAAAATTATGTCATATCTTCTTCCCACCCGAAACCATATTTTTTGTATATGCTAAGGGACTTAGGCAATAATAAAGAAATATGGTTACTTGTACGAATATAATATTACCAGTGATCGGAATAGGTAGCGCAATTTAGGGTCAATAACCTAATAAAAATTAGATGTCAATAAAATAATAAATACTGAGATTCCGGCTGGCCCCCACCCTGCGCACCAGCGAGGTGCACCGCTTGCGCAGGATGCGGTACAGCAGCGGGGCAGCCCCAATAGCACCCTAAACGCCTTGTTGTACTGCACGCGTAAGGCATTGTACTTCTGTTGCGTATAGTCAAGCCACAGACTGCACGTGCAGAAGGGCGTACAAAATGCCCTGAAAGGGGTAATCTTGACGCCCCTCGAACGACGCGCAAATCTGCGTGCTATCATATTAGCTCGAACAGACAAGGCCCTACGCTCCCTTTCAATGTCTACATTTTCAAATGCCCAATATATTTAAACTTCTCAACTCTACTTACAGGAGACCCAACTGCATACCTTTCACATATGCAAGGCAGCCTTCTTACGCCCCCCACCGAGGCGCTCAGCAACACCATATCATCAGCGTAACTGATAGTTTTTAGATTAGATATGGCATTCGATATGCGTGCCGCTAAGTTCCTCAATGAGCGCATTCACATACAAGTTAAAGAGCTTAGGCGAGGTCAGCCCCCCCCCCTCGCCCGATAGGGACGGCTCAGTTCTCCCGGCTGTCCCTATCCCCTCTCCCGGCACGTCCGGGGGAGGAACCGCCTAGTCCGCCGTAGAGGCGGACATCCGCCCGGGGAATATCGTGGAGGGAGGCTTTGGCTGTATCACCATGATACTCCCCAATATGGGCGATGAGGGAGAACCGCAGGGGGTTTAGTGGGTATGCCTTTGCCTGGCTTCTCCTTGGGAGAAGCCCCCCGCCAAAGGAGAGCCCCACATAACCCGGCCACCCCCCGGTGGTCTGGTATGCATAAGGTAGTCGGCTCATCTCTTGAGCCGGCGGCATTCCCCCTGCGAAACTAAAAAAAAAAAAAAAAGGTCAGCCCCCCTGTCTTACCCGCACTCCAACCTGTAATGAACCGTTCTATCAAATAATGGCGGCGATGATTACTTTCCATCAGGTGACTGATGCGCTTGGCGCATCAGTTGCTGAGGCGCTTGCTCGTTTGTCCGCCTCTAGTATAAAAAAAATAATAATAATAATAATAGTGGCAACTAGCTTAATCTATTGATAGCGCTATATTCGTCGATGAGTCACCAAAATGTTGATGTTGTCAAATTAACACTGCGTCAGTGAAGTTCTAACACCACGTAAGTCATTTTTTGGCGGTTTTTAACTTTTGATGCCATTCGCTAGAGAATAGATAGACGCGTCATTTTGCCCAATCAGAATCGAGAAATAAAAACCTTTAAAATTACGAAAAAGTAACAGCACTGAAGTCATAAAATGACACGCTTTGAAATGACCACGTAAGTCACAATTTAGTTTTGATTTTTTTACTAATTTGTTCGTGGCGGTTATGACATTTTGATGCCATTCGTTAGATACTTGGAAGACGGATCGTTTTTATCAATCAGAATTCAGTTGCGGCCATCAAAATCCTTTTAAATGTTGAAAGGGTAGTCAACAATTGAATTTTAATGGAAATAGCACGTAAGTCTCCGATCAGTTTTTTGGCTTACTGAAAAGTTGCTTAAAATAACTTACGTGGTATTAGAACTTCACTGACGACTGAGTGGTTGTTATCATATGAATTTGTACTAAAACTGTGCTTCCTAATATTTGTAAAAGACCCGTCCAAGAACAAACACCAACACTTTGGAAATGGTACATTTCCTGACTATAGTCCCAGTTTCCTTTGTTTCAGAGTACTCAGGAGAAACTTAACGAAAGACGCCGTTTCAAAGGCGCCGGTGTTGTTTTGAGCGCGATCTCGGAAAATAAGGTACCTGCTTAGACTTGTCCTTTCTTACCTTTGGTAAATATTAAATACTAGTGGTTCGCCCTCACTTCGTTTACGTCATGATTTTTCAAAACCAGGACTTATCTTCCTTCTTAGCAAAATAACACAAAAAAACTACATGATATTCATCAATCCAAATACGATTAAAGTTTTATTTTATCATTCTTTTATAAACATTTCAAATATCTACCAATTTTCATGACTCAAGCTTAAAAAGTGAAAAATCTTCCATATGACGTTATTGCTCTCGTTCACTCCTTCACTGGTTGACTTAAAGAAAATCTGGAAGTATTTATAAAATTTGTAAAATAAGACCCAATACCAATGTTCATGACTCTATAGCCTTAAAAATAGCAAATCTTTCATACGATGTGAAAATGCCTGGAATACCACCTATCACATAAAAAAATACTTTTTTTAAATTTGTATAAAGATTCCAAACATTAATTTTTATCCGTGTGGTCCCCGGCAGAGTAGAATAGGCCACCCTCACTCTTACCGAGGTGTCGTAAAAGGCGACTAAGGTAAAGCTGCTGGCATGATCATCAGCACCCAGAGAAGGAAAACTCTGCATTTATATCAAAACCCTCGCCAACCCGTCTGCCAAGCGTGGTGAGTATGGCAATTACCCCTCATGTGATTGAGGGAGGCCCGTGCCGCAGCAGTGGGGACTTAAATGGGCTGATGATGATGATGATGATGATTAATTTTTATGACTGTAGCTTTAAAAATGAAATGGGTTTAAAACATTGTATGGAAAATTCGTTTCCATACAATGTTTTAACCGCATTTCACCCCTTTAAGAATTTGAATTAAAAAAACCGACACAGTTAAATTTTTATTCTTAACTGTGTGTGTTAAAATTTAACTGTGTCGGTTTTAAAATTTAACTGTGTCGGTCTAAAATTTAAATCTTCAACATCAAAAATGATAGACTGTCATACTAACATGGACCCCATTTTCACCTTTCATGGGTTCAATTTTGAAACGCCCCTTCTTAGTGCGCGCCTACATAGGTAATATACTATAGCTATGTTCAACATGATTTTCGGTCCAGTAGTTTCGGCTTGGGTTGATAGATCAGTCACCCCGCTGTCATAGTGACCGCTAGCGAAACATTTTTACTCGCCACAAAGGACATAGCTAAACTGTGCATAGAAAAGGTATATGGACGCTTTATGATAAGACAACGATTACCCGGCGTCGAGAAATCTCATTCTATCTCTATAATGGGGAATGCTCTGATGAGTTAACTCCCCTTTCCAATTCCGAACAACACGTGCTGGACATCGTTGCCATCCGCATACCATCCATAGATCCAAGAGGTTCGGCTCCTCATTCCTGCCCCGAGCCATCAAGACATGGAATGCCCTCCCAGCTCATTTGTTTCCTCCTTCATACAATCCGGGGTCTTTTAGGCGGGGCGTGAAATGGAAACGGCATCTCAGCAGGCCATTAGGGTGAGGATGGCAGTACTTTGTTAGTTATTTTATGCCTGTCAGCCTCGTATTTGGATTTCACTGCCGCTTACCATCAGGCGGAGTGAGGTCATCCTGATTGGCCTTTCTATAAAAAAAATAAAATAATAACAAGTCATTGGGGTCACCATGACCGCCGGCAGGTAGTAAAGGGTTAAGGTACAGTCAATTACTTAATTACCTACGTCCCTTTTGTAGCTGGTGCAATATTCATACCTAGATAATACAACTATTTATTTGCAGAAGAGCAGACGCATCGCCTGATGGTAAGCAATTGCCGCCGCCTATATGATAGACACCCGCGACATCAGTGGAGTCAAGCGCTGCCAACCTTTAACCCCCTTTCCCCCGGATTGGGCCTCAGGTACCCTCATTCACGCAGAGAAACACATCACAGTGCTGCTTCAAGCAGGTTCACATATTCCAATCATTTCGGTATCAAAATTGGTGCCTGCTATTTTTAAAAAATTAGATAGGTAGGTAAGTACTATAGAGTAATTAATAATTTACAATAAATTGACGTCATGATACTGAATAGGTATAACCTAGCTTTTTATTATTACTTTACCTAAGGGTATAAACGGGACCCTATTACTAAGACTTGGCTGTCTGTCCCTCTGTCCGACCAGTCTGTCACCATTTCACCAAACTGTATGTTATGAGACGCGATAGCTGTCAAGTCATCTAAACTTTTTTTATTGGACACTGACACTGACATAACAATACATTGAGGCTCAGGACTACATCACTTCCGGCATATTAATTAATTATTTAAGATAACATTTTAATAAAAACACGCATTTAATGATAACTAAAAAATATGGGTATTTTTTTTCTCTTTCTTTATTCGAAAAGCGTATAAAAATGCTAGTATATTTTTGTATCGTAAGTATTGTCCATTATCATTAGTAATAATTCTATGGTTGCCACTATTTGACAGCAAAAAAGTAGTAGTACTAAATACAAAATAAAATAAATGTAATTTTATGGTCACATGCAACCTTTATATCACATGCAACATTTCATGCAAACAATATGTACCAAATGGCAATAAAAACGTTAAACAAACTGCCTAATAATATTAAAGACCTGCCATTAAAATTATTTAAGATAAGAATTGATGAGTGGCTTCTTGAAAAATGCTTCTATAGTGTAAGGGAATATGAAACTGACATTAAATTCTAATATTAAAATAACTATGTACATAAATTGAAATTTATTGTAATATAAAATGATTATTCTACTGATATGTACAGTGGCGGACAGGTCAAGCTATACAAAACTGTCAAATTTCCTCAATCGATTTCGAACTCAATGTACAGCAATATAAGGTTTATAATCGAATGAAGAAATTTGACAGTTTTGTATAGCTTGATGTGTCCGCCACTGTACCCATACTCTGACCAAATGTGTTGAATTATGAATAATAATATGAAAGACGGAAAGACGGAAAGACGGAAAGACGGAAAGACGGAAAGACGGAAAGACGGAAAGACGGAAAGACGGAAAGACGGAAAGACGGAAAGACGGAAAGACGGAAAGACGGAAAGACGGAAAGACGGAAAGACGGAAAGACGGAAAGACGGAAAGACGGAAAGACGGAAAGACGGAAAGACGGAAAGACGGAAAGACGGAAAGACGGAAAGACGGAAAGACGGAAAGACGGAAAGACGGAAAGACGGAAAGACGGAAAGACGGAAAGACGGAAAGACGGAAAGACGGAAAGACGGAAAGACGGAAAGACGGAAAGACGGAAAGACGGAAAGACGGAAAGACGGAAAGACGGAAAGACGGAAAGACGGAAAGACGGAAAGACGGAAAGACGGAAAGACGGAAAGACGGAAAGACGGAAAGACGGAAAGACGGAAAGACGGAAAGACGGAAAGACGGAAAGACGGAAAGACGGAAAGACGGAAAGACGGAAAGACGGAAAGACGGAAAGACGGAAAGACGGAAAGACGGAAAGACGGAAAGACGGAAAGACGGAAAGACGGAAAGACGGAAAGACGGAAAGACGGAAAGACGGAAAGACGGAAAGACGGAAAGACGGAAAGACGGAAAGACGGAAAGACGGAAAGACGGAAAGACGGAAAGACGGAAAGACGGAAAGACGGAAAGACGGAAAGACGGAAAGACGGAAAGACGGAAAGACGGAAAGACGGAAAGACGGAAAGACGGAAAGACGGAAAGACGGAAAGACGGAAAGACGGAAAGACGGAAAGACGGAAAGACGGAAAGACGGAAAGACGGAAAGACGGAAAGACGGAAAGACGGAAAGACGGAAAGACGGAAAGACGGAAAGACGGAAAGACGGAAAGACGGAAAGACGGAAAGACGGAAAGACGGAAAGACGGAAAGACGGAAAGACGGAAAGACGGAAAGACGGAAAGACGGAAAGACGGAAAGACGGAAAGACGGAAAGACGGAAAGACGGAAAGACGGAAAGACGGAAAGACGGAAAGACGGAAAGACGGAAAGACGGAAAGACGGAAAGACGGAAAGACGGAAAGACGGAAAGACGGAAAGACGGAAAGACGGAAAGACGGAAAGACGGAAAGACGGAAAGACGGAAAGACGGAAAGACGGAAAGACGGAAAGACGGAAAGACGGAAAGACGGAAAGACGGAAAGACGGAAAGACGGAAAGACGGAAAGACGGAAAGACGGAAAGACGGAAAGACGGAAAGACGGAAAGACGGAAAGACGGAAAGACGGAAAGACGGAAAGACGGAAAGACGGAAAGACGGAAAGACGGAAAGACGGAAAGACGGAAAGACGGAAAGACGGAAAGACGGAAAGACGGAAAGACGGAAAGACGGAAAGACGGAAAGACGGAAAGACGGAAAGACGGAAAGACGGAAAGACGGAAAGACGGAAAGACGGAAAGACGGAAAGACGGAAAGACGGAAAGACGGAAAGACGGAAAGACGGAAAGACGGAAAGACGGAAAGACGGAAAGACGGAAAGACGGAAAGACGGAAAGACGGAAAGACGGAAAGACGGAAAGACGGAAAGACGGAAAGACGGAAAGACGGAAAGACGGAAAGACGGAAAGACGGAAAGACGGAAAGACGGAAAGACGGAAAGACGGAAAGACGGAAAGACGGAAAGACGGAAAGACGGAAAGACGGAAAGACGGAAAGACGGAAAGACGGAAAGACGGAAAGACGGAAAGACGGAAAGACGGAAAGACGGAAAGACGGAAAGACGGAAAGACGGAAAGACGGAAAGACGGAAAGACGGAAAGACGGAAAGACGGAAAGACGGAAAGACGGAAAGACGGAAAGACGGAAAGACGGAAAGACGGAAAGACGGAAAGACGGAAAGACGGAAAGACGGAAAGACGGAAAGACGGAAAGACGGAAAGACGGAAAGACGGAAAGACGGAAAGACGGAAAGACGGAAAGACGGAAAGACGGAAAGACGGAAAGACGGAAAGACGGAAAGACGGAAAGACGGAAAGACGGAAAGACGGAAAGACGGAAAGACGGAAAGACGGAAAGACGGAAAGACGGAAAGACGGAAAGACGGAAAGACGGAAAGACGGAAAGACGGAAAGACGGAAAGACGGAAAGACGGAAAGACGGAAAGACGGAAAGACGGAAAGACGGAAAGACGGAAAGACGGAAAGACGGAAAGACGGAAAGACGGAAAGACGGAAAGACGGAAAGACGGAAAGACGGAAAGACGGAAAGACGGAAAGACGGAAAGACGGAAAGACGGAAAGACGGAAAGACGGAAAGACGGAAAGACGGAAAGACGGAAAGACGGAAAGACGGAAAGACGGAAAGACGGAAAGACGGAAAGACGGAAAGACGGAAAGACGGAAAGACGGAAAGACGGAAAGACGGAAAGACGGAAAGACGGAAAGACGGAAAGACGGAAAGACGGAAAGACGGAAAGACGGAAAGACGGAAAGACGGAAAGACGGAAAGACGGAAAGACGGAAAGACGGAAAGACGGAAAGACGGAAAGACGGAAAGACGGAAAGACGGAAAGACGGAAAGACGGAAAGACGGAAAGACGGAAAGACGGAAAGACGGAAAGACGGAAAGACGGAAAGACGGAAAGACGGAAAGACGGAAAGACGGAAAGACGGAAAGACGGAAAGACGGAAAGACGGAAAGACGGAAAGACGGAAAGACGGAAAGACGGAAAGACGGAAAGACGGAAAGACGGAAAGACGGAAAGACGGAAAGACGGAAAGACGGAAAGACGGAAAGACGGAAAGACGGAAAGACGGAAAGACGGAAAGACGGAAAGACGGAAAGACGGAAAGACGGAAAGACGGAAAGACGGAAAGACGGAAAGACGGAAAGACGGAAAGACGGAAAGACGGAAAGACGGAAAGACGGAAAGACGGAAAGACGGAAAGACGGAAAGACGGAAAGACGGAAAGACGGAAAGACGGAAAGACGGAAAGACGGAAAGACGGAAAGACGGAAAGACGGAAAGACGGAAAGACGGAAAGACGGAAAGACGGAAAGACGGAAAGACGGAAAGACGGAAAGACGGAAAGACGGAAAGACGGAAAGACGGAAAGACGGAAAGACGGAAAGACGGAAAGACGGAAAGACGGAAAGACGGAAAGACGGAAAGACGGAAAGACGGAAAGACGGAAAGACGGAAAGACGGAAAGACGGAAAGACGGAAAGACGGAAAGACGGAAAGACGGAAAGACGGAAAGACGGAAAGACGGAAAGACGGAAAGACGGAAAGACGGAAAGACGGAAAGACGGAAAGACGGAAAGACGGAAAGACGGAAAGACGGAAAGACGGAAAGACGGAAAGACGGAAAGACGGAAAGACGGAAAGACGGAAAGACGGAAAGACGGAAAGACGGAAAGACGGAAAGACGGAAAGACGGAAAGACGGAAAGACGGAAAGACGGAAAGACGGAAAGACGGAAAGACGGAAAGACGGAAAGACGGAAAGACGGAAAGACGGAAAGACGGAAAGACGGAAAGACGGAAAGACGGAAAGACGGAAAGACGTGTGGAAAAGACGGACCGACATACAGGACGGACAGGGACGGACAGACGGAAAACAGAAGACAGACACGGACGAAATTAAGGGTTCCCTGCGGGTTTGGCCATTTGACCACGGAACCCTAAAAAAGTATGAATTAATTCCTTCGCGTGGTAATACAGCGTAGCTTGGTAAGTCTCATATCACGAGTAAGCTCTTCCAGATAAGGGAATCAATATACCAAGTAACAAGGAGAAGACTGTTTGAAATCATGGAGTTTCATAGCACTAATTCTAGGGTTGATGTTTTTTTTTATGTGATAGGTGGCAAACGAGCAGATGAATCGCCTGGTGGTAAGTGATTGCCGCCGCCCATGACACCCGCGACACCAGTGGATTCACAAGTGCGCTGCCATCCTTTAAACCCCTCTTCTCCCGATATAGGCCTCCGGTAGCCTCACTCACGCAGCGAATACGCACAGTGCTGCTTCACGCCTGTTTTCTGTGAGGTCGTTGGTATCACAACCATTCATGCCGAAGCGTGGCTCTCCCACGATAAAATACTGATATTTATTGAATTTATTTAAGTTTAAAATTATATTTACAAGAGTATCTTTTGATTCGCGGGTAAATCATAACTCATCGTGTCGGTGATGCAATTCAGAGGTTTTAAATTAGTGTCTAGTGGTTTTAGTATACAAATATGGTGTTATTTGTGCATTAAGTGCCGGGAAGTGATTCAAATAAAGAATCGTGAATTGTTGTTGTAAAATAAGTTCTGTGAAATTTTGATTAATAAAGAATGTGATCTATATATCTAATCTTACTTATTATTTTTGTTGAAACTCCTTAGTTTCCGTTTTTTTATAATGCCTACATCATGGCAACTTACATTAAAAATATTGCCTGTTTTTCAAATAATGACACCCTGAGTCTTTTTATGTTTTCAAGTGGTCTTTTATTGTAAATAATAACCAAAATTATAACTTTACTCAATAAATATATTTCTAGTATTTTTCTATGTGTTTACATTTTTGACACTTTTATCAACACACAACCAAACGATAATGAAATTCCATGACACCTCGAATTTTCGAAACTAAAAACACTCTAAGACCGACGGAGGTTACCCTCCTAAGGATCGGTAACAATGGCTATTATTCTCTCTTGTACACTACTTACTATCCACTGACTTTGCATTTAACTGAATCCCAGTAATTCGTATTCAACACATACAATAGCATGTCGATGAGTTGTCACTTTCTTGGACCTAAGATTTAAGAGATTTTTTTTATTTACCAAACGGTTCAAATGTAAATTCATGTTGCGTACAGCTAAGGAATGAACTCTCTGCCGGAAGATGTGTTCCCTGAACGCTATGATCTGAACTTATTCAAAAAAAGAGTGAATAGGCTGTTACTAGACAGGCATGATCCATCCTCGGCCATTCATCACTTACCATCAGGTGAGATTGTAGCCAAATGTCTGGCGATTCTAATAAAAAAAAATCAAGCAACGCATATACATTTACAAAAATGTGATTCTTGCCGTATGGTCCCCGGCAGAGTAGAATACGCCACCCTCACTCTTACCGAGGTGTCGTAAAAGGCGGACTAAAGTAAAGCTGCTGCATGATCATCAGCACCCAGAAAAGGAAAACTCTGCATTTATATCAAAACCCTCGCCAACCCGTCTGCCAAGCGTGGTGAGTATGGCAATTACCCCTCATGTGATTGAGGGAGGCCCGTGCCCCAGCAGTGGAGACTTAAATGGGCTGACGATGATTCATGCCGAAGCGTGGCTCTCGTGCGCAAAAAGGAGTCCACCTCTCACTGCTTATGGCTAAATAACAACTAGTTAACTTTTAACCAGAAAAAAGACTTGACTGCAATGTCAAATGCTTGATTTGGAGATGAAAAATTTGGAGCTCTTTTTATAATGCAGACACACGGCTACTTCTGCAATATTTATTGTACATAATACATATTTCAGAAGTAGCCGTGTGTACCGTACATTCACTTAACAAAAAGGAAACCGGCCAAGTGCGAGTCAGTTTCGCCCATGAAGGGTTGCGTAACAGCAAGTAAGATATATGGAAGGTAAATTGCGGTTACGTATTAAAAAAAAAACTACTTACTAGATCTACGAGTAGTTCAAACCCATTTTCGTTGTTAGTTTTCATGGTGATGTAAATCGTTTTTTTTTTAAGTTTTATAATTATTTTATTATAGAAGTTTAAGGGGGGGGGGGGGGGGGGGACGACACTCACATTTACCACTTTGGGAGCGTCTCTTGCGCAAAGTATTAAGTTTTGAAAAACATTACATCGTATCGTAATGCGGTCAACAAAATACATTTCAATAGTAGGTATCTATAGTTCTTATGGTTTCGGAAAAAAGTGGCTGTGACATACGGACGGATGGAGAGACAGAGAGACGGAGAGAAGGAGAGACGGAGAGACGGAGAGACGGAGAGACGGAGAGACGGAGAGACGGAGAGACGGAGAGACGGACAGACGGACAGACGGACAGACAGACAGACATGACGAATCTATAAGGGTTCCGTTTTTGGCCATTTGACTACGGAACCCTAACAAATATGAATATTCCTTCGCGTGGTAATACAGCGTAGCTTGGTAAGTCTCATATCACGAGTAAGCTCTTCCAGATAAGGGAATCAATACACCAAGTAACAAGGAGAAGACTGTTTGAAATCATGGAGTTTCATATGCACTAATTCTAGGGTTGATGTTTTTTTTTATGTGATAGGTGGCAAACGAGCAGATGAATCGCCTGGTGGTAAGTGATTGCCGCCGCCCATGGACACCCGCGACACCAGTGGATTCACAAGTGCGCTGCCATCCTTTAAACCCCTCTTCTCCCCGATATAGGCCTCCGGTAGCCTCACTCACGCAGCGAAATACAGCACAGTGCTGCTTCACGCCTGTTTTCTGTGAGGTCGTGGTATCACACCATTCATGCCGAAGCGTGGCTCTCCCACGATAAAAATACTGATATTTATTGAATTTATTTAAGTTTAAAATTATATTTACAAGAGTATCTTTTGATTCCGCGGGTAGAATCAATAACTCATCGTGTCGGCTGATGCAATTCAGAGGTTTTAAATTAGTGTCTAGTGGTTTTAGTGTACAAATATGGTGTTTATTTGTGCATTTAAGTGCCGGGAAGTGATTCAAATAAAGAATCGTTGAATTGTTGTTGTAAAATAAGTTCTGTGAAATTTTGATTAATAAAGAATGTGATCTATATATCTAATCTTACTTATTATTTTTGTTGAAACTCCTTAGTTTCCGTTTTTTTATAATGCCTACATCATGGCAACTTACATTAAAAAATATTGCCTGTTTTTCAAATAATGACACCCTGAGTCTTTTTATGTTTTCAAGTGGTCTTTTATTGTAAATAATAACCAAAATTATAACTTTACTCAAATAAATATATTTCTAGTAATTTTCTAGTGTTTACATTTTTGACACTTTTATCAACACACAAACAAACGATAATGAAATTCCATGACACCTCGATTTTCGAAACTAAAAAACACTTCTAATACCGACGGAGGTTTACGCCTCCTAAGGAGTCGGTAACAATGCTATTATTCTACTCTTGTACACTACTTACTATCCACTGACTTTGCATTTAACTGAATCCCAGTAATTCGTATTCAACACATACAATAGCATGTCGAATGAGTTGTCACTTTCTTGGACCTAAGATTTAAGAGATTTTTTTTATTTACCAAACGGTTCAAATGTAAATTCATGTTGCGTACAGCTAAGGAATGGAACTCTCTGCCGGAAGATGTGTTCCCTGAACGCTATGATCTGAACTTATTCAAAAAAAGAGTGAATAGGCTGTTACTAGACAGGCATGATCCATCCTCGGCCATATCATCACTTACCATCAGGTGAGATTGTAGCCAAATGTCTGGCGATTCTAATAAAAAAAAATCAAGCAACGCATATACATTTACAAAAATGTGATTCTTGCCGTGTGGTCCCCGGCAGAGTAGAATACGCCACCCTCACTCTTACCGAGGTGTCGTAAAAGGCGACTAAAGTAAAGCTGCTGGCATGATCATCAGCACCCAGAAAAGGAAAACTCTGCATTTATATCAAAACCCTCGCCAACCCGTCTGCCAAGCGTGGTGAGTATGGCAATTACCCCTCATGTCATTGAGGGAGGCCCGTGCCCCAGCAGTGGGGACTTAAATGGGCTGATGATGATGATGATGATTCTGCCAAACTGTGCAACAGTTTGTCGGCAGAGATCTCGTGGACATAGCATTACTTTGATACTTAACTATCTTAATTAAAAGTTATGCTTTAACTTAGTTTACCTTTAACAACTTAAAGTTTATTAATGTTCATACGGCCACACACTAGGCCACCACAGTCCACCGAAATTTCCCATTTGACACTGAATTTAAAACCCCGCGATTGCGTACTGAGTGGTCGGCGAAATCCGTAGGTCCATAAAACGCTATTAAAACGTTTCAAGTGACCACTTATTTCAATAATTTCACTTCACGTGGGCATATTATTTTCTGATAGAATCATATTAAAAATAAAAAAGAGTAAATTTTTATCAGCTGATCCTAGGATCCTCGTTATTAAACAAACAGTGTAAACATTATTAAAGACAAATGTTGTACATAAAAAATATACTGTTCTCGCTACAAAAATCCAACGCAAATAATTTATGTGACAAGTTTTCCCGTAGACCGGTACCCACTTTGCAATTAAATTTTCCACTATGTTTCCCTCTGTTGACACAACACTGACCTGGTTTTCAATGTCAGCTTTGTTCTACCGTCTCCTATCACGCTGTCAGATTCCCATTACGCTAGCGACGGGCCACGATGTCAAATCTCCTGCTCTACATTAAGAGCACTCTCGTATCTAATTAGAGATTAATTGAGTCAGGGTGCGACGAAAAGCCCTTTGTCGGTTACTACGTACATAAAGACCCTCCTCATCTAAGCACCTAAAAATTAATATCCCTCATAGTACCAAGTTTTTGGTCACTCACCTTTTTGGAGAAAAAAGCAAATTTCGAATTCGGATTTCGAATGTTTTGGTAGCGAACGTGATTGGATTGGAGATGACAGGCCTCAGTTTGCCGCCACGCGCTGTCGGCGTTGCACGTACGGTCCGCAGCGTCATGTTCCGCGCAGTGACAGATAGCTGGAAGCGGTATTGGTGGGGTACAGGTACGGAACTAGCAATCACAACTTCCTCAATAATAATACCAAATTGTCTATCGCAATGTGAGAAACTACACTTGTGCTGCGCACTGTACTCGGATGTTCCGGCGACTGGCGTGTATTTCATTTCGCTTGACATTTTTTTGTACCGCTTACTGTGCCGCAACCCTCGTTATTATGTTAAGAAAAGTAACGGTCCGAACAATTGTTATTTTTTATTACTCGATGGTGTTTAGTACTTGTTCAAGCGTTGTTAAGGTTTCAGTTTGAGTGGCAAAAGTGTTATGTGAGCGTTTAGCGGTACGAAGTACGAGCGGCCGCACAAGTTCAAAACTATTTACAGATGCATTGACTGAGTTCGTTCTTCTCCGCAAGTGTTCGGGGGATTTCGGCGCACGTGGATAAAGTACGGTTAGCTTGACAGGTGATAGCGAGGTGATAAAATGTTCGCTATCCGGTGTCTACAGTAGAGATGATCTGATAACGATCTATTGAACACTGAGCAGTGAGAATCGATACTTACCCCCCGTATCAATTACTATCCGTTTTATTAATGAAGTGCGAGGACTCGTAGCTCGGGATGGGTATATAATTAAGAATAATTGATTGAGAAACGCCAAGTTTTGTCTACTTGCGTACCTATAAGGTCAACTTCTTCCAATTTCTTAATGAATACTCAATGATTCATCGTTCGTGTTGTTGAAGTTAAGCAAGTGCGTGCATTTGGTAATCAGCTTTCTTTTTGTGCATTGGTTAATGCGAATACCTGAACAGCGGAATCAATGAGCTAAATATGTTTTGTTATGGTGTATATTATTACTACATTAACGTTAATTTCATTATTGTTTTCGAGAGCAATACTCAGCTCTACTTTTGTTCCGTGTTCGGAATAGTGAATAGAACCGCAAGGTAAAAATATTAGCAACGACTTTATTGGGCGATCTTAGGAGTAATGTAAGCGAGTTTCCTTTGCCTAGATATCCTAAGTGATTTAATATGTAGGCATTCTTGTCATGCCTATTTCAAAATTTGGTACAGTATTGATGGTGACAAATGTATGAATATCCTTAGTATAAAATACAACGTTACATAGATATTACTTAGAATATTAATGTTTCATTTTAGAAATTTCGCTCTTGCAACGCAGGTCATTCTGTTTGGACTCTACCAGCACCTCCTAAGTCATCATGAAATGAACTCTTTTTCTTCTTTACATCTTCTTCAGGGCCTTTCTTTTACTTTTCTACCTTCCTATACTTTCACTATAATTACTTTAATTTAGCATTTAATTTTGTTTTATTCATTCAGTATCGTGATCATCAAGTTTTACAAAATAACACGTAGCATCTTCTTCTTAGTTTAAATAATTGAATGTAAATTTAAAGATTTTTGTCAGTTCAAAGAAATTGTAGTTTATCTTTTAAATGGTGCCACAAACGAACAGAGTACAAACTCCTAAAATAAAGTGCAACTTATGTGGACTCCCATTTATTCAAAGCCTCTTTCTCCTCATAGGACTCGTCACACATTTAGAAATCTTTGTTATAGTGATAGCGCATATTATTATTAAATAAATTCTACCCGGGATAAAATAAATTTCCCCAGTCCCTAGAGGGACCTATCTATTCGATATTCAATCATGTTGAAACGCTGATAACAATTTGGTTAGGCCCAATTTTTCACGAATAGCTCTTTTCACGAACTAAATTTTCTGCAGCACTTATTTAAAAATATAAAGTAGCCAAATATGAAATTTCTTTCGGACAATTAACATATTATGTGTATGTATGATGCCCAGGGGAAAAGCAGAATTAATCATTTAGTGACGTTTTTAGTTCTACAAGAATTACTTACTATGAATTAGCCTTCAAGGTTCTGCACAGCAAGTTTAGCACAAACATAAACATAATAAGTTTATCTTTTTTCCTTTATTGTATCATCATCATCATCAGCCCATTTAAGTCCCCACTGCTGGAGCACGGGCCTCCCTCAATCACATGAGGGGTAATTGCCATACTCACCATGCTTGGCAGACGGGTTGGCGAGAGTTTTGATATAAATGCAGAGTTTTCCTTCTCTGGGTGCTGATGATCATGCCAGCAGCTTTACCTTAGTCGCCTTTTACGACACCTCGGTAAGAGTGAGGGTGGCCTATTCTACTCTGCCGGGGACCACACGGCCAATTTATTACGGGTTATTGTATACCTAACTGTGTATTTACTGGACCGTGAATCAAACTCACGATCCAACCGGTTCTTTCAATAGCGGTTAATGTCAGCAGCGCTCAAGAATAAAGTAACCAGAATTTTGGTAAGTTTTAACCCATCCTCATAAAAATGATTAAGATTGATGATGATGAGGATGATGAAACAAGTCCACCACAATTTAAAGTGTAAAAAGAACACCATCTGTGTGGTGATCCGCAGCTACTGATGAAAATAGCTTGTGAGACATTATAGTAATAAAATAATGTAAGATTGTAGAGTCCCACCGTTTCTGAAGAATTCAATTCGAAAATCGGTGGAACGTTACATGTTCACCTGGCCAGTGTGAATGCAGACCAAAAAGTGACAAAGATAATAAATTACAGAACCAAGAAGGGCCTTGAGGGCAGGAGGCTGGAGGTCCAAGAAGGCCAGAGGCTGGAACGTGGTTGTATTTACTATGTATATGTGTTGTGATCTTATTATAACTTCGTGTTATGATGTACTTGTTATAATCATCCGCATCCTCCTCATTATCATCATTCTTGATTATTTTTACTCCCCTTTGCAATAAAGTTTTCTCTTCTTTTTATAATCAATTGTAAGCAAAGCTTTCACCAGATACCAGCGCTGCCGCGGCATAGATCCCACCAGGATATGTACTAGCTTTCAAAACACCTACACATATAGATGCCATAGCTTGTGCTGATCACGTCGGGGTCACCACTGTAGGAATTTAGAATGATTCCCACGAAAAGAGAAGATCTTCCGCCGAGCCGGGTGTTATTGGCTCGGGGACCATGGTCCGGTATAACATCTTGGTTTGTCGTATGTATCTCAAGTCGGTCTGCGAACTTTGCTTTCGCGATGTAGAATCGTATGAGAATTCCGATCTTGTATGAACTGTCAGATTAGCGCCATCTGCTGCTGGTAGAGTGATACTTTCTTCGGGCGATGGTAGACTTCGCCACACTGGGATCCAAGTGATTCACCTCTGTCTACGAATATTTCTATAACATTCAGTTCAATTGCGAGGGCAATAAGGTCCTCAGCATATATTGTCAGATTGTCACGCACGGCACATACTGAAATGCCGCGGCAGCTCTAGTATTTTGGTGGATAGCGTTGGTATTCCATTGGAACCTACATTAGGTATATTATATTTACGGTATGCAATCTATTGGAATTCAATATCGATTGTAAGTCACACTTCATAAGAATGTTACAAACACGTATTTAAACAGAGGCGTTATTTGCTACGTGCCGTAATTACTATATACCCATACTTATATCACTACAGTAGTTGACAATAATATATCATTTGGGTATTTAACGACACGCAATGTTAAGAATATCATCGTGATTTGCTGAAATGTTTAGTACATTGAATTGCCTTGAATCGGACAAAGTACATTCGCTGATATTGTCCATTTTATATAATACTCACCTGATTATGAAATCCTTGAAAAGTGATATACCAGAACGTTATTTGATTTTCCATTTAACAACTCGCACAAGTCATTTTTAAAAGACGTTAATCTAATTTTGTCCATATTTTTGTTTGCAATAAATACGACATTCGATTTGGTGTCATATAAAATTAAGTAACGACAATTTTACAAACCATAGAGTAAGATAACTACGTCGCATAAAATAGAATATGATATCGTAGTTTTGACTAAAAAGAAACCTAAAACGTTATAGGATATTTCGTCGAGATTTTCAGCTTCCTTTCCTTCCTCCATGTGATTCATATAGTTTAAAATATTGCTTTTAATCAAAAGTTTACCATAAACGATAAAACTGTTGTTATCCTCAAATAAAATAGAATCGAAATCAATCGGCTTCAGTTCCCTAGTAGTTAAGTCATCAATTTTGCGACAAAATTTTGGCCGCGTCACAAACAAGGTTTATATTATATTACAATCTTTCAATTTTAATAATATATTTATGCCACGTGAATCAGATTGCTGCTAAAAAATGAGAACCCTCATACTTTAAAAAGGTCTTTTAGTGTCTCATTTTTTAGCCTAAAAATGAGACTCTAAAAAGCTTAAACAAAATTTTCTGCGAAAAAAAACTGTCTTCAAAAACCACGAATAATTGATTGTTGATTACAAGATAGTATTGGGCGCCGACTTCGTTAAAACCTTTTCTCGAGTGTACTGTTATAAAATGTTATTTGAAGTGTATAAAGTGATAAAAATATTATTTTACACTTTTTAGTTCGTGGTTTCTGAAGGCGGTTTTTTTTTCGCAGAATTTGTTTCGGGGTCTGGTTGTCACGAATGCGTGGGATTTTTACAAGGCCTTTCCGTTTAACTCCACCTATCCACACGTAGCATATTCTTCTCCATGAAGGCACCTGCTTGGGCTGTTTCTGTCGCTCAATCACAGGCTAAAATGGAGTTTTACACTCCTTTCAGCTTTAGCCGGCATTATCACAGTCACAACTGACAACGATGACTTCACCTTTGGGCCCCAATAAAGGTAAACAATATCTAGACTTTCCACGTTGAGGTAAATTTTAGCTCTATGATTTTCCATCGTTTAGGAAAATCTACATTTAGTAAATATAAATAGGATCTAATACCTATCTACTACTGCAATATAAAATAATTTTATACATGGGATCCTAAGACAACTGTCTAATATGGGACTATACCATCACCCACAGAAGTGTTGAACTTGATTCGCTAAGTATGCCAGTCATTTATGTAGATGTTTGTATCATACTTTCCGTTTAAGGTGACGGATAGGGCCAACGGAAAATGGACTTTAATTTTTAGCTACTAAACTGGATCTATTTCAAACAATTTTGGGGTTGCAATCTCTCGGCAAACACTTATACTATTTATTAATTAACCATGCACAAATGTTGGGTCCAACACGTACGCGAAAAATTTATTCACGCCAAAAGCGGCCACTTTTGGCGGTAATCCAAAATTTGAGTGCAAAGCAGACCAAACAGTTAACTATAAGTATTAAATAAATAATATATGTTTTTGCCAAGAGATTGTAACCCCGAAATTGATTAAAATAGATCCGGTTTAGTAGCTAAAAATTAAAATCGATTGGCGTCGCTAGTGTGCTCTACCCGTCACCTTAAACCATAGGCAACGCAAATATCCAACCAGGTGTCAGATCATAAAGTGACATATGATTCGACGACCCGTTTGTAACAGTTGTAGTGAACGCTGCCTTTGGTCCAAGGTTTGCGGGTTCGATCCCCGCACAATACAAACATTTGTGTGCATGAACATGACTGTTTGTATTGGGTCTGGGTGTTTTCTATGTATTAAAAGTATGTATTTACAAAAGAAAAGTATTACATGTATATATTTGTAATCCCACTGTTGATTCTGATATCCGTAACACAGGTGCTTGAGCTACCTATCTCGGAGTCAGATCAATGTATGTGATGTTGTGAAATATTTATTTATTATTTATTGTTATTTATGATAAAATATCTAATCATGCAAAATGATGACTAATGCATGTCAGTATTATTAAATGATTCTACCACTGATACAACAGTCGCATAATTATTTATTTCCGATAGCTAACGCCTCTTCATCACTACCTGCCTTCAGTGTTGACATGATTCGCATTTAAATTCGTTATCGAGTATACGAGCACATTTGTATGTACATAATTTAAATATCTATTTCACTTGAGGAACTTTTTACCTAGGTGTCTGCTTTTAAATTGCAATTCATTCCTGAACGTATTTTGTGTAGTTCGTGAATTTTCCAATTTCTGAACTGTAACCCAAAAAAAACGACTATCACAAAATCAGCTTTGCATATATTTATTTCAACAAACAAATGAGTGGCGGTACGTAATCACCGCGCTGGCCATGAACATATGCGAAATGAGACAGATCGCTAATACGTTGCCGGCCTTTAAGAAGAGATAACGCCCTTCTCTTGAAGGTCCGTAAATTACCACCAGGAAATACTGCTGTAGTCAGATGGTATTATTCTTGAAAGACTAAGTTCACCCTATGGATTCCCGCGACCTTTAACAGATCTTCGGTCCACCTTGTAGGGAGCGTGCCACGGCTGCGATTTCCTGTACGTGGCTTCCACTCGAGGACCTTTCCGCCACAAGTCCATGGGACCAATCTGTGTGGACAACATTAGAGGAGGCCTATGTCCAGTAGTGGAGGTCTATTGGCTAAAACGATGATGACGATGAAGTTCACCTTATAAATAAATGAATAAATAAATTGAGACATCACATACATAGATTGTCCTGGTCTCATAAAAGGTTTTTCCCTTGTACTATGGAAACCAGGAAGAACGAAGGTATCACAAACACCCAGACCCAACACAAATATCTCTTCCATCAACAAACAATTTGTGTTAGTATGGGAATCGAACCCGCGACCCTTCCGTCTCAACCGGCGCACAAACCACTGCGCTAAACGAGTCGTCAAATAATTTTATCACATACGATTAAACGTGGACTTTTTTAACCGTTAATCACCAATAAATAGCTTTCACAAGTAAGACCATACATACATATCTACAGCATATAAATTAATCGGTCCGCATGGTGCGCCTCCGACAAACACTTGTGTATGTGTGACAGCTCTCGTTGCCTCCATTACGTCCACTCAGGGCTTATTGGAATCAATTTGTTGCCGGATTCCTTTATGACTATCGGTATTGGCCATTGTTCGATGCTCTTGTCATTGTTAGTACTGGTAGTTAGCAAAATGGCAAAAGTTTTGCACTTGTTTTTCATTTAATAGTTAGTCCAATGTTTTCTACCAGCCTACAAGCCTGAATCTACTAGTGGGACATGGACCCAAAGTAACTAAAAGTTTTTATCCATTACAAAACAGGGAAAAAATTGCCCAAGGCCCCTTCGCCCATTGCTTTTACCAATGTGTATAGTTTTCTAGGACCTGTTTTTTAATCCTAGTTCAGGTTCCTACTATGATGTAAGATTATGACCATAAGTTTGTAATAGATATAGATCATAAGTTATTTGCATTTTTTTTTGTCATTTAGGCTAACGCATGACCACAATCGCACCTGATGGAAATTGACGATGAGGTGATGACGATGATACGCGTTTGCAATTATCTATTTTATTTTACTCAATTTATTTAGTTTGTATTTATCTACATAAGTATCTTGCTTCTGATTGCAATGCCATGGTAATAAAACATAATAATAGAATAAATTAATAACAGAATAATTGATTGATCTACCGCTTTCATCATCATCATTTCAGCCAATTGACGTCCACTGCTGGACATAGGCATCCCCCAATACAGCTTTCATAATTAGAACAATTTCATAGTAGCAGTAATAGGGACTTAAATAGGCTTGCTCTAGCAGACTTTATTGAAACCAACCATCAAACCCTGTAAACCAAAAAGATCTCAATTAAAAACACACAGTCAATGTAACACGTAGGTAACAGACACGTTCTTATATCGTCGCGTCAATATTTCAAAGGGCGATCGTCTATTTATAATGACAGCTGGAAGACTTCTAGAATGAATTTTTAATTGTGAAATCCGGGTCACACCAGCCCTGTCTTTGAGAGTGACCCGCCGCGAGAAGTGGACGGTTATCATGACACATGCCATTGAAGAGTGAGATTAGAAACGTGACTTATAACTAGCGCTCGCTATGATGTGGCAACAATAATGATAGTGTTTAGTGATGTCTTTTAGTATTTACTGTGAACAAAATAAACGAGAAAGTACTGTTAAAGCTTGTGATGTAAATCAAGCATTTAGATGAATGGATATTTATTCCACAAAAAAACATACAAAAATTCAGTTGCATAGTAAATTGATAGAGTGGCAGGCGGTAGAGGAGGTATATGACTGACAGTTAAGATGTTCAAAATGGTCTGTAGGTTTAAAGTAACTGTTATACTTGAGCCAAAGACTCGTGATTGATGAATGTTATACTTTACCGTCTGCTTACAAATGAGTTTATTCATGATTTCATAAATTAAAAAGAACGACATTTTATTATATAAAAATTTTACGTCACATGATCCATAATACTGCTATCTTTAAATAAAGCATTTCAAACAACCATGGAAACTTTGCAGGTTGTCCAAAAAAGTGAATCGCTTTTTAAGCTTCATAGTATCTACGTTGTCTGGGACAAGAAGATTGATTTACTTTCATCCATTACTGGGCTGGAAATTGGCAAGTAAACGAAACTATAATACAAAGGACTAATATACCTATATATATAATGTTTTAACAAACTTATACTCTCTCTATATGTATTTCACATAAAAATCCAAATTAATGTTACCAATAAAAATTACAGAGGTTGGTCACGGCGCTTAAAGTGTTGCCATATTTCATTTTCATTTACCCATGAATGAAAGAAAGAGGAAGAGGAATGATGTTTAATTTAAAAAAAAAAATATTTTAAATAATCAACAAAAACAATGAACTCCTTGTAAAAACTATAATTCGATAGAAATATTTAATGACAAACTGCTCATTTTCAAACGGGCAGCAATCAAAAACATCTCCAAACGCCATGGCAGACATTTTTTACAACTTATTTCAGGTCTACTTGAGGTTGGAATAAAGTATTATTTTCCATGTATTTAACCAACCTTGCTATGGTTGGTTACTTTGTAATATTAGGTAAACGTAAAAAACTTAGCATACTGATATTTTCCCATAAATTTGGGAGCACAGGATATATCATCCAACGCCTGCAATATATAGAGACTGCTTACACCATCTAGCGAGTAACGCCAAAGTTAATATATACCTACTGGAAAACTGCTCATTGCACTGTCAGGAACACATCAACCTACATAAAACTCAAAATTATTATCGAATGAATAAACCTATAACTTAATTTTCTTGCTTATTTATTTTTTCTGGCAACACTGAGCATTTTAATAAATCGTTTGTATTTTTAGTTTATAAAACAAAACATACTATGAAACATTGAAGGCTTACTTGTGAAAAGTTATGTTATTACACTTCTTATGCTTTTCCGAATAATTGTTATAAAATCTTACCGCACAAATCGTCATAGTAAATTAATTTTCACGAGTTGCGTTTGACAGGTATTGACATTGACGACTGCGGAGCGGTCCGGGCGTTTGGAGCCGTACGGCTCCATTTGAGTTGCTTCAAATCGCAGACTAGGTTTCTAGTCTTGTTATTATTCTATGGGCATAGTATACTCTGTTCGGGGCAAAGTCAGTTATTGAGTGTCGAAGTAAAAGTGAACAGTGGGCACTTATATTATCTGTGTTGCTTATTTAGTATCCTTTTTTAAATTTATATCTACATAAAACGATCACGAAAAGGCATACTTGTACTTAGATAAAATCCTTTTATGGTTGTGTCACGTCACTTCGAGTACAAGAACTTGTAGAGTCGCAGGTTCTAAAAGTGTCTGCTATCTTATGTATAGGGCCATGATTAATATGTTAATACATATTTTTAATTTACACGATTTTTAACCCCGAAAATGTTCTCTACGTCGATTATCGTATATAGATAGTGAAAAACTAATTTTTAGTTTCCACATTATTCCATATTTCATGGTTAAGTCCATATTCTCTATAAAAAAATATCACAAACATCCATATTTTCGAACTTCAGCCAATATTATGGCCATATATTATTATTATTATATGCGAATACATTTCAATTGGGAGATAGTTACCCAAAGAGTAATATAATATACTAGTTACCTAGCAAGTTGACTATATTTTTAAGTCAATGGTGACATTTTGTAAAACATTTTTTTTTAAAAGAGTAACTGCTGAGTTTCTTACTGGTGTCTTCTTGGCAGAAAACTACATTCCGAACCAGTGGTAAACATGTTGACATTCATAAGTGTTCTGTATGTACCTAAATTGAATAAACAATTTTCATTTTCATTTTCATTCACTATTTTGTGAATCAGGCTGTATGTTTTCTTTGAAAATAAAATAAAATAAAATATTTATTTAGTCCAAAATGGACAGTTTAGAGTTCGATAATTTAAAAAACATGGGACTATGTACTGCATTCTGATTAAAAGTCCTGATAGACGATATGGTAGAGCCTTTTAGGAAGGAAACAGGGTTTTTTTTGTATTGTAGTATACAAAAGAAACCCTTCCTGTAAAATGCCGGGAGAGATTGTTTCCTAAATATCTAGCCTACTGCTACCAATGTTCCTAGGCTTTCCCTTTTTTCATGAGTGAAAAGCAGTTTTCTCCATCGCGCTCTCAGAGAAGAGGTTTGAGGCTAAGGAGACGGCAAGTAATACGTAGGTATACCGCCTGAGATATCTATGAAACTTTGGTTTGGACCTAAACCAACCGCTAAGGTAGCTTTTGCTACCTTTTATAATCTTTGTAATGTAACTGTTACTGAAGTGATTTTTCACAATTAACAATATTTAATATGATAGAAATAATTTTTTAAACTCCCGATTATTTCTATATTTTAAAGGTTTTGGTCGATATTATATGTACATATTTGGAATTTTTTAGTACATATTTATCCGAGCCCTACTTATGTATATGATTGAGTAAGCTTCCAGCATTTATTAAAAGTTCAGCATTTTTTTTTCTCTTTATTTTAGGAAGTTCAGCATTCATTAAGGTGACGGGTAGGGTACAATAGCGACGCCAATCTATTTTAATTTTTAGCTACTACACCGGACATTTTTGCATGGTTATTTAATAAATCTATTGGCGTCGCTAGTGTGCCCTTCCCGTCACCTTAAGTATGTGAGTTATATAGAAAAACAATATAACAACTAGAGCCCATCACTAGATAGGCACAAACGTGTGAACTATGGGGTCAGATCTAGGTTCATTTATAACAACCCCCTACGTCAAAGCTATATATAAAATATACATTTGTCATTGGTTCGTCATTGCACTATTCAAGTCTCAACTGTCACCATTACCAACAGTGCCAGTACATAACGTGCCTTGCATCGCATGCATTTCGTGATTCAATCCAATTTGTTTACTGCGGGTCATTTATTGAAGCCATACAAATGGCAATAATCTGCTGATTAAGGTGATTTGATACACATAATAAGGCTTTATGTACATCAATAGCCTTTGTTTCACATCAGTGGTCATCGTTGCAACGCAATAGACGCATCCCTTGACATCATGTTTGAGCTGCGTAATTGTAAATTTATTTTTGCAACTTTATTGTTGTGTGCGTCGGTTGAGAATAGTATTTCGCAAAATTTTCTGTTCCCGCCTGATTTTGGCTTTGAACCACGCTTGCCGGATTTTTTTCCGTACCAATCATCAGGTAAGTTAGTGCGCGTTATTTTATGATTCAAATTTAAACAAAAGTATATTTTTTGTTTTTCTGTTTGAGTGTTGAATGTACAGTGTTAATTTAATTAATTTTTCTTTACTTGAACAATACAATTGATTGTAATGTGTAAAAATACATCTTGATAAAAAAATCTCAAAAATAACATAATATGTACTCAAAATTTCAATACAATTTTATTAAATTTGTTATTACTGTAGCAGCAAATGCTGAGGTCGGGACGTAATTAACCACTTGCTTTAGTTATTGTTCTGAGTTAACCACAGACACTCCTCTTCTTGTAATTACTTTTTTCTCTGTATCTAGGTTGTGTCATGTGCATGGAACTATAAAGTCAGCGGAATGTGCTATTTTCAGAAAAAAACGTCACAGAGTGTGAAAGAGATCCAACTGGCCCTTCTTTTTTGACGCTTAGGAATGCCTCCTTATGCATACCCTCCTGCCGGGGGGCAGGTGGTGGGGCTATGTGGGGGGGTTATGTCGGGCTCTCCTCTGACGGGAATTCTCCTAACGAGAAGCCGGCCAGAGGCATACCGACTAAACCCCAGCGACGCTCCCTCATCGCCAGAGTGAGGAAGGGACATGAGTACGGGTTAGAGAACCTTACTTTACGATCCAACCGGCCCTGACGCAGATTCATGTCTATGGTCCTGTGTCCCTATTGTATTGTAAAATTGTAATCTTGTTCTCTGTTCTCTTCTGTTCTATCATTTGCCCTCTGTGTTGTGAATGTTGTCTCTTTCTAAATTAGACTAGTTTCTCTATGTATGACAATTGGTTGGAGAAATATTAAATATGGGCGACATCATGGTGGGCAGACAACCGGCCCGTTGGCCTATGCTCAGCAGTGGGTGGATGTGGGCTGATATGATGATTAGATTGATCTCAGAATTTAATCATTATACCTAACACTACTATTTCTTATTGTTTAAGGAGTGTTACCAGACAGAGGCAATCGTCTAGAAGACATTTATGTACGCTTCTACAATGGGTAAGTCACAACCTTCGATAATTATAATAATAAAAAAAACACTTTTTTTCTCTTCTCTACAGATAGAATCTGTGTACCTTTGACACAGATTCTATACACTGCTTAGTATGACCATAGTTATAGGTGTACATAAACTGGTCACTACCAATAGCCTGAATATTTTTTATAAAATACGCAAGCAATAAAACTTTCTGCTATTATTTCTTTTGGATTAGGTCTTAAAAAAAGCATTTTTTTATGAGAAAGGGCGGCAAACGAGCAAGCGAATCACAAAATCGAAAGCGCTCACAGCCGCCCATGGACGTCAGTCACACCAAAGGAATTAGGGTTGAACAGTTATAATTTATATTGTGTGTAAAATAATAGCTCTGACAAAGGCAAACAATACTACAGTTTGCACAATGCGATTGCGACTCATCGAAAACCGCAAAACAAAATGCGTTTAAAATAAAATAGTAGGTAAAAGTGGCACATAGGATTTCATCTGTTAGACTATTCTATTCTAACTAGGACAGCCATGCAAGCATCGCTGCATGACGATCAAAACAATTATACCAAACTATTTCCCGCATGTAAAGTGGCGGTCAAAAAGTGTTTACCAGTTTTGAAATTTGATTCTATATCAAACTTTTTGCACTAAACTCAAAAATGCCATATGAAGTTGCCACATAAAGAGGTTACAACACAGAAGCAGCCATAAAAAAAACCTATTTTTTTCTGCCTGCACCAAACCGCGGCTGGAATCAGGTCGAAACTGATTAGCGGGTCACACTTGGAGGTCGACGCACCTTAGCCCCCCCGATTTAAAAACGCCTAGTGCATGGTCTCTCAGGGATCTTACATTCCGTTTTTTGCAATGATACTATCGCGGATATGACTGACGCGCGACTGCATCGCGATTGTATCGCTCCTCATAGATGTCAGTTGTGACTGTATCGAAACTAAGTCGCGTTTGTATCGTTGCGAAAAGTCGCAATGTAAATGGGGCCTTAGGCTAATTAAAATACAAATGGCTTCGCGTTATTATCACGACGATTCTTCTCCTCGCGGAATCCATCTAAAGGTGATTTGATTTTCATTATTGAGTTATAGCAATGGATCATGGACGGTGTAATGTGTTAGGTTACCTTGTCATAATAGCTAGCCATCTGGGAGGCTACAACGAAACTGTCCCGTACCGAACGAAATAAATCCTGTCACATACAAACAAAAGACATGTACAACACGCGTGAACCCGACCGGAACAATAATTCGTTTCTTTGTAGGGCCTATGACTTCTACTTTCTTACACGGAAGGTATAGCATTGTGCGGTCAGCATAAAAAGTAGCCTAACATTTTAGTAACATGTCGAAGTAACATTTTTTACGAACCCCTTGGAAACTGTCTATAATAGGCAGAGCAGCTACTTTGACATGGTACTAAAGTGTTAAGCTACTTTTGATGCTGATCGTACCAATAAACTGTATATTTTGCAGGTCACTAAACAACATTACAATATTCATGTCTGTTGAGATGGTGTATTAGATCCCGGATTCCATTCTCGATCGGGTAAAATTATTACTGTGTAAAAAAATTTGCATTTTAATAATAAATAAATAAATCATTTATTTTCCTCTTTACAATAGGGTCTTAAACTAAAAATACAAGTACATTAATTGCACGTCACTTATATGATCCTAGAGTAAGAGAGGCTGGCGCCTGCAATAGGTTTGTTAAAACCGGTGTTACAGGTAGCCAGGCCAAACCCGCAGAAGGATGAAGGATGAATATTTTAAAGTGGTGGACTATAAAATAATAAAAAATACTAACTTTTCGTTTCGAATCCGGTGCTAGTATACGAATTCGTCATTGAGTTTATTTTTAATGTGATAGGTGACGAGTAGACGGATCACCTGATGGTTAGTTATTGCAGCCGCCCATGGACACCCATCAACCCCAGTGGAGTCACAAATGTCAGGTAACGAAACACAGCAGATATGCTCCTCCACGCCGGTTTTCTGTGAGGCCTAAGTATCACTCCCGTCGAGCAGGCCCATCCATCAACCTACAGCACAGGGAACATCCCAGTTAGAGACTAGGTGATCAGTGTGTTTATTTGTTCTCTTCCAGTACGACAGTGGAAGACTACGTGGACCTGCCCCTGTCACAAGCCAGCCGACTTGCCGAGGTCAAGGGTTTCGACAAAAATAGCCCTACTGTGTTCTACGTCCATGGGTTCATCGAGACTGCGCAGCAGGAGAGTGTCCAGGTACAGTACCTGGTAGTAACAATACACTATTAGCAGAGGTCGGAATTAGGTAGAACTATTTTGGTACTTACAGTTTCATACAGCGAAAGAAGATGAGCCGCACGCTTTTTTGCCACTGACTTCGTATACCTTAAAAAGAGCTTAAAGCTGATATGCCTCAAATATCGTGATTAATTTTAAAAAGTTAAAAAACCGGGACTGATGAATAAAAAAGTTTGTTTTTGTAAATTGATTTGTCTACAATAATTTACGAGTTGCTGCCAAAATATAGAACTGATTTTGCGATGTCCTATGTCCATTATCTACAAATGCCGGGAAGGTCCATATTAATATCAACATTTCGTTTCAAATACTCCAATCGAAGGTGTGTCATTTCACATGGCCCAGAGAAACGATTCTGTTTTTGAAGCAATGTGTAGTAAATAATGATGGAAGTCATTTCACATGGCCCAGAGAAACGATTCTGTTTTTGAAGCAATGTGTAGTAAATAATGATGGAAGTCATTTCACATGGCCCAGAGAAACGATTCTGTTTTTGAAGCAATGTGTAGTAAATAATGATGGAAGTCATTTCACATGGCCCAGAGAAACGATTCTGTTTTTGAAGCAATGTGTAGTAAATAATGATGGAAGTCATTTCACATGGCCCAGAGAAACGATTCTGTTTTTGAAGCAATGTGTAGTAAATAATGATGGAAGTCATTTCACATGGCCCAGAGAAACGATTCTGTTTTTGAAGCAATGTGTAGTAAATAATGATGGAAGTCATTTCACATGGCCCAGAGAAACAATTCTGTTTTTGAAACAATGTGTAGTAAATTATGATGGAAGTCATTTCACATGGCCCAGAGAAACGATTCTGTTTTTGAAGCAATGTGTAGTAAATAATGATGGAAGTCATTTCACATGGCCCAGAGAAACGATTCTGTTTTTGAAGCAATGTGTAGTAAATAATGATGGAAGTCATTTCACATGGCCCAGAGAAACGATTCTGTTTTTGAAGCAATGTGTAGTAAATAATGATGGAAGTCATTTCACATGGCCCAGAGAAACGATTCTATTTTTGAAGCAATGTGTAGTAAATAATGATGGAAGTCATTTCACATGGCCCAGAGAAACGATTCTATTTTTGAAGCAATGTGTAGTAAATAATGATGGATGATGAATAATTTGAAAATAAATATGTTATAGCTAGTATTCCATTCACATTTATCCTGTTTACTTTTGTAATATATGAAACAGAAACAACGATTGAACATAATAATATAAATAAAAGTCGAAGTCTTAAATTATGACAGTATGCACTGTGAAAATTTATTTTCATATACTGAGCTGGAATGTTATGATGCTACTACATGATCTAGACTGTTATTTTAGGAATACTAGATAGTTACCTACCAACTGACTTTTAAGTCAGGAAAGTATAACAATATTTAACTGTGTTATAATCATTGTGTATATATATTTATATTTATCAACGTACATATTATCTTATCGTACTAGTTTTATTTAATAATATCTAAGCGTATAATGTAACTTTATATATTTATAGTTACTGCTAATTTGATGTTATAGATTTGATAAAATTAGATGTTCCCTTCCCATTTTGTGTACACATTACTGGTGGAGTTATAGCCTAACATTGTATTATGCTTCGTATTAAGTTTTACCCCGTTAACATGTTTTTGCTATAAGTCTGTTCTGTGTACCTTATAAAATAATTAAATATATAAAATAAATTTATTAATTTTTTTAAACATAACAAAGAAGAGGAACTATTTCTTTTCGTCGGTATAAATTTGATTAAATTTTATGAATTTCGCTATTTCGCCACTAGAAAAGATAACAATAGTCTGTTTTATATTTCAGGTCATGGTAAATGCGTACCTAGAGGCAAGGCCGGGCACCAACGTGATACTTCTGGACTGGTCAAATATGTCACACGGTTCATATTTGGTTAACGCGGCCAGAAATACGAAAAAGGTAGGTAACACAAATATTTCCATGTGATCCGAAATGTTTTAATTGTTTCTATTGACAATGATAACCTTCTTGTTCCGAACTATGGTAACGAGAAACAACAAAAATCAGATTCATACTTACTGAGATGCCTAATAAGGGCACATTTATATTAAATTGCATTTCAATGATAAAAACTCTCTCCAGAATTATGAAATAGAAGAAAGTAATAAATCGAAGGATTAACTGGTATCAATTAATATGTTTGTGTGTTGCTGTAATCCTCCTCCTCTAGTCGTTTTCCTCATTACTGAGGGTCGTGATTCCTCCCGTGGGCGGCCAGTTTGCACTTTATAGTAGACCTCCATCTATGTATGTCTGTGGCAATGTGGAGTTCGTCATACAGCTTGGTGTCCAGCGTAGAAAGTATTTGGTCTGACCATCTGATAGGGACCATCTGATACTACCTCTGGGTCTCCTTCCATCCACCTTGCCGGTGACCATCAGCTGTTCCAGATTATGTCCCTCTTTCCGGGCTATGTGACCAAAAATCTCCAGGATTCTTCTCAGGCAAGTAGACAGCCTGGTTTTAATGTGGAGTTCTCGGCGGATGGATTCGTTTGTACGGAAAGCAGTCCATGGGATTTGGAACATCCTTCGCCAACACCACATTTCAAAGGCGTCAATGCGGTCTCGATCGGCTTTATTTAGCGTCCATGTTTCCGCGCCGTAACTAAAGATGGAGAAGACCAGAGTGTTCACTAGTTTCATCTTAGTCTTTCGAAATATGTTACGATCTTTCCATATTCGCTGCAGCTGGGTCTTTTCGTTTTTGGCTATGCTAATGCGTCTCCTGACCTCCTTTTCACACGAGCCTGTGTTACTGATAGTGGCTCCCGAGTAAGTAAAGTACTCCACTTTTTCCAGAGCTAGATCACCTGTGATGTGGAGTGAGTTGTTCCGGTCCACTACCATAACTTTGGTCTTGGAGTGGTTGATATTGCTGTAATAGTTACTTCAAAAATGACTGCCTCATTGGCGCAGCGAAGGTTGCGCTCGGGGTGCCCAGGACCCTGGGTAGGGCCAAAATTCAGTGTTCAGTCTTAGTGTCAGCCCGGAGTCTGGAAATTGGCGATCTTGTACCCCCGTGCCTCGGAAAGCACGTTAATCTGTTGCTTCTGCTACCGATCCCTTTCCGGTCGTGTCACATTGGTGTCAAATCGGAATATGTGTACAAGGGAATAGTGAGTGCACTTGTGTTTGCACACACGCTTGAGCACTATAATATATCCTTCATAAGTGGCTGATCGTTAAGATTGGCCGCCTTAGCCGAAATCGATTGGAGGGTATTATTACTTCAAAAATATATGTGATAGATAATGATGATAGATTCTCTTTATTGCACAACAAATAAAACTTAAAAGCTAAAAGCGATTTGGCTGCAGGAGTTTTTCCTGACGGCTATGACTTAGAGACCTTCAAGAGAAGAGCGTAGATACTCCTTTTTAAAAGGCCGGCAACACATTAGCGTTGATAACTTACCATCAGGTGACCTACTTGGTCCTTTGTCTCCTCACTTTGTCGCCTCTAGAAAAAAACTAGATATACCGATATTCAGTGTACAATTTAGGCGGTCTTATCGCTGGGAGCGATCTCTACCAGAAAAACTTCAGGTAAATAAAATTAGAATATACGATGTGTGGTCCCCGGCAGAGTAGAATAGGCCACCCTCACTCTTACCGAGATGTCGTAAAAGGCGACTAAGGTAAAGTTGCTGGCATGACCATCAGCACCCAGAAAAGGAAAACTCTGCATTTATATCAAAACCCTCGCCAACCCGTCTGCCAAGCGTGGTGAGTATGGCAATTACCCCTCATGTGATTGAGGGAGGCCCGTGCCCTAGCAGTGGGGACTTAAATGGGCTGATGATGATGATGATACGATGTAAGCTATCAAAATGCAAAATACTTAATTTGTATATGGCAAGCATGATGATAAACTTTAAAATGATTTTCAATCTGTGTATCTTGATACCTTGAAAGATGAAGCAATTATGAATAATTCTGCGCTTCACATACCTACTTAATTATAATTACCAGCAATTATGAGAAAAACGTAATAGACAATTAGATTTAATTGAGTGGACTTCGCTATTGTGACTTAATTACAGCTTAGTACACTGGTGTCCCTAGATCATTCCATAAGTAGATAATTATCTCTTACTTGAATGATATCTACGTGAAAGACTGATGTGATTATAGCGAGAGAAAATTATGTATGTATATTTCACAGACAGAAACAGATGAATAGATTATTTTCACCTATTAAGGTGACGGGTAGGGCACACTAGCGACGCCAATCGATTTTAATTTTTAGCTACTAAACCGGATATATTTTAAACAATTTCAGGATTACAACCTCTGGACAATACTTAAACTATTTATTAAATAACCATGCATAAATTTTTGGTCCGTGCACAAACGCGAAAAAATTGGCGTGAATCAAATTTTCGCATACAAAAACGGATCCAACATTTGTGCATGATCATTTAATAAATAGTACAAGTGTTTGCCGAGAGGTCGTAACCCCGAATTTTTTAAAAATAAATCCGGTTTAGTAGCTAAAAATTAAAAGCGATTGGCGTCGCTAGTGTGCCCTACCCGTCACCTTAAGGCACAGAGAACCCCCACCAGTTTCAGTTCATGTCTATGCCTGAAGGTGACAAAAATCAATTCATTATTAATTCGATTTACGATACATTACGATACGATACGATTCGATGACATTAGTCATGCACATTGTTCAAAGTTGATTGAAGTGACTGATTATGGCAAACAGAAGGCAGACAGTCTGTAATATGTACTTATGTACAACATCGACAAAGTTCACGGTAGACCAATTTTCGACCTTAATGTATTGGAATAAGGTCTAAAAGTGGCCTACCGGAAGCTTTGCCGGTTCATAGTAAAATTAGTGAGTTATAGGATTTTATTCACTTAAAATAATTAATATAATGACTTGCTTAATATTTTAAACTATAAATATATTTTACGAGTTTAGGAGATACCCTTGCCCAGCAGTAGGACCAAATAGGTTAACAAAAAAAATAGATGGTCAATAAATGTGTATGCTTAGAATTGTATAATTATATTATCAAAAATGTCAACAGTCTACTGTGAAGTACATTTAGCATAGAAGATAAGCAGGTAGACATACTGACAGATAATTACGTAGCGTATGGTACGGTGAGTTTGAAGGTTATGCGCATGAGATGGAAATATGTTGCTATATAATGATAGATAAGGATAGAAAACGGAAAAAACTAGCATGTAATATCATGCTCTGTGTACTGTGCTACTGCTATAGTTAATTTGAGAGTTTTGGCTTCGTCTTTTTTGTTTGTTTTTATTAATTTAGTAAAGTAAAGTAAAGTATCAGCCTATAAATTGTCCCACTGCAGGGCAACGGCCTCCATCATAGAAATCAAGTTATCGCTACTGTGATGGGATTAGGCTTAATCACCACGCTTGCCAAATGCGGATTCATACATGAGGGGTAATTGCCATACTCACCACGCTTGGCAGACGGGTTGGCGAGGGTTTTGATATAAATGCAGAGTTTTCCTTCTCTGGTGGCTGATGATCATGCCAGCAGCTTTACCTTAGTCGCCTTTTACGACACCTCGGTAAGAGTGAGGCTGGTCTATTCTACTCTGCCGGGGACCACACGGCTAAATACGGCTAAATGCGGTAAAAATGCGGATTGGTGATCACAAACCCGAGCTATGTCCGAAAAAATCGAAACATACTTTTCGCTCGACCCGGGAATTAGCCCAGGACCCTGAGATCAAGGCCCGGTACTTAAACCACTAGACCAACAGGGCGTTTTTTATGAATTTACTTTGCACTAAATATTGATTTAAAACAGATGAAATGTTCATAGGTGAATAAAGTACCTAGTTCTTAAATAATTTATCATCGCCATCTTAGCGTTTTGTCCCGGTTGCGTACTAAGGCGTTGCTTCGGAGCTCGGGGTCCACTTTACTACTTCAAGTCCTCCACTTCGCAACGTCTTGTGCATTCCCAATTTTTTAATAAATATCTTTTATAAATTCATAAAGTTCAATTTTTTTTTCCAAATCATTAGTATTTTATTTATTTTATTTTTATTTATTAAAGACAACAAACAATTACACACATGTAACACTATAAGTGATGTATACTAGATAACAATACTTAGTGTGCAATCAGCACCGCTGTCTACAGATTAGCTACAGGCATGAGAAAAGGGCAAAAGAGAATAAGCAGGTACGTACAATACAGCTTGGTTCGTATAACAACGCGTATCGGAGTCAACGCGCATCCTGAGGCTCAAGTAAAAACCTGTTACTAAACAGTAACACACATATGACTACGGTGAAATTACTAAAGTAGCTACTAATAATTTCGTATATTAATAATTAATAATTTAAGTATATTTTGAAAAAGGCGGAAGTCCATAAATTTTAATGTTGGTTTTTGCTGTAACTGCTCATGTTGTATCAATAAAAAGTATAATATATAATGTCTCTTTATAACGCAAATATTAATTATAAAAAAAATAATATAAAACCTCCATTTTGTTACTACCAGTTTTTTGTTGCTATAAAAAAGTTTTACAACAAAAAAGTTTCAAAATAACCGATTCAATTATCTTACCTAATTAACTTCTAGTGAAAAATACCATTTTAAAAATATTTAAATCTTTTGGACAAACGTCATTTTTATGTAATAAATATTTATCATTATTGTTTCTTGACACTGTTATTTGATTAGATACCTCTAATTTAAACTAATTTATCGTTACCCATTTTAAATTTAAGGTTTCTAATATTTTTTTTTTTAGAAAATGAGTATGTAAGTAGACACTAATCATTATAAATCATAGAGTTAATAGACACATAATGTACTGTTGCTATAAAAATAAAATTGCACGATCACGTTCGCGATATAAAAAGTAAATGTAATTGTTTATTTAGTACAACATTTAGTACGTAGATACGTATATGGCACGTGTTCGCGTGCCTTCATAATCAATTACATATTACATCGAAATACTCCACATTCCTACACGTAGGCATAGGGAGACCACGATCTAGCTTGCTACATATTATAGTGATCTGATCAGATGATACTCCAGTGACATTGATAGGAGGGAGTAGTGCAACATTTTTTATATTGGGAAATGTCAAGACAGCATTAGTTCCGACTTCTACCACGTGCCAGATAACCGGCTACTTTACTTGACAGTAACAGAGTCACTTATATAACATAACGTCCTCCAGCCATAGTAAACGCGCGCTTTAAACAGAATGTGCCATTCTCGGAAAAAAAATCACAGAATGTGAAAGAGATCCCACTGGGCCTTGACGTAGATTCTATACGGGTGCGGTGAAATTAACGGCTTCGCGCGGTTTTTCAAGTATGGCTTTCTATGAAAAGGCACAGTTTTTTTAGGGTGTAAGTCTATGCCATTAACCAGAAAAAAGAAACGAATACCTATTGTCGGTTTGTGTTATTTATGTAGAGATATTTACCTCGTGATAAAAAAGTGACAGAATATGATGTTTTTTTTTTAATTTTGTCACAAACTGACTCAAGGCCAATGGCGCATTTGGACGACTCTGCCTCGAAAGCCAGTGGTTGTAAGTTCGATCCCCAGTCTGAACAAACATTCATGTGTTTGTTCAGTATCTGGATGGAATATTTGTAATTATTAACTATTTAAGTACACTACAAATGGTAATTCCTTTTTTGCTTGAAATCCGTAACACTAATGCTTCAGCTACTTAGTATGGAGTCAGGTCAAAATATGAAAGAAAAGTGTGAATTATTTTGCCTCTACCAACTTACAAATAAACAAATATTCTAATATTTATTTATTTTATTTTACAAGTTTTAGGGATAGGTACAGTCAAAGAAAAAAAACATAAGGGGCCAATTACAAGTTACCACTGATAATCACTTAGTAGTTTAACAGAAATGCAAGTGGGTAATGTTAAGAAAGGAAAAAGTTACTAAATAACAAACAAAACTTTTTAACATTTACCCCAATAATGAGTGAAAATAACAGTAGATCTGTACACTTTTCTGCAATTAAGAGTTTATAGGTATCTCTATTACTAAAGTAACTAAATAATTGACTGACCGGATGTCGCAATTGGTAGTGACTTTGCCTCTTACGCCAAAGGTCATGGGTTCGATCCCCACCCTGGACAAACATTTGTGCGATGAACACTTGTGTTTGTTCGGTGTCTGGGTGTAATATTTGTATTTAAGTATATATTTGTGTTGCTCTGTTGTCTGATATCTGTAACACAAGTGCTTAAGCTACTTAGTACAAAAATCAGGTGAACGTATGAGATGTTGTAAGAATTATTAAAAAAAAATTACATATTAGCGATCTCTTTGATTTCGCGGATGTTCATGGGCGGCGCTGATTACTTTCCATTACCGATACCCGCTTGCTCGTTTGTCGCTTCTAGAATAAAAAATAATATTTAAAACTTTAAATGTTTTTTAATCCAATTTCAGGTTGGAGCATGTGCGGCGGACAACCTCAACGCTCTTCTGGAAGCCGGTCTCGCCCTGGACAAACTTCATTTAATAGGACACTCACTGGGCAGCCACGTTGCAGGCTACACGGCTAGGGAACTACAAACTAAATACAACAAAACAATCAAAAGGTTAGTACCATAACGTATTTTTTTATTCGATAGGCGCAGAAGATGGATCGAAGACTTGATGGTAGGTGCAAAACCAGAGGGTCACAAGTCATCATTCTCCTGCCGTCATCATCATTACCATCATCAGCCTGTTGCAGTCGACCGCCGACATAGGCCTCTCCTAAAGTTTGCCACTCCAGTCGGTCTTTGGCTACTCGCAACCAGCTCCAGCCAGCAATCCTGCGTAAATTGTCACTCCATCTGACCTGAGGGCACCCTACACGACACGGTATTTGACTATTTTTAATTTATTTTTTTAATCAAAAGACCTCTCAATGATAGAAATATCGTTGAAAGAATTACTTGAATCTCATTTAAACTACCTGAGATATCAAAACTTTAAAATCACATTATTTTGAGCAAACCCAAAACGCTACATACAAATGGCTACTAAGATGTGACGTCACAAACATGTATTTTGTATGCATTTCATTTGAATTTTGTATGGTAGCTATATCAAATGTTTCGTTAATGTCAATGGTTCTATTATAATAGTTAGTGCAAATTGTATGGTTTATTCAATGGTATAATTATTTTTTAATAATTTCATACTTTTAAAATGGACTTGCCCATGAGTCTTTGAATGACCATAAAACCGGCTAGACGTAATATTTTTAATTGAGAATTTTTGCTATTGGCACATATTTAGTTATATTTTGATAAAATATTTATATTTTGTATAATCTCGAGTTTAGTCAAATACCCTAATTTCGGCATAGTTTTCTTCTTCCATAATGTCCCTGTCATTCGCCATCGGTTCATCCACTTCCTCTTATATCGTATCAATCTTCATCCATCTCTTTTTCGGCTTTCATGTCATCTGTTCCTCAAACCACTAACATTATCGTCATAATAACTCTTTTAATTGCATGTCTTCATTTACTCTTATTTCCCCTTATTATAAATCGCGAACTAAGGATAGTCCCGGAACAATATTCGTGCCAGCCCCTTTGAAACGGGATGACATGATCTTTAGTACGGTAATAAATAATGCCTAAATTTAAAACACATGTTAAAAATTATTTAATGGCAAAAGCCTATTATACAGTTAATGATTAGGTACTTACTTAAATGACAAGAATTTGTGGAAATGATAAACTGTTCGCCTACACCCATGATACTGTACTTAAAAAAATTTGGTTATTAAAAAGAGTAACTGGCGAGATTCTTGCCGGATCTTCTCGTCAGAATCAACTTTCCGATTCCGGTGGTAGAATCACATTATATTTATTAATTTCTTAGTATATTCTTTGTATCGACATATATGTTTAATTACATGTATGTAGGATTGGTGATCGGTAGATGCATGGAAAGGAACGTGTAAGAGATCGATATTTGAATTATAGAATGACGTGCGAGAGTGAGATAGACGACGCATGGCCGACGACGGTGAAAGGCGAAGGACGTAATCAAGAGGATTATTATTATAGAAGCTTTTATTCCTGAAACCTGGGTGTGTTATTTATCCCATCCCACATGTATGATATACATAGCTATAAATTATATTTTTTTCATGTATGACGATTTGTAAGAGCTGTATATAAGCCTATGCAAAAAAAGTACTTTTGAATTTTGAATAACTTTAGATCGCGATTTGTAATAAGGTGGTGTATGTCCATTCCTTTACATGCAAGCAAAACCTATAAAATATGAAAGCGTATTCCTTGCAAACCAAAGGGTCATTGACATAGACATAAATAGATATCATTGAATATAAATCTCGGTAATACAGGTTTGATTACACTTGCCGAGTGGAGTCGTTTTCCTTGAACTAATCATTAATAGTTAATACTTGTCGGTAACAAGCAAGACAAGCAATTTCATGTTAAAGTAAAGTAAGGTACATTCTATACGTTAAATGTTTTATACGTACGTATTTATTATTAATAGTTATTTTGGTACATACACTTATTTTGTACAGCGAAAAAATAAAGTGGATATGTCTCCAATGTCGTAATTAATTATAATTTATTTATTTATTTTATAACCGGTAGACCAGGATTTACATTTCTTATGTATGTTTACATCAGTATGGTTACAGAGAAATCACTTATAGGTCTACACAGATAGAAATTAAGTAGAAGTATAACAGATATAAACTTAGAATATAAATGAGGATATTCAGCAAAACGAAACATTCCTTAACATTAATTCCAACTTATAGCTATTTTCATAAATCTTTATATTTTTCTATGTAAAAAGTTGTATGTAAAAAGGTGAGAAAGTCCCTTAATTTATTAAATAAAAAACTTTGTCCTCAAATTTAGTCATAATTGATATACCTATCTGCAGTAATTTAGGTGATACAGCCTAAAATTAATTTTGGGATGTTCATTAAAAATGTCGGGAATATCCATATTAGTATCAACATTTCGACGCAAGTACCCAAATAACTCTACTGAATCCCGACCTCTGGTTATAAGCTCACTCGTAATTTTCTTTATACCAACCTAGAAGTCACCGTACACACACCAAAACACCAAGTTTCTAAATACTAAAATAAGTTAAGTATTTAAGTAGGTTTAAATAATAAGATAAGCCATCCATACAGAAGAATGTTTACACAACTATCTCTAACTCATTCATTATCTACTATTGGTTCTGATTACACATACTGTCATCTAGGTAATAGGTATGCGTGCCTTTGGTTCGCAACCTCTGACTCATGATTAGTATTGATCTGAACAGGTCAGTCAGTACTTTTATTATATAAATTTGACCGTGGGAATGCCACGCTCCGGCTCGACCGGAGTGATACCACGGCCTCACAGAAAACCGGCGTGAAGCAGCACTGTGCTGTGTTTCACTGTGTAAGTGAGAGTACCGGAGGCCCAATCCGGGTGAAAGGGGGGTTTAAAGGTTGTCAGTCGCACTTGTGACTCCACTGGTGTCGCGGGTGTCCATGGGCGGCGGCAATCGCTTGCCATCAGGTGATCCGTCTGCTCGTCTGCCACCTATCACATAAAAATAAATAAATAAATAGTCTGTTTACACAGGGAGGGCTCCCTAGCCTAGGTAGAAGGCTCGGCGTTGGAGAAGTATGGGTACAGCTACCGACTACCTACTTCAACATTCCCCCCTTATTACAAATCGCAAACTAAGGATTCACTCTTTTATTTCGTTTTTGTGCAGCAAAAGCCCTTTAACTGCCTTAAAGTCAAGTTTTGTCCTCAAATTAAACTGCTTTACGGTAATGTAAATAAAAATCCTTTAAACTAAAAATGATAGAAAAAGTTGAATAGAGAATATACAGAAAGATTTTTAATCCATATTCAATGTTGCCCTCAAGTGGCTTAGCAATCAATCAAATGTTTATTTATTTCCCTCACATAAGGATACATGATTAAAGGTATACAAACAAATAACTATTAACAATAGGAAGTTGTCCTCCTGTGTGAGAGACTGGTGCCTGAGATAGGTTTTAGAAAAACCCGTAGTAGGTACAGGTCACTAGGCCCCACCACACATTGGTTCTATGCTACGTTGAATATCATATTGTGTGGCTAATGACATCTCTTTTAAGCTGTAGTATAGTTTAGAACCTATACCTAGCATTTACAAGATACTGTTAATAATTATTATTTATAATACAGAGGTGTAGGTAGTTATATTAGAGTAATTAACGGCCTTTTAGTGATAGACGGCAGAGTATTTAGTATAACAAGCAAATGCTAGTAATATTCAAAATGTACAAGTAAAGCGCTTATAATGATATGTCATTTGTCGAATTCTGATTAGTAGTTTAGAAGTTACGTGGAAACAGATGAACATACATACATACATATATAGCTTGTCAAAATCATAACCCTCCTTTTGCTTTGCCGTAGTCGGGTAAAAATAAGTCCTTATTCTTTAAAAGGCTCACAGCACTCGACCCTGCCTTCCCGGCGTTTTACCCCGACGGCGTGGTGATGGACCACGTGAGCGCCAAAGACGCGGAGTTCGTCGACGTCATCCACACGGACGCGGGCGGCTACGGAGCCCCGGTCAGGACGGGCACGGTGGACTTCTGGCCCAACGGCGGGAAGAGCGTGCAGCCAGGCTGCCCAAGATTCGCGCCCATACCTCTTTCGGACGATAGTAAGTAGCTTTTAATGACCAGATTATATCTCCATTAATTTGGCGGAATTTTCTATAGGGTATAAGAATCTACATCGACATGGAATACAGTGATTCATCATCAGCCCATTTAAGTCCCCACTGCTGGGGCATGGGCCTCCCTCAATCACATGAGGGGTAATTGCCATACTCACCACGCTTGGCAGACGGGTTGGCGAGGGTTTTGATGTAAATGCAGAGTTTTCCTTCTCTGGGTGCTGATGATCATGCCAGCAGCTTTACCTTAGTCGCCTTTTACGACACCTCGGTAAGAGTGAGGGTGGCCTATTCTACTCTGCCGGGACCACATGGCGTGTGAAATACAGTGATTAACAAATGCAAACCCCGTACTAGGTCATTATTATTACTAACGCAAGCAAACACCGATACCGTTAGTGTAGTGTGTCAGAGTGGTCTCACTGACATTGTCTATAGTCGTGATTTTGTAAGTGAAACTGTGAGGGTATCTGGAGATTCCCAGCCGGGACCCAGCAGACGTTGCGAAGGTCAGACGGCAGTCGCTTCACTGTAATTACCAGACTCCCCAGTCCTGAATTATGGTCTAAGCGTAGGTACCCCGGGCTCCAGAGCGACAGCTTTGAACGCAACCAGGAATTATACGCTATTATAATTGTCATAAAATATTGGTTTTTTGTAGTAAAGGATTATTATAAGATGTACATATAATATTATTGTGTTTTTAAGAAAGTTGTAACGTTTAAGTCCCCCTATTATAAGTAAAAACGAGAAATTATAGAAAATAAATTTAAAAAAAACCACTAGACCATCAGGGCCAGTCTTTGCGTGTAGTATAAGTTATTGTTGGCGTAATTCCAGACCTCTGCAGCCATTGGCGATCGTGGCGGTTCTACGCGGAGTCGGTGAGGAGTCCCGACTCTTTCCCCGCGTCCCCCGCCGACTCCTACCACAAGTTCCGCGACAACCCCACACCGGAGGCTGGCATGATCTACATGGGTCTCAACTGTGATACTAGGTAACTTCTACAATACAGATTACTGACCAAAACTCGCGCAGATAATTTCAGCCTATTTACAGCAGTGTCTCAAGACGAAAGTCTTTAGACACTCCGGTAAATGGGCCGAAAATAGAGTGAAGAACCAAAACGTGGCCGCTTACAATGTGCAGATTAAGGAGGCTCAAAGTCACCCAGAGAGCAATGGTGAGGGCTATGCTCGTAGTCTCCTTTCGGGTTGTATTAGGAATGATGAGATCCGCGGATGAACTAAAGTCTCTGATATAGCCCAAAGGATTGCATGCTTCAAGTGGCAATGAGCAGGGCACAAAACGAGGAGAACAGACGGCCGTTGGGGCGGAAAGGTCCTCGAGTGGAGGCCACGTACAGGAAGTCCCAGCCGTGGCAGGCCTCCCACAAGGTGGACCGACGATCTGTTGAAGGTCGCGGGAATACTTGGATGCGGGCGGCACAGGACCGATCTCTGTGGAGAACATTGGGGGAGGCCTAAATGATACCCAACAATCGCGGGTGCGGATTGTAGGTGATAGGGAAATATCAAACTGAATGATCCAAGTGGATGATGAGATCCATGTGGAAAGAACAGTAAGTACAAAACGCAATACAAGTTCTCTTGACTTTGAAGCATCTCAGCCTAACGTTACTCCCTATTCGGCCCACCCGGGCCCGCCGAAAGTCATTGCACTCCGGGCCGGTGGCATTCTCCAGCGACAAAAAAAGGCCCACCCGGCTCGCAAAGCTCTTACTGGCCTTTTCGGATGAGCTGGGACTCCCCAGGAAGGAATGTTACCTATAAACGTTTTGTGCCTTGGTTTTTCTAAATGGTGGTAGGTACCTCGACACTACTTAGGTAATCTTACTCCGAACAAAATTTTAGTCACGTCTGTTTTCCATAAAACTTCATACAGACCGAATCTGTAAGGAATAATTTGTACGCACTGCTATGGGGTGTTTCGAATAAACCTTGAATACCTTTCCTTAGGTATTGTAGGTTAGTAATAAAAATTTAATAATAATCGTCCAACCGATTACGGCTACGGCGGCCAATCTCAACGATCAGCCACGTAAGTACGCAGGATATATTAAAGTGCTCAAGTGTGTGCGCAAACACAAGTACCTACACTCTCTATTCCCTTACCCTCATATTCCGATGGCACACTACTGTGACACGACCGGAGAGGGATCGGGCGCAGGACCATCAGCTTAACGTGCTTTCCGAGGCACGGGGGTACAAGACCGCCAACTTCCAGACTTCGGGCTGCCACTAAGAATTTCTCACCGAAAACTTACGGGGATCGAACCCGGGACCTCTTGCGCAGCCGGTCGCTTTAAAGTGCGACCCACAAACTACTGCGCCACCGACGCAATCAATAAAAAATGAAACAAATAATAACTGTGTTTTTTTTATTTCAGTGCCCAAGGTAATTACTACTTGACTACGAACTCAGCTTCTCCCTTCGGCAAGGGCGTCGACGGTCTTTACCCGAAGAGTAAGAAGAAACAGAATAACAAAAATTCCATATGAACGCTTAAGTAGAAATAAGTGTGTCCAATTGATATAAAAATCACAATTGTTAATGCAAACACAGTTTATACATCGAATAATATACGAGTGTTTGTATATAAATGTTCAGGTTTATGAACACTGATAGCGGACCTATTATAGAAGAAAATTTTAGACAAAATTAATGAGTAATTCAACCAGTACTTGTAAGTGTCATTGCTAATGTTTTGTACAAGGAACAATTACGAGTAGGTATGTTTTAAAAGGATAAGTATTTGACAACTAAGAAAGTAATTTTTACACAAGAAAACACCTTAACATAATGAACTGTGGTTCAATCATCATCATCAGCCCATTTAAGTCCCCACTGCTGGGGCACGGGCCTCCCTCAGTCACATGAGGGGTATTTGCCATACTCACCACGCTTGGCAGACGGGTTGGCGAGGGTTTAGATATAAATGCAGAGTTTTCCTTCTCTGGGTGCTGATGATCATGCCAGCAGCTTTACCTTAGTCGCCTTTTACGACCCCTTGGTAAGAGTGAGGGTGGCCTATTCTACTCTGCCGGGGACCACTCGGTTCAATCACTCACCACCTTATTCTAAATCGCGATCTAAAGTTATTACCGTACTAAATGTCTTGCTATTCCCGTTCCCGCACGTAATGTTGAAAAGGGCTTGCACGAATTTAGTTCTGGGACTACGACGGTTCATTAAATGCATTTTGACTACAATTTGTGAGGGACCTGAATGTAATCTTAAGTCTTACTTTAGAAAGAGTGTGTGTAAGAAAAATATTTACCTGAGTCTTTAGACTTCAATCAATTTTACTGCGTGATCGGCTACTTATTCAATAACTTAATGATTTGTGGGTTACGGTGTTTGTTTAAGTTTTAGTTAGGTGCCCCATGATAATCTCAAATAATTATGTTAAGGCGACGGGTAGCCCTAACTAGCGACACCATTCGTTTTTAATTGTTAGCTACAAAACCGGATCTATTTTAAACACTTTCGGGGTTACAACCTCTCGGCAAACACTTATACTATTTATTAAATAGCCATGCACAAATGTTGGGTCTGTTTTTGTACTCGAAAAATTGATTACCGTCAAAAGCGGCCACTTTTAGCGTGAATCAATTTTTCGCGTACAAATGTTGGTCCGCATTTGTGCATGGTTATTTAATATATAGTATAAGTGTTTTCCGAGAGGTTGTAACCCCGAAATTGTTTAAAATAGATCCGGTTTACTAGCTAAAAATTAAAATCGATTGACGCCGCTAGTGTGCCCAGTCGGCTTAAGTTAGTAGGTCACGGCGGTCTGTCATTGCAAAAGAAGGTTTCTTCAAAAGGTTTTTCCTAAATTCACGGTGAAACGACCTTAATGGCTGAATTGTTTTTACCTTTGGCTTCGTGAAGAAACATCATAACGACTTATAAGAACCAATAACATCTATGCGTCGCTAGTGTGCCCTACCCGTCACCTTAAGCTCATTAATATTGGAAGTTTTTATAGCCAGACATTATAAAAAAAAAACGATTCGACTAAGCGTTTTCAATGCGCTTTAGTCGTGTGGGATTGAAACGCGTTCGATCGTAGATGTGTGTTAAGTTACTAAATAGACATGTAAATAGAAAATTTATTCCTGAATCAAGACATAGTGGCTCGCCACTAGATAGTTTCTAGATAACATCACATACCTTTATCACAATTATGTTTATTTATTATGTTAATACGTAACTTTATTGTACACGCTTTAATTTTATTTATTACGTACGTATCTAGTACTTAATATTGAAATGAGGAGCCGCTTAGACAAAAATGACTATACCGTACTCAACGCAAATACTCCTGGCACAAGCCGTTAACAACTTAACTATTTACAACCAATTAATCCACTGTGACATCTCTTCATTGCTGATACGATCACGCAAGGCTCTCTGGGTGACTTTGAGCCTCCTTACTCGGCTCCCCGCAAGGTGGACCGACGATCTGGTGAAGGTCGCGGGAATCCATTGGATGCGGGCGGCACAGGACCGATCTGTGTGGAGAACATTGGGGAGGCCTATGTCCATCAGTGGACGTCTATTGGCTGAAATAACGATGATGAATTGTCATCTTTACAAAGTACAGTACGAGTGGAGGCATCGTACAGGAAGTCGTAGCAGTAGAAGGCCCCCCACAAGGGGACCGACATTCTGTGAAGGTCGCGGGAATCCATTGGATGCGGGCGGGACAGGAACCGATCTGTGTGGAAAAATTGAGGGATAATATTGGCCTATGTCCAGCAGTGGGCGTCTATTGGCTGAAATGATGGTGATGATTACACAGTCTGTCAGGAGTGTCTGCGTTGAGTATCACCAGTATTTGGTTTCACAATCATTTTATTTTGATGTGTTCATTAGAAATAGGCGGTCTAAGAAATAAAATGATCTGTTTTTGTAGGTAAAATTATTCAATTTTAATAATATTTTGGGGTACAGTCATTGCTAGAATTGACTTCGTAAAACATTAACCACCTTATTCCTAAAGATAACTACATAGAACTAAAGTTTTTACCTTACTAAAGTTCGTGTTATCCTGTTCTAACACACAATGTTAAAAGGGCTGGCTCGAGTTTGTCACGAAAAGGGGGTAAGGGGGTTATTTTCTAATTTGTCCTAAATTCCCTGGTAGAAAATATCGGTAAGGAGATCATTCTGACTTTTATATGTTTTGGAGCCCTCCAATAAAATGTAGTCTCATCTCCCAGTAGAAATTACTTAACAGGACAATTTGCCATGTCAAATTTAGGAATGGCTATACTTCGGGCTTTTACTATAACATACACAAACAAGGACTTTACGAAAGAATAGGAAAGAAATATAATATTAGGTATACCTATCTTAAACAAGTAGTACCTACTAGGTAGTTTTAAGATTGTTATTTTGCACGTTTTATAAGCGATTACGTTAAAACAAAAATATTTCCGCATAATATTTGTTATTGAGGAAATTATTTTATTTGTATAAAGGAATGTAAAAAATATAAACGTCTGTTACAAGTATATTGAAGTAGGTTACAGACGACCTAATGTGGGATCTGAAAGTTGTGAATGGTGCTTAGATATTTATTGGCTAATTTGTGGCGGACTGTACCTAAATACTGGAGTTAGTAAAATCTTAGGTACTAAAGGAAATCACAAATTTATGTTTTAAGCAGTATTTATTGTTGCACATTTTTTCAGTGGCCTTTATACCTAATTATTTATTTAAGTAGGTTATATAAAATAATGTACATTTATACTTACAATAGTAGAAAAATACAGTAATTATGGATTTATAACATATATGTTTTGATTTGAAACAGACCCGAATGATTTTAAAAAATCGTCTACATATACAAACTGCATCAAACAGCTTTATTTACTTTTTTATAAGAAGCCATTTTTTTCATATTTCATCAAAAAAATCGTTTATATAGCTACATTTACTACCACAAAATTTATGGGATCTCGTAATAAGCACGTTGTAGGCATTCATTTCCCTAGTATTCATAGGTACTTTCAAATACTTACCTACCTGTTAAAATGAGTAATTAGATTTGGTCCCATCGGAGTACAATCGTAGGAACTAAATTCAGGGTTTTCGGTTTTACTCGAGTGCCGCTTACTTTATTTTGGTAGAGAAAATAAGTATATACATTATTATGTATGTTATCAAAAAATGGTTTTTTATTTCAAAGTTATATGATGGGGGGGGATAGGTAAGTGCTGTATCTAAGGAGCGTTGTTTCTATTTTAATAGAAATTAACAATTTTACATTTTGGGAGGTCGGAGATGGAGATTGATATGAGGGGAGATGGTGGGACCTCACTGTGTCTTGGCCCGAGCGATCGGGTGCACGATCAATACCTTAACGTGGTTTCCAAGTAACGAAACAAAACGTTACGAAGAGTATGTCTAATTTTATGTATCTTTGCGTAGCTTTTTGCAACTTTAGGAATCATTTTGTGTACCTTTGTGTACGAATATTGTATGCTAGTATTATGCTTATTTCTTAAGAAATATCATTAGTTCTAATTTAACACCCACCAGATGATCCTTGTTGCACCTAGGACCCTGCGATAACGGCTCGGTACTTAAACCAGTAGTCCCAAGGTAAGAATAATATTTTACAAAAATAAGAGGACAACCCTATACGGTAGGTAACTTTCTAGTCCAAAATGGCGGAGTGTCGATACTGCTTTAGCGTATTTATCTACTGTTGTTCAGACTTATTTTCGCGGCGAATCCCTCGCGCATCCGCAGTGTAAACGCTGCGCAGCCGCGACTTGTTCGCGACATGTCGTTGCTCCGCTTTGAAAACGTCGCAATCCGCTATTGTGGGAACTTTTTTTTTTTATATGAGAGGTGGCAGACGAGCAGACGGATCACCTGATGGTAAGCAATTCCGCCGCCCATGGACACCCGCAACACCAGTGGAGTCACAAGTGCGCTGCCAACCTTTTTCCCTTCCCCCCCATTGGGCCTCCGGTAACCTCACTCACACGGCGAAACACAGCGCAGGCGCTGCTTCACGCCGGTCTTCTGTGAGGCAGTGGTATCACTCCGGTCGAGCTGGCCCATTCATGCCTAAGCGTGGCTCTCCCACATTTACGAAACTCCGTAAGAAAGTGTATGAGCGCCCGGGGCGTAGGTAAAACTATATAGCCGACCTCTTATTGTAGCTGTACTGTAGTTATACTATTATTAACTATCTTCATCGACCCCAAAGATGATGCCATCCCCTATATAGGGGCCCTCACCTCTTTGCCTCCACTAGGATACACTAAGCAGCCCTAGATATCTCTTGACTGCCTTTATTGGATCTTTTGATCGTAATTGGTAAGCACATAGTATTTAGATGTTGACGCACAATATTTGCTTTAAAACCTAAGGCATAAATTAAGGACGAGTAGATACATTGTTACCTTAAAAAACGGAGGTTCATATCATTGATATTGTTGTTTTTTTCAACTCCTCTAGTAACCTTACTTGAGTACCAAGTATATTTTTATTCTATTGAAACAACCAAAGTCAAAACGAATGTCATGCCTTATACGCGAATCACCCACCCCACTAACTATCCGTCTTTTTTGTGTGTATGCGGCGTGTATAATATACATATAAAGGGTGTTTCTGTGAACATTTACATCCCTTTAACCACGTGTTCCCAACCATTCTGAACAAGCTTTGTTCAACAACTTTTCGAAATAGATTGAAAATTTATTCGACTCCCCATACAAAATGACCAAGTCACATGACCGACTTTGTATGAAAAGTTGAAATTTTTTCATGCGAATTTTCAAAAGTGATATAACAAATTTTGTTCATAATGGTTAGTAGAACACGTGGTTAAAGAGATGTTAATGTTCACAGATACAACCTGTATATATTTTTAATATATATTTCCCAGCGTCACATACATTGATCTGACTCCGAGATAGGTTGCTCAAGAACCTGTGTCACGGATATCAGACCTAACAGCGGAATTAGAAAAATGCATTTGATACTTTTCTTTTATTAATACATACATATAATACATAGAAAACACCCTGACCAATACAAACAGACATGTTCATGCACACAATTGTTTGTACTGTGCGGGGATCAAACCCGGAACACTTCTACCAGAGGCAGCGTTTACTACCACTGATGCAAACGGGTCGTTGGATCAGTTGGATGCGATGTGTATAATAATTATTACCTACAGATATAGATTTGAAAAAATCCAGAGGTGTATGCTCGGTTTTTCAGTACAAATAGTATTTGTAAGTTTTCTTGAGCCATGACCCATCGAGTCTTGAGAAATCTGAAATACTTTTAGGATACAGGAAATAGGATTGATAAGTAGGTAAGCATTTTTTTGTCAAAAACATCGGGTTCGCATGGCAAGCCTTTCAAATTATTAACAATTTCCACATTATTCAGTAGATTTCGGGTAAATTTTCAGAAGCGCCATCTATATTTTTCTATGAACTATGGTGTTGTTGCAGGTCCGCCATCGGTTTCAAACAAGGTTTTGATGTGTCCCATAAAGTCCTTGCTCTTGGCTTCTTTTACTAAAACTTTGACAGCCCATATGGCGGCACCCCATAACGCTAATCTGGAATCAATATATTTTTTGTAGACTATAGGCTAACGCTTGGCCTTAGTTGGGCCTGATAGAAAGCGATGATGATGTCTAGAATTATATCTACGTATTTGCTTAGAAAAACTGAGTAAATTGTTGTAATTATGTAATAATTGGCGGCGGCAATCACTTACCATCAGGTGATCCCTCTGCTTGTCTGCCACCTATCACATAAAAAAAAAGAAATCAACTTACGTTTGTACTGAACTGGCTATCACCATCTTCACCTTAAGAGTAACTGCAGAAATTTTATGGACAGAGAACTGCGTCGATCTGCCGTGCGTATCAGAAGTAACTGCATAATTTCCTGAATGATCTTATATAATAAGCTGAGAGTGCCTACCTTAAAGGTTTACTATAAAAACATACGGTTTATTAGAAAAGGGAAATAATAGATAGTGTAAGTAAACAAGTTTAATAAAAATAAATAGTGCATGCGTCAAGGATCTGTTGCTGGGTGGGGGACTGGCTGAGAAGCGTTAGTATTCTGTGAACAATGCATACTCTTTTTTTTCTGAAATCGGTTAACATTTTTCTAAACGATTGTGAGAAAATAGTGATAATCTCCGAAACATTCTGTACTAAAGCCAAAATGGTTCGAGTGTGCTAACGGCCCGATTATGGCTTATTTTCGGTTTCATTGCCACTCTGGACCCCAATTCTAGGGATTTCGATATGAAAAAAACATGGCGAATATCACATGAAAACCATACAAAAAAACTATGTTTTGGTAATATATATCGTATGATGACAAAATGTCACGGTCCGAGAATTGGGCTCCTGAACTGTATATTTGTGTCGGTGCTTAAAACAATGATATTTACATCCGTTGACTCTAATATTTAGGGACACTAGTCTCGAAACGTCGGTTTTTCATGCACAGTTCGTAATAATGTGCGACTCAATTAGTGTTTTTGTTATTCACTATTAATAATAAAAACATTCAATTCAGACGCACCCTATTTATATTATTATACCACCATCATAACACAGCGATCGCATTTAAATATAAATAACTTTTACTGTAATTCTTATTCTAGAACGGTTTCCTTATCAGTCGCTTCTTGTTTGCAGTCCGAGATAGTTCTGTAGCCATTAATATACGAAAAAATATTACAACTGGGGCAGAGATGGCCGATGTTGGACTGTAAGTAGATAACAGTTAAAAAAATCCTTTACTTTTCAACCTCTACAATATTGAGCGAACACAAAAAGCAATAAAAATTGGTTTCCGATTTTTGTCCAAGCATAATGTTCAATGTCGCGGATCGTTACGCACGACGCACGCTTGAACATACTAATCTGCCACGAACGCGAAAATAATTCCGAGTTGAGTGGAGTAGAGCCTGTGGTAGAGTCATAGTGCAGCATCCTAAGTCTATTGGTAGAGTACAATGGAGGTCGCGCACACAAGGCCTAGTCTCGAATACTTGACATTGAAGTTGTATTCAAGATTAGTATGGACTAATGTATGACATCTTTATATTCGACTTCAATGTCGAGTGCTCGACACTTGCTCTCGAACTCGACATTTGTATGGACGAATGTATTGAAGTCTCCGACTTCATTGTCGAGTGCACGAGATAGGCTGCTAGCAGTCGTAAACTCTATTTTAGTGGTCGTGGTTGTTATGTAAGAATTTGTTAAATAAATATTAATAAATAAGTGTAAAGAATACAAAATTAAATAAAGCTTTAGAACACCGTTCATACCCATGAACTTGCAAATAAAATAGCCACGAAAACGATCGATACAGTTGGACAGAGTAATCAAAATGTTGATATGCATCAACGCAAAGAAATGTTTACATTTCATGATAGCTGTCATAGCTACATTTCATGATAGCTGTCATAAGGTTAGTAAAAAGGTACCATATAACTTTTCCTTTCCTACCCGAATACAAACCGTATGATTGTGACAAGGTACTAAAGTTTTTGAACATCTTTTTGCAGCTAACAGTACGTTACGAACCAAGTTTTTGCGTACCATGGAGTGTAATATGTTGGGTCGTACGTTAATGTGGCTTGAGCAGTAACTTATATCTTTTTACGTGAAAAGTCAAAACAAAAAAAAATACATTTTCTTTTACTTTTTATTTCCAGAATGTTGTTTTTGGGTGTCGCCATATGGGCCCTTAAAGTGACAACAAAAGAAATGCGCAAGACCCTGTTGCCATCTATGACGAACTTGTTCAATGTAGAAGTCGACCCTGATTCTTAAGAGCGCTTCTTCGGTCCTCAAGCGCCGGCATTTGTTATGTATTATTTGTGATAGTTTAAGACATTTAAAGAAAAAAAACATCCTCGACGTGCCTTGGTGCTTGTCTGCCCGATACTAGAGTGTCGTTTAAAAGCCGAAGACGTGGCGGGAGAGCAGCTCCGTCCACCTTGAAACACAAGGAGGCCTAGAAACTTCAGTCTTCACTTCACGCAGCGCCGTCAAGAGAAGATCAGATCAGCAAAACTGGCCACTAAACATTGAATACTGCAGTACCAATGGAAATATGATTTTATGGTTGCTTCTTTGCAAAATTAAGACAGTGTAATGAAACATATGAACTGTAGTGATTTTGTTTATTAAATGTAATTTAACTTACATTTACAAAGTACTTAATAATTAACAATGAGTAGGTAACTATTAAATTGTAATTACTATGCATTCAATGCATTTAATAAAGGAATAGCTAAATGGAAGTAAAAGATAGCCTTTGACTCATTGCTGACAACAAAATCACACCTGAAGTACCTACTACTTAAAATATTACGTATCTGTTCTCTAATGAAAGCATCACAGATTTGACGACTTTTATACCTATATTGTAAAAGGTAAAGGCAAAAAACTTCCGCCTTACACCCAATCTCAGAAACGATCTTTAGAAATGTAGGATGACTGCTGAATAAAGAGTCCGGCCAATGGTTTCATGCCTACTTATGTGCAAACGTAGGCATACTGCTAATAACCTTGACTCTCCTGCTCAGGTTTATACCCCTCACAGATGCTCCTGCCTGTTAGTGCTGTTAGTGCTTTGGGGCTCCACAGGATCTCATACGTAAGAAGTGCCGGCTGTTTCCTTACTAAATGACATTATACATCGCGTCGGTCGCTCATTGTCTCGGCAAAGCTTGAACAAACGGCATTTCACGTGATGATGGCACGATGTCTGACATTCTCTTCAATATCCCTCATCCCTTGGATGTTGGGACATGACCTGGTGTAGGGCGCTACCAGTGTAGCTGTGTGACACTTTAGCACCGTCCCATTTTCTTAAAACCACGAGGAATGCTGGAGCAGCTTCTGATGCGGAGAAACTGAAAGCTGCAAAGTACAGGCATCTAACCGATACATAACACATTGTAGGTGTTGAAACACCAAGTCTTTGTAGTACCCACGCTCTGTCTTTTTTCCGTGACATAGCTTAAGGACGTTACTTCGCCCAGCGAATTTCCATTGCAATTCGATGGAGTAACGCTGTCAGCATATTGAGGACTGCCTACTGTCAGTTATTGTATTTATCATAAATATTTCTTCTTTGTTAATAAATCTTCACCAACTGTACAATTAATTATAGGGACGTACCTATCTTCTACACGCAAAATCTTATGGCAGTCGATGTCATACCAAATTCGTTCAGGAATGTAACTGTTACACTTAGCCAAAGGCTCGTGGCAGTCAGTTTTATTTATCATGAATTAATTACGAATGAAATATAACACCGTCTGTCGAGAGTACGTTAAGTAAGTATAGTATTTTTAAACCATAGGGCGGCAGCCTAAGTCAATGTTATAGACCATTAATTTAACTTTTTGACATGGCGATATTACGATTTTTGCAACAAGAATGTATGACAGTCATCTTCAAAACTAGGGTGGAATTCTCGACGAACACGCCATACTCCGGAAAAGAATCTGGTGGTGCTACGACGTCTGCTGCAAAATGGTTCATTTTTGTGGTCATTTCTCTGCGAATGGCGGACGTTATCACTTGGACGCCCCAGATGAGAGCGCCTACGAAGATGATTCTGGGAAGTAAGAAAATGTGTAAATATGGAATAATAAATTAAAAATCTGTCATGAGATGTTTTTTTTATGCTAGGGGAATTAAACGAGCAAGCGAGTCACCTGATAGAAAGTAATCAACGCCGCCCATGAACATCCGCGAAATCAGAGAGATCGCTAATGTGTTGGCGTTACTAAATTTCCTATTTCCTTACATACACTTACCTACTGGTAAGTTCGAGTAAACTAGGCTAACGCTGCTTTACCTACTCTTATAATTGTAGGTTATTTTAATTTTTATCCGATAAGTTAAAGGGCATTTTCTTGAAAACAACGCATATAGTAAAGTAAAAGTAAAGTAAAGTAAAAAGATCTTTATTGTCAATAAAAAGATAGAAACCAACTAACAATAAATCTAAGGCTACAAAATAATATAAACGAAAACTATAAACTAAGTATGGCTGTAGTACAATTATTGACAAAAGGTACTAGTCTCAGCATTTGCTCGGCTAAATGCCCAAGCGCTGGTTTTCAGACTAGCCCTTACGGCGCGTCTCGGCCGTCAGAATTGACAAAGGAGAGGAAGAGAAAAAGAATAAAAAAAAGAATAAAAATAATTAGAATTAAAAATATGACTAATAAGACTTCATTTTTTCATATTCACAAATGTATATGATTACCTATATAGCTATGTTAGATCGAGAATCTAAATTCATACATCTCCCACATTGACCTTATTACACATGTACAGCTATAATTTGGTATAGTAGTAATAAAAACGTAATGAATATTAAATTAGGTTGGTCCTAGTTATCGTTTTTTTTTACAACATCACATACATTGATCTGACTCCGACATAGGTAGCTCAAGCACCAATATTACGGATATCAGAATCAACAGCGGAATTACAAATATATACATATAATTATTATTTTTTTTGTAAAACGTTACTTATAATACATAGAAAACACCCAGACCGATACAAACAGACATGTTCATGCACACAAATGTTTGTATCGTGCGGAGATCGAACCCGAAACCCTTGCACCAGAGGCGGCGTTCACTACCACTGATCTAAACAGGTCGTCAAAAAATCCAATTCCAGCAAACCCAAAATTTTCAATTAAGTATCTAATATATTTGGTTCAACCATAAAAACTATTTGTACACCAAGGCATAGCATTTGTTAGTATTGTGTTAGTATGGTGAACAATTAAATAACACTAATGTGAAATTCGAGGTATTAAAAAGTTATATTGATTAACTTACGCGGCTCGATATACTCGACGAAGTCATCCGGGAAAGTAGTATTTTCCATAGAGTTGTTTTCTCGTAACGAAATGACGTCTACAACGTTATATTTGGGCGGATTATAAATTTCATTTATAAACTTTGCCGTCCAAAAAGTCGTGAAAGCTAGTGCGCCTAGAATCAATACACTGGAAGATAAAAATTAAGTGTGGTGACTCTGGCCCTGATGATTTTCTAAGTGAGGGTGATAAATGGAGAAGACATATTGCTGGTATAACCAACTCTATATCGCGAATTGGTACTGGGTGCTTAGATAAAAAGGTGCAAGCCTAAATTTCTAAAAAAATACAGAACATTTTGATTCCGTAGAATACCATACTATTGTGGTGATGATGGAAAAAATTAGCAATAAAAAAATAACTTACATTCCCACACCTCCTGCCATTTTTAGAAAAGTTTTACTAACTATAGATTATAATGATCTAATCCAATTTTACATTAATTAAATCGAATGGACTAACACTAGATGCATTTCGTGAGCAACTGAAACAGACAATAGCCCATAACAATGCAATTGCGAAGTAATTTGTTATGTGAGAACCAAAAGCATTATTTTGACAACGTGTTTAGCTGTACTTGCAGACGAACTGATAACATAAATATATTAAGAGACAATGCTGATGATGCCATCTCCTTAAGCAATGGTTATATGGTGCAAACCAGTCACACGTCCGGATATCATAATGGTTATTTGGTTCAATGTCTATAGAGGAAAGACAGATGTCTTTCCTTTATAGACATTGAACCAAATGTGTTTCAGATAAAGGTCAAAGTCGATTGAAGAAATCAGATTTCTATATATTGAGTGTCGTATGTACAGCGTCAAGGAGCGATGGTAGCTCAGTGCTAAGAACGCGCCTTCCATACGAGGGTCGTGGTTCGAATCCGAACATGCACCTCTAGGTTTATCAGATCTATGTGCGTATTTCTTTTTTTTATGACATTGGTGGCAGACGAGCAGACGGATCACCGCCGCCGCTCATGGACACCCGCGACACCAGCGGAGTCTCAAGTGCGCTGCCAACCTTTAAACTCCCGTTCCCTAATAATCCTCCAACCGATTACGGCTACGGCAGCCAATCTCAACGATCAGCCACGTAGGCAGGATATATTATAGTGCACAAGTGCACTCACTATTCCCTTACACTCATATTCTGATGGGACACCAGCGTGACACGACCGGAGAGGGATTGGGCGCAGGATCAATGGCTAAACGTGCTTTCCGAGGCACGGGGGTACATGACCGCCGACTTCCAGACTCCGGGCTGACACTAAGATTTTCTTATCGAAAACTTTAGGTACACATTTTTAGAGTGACCCGGGGATCAAACCCGGGACCTCTTGCGCAGACGCCGCTTTAAAGTGTGACCCACTAACCATTGCGCCACCGAGGTAGTCAAGTTTATTGGCACGCATATAGTGGCGGCCTTATCCATTGCTAGGCTTCCGGCTCCGGTATTGCTACGGGGGTCTCCCAATGGCTGGTATCATGTACTACGAGAGGGTGATTCGTCGTATAATTTGCAACGGGGTTCTCCCGCATCTCATACCATGTGCTACGAGGGCACGGCTCGTATCATTTGCTACGGTGTGGCGGCTCGTTGTATCATTTGCTCCGGGAGGCCCCCAGCGGCTCCTATAATGTGCTACGAGAGGGCGGCTCGTGGTATCATTTGCTCCGGGAGGCCCCCGGCGGCTCCTATCATGTGCTACGAGAGGGCGGCTCGTGGTATCATTTGCTCCGGAAGGCCCCCGGCGGCTCCTATCATGTGCTACGAGAGGGCGGCTCGTTGTATCATTTGCTCCGGGAGGCCCTCGGCGGCTCCTATCATGTGCTACGAGTAGGCGGTTCGTCGTATCATTTGCTACGGGAGGCCCACGGCGGCTCCTTTCATGTGCTACGAGTAGGCGGTTCGTCGTATCATTTGCTACGGTAGGCCCCCGGCGGCTCCTATCATGTGCTACGAGTAGGCGGTTCGTCGTATCATTTGCTACGGGAGGCCCACGGCGGCTCCTTTCATGTGCTACGAGTAGGCGGTTCGTCGTATCATTCGCTACGGGAGGCCCCCGGCGGCTCCTATCATGTGCTACGAGTAGGCGGTTCGTCGTATCATTTGCTACGGGAGGCCCACGGCGGCTCCTTTCATGTGCTACGAGTAGGCGGTTCGTCGTATCATTCGCTACGGGAGGCCCCCGGCGGCTCCTATCATGTGCTACGAGTAGACGGTTCGTCGTATCGTTTGCTACGGGAGGCCCCCGGCGGCTCCTATCATGTGCTACGAGTAGGCGGCTCGTTGTGTCATTTGCTCCGGGAGGCCCCCGGCGGCTCCTATCATGTGCTACGAGAGGGCGGCTCGTCGTATCATTGGCTCCGGGAGGCCCCCAGCGGCTCATATCATGTGCTACGAGTAGGCAGCCCGTCGTATAATTTGCTACAGGAGCCCCCCGGCGGCTCCTATCATGTGCTACGAGTAGGCGGTTCGTCGTATCATTTGCTCCTAGGGACCCCCGGAGGCTCGTATCATATGCTAAGATGTTTCGGCTTTTTGGATGTTTTGCTACGAGGGGTCCCCCGGCGGCTTGTCGTATTAATTGCTACCGGTTCGAACTATCAATCCTAAATACCACGGTTATTCCATCTACCTACTTTACAAATTACGTGATAGGTAAAATTGTAAGTATAGAGAAAATGTGACTTGTTTTAAGCTGTACATATATTTAATACCATTTATTTGTTCACCATGAATAACAGTTACAAAATTATTCGATTAATTTAATTTTCCACTTGTTTATTTGTTCATCGTAATTAGCGATTACAAAATTATCAATTTTAATTACGACTACAAAGTCAGTTGGTATTTGAGTACCTACTAACCTATTACTATTATAGGTATAGACAGTCACACGTCAGGTTACTTTACAAAAATACAAAATAATTTATTTGCAATAAATAGGGTGGTTACATAAATGTTGGTCTTAAAATTAGACAATGTTACTTTAGCCTATTTAGCCATAAAAATAGCATACAAGTTTTGGTTTTTACTACTACTAGTCACCAAAGTTTTCAAACAACTTTAAATATACGTGTAATCAGTAGCTCTGCACACAATAAGTATATTTTATAATTTATAATTTACTCTAGATAAGGAAAAAAAAATCTAAGCATTTACTCTAGTACTCGTGCACGGACCTAAAAAAGGACGGACGGAACACCACACTAACCAAATGTGAAGCATGCTAGGTACGACAAGCTTACAATCTGTAACATTTTTCCAACCAATCCAAAGCCATGCGTGTTTACATTAAGATGACGGGTAGGGCATACTAGCGACGCTAATTGATTTTAATTTTTAGTTACTAAACCGGATCTATTTTAAACAATTTCGGGATTACAACCTCTCAGCAAACACTTATACTATTTATTAAATAACCATGCACAAATGTTGGGTCCGTTTTTGTACGCGAAAAATTCTAAAAGTGGCCGCTTTTGGCGGTAATCAATTTTTCGCGTACGCAATGAACCCGCAACAGACACACGACACACGGGTAACCCGCTGAAAACCAGCGTCGTGGCGCCATTTATAGGCACGTCACGACATTATGCTGAGCGGGCGCCTGTTTCGGCACACGCATTTTCTTGCATGTAATTATTGTAACTGTTTTGTTTTGTGTATTGTTATGTCAAAATTTTGTGTATAAAACCTCTGTTTCTCTCCTGTCTTATATATGTGTGTCGAAATAAATGCAGTATTCATTCATTCATTCATTCATTCAACCCAACATTTGTGCATAGTAATCTAATAAATAGTATAAGTGTTTGCCGAGAGGTTGTAGCCCCGAAATTATTTAAAATAGATCCGGTTTAGTAGCTAAAAATTAAAATCGACTTGCGTCGCTTGTGTGCGCTACCCGTCACCTTAAGGAAATTCGATTGAATGAATGGAAGACATATTTGTATACGTTGATGTCTGTACCTAATAGAAACTATGTAATTTATTTATCATGCAGTAATTTTATGAATAGGAACTTATCACCGATGGTTAAGCTGTCTTATAAGTACTTTTAGCCATACATTTTTCCCGTCATGAGCTTTAACAGTTTATCATCTCCTGAAACAAAAGAAAATAATATTTGATAAGTAGGTAATATATCTGACTATCCCATCCTCATTTTTTTTTACTTCATTAGCTTAACCTTTTTTCGTGCGTCGACAACCAAAACAAATACCTATATGCAAGAATTACCTACCTACTATACGAGTAAATTAGGGGAGTGAAAAAGATTTGAATCAGGGTTTGCACCAAAAATAGCTGGGTTGTTCGTGGCTACAACGACGCGCGACGTAGGTATCTATCAACGTCGCGTCGTTGTAGCTGGGTTGTAGGTGGGTACCTACACACACTAAACTCATCATTCTCCTACCCTGTTCCCAGGTTATCTGGGGTCGGCGCAGAATGTGTTCCTCTTCCATCCCATTATGTGGACTAAACTAACAGATGCAAATGACATTATATACATTTTGCGTCTGCCAATAGTAACAAAAGTTATCTGTCACTTTAGTCCACTTAGGGCCGATTCGACCAATCTTAATCCGATACAAAATCTATGGTATAGCGCTGTCTAGTGTAATATCAATCGTGGATAGATTGATCAAAGGGTAAAGAATTGGTCGGATCGGCCCTAACTTAAAAATCTTACCACTGACTTTCGGACGCATCATAGCTTTACTTCGCATGATGATTATAGGAGGCCACCATGAATTTGTAAGTCTAAAGTTAAGGTCTGTTTAATTTCTAATTATTATAAAAACTATTATAAAAACCTTTCAACCTAGCCCCGTGAGGTGCGAAATTGGCATCGCGTTGTTCTGGCGGTCCATCTCTAGGAGGTACTTTCCGCCCAGGAATACTGACACCATTATCGCCCCTGTCAGGAGTGCTCTATAATTAAAAACAATAAAGAAAAATTTTTGGTTATAGCAATCATCTGCAGCTAACCCACATTAGCGCCGCTAACTCATTATTAATTTTTAGCTTCAAAACCTGATCTCTTTCTAACAATTGTGTGTGTTCCACCTTCGGAGACTAGAAAATCTGTAAAGTTACTATTTATTTGATTTTACAGTAATTTAATCGAGAAAGCGACCAAACACTACAAACAAACCAAACATTTTTCCATGATTATTTATACGTTCTTGTCAAATCTCAGATGGTACGTAAATGTTGAATTTAGATTAGGTTTAGAAGATAAAAATAAAGTCGATTGGCGGCGCTAATGAGACTTATTTTTCACATTAAGAATTCAATGCACTTTCTTGTCTTTGGGTGGAACTCGGTCGGAACCAAAGACTATAATTTTTTTTGTTCATTATTTATCTATTTATGCTCTGATGATAATACTATTACAAGTAGCACACAAGCTTTATCTTTTATTGGTTTAGAACCCGGAGTACGTTTGGACCATGATTGAGATTGAGATTGAAAAGTCTGGAAAATACAACGAAGCGACTACCGTTACAACGCGCCTTTCAGATACCAAAATGAATGAATGAATGAATATAACATTTATTTCGACACACGTACATACACAGACAATAATAACACAATTTAAATATAACATAATAAATCTAAATCTGCATCTAATATAAATCTGCAGGTTCTGTCGCGAGGACCAGGAAACGATTATCCACGTCCTCGGCGAGTGCATAGCGCTGCACCGCTGCAGAAGCCGGCATCTGGGAGCACACATGATCTCAGCTGACGAGATCAAGAGCTCCCCCATCAGCTCCATTCTCGGGTTTATCCTGGAACTGGAGCTACATGAGGTGCTGTATTAGGTTACGGGGCTGCCACAATAGATCATCTACTGGTCGCAGTGGCTATGAGACGCAGGGCTCACCCCATTTCTATCAAATAATAAAAACCGTTAGGCGAGGGAACCACACCAACTGTACCTAGATTAGGTACACGTTTAGAATAATTACCTATTTTTTATGTGATAGGTGGCAGACGAGCAGAAGGATCACCTGATGGTAAGCAATTGCCGCCGCCCATGGACACCCGCGACACCAATGGAATCACAAGTGCGCCAACCTTTAAACCCCCCTTTCCCCAGGATTGGGCCTCACGCAGCGAAAGACAGCATAATGCTGCTTCACTCCGGTTTTCTGTGATCACCGTGGTATCACTCCGGTCGAGCGAATGGTATAATACCACGTAGGTACGAGCACTAGCACGAGATTTGGACAATGTATACATATATTATTTGAACGATTTCTTAGAGTAAGTTCTTCAGAGCCATCAGTAATGCTCATTGCAAAATCTTGCTAGAGGTTCAGTAAGTTCAGCGTCATTTTTTTTTTATAAATCTGTGTGACAGAAATCAGTGTCCTCAACCGACAATAGTGCAGTTAGTTTAATCTCTAACCCTCTTATTCCAAAACGTGGTTTAAAATAAGTAGTGTGATAAATACTGGGAATAACTGAAGAATTAGAATAAACATTATTACAAAACTAAGTTTAACGTTATTCTCGTTGTAGTATATCAACTATAATAATAGAGTTAAACCACCCGGACCCCTAGTTTAAATTGAGAACTAAAATAATAACCTCCAAATTTCGATTCAGTAACCATGACAACTTATCCCTGTGACAGTTCATTCCGTTTTACGCTAAAGTTATTTGTGAGGAAGTAGTTAATTTATTTTTGGGATTTAATCCCAAAAATATAAGCAATTCCTATGCATATTACTTGGAAACCTTACTTAGGTCAATATTTAAATTTATTGTTGCTTAAAAACCAATCTTTAGAATTTTTACTTCAGATAACAAAATAACGTTATGTAACATGAAATGTCACTGAACAAATGATTGAATGATTCGATCAATTTTGACACTATCCTGCGGCACTAAAGTATCTTCTACTTAGTTTGTGGGCACTAAGTGGTACATGGTTAAAATAAAAATATGAGAGAAATAAGAAAAATCTAATTAATCAAAACTATGCACATGTGTATAATAATATAATATTGATAATCGGGAGTGAGAAAAGTATGAAAGAGTATGAAGTGTGTGAGTAGGCTTGAGTGAGTAAGTATTTAGTACTTTTATATCAATGTTAGATACTCACATGCCAGCTACAACCATGGTCAACTTATCTTATTCACTGATGTATTACACTAGTCTCATCATATGTGAACATTACAAAGTTGCAAGGATGAATGGTAACCGAATAAACGCAGAACTCATTTTGTATGTGTTACAAGAAAGCTAGCAACAACAATTACAAACAAACAACATTCGAGGCATGGCTTATTTCGGATGTTGTATGAAAACATCGAGTTCGTCATCAGTGATTAAAATATGCACCTCTACTTACCTCAGTAACCTAATGAAACATTACACTTATATTAGGGGTTAAAATATGAAATTGCCGATTTGTATTTTTTTTATGTGTTGGATGGCAGAAGAAAAAAAAATGCGTTAAAAAATCATTAGCCTTAATCATCGGCCCTAGAGACGATATAGACGTGGAAAGGGAACGAAGAGCATTGGCAGTCCGTGGCAACATGCTGGCCCGCAGATTCGCTCGTTGTTCGGACCAAGTTAAAGTAACGCTCTTTAAGGGTTATTGTCAAAATCTATACACGGGTGGTCTGTGGATGAATTATACGAAAAGATCGCTTAATGCTCTTCGTATCCAATATAATAACATCTTTAGGGTGATGTTGGGACTTCCTCGCTTTTGCAGTGCATCCGGAATGTTTGCGCAAGCAGGAGTCGATGGTTTTCACGCTCTTGTGAGAAAGAAAGTGGCGTCACTGGTAAATCGAGTGCGGGGAAGCGACAACAGCATCCTGAGGGTAGTGGCAGATGATCCGCATGCACCTGTGGTAAGGCACTACGTGCGAACCATGACCGAAATTTCAATGGGCACATCCGCCGGGTCGAGTTTGCAGCGAGTGCCCCTAAGGTACCTACATGGTACAATGAGTAACCTTAAAAAATAAATAAAATAAAAACACTCTAAGTACCTATTTACTAACCCTATTATTAAGTTTTTTAAGCTATGGACCTATGTATGTTGTCTGCAATAAAGAAATTAGAATTTGAATTTGAATTAGCGATCTTTCTGATTTCGCGGATGTTAATGGGCGGCGATGATTGCTTTCCATCAGGTGACTCGCTTGCTCGTTTGTCACCTCTAACATAAAAAAAAAGAAAAAAAAGAACAGACGTTTCTGTGGAACGGTTTTGTGTGTGTGTGCTGCATGGAGATTATCTGAGAAACTGTGTTCCCATACTAACACCTTTTTTAATTTTGAAAGTGAATATTAATGCTAATGTTACATAATTAACTTTGCTTTAATAGACAACGTTTAGTTACCTACATTCAGAATATGTTTTCAAAGAATACTGCCTAACAAAAAAAAAAGAGTCACTTTCAAGATTTTTTATCTGCATCAAGAATATAATATTATCTAACCGGTACATTATAGACCTTATAAATAAAATGGTCTTTAATCAAAATAAAAATAATCTACGGTAACTTTTTGGTTATTATAGAAATTATTAATCCTGATGAGACTAGAAAAAAAAGGCGATTTCAAACTTTAGTCCCTATTATGTATATGCCTATACGAAAAATAGACCTAAATTAAGTTGGGAAATTTTTTATCGCATAGGAATATCTTGGAGGAAAGAAAACATTACAGTGAAAAGAACAACAAATATAAATATACATATGGTGTATCTAGGAAATCGGACCGAAGTTAAATTCCGAAATATAATATTACCATGTAAGATTTGCTTTGGTACAAAAAGTGGTAGCGAGAAGTGCTACATTTCGTCCAACATTTTCCACGTTATTTTAAGTCTCGTGCTATTTTCCATAAACTCGATGAGATAAGTAGACGGACAGAGTAGTAGCGGCCGTAATCTCAGATTGGGGCAACACAGTAGCAGCCATTAAAAAAAAAACTCAGATTGACAATTCCTCATAGGTTACCGGAATTGATAATCGTAGGCCTCGAAGCACCTCGAAGCCTGGAGTACGCTGGAACTATGATTCAGAATTTGTAATAAGACACTCATATTTATTTTTTTATATTCTTGTCTTATGATTCTATTTTCAGCATTCATCTCAGCGTTTGGTTATTCTCAATTGCGTCCAACGCTGTTGTTTTGGAGCCTGGGGTACGCTTATATCATGATCTAGGATTCAAGAAGTCCGGTTATTACAATGAAGCGACTACAGTATTATTTTAGCGACCCTAGACAGGGAAACCAGATCAACTGCAAATGGATCATGGCTAGACGTTCAGAATCATTACCTCTACAATTGTGGGTATCCTACAAAAAGTTCATCTTATAGCTTATTACAACTACACTTACTACATCATTATCATCATCATCATCAGCCTATCGCGGTCCACTGCTAGACGTAGGCCTCCAATTGTTCGCCACTGTGATCTATCCATGGCTTCTCGCATCCAGCTCTTGCCAGCCATCCTGCGCAGATCGTCCTCCCACCTAGCCAGAGGGCGCCCTACATTACGTTTGCCAAGACGCGGTCTCCACTCCAGAACTCGTTTACCCCATCGGTTGTCGGTTCTGCGGCTAATATGGCCAGCCCACTGCCACTTAAGCTTGCTAATCCGGTGAGCAATGTCGATAACTTTGGTTCTCTGCCGGATCACCTCATTTCGGATTCGATCTCGGAGAGAGACGCCGAACATTGCTCGTTCCATAGCCCGCTGAGCGACCTTTAACTTGACTTTAACACTTACTACATATTGTTACAAAAGTCCCTATATTTTATCTTATTCAGGATCCTACTGTAGCATAATACCTAATATTGGAAAGGTAGGTCTTTCTTCTAATAATTTATTCTATATGGTGCATATAAATATATTTATTGATCCTACTTACCAACCTTTTCAATTAGGGATACCAAATTTAAACAACATGATCGCAACACACAATATATTTATTTCAAACAAATAATCTGAAACACGTCGCATCGCGCCCTAATGAACAATCAAATGGTTTTGCCCAAACAATGTGTCAGATTTGTAAATACAACGTATTGTTATCACTAGTAGATATATAGATTAAAATTCGTGGGAAAATGGGATGACACTGCCAATATCCGACCTTGTCCACCAGTGAATGGACCGCTAGTACGGAATCTAGCTCTTTTTAATATACTGTCTATTACACATTCTTGGAGATATGAAACTTTATTTAACACAACATTTTGTTTGAACAACTTTTTTTATATCAATTTGTCATACTCGTACATAACAAGAATAAATAAATTGAATGAAATTTAATAAGCTATCTTCATTATTCTTATTCGCAAAGCTAAAGAAATGTATTTAAGAAGTGAAGCGACCTGTAGGAACAGTTTAAAGAGTATTAGGTATGCTTTATACGTCCTCACCTAATTTAGACTTCGAGAAAGACTATGAATGCACCTCATTGTAAGTAAAATTTAAGTTTAAATCTATAAAAATTGTTTTCATTGAGCTCATAATCCAGAGAACCAAAGTTATCGACATTGCTCACCGGATTAGCAAGCTTAAGTGGCAGTGGGCTGGCCATATTAGCCGCAGAACCGACAACCGATGGGGTATACGAGTTCTGGAGTGGAGACCGCGTCTTGGCAAACGTAATGTAGGGCGCCCTCTAGGATAGATAACAGTGGCGCACAATTGGAGAGGCCTACGTCCAGCAGTGGACTGCGATAGGCTGATGATGATGAGCTCATAATGGCACTCTATGAAAGGTAACACGATTAGGAAAGTATTAATTACAATTCAGCGTTTTAACAATGAAGTCTAATGTAAAGTGTCATTCGACAGGTCTCGAGTGATTGCACTCCTAATATCTTTGTATATTTATCGCTCTCAAACTCCAAACCTCCTTTTAAAACCACTGCGAGAATTGATGATTTCATAGCATAGGTACAAATATTAATGCAATTTGGTCGAGCTACTCCCTACATTGTTAGAACCGGGTCCATGTGAAATTTGAATAACTTTTAACTGACTTCAAAAATATTTTATTTAGGTATTTTCGCTACTTGTTGCAAATCTGCAGTGTAAAGGTGGGTTATTTAATAATAATATTAATAATAGGGCATCTCTGGGTAGAGATAACAAAAGAATCTGGGTTATTGGGTAATAACCCAGATTCTTTTGTTTCCACTTCTTCCAATAGTCCTACACGAACCGGGGACAGTCTTTGGCAACACTCCATAGTGACACATCACATTTAGGTTAACTTGTTTAAGGTGACGAGTAGGACACACTAGCGACGTCAATCGATTTTAATTGTTAGCTACTACACCGGATCTATTTTAAACCTCTCGGCAATTATACTATTTATTAAATAACCATGCACAAATGCGGATCCAATTCAAATGCGAACGCGAAAAATTGATTCACGCTAAAAGTGGCCGCTTTGGCAGTAATAAATTTTTCGCGTACAAAAACGGACCCAACATTTGTGCATGATTAATTAATAAATAGTATAAATGTTCGCCGAGAGATTGTAACCGAAATTGTTTAAAATAGATCCGGTAGACCCGGTTCTTCTTCTCAGTCGTTTTCCTCATGGCTGAGGATCGTGTCTATGTGGAGTTTCTTCTGCCGCTGTAGTTGTTATCTTCCTCCATTCTTCGCGATCTTGAGCACTGCGTAGGGCGTTGTTAACAGACATTCCCGAGAACTCCCGTATTTGGTCAGACCATCGGACTGGAGAGCGGCCTCTGGGTCTTTTCCCCGGTACTTTGCCTACAAGTACTAGCTTTTCCAGGTTTTCTCCATCTCGTCTGGCTATGTGACCAAAATAAGCGAGAATCCTCTGTAAGCATATGGTAGAAAGCCTAGTCTTGATATTTAGCTCTTTGAGTATAGATGCATTGGTGCGTTTTGCAGTCCAGGGAATACGGAGCATTCGACCCGGTTAGTAACTAACAATTAAAAACGAATGGCTCGTTCATTAAGGGCGACGGGTAGTCAGGGCTACCCGTCGCCTTAATAAACGAGCCTCTATGCGTTGACTTCGGCCCTACGCATGCCTTCCAAAAGTCCGGGACATAATTGCCCGAGATTATGGTATCTTAAAACATACCTACTTAGTAATAGTAAAGGTGGGTCTACGCTAGATGAGTAGAGCACGGACAGAGTACCTACGCACTAAGAAAATCGTGATCTTATGAGTAGGCTCTATCGAGTTAAGAGCCTACAACATTCACTCTCTTGGAATCCTTTGTTAATAAAAAAAAACCAACGATAGAGAAGCGCAGAAGAGCAAGAACCAAATGCTCGAAGCGCGCTCGTCCGAACCTTTTAAATCGGTCCTCACTACACGAATTCTGCGCTCATGCTCGGCCTCTAGTGTAAACCCACCTTTATATTTTAAATACAAAAATACAAATTTTAGATGTCACACGACGTCATTAAGTCTACAATCTCGGTTCCGGTGCTGCCGTCGTCGTAGAGTTGAAGTCATACCCTCTGTGAGCTTCTGGCAAAGACATGAGGTACTTCGTGGTCCAGTACGCCCCGAAGGCCAACAGCCCTGTTACGAGCAAGCTGGAAATTTAATAATATATTACAATTTAAAACCAGGCAAGAAACAATTAAGGAAAGTTCACTTTTTAAACTGACCCGTCCTGGATTCTGACATTTCGGACCAAGGACCTGCGGCGCTTAGGCGCAATACCATACCAATGCATAATTATGGTCGTCGGATAGTAGGCAATAGGTCTCCTCCTCATCTTGGCGTGTAATATTATTAATTTCGTCCAATGTTGTCGGTCTGGAGCCCGGGGTATTCTTGATTTGGGGAGTCTGGTGAAGAGACTGGCGCCTGACCTTCGCAACCCTTAATGGGAACCAAACCAACTGAATCATGATTACATGATTCAGAAACTATCCGAAATGAGCAGGTTTCCTCACGATGTTTTTCCTCACCGCCGAGCTAATGGTAAAAATACGCACATAGATTTGAAAAATCCAGGGAAAAATGCTCGAATTCGAACCCGGTTCCCCCGTATGGAAGGCGCGTTCTGAACCACTGAGCTGCCATTGCTCTTAGTAACTAATAGGTATATTAATTATAAACTAACTAAGTAGTCACCAGTGGAATCACCATTCCGAAACCAACAGTCAAGGTTTTAATGCTGTGATTAAAATTACGACTTACAATCCAAATGGCATTTGGCAGGATGCGGTCTCTTAACAGAAGTTCCACTATTGACTTCCCACCGTCTCGGAGCACTATTGTCTTATCAATGTCCCAATGAAACTTTATATAGATACATTTTTCATAAGGCTAGGTGTACAACTGATGAAATTTTAAAAGTACAGACAGTGACACATCAGATTACCACAATTTTTCAAAGTGAGATTTTACTAAAGATATTTGACAGATTCATATACATACCTACATTGATGTGTAGATGTCTGTACAATAAAATATTATTTGTATAGCCAAACAATCGTCATGACAATCCACTGTGACAAAGTCAATCACCACATCTAAAGCTAAAATCCATTGAGCCGTTCAGGCTGCAAAACTTGTCAAACATCTAAATATCTGCCATTTTTTATTAGGACTATAGGTATTGATTGCAAATTGTCAATCACACAATCATTATAAATCAAATCAAGCCATTCAGGCTGTTGAGTGTGGGTGTTGTACTATGTAGTACAATTCTATCATAAATATCTGATGCTATAATTTCCTGGTTGTATTCTGTTTTTTTTTTCCTTAATTAAATAAATAAAATAAAGAAATGGATAGGGGCATCATACCCGCCCACATACCACACATACAATCGAAAACAATTACCGTATATGTAGCGTGTAGGTATGTATGTCATTAATTAAACTAGTATTAGTAATAACTCACTGTTGTATTTCGGGTGAATACTTCAAACAGTATGCATTATCGTGTTGAATTAAATAGCCCTTGGGTCTACTATTGAACTTTACCGTTGTGTACTGGGCCTTAGCATTTTTGCAATAACGAATGTGCAATGTTGAACAAACATTACATTGTATAGTAAATAATTGATACAGATTAAAACTAATTATTTACTTTTTTATTCTTTCCCACCGGATAGAAATTTCACCAAACTAAATTCAGGTCTCTTTGTCAAACAATGAACTCATTAGAAAATTACTCAACTTTAGAAAAATCATCTCGGATTATAGAAAATTATGTAGAAAATATTGCTAAACCATATAATCTCAATTTTATACATGCGACTGTTGCATAGATATGGAACAGATGCGCAATAATGTTATGGTAGTCGCTAAAAACCAAAGGGCCTAATTTAAAGCAGACGTTACGACCGAATCGGAGTTTTCCTCTCCTTCACACGCGCTGTGTATCTACTTTGTTTGGATGCGACAGGTAATTCTCGCTCAGTACAGGACGGCTTTAAATTAAGCCAGTAAGGCGTCGGGGTTGGTCTCTTGAATCAGCCCCTACTATTGCTGAGCGGCCGCCCCTGTTTAGCACATACAGGGATAATATTGTCCTACTTTTCGTTTATTTTGTTTGGACGACCTGTTTGGAACAGTGGTAGTGAACGCTGCCTCTGATGCAAGGGTTGCGGGTTCGATCCCCGCACAGTACAAACATTTGTGTGCATGAACATATCTGTTTGTATTGGTCTGGGCGTTATCAATGTATTATAAGTATGTATTTACAAAAGAAAAGTATTATATGTATATATTTGTAATCCCACTGTTGATTCTGATATCCGTAACACAGGTGCTTGAGCTACCTATCTCGGAGTCAGAGCAATGTATGTGATGTTGTGAAATATTTATTATTATTATTATTTATGTCTAGGTTATGTTTCTAATTAAGTTTCAAATAAATTTATCATTTATTCATTCATTCAAAAAATCTATTATATTACTTACAATAAATTGTGCACTTTTTTTTCTAACTTTTAATCCTGTTTCAGGACCATGATCCTTTATCGTTTGAACTCTAATCTTTAGACAGAACATACAGACAAAAATAAAGGTTATGGATCATTATCCCAACGAAGGGTATCTACAGTACTACCTACTGCTTGAAAATATTCGGGTTTCTTCACTATGTTTTGCCCGACCTCCGAGGCACTTCATAAATCTAAAGCTTTTTGCTCGGGTTTGAAACTATAATTTCCTCTTTAAACAGTGCATGTTCTTATCCACTGATCTACCAATCCTACCATTGCATTGCTCTCTATATGACAAACTCCCTGTATACGTATTTATTGACCAAATAATAGTATCGGAGTGATATTACCTCACTGAAAACCGGCGTGAAGCAACAATGTGCTGTATTTCGCTGCTTGAATGAGGGTACGGGAGGCCCATTCCGGGGGAAAGTTTTAAAGGTTGGCAAAGTTGTGACTCCACTGGTGCCGCGGGTGTCTATATAGGCGGCGGCAATCGCTTACCATCAGGCGATCCGTATGCTCGTCTGCCACCTACAATAAAAAAACGTGTTAGGTATCGATTACAGCCATATTGCTCGAATGCGGCGAATAATTCAAAAAAAATAAAATTTTCAGTCTATATGCTTGTTTATTAATTTAAGAAAAAAATATTTGTGGTTTAGGAGACATTTTGTAGTACCTAATTTACTAATTATTGTTAAAAGTGGGCACTTTTTAACAATAATCACAAATATTGTTGTTGTTAAAACAGATATTTGTGTTGGGTCTGGGTGTTCGTTGTTTCTGGTTTCCATGGTACAAGGGAATACCTTATTTTGAGACTAAGAAAGAGTATGTGAGGTAATCTCAATTTATTTATATTATTAAATTAGTCAAATAGATAAATTAGGTAGCAAATCTTTCGTCAACACTTACAGATCAGATCTCATACGTAACAATCACGGAGTTCCGCAAGGAAGTATTCTCGGACCATTACTATTTACCCGAAATTACAAAAAATAAAACAGTATTATTTGTAGATGATATTTCAGTTATAGTTAGTACAGGCAGTAAATATACAATAGATCAACACAAATTTGATATTTCAAACACACTCAACTGCATATTAAATGGCTTAGTAATAAAACAAACGGGGTGAGTTAAATAAAACCGTTTAAAAACAATCTACATATAAACCTGCACAAAACAAAGTTTATGAATTTCAATAATTTTGAAAATAAACAAATAGCAGTTAATTTTAATGGTCACACTCTACAGAACGCTAGCACAGCAACATTTTTAGGACTCATCATTAATCCAAAACGGACAGTTTACCGATTTAAATTTGCCCTATACATGCTTAATTAATATCCTCCAACCGATTACGGCTACGGCGGCCAATCTCAACGATCAGCCACGTACGCAGGATATATTATAGTGCTCAAGAGTGTGCGCAAACACAAGCGCACTCTCTATTCCCTTACCCTCATATTCCGATGGGACACTACTGTGACACGACCAGAGAGGGATTGGGCGCAGGACCAACGGCTTAACGTGCTTTCCGAGGCACGGGGGTACAAGACCGCCAACTTCCAGACTCCGGGCTGCCACTAAGGATTTCTTACCGAAAACTCAGGTACAAATTTTTGGCCCGACCCGGGGATCGAACCCGGGACCTCTTGCACAGCCGTCGCTTTAAAGTGCGACCCACTAACTGCGCGACCGAGGCAGTCATGCTTAATAAAGTACCAACAAAGTACCATCACTGCTTATTTCGCATATGTCGAATCAATTATTAGGTACGGACTGCTAATCTGGGGCAATGGAGCCGACATTCAGTCGGTCTTCATTGCTCAAAAAAGGTGCATACGAGCTATTTATAACATCGCTCCAGATGTTTGCCGCAGAACATATTTTACATATCTGAATATACTACCTCTCCCTTGTCTCTGCATACTCGATACAGCAACTTTTGTAACACATAATAAACACATATTTCTATAAGCAAAAATCACACTAATAGAAACACGAGACATAATAACAACATAATAATTAACATAGCGCCAAATACTTAGCCGCATCATTAGAAACTGCTATATTGATGTGCATAAAATATCATCATCATCATCATCATCAGCCCATTTAAGTCCCCACTGCTGGGGTACGGGCCTCCCTCAATCACATGGAACCTATCGTAACATTTGAATTTCATACTTAGCCATCTTTTTCTACAAATCACTTGGCTTTTATCATAGCGTTGCGTGCAATGTATTGAATGGAAAGCTCAAACTTCATGTGCACTGGCCGAAAACTGTATTAGTTGCATGGAATATGTTTCACATTCTACGTAAAATAAGTACATCGTCGTCAGCCCATTTAAGTCCCCACTGCTGGGGCACGGGCCTCCCTCAATCACATGAGGGGTAATTGCCATACTCACCACGCTTGGCAGACGGGTTGGCGAGGGTTTTGATATAAATGCAGAGTTTTCCTTCTCTGGGTGCTAATGATCATGCCAGCAGCTTTACCTTAGTCGCCTTTTACGACACCTCGGTAAGAGTGAGGGTGGCCTATTCTACTCTGCCGGGGACCACACGGCATAAAATATATAATTATATAATAAAGTAAGTACCATAATTATCATATCAAAATACTTCCTGAACACAAATTCAAAAACGATCTATGCAAATGGCTCCTGGAACACTCCTTTTAATCAGTCAAATAATTCTTAAACTTCTTGAAGTTTAAATAAAAATTCACAATGATAATAAATAACAGACATCCTTTATTCTTGTAGTCGTTAATTTTAATGTATTATTGTAGCAAATATATCATAGTGTAATAATCATTCATTTGTAGTTCGTAAAGTTTTATTGGTCACGATGGTCATATCTTTTCTCTTATTTGTAAATAATTATTGTAATAATATGTTGTTTAAGTATTATTACTTATGTTGGTAACACCACGTACCTAAGAACATTTGCATACTATTTTATATAGTTAAATAGGCCTTAAGAACTTTTACCCATGTATTGACACCTGCAAATAATGTAACCCAATTTGAAAGCGAAAAAACCGTTAATTATATGCTTCTCTTAAAAACCATAGGTATAACTTAAAATTGATATCAAATAAGTATAGCTTGATTCATTTGAAATTGGAATGAATAGAAAAAAATATATTTTTGAAGTGATTTATTAAGAAAAAAAACGTGCATCGTTCCTTCTTGAACAGTCACTTCGGGATTAAAGTACAGTTTAAAAGTGTGCAGATTATATTGCAATCATTTGAGAGGTAAAACGATTGAAAGCTAATATTTCCATGAATAAAAGATCCACCGTAATATTTCTGCATTGCGGCTTCCACATCAAACGTGTCTCTGAAACGTCCCTGAGAAAGTAGAAATAACAATAATTAGGGTAGGTACTTGGAGCCCAAAGTACGCTTAGATCATTATTCAGGATTTAGAGCCACTGACTTCTAACCTTCGTAACCCTTTAACAGGAGAACCAGACCATCATAGTTACACGTTTCCGAAACTATCCGAATCGTGCAGGTTTCCTCACAATGTTTTCTCTCACCGCCGAGCTAATGGTAGAAATACGCACATAGATTTGAAAAATCTAGAGGTGCATACTCGGAATCGAACCACGACACTCCGCATGGAAGGCGCGTTCTGATCCACTGAGCTACCATCGCAACATCAATTTGATGTTTGTCATTCATCGCACCTCCTTCCCTTCTTCGTATTTGGGAATTACATTTTGGCGTTCTTTGCTACTCGGTCTGCGTACCATCACCAATCCACATTAGGCAAGCGTGGTAATTAATCCTAATCCCATCATAGTAGCGATGACTTAAATTCTATGATGGGGGCCTTCTCCCTGCAGTGGGACAGTAAATAGCCTGATATTGTGTACCATAAGGTCCGTCTTTATGTTAATAGATTTTCTAGCTAGGACTTGATTTCTATGATGGAGGCCTTTGTCCTGCAGTGGGACAGTATATTGGCGAGGCATCTGGTGTCAATTTTTGGAAGCTGTCTAAGAACGACAAATTGAAAATTTCTATACAACTTTACGGGAAAGCGGTTAATATTATCTTTATTTTTGGGATAGACGTGGTTCGGTCACAATAATGATATCAATAATAGATACATTTAAAAAGTCGGCAGAATATTTCAGACCATTGCGTTCTGGTGAGGAAATATTAAAGAGTGAAATAGAAAAATATTTAGTGGTCACAAGAGTTTTATAATATTTGATGAAAATCATATTTTGATTTTTTTTATTGGCTTTAATGTTTATTACGAAATATTTCATTGTAGGCTAGTTAACGAGTATGGAATTATGTGTAATTATGACACGATTTTCAATAAAAAAAACTAAAGCTGTGTGTAGGTACTTAATAATATTATATATTGATTGTATTACAATTTACTTTAATGTTTGGAAATTAGTTTGTAACCTGAAAATGATGAGAAGAAACTCATTTCTAGTGAAATTGGCTTGATTATTCTAAAAACAGTCTTCAATATGAATGTTTAAGGTGACGGGTAGGGCACCTAGCGACGCCGATCGATTTTAATTTTTAACTACTAAACCGGATTTATTTTAAACAATTCCGGGATTACAACCTGTCGGCAAACACTTACACTATTTATTATATAACCAGGCACAAAGGTTGGGTCTGTTTTTGTACGCAAAAAATTGATTCACGCCAAAAGTGGCCGCTTTTGGCTTGAATCAATTTTTCGCGTACGCGTTGACCCAACATTTTGCATGGTTTTTTAATAAATAGTATAAGTGATCGTCAAGAGGTTGTAACCCCGAAATTGTTTAAAATAGATCCCGTTTAGTAGCTGAAAATTAAAATCGATTAGCGTCGCTAGTGTGCCCTACCCGTCACCTTAACTTCATAATTTTGTCTTTTGGGAACTCACTCCCGAAGCAGCGTACGTATTACATTGAGGAACGCAACAATACTTCGTATTTTTGCTTTATTAGTGTATAGTAAATAACACACTTAAAAATTTCATCTCGTGTTCAGGTGGGACACCTGAACACTGAAATTTTTAAGTGCAACAGATTGCTATAAATAATATCAACTATAGTATAACGTATTTATTAGTTTGTATTATTTAATCGTGAACATGAATAAATCAAAACTTTTAAGGCGACGGGTAGCCCTAAATAGCGACACCATTCGTTTTTAATTCTTAGCTACTAAACCGGAGTTATTTTAAACGATTCCGGGGTTACAACCTCTTGGCAAACACTTATACTATTTATTAAACAACTATGCACAAATGATGAGTCCGTTTTTGTAAGCAAAAATTGATTACCGCCAAAGGCGGCCACTTTTAGCGTGAATCAATTTTTCGCGTACAAATGTTAGGTCCGCATTTGTGTATGGTTATTTAATAAATAGTATAAGCGTTTGCTGAGAGGTTGTAACCCCGAAATTGTTTAAAATAGGTCCGGTCTAGTAGCTAAAAACTAAAATCGATTGGAGTCGCTAGTGTGCCCTAACCGTCACCTTAACCAAACATTACTTCAAAATATAGTTGTGTCGTTCGAAGAGAGGTTCGAATTATCGCCGCTAGGGGAGCGCGCATGAGGAGCTACAGTGCGGCGACCTCTACGTGTGGTCCTGCTGGTAATCGGTTCTATTCTGATTCCAGCCGCGATTGGATTCAGGCAGAATGTTTTACCGCGGGGTCCGGTGTTCCCCGGGCAACGGTAGGTAGTAATATAGTGCCCTCAATACCTTTTGATATCCGACGGCCGACGGACGCACGCACAGGGGGGATTTGTGGTCATCTGGCGGGCCGTGGGAGAGGCCCTAGGTCCGTAGGACTGGAGTGTGGAAAGAGGCCGTACTGGCGAGCCTCTTTCGTCCTGAGCGGGTTCGCGAAAACTTAAAAAGGTTCGTCCTTGTTGTGTTTGCGCTCTGAGAGTTTCTCCCGGGCGAGGGATGGATACCTTCGCAGAGAGTTTACTAGGTATGCCCTTGGGAGCACCCCAGGGGAGAGCCCTACACTACGCGGCCGTCTCCCAGTGGCCGGGTGTGCATAAGGCGGCGCCGGCCGACGGCGCCGGCGTCGGCTCCTTACGAGCCGGCGGCATTATCTCTGAGTTTCCAAAAAAAAGGAGCACGCATAATCTTCAATGCGTGTGTGTTGCCAGTGATGACATACGGAACCGAAACGTGGCCGCTTACAATGTGCCGATTAAGGAGGCTTAAAGTCACCCAGATAGCAATGGGCTATGCTCGGAGTCTCCCTGCGTGATCGTATCAGAAATGATGAGATCCGGAGGAGAACTAAGGTCACAGACATAGCCCAAAGGATTGCATACCTCAAGTGGCAAAGGGCAGGGCACATAGCGAGGAGAACAGACGGCCGTTGGGGCGGAAAGGTCCTCGATTGGAGGCCACGTACAGGAAGTCGCAGCCGTGGCAGGCCTCCTACAAGGTGGGCCGACGATCTGGTGAAGATCGCGGGAATCCATTGAATGCGGGTGGCACAGGACCGATCTGTGTGAAGAAGATTGGGGGAGGCCTATGTCCAGCTGTGGACGTCTATTGGCTGAAATGATGATGATGATGACGGATAATCTTGGCCTCGCCAATTGGCTGATACTGCGTACCATAGGGTCCGTCTTTATGTTTATAGATCTTCTGTTAATTCTCAGTGTCAGCCCGGAGTCTGGAAGTTGCCCCGGAAAGCAAGTTATACCTTTGGTCCTCCGTCTGATCCCGGTCGTGTCACACTAGTGTCCCATCGGATTATAAGAGCAAGGGTTGTTGAGATGTTTGACACACACTTGAGCACTATAATATATCCTGCGTAAGTGGCTGATCGTTGAGATTGGCCGCCTTAACCGAGATCGGTTGAATTATATTAATATTAAATTGATTAATTTCATTCGTTTGTATGTATTAGTGCATCTAATTCCACACCATAATAAGATACACTTGATGATGTTTTCCCTCACCTCCAAACTAATGACAGACCATAAAACGTCTTACCTGCGGAATTACGCAATTTTCCGTCATATTTAAATTTGTCATTAAAAGCGGCCTTAAGAAAACGTGCGTACAAGGATTCTTCATTTGAAATCTCAGTAAGTTTTTCCCGTAGGATTTTACTACTATTTTACCCTGAAAACACGTAATAATATTATCAATAAATTACACTAGTCAACAAATTTTTAATTTTTTTTCGTAACAAATAAGAGGTCCATTATTTTACTAAATTGCACTCTCTGATAATGAATCTGTTTTCAAAATTTTCTATCGTCTAGTATTTGATTTATAGAGAGTCAAATATCTCAAAAATTGGTTTTAGGTTCTTTTTCATTGGCAATTTCAAATCAAGTACAAGCACTTTAAAGAATTGTTTCGGCATATCAGTAAAGCTCATTTTCTCAATTATATATATCAATAAGATTTTTTTTGTAGTCTTTAATCTATATTGAGTAATATTCATATCAACATCCGTGTACTTATAGCGCATACAAATCATCACATAATTCTTGTAATGGAAAAAACATAAGATAGCTTAATTGGCTGTAGCGTTGCAGGGAAATCAGGTAAAATTATAAATTAAAAAGCATTACATAATTTGGGGTTTTTATTTTCAAAATATCTATTGAAATTTGTTACATCCCAATTGATAATTTAAATAAATCCCAAAAAAACACTAAGTGCCACTTTTCAGATTTTCAACCCTCCAATAACTTGACGTGATATGAAAATTCTGATAACAGATCTAGATTCAACATAATAAGCTCTTCATATTTATCATATTTTTATTCAGGTTGTGTTTTCTTGTCACTTGTGTTATTTGATTGCGCAGTGGTTAGTAGGTCGCCCTTTAGCGCCGGCTGCGCAAATGGACCCGAGTGGGGCCAAACATTTGTAAAGATTATTACAAGAGTTTTTGGTAAGAAATTCTTAGTATCAGCCCGGCGTCAGGAAGTCGGCGGTATATGTTTTTTTTATGATAGGTATAGGTGGCAGACGAGCCGACGGGTCACCTGATGGTAAGCGATTACCGCCGCCCATGGACACCTGCAACACTAGTGGTGTCACAAGTGCGCTGCTTACCTTTTAACCCTCCTTCCCCTGGAATGGGCCTCTGGTACCCTCACTCACACAGCGCATGCACTGCTTCACGCCGTTTTTCTGTGAGGACGTGGTATTACTCCGTTCGAGCCGGCCCATTCATGCCGAAGCGTGGCTCTCCCACTGTCCCACATGCCTAGGAAAGCACGCGCAGTGAGAGAGCCACGCTTCGGCATGTATGGGCCGGCTGGACAGGAGTAATACCACGGCCTCACAGAAAACCAGCGTGAAACAGCACTGCGCTATTTCGCTGCGTGAGTGAGGGTACCGGAGGCCCAATCCGGGGGAAAGGAGGGTTAAAAGGTTGGCAGCACTTGTGACTCCACTGGTGTCGGGGGTGTCAATTGCTTACATTCAGGTGATCCATCTGCTCGTCTGCCACCTATAACATAAAAAAGCCGTTGGTCCTGCGCCCAATACCTCTCCGTCACGCTGTTGGTGTCCCATCGGAATATGAGGGTAAGGGAATAGATAGTTCACTTGTATTTGCGCACACACTTGAGCACTGGGTATAATATTTTCTGCATAAGTGACTGATCCTTGAGATTGGCCGCCGTAGACGTAACCGGTTGAATATTAAATTATAATCGTATTGAAGCGGAGATTATCAGATTATTTTTAGATATAATACTAATGTAAAACTTACTTTAGTTAGTTTCGTAGATTGTGTAACTAATATATCATAATAAATTGTGGTCAAATTTACAACACCGACGTGGATTTGTGAACAGCTTTTTGGTTTTGGCCCTTTGCATGGTACGTAGCTGATCAATTCTATGCCAAATTTTCCCTGGAACAAAACAACGACGCGCGACTTAATAAGAAACATCAAAACATAGTTGACATTTACATACCAAATAATTTTGACGACCCAATTGGAACAGTGGTAGTGAACGCTGCCTCTGATGCAAGGGTTGCGGGTTCGATCCCCGCACAGTACAAACATTTGTGTGCATGAACATGTTTGTTTGTATTGGTCTGGGTGTTTGCTATGTATTATAAGTATGTATTTACAAAAGAAAAGTATTATATGTATATATTTGTAATCCCACTGTTGATTCTGATATCCGTAACACAGGTGCTTGAGCTACCTATCTCGGAGTCAGATCAATGTATGTGATGTTGTGAAATATTATTATATTATTATTATTATTATACCAAGTAATTAAAAAATTTAACAAAATTTTTTAAAATCATATTATACTACCACTATTACGTATAAAAAGAAAGTTTAAAAACTAAAACTTTATTTTTAGTTCACATATTCTTAGTAATGTAAATAAAATAACAGATTTGAAATGTGCTGAAAAAGCTCCTTCCCTTATTACGAATACGATATTTCTTTCCTCTACCCAAAGGTTGTCTGGAAGAAATCGCTACAAGCGATAAGTCCGCCTTATTGTACTGTCTGTTGCTGTTGTATCATCATCATCATTATCATCATCAGCCCATTTAAGTCCCCACTGCTGGGGCACGGGCCTCCCTCAATCACATGAGGGGTAATTGCCATACTCACCACGCTTGGCAGACGGGTTTGCGAGGGTTTTGAACTAAATGCAGAGTTTTCCTTCTCTGGGTGCTGATGATTATGCCAGCAGCTTTACCTTAGTCGCCTTTAACGACACCTCGGTAAGAGTGAGGGTGGCCTATTCTACTCTGCCGGGGGCCACACGGCCACATGTTGTATCATGCTTGTATTTTATTTTTGTGCAATAAAGAATATCTATCTATCTATCTAAAGCTCTTTCATTTGATATCACACACGGTAATGCTTAAATCTTTTAAACTACACAACAGATTTTGATGCTGTTTTTGAATAGCGGCGAGGGGTTTCATCCATACGTTGTACTTACTTACCTTACCCTTTATCCGCACGAAGCGATTTGCTTCCACGTTCATAATGCGGACAGCTAAGGAATGAAACTCCTTGCCAAGGTCTGTTTTTCCGGGACACTGCAATCTGGACATCTTTAAGGCAAGAGTGAACAGGCATCTTCTATGCGAACGCGTTACATCCTAAACCTCATCGTCACTTTACATAAATAAATAAATCATTTATTTCTCTTCACAAATAGGTCTTAAGAGCTAGAACTTCGTTGCTAATTTTAGTTGCAACCCGTATTTGTGAGACTGGTGCCTGATATATGTTAATAAAAATATCCTAATATGTGCCTAAGTGTTATGTTTAGGAGCAGAGTAGCTGAACAATTTTACGGAGATACTTAAAAATATAATAAAAAAGTAAAACTATGTACATACCTAATTTAAAAATAAAATTAAAAAGAAATCCATCAGGTGAGATTGTGGTCAAGCGTTTGCCTATAGTTCTTAAAAAAAAAGTATAAATATGCTTAATATTACACCTTGGGCAGGTCGCATCACTAGTTCATACATAAAGGATTTTAAAGTGAAACTACGTAGATAAAAACCGGCCAAGTGCGAGTTGGATTCAAGCAAGAAGGGTTCCTCGCCAACCCGTCTGCCAAGCGTGGTAAGTATGGCAATTACCCTTCATGTGATTGAGGGAGGCCCGTGCCCCAGCAGTGGGGACTTAAATGGGCTGATGATGATGATGATGAAGAAGGGTTCTGTACCATTAATTTTATTATTAAGGTAAATGTACAATTAAGTATTTTGTAAATATTTCAATAGAATAGGCTTTTTAGAATAACACATAATATAATATTATATTATTAAAATGCAACTGAGTATTTTGTAAATATTTCAAGTGCCTACATAGTGGCGTTATTTTTATCGAGCAAAAAACTTGCGTTTGTTATATGGAAGCCCCTCTTATTTATTTGTTGTTATAGCGGTTATATAGAAATACGCAATTTGTGAGAATTTCATTAGCTTTGCTATCGTAGTTCTTGAGAGAACCCGGTGACAGTCAAATACTCCACGAAATTCGCAAAGAGCAAAAACGCGTTTTTTGTACGGGAGCCGTACAAAAAAACTTAAATATATAAATGTATATGGGAACAGAAATACATAATTTGTGAAAATTTCAACTGTGTAGCTGTAGCGGTTCTTAAGTTAGAGCCTTGAGACAGACACACGGACAGCGAAGTCTTAGTAATAGGGTTTTTACACTATGGGTACGGAACCCTAAAACAGCCATATACTTCATTACATTTCATTAGTTTTTTTTATGAAAATGGCAAAAAGTCTTAAAACAAGAGTTTATTCAAATAAACAAGATAGAATATTAGCCCTGTATAAACTATATACTTACATAAGAAATCTGCTGAGTTAACGGGAATTTTGTTACAAAAATGCTAAAAAATATAAATATCCATTTAATTAACATTTTCATGAATAGGTACTACTGACCTCCTCATGATGCGAGTACATTAGAAAATGAATATTGTTGTATTCATTTACAATATAATGTTCTGTTTAGCTAAAATGACTACTTGTTCATTAAGTATAATTTATTATTATTATAATCTATCTCAAATGGTTCCAACTATTATGCTGAATATGTTTGTTATTATATTTGTAGAAAATATTGTTATACAGGTTTTAATACTCTGTTAAACCTAATAGAGTACCTTAATACATGTTTCAGAATATGAAATACCAACCAATGTGTATTCCTTCATAGCGTTAGTACAATAAATATTGTATAACTGAAAAGAAATTATAATATATTGGTCACTTTATGCCCAGGTGATGGCGAAGCTACATATCTAATTATAATAATTTTGACTAAGCTGTAGAGATTTTTCAGGCCTTGTAAATTTAGAAGCATGCCTTTAAATTAAATCTAATGACTGTGGTGCGAGTCTAAGGTCTTGCCATCACAAAATTTTACATGAAATAAATTGTAGTGGCATCTATTTTTACCCTGATATTTTTACCCCCGACGAAAAATCGAGAGGGTGTTATAAGCTTGACTTCTCTCTGTGTGTGTGTATGTGTGTGTGTGTGTGTGTGTCCGTGGCTTCGTAGCTCCCAAACGGATGAACCGATTTGGATTTGTTTTTTTTTGTTTGGTGACCTGACCGGGAGTGTTCTTAGCTATGTTAGATGGAAATTGATCCAAGACGGCCGCCGGCACAAAATATCGGATCAACAAATTATATGACAACCCCTATCGATATATGTGTCAGATAAAAGGGTTTGAGTATTAGAATACAATACACTAAGAAAAATTTCAAATCCAAGATGGCCCCATATAACGGCGAAATAATAAAATATAATAGGTATATACTTGAGCGGGGTGCCTATTGAAAGCGGGAAATGATTTCTACTTAAGTAAAATATAAATTGGAGAGCGAATTAAAAAGCGAGAAATAAATAATAAATTAAAAATCCCCGACAAAAATTTAAAAAGTTCAAAATATTAATTGAAACTGCTCTTGCACGCGACAATATTTAAGCAAAAATGTACGTTTACACGCGACAATATTTAAGCGACAATGTACATACGTAGGACACTATATTGCTTAAATATTGTCGCGTCGGAGGAACGAGCGGTTTCTGGGAGAAGTCGTGGTGACAGGTTTCGTACCTCACTCCACGACTTCTCCCACTATAGACGATGAGGGAGAGTCCCAGGAGTTTTAGTCGGTATGCCTCTGGCCGGCTTCTCGTTAGGAGAAGTCGTCGCCAGAGGAGAGTCCGACATAACCCATCCGTTTACAGACGAATGGGTATGCGTACCGCATTTCTCCTGGTACCAAAAAAAAAAAAAGAGGGAACGAGCGGTCCCTACCTATAAAATGTGTGCTTTAACGAAACGATATGCTAATACTTGTCCAAGTGCTAATATGTAATATATAGAGTATGAAAAATTTTCATACTCTATATATTACACAGTCAACATCAGTTCAATTTATTTTTTTGATTTTTAAAATTTTTGTCAGGGGTTTTAAAATGTTAATTTAATATTTATTTAAAGTGAAGGACTTCGGTGGCTTTCCATTACAGACTGACCAAGATCAGAAGGCACTTCAGTTACATTGATAGAGGTCGTTTTACAACGTTTTTTCTATGCGAAAATGTCAAAACAGTATTAGTTCCGACTTTTGCCACGTGCCAAATAACCGTGATCAGACTATAGGTGACCCGTCGATGAACTGATGGTAAGCGACTACTTACCGCCATCCATAAACGCGCATGTCCTTACACTGTGCAAGTTCCACCAGCTCGTACTAAGCGTTTCGCTTATTCTTTCTTGGTACGAACTGCTAAGGAATGGAACAACTTGCCGGCTTCTATATTCCCAGAGAGCTACAATTTGGGTGTCTTTAAGTCGAGAGTGAATAGGCTTCTTCTGGGTAAGCACGCTACACCTTAGACCTTATTGTCACTTTCCATCAGGTGAAATGAGGTCAAGTGCAAACCCATTTAATATAAAAAAAAAACTTTTTCCTTTCCTCCTAAATCGGGTCTAGGTAGGTTCCCTCAATCACCTCAATCACTCAGCGAAACGCTTCTTTACTTGCTTTGTGAAGTCTGCACTTTGAGTAGAAGTACAAACTAAGTAGAAGAACCTCTACTCAAAGGTCGGTAAAGTCCCATAATTATCACCTGGCAAAAGCAATGCCTTCTGATCATGGTCGACATATATTAATGTCACTGTCAAATGTACGATTTGACTTTGCGTTTGAATGGTTGTAATATTGTTCTTTCCATAAAATTATAATTTGTAATTCAATGGTTCTGTCGCAAAGTATCTTCTACTCAGTTTTGTACTTTCAAATTTTCGTCTATTTCTGGAATACAAAGCATAATAGGGCTATTACTTACTGTCTAAGATGACGAGTACTCAAGAACATGAATAAAACGCCAACTTGTGCTATGATTGAAAAAGCCTTTGAGCATGTCGTCCTGGAAATCTTACGTGAGCATTGGTTTAAAACTTACAAGTCTTGGCTTCGTCATTGCAGCTGGGAGTTTCTGGGCAGGAGCCGGCGTGGACAGTAGACCAAAATACAGAGATGAGCAGAGCCTCGTGGCAGGAACAGTTTGGAGTCAGATCCTCATACCGATTGGCCTTATGATATCGAAAGCGGTTGGCGAAGATCTCGACATTTTCATTCAAGGATACTTCCTAGTTACTGGCATTATGCTACTATTTGCTACAGCGGTGACTTTGGTAAGTGAAAACATTTTAGTATAAGTGAAAGTGCACAGATAATGAACAAGTACTTAGTAGGTATTTTGTGCCTTAGCCTCTAACATCAAAGATGGCTATTTCATTGCCTTCTTATTAATCGAATTCCAAAGGATTTCAATCTTATTATATATTCATTTTCCCTGTAAGCCGTAATGCGCCCTGAGCTAAGGGCGCATTACGGCTTACATACCAACGTGTTTTATTATACTTATTAAATAAAAAAATATTCATTTCCAGGTTGTAGGCGAGTGCATTTCCATCACCAAACAGCGTCGGGCATTTTTGGAAACCAGATTACCAAATGAAGTTATTACTCCTCTTGTAGTATACGATAAAATTTATTTTTGTATAGGTTGCCTTTGTCTAGCAGCGAGTTTTCTCACTTTTGCTGATTTTATTGTACTTTTAATATAATACCTACTCAGGTTTTCACTTTATTTTACGTTTTTATTAAAGTTTCCTTTAAAAAAGTAATGTAATGACATAATTTTAATTAATTTTAAAAAGCAGCAGAATCCAAAAAGCTTATTAGTGTTGCTATCAATAAAAATAAGTAAAATAGTATCTATATCTATCGATAGTATTGCCATTGGTCAAAGCTATCGATAGTAAAATTATATCAATACTATTGATAATGCCAATACTATCGATACTATCGATTGTTTAATGTCCGATACTATCGATAGTATCGTACACATTTAATCAGGTAGCAATACTATCGAAACGTACAAAACCATCGATACTATCGATAGTGTCGGTAGTTTTGATTAATTCTGTTAGGAAACCCAATACTATCTATATTATCGGGCATTAAACAATCGATAATATTGGCATTATCAAAAGTATTGGTCAAATTGTAAATAGCAATACTATCGGTAGTACTATCAATAGTCCGAATGAACTAGCGAATTCAACTATCGATAGGGAAACTAGATAGTTCCACAACACTAATACTTATCACTTAAAATACATGAAATATGTGCTACTATACTCCTTTCGCTTTCCAATAAAAAAAAACAACTTTTCCCACAAAGTCAGTCACGTGACTTGATCATTTAGTTTAAAAAGTTGAAAAAAACTTTCGACAAATTTCAAATCATGATATCGGTGACAGCAGGACAGAGTTATACGTAAGTCAAAGAGACTAACGTGAAAAATGTATAGATTTTAACATCCGTCACCCATATAAAACGAAAGGAGTATAGCTTTTGCTTGCGGCTTCACTCTCGTTAGACAGACACGCCTAGAGAAGCCTATGTTACTCTCCATCCCTTCAAATATCTTCACTTAAAAAATCTCCGTTTAAAAAAAGTTTTGCCGTGAAAGACGAACAAACTAACAGACAGAAAGACAGATAAACAGATACAAACACTTTCACGTTTTTAATATTAGTATGGATAATAATACAGAACCCAACAAAACTGTACCAACATAGTAGGTATAGGTACGAGGACTTTCTGAAATAATTGCAAGATGTTTATACGCTCTGTCGTACCCAACGAGGCATGTTTCCGCTTAGTGTCCGAATACAATAATGTTATAATGATTAACTATATACTTATAATAAATAATATAGAACAGGTTTTCTCAAAATGTAGATAAAACCAAACCATCAAGGATTATCCGTGGGAGGTCCACGCTTCGCCTTGAATGGGCTCGTCCATACCACGGCGTGATACCACGGCCAGTGATACCACGTCGTCGCAGAAAACCAGCTTGAAGCACCGCCTGCGCTGTGATTCGTGAGACCTTTCTCACTGTACCGTACCGTACCCACTACCGTTCCGTATCATTTCGTACCGTAGGCCCAATCCGGGGGAAAAGTGGGTTAAAAGTTGGCAGCCCATTAGTGACTCCACCGGTTTTGCGAGTGTGTATGAGCGGCGGAAGTAGACCTTACCATCAGGCGCGCAATTCTCGGGACGTGATTTAGCTCTCGAATTCGACATATATATGAACGAATGTATGAAAATCTCTCATCACCGTCAAAAGCCACGCATCGGCATGAATGGGCCGGCTTGACGGGAATGATAGGTACCACGGCCTCACAGAAAACCGGCATGAAACAGCACTGTGCTGCGTTTCGCTGCGTGAGTGGGGGTACCGGAGGCCCGGCCCAAGCCGAAGGAAAGGGACTTGTGGCTCCACCCGTGTCGCGGGTGTCAATGGGCGGCAGCAATCGCTTACTATCAGGTCATCCGTCTACTCATCTACCACTTATCACATAAAAAAATCGACTTCTATATCGAGTAAGTGAAAATAAGCTCTAGGGATGCGCTTCTTGTCTGCAACCACAGCTGCTAATCTGTGATTGAACCAGGTGGTTTGGCTAAGAAAAAGTTTTAGAAACCATGGGTTACAACAGCCTTACGAACAATAACATGGTCAAATAAAAGTTATTTTTATCATCGTTTAGAGATAATACGAGAACCATAACGACAGCTTCTAAACGCTTACATACTCAATTACCTGTAATATGTTTTTTCACTGTATTTGATTATACTCAAAACTATGTCACATAGATATAACGTTTAAGTGTATAGAAGAGTGATATATAAAATCTTCCTATATTTTCGTCGTTATGAAAATATTTTGTGTGATATTCATTTCATATTGCATTATTGTTGTAATCACTATGAAACAGGATAAAAGTTATGTAAGTAATTAAGAATAATATCCCCCAAGCGTTTAAGGCTTCGGCGGCCGAACTCAACGATCAGCCACGTACGCAGGATATATTATAGTGCTGCGCAGTGCTGTGTGCGCAGGCACAAGTGCCCTTTCTATTTCCTTACCCTAATAATCCGATGGGACACCAGCGGTACACGACCGGAGAGGGATTGGGCGCAAGACCAACGGCTTAACGTGCTATCCGAGGCACGGGGATACAATACCGCCGACTTCCAGACTCCGGGCTGACACTAAGAACTTCTTATCGAAAACTTAGGTACAAATTTTTGCCGAACCCGGGGATCGAACTCGGGACCTCTTGCGCAACCGTCGCTTTATAGTGCAACCCACTAACTACTACGCCAATCATGTCAATAATAACTGCCCTAACAACCCCGCCAAGCGCTCCAACGGCAGTGGGTTCGATTTCCATAACTATGTTCTAAAACCTATTTAAGTAGGTATATGTTAGTGGTACCCCCGCTGACTTGACTCCCTCGGTGGCGCAGTGGATTGTGAGTCGCACTTTAAAGCCACGTCTGCGTTTGGGGTCCAGGTTTAATCCCTAGGACGGGCTAAAAAAATTGTATGCGTTAAGAAATTTTCAGTGTCAACCCGAAATCAGGAAGTTGGCGGTCTGGTACGCCTATGCCTCGGAAAGCACATTTGGTCCTGCCCCTGACTGATCCCTCTTCGGTTATGCCACTATGGTGTAGGTATGGGTAGGGTTAAGAGAGACATATGATATTTATCTCTATTGAAAGTGCACTTGTTTTTGCGCACATACTTGAGCACTAAATTATATCCTACGTCTAGCCGTATCAGTTAGAGGATATTAATCCGGATTATTATTTCCTTACTCTATGGCGGGTGGTCCTATATACTTTTGTCGATATTGGTAAACATAAAACAAGTTCTTAAGCTAAACTAAATACTTATTTTCGGACGACGTCGATATGAGTGAAGTAAGTAAAAGATATATCTTCTCGGAGGCAATAGACAACAGACAAGGATGCTCATAGGAGCGTTAATAGGCAATGGCCTATTAACGCTCCTATGAGCATCCTTGTCTTGTGCATAATGATGCAACGAACAAAATGCTGATGAAGATGAACATGACATCGAACAGCGACTGCAGAGCATGCAAGGAGGAGACGGAAACCATAGAACATCTTTTATGTGAATGCGACTCACTAGCCAGAGGCAGAATGTGTCTTCTAGGTAACGCTTATCTTAAACCAGGAGACTGCAGGCACTTCAATCCGAAAGACATCGTGACGCTGATGAAACGAATCTTTCGTGAGTAAGAGCGCAAAAGATAGGGGAGGTACAAAAGATCCCTTAGGGTCGACGTGCCCCATGAAAATGGCCCCTAACAGATAAGATAAAATAAGTAAATGATACAATATGTGTATTTTTACCTTTAGGGAAAGTTTACCATGCGTTTAGATGATTTTCGAGCGTGCAAAGGACCTAAGAAAAAAGATTGCTGCAACATAAGTTTTGAAGTAACCAACAACACTGTCAACTATTCACTGGAGTTGAAACGTCCCGCAAAGATTACAAAGGTATACATATATATGTCTATTCATCTTCTATTAGAATAAAAAACATCTATTTTATCGCTTTGTTGATTAATTAGTCCAATTAGGTACTACATATACTCTTTTCGTTTTAGCATGATATAGGTGACAGATGTCAGAATATATACATTTTTCACGTTAGTCTCTTTCTAACGTGTGACTCACGTATAGCTCTGTCCTGCTGTCACCGATACTATTACTAGACTTCCCAAATTCTGGAATATGGTTCAAACGTACCCCGGGCTATTCTGTGTTCGGGCATTTCCTTGCAAGAGCTTTGTTGGACCCAACTGGGTATGACCTGCTAGAATGATGACAGAATTAGCTGCTTACGGCACACGTTTATCTTAGGCCTTTAAATATCTTAACTTACATAGTTAAATAATATATATATATATATGTATTTATACTATAAATTTGTTCAAAATCAAAAGGTTTGCACCACCCTCCCCTCTTCTATCTAATGTCCTTTACCTGAAGGTTGTCTGGTAGAGATCGCTCCCAGCGATAAGACCGCCTAAATTGTACATTGTATCTCTGTATACCTAGCTTCTAAGTTTTGTATATTGTGCAATAAAGAGTATCTATCTATCTATCTATATACCTATAAATAATTCTCACAACATCTCATACGTTGACCTGAATCCGTACTAAGTAGCTCAAGCACTTGTATTATAGATATCAGACAACAGAGGAACACAAATATATACTTAAATACATATATTACACCCAGACACTGAACAAACACAAGTGTTCATCGCACGAATGTTTGTCCAGGGTGGGGATCGAACCCACGACCTTTGGCGTAAGTCAGGGTCACTACCAATTACGCCATCCGGTCAGTCAATATATAAATAATTTATACTTGATCATTTCAGGGGAAAATATTAGCAAATTCCAATACCAGTGACTTTATTAGGCTACAAATGAAGAATCCATGTGATCACTTGTTCATTCTACAACTCTTACAGACTACGATGAATATTTCCAAGAATTGTATTATGCCTCCAGTAAGTAACTAATATAAAATTAATTAGCAGATATATCTACTTGAAAAGGGCCTTAGCATTGTGCGCTAATAAACCCACATATGGGATGTACGGGAAACGCATGCCACGGGCCCGCACGGATGTATCGGAGACGACCGGGAAGGGCCTTTCCGGAAGGCCCCTAATTCGGGCAAACGTCCAACTATTCAACCAAGGAAAATTCGCCTAAATCAATTTTTAAAATTCTAGCTCGGGTTAGAAAGAGACAAAAAGTAAACTATGTCGCTCTTCCTCCCTTCAACTATCTCCATTTAAAAACACGTCACTCCATTTTACCGTGAAAGGAGAACAAACGACAGACAGACAAAAACACACACTTTCTCATTTATAATTTCGTATGGGTTGACCTAAATACTATTTTTGTTTCGCAGGGTAAATTCGCTCTTGTATTCGACATAGGCAAGATCGCGGAAACTTACTACGGTGGAATGTTTCTCTACGGAAAATTTTCCTTCAAGTCCCTGTTTATGACTGACGACTGCAACTTCTCATGCACTGCTTTAAACGTTACCTTTTTACCAAAATAATGATTACTTGTGATTGGTCACATAGGAAATTTGAACTTTTTTTTCTAATCCAAATCAAAATAATTTCATCCCATTTCTTATCTTTTGTATAAAATATAATAAGTTTTTTTTTGTCTTTTTTAAGTTAATATTGTTTTTAACCTTTATGTTGTGTAAAATAAAATTATTTCTGACCTATAATAATATCCTACAGCCGATTACGGCTATGGCGGCCAATCTCAATGATCAGCCACGTACGCAGGATCTATTATAGTGCTCGGGTGCACTCTCTATTCAGTTACACTCATATTGCGATAGGACACCAGCGTAACACGACCGGAGAGGGTTGGGCGCAGGACCAACGGCTTAACGTATTACGTAATAGACTTAGGCAAACGACTTAGGTAAATACCGCCAACTTCCTACTGAAATATTAAATACAACTGTTTGGCCCAACCCGGGGATCGAACCCGGGACCTCTTGCGCAGCTGTCGCTTCAAAGTGCGACGCACTAAACACTGCGCCACCGAGGCAGTCAGTACGACCTATATCCCCTGATTATAAAACGTGGTCTAAGAAAAATTCCGGAACTAATCTCGTTCCAGCCCCTGTGCGTGTTGGAACCTAATAGCATGAGCTTTAGTACGGTAGGATCGCGTTTTATCAAATACTGTTTACCTATGTCACAAATATCATAATATTAATACTATAATCTAACTAAGATCGAAGGTATAAATCAATATAAGCAAAAATAATAAGATTTTTTTTATATTTATATAATCTTTGCATAGCATTTTGGTAAAAAATTATACCTATTACAAATTAAAACTGTATTTACAAAATAAAATTAGGTAATAAATAAGTTAAAATTACGTATTTTTTCAACAAGTATCTTCTAGTCGAATGGACAGTCAGCTTCATAGTTCAGTTTCACGCAGTACATCCCTCGTGAACTGAAAATAAAATGGATTCGGTCATCATGAAGTTTTATTTACAATATTATAATAAGTATACATAACGCCCCGTTAGTCTGGTAGTCCCCGGCAGAGTAGAATAGGCCACCCTCACTCTTACCGAGGTGTCGTAAAAGGCGACTAAGGTAAAGCTGCTGGCATGATCATCAGCACCCAGAGAAAGAAAACTCTGCATTTATATGAAAACCCTCGCCAACCCGTCTGCCAAGCGTGGTGAGTATGGCAATTACCCCTCATGTGATTGAGGGAGGCCCGTGCCCCAGCAGTGGGGACTTAAATGGGCTGATGATGATGATGAAGTCTGGTGGTTTAAGTACCGGGCCGTGATCTCGAGGTCCGGGGTTCAATTTCCGGGACGAGCAAAGAGATGTTTCGATTTTTTCGAGCATAGACAAGCGTGGTGATTAGGTAAGCCATATTCCATAATAGTAGCGATGACTTGATTTCTATGATAGAGTCCTTTGCCCTGCAGTGGGCAGATCAGAGAAAAAGATCAGTGTTTTTAAAACTTATTTTCCAAACGCCATGAATCATCTCTAGCACAGATTAAGTTTCAAGTGGCTACTTATTTTAAAAATGCTAGAGATGATTGTTCTTATTAAGGTGACGGTAGGGCACACTAGCAACGCCAATGGATTCTAATTTTTAGCTACTAAACCGGATCTATTTTAAACAATTCCGGGGTTACAATACAACCTCTCGGCAAACACTTACACTATTTATTAAATAATCATGCACAAATGTTGGGTACGTTTTTGTACGCGAAAAATTGATTGTGCAAAAGCAACCAAACAGTTAACTATAAGTATTAAATAAATAGTATAGGGGTTTGCCGAGAGGTTTTAACCCCTAAAATTGTTTAAAATAGATCCGGTTTAATAGCTAAAAATTAAAATCTATTGGCGTTGCTAGTGTGCCCTACCCGTCACCTTAAAGGCCTTTAAGTATGTGATTATAATGATCATCAAGGTTTCGCGCTTACAATTTAAAATCCAGGATAGAAGTGTTAGACAAGCCCAGCCAGTACCTAACGATTGAAACTCACTATTTAGGACTTACAAGCTATAGTGTACCTAGTGAAAGTATTAAAAGAGAAACAGCCGAGTATGGTACTACACTCACTTATCTGGGGTATCATCACTCAGCTTGACTGATCGCCTGTCCAGCCGGATCCCCCACTTGCCGCTTTGTTTTGGACACGAGGTATCGCATGGAACCCCGACCAGGTTGAGTCGTCGGCGAACCGTCGCCGCGAAGTAGCAGGAACTTTTGAAGTGACTGCAGCGAGATATCCCTGAGAAAACAGGAATCACACGTTAGAGAAATAAGCTCAGTGTAGAAAGAACAGTGATTTCCTATACGGGAGCAATACAACTCTTCAAAAATTTGTTTGTCAGCACTGAGAGTCTGCGTTGCATTACGCGGGCAAGGGCGCGGGCGCGGTTTCATATTTGAGGCTATTTTTGTTAGAAATCGCGCCAGCGTACGGTTGTGCATACCACACTCACCGCAAGTCATCTCGCTGGACTAGCGACCAATGGACATGGTGAGTGCTTTGCCCCATCGCTTGTGTATACAACTGAGCGGCTCCACTCCTGTACCTACCTTAATACTTACACCGATTTGGTGCCGCATCGCCACCTCATCGCATCGTGTGGCATGGCTCTGTAGCCAGGCTGCAGGCGGCCGCCGTTGACGCAGAAGTCGGCGTGCCCGACCAGCCCGGTCTCGCCCAGGAAGCCGGCGTTGGCGTGGATTACGTGCACCACGTGCGCATCAGCTGTCAGCACTGAGACAGTACTCACGCATCATGTGCCCCTTGCAACCAGGCTGCAGATGGCCGCCGTTGACGCAGAAGTCAGCGTGCCCGACCAGCCTGGTCTCGCCCAGGAAGCCGGTGTTGGTGTGGATCACGTGCACCACGTGCGCATCAGCTGTCAGCACTGAGACAGTACTCACACATCATGTGCCCCTTGCAACCAGGCTGCAAGACGGCCGCCGTTGACGCAGAAGTCAGCGTGCCCGACCAGCCCGGTCTCGCCCAGGAAGCCGGCGTTAGTGTGGATCGCGTGCACCACGTGCGCATCAGCTGTCAGCACTGAGACAGTGTACTCACGCATCATGTGACCCTTGCAACCAGGCTGCAGACGACCGCCGTTGACGCAGAAGTCAGCGTGCCCGACCAGCCCGGTCTCGCCCAGGAAGCCAGCGTTGGTGTGGATCACATGCACAACGTGCGCGTCATCGCGCCCTAGTCGGAATAGGCTGGAGCCGTATGCGTTTACAAGAGGTCTGGCTGGATCTAGACCTGAAATGGATACAATAACGAAATTAAGAATACTGTCGCCTAACCCCTATCTCATAAGAAAATATTTGATCGTCATGTGATAAGTATAAGCATCGTAAGTATAGCTTCTGGATAAAGGTAGCCCCAGATACAATATTTCTGTACAGCACAATTGGTACCAATGTTTAAATTAGTATAATTAGTGATTTTTCCTTATCAATAGGTTTATATTAGTATATGTAGATATAGGTGTATATATTTTAATTCACAAAAGGCACTTTAAAGATACGTACATAATTATCACTATCCTACGATAAGGTCAGCAAACAAGGACTTTTAACTATTTATCAAGATTTATTGGAGTCCCAAACAACATCATATAGACATTTTGTGATCAAACTCCAGTTTACGGATTGTGTGGCAGTGAGACTTGGCACACATGCAGGCAGTAGTTGTATGTCACGGAGATGAATATGTTGCGGTGGATGTGTGGAGTCAACTGCGTGAGAAGTTCGCGCATGCGTGGCAGCCTCCATGTCCGTGACATAGCAGATAAACAGGAGGATAGCCTACGCTAGACGGTCATGTCCTTCGAAAATCGGATACGTGGCTACGTGGGAAACAATTGTCTGGCCAAGCCAATCACCGCCGGATCCTGGCAAAAGGTGTAGTCCCAAAAAGATGTGTCTTGCCGTCGTAAGGAATGAAATGCGTGCCAACAAACTGACCACTATGGATTCCCAAAACCGTACGAAATGGAGGAGTTGCAGTAGAAAAGCGGATTCCGTAATTTCTCTGTTAAACTGTTTTTATTACAAATAATGATTTTATTAATTTTTATAACCATAGCTAGATACGAGTTAACGAGTAAATATAATTACATCCATAATATAGGCTTCATTTTGTTCATCATTTTGCGACTATTTGTTGTGATGACGGAGTTAATAAGATTGGTATATACACTTTTTTTTTTCTTCTCGCTGGGGAATGCCGCCGGCCCGTAGTGCAATGGCCGACGTCGCCGCCTAGTGGCGGCGCCTTATGCATACCCTCCTGCTGGGGAGCAGGAGGGTTATGTCGGGCTCTCCTCTGGCGGGGGCTTCTCCTAACGAGAAGCCGGCCAGAGCCATACCGACTAAACCCCAGCGGTTTTCCCTCATCGCCCTTAAATGGGAAAACGTCGTGGGCTGTAGGACGAACCTATTACCCATACGGGCGCCACGACCCTTGGTATATACACTTTATTGCAGAAAGTTAACAGATCTTAGTATTAGCTCTTAGTATTCCCATTGACATAAAGATAATACCCTAAAAATAAAAGAAAAGTATTATATGTACATATATATTTGTGATTCTGTTGTTGGTTCTGTCTGATATCCGTAACACAGGTGCTGAATCAGATCAATGTATGTGACGTTGTGAAATATTTATTTATTTATTTTATTTTATTAAACTTATTTTTTTGGTATCAATAGATAAAATTATGAGCCGGTATCACACACACGAGCTTTTGGCAGGATTTTGATAGGAATTTAATGTACCTAACCTACCTACTATACGAGCGAATATTTCGTATAGGCATAGAGTAACTTTTAAAAGGTTTCGCACGGGTGCAATATTATGCATATATTTTAATATTATAAATATGTTCCTTCCTCTTGAATCTTTTAAAAACCGAATCAAAATACGCTGCGTAGTTTTAATGATCTGAGCATACATACGGACAAACAACAAAAGCGACTTGTCTGAAGTATATTAAGTAGCGCTTCCATTTTAATATAAATAATTCACAACATCACATACATTGATCTGACTCCGAGATAGGTAGCTCAAGCACCTTTGTTACGGATATCAGAATCAACAGTGGGATTACAAATATATACATATAATACTCTTCTTTTGTAAATACATACTCATAATACATAGAAAACACCAATACAAACCGACATGTTCATGCACACAAATGTTTGTACTGTGCGGGGATCGAACCCGCAACCCTTGGACCAAAGGCAGCGTTCACTACTACTGTACCAAACGGGTCGTCGTATATCGCACTCTTAGTCAAATATTGACCTAAATCAAAATTGTCGAAGTAAATAACGCACTTAAAAATTTCATCTCGTGTTCTATTTGCACTAATTTCATATGTGTGTGTATTTACTAAACTATTTTTTTTGTGTGATGTGGTGGGTGGTAGACGAGCAGACGGTTCGCCTGATGGTGAGCGATTGCCGCCACCCATAGACAGCTGGCACCAGTGGAGTCACAATACTATTTTGGTCCAGCATCTATCTACAATTTTGAATTAGGTCAGTATTTTACTGAGGGTGCGATATAGTAGATTCGTATTAATGAGTAAAGAAGGCAGACTAACAGTCGGGTCGTATGTTTATACACCGTGCTTTTTTAACCGGTTTACTCCGTTATCGAGAGCTTTACACTGACGAAAACAAACATTTGTCCCAAGGAACATAGGGTCTTAGGATCATTATAAGGATATAGGATCTCAGAAAAAAAAACACCTTCCCATACAAAAGTAATCAGCTAATTGGAGCAAATGGTATGGGGAGGCAAATGTTTTTTTGAGGTTTGACCTTCCTTCCTTCCTTGGGGAAACATGTTGGTTATCATCAGTATTATGCCCTCGATAAGGAAGTAAGACGGTTAAAAAGGGTAGTGTAAAAAAACTAGGATGAATACATCAATTTATTTTAGTGATTCAATTCACATTTTTATATTCAAGGTACCTATAAGGTTGGAATGGAAATTTGTCATTCATATTTAAAATCTTGGACTGTAATGGTCAACAATGACATAAGAAGCTAGAATTTCAATAGATCTTAGTTCTACGCATCCAGTTTAAAGATTCTCATACAGACATTTTGCCCCTTGCATGAAAACATAAAATGAATTAAAAATACAATTTTACGTACAAGCTATCATCACCTTAAAAAAATAGTATGCGAGATACAACGAGCGACACATTTACGGCCGCACTCAGAGACGTCATTTAAGCTAATGTACATTAACTTTAGTACCGGTAGTCTTTATGCGTATCAAAATAAGTGTCATTATTTTTTCTTAAGTAGCCAACTAAGTTAATCAACGACTCTGAGTGTGGCAGTAAATCAACTAACTAACGCCCCACGGTGTTACTCGTGGTTTTACATTAATCTCAAAAATGTGAACTACTCGAAATGATGGATATTAACTGATGGTCTGGGCAGCAGCTACTTGAACGTCTTCTTAAGAGTCACTAGGCATGTCAACCTTTGATCTCCATTTTCCATTGGTCTTCCCTTTGTATCCTCACTCACTCAGTGAAAAACTGCGCGGTCGGGCTGCTTCACGCCGATTGGCAATCGCTTACCATCAGGTGATCCGGATCAGGTCGTCTGCCACCTATCACATAAAAAAATAACTCCGGAACATAAAGTTCATGAAAAGGGCTACCGTGTAGCTTTGAATAGGAACCTTCTCAAGCCAAGTAGACAAAAACGAGTCACCAATCCAAATGCCTGTTACCATTATTGACGGCTGTTGGTAGGCACTTGAAATATAACTATTTACCCAGTTGTATGTTCAATATTAAATAATAAAATAAATATTTAATGGATCCCATACAAAAACGCATTTGTCTATTTGATACGACACCCTTCGTGCGTGAGTCCTACTCGCACTTGGCCGGTGTTATTTTTTATATGACACTGGGGAGCTTACCCGTGACAATATTATTCTGTGCCCGTGACCCCCGGAGATTAGAACACGATAACACTGTATACAAACGTCGGAAGCCGGCCGGTGCGCCCACTCCGCAGACGACTGCCGGCAACCACACACGCGCGCCCGGACCAAACACCGACAACATGGTTAAAGTTGACATCAAATACACTAAGGTAAAATTATTTCAATTTCTATTACGCTGGTGGAGTTTTTAAGAATAAACGCCATGTATTGACAAAGGCACATTTGCAGATCTAACTATACCCCGTGTTGTAGTAAATCAATATGAACTTCGTGCTGTATGGGTTTAATATGGGTGGGTTCATTGGTTATATTGTTCTATTTTATTCTTAGTGAACTCTGACAAACCTTATTCAGCTTTTATTTTTTTCTTCCTTCAGTCCTGTTTAATTATATTAAACTGTGTTCTCATATTATCTTTGAACCACTTTGAAACCTGTATCACCCGACTTTAATACAAACTTCCTTTTTAAGCCACTGAGTTTCTGAAATTGAAGCGTTTAGTCCAAACACCGATTTAATATTTTTTTTACAAAAAATGCTATTGGATGCACTCAGAGACGTCATTTAAGCTAATGTTCATTAACTTTAGTATCGGTAGTCTTTTTGCGTATCAAAATAAGTGTCAATATTTTTTCTTAAGTAGCCAACTAAGTTATTCAACGGCTTTGAGTATGGCAGTAAGCCATCTTTCGATATACTCTCTTAAGGGGGTGATTTTCCATCAACCCTGAAATATGACGCTTTTTATTTTAAATCATTTTATATATCAATTATCTAAAACAAACAAAAATACATTTCATACAAAAATTTAAACCCTTTTACCCTCTTCGGGTATGTATTTCTAAAACCCATTCAAAGACTCGTGGCAGACAGTAGAGACTTTTTTAAATTAATTGACTGAATTATGACACCGACTGTCACGAGTATATTAACAATAATAATAATAATATTTCACAACATCACATACATTGATCTGACTCCGAGATAGGTAGCTCAAGCACCTGTGTTACGGATATCAGAAACAACAGTGGGATTACAAATTAATACATATATAGTAACAGTTCCTTCCCTTTAACCTTACGGACCATTTTCTAACTTAACAGTCTTACTTATAACCTTCATTTTGAATTTATGAAATGCTCTACCATCTGCTGCCACGAGTCTTTGCATTTACTATAGTAGGTTGTTATCTGTTAGCAGCCCGAATAGTACCTACTAGTTAAGTTTTTGAATATCAATCAAATACTCCATTCCTTCTCTCATAATCATGTAGATACATTTTATTAATACTTAAATAGTAAATTGTTTCTTCTTCTGTTGTTAGATACATTGGTTATGATGTATACTATCAAAGCATTTTCAATTCAATCTAATCTATCAAGTCTATCATGCCTCTTGAATATGGAGTTTAACTAGTTTCATGATACATGAGTTAATTTGAACCTTTCTATAACATGTAATTCAATTAAGTACCAATATGTAAGTAGTCTAATCAACAGAATATGCGAATTCATAGAGGTGCATAAAGCGATATTCATTATAGGTACTCGAGTGATGATATGACAAGTATTAACATTTTGTATGGGTTTGCAATTCTCAAACCATACCTATCAAGAAATATTTTGATGAGTATATCCTATTGAAGCACATATTTTAAAGTAATTCGTTACGTGTATTGTGAGGTAGAGATTTTTAAAGTTATATTGGGATTTTTTTACTTGAGTATTTGTACATTTAATTATAGCTGTCTATTAAATCTGCAATTTTATAAACCTGCATTTTTTGGTGATCAGTTTACTATATGTTCACTAATTTTATTTTTCAGCTGTCCTTAAACTCGGTTAAAAATAAAAAATATGATTGAAAAAAATACTTCAATACGTCGTGTATTTTCCGAGATATGTGATTTCAAAAAAGATGATTTTAGAGTGACGTCTCAATATTAGACCGCACCTGCGAAATTAAATTTTCTGTAAATTCATTTTTTATGAAACAAAAACTTGTGTATTTGTATAAATATTAGCTCTACTGATACTATAGATTTAAGCGATTTTGTACACCTATTAACATTCTCCATAATAAAATATTTCTTTATGTCATGCAAACATCAGTTTTATATCTTTTCAACGATAAAGATAACAGGGACATTATGACAATGCAACGATATTGTCAGGCAAACACGGTACAAGTCCAAGGCAAACGTGGCCTTGATTTTATTTGTACTGAACACACACACACGATGATTCCGGCCTATATTTAAACTGGGTGGATACTGACAGAAACAGATACACGATGAGCATTTACCAGTAAAAAAAAGTTTGTGTACACCATTAAATGATATTTTTACGACCTACTTACTAAGTATTTTGTGAATTGGTTGAAATTACTAGTATATAATATAGTGCATAGTAATAACTTTTCTTTAAAAAAAATTGGCTTCGAATATTATCTATATGTATATGTAATCTTTCTAAAAATCAAAGTTTAACTCTTAGGTAGCGTTTTATTTTAAGTCTTGTCAGGAAAAAAAGTGAAATATCTTTCTATCTATCTATATCTAATATCTATATCTATATCTATCTATTTTATTTACGCTTTTTGAAAAGTGGACTATCCTTATGTCTTATATACAAGTACTAGTTTTGCATTGGAGGCAGATAACTTAACAGGTTGCTGATTGTACATAGCATGTTGTTCGTTTTTCGCTAATCATCCTCTTCAATTGATAGCATTATCACAATTACAGTCCATTGCCAAGGTCTAATGATAACAGACCATAACTGTATCAGCTGCAAACAGGGATGGCAGTTACGAGACGCGTTCAAGTCAGCTGCACAAAAATGTACCTATATTTTAATAGGGCGAGTTTCCCCCTAACCCAGCTTGTCATAATGGCTCGTGGAAACTCGCCTTATTAAAACCAATATTTTTGTGACGGTAATACATACTGATCTCTACAAAACCAAAAATATTGGTTAAGTTAGGTTATAACAGTGACCAGCAAAAAAATCCCAAACATCTGGGACTAGTTTTAATAGGGGGGTTAGTGGAAAAATCCGTCCGTATCCGATAAAAATACTAGTGCCCGCCCTCACTTTATTTCGGGAATTAAATTTGCACTGTGTCATGAAGATTCAAAACAATTTTTTTCTTCTTTTTGGAATATAGCGTCGATGCCCGAGCATAGCCTTTTTTAGGGTTCCGTAGCCAAAATGGCAAAAACGGAACCCTTATAGTTTCGTCATGTCCGTCTGTCCGTCTGTCCGTCTGTCCGTCTGTCACAGCCGATTTACTCGGAAACTATAAGTACTACAGTGATGAAATTTGATGGGAATATGTGTTGTATGAACCGCTACAAAAATATGACACTAAATAGTAAAAAAAATAATTGGGGGTGGGGCCCCCCATACATGTAACTGAGGGATGAAATTTTTTTTTTCGATGTACATACCCGTGTGGGGTATCAATGGAAAGGTCTTTTAAAATGATATAAAGTTTTCTAAAAAACATTTTTCTTAAAGTGAACGGTTTTTGAGATATCAGCTCTCAAAGTCGTAAAAAGTATGTCCCCCCCCCTCTATTTTTATAACTACGGGGTATAAAATTCTAAAAAAAATAGAGGTGATGCATGCTAATTAACTCTTTCAACGATTTTTGGTTTGATCAAAGTATCTCTTATAGTTTTTGAGATAGGTTGATTTAACTGTAATTTTGGACTTTGCTGCTACGGAACCCTTTGTGCGCGAGCCCGACTCGCACTTGGCCGGTTTTTTAATACTAACTTTGAACCCACGTTCTATTCCCTTAGATAGGGGGTGAATTTACAAAAATCCGTTTTTTCCTACGCTATAAAAGGAATCCCTGTGCAATTTCAAGTTTCTAACCGATATAGTTTAGAGCCTGCGTTGATAGATCAGTTTTTTATAAGAGAAAATCTTGCTCAAAATTATTTTCAGCGCAAGCATTTTCAAAATAAAAATAATAATACCTACATCACTATTACATATCATTGTTGATATATTTATTAAACATTAGGGTAAGATATTTTGTGATACACCCATCAATTATATGAAACACTTGGGCAATAAGTACATTAGAGAACCTCATATAAATGTCGATATTTATTGCTTAATACTTAGGTACTTTTTTTACTCTTTCGTAGATCCTTGGTTTCAAATACGGTCACATACATCATCATCACCTATGCATTTTTGACCCTTAGACTCTGGTAGATTCTCATGTCGATTAGCTTTAGATTTTATCCTCGTTACCAACCATAATTCAATTATCCTAATAAACGTAAAGATTTTTGTAATGAATTTACTTTTTTTTTATTATGATGGAAAGTGACGATGAGGTCTCGGATGTAACGCGTTTGCCTAGAAGATGCCTGTTCACTCTTGCCTTAAAGATGTCCAGATTGTAGTGGCTTCGACATTACATAGCACAATGGGAACTATCAGTTGCTGGTATTATGCATTTGTGTGGTCGACCAACTGTAATTTCAGACTTCCTTGCTTGTTGCCGCTAACCGCATACATGAAAGTAACTACTCATTGTTCACTCAACATCGATAAATCGCCAGTCTTGGTGGCAGTAGTTGAACATTTTCCGATAAGAACTAACAAGTTTTCTTTAACAGTCTGGTGATAATAGGATTATAGATCTAGCAATAACCCGCCCTTTAGTATCGGCACTAATTTTCCCGTTTTACTTAATCTTTTAAAACAACATGCCTAAACTGAAAAAAATGATTGAATTTAATCTGATTGACTGACCGGATAGCGCAATTGGTAGTGACCCTGCCTCGTACGCCAAAGGTCGTGGGTTCGATCCCCACCCTGGACAAACATTCGTGCGATGAACACTTGTGTTTGTTCAGTGTCTGGGTGTAATATATGTATTTAAGTGTATATTTGTGTTCCTCTGTTGTCTGATATCTGTAACACAAGCGCTTAAGCTACTTAGTACGGAATCAGGTCAACGTATGAGATGTTGTGAGAATTATTATTATTATTATTAATCTAAGTACTTCTATAAATCAAAAAGAGGACTAAGTAGATTGGTATGTTAAGCAATTCATGGTGGCCCATTTTCAGTGGTCCAAAAATCACAACGAGTCTGAATTGTGATTTTTGTATGTTTGTTCCGCAAATTTAGACGGTGTTCAAAAAAAATTTAAAATTGCATGAAAATGTATGGGCAGACAAAATAAAAAAGCATGAAAAAGTGAGTAAGTTGTAAGTTATCTAACAATTTTTTGGACCACTGAAAATGAGCCACCCGTATAAAGACCGACTTTCTTTCAACATTGAAACAACAAAATAAAATTTAATGAGTTGAGTTTAGTTTACTTAGATAACTTTTTGACATTATTATCTATTTAATACTTTTAGTATTACCAATATTACACAACAATACCCGGCAACACAGATACGGTGGCGAGATAAAAATTAAAAATTGTTATGGATGACTAAATAAAAAAATAATTGCAGTTGTTCATCAACAATGAGTGGGTGGACGCCGTGAGCAAGAAGACCTTCCCCACCATCAACCCTCAAGATGAATCTGTCATCACCCAGGTCGCGGAAGGAGACAAGGTATTTATTTTTTAAATTTTAATATAATAATAATATACCCTCCAACCAATTTCGGTTAAGACGGCCAATCTCAACGATCAGCCACTTACGCAGGATATATTATACCTGGTGCTCAAGTGTGTGTGCAAACACAAGTGCACTCTCTATTCCCATGCCCTCATAATCTGATGGGACACCAGTGTGACACGACCAACGGCTTAACGTACTTTCCGAGGCACGGGGATACAACACCGCAAACTTTCTGACTCCGGGCAGACACTAAGAATTTCTTAACATAAAATCTCAGGTACAAAGTGCGACCCACTATACCAACGAGGCGGTAATTTTAATATGTAGGAAATAAAGAAATAAAATGTGTTCAGTAAAAAAGTCAGTTAATATTGTGTTAAAAATTGAGTCAAAAAGACGGGGACGTGGTTTTTAATTCAGGAATACTTAACTCCTGCAACACTTAACAAATGACCAAGATATATGGCGGAAGACCGTACTTATTTTGAACTTAGTAACCACACAGTACTAATTAATTAATAAGGCTTAGATGTTCATTCTTATTTCTTAGGCAGATATAGACTTGGCGGTAGCTGCCGCCAAGAAGGCATTCCACCGCTACTCCGAATGGCGCGTCCTGGACGCCTCCCAAAGAGGTCTCCTTCTCCTGAAGTTGGCCGACCTCTTGGAGAGAGACTGCAAATACGTGGGCCAGCTCGAGACCCTGGACTGCGGCAAACCGGTGAAATTTGCCGAAGCCGAGGCCATGTGGTCCGCCAGTATCCTAAGATACTACGCCGGGAAAGCCGACAAAATCCTTGGGAGCACAATTCCAGCTGGTAAATTATATTGATCACACTATTCATACTACAGCAGTACTGTCTACATAACGATTGTATTTTTTATCTTTGTAGGGCATTGTTACATAGGGTGAGCTTGGGGACAAAATGTGAAAATCATCATTGGGATTTTAATCTAGATCATCTATTTATAAAAACAGATTCAAATTTAATAGAAACAAGCCTACCTACCAATCCAGGGGAAGGGGGGTTAAAAGGTAAGCAGCGCACTTGTGACACCACTGGCGTTGCAGGTGTCCATGGGCGGCGGTAATCGCTTACCATCAGGTGATCCGTCTGCTCGTCTGCCACCTATATCATAAAAAAAAACCTACTACCTAATATATATTTCAGAACTATATAAATATTTCAGAACATCACATACATTGATCTGACTCCGAGATAGGTAGCTCAAGCACCTGTGTTACGGATATCAGAATCAACAGTGGGATTACAAATATATACATATAATACTTTTCTTTTGTAAATACATACTTACAATACATAGCAAACACCCAGAGCAATACAAACAAACATGTTCATGGATACAAATATTTGTACTGTGCGGGGATCGAACCCGCAACCCTTGTATCAGAGGCAGCGTTCACTACCACTGTTCCAAATGGGTCGTCATCATTAATAATAAAAGATATTTAGAATTAAATTATAGCCTCTAAACTATGTACACGAATGGGTATTTTTACACACTTTAGATAGTACATCAATATATAGGTAATACATAACTGCCGAAGCATCATGATTTGACACTTTTGCAGTTTGACAATTTATACATCACTATACTCAACGCAAATGCTGACGATAGGGTATAAGTATAAGATAAATTGTCCATGGTATTATTGTAAGCATATTACTGGAATCTTCTTCCGCTTGGACTAGAATATTCTGTAGGCAGCATTTGAACGTGAGCAAGCAACTAGGAAACAAACATGGACTTCGTATAGGTAGTGACCAAACAAACAATTTCGCCCTATAAACTAAAAATTATATCTCTAAACAGTTGAGCGAAACGAAGCGTAAAGGTATTGATTTGCTGCTTGTTGTGTAAAAAGCAGTTTGACACACCTTTTAGCTATATAGATAATGCGAGTATAGATGAACGATACCGATACATATGTACTTTATTATTTTTTTTGTTTTTTATACCTACAAATAATTCTTCGGTAACAATGAAGGAACTGCCATGAAAACATATGACCCTATTAAATAATAATAAATATTTCACAACATCACATAACATTGATTCTGGTAGGTAGTTCATGGATACAAATATTTGTACTGTGCGGGGATCGAACCCGCAACCCTTGTATCAGAGGCAGCGTTCACTACCACTGTTCCAAATGGGTCGTCATCATTAATAATAAAAGATATTTAGAATTAAATTATAGCCTCAAACTATGTACACGAATGGGTATTTTTACACACTTTAGATAGTACATCAATATATAGGTAATACATAACTGCCGAAGCATCATGATTTGACACTTTTGCAGTTTGACAATTTATACATCACTATACTCAACGCAAATGCTGACGATAGGGTATAAGTATAAGATAAATTGTCCATGGTATTATTGTAAGCATATTACTGGAATCTTCTTCCGCTTGGACTAGAATTTCTGTAGGCAGCATTTGAACGTGAGCAAGCAACTAGAAACAAACATGGACTTCGTATAGGTAGTGACCAAACAAACAATTTCGCCCTATAAACTAAAATTATATCTCTAAACAGTTGAGTAAACGAAGCGTAAAGGTATTGATTTGCTGCTTGTTGTGTAAAAGCGTTTGACATCACCTTTTAGCTATATAGATAATACGAGTATAGATGAACGATACCGATACATATGTACTTTAATTATTTTTTTTTGTTTTTTATACCTACAAATAATCTTCGGTAACAATGAAGGAACTGCATGAAAACATATGACCCTATTTAATAAATAATAAATATTTCACAACATCACATACATTGATCTGGTAGGTAGCTCAAACACCTGTGTTACGGATATCAGAATCAACAGTGGGATTACAAATATATACATATACTACTTTTCTTTTGTAAATACGTAAATACATACTCATAATACATAGGAAACGCCAATACAAACAGACATGTTCATGCACACAAATGTTTGTACTGTGCGGGGATCGAACCCGCAACCCTTGGACCAATGGCAGCGTTCACTACCACTGTTCCAAACGGGTCGTCATTTAAACACCTTGAAGACTTTTTTCACGATAGTGAAAAGTACTTAGCGTCTCTTATGGTTTTATGCTTATCAAAATCAATTATTACTAGTTTGTAGTTGTAATACAGTTAGTTCGACAAAAGTGAAATTAGCTCTATCATATTAAAGAAGAGTCTTAATAAGTAAAAGCTAATAAAATTTTTAACTTCTAACTTTTTAGATGGAGAAGTGCTGACCTTTACTCTTAAGGAACCGGTTGGTGTGTGCGGACAAATTCTGCCATGGAACTATCCCATCCCCATGTTTGTGTGGAAAATTGCTCCTGCCTTGGCTGCAGGTAAATAATAATTTTGTGAAAAAAAGATATCAGTTAACGCAGTTACAATTTTTTTCTGACGAATGTGTCAAATTGTGGATAAGACGCCAGTGATACCATAGGCACAGTATAACAAGAACTTTATACTGTGCCCTAGATAGGATAACCGATGGTATCGCTGGCGATTCCAAAGTCCATATTCTTTGTGCATAACTAACTAATGATTTTAATTTTTCTCGGTGGCATTTGATTCTGTAAGCTACTTGTCCTATACAAGCGGCGGTATCGCTTAACTTCAAAGGTGTCAGCCTACTGTAAGGAAAACTCTTGTTATCTGTGCCATGGCACAGATAACAAGAGTTTATTTATTAATTTGATTAGTACCATTTCTCTCATCCAGGTTGCACATCTTGTAATTAAACCAGCAGAACATATCCCCCCTCACTGCCATACCAGCAGCGTAATTACCCAAACATTTCTCTCATCCAGGTTGTACACTTGTGATAAAACCAGCAGAGCAAACCCCTCTTACTGCCTTGTATATGGGCGCGCTAATCAAAGAAGCCGGCATCCCTGCTGGAGTGATCAACATCGTCCCTGGGTATGGGCCCACTGCTGGAGCTGCCCTGACCCACCACCCCGATGTCGACAAGGTCGCTTTTACTGGATCTACTGAGGTAAATATGAGACGAGTAAAATCAAAGAATACTCGTCCACCCGCTGCTAAAACATGTTTTCGATTGGTCAAGCGACCCCCCCCCCCCCTCGCGCGTCCCGCGACCCATGGAAAGGTCGACTTTGTAGCGGCAAAAGTATTCTTACATTACATATTAAGTACCTAGATATCAGGATTTTTACTAAAAAATAAATATAATCTCGCTCAGTTTTTGGTAGGTAGATACTAACATAATTTATACCTACCTACGTTATGATGATAACTCGTTCGTCGGTAGGTACAATTCTCGTATCAACAATCACCCGCAAGTGTCTGTCCATTATCCGGGTTTATCTTTTCGAGTTAAGAATAGCCATTTCAATAATATTTGTATAGGTAAATACATCACGCCACTTTAAAATAATTATGAAGCATTTATCTATAAAGCATAATAAGTAGGTACAAGGTGCATGCATAAAGATTTTGGATTGAAATAGTTTTATTCTAGAACGTTTGTCTTTACAACCCGTGTGCATTGATTTACGAACTACAGTAGATGTACGGTTTAAGACTTTTATTTCTCAAAAACAATATTATTCACTTATATGTGAAATACAAGATTATGTGGGTATATAATAAAAATCCATGCTCTTAGTGCACGGCGCCCGCACATTCCAAAGCGTTAAAGTATTCTGTAATTGAACGCGACATTTAAAAACTCCAATGTTTACATTTCGTTCTTTCACATCATATGAGAATACTTTTACATAGTATTAGATGTAGGCAGGTATATTGTTCAAAAGCCACGGTTGGCATGCTCTATGTAAGTGGTTCGCGTTTGAATAGTTACACATTGCACATTAGAATGACCTGATGATTGTTCAAAGAAAGAAAATCTCTATTCGAGTTTTATTTTCCTATTATATCTCGAGGAATTGCAAAGCATCCTTTTAAGAAGAACCTTATACTACTGTAGTGTAAGTGTAATTGCGGTGTAAAACTATTACCGGACTAATGCTCATGTCATCTCTTTCCAACATACAATGTTAAAAGAGGCTGGCACGATTTTTGTTCTGGGACTATCCTTAGCTCGCAATTTGTAATAACGGGGTAGAGAACTAACCGCTCGATAGTTTGTGATCATCATTGACGATTCGCTCTGAACGTCTTTAAACTGGGCAAATACCAGCTTGAGCCTGCAAGCTGGTATCTCCCCATTGGAAATTTTACTGCAGAAGCAATATTCCATATAGACGAACTATCAAGTCTTATGCCTGTACCTAGGTCGGACGCATCATCATGAGCGCTGCGTCTGCAGTCAACCTGAAGCGTGTCACTCTTGAACTCGGTGGCAAGAGTGCTCTCGTCATCTTTAATGATGCTGATGGTAAGAATACCATTTTTTTTACGTTTTCTTTTAATCATATGTACATAATACGTTGGGGTAAAAATGCAAATAAGATCCTCGTTGCCGTATGTGTCACGTTATACGCATAACAATATTATTTCGCTAAATTGAACCGAAACAGTGAGTGTTAACAATTTGACACAAACGATTCCGACAACTGCGCACCAATATGTCCCTCCGCTCATTACAAATGCAATAAGGTCACGTAACGCTTGAAGAATCTGACTATTTACTGTCACTGAGATTTGGTTCATCCAGAGAATAATAAAACACATCGCATTATAGACATTGTATCCTCGTCGAAACACGATTAGTTTATTATAATTATCTTAAACACTTTGTAACTTAATAAAAAAGAACGGAAGCGTGAAGTAAGATGCATTTATGCTTCGAGACATAAATATTGCCGTGTGGTCCCCGGCAGAGTAGAATAGGCCACCCTCACTCTTACCGAGGTGTCGTAAAAGGCGACTAAGGTAAAGCTGCTGGCATGATCATCAGCACCCAGAGAAGGAAAACTCTGCATTTATATCAAAGCCCTCGCCAACCCGTCTGCCAAGCGTGGTGAGTACGGCAATTACCCCTCATGTGGTTGAGGGAGGCCCGTGCCCCAGCAGTGGGGACTTAAATGGGCTGACGATGATAAATATTGATTATGATAAAAATTGCGTACTATTATATCTAACAATGAGTAGTAAGTACTGAGGTACTAACATCCAGTCTTACTTGATGTATTATACTGTGTTGGAAACACTCATATCGTCCCTCAATTATAATTATCATCAATATCTCAGCATATTATCTCCGGGTGCGTACAAAGCCATTACTTTGGAACCCATGATAAGCTGGGATCATTATTCATGATTCAGGGAGTTAATTGCAATTAAGCGACTGTCGTCTTAACTAGGGGAACCAGACCAACTGATCATGACCGTCCTCCGATTACAATATGTAACTATAATATTTTGACACAATATTCCAGTGGACAAGGCCGCCCAGATTGCCCACAATGCAGCCTTCGCCAACGCCGGACAGTGTTGCGTAGCCGGCACCAGGACTTACGTCCAGTCTGGTATCTACGACGCCTTCGTCGCTAAAGCCGCCGAGATCGCCAAGAAGAGGACTGTCGGCAACCCTTACGAAGACAACCTACAAGGACCTCAGGTATATTAGACGAGACAAATAGAGCTCGTCGACATACATGCACGTCTATATACGGAAATGACGATGTCAAATTGTCAACCGATCGTTGATTCATGAGCTTGGTAGAAAGCAAAGCTTCACTTTTGCTCTCTACCAAAGCCAACGTCCTAAGGTATAAGTTCTTAGTAATAGTTCTTCAATGGTAAGCAATACATTTAATAAAAAAAACCTTAAGGCGATGGGTAGCTCTAACTAGCGACACCATACGTTTTTGATTGTTAGCTACTAAACCGGATCTATTTTATGCAATTTCGGGGTTAGAGCCTCTCGGCAAGCACTTATACTATTTATCAAATAACCATACACAAATGTTGGGTTCGTTTTTGTACGCGAAAAATTGATTACCGCCAAAAGCGGCCACTTTTAGCGTGAATCATTTTTTCGCGTACAAATGTTGGGTCCGCATTTGTGCATGGTTATTTAATAAATAGTATAAGTGTTTGCCGAGAAGTTGTAACCCCGAAATAGTTTAAAATAGATCCGGTTTAGTAGCTAAAAATTCAAATCGATTGGCGTCGCTAGTGTGCCCTACCCGTCACCTTGAGAAAATTTTCTAAAACATCATCGAGCATTGACTAAAAGGCATGGAATTAGAAACGCGCGCTTGCTATAAAGTGTGTGTTCTATTCAACTTCAAATCATGAGGGCAGTTAAACCAATTGAGTCAATTGAACGACACAGCATTAATACAATGTGAGTCTGTCGGAGGATTAATTATTTGTTGATTTTGTACTTATCAGAGTATAACAAGAGCTTTAAACGCCTGTTATACTGTGGTTAGGTACATACCTAGATACATTCCAAAAGTTTGAACCACCAGGGAATTTGGTTTTCAATGTGGTACACATGTTATCAAGTTGCAAAACATTTTTTACGCACTTGCAACTATGAATTTGTACTTGTTTGTTTGTCGAATTTACATCATAACCCATTTTATCGCTTAACCGTAAATAATAAATAAATAAATATTTCACAACATCACATAGGTACATTGTTACGGATATCAGTACAAACAGCGGATTACAAATATATACATTTAATACTTTGCTTTTGTAAATACATACTTATAATACATAGAAAACACCCAGACCAATACAACAGACATGTTCATGAACACAAATGTTTGTACTGTGCGGGGATCGAACCCTTGCACAGAGACAGCGTTCACTATCTCTGATCCAAACGGGTCTTCAAATCAGACAGTTTTACGTAATCGGGTAAACAGATGAAATTTTTATGAGAATTTCTAAACGTCAGAGAACAAATGTTGTTCAGAAGAGGTGGTTAAAGGGATGTAAATATTTACGGATACATCGTGTATACTTGTACTTACTCTTATTTGATTATAAAACTCTATTAAAATCTTTATATTTTACGTTTTCCAGATCGACACGGAGATGTTCACCAAGGTCATGAGCTACATCAAGGCGGGCAAGTCGGAGGGCGCCAAGTGCGTCGCTGGAGGTGACCGCCACGGCAAGGTCGGCTTCTACGTCCAGCCTACAGTCTTCGCTGACGTCAAAGACGACATGAAGATCGCTAGAGAAGAAGTAAGCCAATACTCGTTTAGTAGTAGTAGTATCAGCCTATAAACTGTCTCACTACAGAGCTAAGGCCTCCATCATAGAAATCAAGTTATCGCTACCATGATGGGAATAAGCTTAATCACAACGCTTGCAAAGTGCGGATTGGTGATCACAAACCCGAGCTATGTCCGAAAAATTCTAAACATACTGTCTCTCGACCAGGGAATCGAACCCAGGACCCCGAGATCACAGCACGGTGCTTAAACCACTAGACCAACAGGGCGACTAATACTCGTTTGAAGTATTGTAATGTTGAGTTTTCGAGATCACGCCTCCATTTGCCACTTAATACTAAACTAAGCTACCAAATTAGAGTCATGTTGCCTTTATTTACCACTAGAGAACTGCCCCGGCTTCGCAAGGGTGCAATATAATGCATATAAACCTTCCTCTTGAATGGACAACATTTCAAAATTGCTAAGCTCTGAAACAAAAAATACCAATTCTTTGTTTACTTTTCCGCTGCTCGAATATATCTAGAGCTTAGAAGCATTAGGGCGGATAATGATTTTGCCAATTTTACAGGACAGAGTAAAATAAAAATTCAATTTTATCTGCAAATATTTTAATAAGTATAAACAATACATCAATGATATCTATATATTTATTTGGCTTAGATTAGTACTTTATTAGTTTTATAATTAAAATTTGAAAACAATGTTCATTAAAAGAGTAAATTACCTTTTTTTAAAAAAAATATGACATGCGCCTTTATGCCACTATAATTACTAAATTAATTTGTTCTACTCATTCGTATATGCCCATATGGCTTTATGCCTCTATTTTTTGTAATTTTCTGTGAGGGACTTTTTCCAAATATAACGTTATGCCAAAAGAAAATCAACGTTAACTAAAACTTTACAGGACGTAATTGCAAAAGTGAACTTATTGTGTTCATTTTAACTGTGGAGATTTAAGCAAAAAGACGGATATCTCGTAACAAAAACTATTGTAAAAATAATCAACAATCAAATTTTCAATTATAATTATAAAAATTTAGAGAAAATTATATATTGAATTAACAATAATTTATTAAAGTAAGTTTAATTGCTGGAAAGTCGGGGATATTTCCGTTATGAGGCAGAGTTTTATGATGAATGCATGAAATTTCGTAGGAACCCATTCCAAAAGAGTAATCAGATCATTATACTTTGCAGTAGATATAGGTTTCTCAGTGTTTCTCACTTGCGGCAAATTTTTGGGGAAGTTGATTTTTTTGGTAAAGTTACGCACCAAAGATCATCATCATCATCTTAGCGTTTAGTCCCGGTTGCGTCCCAAGCCGTCGCTTCGGAGCCCGGGGTCCGCTTTCCTGCTTCTACTCCTCCACTTCGCACGATCGATGTGAACGATGTGCATCCAATTTAGTCAATTTATTGGCACGCATGTCCACCCTCACGACATCAAGTCACACCTTTCTAGGTCTACCCCTTCTGCCGGGGCCCGGTAGTGGTTGCATGGCCAGACGTTTCGAACGTAGCTGTCTGGTTTTCGCGGGACATAGCCGTACCAACGTAGGCGTACGCACGCACCTTATCATTCTTCAGAAAAGTTTTGTTTAAAATACAGCATACGAAGATGCGAAGAAGGTAATTTGAAACTGAGATTGCTGAATTTGGTGTTAAAAATTTACCGTTTAGCAATTCTCGTGTTTAGAAATGTTTAGAAAGAGTTATTAAAATTCAAATGTTTAGAAAGAGGTCGTTTTTCATTCATAGCTTCTTGGTATTCTTGGTACATGAATGGAATATTTAAATCAGGTCCCACATATTTTTTGCTACTTTTTTCACGCGAATAGTGTCTCTCATAAGCAGGATATGAATTAATATGATTCTTAACCGGTTCAATAATATGATCCTGTGAATTGTTGGCTGGAACATCAAGTTTTTTCTCTAAACTGACTCTCAGAAACTTCACACCAATTGAAAGGGTATTCAGAAACATTACTTTACGTACAGTTTGTCTGTTATTGAATCCAGGAGCCCAAAAGCCCAATTTTCTCGTGCTCGTGACAATTATTTTTATACGACATATATCACTAAAACATAGTTTTTTTGTATGGTTTTCAGGTGATATCCGCCATGTTTTCAAAATATCACGAGCACGAGAATCGGGTTCCAATTCTCGTGCTCGTGACATTTATTATCATACGACATATATCACTAAAACATAGTTTTTTTGTATGGAGCCCAGTTTTCTTGCTCGTGACATTTATTTTCTTACGACATATGTCACTAAAACTATGTATTAGTGATAAATGTCGTATGAAAATAAATATCACGAGCACGAGAATTGGGCTCCAGTTGTAAGATTGTATATAGGTATACGAAAACTTTCGTCTATCTGTCTCTAAATTGCCGCTAGTTGTCATAACCCGTTTAGTGATTTCCACAGAGCTTGCTATGTATTGGTGACGTTTGTTCCTAACACTGACATTTTTTCCAGAATTGGTTAAAGATTTCATGCCTTTTTTCTTCTGAAACTTAAGAACTTGAGCAAAGTGACAGAGACATTGGATCGCGCAACGACCAATCACAACGCATTTCATAACACTTAAACTCATCTATACCCGAAACAGGAATTCATGGCCAAAAAAGTTACTACAATGTTGCTACTGCAATAAAATGATCGTACAATAGTATATACCTATTTTCTATAAACATGCGCTGACATAATTTATTTATTGGTAATTTTGATTCTATAATTTAAAAAACTAGTTTTATCGACTTATTTTTACATAAATACAAGACGCTTTAATAAAAACTTGATCATCAATAATGTTTGATAGAAAAATTGGTAATACGCTTGTGTCCCTTCAGGTGTTAATAACATTTGGTACAACATTTGAACTAAAATGTTGTTGTTTCGTGCAGTGAAGTGCCTGAGCGATATTTATATTAAGAATCTTTGAATTACATCGTTTTAAACACTGCTATTATATAATTAATGAGTTGTCACGTGAACAACTTGCTAGGACCTATGAGAGTCTTAAAACCTGCGATTTCGTTTAGTAGTCTCGGCAGAATCCATAAGTCGATAAAACGCTAAACGCCCCTGTTTTATTGAGTAGGTAACTGAGACTTTAGACTGACTTCGACTGTTAACTACCCACTGTCAAATCAAAATAAAAAAAGAATTAAGTAAAAACTTTTCCATACTGTCTTAATACTATGCCACATTTTGTGGGTGTTAATGGGTGATTCAATTTGTTTAAGTTCTTTACAATAAAATTTTATCAATGTTGGTTGACTTGAAAATATTGTTTGTAATTTAGTTTCTATTTTTTGAAAAAATCCTCATTATGAATTGTGCCAGCCTATAACTAAGAAAAGAAGCATACATCAAAAAGGTTGACCAAACCTGAAAACTTGATTTGACAATGACATAAGTGACATTGATAGATTTGATAGTGACGTATCTGTCGTAGTTTTTTTGGTCTTGAATTTCAGTTTCGAGTATAGTGGACGCGTCGTGACTAATATATAATGCCCGTTGTCGGTGACTTTTTGGCGCCATAATTTGAATACTCCACATCCATAACGCTCAATTTTTACATGGGCCCACCAATGCATGTACAAAGTTACTAAAAACTAAAGGCATAAAGCCGTTTATTTAGAACCATTTTAATGTTGTGTAAAGGAATCTTAGATGCATAATGTCGGAAATTTAGTTAGGAAGAATATTTTCAATAACTGTTTGGACCATAAAGGCGTGACTTCTGTTACATAGCCTTTGTGCGAATAAAATGTTTTGGCATAAGGGCCAAACTATCAATCCACCAAAAATAAAATGCAGCATTGAAGACGCAGAGGGGTGGAAGTAAAAATAAAACCTTAAGGTTCTAACAAATTTAAAAAAGCTGTTAGAACCGACATTATGCACTAAATTATCTTTGCCCAGAAAAGAGATAGAAATACTCCTCACAGTGATATAGAATGAGAAAGAAGCGCTTTTCTTTGCTAAGCAATAAAAAAAATTTGCCCGATCTGCATATCCGCCCGTATGCTTCTAAGCTCTAGATATATTTATTCATTTTTTATATTGCTTATTTACTGAGAAAAAAATTAAAAACTAAAAAACGTAAGATGACGTCATCGGACGGCAGAATGTAAAATATTTCTTTGCTTAGCACATTATAGTTTTAAATTTACGTAATGCCAAACTCATGACATGTAACTGTCAAAAAAAAAAGACAACTTGTCAACGTTGAATGTATGAATGACGTTGACAATGTTGACACTAGTATTATTTACCTTTGACAGTAGTACCTTTTTTTTATTAAAACAATGATAAGCAAAGGAACATCGCTGTATTCAGCCGTCCGATGACGTCATTTGGCGCTTACGTCTATTTAGAATAAAAAGAATTTCAATAATTATTTTATGCATGATAATGGACAAATTTTGAAAAAAGGAAAAATATGGGTCTGTTCATTTTATGTCTACTTTCATATAAAAAAACAATATGGACATGTTAAAAATTTGAAATGTTGTCCATTACTGTCTATTAAAAAAACCGCATCAAAATCCGTTGCGTAGTTTTGAAGATTTAAGCATATATAGGGACAGACAGTGAAAGTGACTTTGTTTTATACTACGAGTATATAGTGATTCTGAACAGCCTAAAAACTTACCTACTATGTAGATATACTATGTAGGTTCCCACAATATAGACGGATATAAGAATTAACATGATACATTGCCGTGTGGTCCCCGGCAGAGTAGAATAGGCCACCCTCACTCTTACCGAGGTGTCGTAAAAGGCGACTAAGGTAAAGCTGCTGGCATGATCATCAGCACCCAGAGAAGGAAAACTGTGCATTTATATCAAAACCCTCGCCAACCCGTCTGCCAAGCGTGGTGAGTATGGCAATTACCCCTCATGTGATTGAGGGAGGCCCGTGCCCCAGCAGTGGGGACTTAAATGGGCTGATGATTATGATGATGATGATACACTTAACAAGGAGGAGCATTTACTTTCGTGGAGGAGCACAGTTATACAAGTAGCTCTGGGAATTCGTTCATATTCGGGAAACATCAAAAGATCCCTGAGACGGAATATATTCAAAAAATCTTCATTACTTATCAAGATATTGATACGTATCTATCAATCCGTTTCCAGATCTTCGGGCCAGTGCAGAGCATCCTTAAATTCGACACCTTCGAAGAGGTGGTGGACCGCGCCAACAACTCCAACTACGGCCTCGGAGCCGGGGTCATCACCAACGATGTCGCCACCGCCCTGGCCTTCATCAAACACGTGCGCGCTGGCTCCATGTGGTTAGTGCCAATATTTGTTTCAGCTTTGCCCGTCTTTTGACTGGCCGGATGGCGCATGAGGTCATGAGGCGCCAAAGGTCGTAGGTTCGTTCCCCAACCAGGATAAACAATCGTGTGATGAACACTTGTGTTTGTTCAGTGCCTAGGTGTTATGTATATATTTAAGTATATATTTGTAATTCCTCTGTGGTCTGATATACTTACGTAACACAAGTGCTTAATCTACTTAGTGCGGAATCAGGTTAATTTTAATTTATGAATTAAATTTTGAAAAACTTTTGAGATGATTTGAGTAAAAAATCGAGAGTTTGAGACTATAGCCTAAAGTTACAACTTTTCCCTTTACTGCCCAACATTTGATATCACCAAAGTTCCCTGGGTCCGTTTTTGTACGCGAAAGATTGATTGACCTTTGGCGTGAATAAATTTTTCGCCTACGTGTTGGACCCAACATTTGTGCATGGTTATTTAATAAATAGTATAAGTGCTGGCCGAGAGGTTGTAATCCCGAAATTGTTTAAAATAGATCCGGTTTAGTAGCTAAAAATTAAAATCGATTGGCGTCGTTAGTGTGCCTTACCCGTCGCCTTAAATTCTTTAAATCCTCGAAAAGCGGGACTGGGCAATGGACATGTCCAGCGCGGATCAGTGGGCCTATTCTTGTGCACTCGACATTGAAGTCTAATCTAAATTAGATTATAGATTTCTTGCATTCATCATCATCATCATCATCAGCCCATTTAAGTCCCCACTGCTGGGGCACGGGCCTCCCTCAATCACATGAGGGGTAATTGCCATACTCACCACGCTTGGCAGACGGGTTGGCGAGGGTTTTGATATATGTGCAGAGTTTTCCTTCTCTAGGTGCTGATGAGCATGCCAGCAGCTTTACCTTAGTCGCGTTTTACGACACCTCGGTAAGAGTGAGGGTGGCCTATTCTACTCTGCCGGGGACCACACGGCCTTCTTGCATTCGTCCATACAAATCTTTAACTCGACTTCAATGCCAGCTACACTCACCGGCACATTCAGCAGAACATATTTCTCATACAAACGTTCTCACTTGATTGTGTCGTATATCAAAAAGAGACAAGATCACACACTTAATGATTATGTTTTTCTAGGGTAAACACCTACGAGCACGTCACACCCCAGACACCATTCGGTGGATTCAAAGAGTCTGGTATCGGACGCGAATTGTGAGTATAATAGCTAATCGACAACTACTATTCGTTACAGTATCTTTCTTATAAAAATAACATGAATATCTTATTTTTAAGTTAAAGCCTATTATTCGCAATAAAAAAAAACCTAGTGGTCTGCGGGAATCTTAATGCCATAAAGATTAGGCTGTATGGACGGAATCCAAACTTCCAAAGCTGTAAAAAAAATATCAAAAAAAAAAAATCTTGATGCCGCTTTATTTTCTCTTGCTTCTTTTGTATATTCTACTAGTTATTCTGCTTAGACGGCTCTTATAAATCAATGATCATTAAAATGACCAGCCGTTCTTTGAGTTATTAAAGTTCTGTAAGGGTTCTTTCTAACTAAAGAGAGAAAAAAAAACCGGCCAAGTGCGAGTCGGACTCGCCCAAGGGTTCCGTAGCAGCAAGTAAGATATATGGAAGGTAAATTGCGGTTTACGGTTTATAACGTATTAAAAAAAACTACTCACTATATCTACTGGGAGCGTCTCTTGCGCAAAGTATTGTGTTTAGAAAAAAATTATGTTTAAAACCTCAACATCATTTTTAAAGACCTATCCTTAGACACCCCACACGTATAGGTTTGATGAAAAAAACAATTTTGAGTTTCAGTTTCAAGTATGAAAACCCCCCAATTTTTTATTTTTTCCAATTTTTGTGTAAAAATTGTAATACATCTATTTACCAAGTTTCAATAGTATAGTTCTTATAGTTTTTGAGAATAGTGACTGTGACATAAGGACGGACGCACGGACGGACGGACAGACGGACAGACGGACAGACATGACGAATCTATAAGGGTTTCGTTTTTTGCCATTTGGCTACGGAACCCTAAAAAGCGGACTATGTAATTTCTTTGACCGACTTGGAGAAAAGGAAGAGGTTTTTGTTCGACGTGTTTGTTTTTTATGCCACAAATGACCCAGATATATCTGCACAGTGTAAAATTTCAATTCGTTCGATTTTATGAACAAAGGCCTATCAAAAATAGCTAACCATCCTTTTATGTTTTTATTTACAGGGGTGAAGAAGGTATCCAGCAATACCTGGAAAACAAGACTGTGTCCTTTGCCTTGCCTAAGAAGCCCCTTCTTTGAACAAGGCCGACGCTGAACATTGACTGATGCCAAAAAAAAAACCAAATTGTTATACCTAATACATCGCTTCCCTTTATGATGCAGCATTTATTGTATATGTTTATCTACGTGAATAAACTTTAATTTTATTTTGTCTATCGCAGATCTTTTATTTTAGTTTATAATTACGTCAGTTTCTTCAAAGACGACCTGCTTTTACAAAATCGTGCAAAAAAGTTAGAACCTCGACTTTTAGCCAATTCTCCTGATGTTATTAGATAGATATTCTTTATTGCACAAAAACAAAATACAAGTATGATACAACAACAACAGACAGTATAAGCCTACCCTCAACATTTTGTATAAAAAATATTAAAATTTTGTAATATTTATCAGCAATAGAAGTTATTGCCTGGTGCAGTGGCTAATATCTCTCCTTTAATCCTTTTAAAGAGGTACCACTCTTTATTAACAGGTCTGTATATAAGGGTTAACAGAAAAAAATCTATGTAGTTCTCTAATAAATAAATATTTCTCCTCATCTCTCCCAACGTTCCAGGTTACTTCCAATGCTATCGCTTCGGAGCGGAGTATACGCTTTTACCATGATGGAAGATCTTGATAGTCTGGTACTTACTATGCACAATGAAGATATAAGACCGACAATACGTACCAAACGGTTCAAATGTACCTTCATGTTGCGTACAGGAATAGAACTCTCTGCCGGAAGATGTGTTCCCTATGAACGCTATGATCCGAACTTATCTAGAAAAGAGTGAATGGGCTGTTACTAGACAGGCATGATCCATCCTCGTCCACATCATCACTTACCTACCATCAGGTGAGATTGTAGCCAAATGTCGGATGGGCCGTGACGCTCCGATCTTACGTTTGTCACGCCTCTATAACGATTTATCAAAAAGGATTCCTGAACTAGATATTCACCTTCATAGCCTTCCCAAATTTCTGTCTGTTATTAGGAGCAATGTGACAATTTGATTAATATTTTCTTTTAATTATCCTATGTTTATTATAAAACAGTATTTCCTTTTTTTTTAACCAGTGTAACATTTATTTCTTGTAGTTTGCATGCTGAGGTTACCTATAATTGTAAGTACAGTTAGATTTAAACAAAGTTATCCACTTCTTTATGTATGTACCTGCTGGAACTTATGTTGGTAATCCAATAAATAAATAAATAAATGTCTGGCTATTCTAATTAAAAAAAAGGTAGAGGAATCAGCCAACTGAATCATGGTTTTATAAATTATCCGAAACTTGCAGGTTTTCTGGCAATGCTTCACATCCAGAGTTGAATGATTGGATTCGCGTTCTTATCCACTGAGCTATCTATCTTCGCTTATAAATAAAGCTATCTTTCCAAACATAAATCAAATAATTAATGTACAACTTATAAAATATGGTTTCAAGGAAAGAGTAGGGATCTAATAGGCTATTCCTAGCCTCGCCAGAAAATAATCCACCCCCAGCCGTATAATAACTTAGAGTGAGGGCTTAAGCTACTGTTACACATGCTCATTTGTAGAATTCTTTGTAAGCATGCCAAATATGAGCATGCTTAGTGAACTGACCACACACATATTAGCCATTTATTAGCATGCTTAAAAATAAGCAAAGCTGTCTACACTCCGCCACACTTCCCCTTCCACAATGCAGTTAGCATGCTCAAAAATCGACCGGCGTGCGATTTCTGAGCATGCTCAAAATTTGCTCGCATAAGTCTGGCGATTATAAATTAGAAATAATGGATGAAGAGAAGAAATTATCTATATTATATTATTAATCTATATTAAATTATATTACTCATTGTCCATATTCTATGATAGATCGCAGAAGAGCAGGCAGATCACCTGATGGTATATGCTGCTGACCTTCCATGGTCAGCAGTATATACCATCAGGTACCCCGTAGCTCCAGGTGAGGTATAAGTGCGCTGCTAACCTTTAAACCCACCGTTCGGCCAGGACCTCTCACTTTCTAATATAGCGAGAGCTATATTAGCAAGTGAGGATGCCTGGAAGGCCTTTGTTGCATATTGCGAGCACGTGATGGCAGCGAAGGAGGCGGCGGAGCGCGAGCGAGAGGCTGACCCTCTCGCCCCCGCGATCCGCAAGGCACGGAGGGGAGGAGACGACGCCAATATGTGCGTCTCTTTTGTCTCCGAGGGGGGAGTCCGCTGGTGCATGTAACGGGGGTTACACCGCCGGCATTGCACGGACGCCCTCCTACGCCTGGTGGGGACGGCACGGCTCTCCGAGCTGTCCCCATCCCTCCCCCCGACCCCGGGGGGAGAAGCGCCCAGCCCGCCGTGTAAGGCGGGCACCGCCCGGAGGTGTCGTGGTGCTAGGCTCAGTGCCCTGGACCCATGACACTCGCCGACTTAAGGACAATGAGGGAGAGTCCCAGGAGTTTTAGTCGGTATACCCCCGCCTTCTGGCGGAGGGAGTCCGACATAACCCGTCCGCCTCCCGGCGGCGGATATGCGTAACGCATTTCTACTGGGTGAAAAAAAAAAGTATGCGCGCTTTCCGCTACTGACGTTTTGCGTCTAATTCTAGAAGGCGAGCGTTTTCAGAGTCTTGAACCCCATTTCAATTCAAATAAATAGTTATGGAACATCAACAGATTTTTTTTTCAGATATTATTTCGTCACATAGGCCATAAGTTAAATGAAACCGAATACCTAGTAACACGTTCGGTTTTTTTTTTTCTTAATCCCGCGCACGGTGACGGCCGCACGTGTGATTCCGCCAATGTTCAAGTGTTTAGAGAGACACGTTATATTTTAATATTGACCGGTTCAATTTTAAGACTTCCGATACGTTCAGTCCTATATCAATTGAGGAATTTTGACAGATTGTAGTGACCTGATGTGTGGTTGTCTGTATAATATTCTTCCACCGTTAACTTCACTCATGTTCCTTACCATTTGAAAATGTATCATTTACCTCAATATACAAAAGGATTGGAATCCTAGAGCAAACCAACTTTGCTAAACATAAAATTAGTCTCTCGACAGAGTAGAAATCACCACATACAATAAGTGACCTTATTAGTTAGCAATACGGGCTCATTCAATTTAATATCAGATACCGGCTGGTATCTACTACGCGAGACAAGATCAGTTCGCTGGTTGCCGGCCCCGGATATAGTCGATCTGACGCCGGTAAATTAAATCAAAGAAATGGTGAAAATAGACGTAAAATACACAAAGGTAAGTAAATATATACCTTTTATGCCATAGACTTACTTGCAGTTGATATCAAATCAATTGCAGCCTTATTTAGAAGCAAATATTACCGCTCTTCTGTATTTATTGTTAATTTATACCCCAGCGCGCAAACAGATTTGCGAGAGAATGTTTTGTAGCTATTTTGTCTCAGAGTAAAAATGTTTCACCATTCATATCTACACGTTATATAACATTATAAATGTGCAATAGTGCAAATAACATGTCGCATTACAAGATTATACAATTTACAGACATCCCCACATATTACATATCTGTCAAATATCTTCAATCGGTTCTCGCCTTATTGTACTGTCTGTTGTTGTTGTATCATACTTGTATTTTGTTTTTGTGCAATAAGGAATATCTATCTATCTATCTTTTTTAATAACATGCACGTTAGGTTCACTATCAAATGATTTAATATAACTGATGTGTGTCTCTACCTACCTATTTGTACACACATAAATGTATAAACCACATAGGTAGCTAGTTTTGTAAAATATTTTAGCTATTATGCTAACATAGCATTTTATCTAGCTACGCATAGGTGCTAACCTGTTGATTATGTTTTATAGTGTTTGATTTACTGCTTTATAGGAACTTAATGAAGAATTTTATTTTTTAATACGAAGATTATGAGCTAGTTCGTAGGACTCCTTTTTCTAACCGTTATATTGATATCATGTTCCGTATATTTCTAGTTATTCATCAATAATGAGTGGGTGGATGCTGTCAGCAAGAAGACTTTCCCCACAGTCAACCCACAAGATGAAACCGTGATCACCAATGTTGCGGAAGGCGATAAGGTAATGAGATTCATTTTAAATAAGTACCTAATAAAATTTTATTTAAGTTGTCCAGTTTGATTACAAGTAGCAAATTTTCTACTTGTAATCAAACCATCAACCTTATCCCTCAATCACAACTCGATACGTTCTCCTGAATTAGGAACCTGTAAGAAATCTAAAGCGGCAAAAAGAAGCCGGTTCAGGGAAAAGCAAGTCGCAAGCTGCGACGAAGAAAACTTCTCCTTAGTACCTAAACCAAACAGAAATACTTCATATATTCATATCAATAGGGCTCTGATTAATATGTAAGTAGGTACATATTATTAATTTACCTACACGATTTTCTCTACATCGTTTATCGTATATATATTTTGAAAAACTAGTTTTACTTTTCATATTTCAGTGGGTAAGTCCATATTTTCCATAAAAATATCACAATCATCCATATTTTCGAACTTCAGCTAATATTATGACCAAAATCGACAGTTTTTTAATATCGATAATTTGAAAAACTTTGATAGTGTACTGCATTCAAATTAATAAGACCGATGGCCGATATAGTAGAGCCGTCCATATTATATGTAGATATTTTGGATTTTTAGTACATATTTATAGCCCTACTTATCAGTCTTTTCCATTATGCAGTATAGTCGAATTGGCTTCAAAGCTTAGGTATCCCAAGAAACTTTAGAATTAGTGTAAAAATGACACACCTACATAATATCCCTTATTTGTATTTTGTTACAATATTACTAATTTTGTTTATGACGTAATTTCCGAAAACATTCGTAATCTACCGTGATTTCGCGATATCTAACGATTTAGCGATCTTTGATATTGCCATTTAATTCTAACTACGACACTTAAAAAGCGACCAGTGAGAATAATCGATTCTAATAACTAACGATCTGCGATTTAAACACTATTACCACAGAATAATATAGCTATCACATTACCTTTTTTATATGGCTTCAACACTGTAGTTATTAGCCGATGTAGGTGTACTGTACAGTAGGTTATAGCTATGAGAATCGTAATTCCATAAATACCGACTATTTCATTTTGGATTTTAGACGACTGCCTGCATTCTTATTTCAGGCTGATGTAGACAAAGCAGTTGCAGCTGCCAAAAAGGCATTCAGCCGATACTCTCCCTGGCGAACAATGGATGCCTCCCAGCGCGGTCTACTGATGCTAAAACTGGCGGACGTCATCGAGTCCCAGGCGAGGTACCTGGCTGAGTTAGAGACCCTGGACTGCGGGAAACCAGTCAAGGTTGCAGAAGAAGAAGTTTATTACTCCGCAACTGTACTTAGATACTATGCCGGGAAAGCTGACAAAATCCTTGGTCACACGATACCTGCAGGTGAATTTTATTTTGTTCACATGTGTAATGTGTAGGAGCATGAATATTATACCGATACTTACTGGTAGACTAAAATAGTAACATACTTGTAATTAAGTTATGCAACTTTAAACGATCGAACTGTTGCCACATCTGTTGCTGTTCTTATAAACCGCAACATGAGGTATTTATACATAGATAGATACTCTTTATTGCACAACATACAAAACTTAAAAGCTAGGTTTACAGAGATACAATGTACAATTTAGGCGGTCTTATCGCTGGGAGCGATCTCTACCAGACAACATTCAGGTAAAGGATATTAGATAATGTAAGATTTATGAGCAATTAAAGCAGATTTTGACCTACAATTCTACCTTGTATATCTTATATCAATATAAAACTACTAGCTTTGCATCATTTATAGATGTACACATCTTTATATTTGTGTATATTTACACAAAAAATTGTTGGCTTACCATAGGTTACCTACAAGACATCATTTTATTTCAGTCCACAAACAAATACAATGGACATGCCTCATCGCTTATTTCCCTTTCCCTTGTTTACGTCTAGTCCAGATTATTACACGTTTATATTATGTTATCTGTCACTTAATTAATTGACGCACAATGTCACGAAGTTTGTCGCACTGTGCGCGTGCGCGTCTATGATACCGAATTAAGGGTCAAGTTCTGCTTGGCCCCGATCTAATAAATTACGGGGAAACTGTTTGTTGATTTTGTTTACTAACTTTCTTTTACAAGATAATTAATATCACTTGGTCTTTTCATGATTTTAAAGCAGATGCTTTAAAATCTAGTAAAGAAATTCTTCAGCGCATTATTTGTTCTCGAAAATAAGAGAAGGTCAATCATACCTCAAAATAGAACAATGATGGTTAATAGTTTGAATATAAGACAACAGTAGTGGCAGTTCCGTAGATAGTGCGATCGCCTTCTCAACAAGAGGTCGTAGCTTAGATCCATCCAATCCAATCCAATCCATGTTGAAAGATTAGCCTTCATAATAATAATATAGTTTGGCTGATGATGATGACATCACAATGATCGATTATATAGTTCAATAAATCATCTACGAAAAATCATGGAATAATATTTTGAAAAACAGGAAAAATATTTCAATTTCAGACGGAGAAGTTCTATCCTTCACGTTAAAAGAGCCAGTAGGAGTATGTGCTCAAATCATACCCTGGAATTATCCAATACCTATGCTGGCATGGAAGATATCACCAGCTCTGGCTGCAGGTAAATATCTAGATTAATGCATGAATTGTACTCATTCAACTAAACTGTGTGATACAAATGATAATGGTCAAATCACGTTTTGGTGGAAAATACCTGAGAATAGGTAAAACCAAAAATACCTATCCTTATTATTTATTGGTCGAAAAGGGGGCGCCTTCTTAAAAACGAATTTACATAAAGCGTTTTTTACCTCAGCCAACCCGTCTGCCAAGCGTGGTGAGTATGGCAATTACCCCTCATGTGATTGAGGGAGGCCCGTGCCCCAGCAGTGGGGACTTAAATGGGCTGACGATGATGATGATGTTTTTTACCTTCGTCCAACATCATTTCAATCATGCGATCTGTTAAAAAACTAATGATATTTCTCTTTTCGCAAAGGTTGCACAATAGTCCTAAAGCCAGCAGAACAGACCCCCCTCACGGCTCTGGCCGTGGCCGCACTCATCAAAGAAGTTGGGTTTCCTCCAGGAGTTGTAAATGTGGTCACCGGGTATGGGCCAACTGCTGGTGCAGCCTTGACACATCACCCTGACGTTGACAAAGTTGCGTTCACTGGTTCTACTGAGGTATGTGTGTTTCATATCAAGTAAGTTTATTCATTGAGTCCTAAAAATACATAGAAAAACTGTAAGTAATTGATTTGTTTAGCAGGATTTCTTACATAAAAATACAATGCCTAAAATGTAACACTTTAAATGCAGGTCGGCCGTTTAGTTCTAGGAGCTGCCGCGACAGTAAACCTCAAGCGAGTGACTCTGGAGTTGGGAGGAAAGAGTCCTCTAGTGATCTTCAATGACGCTGATGGTGAGTAAAAGTGGAGAAGTTTTAATTTCCGGGAAGTTGGATTAAAATAAGTTTCATCAGTAAGTAAAAATTAAAAAAAATATACTTAGATTAAAAATATGATAACATTAGTTATTAAAAGTTAGTTTTTGTTTTTTTTTCTTTTTGTTCGTAACTCAGTTAAAAAAAATATAAAGATAAATAATTATAATATGTGTACGTCTTGTTGTTTGTCCTAAATAAATAAATAAGTACTTTTTGTGCCTATTTCTACCATTCGCTCGGCGGTGAGGGAAAACATCGTGAAGAAATTTGCACGTTTCGGATAGAGTCTAAAACGTATAACCATGATTCATTTGTTCTGGTTTCCCTTTAGTTAGACGACTGACGCTTCATTGTAATTACTATGCTCCCAAAATTCTAAAGCATGTTTTAAGCGTACCCAGGCTCCAGAGCAAACAGCTTTGGACGCAACCGGGAATCACACGCTAAGATGAGGAAGTACTTTTTGTCCGATTCAATAGATAGTCAATTGAAAACACCACCGTTATAACCAAGAGTACTCTACCAATTCTTAGGCCTACTTAACTTATTATCCACTTACGACCCAGTTAAGCCATATCCTGAAAAATCCAATTTCAGTGGAAAAGGCCGCACAAATAGCACACGCCGCGGTATTCGCTAACGGCGGTCAGAGCTGCTGTGCCGGCACCAGAACCTACGTGCAGTCCGGCATCTATGACCAGTTCGTGCAGAAGGCAGCCCAGATTGCTGCTTCTAGATCTGTTGGCAACCCATTCGAAGACGTGCAGCAGGGACCTCAGGTAAAATAAGGCCTTTTATAATTAATCAGTTCAGCTAAACAATTAAATTGAAAATTTAAAAATCCCCCGACACAACTAAAGCTCTTTCATTTGATACCGTTACATCCTAGACCTCATCGTCACTTTCCATCAGGTGAGATTGTGGTCAAGCGTTAGCCTACAGTTCATAATAAAAAAATAATAAAAAAAAAACCTATATTGAGGCAATTGGAACAACAAATAGGTTATTCGTCATTTTCTGACGGCGGCCATCTTGGATTTGAATTTTTACACAATATATTCTGCTACTCAAGCACTTTTATATGATACCTATATTGCGGGAGTTGTGTTAAAACATAAAATCCAAATCTTTGTTACGGCGGCCATCTTGGCATATTAGTCTTTCATACATATTTGACTGTATTCTGCAAACTTCTGGTATTAAATATGTGATGTTTGTAAAGTTAAAATAAAGTATTCCTAATCATTTCTTTATAATTATCATGAAAAATAACAAAAAACAACAAAGTTCACGTAAGTTCTATGATTTGTCAGGGCAGTTCCCGTTTAAGTACATCTGCTTGCTCTGGCTATTGGACGATTTGTGAATTACCTACCTAGATAAAATTGATTAATTTCTGATGTAAGTGACTGTAAGGTTTTTAATAGGAAATAGGTAAATGTTCTTTAAAATTAACAACAAACAGCGGAAACGCTCGCACAGCAATATGGCGCAGCTTATAGCCTGTAACGTAATTATGCAACAAATAGATAGTACAAAATTCGCATGCGTCACATTTGTCATGCAATGAAAACGCTTTTTTGACCAATTAAACATTTTTTTTTGCCAAATAGCCTGTTGCAACACTCTATTTATGGGAGACCTTTTACGAGCTAGAATTTTTCAGTACCTACACCATAGAAAATGTCCTAATAAAAAGGTTCATACCTTTGTAAATTAGTTCGTTAAACACCTCATAACACTCGAATTCTGTTTACAGATTGACAAAGAGATGTACAACAAAGTCCTGAGCTACATTGAGTCCGGTAAGGAAGCCGGTGCCCGCTGCGTGGCTGGAGGCAGCAAGATCGGAGATAAAGGCTTCTTCATCAAACCGACTGTGTTTGCTGACGTTACTGACGACATGAAAATCGCCAGGGAAGAGGTAAGAAACTAAACACTATTACAAACTGACAAGGGCACATCTCCTTGAGTCTCCAACAGAGATCTCAACTACATCGCTATGTAATTACGATGTGCTGCATGTGAAACTATGACAAAAGCCTCTAATTTCATCGAGTCTGGTAATAGGTTCCCGCTGCTACATCAAAACCTAGGAAAAAGGCAGTTACACTCGCCATATTATTTCAGAATCAAAAATCACTCAAAGAAACGTTCTCAACTAGCTTCCACGAATGTTTTAGTTGATATCCTCCTTATAGGAAATCCAGTTGTCCCAATTGGTCCTAAATTTGTAAAAACAGAAGTTTATTTCATTTTTGCTGAAGATATTTTCCATAAGCAGTTTTTTTACTACATTTTAGTACTTATTTAGGGACGTAAGTTAGATTTTTAGCATTGATATTGTAATTATAAACATGAAAACAGTAACAAAAATGCGTCGTCGTCGTCGTCAGCCCATTTAAGTCCCCACTGCTGGAGCACGGGCCTCCCTCAATCACATGAGGGGTAATTGCCATACTTACCACGCTTGGCAGACGGGTTGGCGAGGGTTTTGATAAAAATGCAGTTTTCCTTCTCTGGGTGCTGATGATCATGCCAGCAGCTTTACCTTAGTCGCCTTTTACGACACCTCGGTAAGAGTGAGGATGGCCTATTCTACTCTGCCGGGACCACACGGCTAACAAAAATGCATGTCAATATAATTTAGAATGTGCTACACTACTTACCTTCTACTAACCCAGGGTAACACTTACTGACTTGGTGATACCTAAAAACCAAGTCACGTCTTCCTTCCTTGGATTAAATTACTTTTATGGCATATGATCACTGGCTTGTACTGCTTTTGGAATAGCTAAGTATATACTTACTATAATACAAACCATATGGTTTGTATTTAGAAGACGTCGTACAAGACATTCAAATTCTACCCATAAAATAATCGGTTTTTGTGTCGTGCTCCCCTTTTTTTAAGGTCCTGCTTTCTATCCACTTCCTTAAACAATATCTATATTATTATTGGTATATTATGTCTATGTTATTGTTGGTATGGTAGTTCTTTCAATTTTGAAGAAATGGATTTTGAATGAATAGAAAGAAAGCCCCATCGTTTGTCCTACGAAACGTCCTACTTAACATAGAGAGACACAAGTTAGTATTGTGATTGACTTGAGCCGACTTAAATCCTACATCACAAAATGTTGGAGCATCTAGTAACCTCCACACCGGAACTACTCCAACCAAACCTTAACATTTATTTCACACAGATATTCGGTCCAGTCCAGAGCATCTTCAAGTTCGAGACTTTCGAGGAAGTAGTGGACCGGGCGAACGACACCAACTATGGCCTCGGGGCGGGGGTCATCACCAACGACATCACTACAGCGCTCAGCTTTGCCAAGCTCGTCCGTTCTGGATCCGTCTGGTGAGACTTTTGATTCACATAAGTTGGAAACTTTTAAAATCCGTTGCTTTTGATGCGTAACAGTAATTTTGATTTTACTATTTGAATATTAAGGGCCGATTCGATCAACCTAATTCCGATAATAAATCTATGGTATAGCACTGTCAATCTCAATCTCTATACAAATCTGACGTTATACCATAGATATTTCTACGGATAAAGATTGATCAAATCCAACTTAAAACTTTCTTATTTATTTTTATCATCATCCATCTGCATTTGTTTACTGCTATTAACTGCCGCACTCAGAGACGTCAATTATGTGAAATGTTCATTACCTTACATAATTATAGAGAGCCTTTATGCGTAATGAAATAAGTGTTAATATTGTTTCTTAATTACAGTCCTTTAAAGTTAATTTGAAGTGTCTGAATGCGACAGTTAAGCCTCTTCGATGGCATGCATCTCAATTCGGTTAGGGGAGGGTTTGTATTATTGTGTTTTGCGACAGAAGTAGTGCATCATCATGCTGGACATGCGGGTTAGGTTAGCCTGGTAAAATATATTAAAATTATTAATTTCAGGGTGAACACATATGACCATATAACGAGTCAAACTCCATTCGGTGGTTTCAAAGATTCTGGCCTCGGCAGAGAATTGTAAGTATACCGCAACTATTTTTCAAGTAATTATACTTTTTTTTTAATATAATGACTCTACCCAAAGATATTTAGCAAATGTCAAGTAACTTATTGAGCATATGGGTAGTCAACAGTCGAAGGCAGTCAAAGTCCAAGTCACTCAATAAAACGCCGGTGTTTTGCGTTTTATCGATCCACGGATTCTACCGATAGCACACTAAACACAATCGCGGGTTTTAAGACTCTATTCTTATCTATCTATGCTTGGACCTAAGCAATTTGTCGCGGGACAACTCACTCGACACACAATATCTGTGTTAAAAACAATACAATTCAAAGATTCTTATTATTAGGATCACTTCGCGGCACTTCACTGTACAAATAAACACCAAATTTGTTCACCTAAATCCTCTAGACCACTAGAAACTAATTTAAAACCTTTAAATTGCATCAGCCCACGCGGAGTGTTTTGGTCCTACCGCCAGAATCCTACAAAATGTTCTGTCTCCATTTAAATTCGACAGGTGTACGATGTGACGTACAGACAACAGCATAGTGGGTTACTTTACTGCAATCTATTTTTCTTCTAAATATTGATATTGTGTTTAAGAGAACTTACAGATTTGAAGCTAAGTTTATGTTTTTGATTTTATTTTCTTTGCAGGGGAGAAGAAGGGATCAACAATTACTTAGAGTGCAAGACTGTAACATTAGCATTGCCTAAAATACCGCAGCTGTAGAAGAATACAATACCTACATACCAATAGGAATACATGAAATTGTAAATAATAAATGGTGATACTTCTAATCTATTAAATGTTCATTTACTGTTTGGGCATATTCCTTTATTTATTGATAATACTTTGCTAACATTAACGCTGATAATAAATGATGCCTCTCCTGAGGCGATAGCGGATTTCGGACCATTTCTCCGCTCTTTTAAGATAAATATATAGTGTGCTATTCTTAGATGATTATTAAATATAGGATTAAAAATCTTGTATACATATACATAGGTGCTTATATAAAATGGACTCACCGACGATCTTGTACTGCTTCTCAGTGAGGTGGTTAGATATCATTCCACAAATGTGAGCACCCAGCGAGTGACCCACACACGTGGTCATCTTGGCCAGTCCCCCTGCTTGCGTGATCGTGGAGTACAGCTGGGCCGTGCATTGAGACGTTAACCTGAAAAATGTGCAAAAATATTTATAAACGACTTTATGCTTACACCTTACCACTACACCACACCTCACACATATAGGTACTCTACTTACATTATATACCTTGAGAACCTAGTAATCTGGCTTTCAAAATATATTGATTGCATCAATTCATAACATTTGTTGACAAAGCTGTAAATAGGCTAATTTACGCCTAGTGCGAATTTCTAAAATTAAAAAAGGGGAGGGGGTCCGCTCGAGGGGGGGTCTCCTCGAGAACACGAGGGTTACTTTTTTACCGAGGCGCAGCGAGAAATTATCAGTAGCAAGTAGTCTTCTTTATCTATTTATCTGAAAAAAATATGGCGAGTTAACCACCAAATATATTTTAAGGTGGACGAGTTTTATGATGGCGAGTTGCCACGTAAGCCCACCTTAACAATACTCCACACCTCACATATATACACTACATTATATACCTTGGGAAGATTAGTAATCTGCCTTCAAAGTGTATCACTGCATCAATTCATAAAGTTTGTCTTTCTCACAAAGCTGTAGATAAATAGGCTAATCTAATACTAATGCGAACTTCTAAAATTATAAAAGGGAACACGAGGTTTACTTTTTACCTAGAGGTGCAGCGAGATATTATCAGTAGCAAATAGTCTTGCCTGGTCGGGCCATATTTGTGCCCCTAAAGACTACGCCATGTGATTGCAGTACCGGTGGCATCGCCTTATTACGGCACCAATTCTTTCGTCCCAGCTGGCTGGTAAGACACTACGCTAAAATTATAGTCAAAAGTGAAAAACGGCACCCAAAATTAAAGGTACTCAACACCCGTGGAAATTCAATTCACTTGACGGAAAGCTAGGTAACCTGAGAGTGTCATCGAGCGCAGCTTAATAAAATTAGATATATAACTAATTTTACTAAGCTGCGCTCGATGACACTTTCATGTTCAAACCCTACCGTTAAAAATGCGACTTACTTCATATTCGATAAAGCTGACAGGTAGCACGGAAACCTGGTCAATGGAGACCAATCCACCATGAACACGTTGTAGTCTTTGCGGGATAAGTATGCTGGAAAAGAAAAACACATTTCGTCACGACGAGCTGTTATACCAGGACCCGTTATAACGTTACAATTATCTCCATAGCTGTTAAGGTACCTGCTAATCGAAAAAAAATCGCTGAGTACGGCTGTTAGCCTCATAAGTGTGTATATTCGAGGTCACACATACACACTTAGGAGGTTAACAACCGAACTGAGAGTCATTCATTTTAATGATTGCTTTTAAGAACTTGGATTAAACCAAAAATTGGTTTAATCGAAGCTTAAGACATAAATTGACACTTCTGAGTGAAAATTTTATAATGACCATTTCTGGGTGCTGCGGGCCGTGTCGTAGCAAAAACAAAGCCAATAAATATTTCTTAACATCACATACATTGATCTGCTCCGAGATAGGTAACTCAAGCACCTGTGTTACGGATATCAGAATCAACAGTGAAATTACAAATAAATACATTTAATACTATTCTTTTTGTAAACATACTTATGATAAATACATTCAGACCAATATAAACAGACATGTTCATGCACACAAATGTTTGTACTGTGCGAATGTGCCAATGTTCCATTCTAACTTTTTTTTTATGAGCAAGGGAGGCAAACGAGTAAGCGAGTCACATGATGGTAAGTGATCACCACCGCCCATGGTCATCAGCCACACCTCTGCGATACCTTGTCGGCCTTTTAGGAAGGTATACCTTATATTGAAGTGGCAAATTCTACCTTTCTGTCAAGCCACTTTGATAGTGCTCGTCACCCAAGCAAGTTCGTGGCCACTAGAGCAGTTTTTGACATTGGGATTAGCAAACCGAGGCCGACGATACAAAAAAAAAATAGACAATTAGTGCTCTTACCATCTCTTATTAGAGTCATCGGCGACTTGCTATGTGTTCCATTGAAGCCATGGATGATGAGGACCGTCTTCCTAGTGGACTTCCAGCCGTAGTCCCTCAGGTGCTTCGGGTAGCGGACGTCCACCCACTGCTTGTGAGGGTGTTCCCTGCTCGGAGAACACTGTTCTACATAATATGATCAGAAACTCTATGTACTACAGGCTGTGCGATATCGGCGCTGCCCCGGACGGTCGGCCGTATTAAGTCTACCATAAGCCTAGTACAATCAAAAATTTTAAACTCACATTTAATGATAATAAACAAACTTTCTATGTCATCAATTAAATCACAAAGTAAGTACCTATATTAAATTGTCGCCAAAACTATCTAATTAACTATTTCTATAAGATTCAAAGACCTTGAGTGGAGACCGCGACTCGGTAAGCGTAGTGTAGGACGCCCTGCGACATGATGGGATGATGACATTCGAAGGCTGGCTGGTGTGGACTGGATGAGAGTGGCCGAAAATCGGGAGCAGTGGCGTGCATTAGGGGAGACCTATGTCCAGCAGTGGACGAGTGTGGGTTGCTGATGATGATGATGATGATGATAAGATTCAAATTTATAATAAGTACGTACTTAACTCACCTAAAAAACATTTATTTATGTACATACCTACTTTCATTAAAATCTAAATTGATAGAACAATGCACAATAAAATAACAAAATACAAGCGACATTCAAAATTGGAACATAATTTTTTTCGCGGTGATGAAAAAGAGGAAGTTACTTGCACGCGCGGAAGTTTTAGTCACGTTTTAGTTTAGATAGGTACTTACATAATCGTTAACACTGTGATATTCGGAAGTGGAATAAAGAAAGTGAAGCAGCACTGTGCTGTGTTTCGCTGCGTGAGTGGGTACCGGAGGCCCATTCCGGGGGAAAGGGTGGTTTAGAGGTTGGCAGCGCCATACTTGTGACTCTACTGTTGTAGCGGGTGTCTATGGACGGCGGCAATCGTTTATCACATAAAAAAGAAGCTTTCCAGCATTTTGTAAAGTCACCGTTTAGATTGTCTTGTCGTTGAAATTTCCTTGAAACTATTCCGGTGAAGGGGACTCTCATGCGTGCATCACGATTCCCAATTCTAAAAAGTGACTAAGTAGATAGGTACTCACGGTGTGAATAAGTAGAAGTTGATCTCGGAATCCGGACAAACCCATTCTCTCTTCATCACGCACCGCCAGTAGCGAAAGTCGATCATCGACATGAGACTCCCTTCTGCATCTGGGACTGAAAGTAAATCAAAATAATAAGTAATACTTACTTACGGAGCGTTTGTACTCACTTAACGGCTATGTAAAATACTCATTTTCGGATCAGTAATCATTTATATATTATTAATCTATAAAATTAACTATATTTTATTGATCTCTGGTTTATTTTCCGTTCTTTTTATAATTACTCAATGTGGGTCGGCGGCTGGAGGTCATTATTTCGGAAACACGCTTTACTAGCGCGATGTAAAAATGGGTAGTGACATCTACAGAAACAACGCCAAACTATCTGCTCGATTGCTTTTTCAAGCTCCATCTGCTTTTAATAAGCTTCATCTAACGAAACACGCTGAAGTATTTTTCACAATTAATGATTGTGATTTAAAATATGCTGGTATGATGAGTTAAGGTGACGGGTAGGGCACACTAGCGACGCCAATAAATTTAAATTTTTAGCTACTAAACCGGATCAATTTTAAACAATTTCGGGGTTGCAACCTCTCGGCAAACACTTATACTATTTATTAAATAACCAGGCACAAATGTTGGGTCTGTTTTTGTACGCGAAAAATTGTTTCACGCCAAAAGTGGCCGCTATTGGCGTGAATAAATTTTTGCGTATGCGTTGGACCTAACATGTGTACATGGTTATTGAATAAATAGTATAAGTGTTTGCCGAGAGGTTGCAACCCCGAAATTGTTTAAAATTGATCCGGTTTAGTAGCTAAAAATTTAAATTTATTGGCGTCGCTAGTGTGCCCTACCCGTCACCTTAACTCATCATACCAGCATACTTTAAATCTATCTATAGGTACACCTACAACTTACCTACAAAGAAAAATGTTCAAAATCCTCACAGCAAGAAAAAAATGTGTAAAAATTAATCAATACAAAATGTTTATTAATTTTAATTCTAATTCTGTTCAGACTCGGCGGACGTGCTTTATAAAAACCCCTTTTTGCATCTGCCTATTTATAGATCAGTTTCCGTTATCGATCAGTGAATGAACTCTCAACATTAAAAGCTAATTTAAAAATAGATTTCTGTAGATATAAGGTAGGCGGTGATTCACCTTATGTTTTAATAAAAAAAAACTAGTTATAATTAAGGTGACAGGTAGGGCACACTAGAGATGCCAATCGATTTTTAATTATTAGCTACTAAACTGGATTAAATTTAAACAGTTTCGGGATTACAACCTCTTGGCAAACATTTATACAATTTATGAAATAACCATGCACCTGGTATAAAACTATCCAGCCACATCCTTTAGTTTCCCCGTGGATAGATTGCCGATTAAATAGAAGTACTATAGTTATGGGATTAAGACTTCATTCCGGTCATATTCCTCTGAACAAGTTTTCATACATGATGAAAAAGGTACCATCTCCTAATTGTGATCTATGTGGAGTCTCTGAAGACGTGTATCATGTTATAGTGGAGTGAGGCCGTAACGAAGCTGAGAGAAATTTTCATTTTGGTAATTTGCTAAAATATATTGGATATTGCAATCAGGTTTTAGCTTCACCTACTACTGAAAAAGCTTGTCTTACATACAAAATTGTAAAAATATGTTCTAGAGATAGAGTTTCGGTTAGTAAAAAAAACTATAGTTTTAAGGATTTGTTATAGAACGACATGTTCACTCAGTGAACAAGCTCATGAAATAAAGATTTAAAAAAACTAATAACCATGCACAAATGTTGGGTCCGTTTTTGTACGCGAAAAGTTGATTCACACTAAAAGTGGCCGCTTTTGGCGTGAATCAATTTTTCACATACACGTTGGACACAACATTTATGCATGGTTATTTAATAAATAGTATAAGCGTTTGCCGAGAGATTGTAACCCCGAAATTGTTTGAAAAAGATTCGGTTTAGTAGCTAAATATTAAAAACAAATGGCATCGCTAGTGTGCCCTACCGGTTAACTTAAGATGACGCATCGACGAAACTAGCGCCTCTGGTAACTTCTTACAAGGAACAATATTCTCCATAATGGACAACATTTCAAAATTGCTAAACTCTGAAACAAAAAATACCAATTCTTTGTTTACTTTTCCGCTGCTCGAATATATATTTATTAATTTTTTATATTGCTTATTTACTGAGAAAAAAATTAAAAACTAAAAAACGTAAGATGACGTCATCGGACGGCATAATGTAAAATATTTCTTTGCTTAGCACATTATGGTTTTAAATTTACGAAATGCCAAACCCATGACATGTAACTGTAAAAAAAAAGACAACTTGTCATCGTTGAATGTATGAATGACGTTGACAATGTTGACACTAGTATTATTTACCTTTGACAGTAGTACCTTTTTTTTATTAAAACAATGATAAGCAAAGGAATATCGCTGTATTCAGCCGTCCGATGACGTCATTTGGCGCTTACGTATATTTAGAATATAAAGAATTTCAATAATTATTTTATGCATGCAAAAGGCCAATTTTGAAAAAAGAAAAAATATAGGTCTGTTCATTTTATGTCTTTTTTCATATAAAAAAACAATATGGACATGTTAAAAATATGAAATGTTGTCCATTGGTAATAGTGGCCACTTGTAGGTAGTAATTATTACATAAGTTCGTCTCAAAAAAAATTTAATAGGTAAGTACTTACCTTTAAATGTATATGTTGCTCGCTTTTTAAAAAAAATGTCTCTTATTCGCCACAATCAATATAAATCACTTGGCGGCGCTAGTATCGTCACGATGTCACCTTAAGGACTACGACTTCAAGTGGAGTTGTTACTCTTGCTGGAATTTGGACCGACTTTATGTCTGAGACGGTGCTATTTTTGCCATTGCCGGGGGTAACTCAACCTAACGCCGTCTGTACATGATTTAGTTATGTATGTACATTCTAGTGACTGCTTGGCGTTTCGGCTATGTTACAGCAGGTCTTAGTCACAAGCGAACTTCACTTAGTACCTACTATGGATGCAGTATTCGTGCTATAAAGTACGTACAGCCACACATCTAAGTATACGCAAAACTGTCAAAAGATCTTTATTCGATTCTCACCTTAATGTCAAACACGTTCAGTTCAATATTAAGGAATTTTAATAGATTATATTAACCTGGCGTCTGACTGTACATAGGCAGAGGATATGTGGCAGGAAAACGAACAATTTTTTTCTTTTTAGGGAGAGGATAAAACTAGTAAAATTTTTTTTTTTTGAATGAAAATACATTTATTGGCCACACACAATATACAATAATACAGAATGACATACAACAGCGAAAACATTGGATGGTGGATATTACATTTTGTAAGGAATAAGTGAAGGGAGTGGCCAATCAGGTCCCAGCCTCAGCATTTGCTGCTACGGCATTTAGTTTTATCCTGTCCGTATTAAATGGATGTCCCCAAAACAATAACAATGGAGTGCTAAGCCAACATCGCCAGGAAACACGCGTCGCTCCGCGCAACAAATAATAAACAAAACAAAAAAAATACGTATACCTACTATAACATGCGCGAAGTAATTATAGCAATTTATCTTAGTCTAGACTAGCAAAAAAGGCACGGACCCAGAGTCTGTGGTTGTAACATTCACTGTATAAAAAAAAACAATAACAATGGGAAATGAGGTATCCCGAGTCCCGATCATCTCACAGCCTACGTCACCAGCCCGCTCGGCCACTTTCACCACCTGCACATGGTCAGTGACCACAAATGCATTTCGAACTCATTGTAACCCTATCACTTACGAGCACTTACGCGTTGGGAACCGGTTTTTTAGGAATGTTTTTTTCTCGTATGAGTAACTAGAGCGCAATTATAATATTCTAGATGAGTTGCATCATAATTCATCATAATTATAATTTTATATTATAATATTATCAACTTTACGTTACTTTCACGTCATATGCAGTGAAAGGAGTTGATTCTTTACTTTATAATAATTATTATGAGAATGAAAAGTTTTTACTTTTTTTTTATGTGACGAGCAAACGGATCACCTGGTGGTAAGCGATTGCCGCCGCGCATAGACACCCGCGACACCAGTGGAGTCACAAGTGCGATCAACTTTTAAACCCCCCTTATCCCCGGATTTGGCATCCGGTACAATGGTACCGGACTCACGCAGCGAAACACAACACAGTGCTGCACGCCGGTTTTCTTTGCAGCCGTAGTATTATTCCGGTCGAGCTGGCCCATTCATGCCGAAGCGTGGCTCTCCCACGGTCAAAATTATGCTATGCTTTGATGATGATGATAGGTTAGGTTTAGGTTAGGACTCGATTTTTCGAGTGAGAGTCGCACTCTTTAAACAGAAGTTATGCAGTCACTAAATGTTTATTGGGTACTACCATGGACATAATTAATCCATGTTACTACTCAAAATTTTTGAAAATTGATTCATAACAACGGGGAATAAGATCGCAAAATGACAAACAATATAAGTAGATGTACCTATTTTACCTATAAGAATCAACAAGTAAAAAAAAACTAGGAGATGTCATCACAGAAGAGAAGTGTTCACAGCCTGCTGAGCACGCAGATAGTTGTGATAAAAACATTATCCTCTTTCTGCGAAGTGGGGTAATGAGCGTGAACACGGGGCAGTCACCTCATCGGTCTGACCCAGTGATCCAGTTCATCCAGTATTCAACCGTGACGTACGGTAAATCAGAAGATTTAAAAAAAAGGAAACTTACTTTTTTCCTAAAATAAACTTTCTCTTAGGAAAGTGCTTTATAGGAAAAAAGGAACAGTATTCTCTACCTGTGCTTACACCTATAAATATCTAACTTCAATTCAATTCAATTCAAATAATTTATTGCATGTCATAAATTACAATACACTTGTACAATGGTGGTAGGTACTACAACCCGTGCGGATAAAGAATGGGATCAGAAATGCCGGCGGATCTATTCACTTCTCGCTCGCACACTATTTGCGTCTAATACTCGCACTCGTGGGTGTGCGAGCGAGAAGTGAATAGATGCGCCGCCATTTCTGATCCCATTCTTTATCCGCACAGGTTGTACAGGCTGTCTCTGTGAACATTTACATAACTTTAAGGTGACGGGTAGGGCACACTAGCGACGCTAATCGATTTTAATTTTTAGCTGCTAAACCGCATCTATTTTAAACAATTCCAGTTTAGTAGCTAAAAATTAAAATCGATTGGCGTCGATGGTGTCCCCTACCCGTCACCTTAACCACGTGTTTTACTAACCATTCTGAACAAAATTTGTGCATGTCTTTTGAAAAAATCACATGAAAAAAATCAACTTTTCATACAAAGTCGGTGACGTGACTTGGTCATTTGTATGGAGAGTCAAAAAATTATCGACAAATTTCGAAAAGTCGTAGAACAAATGATATTCAGAATGGTTATCTGTAGTGCAGGGCGGCGGAAGTTATAGAGCCTTGAGGGCCCCTCACTACACATGGAGCCTCCACCTCCTTAATGGTGTATACGATCGATATTTGGACTGACCCAAACCACTAGTTGTAAACCGTATTTTCTAAAATGGGGATACTTTCTTTGCATTGCATTTCTATGTATGAATCAGTGTTATTCGCCAGAAAAAATATAACCAAATTCAAGCTACTTGAAAACAAAAGACATAATTATAAAATACGGTTATACCTCCACACAAGACTGCATTATTTAATAACGTATTATATAAAACGGTTTGAGTAGCAGAATATATTTATTGTGACAAATTTCAAATCCAAATGGCCGCCGTCGGAGTTTTTTTTTTTCAGATATTGAAAGACACATTATAGCGTGCCTATTAGCACTTTAGATGTAGTGTGTCTGACGCTCTCACAGAAATTTCTGTACGTATACTGGTATTACGTTATTCACTTTGAAAACACATCTAACGTACGTAGGTTGGTACGAGTAAAAAAAAACTTACAAAATCATCTAACTAGAAAACGAATTAGAGACCTTTCTCTTGATAGGTATATAATCCAAAGCTTTATCATTTCATGTAACGTAATGTAAAGAAAGTGCATTCTATTACGTTTTAATTTGGGACTAATTTTGAAAAGTCACAATAGTGCGCAATGCTCAAAAGATTCGCATTTAAACGTAACTTACCTGATAAAAATGACAGTCCAATTCATATCAAAATAAGATTCGGTTTGTAATTCCGGTAGAGTTGTCTTATAGGCCGGTATAGTTTTATGCTTTAAGTATTATACATTCATCATCGTCAGCCCATTTAAGTCCCCACTGCTGGGGCACGGGCCTCCCTCCATCACATGAGGGGTAATTGCCATACTCACCACGCTTGGCAGACGGATTGGCGAGGGTTTTGATATAAATGCAGAGTTTTCCTTCTCTGGGTGCTGATGATCATGCCAGCAGCTTTACCTTAGTCGCCTTTTACGACACCTCGGAAAGATTGAGGGTGGCCTATTCTACTCTGCCGGGACCACGCGGGTTTAAGTATTATACATTCAGCAATAGTTATGGTTTCACAAAATGTGATCCTGGAGAGATTACCTTGGCTATCGTTCAACTTCAACCTTATTACCTAAGTAGATAAGTGGATAATAAAGTTGAAAGTGTGAATGACTGTATATTTTCTGAAGCTTCCTCCATGAATGGTTATCTTTTAAGTTGAGAAAGTGTTTGGTAATTTCTTCATTATTCAGGCATACTCTCCCATACCAGTGTATTCTACAATACCTACAGACTTACTATTTTTTTTAAATTAGGTAACGTTTTAGAGCCTGCAAAGAGAGAAAGATATGGATCTTTAAGGTGACGGGTAGGGTAGGGCACACTAGCGACGCCAATCAATTTTAGCTACCAAACCGGATTTATTTTAAACAGCCACAATTTCTGGACTACAACCTCTCGGCCAACACTTATACTATTTATTAAATAACCATGCATAATAAGTTGGGTCCAACGCGTACGCGGAAAATTAATTCACGTCAAAAGCGGCCACTTTTGGCGTGAATCACATTTTCGCGTACTAAAACGGACCCAATATTTGTGCATAGTTATTTAATAAATAGTATAAGTGTTTACCGAGAGGTTGCAAACCCGAAATAGTTTAAAATAGATCCAGTAGTGCGCCCTACCCGTCACCTTAAGTGCCTAATATCCGGAATACTCTATCTATAGGCCTCGATTTTAAAAATTTGTCAATGGTCTGATAAAATGTAGACTGTTTTCATTCGCCGAGTAAAGTTATACTATTGGAATGTTAACTTTAGGGCTTTTAAAATTCAATAAATCAAAATAATAAGATCCACAGGCTATATTCATCCACTGCTGAACGTGACTCTATATACCTCAGGTACGGACAAACCTCAGTTACCTACGAAGGCGCGCGCATTTTTAATACAATACCCTCGCAAATTAAAAATGTTGACTCGTTCTATCTATTTAAAAAAACCGGCCAAGTGCGAGTCGGGCTCGCGCACAAAGGGTTCCGTAGCAGCAAATATAATAAACTTATTATGTCAATTTATACACCTGGTGAATGGAGCCTAAACTCTCCCGATATTTTGCCTCAGCCATCGTTTTCAGTGTAAGCACAATAACTTAACCAAAATTACAGTTAAATCAACCTATCTCAAAAACTATAAGAGATACTTTGATCAAACCAAAAATCGTTGAAAGAGTTAATTAGCATGCATCACCTCTATTTTTTTTAGAATTTTATACCCCGTAGTTATAAAAATAGAGGGGGGGGGGGACATACTTTTTACGACTTTGAGAGCTGATATCTCAAAAACCGTTCACTTTAAGAAAAATGTTTTTTAGAAAACTTTATATCATTTTAAAAGACCTTTCCATTGATACCCCACACGGGTATGTACATCGAAAAAAAAAATTTCATCCCTCAGTTACATGTATGGGGGGCCCCACCCCCAATTCTTTTTTTTACTATTTAGTGTCATATTTTTGTAGCGGTTCATACAACACATATTCCCATCAAATTTCATCACTGTAGTACTTATAGTTTCCGAGTAAATCGGCTGTGACAGACGGACAGACGGACAGACGGACAGACGGACATGACGAAACTATAAGGGTTCCGTTTTTGCCATTTTGGCTACGGAACCCTAAAAAGCGACTTGCCAAACACATAGTTGAGTTTTGGTAGTATTACCTAACTGCAATAAAAATATAGTTAATTAGGTATGTATGTGGTGATTGTGGAACTGTTTTGTTGTGATTTTATCTCGTTGCTAACTTTGTTTTATTTTGATGTTACTTCTTACCATGGTCTGAATGTACGACAACGGATGTTTTAAATTGTTACTGTATTTATGTTCTCATGTAAGTGGCGTATTGTATGTCTTTATGAGAATAAATGTCTTTAAACCTAAACCTAAACCTACCGTGCCGAATATCTATATCTCCCAGGCTTTCCTCATCTAGTCACTTGACTGCCACCAATGCTCTTTTAAAGACAGTCAAACGAGTGGCAGCGCATTAAAATGTGCAGCCTATTTCATTTATTTATTTAGTGGCCCGCCCTCACTTCAATTCAGGGACTTAATTTTGATATTAGTTCCAAACTTTACCAATATAAATAAAGCCCTAAGTGTCGATTACCTACCTACATCGCACAAGTGTTTTGTCTTTTCGGATTACCTACCTATGTTATAATAGCGTTGTCGGGTATCAGAAAAGTAATAAATCCTATTACTTGGATACCAGTATCCTACGACGATAATTTTTTCTTCGTATGATACTGGTTACCAAACTCTGGTATCATACTGCGGCCGAAAGGGTCTTTATCTCTTTATAAATACCACGTACTCAAGATATATTATAGTGCTGAAGTGTATGCGCAAACACAATGCACTCTCTATTCCCTTACCCTCATATTCCGATGGGACACCAGCGTGACACGACTCGAGAGGGATTGGGCGCAGGACCACGGGGGTACAAGACCGCCATCTTCCAGACTCCGGACTAACACTAAGAATTTCTTGCCGAAAACTTAGGTACAAATTTTTGACCCGACCCGGGGATCGAACCCGCGCTGCCGTCGCTTTAGAGTGCGACCCACTCACCACGGCGCCACCGAGGTATAGACATAAAGGGTCTTATTCATAATTGTTTGTTAAACTTCTGTTAGCAGTTATCATTATTTTGTCGAAAATTATGTACGAACTACGTATGAACATTTTTTGTTTCAAACGCCAACACTGCTGTATAACACCGTTTTAGTTAGCAAAGGTTTATTGAACAGTTTATGAATAAAACCTATAGTATTTAGTGTAGAATAACACGTTAATATACAAAACCGCAGAACACTCACCTAAGAAGTTAATTACCACGAATCATCTACAATACAATCGCATGATCATTAGCCATTAATAAGCGTTGTTGGTAAGTAAGTACTTATTAACAAATTGGGACACGGCGAGATGAAATAAAATTTATTCTGTTAATTTTATTGTGTCGTTTTGCAAAAGTAAACAGAAAAAAAGCCAAATCTCTATCGCTTTAGTTGCTTAAAGAAAGCAGTTTCTTTTATTTTTTGCTGTGCTGTTTTGTTTCTGTTGGCTTCTAGAAAATTTCTATGGAGAGGTGTTTTTTCTTTGTTTAGTAGAGAGCATTGAACTCAGTGCATGTTAAAATGAATCCTTTCTAATTTTATAAGTAGTTATCAACCACTTTATCTTTATTAAAGTTGTCTATTATAAAAAAAAATATTGCAAGTGCAAACTGTTCATCTTGAAACAATAGATAAGTAAAATTGCCTAAACCTTCACTAAACATCATCATCATCTTCACTTAACGTCGTATGGGATTGAGGTCAAATGCTTGCTTGTCGTAAAATAAAAAAAAAAAACATCACTTGTACAGAGGCGGACACATCAAGCTATACAAAACTGTCAAATTTCTTCATTCGATTATAAACCTTATGTTGTTACACATTGAGTTCGAAATCGATTGAGGAAATTTGACAGTTTTGTATAGCTTGACCTGTCCGCCACTGTACCTACCAAGAATCAAAATTCTAGAATCTCGGTCATGCTTTGAACAGGTATAAAAAAACATACAGTCGTACATAGAACCTACTCCTTTTTTGAAATCGGTAAAAATAATTTGGATAGGTAGTACATAAATTATATTAAACGAGCCAGTAAAGCCAACATTATGGCTGACAGCATTATCATCATTATTAGCTGTAACAATTGTAAATTGCCAATTTACGTTTCTTACTTCATTGTTTCGATTTCAAAACACGATACTCATCTACTGTAGATGTAGAGGCCTTTAGTTAGGGATAGTTTATTTTTTAAATAGGGCATACAACAAGATCAGTGTTTAACACATTTCCAATAAAATTAACACATTCAGCTTAATTGAGCTTGAAGCAGCATTGAGCTTGAAGCTCAGCACATTGACCCTTAATTATAGGATACCACAGCATGCATTCATTGTTTCTGGTTTCAAGCAGCTATAAAAAACAGTAAAGGTGGTTGTAGCCAATGCTATGTTCTAGTACCTAATCAGAGATGGCATTGGCTAAAAAAATCCTATAAGATAGTAATTAAGTACAACAGGTTCTTTATGTTTTGCAGTGCCCTAACAGGGTGCAACTGTATAATATTAATGTGATACATGGTATTGTATGGTTGTTAAAATGCAAATAAATAAATATCAATTCGATATTGAAGAATCAGCAGTATGTTTGAACAATGGGCAGGTAAACGAGTGGTAAGGGGACCTGACAACCTAAATTTAGCAGCTTAGCTGGGCTACTGATCTAATAAGGTCTGCTGGCAGGAACAGGATGAGGAAAGCATGGAATAGAAATCTGTGAGAGGCCCAAAACCTATGTCTAATGGGTAGGTACTGTAACGATGGCGAACTCCTTCGTTGATGGCCGTATTAACACTATGGCCAGCTACTCGTACTTAAAAGAAAGAAGGTTTTCTCGTACTTGAAAGAAAGCTTGGAACAGAAATCAGTGGGAGGTCTAAAGTAGCTTGCTACATATATAGTGATCTGTGGTCTTAAGCCTATGTCCAATAGGTACCTAGTGGCTGGGCAGTAGATTGTAGAAATCTTGGATCTTCCAACGGAAGGAGGGTGGTTACCACCATTATTTTGTTCTTTTTTATTAGACAAAGGCTAAGCAACTTACTTCGGTAAGTACAGACAACCGCTTGACAGATTACTACAATCTGTCAGATATTCTCATTTGATTTTGGACCAAACATTTGATATTATAGGGTACAGTAACAAAGTCCTCCTCAGCTTAGCATGTCATTCCCTGTTTCGTCCAAAACTGCGCTGCTTTCGGAGCCCAGGGTACACCTAGACCACGTTTGGGGATTTGGTACATGTACGTATTTTTACAATATATCGGCTGCCGTCTGACTTTTGAATCAGACCAACTGGATCAATAGTGCCTTACACATTCAGAATCATCCACAGTTTGAGGTGCAGATTCCTTACAAAAAAATGTAATGATAGAAATACGCACATTCCTAGTTTTGAAATATTCTGAGGATGTCGGGTTCAAAGCCTACGACATTCCGTTCGAAAGGCACACCCTGTTAACCACTTAGCTACCATCGCACACAGTTATAAAGTATTCCACGCTTATCACAACTGTAACGAATGCAAACATCTGCATCGGCGATCTGGCAGAAAAACACAATTTCTCTTGCGCGGGCGCAGCGGTGCGGTAAAACCGGTCAAATAGGGACATCGGAAAACACTTGCGGTTCTGTACCATGCAGTTGAATCAATTTTTAAACGGTCTTTCTGTTACTTTAATATTTTTTTTAGGTAGTTACGAGTAGATAAGTGTTATGCTTTGTTATGCTTGGGCTACTTATTTCCTTTTTCGTTCATTATTTTAGGTAGGTAACTTAGACTCAAGCAGCTCTTTGGATACGTTGGCGTAAAAGAAAGTAGGCCCATACTCAGTTGTGGTACTTTCGGGCTGATGAAGGAGGACTTAAGGAAGAATGAAGATCCTTAGATTTTCATGTCTCCTTTAATATGACTAGCAGTGTTAATTAAATCTAAATAAGACAAGAAATAAAAAGAAATATGTAAGTTATTAAATTCATTTGAGTAATCTATTCAGACAACTAATCATTTCTGGGAAAATTTAATCATTTATCCGATAAAAAAAGCATTCGCATCTCTTTGTAAGTAGCAGAAAAAAGTTTTTTTTATAAACATGTATAAGATTAAAAATGCCTACCAACGTCCATGTATAATGCTAAAAAAATAAACACAGGCAACAATTCACTTTTTATCCACATTTTTCACTAAAAGTCACTACACTAAAATACCTAAAACGTTTTGAATTGTCTGCATTATAAAACACCCAAATTGTTCCGTCCAATCATGATCCAATTTTCAAATTCAGAACACGCGCGACATTGATGTACCTACTCGACGCAAGAATTATAACGAAGTCTGCGGAGTTCTCTCTAAGACACGCGCGTCGGCCGCGCGGGAGAAACGGTAATGGATGTCTCGGGACAGTATGAAGCGAATCAGCCTGAATGCACGAGAAAGAAAGTAAAATATGCAAAATATTCACATGCGATAAAATAAATGCACACAAGTTTTCCATGATCATTATATCCACAGCCTTACTTAGTTAGGGGGTATGTACCTATCACTTAGGTAAAATAATACAAGAATCTAATGGGCGGCTGTGATCACTTAAAACCACCATTAGTGATCTATCTGCTCTGCTTGTCTGTCCCCTATCCCATAAAAAAAAGTAACTAAGTACGATGGCCACAGCACGGATTAGACCTGGCAAAAACGCTCTGAATGCTTCATTTGGAATACAAACTAGGAGGAGTTGTTTGAGTTAATAACCGCTGCTAAATTTCACCACCGTGCTAAGTACACGCCGTAAACTAGGATTCCACCCGTACCATCTAGATGGATGGAGATCCACTACCGTGCGCTTTACACGTCATTTTTTGCCACGCACCTCCTCATTGTGGAATCAACTTCCCGCAGCGGTATTTCCGAACCGGTACGACATTGAGATCTTCAAGGACGAGCCTATACCTTCTTAAAAGGCCGGCAACGCATATCCACACCCTCTGATGTGGCTGATGTCCATCAGGTGACTCGTTTGCTCGTTTGCTTCCCATTCTCATAAAAAAAAACTAAGTAGAAGACATCGGCTCTCAGATAGATCTGTGATTCATTCTCACTCGGATCATTCAGCTCATTCGGATCATTCAGCTCATTCAGCTCACTTGGATCATTCAGCTCATTCGGCTCATCGGTTCATTCAGCTCATTCGGATCATTCAATCACTGGATCACTGTGTCTTTGACTATTGACTACCTACTTACTTATTCTATAAATATAAAAAAAAACATTAAGTCCTCTTTTATCTGATAATTTATTTATTTAAAACGTTAAAATTACACATGATGATTATCCGTTATCACTACCTTGCCGTTGCTCACGTTGCCCTGTTGGTCTAGTGATTTAAGTGTCGGGCCGTTATTTAGGGGTCTTTTGTTCGATTTCCGGGTCGAGCAAATGTTCGATTTTTTCAAACATAGCTCGGATTTGTGATCGATCGCCAATCTGCATTAGGCAAGCGTGGTGATTACGCCTAATCCCATCATAGTAGCGATGAGTTGATTTCTATGATGGGAGCCTTTGCCCTGCAGTATGGGCCAGTACTTATATAGGCTGACACTTGACTACCTTACCGTAATTCAGTCTTGTACTATGTAGTACGGAAGGTAAAGGATTATGTCTTTGTACCTACCTACATTAGGTATATTTTAATATACAAAATCAGTATACCAATAAAATAAACGCATCCAGCTAGCAATAACCATATCTAATATTGAAGAACAAGCTTAATTTTATAAAGCGCCGTCAATCGGTTTAAAATTATATCTACTAAACTAGACCTATTTCAAACAATTTCGGAGCTCCAGTCTCCACATTTCTACTATTTAATTAATAATGGTGCTCTATTTTTATATATGCTTTTGCACTCGTAATTTGGATTAACGCCAAAAGTGGCCGTTTTTGGCGGTAATTCAAATTTCCAGTAACTAAAGCACACCTAAAAGTTAAATAAGTATAAGGTCTATGGTTTATGTAGGTGTTACCTAAATAAATAGCATAAGTGCTTTTCAAGAGGCTGAAGCTTCGAAATTGTTCAAAAGATATCCGGTTTAGTAGCTAACAATTTAAATCAATTGGCAGTGCTAATGTGGCCTACCAATCGTAATGCGAAACTAAATGTTTATTTATGCAGACGGCGCCATCTATCAATGATTACTTTCACTAAATAGATGACATATAAAGCATGCTGTGTTTGTTTCATACAATCTGTGATGCATTTAACATCCATGGCTATGAATCCTTTTGAAAAGAAATTAGTCTCGTTGTCTATGCAATCATCTTTCAGAAAGACGTTCAGACTCACAGATGAATGAATGAAAGACATCAACTCAATCGTTCATTATATGATTAAGAAAAACAAAATGGCAGTCAGTGTCATGTCAAGAAAAAAAAATTTTAGAATTTTGTTAAACAAATTGTAATATAAGTGTAAATATACGTTGTGGAAATTTATTATTTCGTTAAAGAAAACTAAACATTGTGCAGACGTAACAGAATGTCTATGGCAGAAGTAAAGACAAATTAACATGTGTTCTAAGTTCGCTTAATAAAATTCTTGGTACAATATTTTGCACCTATCGAAGATTGTGGACCCAAGAAAATGGTTACAAGGATTACCACTTGCATGCTTGCACTGCAGCACAGCACAGCACACACAGTCCTGGATAAGCCGTCATAGACTACGGCCTAGTCTAAATTACTATTTTCTAAGGGATGTATATGAGGACAATAGTGAATCCTACTGTGTGTTTCGTGATATTTTGATATTAAAACGTGTAATAAGTAGCTTGTATTTTATTTTTGCATAGTATGAGTTAAATGGCATTTTATTATAAATAAAATCTGTCCTTCTGAATCTGTAGCCCAATTCTCGTGCCCGTGACATTTATTTTCATACGACATATATCACTAAAACATAGTTTTTTTGTATGGTTTTCGGGTGATATCCGCCATGTTCTCAAAATATCACAAGCACGAGAATTGGGCTCCAAGTATTGCTAATCATTCGTTTATTGAATAAACGAGCTGCTTTATGACAATTCCTTCAAATCTGTCAAAATCAATGCTGATTCCGTTCAGTCGTTCTGTGGAGCACTCTGTGACATTCCTGTCTGATACGTAGTATTTTCTACTTTTGGTCCACCACTGTTTACCACAAAGTGTACCTAAGTGTGACAGGTAAATAATTTGCATGCACGCATTGCACATACCTTGGTATTTGCTATTTTTAATTCACCTACTCAAATATTCCTACATGTAAGGTTTAATCGTAAGTTAAATTATTTTTTTCCTTATAAAAAATAACCTATATCATATACAGCTGTCAAATGTATTTTAATTAAATTAATGCCTACTTAGATACCTACATAATTAGCAATATTATGTATTGGTAATAAACACAATTACTCCACAATATATATATATATATGATATTCGCAGTAGATAGAATACATATAGGTAGGATTTTTACAGTAACGGCGGACCCCGTCCCGCCAAAATAAGTAGGTTACCGAACCAACGTTATGTGCCGTACGTATTTGTTTGTACCAAAAAATTTATTTTATCTTTGATTGGTACGCATGAGAAGTCGAAGTAGGGAATCAATCAAAGTAGGGAACAATTTAAAAAAGAAAACAAATATCGATGAATGAATAAAATAGTTTGGGTTGCCATTTTATAACTTTTGCGTAACTTTTAACCTTTGGCTGTGTTAAATTGTCTAAGCTTTTAACTTTACATTTAATATTATAAATGTTTCATAATAATTAGGTATATTGTGAAACTATGTTATTATTTGGTTTTTACCTATGAAATTGCCGTTTTGTTTGGTGATTTTCATAGAAATTGTATTTTAACAAAAAAAATGAGGTTCTCAATTCGACAATATTTTAATGATTGTTATATGAATCTCTATGGATGCAGCAACTCGTATAATTTTGGTTGAAGTTCACTTTTTTTTTTTTTTTTTTGTTGGCCCGGTGGAAAATGCCGCCTTAAGCACACTCGACCGCTGGGAGACGGCCGGGTAGTGTGGGGCTCTCCCTTGGGGTGCTCCCAGGGGCCTACCCACTAAAAACCACCGGGGCATTTCCTGCTACGTCCATGTGGGGTGGGCTACGGTAACGGGTAGAAACCAAGTCCGCGGCCCACCCTCGAAGGACGAGAGGCTCGCCAGCACGGCCTCTTCAAAAACGGGCCTCGCCGAAAAAACGAGGCCTAGGGCCACTCCCATGGCCCACCATTCCCCCCTCTCCGGAATCGTCCACGTTGCTGGATTGCAACGCAGACGCTCCGGAAGGGACAACTGCAGACCCCTCCCCCAACCCATACCCTGCTGGCTGCAGGGCAGAGAGAGGAGAGAGCACCCACAGACTTTAAGTGATACCCGAAAACCCTCCCGTTCGAGCATCCCCGCTAGGTTGCGGAGACAATCGACGGGACGGGAAAAGCGGGGGTGGCGAGTCGTAGCTGCATCCCACTGGCTGCGGGACTCAACACAGACCCACCAACAAAGCCCCCACCATAAAGGCGGGGAGAGCGCTCCCGAGAATCGGGGCGCAACAGGCTGTTGGGAGGAATTCCACCACCGTGGAACTCCCCAACATTCGAACGCGCCCGAAGGCGCGACAGTTCAAGGCCCGAGAACAAAATGGCCCCCATACGGCACCATCACACCAGGAACACCGGCCCACCGCACGCCAAAGCGCCCGACAGTGGGTGCCACCACACCCCAACGCCAACCCACGGCAGAAGGGGGGGCTGGATAAGAAGGCAGCCTCCGTGCCCGGCCCTATTGTGTTCAGGTCCGTAAAGAGAGGCCGGTCCTCTAAGCCCTCAGCGGACAATGAAAGCCCCCGAGTGGTGTGCGCTGCACGCGATCCACTGCGTCGGGGCTGGTCCGCCGGAAATCTGTGCATCCTTTGGCCGTCGGGTAGCAATCCACGAATGAATTACTACCCGCCGTTGCCCGGGGAAAACCGTGCCCCACGGTAACCGTTTCTGCCTAATACCAACCGAAGCTCCGAAACCGGAATCAGGACAGAACTGATTACCAGCGGGGCCACTCTAGGAGGTAGATACACCTGAGTCCCCGTTGAAGTTCACTTCAGGTAAGTTCAATTAACCACAAATAACTTTGCCATTTATGAAACGATTTAGATGATTCTTTTTTAGTTGGAAAGTAGATAGCCCGAATTGGTACCATGATAGGATCTGATGATGGTATCCTGGAAAAATTTAGGGGAACTTCCAAATTTTATAGGGACACGTAATGTGTTTGTACCTTTTTCCAAAACTGTACCAGTATTTACGCCTAACTGTATTAATTTTGTGGCTCTGCTGATGATGGAAGGTCAACTCCTCAACGGTAAGGAGTTAAAGGATAACTCTTTCAATACTGTACTCACAATTAGTTTTTTAGTTTTTGGCGAGGGTGGAAGAGGGAGGGGGGGAGGGGAGTCTGCCAAGAAATGAGACACTAAAAGGCTTGAAAAAAACACCTTTTATGCGAAAAACACCGCCTTCAATAACCAGGAACTAAAAGTATAAAATATTATTTTTCACACTTTATACACCTCAAATAACATTTTTAACCGACTTTAAAAAAGAAAGGAGGTTCTCAATTCGACATTTGTGTATATATACATATACACTACTTCAAATAACATTTTATAACAGTACACTCGAGAAAAGGTTTTACCGAAGTCGGCGCCTAATCCCTGTTGAATACTTAATTGAATGTTGTATTAAATTACAAGATAGTATTGGGCGCCTACTTCGGTAACACCTTTTCTCGAGTGTACTGTTATAAAATGTGATTTGAGGTGTATAAAATGTTTAAAATATTATCCATACTAACTTTCTGCCAATTACTTTACAAGGGTCACTTTCAAGTTTTTTTTTGTATCACTAATTCAATAATATATCTGAGCTCTATTTAGTAAGTATTCGATTTTAATTTTTTGCTACTAAACCGGATCTATTTTAAATAATTTCGGGGTTACAATTACTTTACAAGGGTCACTTTCAAGTTTTTTTTTTTGTATCACTAATTCAATAATATATCTGAGCTCTATTTAGTAAGTATTCGATTTTAATTTTTTGCTACTAAACCGGATCTATTTTAAACCATTTCGGGGTTACAACCTCTCGGCAAACACGTATACTATTTATTAAATTGATAGTCGAGGATTTGTTTCACGCGAAATGCGCGAAAAATTTATTCACGCAAAAGGCGGCTACTTTTGGCGTGATACAATTTTTCGCGTACAAAAACGGACCCAACATTTGAGCATGGTTATTTAATAAACAACTTTACTTCGGTGGAGTGGACATGTCTCGCGAATGCCAGAAGAGCGAGTGGCGAAACGCATGTTCTATTGAGAGCTCTAGTACGGCAAGCGGAAACGCGGTGGTCAGTACCTTAGATACAAGGATGCTCTGAAAAGACACTTAAAAAGATGCGGTATAGAGCCCGCTCAACGGGAGAAACAGGCAGCGCAACCACCTAAGTGGATGCAGCTCGTCCATCAAAAGGCTCGTCTAGTAAAAGTTTGAAGAAGTGAGGAGGTCATATTTGGACAAAAGACGAGATGACGCGAGACACGCCCACCTGCAGCCATCCCCTATAACTACAATTGTGGTGTGCTAACGTGTTCCCTCTGTGGGCGCACGTTCAGCGCTTTTTGATTATGCCCAGTCACTGGAAAGCACACCAGAGGTCAGGAATACCTTAGTCCTCAAATTTAAAAATATCGATGCTCACACAAAGTGGTCGCTGTAGCCGAAATCGGCTGCGAAGGCATCATTATCATCACCATCAGTATAAGTGTTTGCCGAGAGATTGTAACCCGAAATTGTTTAAAATAGATCAGGTTTAATAGCTAAAAATTAAAATCGATTGGCGTCGCTAGTGTGCCCTACCCGTCACCTTAAAGCAGTTATACATCTTATATGTGTCTAGAAAAAAACGGCAATTTCATAGTTACACCTACCTATTAAAATATGTCCGGACTCATCCACACCAGTTTGTCACTCCACTGGTGTGATTACAGAGTCTATTACTACAACACCACACATGCTTTTGGTATAATGTTTAAGATAGCCTAAAATAAAAAAATAAGGCAAGTTCCCTATTGCATTTTTTTTAATCAATGACTGAATGACTGACTTTGAACTCTAAAATTATCTCCGAGAAAAGAAATGTAGGTATGACACGGAGGTGAAGCATCAATACTTTTAAAAAATGTGTACAGTTAAAAATTAGGTCTCTAAATTTGTATAGAACATTTAGTTAGGTAATCTGGAAACAGCAAAGCAACTGTAGTAAGTCAAATAAAGACAATTACCCTAAGTAGCAAGTCATGTGCAATAACATACGTAAATAATATCAATAATGAATTTGTTCAAAGTTAGGTAATCTGAAAACGGCAAAGCAACTGTAGTAAGTGAAATAAAGACAATTACCCTAAATAATATCAATAATGAATATGTGTCGTGTGACGTCACATCTTAGTAGCCATTTGTATGGAGCGTTTTGGGTTTGCCCAAAATAATGTGATTTTAATGTTGTGATATCTCAGTAGTTTAAATGAAATCAAGTGATTGCTTTCCACGATTTTCTATCATTGAGAGGTCTTTTGATTGCAAAAATAAAAAAAAAATAGTCATATACGTATTACCCTAATAATATCAATAATGAATATGTTTCAATGAATTACTAGCACAGATATCACATGAGTTTGTGCAGTATTATTACCTTACTATATGAGTTTGTGTACATACAAAATTTATCTTGTTGACTTTTGACTCTACGCAGGCCTTCGCTCGGAGCAAATACGTTTTGGTTGCCAGACATAATTGAAAGGTACACAATGTGAATTTTTAAATAGGATTTATATATAATAATAGAAAAATTCATGTGTTAAAAATCGTTTCTCTACGAAATCGAATTACTTTATTATTTACACATAATAGTATCTATATATAGTATCATCTAATAGTAACATAATATAATTTGCACAGTATGTGTACACTGTGCATTTTATACTAATTATAAATCGCTAAATGAAAATAAAGTGATACAGCCCGTGAAGAACGCAGCCGCTGTGTTCCTTGATCATCATCATCATCATCGTCAGCCCATTTAAGTCCCCACTGCTGGGGCACGGGCCTCCCTCAATCACATGAGGGGTAATTGCCATACTCACCACGCTTAGCAGACGGGTTGGCAAGGGTTTTGATATAAATGCAGAGTTTTCCTTCTCTGGATGCTGATGATCATGCCAGCAGCTTTACCTTAATCGCCTTTTGCGACACTTCGGTAAGAGTGAGGGTGGCCTATTCTACTCTGCCGGGGACCACACGGCCACGTTCCCTGATCGCTACGACATTATTAAACGAAGTCTGAAAAGCGTTCTTCTTTCACGGTAGGCTGCGGCATGACTGCTCCGGTATGGTTGATGTCCATGAGCGGCGGTTGCCATTGACCATCAGAAGGGCCGCATGCCTCACGTCTGCCTATTTTTAGCAAAAAAAAATAGGATGAACGTCATTTCGCTCTGTTTATTATTTTATTTGAAACTTTATTCCTCATTGCAATAATAGGCGAAAGTACATGCTGACAAGCAAGAGACATCAAATATATCGAGATTGAAATAAAATATTGACCGTGACTGGTATCATCGTTTACAAGTTCAGTTGGATTACTTTCAATAAACAGGCTGCAGTACAAACTAGGAGCTGAATAGCTGTAGTATTCTGTGATTTGAGCATAAAAATGATTTAGGCTTTATTTTAATCTACGTCTCAGTGTGTGTCGTAAAGTTTACTAATACATTGACCCTCCGCTCCTATACTAAATTTAACACCGTAGGTTTATATATACGAATATAGATATTAGATTACAACCACCAGCTAATCCACACTAAGGGAACATTAAAATGTACTGGTAGATACTAGTTATTCGATTTATATTAAATAGTGTAGTAGTACTTATAATAAGAGTTCGCCGTATAGGAAGGTAATACAAAACGTACCTGGGTCGTACTTCTTTTTTATCCACAATGAGCCCGTCCTCAGTAACTTATGAAGTAATTAATTATATACAAAAAAAAATACGTTACCCCATCAAGATATTCCTAATTTACCATGAAATAATGACATTGATTTATCACCTCAGTAGGTAAGTACTTTAGCATGATTTAACAGTGTAAAAAATATATAAAGTGTGACAGAAGTGTAAATGGCACTAATTCGGGGAACGTGACTGAGGTGTTCATTTCAATCAAAAAGAGTATTCTTTGTCAATTAAATTTTACATCATGTAAATTTAGGACATACTATTTATCATTAGTTGTATGTTACATAAAAGTTAAATGTTGAATTAAAAGTTTGGCTCATTGTCGATTAAAAAGGAAGAACGACCCATCTATAATTTAGAAAATGACGTAATTTGCGTCTTACGGACCGAAAGAAGTTGCGGAATATAATGTATTTATTTGTTTAAATTGAAATAATAAAAATAGGTAGGTAAGTACTTTATATAAAATGCCACAATATTAGACAAGGATAGTCTCCTTTTTCTTTGCCTATTCCCACTTTAGGTGGGGTCGGCTCTCCTTAGACAAGGATAGTAATAGACACTAAATAGTTGCCATTTTTTTTCAGAAGGTGTTAAGATGGAAAACAGCACGAGTATGTAATTAATTAGTTATTCATTGTGTTATGTTATTGTTTAATGTTTAACCAATTGTTTTTTGTTCGTTGCATCTACAATATCTACCTATTATAACATCAATGACTAGCTCAATCTTTAGAGGACATCATTTCCATACACAACATAAAATGTAAATAATAATTAAACATGTAATCATAATTAAACATCATCATTAATTTTGTAACCAAATTGTGTTTGATAATATTGTATAGATACCTAACATTTTTGTTTTATAGGTGTTCGAGTTTATACATTCGTAGGTAATGTGTTCTTTTAATTTATTTTAGTGTGCCTAGTTATCTAATTCCATGCTTTTAGGTTAAAAGTTTCTTTATTGCTCAAAAAAACATAATTTCACTTACTTGAGAACAAAAAAAATATAGAAAAGTAAATAGTAATTTTACATTTGTTCACGCCTATATGAAATGTAACGTAGCTTAACATAAATACCCATATAAATTATCTGACAATACATTCACTTTATAACAATGTTATTGACATAAAACAATGTTATTATTGTCAGGCGTAAATACTGGTGCAGTTTTGAAAAAAGATACAAAAACATTACGTGTCCCTATAAAATTTGAGAGTTCCCCTCAATTTTTCAACCTCAAAATGAGGTAATACATATGTATTTGTTGGAACTTGACATCGACATCTGTCCATATAGTCCACATAAATTATATACGGTTTGGTGAAAGGCCACCTCTAATACAATTAGTTTTATTATATGTATATCTACTTCAAATATATTATCTTAAATGTTTAAAAATCAGAAAAAAATACTGAAGTGATTTGTTACTTGTCCCACCCAGCTAACCCACTTTTTTACCCCAATTATAATTAAAATATGTATTTAATAATTTGTTACTTGTTACGATGAAAGTTTGCAAAAATAATTTAAAGTGAGTTTTTTATATAATTGAAAAAACAAGTTAATTATTAATATGTATTTTAAAATAGAAACATACATCTACATATAATTATTTTTCGTAATGTAATTGGTTATGACTTTAAAGAAAGGTGTTTATTTGTTACATTCACACGCAATGTTTAGATAGATAATCTTCTTTTCTTCCCACACAGATGACAATAACGAAAATGAAAGGCATAATGGAAAGTAAGTACCTATCTACTCGTACCGCCATAGTCTTTTATAATGTCAACAAGTGACGTATGGTCTACTTGTACCTAATCAGTAACAAGATGAAAGGACGGCTGGGACGGACGTCCATCACAGGTGCACACAAAAGTCAAGAATTCAGGTGTAAAAGTAAAGTAAAGTATCAGCCTATAAACTGTCCCACTGCATGGCAAAGGCCTCCATCATAAAAATCAAGTTATCGCTACTATGGTGGGATTAGGATCACCACGCTTGCATAATGCGAACTATGTTCGTAAAATTCGAAACATACATTTTGCTCGACCAAAAGACCCCGAGATTACGGCCTGGTACTTAAACCAATTTCCTAAAATGTTTCTAATTTATGCATTTACACATTATCTATAATAAACAGGAACTCACTATTGTAATAACAACAACAGCAAATAATCCAAGTAATTACAAATGTGACGCCCTGTTGGTCTAGTGGTTTAAGTACCGGGTCGTGATCTCGGGATCCGATTTCCAGGTTGAGCAAAATGTATGTTTCGAATTTTTCGAAAAACGCTCGGATTTGTGATCACCAATCCGCATTTGGCAAGCCCATAGTAGCGATGACTGGATTTCTATGATGGAGGCATTTGCCCCGCAGTGGAACTGTATAGGCTGATAATAATTAATTACAGATGATGAAGTATCAAAATATTTAGGTACAAAAGAGTGTTGTCTGACCCACAACTCAGCGTACCTACCTAAGACCTTAAATACTAGCAGTGTTGTCTCTTTGAATGGCCAACCGTAACCGTTGGCAGATATTATATCGGCATTGCGATCACCTGAATTCTGCAATTCAGACATATATTTATTTTATTAAATTATTACAGGAGTTGGTGGGATACAATATGCTTGCGATGTCATCAAGCGGATACAACGCCGTCGTGGAAACCCTCGTGGTGGTCCAAAGTTTGTCCATACCCATACTTTTCTACTTATCGCCAAACTGCTCAACAAATCTGCATCATAATGTTCTGTGAGTATTTTATTTGCATCATGTCCATAACGTCTATTTTTTTGTATACTATATTTGTATTAATTAAGTAACAATAATAGGAACATACCTTAATTTTATTTTACCTTAATAATTTTATCGTGTATAATTTATTTTAAATTACCTTTATTTTATTTTAATAATTTTTAGTTTTACTTACATGGGGTATATTTTACGCGGAATTCGGTAGCCCAGTGAATTTACAGGGTGAACTACTGAGCATGACCATTCTAGTCATTGTTGCGTACTTAGTTGGTTGGATATGGTTGAAGCTCACCACGCTACCAGCTCTTATTGGCATGTTATTAACGGGTATATTATTTCAAAACCTAAAATTGGTTTATATGACAGATGAATATCGAAAGCTCAATCAGGACTTGAGGTTTGTAAATGTATACAAATTATTAGAGCAAACCTATTTAGCAAGATAAAAATGAAGCTGGTGTTCATAATTTTACTCCTATTTTTCACAGAAAGATAGCTTTGGTGATAATTCTAACGCGAGCGGGCTTGGGACTTGACGCCGGAGTTCTAAAAAAGCACTACGCAGCAGTTTTGCAATTGGGCCTTTTACCATGGATAGTGGAATGTATTGCCATTAGTATAACGACCCATTACCTTTTACATCTACCATGGGTTTGGGGTGAGAATTTTAATCTTTGTATTTTGATGCTCGTATGAATCGTGGTCCCCCTGCGTTGTTCCCTTGGGGGACCACGAGTAATTCGCAATCGCTCGTGGTTCCCCCAGATTCGCACTTGACGAAAGATGATGATTTGTACTGCTTAGATCAATGAGAAAAATAATTTCTAATTTTTGCAGGATTCTTACTTGGTTCAATGATAGCATCAGTTTCCCCAGCGGTAGTAGTGCCTTGCCTTTTCAGACTAAGAGATGTTGGCTATGGAGTTTCCAAGGGTATACCTACTTTAGTTCTAGCCGCTACTGCTATAGATGATTCAATAAGTGTAGCAGTATTTGCTATTATTTTGAATGCAATGTTTTCTACCGGGTCTCCTACTTTCAATATAGTAAAGGTATTGTTGATACCTTGATACTTTACTTATAACACGTAAACTCTTTTATAGCCATTCAATCGATGTTTTTCAATTTTAAAAATTTTACAGGGACCATTGTCAATAGTTGCTGGAATTGTACTTGGATCCTTATGGGGGGCTCTGTCGTCCGTGATGCCTGAAAAAGGAGATACCTACGTAGTGCCTTTAAGATTTTTATTCCTTTTTTTGGGGGGCCTATTTTCGTTATTCATATCTGGATTAATTGGATGGAGTGGTGCAGGTGACTTTTGATTTCCTTTTAAAAATAACTACTTACATTCTTGCATGAAATGAAACTTTTAATATTCTTGTTATACTTAAAAAATTTTTAGGTCCACTGGCAATAGTTTCGTCGGGTTTCGTAGCAGCATTTTTCTGGGAAAAACAAGGTTGGCCTATTAATAAACACCCAGTTAGCAATATCTTTAGAATCCTATGGATATTCTTTGAGCCAATTTTATTTGCTTTTACGGGTGCACAAATAACGGTAAGTAAACTTGTACCGGAATAAACGCAAGACTGAGCTAATAATGCTCTACAAATATGGAACACGGCTTAATTTCATTTTTCGTTTCCAGATTAGTGAATTAAATCCCCAAGTTATACAAATGGGCGCTGTATGTCTTATATCATGTCTCTTATTAAGAGTCGTAGCCACGTTCTTAGTAAGCTTTGGTTGTGGTCTAAACAATAAGGAAAAACTATTTATTGGTCTCACATGGATGGCCAAAGCTACAGTTCAAGTGAGTACCCGTTTCAAAACCTACAGACTATGTTAGTTAGGCTATGTTCAGCGTATTCCATGACCCTGCCTCATACGTCGAAGGTCGTGGGTTCCATCTCCACCCTGGGCAAACATTCGTGTGATGAACATTGTAAAGGTATATTTTTAATTACCCTGCGGTCCTATTGTCTGATATCTATAACACAATGAACTTGGTACGGAATCGGGTCAACGTATAAGATATTGTATGAATTTAAAAATGTTTTTGTTTACAGGCGGCACTTGGGCCTGCTGCTCTAGATTTGGTGCATAGTGGTGCAACTGCTGGTGGCTCAGTGAAAGAAGAAACATATTATGCGGAAGCCCTTCTAGCAGTTAGCGTACTTAGCGTGGTAATATCAGCCCCCCTTGGAGCTATTCTTATTGCAATTACTGGGCCCAAATTATTGAGCTGCGATAACGGTAAGCATTTTTATCATAATATGACGGTATATTTTGTATCAAAGTATCAAGTCAATACAATTATATTTTTAATATAAAGACAAAGCTTACAACTACTTATTTATAATTATTTTATAAAGTATTTTGACTTGCTATTTAAGGCGACGGGTAGGGCACACTAGCGACGCCAATCGATTTTATTTTTTAGCTACTAAACCGGATCTATTTTAAACAATTTCGGGGTCACATCCTCTCGGCAAACACTTATACTATTTATTAAATAACCATGCACAAAAGATGGGTCAATCAATGGATGGATCAATTTTTCGCGTACAAGAACGGACCTAACATTTGTGCGTGGTTATTTAATAAATAGTATAAGTGTTTGCCGAGGATAAAATAGATCCGGTTTAGTAGCTAAAAATTAAAAATGATTGGCGTCGCTAGTGTGCCCTACCCGTCACCTTATGTAGGTATATCAACAAAGTTTTAAGTACTCATTTTTACCGCTTTTTTGCAGCTTCAGACCCAAAAGTTGAAGTTGAAACTCGATCTCCAATAGATAATAGTTCCACTAGTCATCTGTGAGCGTGGCATCAAAAGCCACCATGAATAAAGCGGAAACATCTTAATTAGCATTAAGTGTACCTATAAATAAAAGCTAGTAGGACTACCTATTTATTATAGATATTATTAAAAATCAATACTTAAGTACCTATAAATAGGACGTGTTCATAGAATCTCTTTTAATTTTTTTTACCTCAAATATGGCCAATAGACATACTGCCCATCTGTAGGTATTTCTATTTTGAGTATTGATACCTATCTAAGTTCATCCAGATACATAAATATTGGTCAGCAACTTATAATAAAGTACCTACCTACGACTAGGCATCACAGCTAAACCGAATTTACAGAACTTGTTTGGATTCGTTTCTGTCTAGAATAGCAGAATAACTGTTCTATTAAAATTTCGGATTTGGATTTGTGTAATAAACTTAAAACTCGTTATGGCAACATTGTTTTAATTTTTCAACTCCTTAAAATGTGTTTACCCAGAGCTATATGCATGCATCCTCTGATTCTTTAAAAAAAAACCTTGCTTGAACTGAACTTTTGTAGAAAACAGGGTCATTCACTTTGTACTTTCTTCCTTGGTATGGGAAAAATAGTTCAGCGCTTTTCGTTAGATAGAGCTTGTAAAAAGTAGACGTAGCTTTAAAATGCAATCAAGCAGAAGGTTCGGCGTCATTTCGACAGATGTCACTTGCATTGCGCTAATAAAGCATGTTTCCGAAATAATGACCTCAATCTGCCTACCCACATTAGCAATCTTAAAATGTATAGGAATTAAACCAGAGATCTTTATTGGAAATTTGATTAGCAAATAAAATTATTTCTGAAATTTATTCAATCTTCTCCCTGACTGTTTTTCAAAGGTGGCCGTACTACATAGCCGTTGAGTATTGGTCGTTTTCCTCTAGATAGCGTTAGCACTGGCTAGTTGACTGATGCTTCTATCTCAGTATGTATAAGTTACTCTATGGTAGAAAAGTTCACAATAGGGATGATGGATATTAGAAAACATCGATGTTGATATCGATGTTAACATCGAATCAAAAGTATCGATGTACGATAAATATCAATCGAAAGACATCGATATTTCTAAAATATCGATATTTTTGGAAACAAATAAAACTGTATTTTAATTATTAGATAAATGCACTCTTACGTAAATCAAATTTGCTAAGTTTACCACAATACGACACCTCACTCATCAAGTGTGTGACAGTGACAGTTATTTTTCAATCTCTTGAGAAATTACAACAAACTTATTCGTGCGGCTGTGGGCTTACTCCGATTATTTTGATCAGTGTCTTCTAGTGGAAAATAGTTGAAACTTAATAGTCATCTGCTATAAATATCTATGCAAAATTTAGTTGAAGTTAGTACACCTACTGCACGCTAGAACGCGCCGGAAAATAATTGACGTTTATAGCGAGACAGCGCCCTCTATCGCGCCCTAAGCGCAATGCCTTGCTGCCGGTTAGGTACCGCTAGCACTTATTTTCTGCCATGTTAGTTCCGTAAACGCCCGCAGGGCAATACTGGTTTGATTGGTACGGGAGTTCCTCTCCCCCCACACCTACCTCACTCTCTCGCTACCCAACCGCGTCCATGTTAAGTTGTTGCTCCGATATAAATAATTATTATCATGTGTTAATTTGAGACAATATACGAAGATATATCTCCATAAAGTGTTTTGGCTACCTACCAACCAACCCTCACAGTACTAACACTACCCACTCCCAAAGTAGCTACGCTATAAGTGATCGCCCAACGTGTGTTAGTGAGTGGTGTGGACGCGAAGGTCTGCCGCCATTTTGGGTTTGGAAAACCGAATTATTAGGAAAATGCCAAGAACCAGGAGCCGAAGTTCGTTGCCGAGGGAGGCAAACCTCAATGAAACTATTATTCCGGCCGAAATTAACGCCGAGGAGTTGGTCAATGAAGACGCCGCGACTGAAACAGCAACCGAAGGTGCCACGGGAAGCAGCGCGGGCGCGTCCATCTTGATGACTCAGGAGCATTTCGCCGCACTGATGGGACAGTTGCAGCAATCACAAGCAGAATTTTGTCAAATTCTATTACAAGAAGTACGATCATCTACACCAGTAATGCATCAGGTACAAACGGAGCCGTCGCTTACTATGAGGAGTACGAGCTGTCCGACAGACAGGGCCGCCGCCCCGGTTGGTGCTAATTTCATTACTTGTAGTGCAAGGTTTAGTGGCTCGCAGAACGAGTCTGTCGAGAATTTTATCGATGCAGTCGAAATTTTTAAAACTGCCGCCAACGTTTCCGACGAAAACGCACTGAAAGGAATTTCATTATTATTATCACATTCCGCCGCAACTTGGTGGCAAGGTATAAAACAATATACGAAAACATGGAGCGAAGCAATAGATCGCCTGAGGAGCGCATTTGGGGAACGAAGAGCACCGTTTCAAATATATAAAGAATTATATAGTATGCAGCAAGGAAAGTTAAACACAGAGTTATTTGTCGCACAAGTACGCGCTTTATTTTCTAAATTACCAGAGAACGACATCTCACAGAAGGTACAATTGGATATGACGTTTGGGTTGTTAGACGTCCGTATAAGAAAAAGAATAGAAAGGGACACATTGTCTTGTTTTGAAGATCTTATAAGGAAGGCTCGAAGCATAGAAGATGCGATGCAGGAGCGCTTGCAGTCGCCGGGTGCACCGTCGCGTGGGCCATTCTCCGCGCAGTTTCGTGGGTCGTCCGCAGTGCCACCGCCGGGACAGTCTGCCGCGCCACCGCCGATGCGGGTATCGCAGCCGCAAGGTTCGCACTGGGTGCCGCCGTCGGGTGGGCCATTGCCGCCACCGCCGCCACAGTCGCGTACGTCGCAGTCATATGGACCGCCGCCGCCGAGGTCGCGTGCGCCGCCGCTGGGTGGGTCGCCGCATTTGCCGCCACCGCCGCATCATGGATCCCTGAAAACAGACAAAAAGGAAAGTAAAAATTTGTATTGTTATGGCTGTGGTGAAATAGGAATAATAAGAGCAAGATGTCCAAATTGTAGTAGTTATAAGTACAATAAGTTTTATGCATGTGAGACCACCAATGTTAATATGCAGGGGGAGTCAACTGTATGTAATGATAGGGGTTACACTAATGGTAATAAGAGACCAATATTAAATATCGAAATATTAGGTGGGAAAGGTATTGCATTAGTGGATTCAGCCGCTAAAGGCTGTGTAGCTAGCCAATCAATGTATAATTTTTTAATAAAAAGTGGTCAATGTTTTGAAAAGCAAATTAGAGATGTGAAGCTTGCAGATGGTTTATCTAGGAAAATGGAGGTTTTAGTTACCTCAGTGAATGTGAAAATGTTACATAAAATAATTGAAACTGAATTTATTGTTTTTCCAGATGCTTGTAACAATCAATCTTTATTAGGGATAGATTTTTTGAACAAAGCCAAATTAGTTTTTGATTTTGGTAAATCATTATGGTACTTTTCGGACACGAAGCACCGGAAGTACAGGTTGTTTTATGAGGATTTAGAACAAGGTTATAATGAGGTACAGTCAACACCAAAAAACTGTGATAATGATAGTATGTCACTTAATGATTTAATAAACTCTTTCAGTGATGTGTTCCGAGAGACTGGTGAAGCCACGCAGTATGCAGAGCATTTCATTGATACCGGCGAACACGCGCCAGTTGCTGTTCCGCCGTACCGCATGACACCAGCGCGCGCAGAGGTTATGCAGCGCGAGGTAGAGAAGATGCTTGCTGAGGATATCATTGAGGAGTGTGAGTCAGCATGGTCAGCACCAGCACTATTAGTGCCTAAACGTGATGGAAGTTTTCGTTTTTGCGTCGATTACCGTAAGTTGAACAGTATTACTAAAACAGATACTTATCCAATGCCGAAGATTGATGAGCTGTTACAAAGGACAAAACAGGGTTGTGTTATGAGTACTTTAGACTTAAAATCTGGGTACTGGCAAGTTGCCGTTAACCGTGATAAAGATAAGACTGCCTTTTCGACACCGTCAGGCACTTATCGCTTCAAACGCATGCCATTTGGGTTAAAGAATGGACCAGCTACATTTCAGCGTTTAATTGATCGTCTTTGCTCATGCCCGAAGTTGCAGAATATTACTATTTTAGCTTTTTTGGATGATCTTTGCATAATATCGGCTGATATGGAATGCCACATAAAGGATTTGCACGCTGTATTTGAAAGACTGCACGAATTTAAATTAAGGGTGAATCGGGATAAGTGTGTTTTTGCACGAGACACTGTCAAATATTTAGGTCACGTGATATCTAAAGATGGTATATCACCTGATGAAGAAAAAGTGAAAGCTGTATTAGATATGAAGAAGCCGTCATCACTTAAACATCTAAGAACCTTCTTACAGACTGCTTCTTGGTTTAGGAAGTTTATACCTGGATTTTCTAAAATTTCAGAACCACTGTCAAGGTTGACTAGGAAACATGAGCCATGGAGATGGGAGACAGAGCAAGATCAAGCCTTCGAGGAGCTAAAAAGGTTGCTGACGTCACCACCCATCCTCATCCAACCTGACTACACCAAACCGTTTGTGCTCAGAACTGATGCCAGTAACTACGCTCTGGGTGCAGTACTTCTACAAGGAGAAGGTAATGATGAAAGGCCTATTGAATATGCGAGCCGATTGCTCAATCAAGCAGAAAGAAATTATTCAACAACAGAGAGGGAAGCCTTAGCCATAGTCTGGGCTGTGGAACGTTTTCGTTCTTATATTGATGGTCATAGGGTTGTCGTAGGTACCGACCACCAGCCGTTGAAGTGGCTAATGACTGTAAAATCACCATCAGGCAGATTGGTAAGATGGGCACTGAAATTACAAGCATTTGATTTGCATTATGAGTATACACCAGGGAAGGTAAATATAATAGCAGATACCCTGAGCCGTCCCAACTGCGATGAGAACTCCGCAGAAGCATGTGGGATATGTTCAGTAACGATTGACTTACCTGCGAAGAGTCCCTCCGAGTTAAGATCAGGTCAGCTTGCAGACCCTGAACTTGCTAAGATAATTAAGAATCTGGAAAGTGAAGAGGAAATTGATGTTCATCGTTGGACGGGAAGAGGTTATATTATGGAGCAAGGAGTGCTCTATCGCTATAATCCGGATGCGGATACAGAAGAACCGCAATTAGTTATACCTGTGGATCAAAGAGAAGAAGTATTAAAAGAATGCCATGACTCTCCTCTGGCAGGTCACCAAGGGATCGAGAGGACATATCAAAGAGTTGCTCAAAAGTTTTATTTTCCAGGGCGTCGTGCCATTGTCGAGTATGTCAGAACGTGTACATCGTGTCAGCGCTACAAGGCTGCCAACGACAAGCCACCAGGGTTGTTGCAGACGCCGATCCTGAATCAGAGAAATGAGGTTATTGCTATAGATTTATTCGGACCCTTACCTCCAGGTGATAAGGATGAAAAATGGATTTTATTGGTCGAGGACACCGCAACTAGATGGGTCGAGTTATATCCGCTTCGAGAAGCGACAGCTGAGGCGTGCGCGCGTACACTCATAGAGGAATATTTTCTACGTTTTGGTCTACCGCGTCGCATTATTTCAGATAATGGTGTACAATTTATTTCAGCTGTAATGCAACAGTGTATGTTCGTGTTAGATGTGAAGCAGGAATTGTTACCGCTGTATCATCCTGAGGGGAACCCTGCGGAAAGAAAGAATAGAGATTTAAAAGTACAGTTATCACAATTAGTAGGTAATAAACATAATTCTTGGCCTATATACTTACCGTCTATACGTTTTTCGTTAAATTCTGCACGCTGTCAAACTACAGGAGTTTCGCCAGCGTACTTGATGTTTGCCAGAGAGCTGAGATCGCCTTTAGAAGTAAGAAATGATCCTCGTTTGGTTTTGGAGAAAGAAAATTTCGTTCCACAGATAACACCATACCTAAAACGTTTTCTCAATACGCTAGCTGCAGTTCGCGAGAAGGTCGAAAGTCAGCAGGATAAAAGAAAGGACTATGGTGATCAGTCACGTCGCGTAGGACAAAGTTTTGTTGCAGGTGACTTGGTATTATTGAATTCGCATGTACTTAGCAACAAAGGAAAGGACCTGACATCGAAGTTCGTACCAAAAAGAGATGGACCATACGTGGTTACTAAAAAGGTAAGCCCTACAACTTATATCATAGCACCCGCACAGGACTCCAGTAGGTACTTAGGGAAGTATCACATTAAACAGTTAACACCTTACCTGGGTCGCGATACGACCCTACCTCAACCTGTAGTTCCGGTGCGGAAACGTGGCCGTCCCCGTCGTAACTTAAATGAGAATAAATGTAATAATGTGTCAGATAGGAAGGAATGTATGTACTCGCCTAATCTTTATGTAACCGATGTAAATTACAATTCTAATGTGGATTTAAATGATAAATGCAATAATGTGTCTGATAGGGAGGAATGTATGTACTCGCCTAATCTTTATGTAACGAATAGAAATTACAATTCTAATGTGGATTCAAATAATGAATGTCATAATGTGTCTAACCAAAGTAGTGTTTCTGTAAATGTTTGTAACAATGATAATGTATGGCCAGCGAATGAGCGAGGACGCTTTCATCCTCTGGAGGGGGAGTATATAGCGAGACAGCGCCCTCTATCGCGCCCTAAGCGCAATGCCTTGCTGCCGGTTAGGTACCGCTAGCACTTATTTTCTGCCATGTTAGTTCCGTAAACGCCCGCAGGGCAATACTGGTTTGATTGGTACGGGAGTTCCTCTCCCCCCACACCTACCTCACTCTCTCGCTACCCAACCGCGTCCATGTTAAGTTGTTGCTCCGATATAAATAATTATTATCATGTGTTAATTTGAGACAATATACGAAGATATATCTCCATAAAGTGTTTTGGCTACCTACCAACCAACCCTCACAGTACTAACACTACCCACTCCCAAAGTAGCTACGCTATACGTTTCGATATTTTATTTAGGTAACATCGATGTGTCGATGATATCTAAGTCAATTCATCGATGTTAAAACATCGATGTTTTATAGTTAAACATCGATGTTTATTCAACATCGATGAATATATCATCCCTAGTTCACAAAATGACAACAAAACACAAGTTCGTGTCAGTGTCACAAAAAAGTTTTGTTTGTTTATAAAACTTATTTCCTGCGGTTACAATTAAAGTAATTATAAACAATGTCGGTTATTTTGATAGCAGTTGCTACTGAAAGCGGTGTTCCTATATTTTCCAGAAAACGCGGTAACAATGAAAGTGTAAGAGATTTGATTTATCTTTGCATGCTCCGAAACTGCAAGTAGTTTTTGAAATTAATAGTGTTGATTTCAGGTTCAATTTTCAACTATCGCATCGCTACATGGCATTAATATGTTCAGCAAATGCCATAATTTGTCAATGATCAAAACTCAAGTTGATAATGGAGATATACTTTGGAAAGAACATTGTAAAAGGTTTTCTTTTGACTATTATTTTACATAACTAATCATTTATAACTATATTTGTTCTCCGAAGCTGCTTATAAGTTAATTATTATATCCCCATTGTAATGGTATGGTAAACAATGGGTACCTTCAACACTTTTTTTTAATTGGCATAAGTTCTTGATCGAGATAATGTTGATCAGGCTTAAGTTCACTTATTGGTTTATGAATAATTTAAGTGTTTTAAAAAATATAACTATTCATAGTACTTACCTACTTACTTATTATATAAAGTTATCTGATTGTAAGATATATTTTATCTTATAGTACTAACCTAACCTTACTACCTAACTTACCTATTATATAAAATTATCTTATGTTAAAATATATTTTATCTTTCAGTGTAACACTTATAGGAATTGCTACAGGAGGTCTAGAATGTGACCTAGAACATCTACTGTCCTGTGTGCATGATGTTATGATACTTTGCATTGGCAAAAAGGATCTTGAAAATCTTAAAAACATTGACCAAATAAAAAGAGATCTGAGGCAGTGTTATCCTATTCTCGATTATCTATTAGAATCACTGGATCCAAATGCCGTGTCAAGTAATCTACCCACTTTAACACTGGACCTTATACAAAGTATGCTGTGCCCTCAAGCACAGCAGCTACAGGTAAGTATTTATACTGAAATGTATTTTTTAAACTTTTATTTGTAAAATAAATGTTAGTTTAATAATGTGTATAAACACTAGAAAACTTTTTATATCTACCTTGGCATGATTTCCAGTTGCAGAAATATTGATTTATAAAATCTGCATTAGTTACAGCGAAAGCCTACATTTTTAATTTGAAGAAAATAACATATTATAGATTATTCCTGCGACTGCTATAATACCTAGGTATTAAAATGTAATGATGTGAGATGCAGATGAAACGTAGAAGCTAATTTCAAAAAATAAATATTCAATATATGTAACATTCAATGGCATTAAGAGTAATTATCTTATTATTGTTATTATTTATGTCAGTTGTACCATAACCACAAGCAATTATGTCCCGGACTTTTGGAAGGCGTGCCCGAAGTGTGGCCGAAGCCAACACTGTAGAGGCCCGTTCAATTGACAGTTTTACTATAATGTGATGTGACACCAGCCGGCGACTATCCCGTATACACTACGGAAGTGTAGCCAAGGACAGTCTCCGGTTGGCATAAGACTATTGAAAAGAATGGACAGCAAAATGAACTTGGCTATTGGGTTGCGGTGATGGTGGACCATTTAACTGGCACTATGGAGAGACTATGGCTCCTGCCCGATCAATGGTAAAAATCACGAAAATATGGGCAGATGGTGACTCTCCGCGCACTAGATGGGCCCCCTATAATAAGCTACCAGGAAGCCAAGCAAAAGCTAGCTACTAGCTTATTATTATTATTATGAGCTTATTAAAATTACCAGATTACTTTACTTATGTTTTAGCAAGCCCTGGACCACTATGCCGAAAGTGTCACAGGACGCTGGGCCTGCCTCAGCATTCATGGTCAATTGGTGGCAACCAGCTCAGACTTCAGTGAACTGCATCCAAGGGAAGCAAGACTGCTGCTTTTATTGGCTGCAGCTCAAGATGGAGCACCATTAAGAGATACACCAGTGTATTTGCCACAAATGAGTCCCAATGTAAGATTTAATACTACCTGAAATAGTGTATTGAGAAAGTTTTACAATAATTACATGTATAACTTTTTAACCTATGATGAAGTGAGTGCCTAAGTCGCAGCCGGTGGTAGATGGATGCAACAACTGCCTTGTGCTACGGCTACGTCTTGCAGAGAGTGCATCATTTTGCAAAAAGCAACCAAAAAATTTTGGCATTACCAGATTGATTAGAATGAATCAATATATTAAAAAAGTTAGTCATTTTGATGAGCATTGATGACTTAAAAACATTTTAAGGTCCGAGGTGGAACTCTTAAAGACTGTATAAGTACAATAATGTAATAGAATAAAATAAATCTTTATTTGTTCTCTCACATGGTTGGTTGGTACATATGGTACATACAAAATAAAGCTTAGTCTAGTGTTACTAAAACTATGTAAGAGACTGGTATCTGTACTAGGAGACCTAACTACTAAAGAATGACACCGTAGTAAATACTATCGATCGCCCGCAGCTTCGCTCGCGTGGAATTCGGTTTTCCATAAAAAATATTTTATGAAACAAAGATAAATAAAACTTTCGCGGGAGAACACTCATTGTGGCAAACCGAATTCCACGCGAGCTAAGAGTTAGTTCTAAAAAAATTATTCCTACAGGTGGCTTTCAGGGCAGTCACATGCAAACTTCTGGCAGATGTTTACATATTAGTTATATGTGGAGCTACACCTGCTCTGTCTCAGATAGACGAAATTGTTCTACTGTGTTGGGAAGGCTATGCACAAACTATAAAAGAAGCGAAATTAGTTTATCCAAGAAATTTTCCCATCAGCTTATCATTTGAGCCAAGTATATTAGGGTATGTATTTTATGGTCAGAATATTATCAAGTTATCCTACTGTTAATACTATTTGTATGAATTACATTACTATCATGTATTTTTTTTATGTGATAGGTGGCAGACAGGCAGACGGATCACTTGATAGTACACCAGTGGAGTCACTAGTGCGCTGTCAACCTTTCCCCAGGACTGGGCCTCCCACTGGGACTGGGTACCCGTACTCACGCAGCGAAACACAGCACAATGCTGCTTCACGCGGGTTTTCTATGAGGCCGTGGTATCGCTCTAGTCGAGCCGGTCCATTCATGCCGAAGCTTGGCTCTCCCACTATAATTTATTTGGAACTTGCAGCATTTTAGCGATAAATATAAATAAGCATAGATGCGTGTTTTCACGTCACCTAAATGTTTCGAGTCACAAAGGTCGAGGTATGTCCGGGGCTCATAAGACTGACATACTCAGAACATTTTATGTCACAACTGCTAGGGATTTAGCTCCAGAGTTAAATATTAAAGATGGAGTTAGCAAAGGTAAGAATTTAAACTTTTTTTAAATATTGTTATTTTTGGAAAAGTGTAGGTATAAAATATAATTTTTGTCATTTCAGACGACTGCATTGATAGAATGTGTGAAACATATTGGAGTTCTGAATATCACAAGTGCCATGCACAGAGATCAGGGAATCTGTTATGCTGTGTGTTGTATTCTTCTACTGTACCAACTCATACAATGAGGTAGGTAGATACATTTTATTTACAGCTAGTTTTAAAATATTGAGGCCCACTCAATACGATCCATCTTTATTCGATAATCTACGGTAAATATAATTTACTCTCGGTATAATCAGGCCCAAAACAAACATGTAAATATTTGGTGATAGACCAGGAACCAAAAATAATCTGACAAAATACTGAGGTAAATGTTATAGTAAATTGATTGATGGGGTACCAACAAAGACATTGGGTACTAATTTACTAGTACCACCTCATCCCACACCAATGTGGTGTGGGAATATGACATCAAAATAAACAATATTGAGGAAGCTGACCGACACCTATCACTTATTATTACAATTTATCTACACTTTTCATTAAGGGCACCAATAAGTGAACAAGTAAACAATAAATTCTACATAGATTATAGATGAACTGAGAAGGCAAAACCCAACATGCGCGCTGTAATCGACACCTAGCGCCATCTATGGGATAAATTAGAAGTGAGGGCGAGCCATATAGTTGTTTATAATCGCGTGTAAAAAATACGACTTTAATTTTATTTCCTTTTGCAGATTGATTACAAATCAAATACTACAAGATTTAAGCACAAACAAAGAAGTTTATTGGTGAAAGATTGGGTTAATGACTCATTATAGATCTCTTATCTGTCCTCTATATTAATTATGTAATGTCAATTAATTATGGTTTTATAAATAAAAATGCAGAAAAATACTTGATTGTATTTAATACCAAACGTTCAAACCACAATTTGGAGGTAAATGATTAATTGATTTTCTGTAAGTCAGTAAAAAGGCAATCTTGTATATCACCATATCTGTATAATATGCTGGTTATCATATCAGGCATCAAACCGTTAAAATATCAAATATACAAATATAACTAGGCATCTGACAAAAATAAAGTTTCGCGTGAGCGAAATTCTACCACGATAAATGCTATCTGGAGGTACTTATTTGGTTTATTCCCGTCTATTGTGTATTAGCTGCTAATTCTCGTAAGAGTCGTAAGGGTACATGCAAGAGTATCTCTAACCAATCAAAAGTGGATACATTAAGAAAAACTAAGACTCAATTCACATTCCTAAAGAATCATTATCTAAAAGCTACATTTACAGTCACTTGAAATTTATTTCCACAAACTTATCCATGTCATAATAAGAATTAATGAAGGAAAAATAAATTTATTGTGATGTGAAAGGCGGATAAAATCAATAAAATAATTAATAAAGCTGGTTACATCTCGTTCATAAGACTCCAATTTCTTAATCACAAAAGTTATTAATGATATTATTTCCTTATTACTTTGTTTCATCCAAGCACAGAATGGCATTCTTATCTATAAATTGTAAACATTATTTCCTTCATTCCATAAGCTAAGCACCGTATTTGTATCATTTACATAATTTCCTTTGCTCCAATGCAATAACATGATTATAATAATACACACTTGCGTCCATAACTGAAATGAGAAATAAATAATAGTTAGCTAAAATGAGCATGCCTGTTATTGCCTGTCCACACATAACCTAGTCCAAAACATTTTATACAAAGATCTTTATAAAACGCCTTCAATATATCGATACCAAAAAATAGGCGGGCCACAGAATTATAGATAAAATATGCGTTATCCTAAGAGCTCCCACAGCACGCTATGTAAGCGCAATAATACGAAAGATTCTGGAAGTATAAAAGGCCACCGTTGCACAAACAAAATAATTACTTTCGTAAACGAATCGCATTGGTTCACTAACGTGCCGTAAAAGAGCATTTGATTAGACACTACTTAAAGCTACCAAGCAATCTGCATTGAGGTTGTTTAATTTTGCACTTCAACTGTTGTATTAGGTCAAATATTTTCAGGGATGGTCCAACTTTCATTTCTAGCAGTTCTATTATTTCGTCCTTGGAGAGCTGGAGCATCATCGGGCCAGTGATGTGTATGAAGTTGTCACAGTAGGGCTGGCAGTCGTTGACGGTGAGGAACTTGGCGACGTCGGCCGTAGTCCAGTTCTCGGGCTCGACCGTGTTGAGTACGTCTAACGGCACAGTTGTGTTGACTAGTCTAGGTATCACTTTGTTGTCGGGGACCTCCTCCTCGACTTCCGTAGGAACTTCCGGAGACGGTGGAGTAGCATTTTGACAGGAGTCTTGGGATATGTCAGTGGGAATGCTCTGAAAAGCCAAAAATCCTATTATAGCAAAATCGAATGTTAGGTACTGCATTTAACGTGAGAAATTTAGCTACTGAGCTATGGCTGATGGAAGGCACGAGCCTTGACTGAACCCAGCTGTTCAGACAAGGCGCGTGCCGTCATACAGAGGGTCGTAGTTCGAATCCGAGTATGCAACTGTGGATTTTTCAAATCTATGTGCGTATTTCTACCATTAGCACGGAAAACATCGTGAGGAAACCTGCACGTTTCGGATAGTTTCTGGAACTTGTAACCATGATTCCGTTGGTCTGGTTCCCCTGTAAAGGGTTGCGAAGGTCAAATGGCAGTCGCTTCATTGTAATCACCAGACTCCCTAAATCCTGAATCATAGTCTAAGCGCACCCTGGGCCCCAAAGCGACAGCTTTGGACGCAACCGGGAATTACACATTAAGATGAGGGCGAGTTTTTCCATTTCGTGGAATTTTATTTTAGCTTACATAAAAAATTATAGCCACGGCTTACATTGCTGTATTGTAAAAATGTCACTCACCGTTGAGTCTTGGTTAACGTCAACAAGCCTTTCTTCCACCAGCTCGTGTCCATTCTTTGACTCCAAGTCAACGTCCATCTTGCTCGTAATGTTCTCGATGTCCGTACGTGGTTCCGTATCCAGGGACACGGCAGACACTTCGGAAACGCTGGTAGGTGGTGACAGGCTCTTCGTATCACCCATATCAGAGTTCTGAGAGCTTTCTTCCGTTGTGTTCGGTGGTTGGGCGGTTGGTTTTGTAGCTAAGACAATAAAAAAATCTTAGATTGGAAGTACCTGAATGTAATTGAAGCTTCCAGCTTCATAATAACAAAACTGAGGAATGAACAATCTCCTGTGATTGATGACATTTGAGAAAAATGAATTTAGTTTTATAGTATTGTGGAATAAATGACAAGAAATTAATTTCGGATTAATATTTTTTTTTTATAAATATTTTACAACATCACATACATTGATCTGACTCCGAGATAGGTAGCTCAAGCACCTGTGTTACGGATATCAGAATCAACAGTGGGATTACAAATATATACATATAAATCGCTATACGTTTATAGCGATTTTCAAGATTCTTACTTAAAAATGGCTAAACCCCCATACTGACATTTTATCCCCTATTTCACCCCCTTTTAAGGGTGATTTTCAAAAAAACGTTAAACGGGTTATTTTTCGTTTCAAATTATTAGTCTGAAAATACAAATTTTTACAAATTGACATTCCTTTCATTCATCAGAGATGGCGGACTCTCATACAAATTTTTAACCCCTTTTCTACCCCCTTAAGGGTTGAATTTTCAAAAATCCCATCTTAGTGCTCACTTTCACTATTAAAGGAACCCCCTTTCCAAATTTCAAGTTTCTAGCGTAAGTATTTTCGACTGTGCGTGCATTCCTAGTCACTTAATTCCTTAGTACTGACTAACAGGTTTTCCTGTATACATATATTATAGATACACACTCAGACAGGGAAATCTGGCCATTGGGCTTTTTTCATATAAACATGCTCCCTTTAAGGTGGTCCGTTTCCTATACAAACTTGTTTTAACAGGAATACTTACAGGCAGAAGCTTGAATATGGTTAAAATGTCTTTTAAAAAATTATATATGTGTGTCTATTTACGCGAATGGTATAATCTTTCAAGTTTAAAACATAAACAAAGTATAATTTCGATTTTAAAAAACGTAGCAATTTGCGAAATCGCTTGAATGTGTGTGTGCTTGAAACGAATGCAATCTCTCGTAAAAACGGCGACATCTATACGAATCTAGTTAAATTTCCTAGATGGTAGGCTATGTTTGCTTAGCTAAACGAACTGGCTATCGAACAGATGGCGCTGAACTGCAATAAAAATATGCATGATATTTTAGCGATTTGTTAATTTATATTCATAATATATTAAAAATTGTATTTTTTTATTGCTATAATAAAACACAAAATGCAAAAAAGGTCACACACTTTGACTTTACATTGATAAAAAATAATAGAGGCTTTTAAGTGCGACCATGGCTCTGAATCCTCTTGAAAAGAAATTAGTCACGTTGTCTATGCTATCATCTTTCAGGTAGATGTTCAGAATCTCGAATGAATGTTTGAAAGCCATCATCTCATTGGTTCATTTCATGATTGATGAGCTTTTTGACTTGTCACTAGGGGTGTCTTTGAAAAAACATTTATATTTTTATCGATTCGATACATCAGAACTGTACATCGATGTCTTTCGATGTATCGGATGAAAACATTGAGTACTTTTTCTAATGTATATTGCAAAGCTAAAGTCATGTCAAAAAAAGCGTGTCAGAACAGGTCATCATTTCAAAGTGAAAATGTTTGTATTTGAAGGTTATGAAAAAAGCTAAATCCAGTATCTTATTATAGTTTAGATTTTATTTTTTCATAAATAATAGATCTAACTTCCTTCGTTGTCTCTGTGAATCTGTGTATACTACAACCGCCCCCTACCCCACCTCCATTCACTGCTTCGGTGGCGTAGTGGTTATTGGGTCGCGCTATAAAGCGACGGCTGCGCAATAGGTCAATAATTTTGTTTTTAAGTCTCTTGAGTTCTTATCACTCATCTTAAGTCTCTTTGATCGCCGTAAACGATTGTCCTTCTTTATTAGCTAAAATAAACTTCAAAAGCAAATTCCGCCTCCCAGTTCGCCCCTAACGTGTATTTCAAACCTAAATATACTTACATAGAATTGTTTTCTTTCCCGATCAATTAACTTATATAATAAAGAATTTCTGAATCGCGATCTTTTTAATTGCTCCTAGTATAGTATTAAAAGATCAATTTTTAAAATTTATCTTTGTAAATATTCCTAATGTAACCTGATTTTTATAACCTGTGAGTTATGCATAATGACTATCGCATTTCTTCTCTTGGTTCTATAATACATAAAGCTAAGATTACTTATATATGTATCCGTTTATCTCTCTCTTTTCACTTAGATATATATATATATATATATATATAATATATACTTACTAAAATGTTTGTTTGCTGAACTGTGGGATGTACATGTTTTCCCTCGTACACTGAGGGAAGATAGGCATTTCTTGGGGTTTGGTAATGGGTTTGGTATTTTGCTAAACTTCTTTTAGTTTTAGTTTAAATTCCTTAAAGTATTTTTGTACACTATTCGTTTTGATTTTATTGTTTTCCATATTTCGTACTAGTACATTTGTAAGAACCAACTATTGTAGGTAGTTCATGTAACAAGCACACTTTAATTTAATGTTAAAATAAATATATGTTTCGGCACTCGTTGTCTGTTAATAATTACTTGTTACTGTAATGACTGTTTGCGCCAAAATATATTTAAAAAAAAATTGGGAGAGTCTGGAAGTCGTCGGTAATGTACCCCCGTGCCTCGGAAAGCACGTTATGTCGTTGATCCTGCACCCGACTTCTTTCAGGTCGAGTCAGACTGGTGTCCCATCGGAATATCGGGCAAGGGAATAGCGAGTGCACTTGTGTTTGCGCATTCACTTGAGCACTATAATATATCCTCCATCCGTGGCTGATCGTGGATATTGGCCGCCATAACCGTAATAGGTTGGAGGATATGTATACAAAGCCATTTATTTTGAAAAAAAAGCCTTGGGATATAACAAACATATTAATATTAGTTTTAAATATCATTTACATAAACTTGAGTATTTTGACATAAACCGGTTATCATCAATTCAATATTTTATGAAAAACAATGATACATTAAGTATAACGATAGCTTTTCAAAACATCGGAATCTATTCGATGTATCGCATTGTAAACATCGATGTTTTCAATACATCGATGTATATGGAAAACCCTACTTGTCACCACCATTCATTCACTCGGAAAAACAAAATGGCAGTTATGTCAAGAAGAAAAATTTATAGAATTTTGTTAAAAAATTTGTAAATTAAGTGCAAATATACGTTTGTGGACATTTGTTATTACGTTAAAGAAAACTAAACAATGTGCAGAAGCGTAAAGATATTTATAATATGTTCTATGTTCGCTCAATAAAATTCTTGGTAGGTAACAATATTTTTCACCTATCGAAGATTGTGGACCCAGAAGATGTCACAAGGATTTCCACTTGCATGTTTGCACTGCAGCACAGCGCGGGACACGCAGTCCTGGATTTCCCGTTATAAACTGCGGCCTAGTCTAAATTACTATTTTCTAAGGGATGTATATGAGGCAACAAAAGTGAATACTATTGTGTGTTTCGTGATATTTTGATAATAAATCGTGTTATAAGTAGCTTGTATTTTATTTTTGTTGTTAAATGGCGTCATATAAAAATCTGAATATTTTATCTAGATTAATAATTTGGTCATTGCTTCTTTGCAGTTCGTTCATTCGTTCATTGAATGAACGAACTGCTGTATGACAATTCATTCAAATCTGTCAAAATCAATGCTGATTCCGTTCAGTCGTTCTAAAAATGGTCTAATGGAGCACTATGGGACATTCCTGTCTGATACGTAGTATCTTCTACTTAGTTTGTGAGTGCGACCGTCTGTCTACCCGCTGCGCCATCGAGGCATGGCATTGTGTTAGCGACGTTGCCGCTCTTACGCGTCGTTGCCATATTTCTATAGCACCAATTTCTTCAACTTGAAATTATTTCGGGATTTTAGATTGCTCCTTTACTGGGTTGCCAGAAGGTACTTTTCCTGAAATTCTTGGTAAAATTTAGTCTTTCTTTTTTTTAATTTCCTTTTTTTTCATTGGTTCCATAGGAGAAATATTGTGAAGTGAGTGTACATGAAACGAACATGCAATTTATATACGCATCCAGGTACGAAATACAATTGATATGTCAAAATGAGCAAAAATGTACTGGGATAACACATTGCCATCTCTGTCAGTTTTAGTCTGCATAGTAAAAAAACAGAGTTTAGCTTGGTATTGGCTGTCTAAAATCGCCGTGAGACTGGGGACAGAAAACTAGTCTGTATATTTATGGACAGGAATTTGGGGACAAATACAAAATCGTACCTGGCAACTATGACTCAATATAGCATCGCGGCATCGTCCGAAGTGCGATCCTGTTTACGCTTTACAAAATGTACCTACCGCTTATTTCCAAAACTTTTCAACTAAAAAATTCAACTGTAAAGTAATCAAATTTTAAGAAATACCTACTTTATTGTTACAAATGATTGGTCATAATAGTGCATACATAATTATTTCCAATAACTTAATTATAATATATTTCTAAGGAATGATAACCATTTGCTGTAACGGAACGTAATCAAATTTTTGTGATAACTAGTGCTGTGTATGCATCAATCCATTCAACGCTAAAATAAATAAATATCGATGATATTCATAGCCTTGGTTTGGTAGGTGCATTGTTGAAGAAATTGAAATACAAACATGAACATCTGCAGTTCGCGCGAAACGTAACAGCCACGCGCTATCCGTACTTATCTGATAATATATAATATATAGTACAACGGGTAGGCCAATACAGCAGAGTTGGATGGAACTCTACTACTGCTACTCTCGGCTCCGTTGGGTTCCGGGACAAAAGTATACGTACAAGTACAACCAATTATTTTTTTAGTTTTAGTGAAATTACTGTATTTAGAGTCGAATGTTGCTACGAATTTTCTATGAGCGAACGGTTTTTTTGAGTGATATTGAATCAAGTTCGTCAGGGTACAAAGTTAGGAACTCATCTGTGCAATTTGTTGTTTACGTCGCGTAGTGTTAATCAAGCGGCAGTGTTTTAAATGTTCTAATGTTAAGTGATGAGTTAGAGGATAAAGTCCAATGTGGATTGATAAATAGTGACTCCATTGGTAATGTATTGGCCTTAAAGTTATGGGAACTCGTGATAAACACTTGGAATTAAGAGTCAAATGTAACTCTTGTGGTCATTGATTGAATTAAGTATAAAAAGTTAAGCTTGGTAAGTACATACCTACCAATTTAACTTACTTTTCTTGCTACTTTTAACTTCTACTACCTATGATAATATTATTTTTAAAAAGTGATAGTCTGTAATTTAAAATTTAATAGTATTTTTCCAATAAAATGTATGCTATGCTATGATGATAAATTTTCATTTGATAATGCTTTTATCGATAAATTGCCAGCTTCTCTGATAGCAAAATAAACAACTCTACTCGTACTTTTTCAAACAACTTTTTTCATTCTGTCTGAATTTCTGACTGACTTGTTCTGATCGTTGTTTAGGTATTATATGCAATTTGATTGACTTTCCTATATTTTGTTGATTTTTTTGATAGTTTTGTTTGAGATGAAGTGAGGAGCTGGGTGTTCACAATGGACTTTGGAAGGACAAACAAATCGAGCTTTTTAATGTGTTACTCTTTTACTATGTACAGAACAATAAACTTTGCTTTTCAATTACAGAAAGACCTATTCTCTAACCAAACCTCAAATTGAACTGAATGATGAAACAAAAAATGGATTACACAGTGTTTACTCTTTTGAATGTACCATGTGTGGAATGCTCTGGAAGCGAGCTAGTGAAAAGGATGGTCACATAAATAAAGCCCTAGTTTGGGGTGCTGTGACAAGTGGCAGCTACTATGCACAAGTAGCCCAGATGACTGCGCTTATGGATATACCAACTTTATCACCGAATAAGTTTCACTCAATTGAAAAAGAATTGGGATCTGTGTGGCAACAACACTTGACAGAGGAGATAATAAAAGCTGGAGCCGAAGAAAGAGCCATCGCCATTGTAAAGGGACACATGTCCCCTGATGGGGTGCTATATATCACTGTCTGAAAAGATCATATGGGCATAACTTTAACTCATCTTCTGGGATGGTAAGTTTAACTTTGTTATAATCACTTGTTTGTTATACATTTATCATTGTTATTTAATTTTGCAAGTAAAACTTTAATCCCACTGAAAATGTGTCTCAGACATAAGGACGGTACAAAGTCCAATAAGGGTAACTCCGTGTGTACCCGTATTATTACTTTAAAAAAATTTCTTACCAATTCAGGAGTTCAAAGTAATAATAGAATGTGTTATAAAACACACACCCCTTTATTACAAAACATGGTCTAAAGTTAGGCTTGGTTTAAAATGGATGCTGTCACTTTCATTTGAAAGCTATATAAAAGTGACAGCGTCATTTTTAAACCTTGTAGACCATTTTTGTAATAAAGGGGACAGATGTTTGGTAACAATATTTAATAACAAATTGAAATAATATAAATTTATTGTTACAAACATTCTTACATTATTTATTTCTTTTTACAGATACTTCAGTCCACTTGGGATAGAATGCATAGCATTCAAGCATGGTGATTTCAAGAAACACTCAAAGTTACTTTAGAAGCATTTTATTGTATATAAATTGATGTAAATATTTTTTATTAATTATTAAAAATTGGCTTGATACTACCATCCTACCTACCTACACCAACTAATTTGTACACCTCGTCATACAGTTAACTAGTTTTGGAATATTTACTTTTGTTTGTAACATATGACGGGAACTTCACGAATGATCATGCTCCCCAAATGTCCCTGAGGTTGTGGTGCTATGTGGCTGGTCATAACATTCACTCTGCTATAGTTGAGTGAAGTGATGGCTGAAACATATGTCATACTTGAACAGGTGCCACCTTTGGGGACTGGTCTGCTTTGGTTTAAATCATATTTAGCTTATTATTTTGTGTTGCATTATTAGCTGTTTGACTTGGTATAAGGTATACTTTGTATATAATGTGTAATAAAACATTGTATAAAAATATGGCGTTTAAAGAGTAACTGGTGAGTTTCTTGCTGGACCTTCTCGTCCAGAAACAACGTGATAGAATCGCATTATTTGTATTTATATTTTAATATATTTTATGTATCGGCATATTTATGTAATCACATGTAAATTATACATACTAATGAAATGGTTTTAAAGGATTCAAATATAGATTTTATTATATTGATTGTTTTTTAATTAACATTCCTAAGGACTTATACCACTCCACTTCTTCTGCACGAACCTACCTACATGAAGTTATTAGAAGTCGCCCACCTACGCACACCTAGCCTACTCTATTAGGTCTACAGACGCTATGTGGCAAAAAATCGTCCCGAAACGAAGTGAGGGCGGACCGTTAGTTGCATAATAAACCGCACTTCAATTTCGAAGTCCAAGATTACCATCGCTACCTATCCGTAGTCCATTCGATAGATCTGACGAAGAAATTCACATATTCCGTAATTCCTATCCACATCATATTTTAGTGTTAAGCGCGCCATCTATTGCCAGCGAGGAATAACAGCTATCCGATAAAAAACATGCTTCAGCTTTGTATGTGTGTGTGGGGACGATACGTACGTACACAAGTTGATATTAATTTAGCAACGATGCAGGAATATAACGATTCTGGTTTAGTTGTTAATTGTTGAAATACATCAAAAAATCGCAGTTATTACGTAGATGTCGCGAATCACTCTACACTTAAAATTACTGTCCTGTAGAAGTCGTAATTATTTATTTTCTCGATTCACTGACAACAGAGCCATCTCTTAGCAATCGTTTAGCAGGATTGCGTGAGCTTCCACCTTAACGTCTCATAATATGGGATTTTTTTTGCGTCTCTTCTATTATTTTCACGTCAATTATGAGACCAAACACCTAATAAATAGAATCACATTTTAATAGTTGTAAAAATGTGCAACATTTTCTCAAAAAGGGAGAACCATAAGTTTAAATTCATGTCCCATATAACGTTTACGGGACGTAGAGTTCGGTTCATTGTTTTCCATTTTTCGGAAAATTTAAGTGTTTTTCACAATTTTGGAAAATGTGAGTTTATTTATTGGGCGTTTGCCGTCTTCATTGACGTAAAACTCATAGGTAAGACGTAAATGGCCGTGTGGTCCCCGGCAGAGTAGAATAGGCCACCCTCACTCTTACCGAGGTGTCGTAAAAGGCGACTAAGGTAAAGCTGCTGGCATGATCATCAGCACCTTGAGAAGGAAAACTGCATTTATATCAAAACCCTCGCCAACCCGTCTGCCAAGCGTGGTGAGTATGGCAAATACCCCTCATGTGATTGAGGGAGGCCCGTGCCCCAGCAGTGGGGACTTAAATGGGCTGATGATGAAGACGTAAATAGTTTCTCATATATGAGACGTTAAAGTGAGCGCGTTTGTATGATAAAAGCCCAGTGGCCCGATTTCCCTGCCGCTGAGTTTAGATATGAAAACTATTGATACAATCAATCAATCAAATAATTCTTTATTTGCATAGGCTTGTACACAGCACTTACAAATCGTCATACATTTGAATGACTTAAAACTATTTATAAGTACTTATGTATAATTTACATGTTAATACATATATATGTTGATACATAAAATATACTAAAGAAATAAATAAACATAATGCGATTCTACCACCGGCTCGGAAAGTTGTTTCTGGTCGAGAAGATCCGGCAAGAAACTCGCCAGTTACTCTTTTTAATCGCCAAACTTTCATACAATGTTGATACATACAGTATCAACATTGTAGGAAAGATAATACAGTTCGTCTCACCATGCTGCCTCCGCTTGCGCCGCGGCTGCTTGGGCGGCTGCTTGCGCACGAGGCGCGGCGCGGGCTGCAGCGGGCCCTCGAGGCGGTGGCGCACGGCGCGGCACCACCCCACCGGGTACATGTCCGTGCTGTGCGCCCACAGCCACTGGTCGTACTCCGCGCCCCACCCGTCGAAGTGTACCTGCAAATATAGAGAAGGGAGACGAAAATTACACTTCTTATTTTATATTTTAACGACCCATTTAGAACAATAATAATGAACGCTACCTATAGTCCAAGGATTGCGGATTCGATCCCCGCACAGTACAAACATTTGTCTGCATGAACATGTCTGTTTGTATTAGTCTGGGTGCTTTCTCTGTATTACGAGGGCGACACTGAAAGTTTTTAGAACTGGCCACTTATAAGACGATGATTAAAAAAATAAGTTTAAATTTTGAAACTGGAACTCTTTGCCAATATTATTGTCTATACAACCCGTGCGGATAAAGAATGGGATCAGAAATGGCGGCGCATCTATTCACTTCTCGCTCGCACACTATTTGCGTCTATACTCGCACTCGTGCGGTGCGATCGAGATGTGTGCGAGCGAGAAGTGAATAGATGCGCCGCCATTTCTGATCCCATTCTTTATCCGCACCTGTTGTACATTTAATTCGATTCTCTTTTTTTCCGATTTGGCTGAATTTAACGCGAGAAAATTTCCGTGCAATGATTTTCTATGACTTCCGATGTCAAATAAGTCAAGAAGAAAGTCATGATAGACTTCGATTGGCCTTTCACGATGAAGCTCCATCTCGTGCCACTGTTCACAACTGGTTTAATGAGTTTAACTTAATGAGTTTAGATCACACTAATCTCACCGATGATTTGCGTGAGGGACGGCCATGTACGGCAACTACCGAAGATAACATCAGTGTTGTGCGACGAATGATAGATGCCGACAAAAGAGTGATCTATCAGCAGATTCGGACAATTTGGTATGAGTCAAGTACACAAAATCATTCATGAACATTTAGGGGCCAGGAAGCTTTGTGCCCGGTGGATACCTCATAATTTGACAAAGGCCCAAAAACTACGTCGTGTTGGTTAGTGCCGCGAAATGGTTCAAAGATTTAACGGAGGTGACTCAAATGCTGTGTTTGACATACTAAGTGACGAAAGCTGGATTTATTGTTATGATCCTGAAGCTAAAAGACAATCTTCTGAATGAGTGTTTCCATTCGAGGAGTTGCCAACTAAAGTGAAGAGAGGTCGCAGCATGGGAAAGAAGATGGTCGCCTCGTTCTTCGGAAGGACAGGTCATATCGCAACAGTTTGTTTAGACTTTTAGAGGATCGAAAAACAGTTACCGCAGAGTGGTACACTAACAACTGTTTGCCACTTGTCTTGGAAAAAGTTCGGGAAAAACGACCTCGCAGTAGGATCCTCCTTCACCACGACAACGCCTCGCCGCACACCGCCAAGCAAAAACTCGAGTATTTGGCGACGTCAAACGTAGAATTACTGGGTCACCCGCCATATAGCCCAGACCTCGCACCCTGCGATTTTTATTTATTTTCAAAAATAAAAGAAAAGCTAAAAGGAAAACGTTTCACGGACGCCGAAGAAGCGCTGGCTGCGTATCAAAAGGCCGTCGAAGAGACCCCTAAAGAAGAGTGGGCCAAGTTTTCTCAGTGGTTTCATCGAATGCAGCGATGTATTGATGTGAAGGGACATTATTTTGAAAAGATATAATAAAAGTAACAACTTGCTAAATTGTTCAGTTTTTGATTTTCTAAGAACTTTCAGTGTCGCCCTCGTATAAGTATGTATTTACAAAAGAAAACGAATACATGTATATATTTGTAATCCCACTGTTGATTGTGATATCCGTAACACAGGTGCTTGAGCTACCTAACTCGCGAGTTTAATCAAACCTATCTATGTGATGTTAAATATTTATTTATTATAGTTTATCAAACGACTTCTACCTCCCACGTCTCAATGCTTACATTAACTTGAACGGCAAAGTGACTTTCTGATTTGTCGAATTTAGAGATTCCATACATTCCCATACAAATCTCTAACTCGACTTCGCTCGAGAATAGGTCCTAAAGACCTCTCAAGGCTACGTTTACCCCAGAGATAAGTGAGTGAGTGTGACAAATGTATTTTTGAGAGCCAAAAGAATTGCAACATTTACCTTGATTCTCTCAGTGAAGCAATTATATTGGCTCTTACCAAACGTGGAAACGCAGCCAAATAATGTAAATATCAGTGAAAGAATTACTCTAACGTGAAAGCTCTCAAAAATAATATGCCAATTTAAAAATCAAAAAAATAGACAATCCCATAACGCGTTCAAACAGTAACGAAATCTTGACGTCACTTTCACAACCTTGTGTACTATCTAACAACAGGATCTAGTTAAAAGGATGTTAAATGAGGGTTTTCGCGAGTGAAAAATCCGCTAGATGGAGTACTATAGAAGTGAGGTCCATATACAATGTGATTGGTTATTTTTAAACGTGATCTGTCAAAATGTCAATTTGACAAACGAAACAATAAATGCGGTTGATGTTGGACCTCAGTTCAACAGTACACCACCTAGCGGATTTTTGCGGACTCGCACCCCACGAGTGCGAGTATAGACGCAAATAGTGTGCGCGCGAGAAGTGAATAGATGCGCCGCCATTTCTGATCCCATTCTTTATCCGCGCAGGTTGTACTTACTACATTTGTAATGGTCAAATGTTACAATTTCATAGTAATTATTTACTTTAGTACTTTTGAAATTGACTTGTAAATATTTTTTTTTATGAAATAGGTGGCAGACGAGCAGACAGATCACCTGATCGTAGGCGATTGCCGCCGCCCATGGAGACTCGCAACACCAGTGGAGTTAGAAGTGCGCTGCCAACCTTGTAAACTTCCCTTCCCACCCCGGATTGGGCGCAGCGAAACACAGCACAGTGCTGCTTCACGCCGGTGTTCTGTGAGGCCGGGGTATCAATCCGGTCGAGCCGACCCATTCATGCCAAAGCGTAGCTCTCCCACGGTCAAATAATCTACTTTGAATTCTCATATAATCGTAATATCAACCTGTAATTTTACATACTTAGTTATTATTTATATCATCACTTCTGATTTTTTTATTTGGGGTCAGATTGATATTGTGCTAAATATCAGACAGGTCAGATATTCATTAACATTAATTACCTTGAGTAAATCGGCCACAACCCGCGCTATAGTGGCCACGCAGACCAGCCGAGGGTCCATGAGGTCGGCGCACTCCAGCCGCATGCCGGCCACGAAGCCGTGGGAGACCACGTGGCCGCGTGCTGCGAACAGCGACCGGTTAGCTGCTCGACTACCCGTCATCGACAGGTACTGCTCCCAACTGAACTCTTCTGCTGTAAACCTGTGAGCACGGGAAGGTATGATGAAAATAGTTCTGTGGTAGATGTACCTACCTATGTATATTTATAATGATAAAATAAAATAAATAATAAATAAAATAAAATATATCTTTATTTGCAGTAAATTATTAACAAACAAGTTGTCGGGGCTTCCCAGAAGGTAGTCATAAGACACCTGTGTGGGGAATACCTCGCTCTTCCTAAGTAATCATTATGTTATTTAGATTTTTAACATTAGATTTATATTAATAGTAATTAGATTTAGAATAATAAGTAAGAATTAGATTTATGTAATAATCTTATGATTATTATTATAATCATCTTTCCATAATCTTTACACTTCCAGTTAAAGATCTTAAGATTTTAATTATTATTATTAAGACATTATTATTATTATTATTTATATAGAATTGTATAACCTGCTAGTATGTGTGTGTGTGTGTGTGTGTGTGTGTGTGTGTGTGTGTGTGTGTGTGTGTGTGTGTGAGTGTGTATGTGAATGTGTGTGTGTGCGTGTGTGTGTGTGTTAGGGTGCATGTGTATATTATTTTAAGCGTGCGTGTAAGTGTAAATGCAATTACTGTGCGAATGGATGAGTTATCTATACCTACCCAATTATATGAAATAAATAAAAGCTTAATATTTTTTTTTAATTATAGATTAGATAGAAAGTGTGCCTGATTAATATTAGTAAACTATTTTAATTATAACTAGATAATTTTATACATATAAACAAATGATTGAAATTTAGACCATTCGGACCATAATGAGTTATTTTTATTTAATAAACTCAGTCAGATGCAAACCGTTGTATCATTTATAACACCGAACCTCCCTATATGGCGACTCTGCCATTGGGTTATCGAGGTATCATGATACGGGCGCGAACTCTACACAGGTTGCCGGTATGCCTTAGGAATAGATTTCGTAAACAAAGGACTTCGTGCACAGATGCTTCAAATAATTAATTTTATAACTCGCTACCACGAAGGTGTTTCACCCGTTTTTATCAAAAACTGTTTAGAAAAAGAAGGCAAAAATCTGTCCAAAGACGAAACCGTGATTGTGCAGAATCTCGCTTTTCCCAAATCAAACATTAGTAAAGAAATCCGAATTTTTACTAACAACTTACAGCTGAAAACTTACCCAGAAGGTGGTACAAGTGGAATGTTATTAGCCATCGCAAAACCGACAGGGAATATGCATGGAGACCTCTGGTGATAGCAGAACCAGTCGGCCCCCGATGCGTCAGCTGGGTAGCAGTCAATTCTGATCATCATGTAACCCTCATTCAGTATTTGCATTACTGTTGCGGCACAAACAGCTGAGAGATTTAGTGGATCTATTGCCTCTAGCTTCATGCCTTCAGAGAAGAGTGGTGGCTCATTGGTGGGATACTTGTAAAACATATCCTGACTGGTATCATTAGGTATCAACCGGCCCGCTGCTACTCTCTGGCAGTAAGCCTGTGGTGCGTCCAATGGGTGACCAACACGGAATGCCCACCCCACTGGGTGAATTAAAGGAGAATCTTCATGACACCAAAATCCATTATCTTCTGGTGAACTATCATAATATTTAACATGCAACCTTTTCCCTACTATTTCACATACACTGGCCACCTGTAAATAATTATACATCAAATTACACAACACATTACATAAGTTATGATTATGATTGCCAGAAATGCATTTTTACTTTATTATAAAACAGAATGTCAGCATTGAGTGATTTCAGTGAAAGGTTTTAAGATAAGAAAAAAGGTACTGCTGAATACTTTAAAAAATATATTTAAATTAATATAATGCCTTACCTTAACTTGTGAGATTCTATTTTTATCAACTACTTCCATAATAGATCCAATAGAAAATCTTGATACAAGACTATCATTAAGTTTAGTATAAAAGTTAGCAGGTAATGTGCGTGCCCCTGTTAACTGTTTCACTAAAAACCTATAAGTAAAAAGATTAAATACAAGCATTTGAATTCAAATAGTAATAGTAAGAAGGTACCGGTGACCCAATCTGGGGAATGGGGGGTTTAAAAGTTGGCAGCACACTTGTCACTAAACTAGTGGACGGTGGCAATCGCTTACCATTAGGTGATCTGACTGCTTGTCTGCTATCTATCACATACAAATAAAAAAGTAATACTTATTATTATTATTCATTATTCAGGCGGGCAGTTCAGGAACCGATAATTGCCTGTATCCAGTTACATTACAAGTTTATCTTATTTTCCATTTTGTAAGTAGTTGTCTAGTCTATTTTTAAATATACTATTTGTGTTTTCGGCTAGGACTGCTTCTTGTGGCAACTTGTTCCACCACTTGGTTGCTAAAGAAGTGTTTATGCGGGTTGTTGTTTGACCTCGCTTTTGCCAGCTTAAGGCTGTGCCCTCGCAAGTGTGGATTTTTGTTTCCAGTGAGCATGTTGTCAAAGCCCTGCACGTCATTATGGTCTGTTAAGATCTTGTACACTTCGATCATTTCCCCTCGCACTCTTCGGTCCCTCAAGGTAGACAAGCCTAGCATCTTCAACTCAATTAGGCTTTCAATATAAAATCGAGCCTTGACTAATATTATGATCCAGTTGGGATGTTGTAATGCAAAAGGACACGGAAATACTTACTTTTTCCAATCTGTATATTTATCTTCAATAGTTCGAGGCGGTATAAGCGGCTTGCCACGGGTAGCGCACCATCCTACTGGATGAACTTCAGAGCAACACAGGTTTACCCAGAAGTCTTTGGAATCATCACTGCCAAAACCTTCATATCTTAGCAAGCCCATGTATCCTTTTACCTGGAAAAATTTGTACATGATTTTATTGCATAATAACAAAAAGGCAATACCTAATTTTACTATGTATATGAATGAATGAATGAATATACTTTTATTGCACTCAAAGTATAGTAAGAAAACTTAATACTAGGTATTACAGGATATGTACAACGAAGGCGGCCTTATTACTATGAGCAATCTCTTCCAGGCAACCTTTGGGTAAAGGACACTTACTTTGATGTTTATTTGGCACCAAACTAGCATGCCAATTAAACTTCATATACCTAAGAGCCTTCTTATGTCAGGGGCTATGGTCAGCAGTGGATTACATATTTGAAAGAATGGAAAAAACATATCTGACATTCATAAAAGTGTACAGTATGGTTTCACCAACGATATCGGTGGACTTAAACTAAATATACCTAATCTATTTGAATATGCATTACATCACACACAACGGACCGAAAGAGAGTCTACGTGCGGAAAAGGGAGTCTTCCTTTCATTTGAATTTACATCTCCTGGATATTGTATTGATTATTTTATCCACCAGACATTCTTTATATTAGAACTTTTCAGTCTTATACAGTCTGCCTCTGATTACAATTTTCAAAAATATTGAAATAGGTTACACATTATATCAATCATGTCATCAAGATTAAATGTAAGTTTTACCTTCAAAACAGTTGCCACCCAGAAGTAGTCACTGAGTTTCTCAGAGCAATTCTCGCAGTCACTATTTTTAACTTCAACCTTCATGCCTTCAAATGTGTTGTCCCACATCTCATGTAGCGGTGCATGTTTGAACAAACTCACGGGTGCTGCCAAAAAGTCACAGCCAAACAGCTCATCCTTCCATTCATAGCTATTGGCTACTAATGTTGCAGACTGCTTTATTGGGCCTGCCTGTAAATTTGAACACATATATTTAACTAGCTTTTGCCCGCGACTTCGTCTGCGTTCACACAAAAATCTTTATAAATTATAGCCTATGTGTTATTCTGATCTATAAGCTACATTACTGTAAAGTTTCATTAAAATCCGTTTAGTAGTTTTTGCGTGAAAGAGGAAAAAACATCCATACATCCATCCAAACAAACTTTCGCCTTTATAATATTAGTAAGGATCAGTAAACTTTTGTATAATCTTAATATTGTTAGCTTATGGCAATAACTCATTTTCAAACAAGTTTCTGCTGTCTGCAGATTTGTTTGATAAGCAGAATTTGGGATACTTACAAAGGTCAAAACAGGTAAAGACAGTGGAGGTCACTACAACACTTTTACCAATAGAAATATCTAAAGTACTTGTCGTGGAAATCAGAATTAGTGAGGGGTACCTGTTAGTGTCCTAACGATTGGGGATAAATGTATAAATAAAAAGCGGACTGTAGATTAAATAGGGGCTGTAATTTGCCGGTTGATTTACAAAGAATAGGTCAGACACGAAGGCTAGTATTGGCGGTGGGGTTCCGGGGCAGTGTCCAATGCTGCGTCGCGGGGGTCATCCGCGCCGGCCGCTGTGACGTCACTCTTGCACTGCGTCCCGCACCCCTCCTCCCGCGCGCACGACGATGTTGCTCCAACAGTACCAAACTATACTTAAAAGTGATACTATAAATCCCAGTGAATAGAAGAATACTTAAGTATTCTTGTTACTGGGATTTATAGTAGTACTACTGTAGTATGTATAGTAGTACTCACTATTTACAGCGAGTACTGCTGTAGGAAAGCTACCAAGCTATTAGGCAGTTACTTTACTTTACCTGCAAATCATTGAGTGTAGCTTGCCACTGCTGTAGTTGAGGCATTGGCTCCAAAGGTATCAGACCAGCCATATGCTCGGTTCCTTCCATGATTTTGAATCGCCAGTTGACGTGACGCCGTCTAACCGAGCTGTAGTTACATCTATAAGAACAGAACTTTCTGTTTCTGGCATAAAAATGTTCACGACGACCAACTCGACCACATAGCTCACATATTCCTGTAAAAATAAGAAGTAGATAAAGATAAAGAAATGAACCTACAATTTTTGTCATTAGGTATGTGGTTATAAAGCGAAAAAAAGTGATTTAGGTAAACAATAATAACAAATGGATTCGCTATACAATCAATAGCCAATAATATTTGGGAGATGACTAATTTCATTTGTAATTTACTAAAATACTTACGAAACGACATAACAACGAGAAGCCGACATTACGTTGAAGTACTTACCAAAACTGTCCTTTCCTAGCGGAACTATAGTTAATTCGTCCGTAATAAAAGAATCATCTGTTACATCTGTTGTATTATTAGAGTTCAAATCACTCGCTACAGTGTAACTAGCCATAATTCGGCAAAAGGCACTGAATATCTACCGAACACTGAGGTAGTAAACACTGCAATCCTCATGACTAAAACTGGCGTTTTTAACAGAACGATGTTTGACAAATAGCAGCATTTACACTTTTAAAGAGAGCCACAATAAGATTGTTTATTCAAATAATTAGGTACATACTACAACAAATCTTAAACTTTACTACGGTGATATTAGTCTTTTTCATCAAATGAAAATCACACAGACAGAAATAATCATAAATAATTTACTTTTTTTTTATAATATTAGCTTCTCAGTTCTCACAGATTCGAATCATCAACCCATAGACTAAAAAGAACAAATTTAGCAAACTGAATTTTCATCTACACCTTTGCGTAAGCTCATTCAAAAACGAAAAAAAAAACAAACAAAACTCTTTGTTCTGGTAATGCCCATATCAAGGAGCTTATAGTATAAGGCTGGAGACCAATCTCAGTGTTTCACGTTGAAGTCAAGTAGGTATAAAAGCCATTGCCATCTCATATCTACATTTTGCACGAAACTTTCTTATAGTTACTAAAATGCCGGTTAAGTTGAAGGGACAGATCTATAAGTCCATCATTAGACCGGTTCTTCTGTATGGCAGTGAGACTTGGAAAGTACTTGAGCGACATAAGCAGGAGTTGCATATCACGGAGATGCTGCGGTGGATATATGGAGTCATGCGGAAAGACCGCGTGAAAAACTCACGTACGCGTGGAAGCCTTCACGCCCGTGACATAGCAGAGAAACTGCAGGCCTACGTTGGTACGGCCACGTCCTGCGAAAACCAGACAGCTACATGGGAAACAAATGTCTGGCCATGCAACCATCACCGGGCCCCGGCAGAAGGGGTAGACCTAGAAAGGTGTGGCTTGACATCGTAAGGTAGGACATGCGTACCAATAAATTGACTACATAAGATGCACAAGATCGCGTGAAATGGAGGAGAAACAAAACGCATTAAATCTGTTGCATGCAGATACATACTACAAACACCTACAAATATAAATAATTTCGTAAGTTTCGACCCATTATTATAATTTCATTAATAAATATTCCCGAGTTGTTATTAAATCTGGCGATTTAAAAACCTGGAGCCCAATTTTGCGGACGTGATATTTTGTCATCAGGTGGTTGTTGAAATAGAAAGACGTGTTACTTGAAGCTCCTATGTTTTTTAATGATAAGTAGTGAAAAAAACATAGGAGCGTTCCTTGGATTAAGTGAAGCTGGATGATATAATGTGAAATACTGCAAAATACGTTTAAAGTGCATAAATTATCAAAACAGTACAGCTCACGCAGGTACTTGAACAATTTATACAGGACAGTAAACAAAAGACTGGACTTTGACCCTGTTACCGACAGCGACTTGGAGCGACGTACTAAAGCCGTTTTGAATAGTGGCTTTGACAGCGCGTCAAGAATTCAGAGTCGCCGGTCCGAGACGAAGAAGTGATTGAACTTTCTTTTCATCTTTATTTTGTTTTGTTTTGTTCTTTATCTGAGGAGTGAATTAGTTTTTTTTTCTTACATTTTTTTTCTGTATAACACATTATTCTATATCTATCTTAATTGGTATACTTAGTTGCGACAGTTTGGGAATAGGAAAAACCATGTCACAAATCAACAAAGACAATCTAATTTGGGGATGTTGTTCTGTGGGACTCGAAGACCAGAACTATCTTGAGTGCACAAGATACAGAAAGGTTTATCACGAGGAATGCTTGTCAATGCCGAGTGACTGTGATGAACCTAGTACATCAAAATGGGTGTGTCCTTTCTGTATTGATGCACAAAAACTGCGCAACAGCGACAACACGCCGGAAATGAATGAAATTATCCAAAATGCTATGTTGGAAATTAACAAAAATATGAGAGGTACTATCAGGGATATTTTAGGCTCAGAGCTGAAATCCCTAAAGAATGAAATCATTCATAAAACTCATTGACTCCTTCATGTCAATGAGTTTTATGAATTCAAAATACGAGACCATTACAAAGGAGCACAATGAATCAGTCGAGAAGATGAAGCGCTTGGAGGTGGAAAATAATGAAATGTAATCTAGGATGGATAATATGTCTAATCGAATCAACCAGATGGAACAGAATGCGCGAATGAATAATATTGAGATTCAATGCTTTCCCGAAAGAAAAGACGAGAACTTGCTAAGGATAGTGACAGAATTAGGAAAATCAATTAACTGTCACATTACTGGCGAAAGTAAATATAGATACCGATCGACCGAGGTCTATTATTGTGCAGTTTACCGCGGCTAAAATGAGAGACTAATTCCTGGCAGCTGCGATTAAGCACAATAAATTTAAACCACACGATAGGCTAAACAGCTCTCATGTAGGAATTTCCGGAACTAAAACACCAATCTACATCTGCGAACACCTTTCTCCAGCCAATAAGATCCTTCATGCAGCAGCGAGACAAACTGCAAAGGAAAAAGGATATAAATAAGTCTGGATAAGGAATGGAATGGAATCATTTTTAGGGTTCCGTAGCCAAAATGGCAAAAACGGAACCCTTATAGTTTCGTCATGTCCGTCTGTCCGTCTGTCCGTCTGTCCGTCTGTCACAGCCGATTTACTCGGAAACTATAAGTGATGAAATTTGATGGGAATATGTGTTGTATGAACCGCTACAAAAATATGACACTAAATAGTAAAAAAAAGAATTGGGGGTGGGGCCCCCCATACATGTAACTGAGGGATGAAATTTTTTTTTTCGATGTACATACCCGTGTGGGGTATCAATGGAAAGGTCTTTTAAAATGATATAAAGTTTTCTAAAAAACATTTTTCTTAAAGTGAACGGTTTTTGAGATATCAGCTCTCAAAGTCGTAAAAAGTATGTCCCCCCCCCTCTATTTCTATAACTACGGGGTATAAAATTCTAAAAAAAATAGAGGTGATGCATGCTAATTAACTCTTTCAACGATTTTTGGTTTGATCAAAGTATCTCTTATAGTTTTTGAGATAGGTTGATTTAACTTTAATTTTGGACTTTGCTGCTACGGAACCCTTTGTGCGCGAGCCCGACTCGCACTTGGCCGGTTTTTATGAGGAAAAACGACAATTCGGAATTTAAGGTCATAAGGGACATGGGAACTCTATAAAAATTACCGTAGTTTATAAGATTTTTAGATTTTAATGCATGTAACCGAATATTTTACTAGTACAGTGTTAAAAATATATTATCAGAACACTCGTGGGTTACGTTCTAAAACTCACAATTTCTTAAAGGAAGTAATTATGCTGCAGTAATTATGATGTAATTGTTTTGACTGAAACTTGGCTTAATGGAAGTGGATTGAGTGGAGAGTTATTCGATGACAGATACGTAGTAAATAGAAGGGATCGAGATAGCACAGGGTTTAATGGAAATGACGGTGGCGGGGGAGTTTTAATTGCAGTATTGAAATCACTTAAGTCTTTTCGCAGACTTGAGTGGGAGAGTAATTGCGAGGATGTTTGGGTCGTTATAAATCTAACGCTGGGTAACTATTCAATAAACTAGCTCTTTGCGGCGTTTATCTACTACCACCCGTGAAAAAGCTAATGCTAGAACATTTTGTAGAGAACTGTAGTAGAACGGTAAATGGAATAAATTCTATCGCTCATATTTGTATTATTGGTGATTTTAATTTGGGTGTTATAAACTGGAGCTTGGCAAATGGTTTGACTATTAATTATATTCCCCCGAGTCTAACCTCGTCATTGATGGATTTCGTTTATCTCAATAAATTTACTCAATTGAATAAAATCGTTAATAAGAGTAATCGTATTTTGGATTTGATACTGACCAACTTGTTGCCATCTATGTGTAACAGAATCTATAGAAATTTTAAGTGTAGTTGATTCTTTTCAGCAGAAAAGAATCAACTACACTTAAAATTTCTATAGAAATATAAGAATCCAATGGACGAAATTGAGTTATGTCTGATTAGCAAACGTTGTAGTGCTCTGGCCAGGAAGTCTTACAGGGAGTACACACTTAAAATGGAGGAGAGTATCAAAGATAACCCGAAAATGTTTAAGACATTCGTCAAAACTAAAATAGGTGGTAAAAGTAATTATCTCAAATGGTACGGAAATTTTCAATCTGTTTGCCTCTTATTTTAAAACCGTATATGATACAGTGGACAACTTACATAATTTTGATTGATTTGGACGTTGGTCTCACTTTTATCAGTAACAACAGCCAGGAGCTCACTGCACCATATCTCAGTAAAAAGTTAATAATGAAAAGTTTGCAGTCTTTGGACCCTAATAAAGGTCTGCTGAAAGTTTTCCCCCTATATTTATTAAAACATAAGCAGAAGAATTAACATTAACTCTTTATATTATATATAACAAGTCTCTTCAAGTGGGCATATTCCCGGAGATTTGGAAATCGGCGAAAGTTGTACCTATTTATAAGGCGGACGTAGTTGACATGGTAAGTAACTACAGACCCATTTCAATTTTATCTGCCTTTGGCAAAAACTTTGAATCACTCATATGCCCCTTGATACAAAAACATATGCATAAATACCTAGATGATTGCCAGCACGGCTTCGTTAAATCTAGATCTACTTGTACTAATCTTACATTGTTTTCTGAAACCTTAGTGGAAGCATTGGACTAGAGAAGGGACATTAACGTAATATACACGATCTCAGTAAGGCTTTCGACAGAGTTTCTCACAATATTCTTTTAAAAAAATGAAAGCGTACGGCATTTCTGGCACTTTATTGTTATGGTTAAAGTCATACCTGACTAATCGTAGTTTCTTTGTAGTACTTAATGGTTTCAGGTCTGAATCATGCGGTATCACATCAGGAGTACCACAAGGGTCACTTTTGGGTCCGGTGCTTTTAAATGCCTTCATTAATGACATTTCCAGCTGCTTTCAATATTCTGCACCATTCATGTACGCTGATGACTTAAAGTTAGTAAAGGTTTGTGAATCAACAGAGGATAAAGAGCAGCTTCAGGAGGATATTGATCGTATGGAGCAATGGTGCCGTAAGAATATTATGGAGCTAAACAAAAAAAAATGCTTTTATATGAAATTTAGTTGAAAAAACAACACTACGAGCTCTACTTACAATATAAATGGGTCCCCAATTGAAAAAACGGAGGAATTTAGAGTTGTGTTCGACAAAAAACAAACCTTTGTCCCTCATATGGAAAATGTAACAAAAAGAGCGTACAGAATGTTAGGCTTCGTAATTCGTAATTCTAAATTATTCCAGGACTTTAAGGTTAGAATCATGCTGTATAATAGTCTAGTCCGAAGCATAACCGAATATTGTAGGCGAATATTTTTGTATGGAGGCCCCATTTTGCAATACACTCGTTAAGATTGGAAAGACTGCAAAGAAAGTTTGTATGTAGTCTTGCACACAGTAATGGAATTAGCCGTGAAATTCGCGCTTACGACAAACGTCTACGCTTCTTTAATATACTTTCACTTGAAAATCGTAGAATTCTATTAAATATATCTTTCCTTTTCAAAAAATTCCACAATAAAATTAATTGCCCATTACTTCTCCGTAAATTTGCTCTTCGCGTTCCCCGTAGAAATCCTCGCAAACCCGTAGCTCCACTTTATCCTCCTCTCCGTAGAACAGTGTTAGGTGCCAATTCACCTGTCCCTAGGCTTAGCAAACTACTTAATAGTTATAGTGATTTGATTGATATACACGTCGACTCATTTGCAAAACTTAGGCATATCTTGTGTAAGACCTGGCTAGTTTAAATTATATTAATGTGTTTTTAGTGTTTTGTATAAGTTTAAAAGAGAAAATGTTTAGTTTTAAAAGAGTAATTTACTCCAAAATTGTATCTTTAGTTATAATGTTTCTTTCTTTTGCATGCGGTGTTTACCTTAAAAGATTGTTGCGCTTAGTTAGTTATAGATAGTAATATTTTATATGTTAGTTTTAGTGTATACAAACGCTGGTAAACCTGAATAAATAAAAAAATATATATACGATATATATCGTGAGTATGGCAATTACCCCTCATGTGATTGAGGGAGGCCCGTGCCCCAGCAGTGGGGACTTAAATGGGCTGACGATGATGATATCACCAAAACATAGTTTTTTTGTATGGTTTTCGGGTGATATCCGCCATGTTCTCGAAATATCACAAGCACGAGAATTGTAATTTGTAGTATTCCATTATTTTAGAAATTTCCTTTATTCTCTCAATCCTCTCCCCAACTCTAATGAGGAGTTTTCCAATGACATTAGTCAGTCGGTTTCTCTAAAGTGATAACAGATGGCGCTACCCGTATCTGTACGGTATATAAAATTACAGCGATTGGTGACGGCGTTTAAAGTGTTGCCATATTTCATTTTCATAAATGAACGAAAGAGGTTTTATTTCAAAATATTTTTTTTATTTTAAATAATCAACAACAACAATGAATTCCTTGTAAAAACTTTAATTTGGTAGAAATATTTAAAGACAAACTGCTTATTTTCAAACGGGCAGCAATAAAAAACATCTCCGAACGCCATGGCAGACATTTTTATACAACTAGGTCTACTTAAAGTGGGTATAAAGTGTTATTTTCCATGTAACCAACCATAGTATGGTTACTTTGAAATATTAGGTAGACGTAAAAAACTTAGCACACTGATATTATCCCATAAATTAGGGAGCACAGGATATATCATCCCACACCTGAAATAGATAGAGACTGCTTACACCATCTAGCGAGTTACGGCAGAATTAATAAACACCTACTGGAAAACTGCTCATTAACTTAATACGATAGTTACAAAATCATATTAAGATAAGTAGAGTTGGGTAGGACACGCGATTATCGATGAGTTTGTATGAGTAACTCACACAGATTTGAGCTGGGACATTGTTCAATGTCTCAGTTCAAAATTACTTATTAATTAATATACAATGTACCACCTCAAATGAGGTGAGTAGTCTAATTGTGAGAAATAAAAGAATAAGCATTATTCTTATAAAATAACTTCAATAAAAAAACACGACAATATTAAATTAGAAATGGTTTAAAATGTGTAAATAATACCATTTTATATTTGTAATTTGGTGGTTTTGCAAAAATAAAAATCTATTTTATACCAGAAAATGTATTACACAGCTTATAACTGCTTTGTTTATTTATTTTTTTTCATATAATCACTTTATTCATTGAAGATGCAAAAGTCATATTGTTTGATACTACCTTTTATTATTCCAAACGTAGTAATGTAAATGATTTTTAAAAAATGTATCTGCTCATATCACATTTGAATCCTGAAATGTGTGAATGTTTGTCAAATAATACTACTGATGCGGGAGTTGCACTTATCAAGTACATTTTTGATGCATGGAAAAATAAGCAAGATGCTGTAAATATATTTTGTGACCTATCCAAAGCATTCGACTGCGTTAATCAATCAATTTTTTTTATTATCAATTATAAAAAAAAATCAATCAAGCATTATTAATGGAGCTACAGCATTACGGCCTCACAGATAGCTCTCCGAGCTTACTACGGTCATACCTAAGTGATAGAATTCAAAAAGTCAATGTTAATGGAACTAACTCTTCTGGCGCCCTTTTACAGATGGGAGTGCCCCAGGGCTAAATATTGGGGCCCTTACTGTTTAATATATTATATGGTAATGACCTACCGTCAGGGCCATATACGGACTTAGGCCACGAGACTCGCTTAGAAACTTTTTCAAAGAAATTAACATTTTAACATTAGCATCACGATACATCTTTTACTGTATTATGTATGTTTATAAAAATTTAGAACCCTCAAAAATCTGACAACCATAACCTAAATACTAGAAATAAACACAATATCTTAGTATAATTTTTTATCGACATAATGTTTCATTGCATGTGTAATATATATAGTTATAATTTATATTTTTCATGTATGACGATTTGCAAGAGCTGTATATAAGCCAATTCAAATAAAGTACATTTGAATTTTGATTTTTATTAAATTTTGAATCATAAAAATGTCAAGCTACTACATGCCAATTGAATACAAATTCAAAATGAAAATTAAATTGAAATTAATGTATTATGAAATATATAATGTCAAATCTTGTCGTTGCAGCGTGCACCCTTTACCACTTTTGCCCAGTATTTAGTATTTAATGGGTCTAATTATAATTTTAGTAATTAGAAGAAAGTTTCGTGCAAAATGTAGATATGGGATAGCAACCCAAGAGTCCAACGTAATGTCATTATCTTAAATACCTACTTGCCTTCAACTTGAAACATTGAGATTGGTCTCCATTCTTAATATAACTTTGTGACGTGGCCCATCTAAGAATCGGTCAACAAATTTACCGATGTAAATCGGTAGTGTCCGCGCCACGAAAGAAGTCCCGTGAAGCGCGCATGACTCGCAATCAACTATTCAAATTTGAGCTTTATACTTGTATTGTATGTACGTCAATTATTAATTGATTATGCAAATGGGCCCAACTAATAATCGATCGTACTATCTAGAGCAACGATACTATCTATAAAATCGATTTTCTAGAAGGCATAATATCAAATGGCGATTATATCTAGAAATAATTGCAAATGAATTATATCGATCGATTATAATCTATAGTATCGTTAATTTCGAAAATTAAAATTGATATAATCAATAGTACAAGCATCAATACTATAGATTATTAAGGTTGAAAATTAAAATTAATAGTCTTGCCGAAAAATCGATAAGTGATCGATTGTCGATTATTCAGCAACACTACTTTGGACTCTTATTGTAATGTAATAATATAATAGGGATTAGATAAACATAAAAAAATCTACCCACATATTTTGTCATTAATTATGTGCTTATAAAGCGGAAAAAAAGTAATTTAGGTAAACAATAATAATAAATGAATCGCTATACAATCAATAGCCAATAATGTTTGGGTGATGACAAACGAAATGAAATAACAACGAGAAGCCGACATAACAATGAAATAAGTACTTACCAAAACTGTCTATAATGTTGCCGGATAGTTGATTGTACGTCGATTATTAACAATGATCGGAGTAGAGCTATTTTTAGTACTTGCGATTTTTTCAAATAATATGGACATGCCCGGAATCCCGGGAATCCCTGGATTAAAGATATACTTTATACTATTAACAGTTATTTTGTTCATTAACATCCTTACCCTCTTACGATCTTATTCACAAACGCTTTGTGATACCATGTTAATTAAAAAAATATATATTTGTTCTTTCGAAATTGTGAAAGTAACAAACTGTAAGTAAATATGGTGGTATTGAACGTTTATGGATAAGCCCTTTTATGATTAACGCATGTTAATTAAAAAGGGATTAGAATAAATATATTTTTATTTAACCCTAAAATAAAAATATATTTATTTTAATCCCGGGATCATAGTCAGAATCTCGGGGCATGTCCATAAAATCTATGTTTGCGGTCAATGCACCCAAACAGCACTACCTACTCCAATCATTGATTATTAATCGATTATACAAATGGGTAGTTGGGCCCCATTTATAATAATCGATTGTTCTATCGATAAAATCATTTTTCATCGATAGAAGATGTCTAATAGAAGGCAGAATATAAATTGACTATTATATCTAGAAATAATTGCAAATTAATCGTTTATAATCGATTAAATTCGTTAATTTAATCGTATATAATCGATTATATCATCACAAAATTAAAATCATCGAGAGCAACGATACTATCGATAAAGTCGTTTTTCATTTTTCGTCGATAGAAGATGTCTAATAGAAGGCATAATATAAAAAGACTATTAGTTCTTTGTCTAGAAATAATTGCAAATTAATTTATTATAATCTATTTAATCAATATTATCGTTTATTTAAACGATTATATCGTCCAAAAATTAAAATTGTTTTAATAGATGGTGTTAGTATCAATTATCAACATTACTTCAAAATATAGCAAAGAGAGCTTCCAATTACTAATTCCTATTCCACACGCACGACGACACAAGTCAACCGGTTTGTGACTTTCTATTTTTACCGGTTCTTCGCAAGTTGCATCACTAAATATCAATCTATGGTTGTCGATTCCCTATAATTTTCTCAAAATTGTATATTGTGATTGTGATCAGATCAATTTGTCATTCGTGATTTTGTAAAGAAAATAAATAGGAAGTATTAATTATTTGTGATTTGTGCTTGTGAAAATCTTGTCGAAGCTCATCGGAAATAAGTAAGTAATACATTTTCATGAATAACTAATTGTAAGAATTCGTTCATTTTCCTGTATTTGGAATTGTTAGCAAGTAAGAAGTAGTAGTTTTTGCAGTGTATTGTTTAGATTCGTATCATGTTTTATTGTAATGCAACATGTCTTAATCGATAGCAAACATTTAATGATGTTGTGCAATAAATTGGTACACAGGCTACCTAACTTATTGAATCAACAGTTGTTTTTTTACGCCCTCACAGTATGTACATTATCTTGGAATTGTTAGTATTCGATTCGCAATTTTAATAGTGTACTTTTCATTATTAGCAAAGTATACAAAACAATATTAAGAATCCATTATTATTGTGCAATTTTTGGAGGTGGGTAAAATTGCTAGTGTCTTTTAAGTACCTAAATATACCTAATAAATGAAAACATTCTTTCAGTGTCCTTCTGTTTATGTTCCATGTTATAAGTGCTTACCTATAGTTGGGCTAAAATCAAAGACCACCTTGTAACTACGGTCATATTTATCAATCTTTCTATGTTAAAGAATCACAATTTCTTAACTTTTTTAAAATCATGTTTGTATTTATGTATTTCAATAAAGACAAAATAGATAATTTCATGATTTACTTTCTCTGTTAAACTATTTATAAACTTATTAAAAATTTAATTTTCTAGAGAATTACACATAATGTTGTATTTGTCAACCCATTTTCTTTATAAGCTCTAGTGTTGTAAGTACCCCAAATAATTGGACGAAGACAATGATAATCATGTAGGAATATTCATCCATAAATTAAAAGCCTAGTAAAATAAAACGTAAACATATTATTCTCTTGTTTAAAAATATAAATACATTATGCACTTTGTATATAGAAAAGAATTGAGACGCGGGCGCTTCCTGAAGGTTCCCCGCAGGACTCCCTTGCTGACCCATGCCCTGCTGAATTAAGCCCTGAAACCTATCCACACGAGCAGCTCCATTGGATGAGGGGGCGGTCGTCGGCTGGGAAAAGCATAGTTTGCCGGTCATTGCCGCATAACAAATACGGAGCGGGGGCGGGGGTGCACCACGCGCAGGTGAGGCCAGCGCTCTACCGTGAGGGAGGCGCACCTCAGTGGTCGGGAAGTGCGACGTCAAGTTCACATAGGCACCACAATAGCTAGACACATGAGTAGACAAGCCATAAGGATCCCTACCCATGTGCTGGTGTGGACCGCTAGTGAGACTAGACACGCACTCCCAGGGCGACGCAACAAGGGGAGCTAGTGGGGTGGCTAGCACTGGTGGCCCGGCCCTGACGGGCATTCATCTGTCTGGCCTTACCCAAAGGCACCGAGACCCGGTATCATTTGTTTAACAGGAGTTAGGGGGCATCCCTAACTCCTGGCCCATCCGCAGACCCCATTGTGAACCACGAGCAACACCCATCTAACTTTGGTCATCCAGCCCTCAGAGAGACAAGCTGTTATAATTAATTAAACTTCTATGTTTTATTTCAGAACCTTCAGCTATGGGGAAAGGTAAGAATATCTTAAGATATTATTAATATTATACAATAAAGTAATCAGTTTTTTTTTAAATAGTTGCCCCACCAAGCTATTTATTGCCTTTATATTTGTTTACACCAGAAACATACAGTTAAGACAAGAGAAAGCAATGCATTCATACCCATCTTTTTGTCGAAGTTTGAACGGATAGCAAAATTAAGTCTCTTTAGTCTTCTTTCTTTCTTTCTTACCGGTGTACACTGGTATCGTGAATTAATAATAGTTCATATTTTTTAATTCATGACATTTACTGGAGTACCTACTTATGTACTTTAAGATAGATTCATATGTATTAGGGAGATTTAGATTATTTAAGGCAAAAGGAGAAAAATAATCCACTGAATGGATTTTTTCATTCACTGATTGAAAGCTAAACTATTCCTGAGTGAGATTGGCTGTATTCTTACCCGACTACGGCGAATCAAAGAGGAGGGTTATGATTTTGACCTGTATGTATGGATGTATGCATAGTTGTTCTTCTGTTCCCTCATAACTTATAATCTAGATATCATATTTGAACAAATGAAGAGTCGTTAGAAGCGTCTTGATTGTCTTCTGGTTATAGGCGACATGGCGTTACGTTATATTCCCTACACTGCCCTCTAGGGGACTTTGAAAAGGAAGTAAAAAAAAAAATTGCTTGACGCTACCATGTGGGGTATCAAATGAAAGAGCTTTTTTAGCACATTTCAAATATGTTATTTTATTTACATAACTAAAAATATGTTAAATAAAAATAAAGTTGAAAAAATCCCTACCTACCACATTGATTTTATTTTATTATTATAATGAACCTGTTTTGCTACAGTAGGTGGCATATCATCCACGGCGATACGGCATAATAATTTCAGCAGAGACAATTTTCTTGTTTCATACTTTTTAGTGTGTTTTTTGGTAGTCTGGTTTTAGTTTATCAACTTTATTTTTTATTTAATTCTAGACAAGCAGATTCATATGCAATCATGATTTTTAAATATAGGTAAGAAGAAAGGAGGCTCTGGTAAGATTAGTAAAGAAGTTGAAGATCTAGAATCTTTGACAATAAGTGATGCTCCATCAACGTCAGAGCCAATGCAGGCAGAAGAAGAAGAAGAAGGGCTTACTGGAGCTGCTAAAAGGAGAAAGAAAAAGGAACTAAAAAAAGCAGAGAAAGAAGCAAAAAAAGGAGATTCAGCAGAGGTAAAAGATGTCCCATTGGAAGAGGCACCATCTCTGACTGAACCATCAACATCTGTGACTGAACCATCACCAGCGCCTACGGTGGTAGAACCCTCTAAACCGAAAGAGGCTCCGAAGCAAGAAGAGGAAGAAGAAGGTGGCTTGGGTCTCGTAATGGGTGGTTCGAGGAAGAAGCAGCGTAAGAAGAAAGGTGATGCTGCTAAAGCTGCGGCTTCACAAGGGCCATCTCTTACCGACGTAAATCCAGTAAAGGAGGTTCCGCCAACTTCGGGGGCGCAACCTGCTCCGGTGGAGGCGCCTAGAGATGCGCCCAAATCACGTTGGGGTAGAGACCAAACCTCCCCTCAGGATTCTACGCCAATGGATCTCGCCTCCCCAGCAAAAGGCGCATCGACGCCTTGGAGTCGGTTGCCTGCGGCTGTTGGGCAATCGCGTAGCTCTGCTACATCACCTGGATCTGAAATGTCATTGCCAAGTTCAAGTCGATCTTCAACTACCTCTTCAAAGATAGAAATGACAGCTGTGCCTGAGAGAGAGCAAAGTTATCATGCTCGTACCCCTGTAACCTGCAGATTTAAAATACCCAAGAAGATTGAGGGCAATTCGGTTCGAACAATGCCTGTAAAGGTTCTGACGAACTATTTACCCATGACTATCAAGACGTTGAAAATTGTAAGTATATTTGGCTATGATTAGCCCGATAGAATTAGATTTTAAATTTTCAAAATGTGATGTAATTTTGCATTTTTGGTATGATAGAGAAGTGTGAATTCCAAATTGCAACTTCGGAAAACTTGAGGAAATTGAGAGAATCGAGAAAAAATTCATAATTTTTGGACTTTTTACTTTATTTTCTCTCCAGGGACATTATTTTTTGTAAGATAATTCTCTGAAAATGTATTAAGGTGACGAGTAGGGCACACTAGCGACGTCAATCGATTTTATTTTTAGCTACTAAACCGCATCTATTTTAAACGGGGGTTTTTCCCGGGGTTACAACCTCTCGGCTAACACTTATACTATTTATTAAATAACCATGCACAAATGTTGGGTCCATATTTGTACGCGAAAAATTGATTCATTCATTCATAATTTTTTTGCGTACGCTTTGTGCCCAACATTTGTGCATGGTAATTTAATAAATAGTATAAGTGTTGGCCGAGAAGTTGTAACCCCGAAATTGTTTAAATAGACCCCAATTTAGTAGCTAAAAATTAAAATCAATTGGCGTCGCTAGTTTGCCCTACCCGTCACCTTAAGATGTTGATTTTTGATCTCAAATAAAATTCCCATATTCCATTGCAACTCTATTACGATATTGATTAAGACGACTTCATTCTATGGATTTTCTAAAAAATCAAGGAAATTCTGCTCATTTCGTGAAAAATACAAATAAATCATTCATCATACAATTAAGTAGCGTAAATCAAAAAAACAATTTCATAATTTGTTTGCCCATTTTTTCGAACAATTCTTCCGGGTATTGGCCAAGCCTCCATTTATTTTTCACAACACCATTTTAAGTTTTACGAACTTATTTTGCGAAAAATTGGAAAACCACGTAACGTAACCTACGAAAAAAAGTCACTGCAAATCATGTTATTTGACCCAAAACTCAAGTTTGTGAGACTAAAAGACGGAAAAGATGGACGAATGGGTTATAGCTATCGGGTGATATACGTGTTATGTAAATAGCGGAAAACCTCTTAGGTGGTAGCTCATCCCATGAAACTCTTTGAAAACCCATGAAACCATGAACATCTTTTGCTAATTTGATAATCACGTGAAAGGTTTGCAAAGACCGACAGCTGCCGCTTCATTGTAATCCAGGTCCTAGCGTACACGAAATAACACACAAGGATGGTGATGCATGTTCAAGATAATCTTAAGTATGTATATGCTATTTGTTATTGATGGAGTTAATGCTTTATTTTTCATTTTCAGTTCCGTTACGATATTTCCTTCAAGCCTGACCGACCTAAAAAGATGTTGGGTAAAGTGTTCACTTTGTCGAAGGAAAAACACTTCCCACAAAATCTAACTGCATTTGATCAAATAAAAAATTGCTATTCACTCACAGAGTTGAAGGGTGTTACTGCAGCTGAACGCTATACTACTCATGTAAGTAAAAGCGATTATTACTAATAACGTTATTATACTCTTCTTCTCTGTCGCTACGCTCTTCCCAGAGCGGTCGTTTTCACGTTGAGGCTTCCTTGTTGGTGTTTTTTTTTTTTATACTATGTCGGTAGCGATTACCGCAGCTTATGGACGTTTCCCTTAAAAACCTTAACACTCCGTTTTTGAAGAACCTTATTCTGCATTACCCTGGGAAAACTCTGATAGCAACTCATTCCACAGCCGGAGCGTTCGCGGTAGGAAATTCTTGTGGAACCGTACTGTGCGAGACCATTTGGATTCCAATATGTGAGGGTGGACGCTCTGATGACGGCTTAGATTAGATTAGATTAGCTTGGTGTTAGAGGCGGACACAGCTGTCCTCACGCTCTCTCGCCATCTCCCTCTGTTCACACTGTCTGGCATAGTCTGACACGGGGTTATACAGTGTGACACAAATTCGACGTCAAGCCAGAATCGGGCAACAGGCTACATATTATGTATAAATTAACAAATGCGCCAATGGGCACCAAACTGTTTTTGTTATATTGATACTTAATACTTTTCTTCACTTCTGATTCACAGGTAGATATAACAGACCAAAATGGAAGAGTAATTAATTTTGAAGTGTCCTATAAAGCTACTGGAATAGTGGATTTGGGAAGCATCACAAAGTAAGTGTCTTTTATATTTAAGTTAATTTAAGAATTGGTAGCCAATGTTGGCGATCAAACCGACTATGTATGGATGAATGTAATACAAACAACTAATCGCCATTGGGAATGGTAACTGTAAAATCAGCGCCAGTGTCCAGTGGCGAGCAGTGGCGTAGCGTGGTTGCTTAATAAATAGTATAAGTATTTGCCTAGAGATTGTAACCCCGAAATTGTTTCAAATAGATCCGGTTTAGTAGCTAAAAATTAAAATCGATTCGCGTAGCTAGTGTGCCCTACCCGACACCTTAATGTCAAACGCGGTTGGTACAATATCAATGAAGATTTTTGCGTGTGAAAAATCCGCTATATGGTGTACTGTTGAACTGAGGTCCAACATCAATCGAATTGGTTGTTTAGTTTGTCAAATTGACCTTTTGACAGATCACTTTTAAAAATAACCAATCACAAATAATTAATGTACACGGGTAAACCGCGGTTATTATTATATGTTAGTACATACTCGTAGTAGCATATACTCACAGCTTGACGTTTCGATCGCGTTACAACGGTCGTGGTAACAAGCGGACTGGAGGTGCAACGGCGTCGTCTGCTACGCCCGGCTTGTGAATCTTTGAATACCCTCTCATTTTTGTTATTTAAACAGCCACTAAATAAAATGTCGGTGAGGTCGCCCCGACACACTACATTCATAGTATATGGGTTGGAAATAATTTGAAGCGGCAAATTGCGAGGTTTACATTTGTCAATCACTGAATTCCACGCTGAATGATAATTTAAACCCCTCCCGATTGAAATTCTAATACTTCTTTATCTCAATCGCTTCACTTACTACTCTCGTGTGGTAATGACAATAAGTGAAGAGGATTTTAGGGGCGTGGAAATCCATCCAATGATTAACACCGCTTTCCAGCAGATGTTCTGCTACAACCGACTTATTTATTTGTTTGTTTTTTACAGTTGCGATGTGTTCTTTGACACGTTCAGCGTTTTGTCCCGTGTACATGAATTATTTGTACAATGCAACGCGAAAGTTTAAAATCTTTTATAACCAATCACATTGTATATTGATCTCACTCCTATAGTATGTACTCCATCTAGCGGATTTTTTACACGCGAAAACCCTCATTGAGGGAATTTGACAGATACAAATGTACACTATTCTATCAGACCCACAAAACATACTAAAATGCAGAAATTCTTCCAAGATTCTTCTTAAAAAGGGGATGGCGGAATACAAATGGCTAATTAGATGTGACGTCACACATGTATTTTATATGCATTTCATTTGAATTTTGTATGGTATATAAAATGTTTCGTCTATGTCAATTGTTCTATTATAATAGTTGGTGCAAATTGTATGGGTTATTAAATTTTTTAATAATTTCATACTTTTAAAATGGAATTGCCCTTGAATCTTTGAATGACCATAAGACCAGCTAGACGTTATATTTGGCACATATTTACCTATATTTTGATAAAATATTTATATTTTGTAAAATCTCGAGCTTAGTGCAATACCCTATTATCATAGTGTTAACTTTGATAATGTATTTTTTTTCTTTTCTCAATTGAAACTCTGTAACATCATCTATATTGAAAAGAGTAACTACTGAGTTTCTTGCTGGTGTCTTCTCAGTAGAAATTGACATTCGGAACCAGCGGTAGATGATAATATGTGTTGTACCTATATATTGAAATTCATAAGTGTTCTGTATGGACCTAAATTGAATAAAGAATTTTTATCTTTATCTACATAAAACGATAATCTTGGCCTTGAGCGACAAGCATTCCTATACTAAAGAAACATCCGCCACTGTATGTGTCAGTTATGGACCATCAAGTATGCATCCTTTTAGCTTTTAGTTATCAGTACTTACGTTTAAACATTAACCTATTTGTTTTAGCTACATGAATACAGGGGGCACTTCGCTGTCCCCACCAACCGAGGCTATTCAGTGTATCGATGTGATCTTGAGGCAAGGCACATTGGAGTCCTATGTCAAGGCAAGTGTTTTTGACTGGCTTTTTTTATAATTATTTTGAAACTCGTTGCCGGCGCATATATTTCCTCCTTCCTACAATATGGATTCCTTCAAACGAAACTTGAAGAAGCATCTCGCGGGCCAGTATGGCAGTCCTAACGGAGGTGATGCCTTGACATCGCTTCCGTGGTAATTGCAATGTGGGCTCTTCTCTTGCTTACCATCAGGCTGAGGAGAGCCAATATCTGTGTCACTATAAAAGAAAAAGAAAAAAAAAGAAACGCATTTTGGATCAAAGTTCCTTAAATGAGGAGTATTGACCTTAAATGAGAAAATGAAGATTCTTCATCTTTTTGTTATCTTCATCCGACGGATGAAGAGTTTAGTATTCGAAAAAATAACGTCCTGTCATTTCTTTCAAATACTAAATCTTTGTTTTCGTTGCTTGAGGCAACAAACGAGCTAGCTGGTCACCTGTTAGTCAGTAATCACCGCCGTTTATGCACATCTGGAGGATCAGAGGAGATTGTTGAGATTTAATTTACGAAGGCTTTAAAAATAGCTTGTAAGTAAAGATGAACAATTTATAATTTTTTGCTTATCTAATGAGATTATTTATAATTATACAGGCTGGACGTCAGTTCTTCAAGCGGCCAGCTAACCCAATAGATTTGGGTGACGGCCTCGAGATGTGGACTGGCCTTTTCCAGTCTGGCATATTCACATCGAGGGCTTTCATTAATATTGACGGTATGATATGATCTATATCTATACTATTTGTAAAGAGGTAAATCCTTCTGACAGTGGCAACGCTTATGAGTAATCCGAAAACACGAAACTCTAGCGCGATGTAATCGACACCTAGCGCCATCTATTGGTATAGAATGGAACTAAAGTTTCGATACGAAGTGAGGGCGGGCCACTAGTATATTAATATATTTATAGATACAAGTTTTAGGAATAATAAGTTGCATTGGGAAATACATGTGTAAGTTTGTCTAGCCAGTGGTCAGGAATGAAACGCACTATTTGATCTCACAGCTTGTATTGTAATAAACAAAGCGTTTAAGCTAGGCACTACGCTTGAAGTCAGAAGGAGCGGAAGGTTAGACCAATTTATTTATACAATGAGCAAACTTGAATAGATCGCGGATAGGTATGGAGTGACGTAAGCGAGAAGCGAAGCGACGTGCGTCCAGTGCAGGGGGTATCCGGTGTCTGTCGCGGAAGCGCGCTGCGTATGGGGATTTTTTCACTTATAAAAGTTCCGGTACCCGCACTCATGCAGCGAAACACAGTAGAGCTTCACGCTATAAACATCAGTAGCAACTGATTAAATTAATCAATCGAAGCAATCATATCTTACATAAAGTTGAAATGGGGAAAATATTTTGTATTTTTAGCTTATGAAACGCAACATACTATGAAATATTTAAAGCTTACCAGTGAAAAGTGATGTTATTACACTTCTTATGCTTTTCCGAATCATTGTTACAAAATTTTACCGCACAAACTGTCATAATAAATTAATTTTCGCGAGATGCGTTCGACAGGCATTGGCGTTTGGAGCCGTACGGCTCCATACGCCAATGCCTGTCGAACCTAGTCTTTCGTTTCTATGCCTGTCGTTTCTAGTCTTGTTATATTCCTATGGGTTCAGTCAAAAATCCCCTTTCGTTGTAAGCGCTCTGATGTTGGTCTACAAACAAAGACTACAAAGTCTTAAGAGTAAGTCTTTTACAATCAAATAGTCTGAAAGTCTATGTGCAAGGTTTTTTTTCATAGATCGGCCCAGCTTCACCATTTTGTCTCGGATGATATAAAGTAGCCTATATACTGTCTAACTGCAGAGCAAAGGACTTCATCATAGAAATCAAGTCATCGCCACTATGATGAGATTATTCTTAATCACCATTCTTGCCTAATGCGGATTGGTAATCGCAAATCCGGGCCATGTTCGAAAAATTCTATAAACATTCTTTACTCGACCCGGGAATCGAACCCAGGACCCCGAGATCAAGGCCCGGTACTTAAACCACTATACCAACGAAATGTAATTTATCTATTATTATACCGTCTCGGATGATATAATGATAGATAAAACCAGTGAATGATATTAGATATTTTTTTGTACATAGAGATTATAAAGAAAATTTTGTCATTTTAGTTGCCCATAAAGGGTTTCCCAGGCAGCAGCCATTGGTGAATGCGTTGCAAGACTTCAGATTGGATCCTAGAAAGGCGTTGGAATTCCAGCGGGGACGAGGCCTCGAAAACTTCCAAAGTTACCTTAAAGGACTAAGGGTCAGTAAATTATCATAATAGAACTGTAAGATATCACTTAAAAATCATCATCACCATCATTTCAGCGAACAGACGCCCACTGTTGGACATAGGCTTCCCCCAATGTTCTCCACACAGATCATCCAAGGGATTCCCGCAACATTTACCAGATCGGTCCACCTTATGGTCTGCTAATGGTTGCGACTTCCTATACGTGGCCTCCGCTCGAGGATCTTTCCGCTCCAACGGCCGTCTGTTCTTCAACTCGTTATGTGCCCTGCCGATTGCCACTTGAGGCATGCAATCCTTTGGGCTATATCTATTATCTTAGTTCTCCTGCGGATCTCATTATTTCTGATACGATCTGACTGTCACAGCCTTAACACCAGAAATAAGCACAGACTGGCCGTTCCAAATATCAGGCTCCATAAAGTTGGCAGTTCATTTATAGGATTGAGCATAAAAATGTTTAATAAGTTACCTCAGATTATTATTGACTTGCCCACACATAAGTTTAAATTGTATATAAAAAACTGTTTAATGAAGAAAGGCTATTATAAAATAGACGATTTTTTGAATGACAATAATTTAGGGACATATTAGTAACACAAAAATTGTACTATATTTTTAAGTTAATGGTGACATTTTGTAAAACATTTTTTTTTAAAAGAGTAACTGCTGAGTTTCTTGCTGGTGTCTTCTTGGCAGAAAACTACATTCCGAACCAGTGGTAAACATGTTGACATTCATAAGTGTTCTGTGTGGACCTAAATTGAATAAACAATTTTCATTTCATTTCATTTCACGCAAAAAATGACAGCTTCTGTTATCATTTACGTGTCTTTTACATGTTACATTGAAACAACATCATATGCATGGTTCTGGAGCCCAATGAAAAATCATAGGTGGATGTTGCATGACCATACCAAAAAACTATGTTTATGTGATAAATATAGATTTTTTTAGAAATATCATAAGCAAAAGAATTGGGCTCCGGGAGCCCAGGAGCCCAATTCTCGTGCTCGTGACATTTATTTTCATACGACATATATCAATAAAACATAGTTTTTTGTATGGTTTTCAGGTGATATCCGCCATGTTTTCAAAATATCACGAGCACGAGAATTGGGGCCCATTTCTCGGGATTGTCGATATGAAAAAACATGGCGGATGTCGCATAAATTCAATACAAAAAAACTACGTTTTAGTAATCTATGTCGTATGATAATAAATGTCACAAGCACGAGAATTGGGCTCCTGGTCCCAAACTGAGGTTTTATAAAACTATTTGCGATAGTGCGAAAATCGATCCTTGAGTTTTGAATCGCTTCATAACATTAAGGTGGATGGGTGGGGCACACTAGCGACGCCAATCGATTTTAATTTTTAGCTACTAAACCGGATCTATTTTAAACAATTTCGGGGTTACAATCACTTTTCGGGGGGCAAACACGTATACTATTTATTAAATAACCATGCACAAATGTTGGGTCCGTTTTTGTACCCGAGAAATTGATTCACGCCAAAAGTGGCCGAGAGATTGTTACCCCGAAATTGTTTAAAATATATCCGGTTTATTAGCTAAATATTGAAATCATTTGGCGTCGCTAGTGTGCCCTACCCGTCACCTTAAGGTTAGCTACTAAACCGGATCTATTTTAAACAATTTCGGGGTTACAATCTATCGGCAAACACTTATACTATTTATTAAATAACCATGCACAAATGTTGGGTCCGTTTTTGTACGCGAAAAATTGATTCACGCCAAAAGTGGCCGAGAGATTGTAACCCCGAAATTGTTTAAAATAGATCCGGTTTAGTAGCTGAAAATTGAAATCGATTGGCGTCGCTAGTGTGCCCTACCATTCACCTTAAGCCAAACGGGTCGTTAATATATAGGTACATATTTTCTTTCCCGATAGGTGGTCGCAGCGATCGGCGGCGACAGCTCAAGCAAAGGTATGAAACGAGAGTTCATCTGCAACGGCTTCGTGGGCCCCGCCGACAAGGAGACCTTCTGCTACGAATCGCCCGACGGGAAGAAGCAACACATGACGGTCACGCAATATTTCCTGCAGGTTAAGAACGTCAGGTGTGTTATTTTTAAGTTTAGATTTCATATTAAATACATTTTTTTTTATTTATAGGTGGTAGATGAGCAGGACGGACCATCTGATGGTAAGCGATTGCCAACGCCGCCGCACACTTGCGACACCAGTGGAGTCACAAGTGCGCTGCCAACCGTTAAACCCCCCTTTCCCCCGGATTGGGCCTCCGGTACCCTCACTCACGCAGCGAAACACAGCACAGTGCTGCTTCACGCCGGTTTTCTGTGAGCCCGTGTGGTATCACTCCGGTCAAGCCGACCCATTCATGCCGAAGCGTGGCTCTCCAACGGTCAATTTAAATTAAATGTGCTCTCGTATCTCTTTTAAATATTTGATTTGCGAAAGAAGAGAATTTATATAATTAGGAGGGATGATAACTCAGTGGAACAAGAATGTGTGAATTCTATATGGTAAGTTCCAGATTCGCATTCGAGTATACACCACTGGATTTTTCAAATCTATATGCGTATTTCCACTATAGCTTGGCGGTAGTAAAACATCCTGAGGAAACATGCGAGTTTTTTTATACTAGAGGTGACAAACGAGCAAGCGAGTCACCTGATGGAAAGTAATCAACGCCGCCCATTATGGTAACGGGTAGGGCACACTAGTTACCCCAATCGATTTTAATTTTTAGCTTATACTATTTATTAAATAACCATGAGATAATGTTGGGTCCAACGCGTACGTGAAAAATTGATTCACGCCAAAAGCGGCCACTTTTGGCGTGAATCAATTTTTCGAACAAAAACGGACCCAACATTTGTGCATGGTTATTTAATTAATAGTATAAGGGTTTACCGAGAGGTTGTAACCCCGAAATTGTTTGAAATAGATCCGGTTTAGTAGCTAAAAGTAATCGATTGGAGTCGCTAGTGTGCCCTACCCCGTTACCTTAATGTCCAAGTTTCGGATAGTTTCTCAAAATTTTGGATTGTATTGAGATAATTATTCTGAACGTGTAAAACCAGTTGGTCCCTTTGTAAAGTCAGACAGCAGTTGATTCATTTTAATAATTACCAAACATCCCGAATTCTGGATCATGATTCGAGCATACACCGGGCTTTGAACTGACAGCTTTGGACGCAAATGCAAAATAAACGCCGAAATGAAGAATTTGTATGCCTATTTACATATAAGTTCCTTGGAGTCTAAAAAAAATCGTATTACAGGCTGAAGTATCCGGCCCTGAACTGCATCTGGGTGGGTCCTCGGGAAAAGACCATATTCTACCCAATGGAACTGCTTGAAGTTGGCTACGGACAGGTAAACTATGCTTCTTTTTATTTTTTATAATAAATGTATTTTACTACTCTAATGCGATTGTGATTTAACGGTACAGTTTTACCAATTTTATAAGCTACACCAATGTACCTGCTCAGAAGTCTTATTTTCGAAAACTGCGGCAAAATCTTATCCAATCACAACGCTCCATTTACGACCGCCAAAAATTACAATTTCTTATTGGTGGATGCGTTAGCGCCATGCTTGGTGCGAGTGCGGTTAAGAGGGAGATAGAATTCCTCTCTGGTTTAATTGTATTTAATCTTAACGTAACGCAATAAAGTCTGTATTTCAACTACATTCGCAATCGTAATCAATCGGATTTAACTTGCTCTTCTGCGTAGACGAATTTTGCCGATGTAACTTAAAAACGGGGTACAGCTGTACATGTAAGTACGGACATCAGACTATCGAAGTAGATCTTTTTATTCCAAAGATTAAAATGAAATACAGTCTAGTTTCTATGTACATAGATATCACGTGACATCTTGTCTAGAGTATCCTGGGGCCACTTTAAAGCGATGGTAAATGGTTGCGCTTGTGGATACGAGTCGCGACTAAATTTGTACCAGAATATAATCTGTCAAGAAATGCTCAGTGTCAGTCCAGGAGGAGGGTAATGGAATGAGGGCTTTCGCGTGTGAAAAATCTGCTAAATGGAGTACTATAGGAGTGAGGTCCATATACAATGTGATTGGTTGACAAACTAAACAACCAATGCGGTTGATGTTGGACTCCAGTCCAACTGTACGCCATCTAGCGGATTTTTCACACGCGAAAACTCTCATTGAGAGGGCGTTGTGTCTGAGCACATACGTTAAAAATATGTTTGTGTATGTGTATGATTGGCCGCCATGGCCGAAATATCGGTAGGAGAACACTATTGCAAACGTTTATGGGCTTGATGGTAAACCGTTCCGTTCGGTACTAATTAAAAATCAGATATATTCAGATATATCTGCGTCAGGACTAACTATAGACTTGCCTTGGACCCTAACTGACAGTACAAGAAAAGTCTTACTTGATACGCTTATATCATGAATTCCTTCATACAATTTTTGACACCTCCCCTTTACCTCATTATTACAGTAAATTCACATTATCTAAGACGTCACATATATGTAATCTTACCTTCACCAAAATTTTCATAAGTTTGACTAGAAGGTGTAGATGATACTTTTCTCCAGTACACTACACACACTTGGCTTGTTTCACCAGCTCATTTTTAAGAGAGCGTCTTCTCTTAAAAATGAACTGGTTGGGTGAACTTACGGTTATACATTTAACACCAATGGGGACTATCACGTGTGAAAAATCCACTAGATGGCGTATATAGGATAGGACTGAGGTCCATCTACAAGGTGATTAATTACTTTTTGGCATGATTAATGTAAAAAAGTCATTTTGACGAATTAAACAGTCAATGCTTTCGAATTTCGGTCACTCAGTCCAACTGAGGGGCTAGCACAAACATAAAAGGAATTCGTAACGTAATCTTCGAGTGCCCAGGCCATACTTTGTCACCTCTTAATTCCAATTGAGACAGAAGATAGTTATGGTTACGAATGAAAGAGAGAACTTCAGTTTTCATACAAATTGCTTACGCGACACTACGTATTCACCGAAATGTTCGTGCTAGGCCTTCAGTACGCTATTGGGCTTTTTCACACGTGATTTCACCAATTCCAACTCAATAATGATATTCAGTAAGAAATTGTTAGATTATTAGGGGTACCCAATAATCTAATAAATATACAATACATATATTATTAAAAATTTATAGAGATTGGAACAAAATATGTTCATTTGTATATTGCCAGCGTACCAGTTTGCTAAGCCTCATAATTACAATGTATTAATGCTTTGAGCAAGCATTTTACCTGCTTCGAGCAGCTTTAGCTGACAACACAGATAGTTATACTACTCAGCTTGTATTACTAACAATGCAGTACCGCTTGAAAGCATAAATAGTCACTAGTTCTTAATCTGGATTAAAATATTGTTTTAAGTGTAGACAAAATGTTGATCATTAGATTCCAGAAGCTTTTTGAAATGTTTAAATCTGGGCTTAGATAGATAGATAACTCTTTATTGCACAACAACAAAGCTTACAAGCTCTAATAATAATAAGCACAATAACCATGGATTTATAATAGATTGAATATACATTTAAAGTCAATACAAAATATAAATATTTGTAAAAATATACTTAAACAAAAAACAACGTATTATTTTAAAAGTATGACATTGTAATGGAGATATATAGGTGTTTCATTCATGATAATTTTTTTTGTTGTCAGCAAAAATTGTCTATAAAATAATATGTTTTTTCTTCCCCAGTTTATCAAAAGTTAGCAGAGTTAAGATTTTTTTACAATTAAACCCACTAAGAATTTATGAAGAAGTACTTTAATTTATGATTATTATTAAATTTTCTGCATTTACTGATCATCTAATCTCAAATGTAGGCAGTGTGAGATCAGATGATCGGTTGGTCAGCAATTTCCTAACATTATTTATTACTTAACTACTTTATTTACATGCTCAAATTCTAGATCTCGGTAATTAAATTTTAATTATTGTTAATATGTAAATCGATTTTAACCTCAAAATATGGTCAAAATATTAGTACTAGTTAGCATAGTATTAGTGTTTATCCAGGAACCTGTAATTTTCGGGATAGAATCCTATGTCTTCCACTGCTTCTAAGCTACTGCCTTGAGTTATAAATAGAGTAACACGACTTTCTTTTATAAATAGGTATAAGATACTAGTGGCCCGCCCTCACTTCGTTTCGGGATATTAGTTCCACTCTATACCAAAAGATGGCGCCAGGTGTCGATTACATCGCGCAAGCGTTTTGTGTTTCCGAATTACCAATAAGCGTTGCCGCTGTCCGTATGATTTATCTTTCTGTAAATAGTGTAGATAGATATAGTACCTTCTGAGTAAAGTGTTAGGCGCCTGTCCCATATGACCGTCATGGCGAGGCGGAGTCGAAGCATAGGTACATAAGCGGCGCACCGTTCCTAAGGTTTTTTCATAAATAAATGGCGGCTCACATACTGGAGTCGCGGCACGGGCAAGGTGAAGGCGGGGCGGGGTCGAGTGGCGGCGACGACGTTCAAGTGTGCCCGCGCCACGACTCGCCGAATATGTCATCTTACACACGTCTCTGTTATTCGTGATCAAATTATCCACTTCTTTTTTAATCATGTCATTAATCACACAATCCATCCAATCTATAATAAATTTCATTTCTTGCGTATGAATGAATTAAAATGTGAAGTAGGCTTGGCCGTCTACGCCTCGTCTCTACGTAGAGAGAGATCAATCATAAACTGCTCCTCGACGCGTTGCCGCCGCCGCCTCGACTTACCAGTGCGCCTTAAAGACCGGACCTCTTCATTGTTGCATCGTGAGGTCTACAGTTCCATGTAGAAGTGTTTAAAGATTTAAGAAAAACAAATTCAACAGGAATACTTCTTCATATAATAATAATTTCAGTTGTTTGTGCTATAGTCTGTTTTCTTTACAAATAGTCACTCTCTTTGCAACATTGTTCATTAATTTAGAAATTATCACACACATTTAAAATTTGGTAACTAAAATTATTTAAAAAAGTTTAATTAGAATCATCGTCACAATTTTTATAAATGTTTATATTAATTGGTTCTAAATGAGTGTTGAATTATTGGCAGTACAATATTTTTTATTTGGGCCAAAACTGAATGTTTATTAATAGGTGAAGAATTGATTTTTAAATTATAAATGATGCTTCTGTACCTACTGTTTGACTTAACTTCAACTGATATGTTGAGAATATAGCTTTAATCAAGGGCGTTGAGATCTATATATTTTTAAATCGAATTAATAATTATTTACTCTCTATTACGTAAGTGATTCTCTTGGATTTATTTAGGCTCAGTAGATTGATAGGTTGAGGCTGTAGATGAGGATGATTTCCACATTATACTCATAGCAGGAAATAAAAACACGTACCTACTACCTAATATTTTTGCCATGTTTTGAGACAGAAATCGAACAAATATGATGAATGTTGCGAAATTTATAGTGCGGTCGAGCAACTCAGAAATCATCAGTGCAGTATGATAATGCTAAGGCTGTCTGTCCACCGAAGCGGAGCGAGGGAGCGGAGCTGTCAGCGAGGTAAACTCCACCAATAGTATTGCTTAAAACTATCTCCTCGGCGACCAAGTTAATGGTGGATTTAAGCCTCGCTTACTGTGCTGAGCTGTTTCCTCCCTCCGCTTCGGAAGACAGGTAGCCTAAGGGCAGTAAATGCAAGACTGGAAATATACTGGTCAGTGACTTGACCCTGCACGCAGTATTGATCTTGCAGCTACAGTCAAATAGTCATGATAACAAGGTCTGAAATTGACGGAAGTATTGAATCAAATAGAGGAATAAGAAACAATTTCAAATTGCTGCTAGAAAGATAATATATGGAGCATTTGAAAATAAAGGACAATGGCGAACCTCCATATCTCAATCCCGGGGAAAAAGTTTGCAGTGCACTTGTGACTCCACTGGTGTCGTGGGTGTCCATGGGCGGCAACCACCAGGTGATCCGTTTGCTCGCCTGCCAACTATCACAAACCTATCAGAAATATGTTTTAGAACAAAAAACTAAATATTTGCAGTATAATCTACAGATACATTAAACTGAGTTCCAACAAGTCAGGGGTTACTTTTGACCAGGTGATCACTTTTGAAACCCCAAAAGCCCGCTCAACACTTAGTCGCGTATTGCGCGCGAAGAAGCCGCGAGCGAACACGAGGTGTTCGAAGCCTTGGTTTTTTTAAATAATATTATTTCGTAATAACGATATTTTGACGAATTTTACGAAATAGGTAAATAACTCAACAGATATTTCGCCATTGTTCTTTGATAAGGTATATTGATTGCCTATTATAAAGAAATATACCTATTAACCTGTAGCTTGCAAACTTACCATTGTCCTTCCTCAAGTCTTGCATGGTCGGTCTTAGAAAGAAACAGCATGCTGTTTCAGTATTGGGGAGTGTGTCATGCAGATGGTACAGTTGCGCAATGACCTCCCGCCTCTGCGTCTGCGTGAGGTCTGAGTTAACCGGCCGACCTATAATACTCGTACCGTGTCTAAATGTCTCCATGTTTTATGTTTCCAGCGAACGACGATTTTCAAAATTTTAGGGCATTGAACTAAATTATATAATATCTCCCATTGGAATAAAAAAATTCGCTTACGCTTTTTATTTTGATTTTAAATTGGTGTCGCTTTTGCTTGTTATAATTCTTGCAAACCACGAATCCATTTTTTATACACGTACCTACTGTACGCATGTAGGTAGGTACCTATACACCCTTATTTTTCTATCGTATACATCCCGAAAACCGTCAATGTCAAAATGTCAGATCAAAAAAATAAGCGAGAAAAAATCTGCTGTTCCATACATTTTTTTTTAATCAGCCTTTAAACTGACTCACTGCAGGGCAAATGCCTCCATCATAGAAATCAAGCTATCGCTACTATGATGGGATTAGGCTTAATCACCACGCTTGCTAAATGCGGATTGGTGATCACAAACCCGAGCTATGTCCGAAAAAATCGAAACATACTTTTCGCTCGACCCGGGAATCGAACCCAGGACCCTGAGATCACGGCCCGTTACTTAAACCACTAGACCAACAGGGCGTCATACATTGTTGCCGGGTGGATATCATATTTTGTATGGAAAAGCATTTTTTTTACTGATTCATCATCAGCCCATTTAAGTCCCCACTGCTGGGGCACGGGCCTCCCTCAGTCACGTGAGGTGTGATTGCCATACTCACCACGCTTGGCAGACGGGTTGGCGAGGGTTTTGATATAAATGCAGAGTTTTCCTTCTCTGGGTGCTGATGATCATGCCAGCAGCTTTACCTTAGTCGCCTTTTACGACACCTCGGTAAGAGTGAGGGTGGCCTATTCTACTCTGCCGGGACCACACGGCCGTTTTACTGTTTTACTGATTATGTTGATCTGATATGCTGAATGGACACGATACCTATTATGAGGTTTTCGGGATGTAAACGATAAAAAAATAACGGTGTATAAGTACAAAAAAAAAATTGTCCTGTGTGTATCGGGCAAAGCAGGGTTCCGTAACAAAGAAGCGGTTACACCTACCATGGGCAACTAACTTAACTGCCCATGAGGGGGGGTGACATGCTAATGGACTTACTTCTTAAGACGTGTAGCAGCCGCCTGCCACCACACCCCCAGCGGAACTCTGAAAAGGAAAAATGCTTCTCATTTGCAAGAACTATATTACCATCCGATTTACAAATATAACATTGTAAACACATTATAAAATAATACAAAAAATGTTCCACACAAACCACTTTGCACGCTCATTATTACTTATGTATGGGGACTAATGAAACATATTTCAAGCAATATATACAAGTGTGCACAAAAAAAAAATAGAAATATGGGCATATTTTTATTTTTTACGGTTCATTATTATAATTTTTTAAATTACCAAAAATCACTCATACTGCCTTATGCTTAGCTTTTTTTATATATATAGGTACTACAAATTCATAAATTGATAAGGAATACGATGTCTGTTTGTTGTTGATATTGTAATTCATCACAAAATTGAAATTCAATATAAGTTACGTGAAGAAAGACTGGCGATTTGATGTTTTGATGAAAAACAGTATCAGCGATGTTCAGTACGATAGTAAAGAGCACCGCGACTGTACTAATATGGTATAAGCACAAAATCGAGAAAATGTAGAAGTCTTACTCTATACTCATCATTACACATGTACATGGTAAACTCAACACGTGTCGGTCGAATGGGGCCTCGCATGTAGAGAATTTTCTAGTTGGCGTACAGGGCTTAGGTCCATCTACAAATTGTCATAATGATAATTTGACAAACAAAACAACTAGTGCACAATGCTGGTGAATTTTGACTACAGACGAACAGTACGCCATCTAGCGGGTTTTTCATCCGCGATAGCCCCCAGTATCGTCGATTATCCTTGAGATAAACGCCTGTGAAATGATGTGTGGATTAGTATTGAGCCAGTCTTCTCTTTCTTATCAGTTTTTGCATTACTTCATTTATTGGTGTAATTGACTTGCATCTCCTACCAGTTGCGAAATCATAAAAGTCCCTTTGCACGTGCCCCAGACGACATTAGAAACATAGATAAAGGAAAAGTTATCAAATAAGACCAAAAGTATTTTTTTTAGAAATGATATTTAACCTTCTTATTTAAATCCGGATTTTGGCTATCATCGAATATCAAAATTTAACATGTTATATAGAATCTTATGCCCGCTCCACACTCAGTCCACGGTTCGCGTCGTGAAGTTGCGAACACTAATTATATTGTTAGCTGCGAAGAATATGCGAATCGGCTACACACTTCGCGTTCGAGGTTTCGCGCGCAATTCGCGGACTATGTGTGGAGAGGGCCTTTGATTTATAAAATGTTTCGGATTAACTATGTCAGACATGTCTGTTGAGAGAAATGGTCCTTTATTGAACGTGCAATGCGGATGGATGCGCCTTGATGTCAAGGTGTTTTTACATCAACCGATCAAGTTTCTTGAAGAAAGAAAATACATTTGTAAATTAACAAAAAAAAGTAATCAATCCGGTAATATCAGATTGATGTAACAACACCAGCTTTTTTGTTTCTGCATGTATATGGTAGATGCATGTGTCTTTAAATACAAACAACATATGTCTAAAGTATCTCATGTATATTTTAGGCGCAAAACAAGCAGCTGAACGAAACGCAATTGGCGACTATGGTGAGGCAGGCAGCCACTCCGCCAGACGAGCGCAAGCGGAAGATTGAAGAAGTAATCCAGAATGTGAGTACAAACATAGTTTTAAAAATCTCATCGTTTAGGCTGTTTAATTTTCATGTCAGATTTACGAAGAGTTTTAGTAGCTCAAAAATGTTTTTGTCTCTGTCATTAATTTTCCTTAGATTGGGATAGCACGATTTTTGAGCAGATCCCAAAGTTAACGAACGTTACAGGGGTAAATAACAATCTTTTAAAATATATTTGTTTATATCCTCAGATGAATTATTCAAGGAACCAGTACTTCAAAAAGTTTGGCTTGGAAATCTCTGACCAGTTCTTCCAGGTGGATGCTAAAATATTGAAACCTCCCGATCTAGAAGTTGGAGAACCAAGACCTCCCATGATGAAGTAAGTTACCAATATTGAAAAAAAAAAACACTCTCTCATACTCGTAAAAATGGATCAGAATTCCCACCCAATGGCAACCCAACAGACGCCGACAGGGTAGGGCCTAAAAACTGTGATGATGATTTCAATGTTTTTCCTGAGATTGACCTCAATAATTGAATAGCCTATTGAACGCCTTTTTTAAACTATTTTAAGACTCTTAAAAACGAGTCTTGGAACGAGTTTTGTGTGTTATGTGCAGTCTCATACAATACTTTATTTACATGCATGTTTTAATCTTCAAAGTAAGAAATCACAGAGAAACTATTTTGACAAGCATTATAACACACACCTGATAATCTAGTAGATTATCCTGGCAAGACTCTTTCTAACTCTTGATGCCTTTGCAAATATCTGGTGCAATCTCAAAATACTTTTCTACTATTTTCTCCCTCTTAGACTTTAAATAAAAAGGATAAATTCTATTTTTGTAAATAAATTATAAAACAAAATGGCGCAAACCGACCAACACCGTGCGCGGCCGCATGTTGGTGTTTTTTGAGGTGTCCATTTCTAACTTTATTGGCAGTATGAATGACGATACCTTGTCCTAATATTTTCATTTAAGAAATTTGGCTGTTGCTTAAAGTGAGAGCTGTTTACTTAAGGTTACGGGTAGGGTCTAGTAGCGACGCCATTTGATTTAAATTGTTAACATCTAAACCGGATATCTTTTTAACAATTTCGAAGTTCGAGGATCTCGAAAAGAACTTATACTATTTATTCAATACTTATAACCTATATAATTAACTTTTTAGTCTGCTGCCTACTCGAAATATGAATTACCGCCAAAAACGGCCACTTATGGCGTTATAAGTATTAAATAAATAGTATATATTCTTTCCGACAGGCTCAAACTTCGTAATTGTCAAAAAGATATCCGGTTTAGTTGCTATAAATTTAAATCGATTAGCGTCAGTAGTTAGGGCCACCGGTCGCCTTAAGTTACTTTTTAGGGGTTTGGTTTTATGTGACATCTAATTTCTATATGTATTATTTTTTAGACGGGGCGTATGGCAGAGCAACAAGGTTTATAAGCCCGAGACTCTACAGTCTTGGGGATTCATTTCTGTCGAGGCAGATCCCAACCGTTGTGACTTTGAAAACACTATTAAAATGGTAAGTCAAGTTGTTGCTGACACCATACAGACTTGCTTTCTCGAACTTTGTTTTGTAATAACTCCAGTGGTACCTTTACAACTACCCATCCCGCTCACTCATCGCATCTTGAAATCGGATAGAAATGAAACGGATAAATTTTAGATTAATACCAAATAGCGGAAGATACAGCACGTCTCTTCAATGAGGCAACTAAAACTGGCTTGATGCACAACTACATGCACACGTACTCACAGCTATATGACACATTTGTTTAAAGTAGTACGATGTTGGAAGACTGAGACAAACCTATTTTTTGACATAAGCATGAGTGAGTTAAGCGTGCTAGGCGCAGCTACGTGTCAGAGTTGAGTCCTGTCAAAAAGACTTAAGGTGACGGGTAGGGCACAATAGCGACGCCAAACGATTTTAATTTTTAGCTACTAAACCGGATCTATTTTAAACAATTTAAACAACACTTTTAACGTGAATCAAATTTTCGCGTACAAAAACGGACCTAACATTTGTGCATGGTTATTTAATAAAATAAAAAATAGTATAAGTGTTTACCGAGAGGTAGTAACCCCGAAATAGTTTAAAATAGATCCGGTTTAGTAGCTAACAATTAAAAAATAATGGTGTCGCTAGTTAGGGAAGTCGTAATACATTAACTTATCATATATTTCTATCTCGCTCTGCAAAACAATGACCTAAACATGAATGAATTTAGAAATATCATGTGAAATTAAAACTTTTCTTCTACGTATAAGTGAATGGGATTCCATGATATTTGTTATATCTTTTTGAATAATTTGTACAACACGTAAAAGCGCATGAAGGAATTTTGGTAACCTTTATCCCACTTAAAACAATTAAAAAATATTTTTGTGTCACACGACTGCTTGTCAGAGTGGGACCGCGCACCATGGTAACTTGGCTCTGTAGGGGTAAAGCTATATAATTGTGAACCAAACCGGATCTATTTCTAACTAATTTGGAGCTCCGGGCACTTTAAAGAGTTCAATGTCGTACCGACGTTGCGGGAAGTTGATTCCACTTACAGTGAAGATTGATAGATTTATTTTTATTAACAGATACAGAAAATCGGGCGATCCATGGGAATGGTGGTCACCGATCCTATAATAAAGAAGTTCGACGTGAACATCAGAACCCTCCAGAGCGTGCTGTTCACTGCTCTTGAGAAGAACGTCAAGTTCCTCTTCGTGGTGGTTTCATCAAAGGGACGAGATTACTATCACAGAGTAAATATTATGGTTTTCAAATTAAGACACTAAATTTATCAAAACGTTTAGAATAAAAAGGATTTGTGATTGTCTGTTTGCGCACACCATTCGATTATTAACGCCGTGTTGGTCTACTGGTTTAAGTACTGGGCCGTGATCTCGGGGTCCTGGGTTCGATTCCCGGGTAGAGCAAAAAGTATGTTTCGATTTTTTCGAACATAGCTCGGGTTTGTGATCACTAATTCGCATTTGGCAAGCGTGGGGATTAAACCTAATCCTGTTATACTAGCGATGACTTGTTTTTTTATATGGCATTGAGCCTTTGCGCTGCAGTGGGACAGTTTATTGGCTGATACTAGTAGTAGTTGTAGTACTAGTATTCGATTATTCACGTCATAATCATCTCTTGAAATATTTAATTTATTGGTTACTTTTTTTTAAATCTTGGTAGAGATGAACTCAGGATCGTGCGAGAATGTAATAAGCAGACGCATTGGAATGGCTAAGAATGCATCCAAGAGAACCATGGCAGACACATTATTTCCCGACATCTTTTAAATCGTTTTTCGTAGAAATAGATATTTCCCATTTACTTGATGAGGTAAGTAGGCATTAGCCGTGTGGTCCCGGCAGAGTAGAATAGGCCACCCTCACTCTTACCGAGATGTCGTAAAAGGCGACTAAAGTAAAGCTGCTGGCATGATCATCAGCACCCAGAGAAGGAAAACTCTTCATTTATATCAAAACCCTCGCCAACCCGTCTGCCAAGCGTGGTGAGTATGGCAATTACCCCTCATGTGATTGAGGGAGGCCCGTGCCCCAGCAGTGGGGACTTCAATGGGCTGATGATGAAGTAGGCATGCAGTGGCCGACCAAATATGTATGTCACTCTAATAAATTTTGTTTTACATAATTATTACCGCAATAGACTTATTTGAAAATCCTAATTTTAAATTTGTCTCAGCACTGACTTATTTGCGTAAATACCTATAGTAGGTTTTTAATTACACAAAGTGATTTGACAGATCCAAATGTCAGGTGTCCATACATTTTGACATTTTGCATTTTCCAAATGACACATTGACATCTGTCAAATCATTTTGTCTAATTAAAAATCCGACTTTATACAAGCGGTGGTATCGCCAACTTCGAAGGCGTCGGGCTACTAGGAGTTGGACACACTGGCGGATTGAAGATAAGTCTTTGAAAACGCTCGCAATCCGCCAGTGTGGCAACTCCCTAAGGAAAGCTCTATATTGCTTCGCATGTCGCGTGGCAACCTATAAATTCAAAACGCATAATAACAAAATTGCTGACTTTATTTTGTTATTATATTATGTTTATAGGTAAGAATTAGTTACCTACTGCCTTAGTCCTAAACCCCCTTATTACAAATCGCGAACTAAGGATAGTCTCGGAACAAAATTCGTGCCATCCCCTTTTAACATTGCGTGTTGGAACGGTATGACATGAACTTTAGTACTATAATAATAACTTTAGATCACGATTTATAATAAGGTGATTAATGTTGTAGCGTATGCCTTGTTGGCCAATATCTTCTATAATATAAAAATGAATCGCAAAATGTGTTGGTAAGCGCATAACTCAACAACGCCTGGACCAATTTGGCCAATTCTTTTTTTAAGATATTCATTGAAGTCCAAGGATGGTTTTTACGGCGAGATAAAATCGAATAATTGTCGGGAAAACCCTAAAAACAGCCCTTTTCTTTTTCACATACAAACGTTTTCTAACTAAAACGTAGAATCAATTTGAGTTTTATTGCTATTATATAAAGTTATATTTGTTGCCACATTACACATTTTTTGACAGAACGAAGTCTGTCGGGTCAGCTAGTATTATATAAAAATATATTTATAGGTAAAGCAGATGGCAGAACGAGATGTAGGCATCTTGACCCAGTGCATCAAGGAATTTACAGCTGCATCTCGTATGAATTTACAGACCGTCAAGAATATTCTACTAAAGGTAAGAGTGTAAATTTACTTTTTTATTTTGACCGGGTGATGGTATCACCTTGTCGGAACGCAGGGAGTAACAGCCAAACAAACCGGTAAACCATTTGTTTCAGAAAATACAACATAAATACAATTTTACCCCATTCGAACATACAAAACATTACTAATAATATCCATACTAATATTATAAATATATCCATACTAATTTTACGTTTATGTGTGTGTAATGTGTAACGTAATTTGGATCAATTTTAGTATAATTGCTATCCATTTCAGGCAATCCTCTTTTTCATCGAATTTTTTAATTAATTAATTTTAATATCCTCCAACCGATTACGGCTACGGCGGCCAATCTCAACGATCGTACGCAGGATATATTATAGTGCTCAAGTGTGTGCGCAAACACAAGTGCACTCTCTATTCCCTTACCCTCATATTCCGATGGGACACTACTGTGACACGACCAGAGAGGGATTGGGCGCAGGACCAACGGCTTAACGTGCTTTCCGAGGCACGGGGGTACAAGACCACCAACTTCCAGACTCCGGGCTACCACTAAGAATTTCTTACCGAAAACTTAGGTACAAATTTTTGGCCCGACCCGGGGATCGAACCCGGGACCTCTTGCACAGCCGTCGCTTTAAAGTGCGACCCACTAACCACTGCGCCACCGAGGCAGTCACTATTTTGGTCATCGAATAATCTAGAAAACAATAACCCAATCTAAGACTTTAGGATTAGTTTCTATTTTAGCCACGTCCATTCAAGAGATTCTAGTCGATTTGGAGGCGGCCACAGGGGGTATTATACGGGGTCATTATATCAGACGCACATGAGATAATATCATAATATTATCCAAACATGGGTCGTGCTTTATTTCGAGATGTCAAGACTGTCATTTTCAAAGTAGCCGAATATTTTGAGAGAAACAATAAACAACTTCAAAACTCAAACCTCAATAGTAACTCACTGCAAAAGGAGAAACAACAGTTTTTGTTTGTTTCTTCAACATAAATAATTATTTCCTTGTGTATTTTATGGAGTTTATAATAATGTACAAATTCGATTACAATATTAGGTAATATTCTCCATAAAATATTCTTGACATTATGACTGTCAATACTCGACATAGCTACAACTGCAAACTTCTTAAAAATAATACCTTTTAATAGAAGGAGGTCCGTATGTATCTAAGGAAAAATATTAAAGATAATATATTTTCGTTACATGTATACAGCGTCAAAATATTGTACTTGGATATCTTCAGATCTATTCAACAGTATGAATTTCTTGAGTCCATGATCTTTCCTGTCCGCACCCCGTTTCCCCTTGCATACCTAGGGCGCGGTACAGCAGTGTTGGCCAGACTATACAAAAATATGTTTTATAGGTGAACGCCAAACTGATGGGCATAAACCAAGTGCTATCCCAGAGCTGCCTGCCGCGCTGCCTACAGTCCGGCGGCGTGATGGTCGTAGGCGCTGACGTCACACATCCGTCTCCGGATCAGGTAAATAAACAGTTTTATATCCTAGCGGTTTTAAAAGAGAAAGCGTCTCACGAGATGGTAAGTGATCATCACGGCTGCCCATAAACATCAGAGGAGTCGCTGATACGTCACCGGCCTTTTAAGAAAAGAGTACCCTCGAGTCTCTTCACGATCATTAAGGGTGTATTCGACTAATCTTTAGCTAGGTGATATATCTGCGCAATTATTATGCAGTGTAAAATAAAAGTCCGTTCTACCAACTACTCATCCAACAGTCAACCGTTAGACTGTCCATTTTGACAGAATTAATAATATCCTTGGCAATTCAAAATGGCGTTGTCATAGTCACAGCTGTTATTGACTTTTGTTATTATCTGTATAACCCTACTTTAACAAAAATATCCCAGTGGTATATCAAGAATGACAAAACAATACATATTGTTTTTTGCCGGTTTGTAATGTCAATCGTTCATTCACTGGTTCAACAAAGTATAGCTATACCGGCTTTGGAAGAACACAATTGAGTTTATTACGAAAATAAAGTAACGAAATAAATTATCCTGCGGATAGTTATCCTCATATAACTGCCAAGTTGGCCATTCGGCCAATTCAGGTTTCCGCCCTTAGGCGTCTCACAACCAACAAGAAATATATTTCTTAGCCATTTCTTTCACAATGTACATACTACCTGTGCGGATAAAGAATGGGATCAGAAATGGCGCACCCCACGAGTGCGAGTATAGACGCAAATACTGTGCGAGCGAGAAGTGAATAGATGCGCCGCCATTTCTGATCCCATTCTTTATCCGCACAGGTTGTACCTGATATTGTTTCAATTTATTATTATAATTTGTACCCGGTGTCCACTTTCGTGTCTCTCGGCTTTTTAAGTCAGTTTTGTTCACTTAGCTCATGCCCTCAGACCTCAGGGAAGAGGAAGTTCGGATTCCCTGTTTACCTTTTATAATTTATTATTAAATACTTTTCATTCTCTAATATTCTCTATTATTTACGATTCTCTTATGGTTAATTGTCACAAAATGAAAGTCATTGTGTCCACTACGACAACATTCGATTTATTTACGTTCTGTATGTAAATAGCTCTAATTTTTATTTCAGAGCAACATACCGAGTATCGCCGCAGTTACAGCGTCTATTGATACTAAATTTTTCCTCTATAACATCGAGCTTAGTATCCAGACTCCAAAGGTAAATAAAATACATCTATCTACTTATATAAACAATATATCCTTACTAATATTATAAAGGCGAAAGTTTGTTTGGATGGATGTATGGATGTTTGTTCCTCTTTCACGCAAAAACTAAACGGATTTTAATGAAACTTTACAGTAATGTAGCTTATAGATCAGAATAACACATAGGCTATAATTTATAAAGAAATTGTGTGAACGCAGACGAAGTCGCGGGCAAAAGCTAGTTATTAATAAGCGTTAAATCCTGTTTGAGTCCAAAAAAGAGCTTTGGAGCCCGGGGCACGCCTAGACCATGATTCAGGATTTAGGGAGTCTGGTACCTAATTACATTGTAGCGACTGCCGACTGATTGCAACCCTGGACCGGAGAACCAGACCAACTGAATCATTACACTTTCCGAAAATTATAAGAAATGTGCAGGTTCCCTCATGGTGTTTTGTTGAGCACACGATGCAATGGGGACTATCGCATGTGAAATATCCGCTAGATGGCGTGCCTGTGAACCGAGGTCCTACTTCAACACCATGGGCAGATTTATTCGTTAATTGACAATTTGTCATATCACGCCTAAAAATACCCAATCACCTTGTAGATGGACCTCTGGCCTAATAGTAGGCCATCTTGCGGATTTTTCGCACGCGATAGCCCCCATTCGGACGAATTCGAAATTACGACCTCTCGCATGGAAGGCGCGGTCTTATCTACGAGTACTGAGCTACCATCTCTCAATATAATAAAGACAACGACAAGGCTTGTAATATGTCACTTAAAATGATAGAACACTTGCGCGATGTAATCGACATACAGCGCCATCTGTTGCTAAATATTGGAATTTTACTACACTCTAAAGACTCGCGGGAGACGGTAGAGTATTTGATTCATTACTAATTGACAGTAAAGTTGTTTTTTTTTTAATATGGCTCTACCCGAAGATAATTTGCCAATGTCAAGTAACTTATTGAGAATAAGTATGTAGTCAACAGTCGAAGTCAGTCAAAGTCACAGTCATTCAATAAAACGCCGGTGTTTTTACGTTTTATTGTCTTACAGATTCAACGGATATCACTCTAAAAGCAATTGCGGGTTTTAAGACTATTTAGGTCTCTATTAGGTTATTATTATACTCTTGACAATCGGTGTCATATTTCATTAACATATTACTCTACCGTCTCACGCGAGTCATTACGTGTAGTATAATAGTAAAATAAAGTTTAGGAACGAAGTGAGAGTTTTTATTAATAAAAACGTTCGTGTATTGCAGAAAGAGATGATTGTGGAATTCGAGGACATGATGGTGGAACACCTAAAAGTGTACCGCAATCACCAGAAATCTCTGCCGAGGAAGATCTTCGTGTTCCGCGACGGCGTGTCCGAGGGCCAGTTTGCACATGTAAGAAACATAAGATTCTTTACAATCACTCACGTTAAACGACAATCACAATAACGTTCAGGATAGCGAGGAAATGTATTAGTAGTAAAATAAAAAAAAAAAACACTGTTTTTTCCGGTTTGTAATGTCATTTTCAGTCAATAAGTTCGTTCACTCGTGAGATATGGTATAGCTATACAGGTTTGGACGAAAACAATGGGGACGTAAGAAATATCCGCTAGATAACGTACCAGTGAACCGAGGTCCAACTTCAATATCATTGGCATCACTAGACTAGCTTAGGATGCAACCGGGACAAAACGCTAAGATGATGAAGAAGAGAGAAGATTATTTTCCCATTCTCACTTGAAACTCTTTAACATGAGCAGTATTTGAAAAGAGTAACTACATACTTTCTGATAAAGATAAAGATAAAAAATTCTTTATTAAATTTAGGCCCACACAGAACACTTATTAATGTCAAAATAGGTACATAATATCTACCGCTGGTTCGGAATGTCGATTTCTACTGAGAAGACACCAGCAAGAAACTAGTTACTCTTTTCAAATATTGATGATGTTACAGAGTTTCAATCGAGAAAAAAATACAATTATGAAAGTTAATAGACTACTATAAATAACAACTCAAAATATTAATCAATTAACTTGACCAAGAATCCTTATCATTTAAATATGTACACTATAGTAACCTTTCTTCATTAGGCAGGTTTTAATATGAGACTTAAACTTATCCAGTGATAGTTTAATGACATTTTGTGGTATCTTATTAAATATCTTAATACTTAAGCCAACAAACGAATTACCGATTTTATGATGTCTGAGGACCGGGACGGCAAGCCTGTGTTTATTTCTGGTGTTAAGACTTTGACTATCGGGACTTTCATGCTGGTGTCTTCTTCATGGATATCGACATTACGAATCAGCGGTAGATGATATTATGTTACCTATTATGACATTCATAAGTATTCTGTATGGACCTAACTTGAAAATATTATTTTCATCATTATCTTTTAACTTTAAGAGAATCAGAAATTTTAGTTCCGCTTTATCTAAAGATGGTGCTGCGGGACTTGTTTCGTGGCGCGGTCTCTGACATATATTTTTGTCACAGGTAATGAACAGCGAGCTTCAGGCCGTGCACAATGCTTACAAGACGCTGGGCGGGCCGCAGTCCAGGCCCGAAGTATTGTTCTTGCTGGTGCAGAAGAGGCATCACACCAGGTATGTGGCACCACCAGCTGCGAAGGGTTATAAAATATTCAATGCCGCCGCCTATAGTCCGTAAAATATAGCCTGATTACAATAACATGTCAATTGATCTTTATTTGAATGAACAGAAGGTTCATCATTTTACTAAGTTTTATTCGATAGAATTTTATTACTATTTACTTATACATCATTTTACCGTGACATTATAATAATAACAATAATAATAAATATTTCACAACATAAAATATTTAGTAAATATTTTGACTTGATTTCTATGATGGAGGCCTTTGCCCTGCAGTGGGACAGTTATAGGCTGATACGATACGATACGATACGATTTCACAACATCACACACATTGATCTGACTCCGAAATAGGTAGCTCAAGCACCTGTGTTACGGATATCAGAATCCACAGTGGGATTACAAATATAATAATACTTTTCTTTTGTAAATCATACTTATAATTCATAGAAAACACCCAGACTAATACAAACACACCTGTTCATGCACACAAATGTTCGAACCCGCAACCAAAGGCAGCGTTCACTACCACTGTTCCAAACCGGTCGTCATTAATAGCTGTCATTTAAATCAGGCTATATTTGACGAATATACAACACGTTTATTAGGTTAAATGTTGGCGCCACTGTCGCTTACGTCATAGACGTATGGTAACCGCATTGGAATGGCATGACATAAGCTGTACATAACACGGAGTTTATAATTTATTTTAAAGCAATCTTCATCTTATTGTAGCAATAGATTATAAAATAATTAAAATATTTTTGCTCCTTAGATTATTCGTGCCGAATAGTCCCCAAAACGTGGAACCTGGCACTGTGGTGGACAAGCACATTGTACATGCTAGTGAACTTGACTTCTATCTGGTAAGCAAATTATTTATTATTTATTTTAGTGGACATGTCCAAGAATGTAGTAGGAGATAGTACAGTATTCCAAAAAACTCACGCCACCTTATTCTAAATCGCGATCTAAAGTACCGCACTAAATGTCATGTCATCGCGTTCCAGCACGCAATGTTAAAAAGGGCTCGCACGAATTTTGTTCCGGGAATATCCTTAGTTAGTGATTTGTAATAAGGGGGACAAAGTTTCTACGGATTTCGGGAAAAATGCACAATTATCGTTCATTGTGTACGTACGTGGTGCATATCAGAAAACCATTTAATAGTTTTACTCCCAATCAAGCATACAATATGGCGTCAGAGAATACACGAAATGAACATTAGACTGCAAATGATAACCACTGTCAAATGTCACCTATATGTTTTACTGCCACACCTGACAGTTGACAAGGCGCCATCATCGAATGTCATTCCCGCCAAATGATTTTTGCTTTTCTTTATTGCTATTTTATTTTGTGATTTTTATTTTTGCACTAGGAAACGAAGCCATATTAAAGAAATATGATAGTGGCTAAGTGTTGTAGCTATATTGGCCATTTTTAAAACAAGTGTACCAGGTCCTAGCCAGGCCTACACACAATTTTGGACAACACCTTTAACCATACCATAGGGAGTAGAGTTTGGCAGCTCTGAATAATGGGAATTATTTTATTGGGGATGTGAAGAAGGGGAACTCACTTACTAGATCACATTATCACAATAGATCAAACTGTTCGCAGTTATACTGCTCTGAATTATAGGACCTGCAAAACTGCCCGCTTAGAAAAAAACCTGACTGTAATGTAACTAAAATTAGATTAGTCCGCTTTTGACGTAGATCCAAACGTCAAGTTTAAGTACATAATCATGTACTTAAAAATTTACATCGCGTTAATTTCCGTGTTTAATAATAATGGTTACATTAGGGTTGGCCATATCAACCGCAGAATTGACAAACGTTTTGGTAAACGAGTTCTAGAATGGTCTCGGTAATCTGTAAACGTAGTGTATTCTCTCCATCAGTGACGATCTACGCAGGATGACTGGCTGGAGCTGGTTGTGAGTAGCCAAAGATCGATTACAGTGGCGAACATTAGGAGATGGCTGATGATGATGATGACGCCGATAATGATGACGATGACAATGAATATGATGATGATGATGGTAACGATGATGATGGATGATGATGATGATGATTGATGATGACGACGACATTAGAACGGTAGACACTTCTGCATTTTCGGTTATCCACAGGTGTCACACCAAGCTATAAAGGGAACAGCGCGTCCAACCCGTTACCACGCCGTGTGCAACGACGGAGGCATCCCTCATGACGAGGTGGAACAGCTGACGTACTACCTGTGCCACCTGTACGCGCGGTGCATGCGCGCCGTGTCCTACCCCACGCCCACCTACTACGCGCACCTGGCCTGCCTGCGCGCCAGGTCCCTCACGTAGTGAGTACATTGTACACCTTATTCCTAGAGCCATAAGAGTCACTATGTAACTCATCTCCACAACAAGGTGAAACAGCTGACGAACCACTTGTACGCTCGCTGGACTTTCGACTGACTCAGTGGCCAGTGGGTCGCGACGACTGCGCAAGAGGTTTGTAAAAGGAGAATTTGTACCTAATTTTCGGTAAGAAATTTTCAGTGGCATCCCGGATTCTAGAAGTTGGCGGTCTTGTACTACCGTAACCTAGGAAAGCACGTTAAGCTGTTGGTCCTGCGCCCGATCCCTTCTCCCGTCGTGTTACAGTAGTGTCCCATCGGAATATGAGGGTAAGGGAATCTTCCATGCAGAATTTCACAAAAACCGGTAACTTTCGCATTGCAAACGGAACGCAAAAACCATAGACTGAATTGAATAGAATAGGGTAGGTGAATATGAAAATGTTTGCTTTTTGTCACAAAAAAAAACTATGAACGTCACATTGTGTCAACTGTCAAAACTAGACAATGCTGTTGACAACAATTTTGACGTTGCTTCTACCGCTCGCTTTAAGTCACTCGACCAACGAGTGGGTGCCGTAAAAGTGCGCGGGATAACACCATAAAAAAGAAAGGAGTGGGTGGGGTCACTCGTTGCAGACGAACGATTCAAAATGCAGAATACATATGTCGAAGAAAAATCAGTAGAAATCGTGCGTTCGTCTCGAGGTAGTAAATAAAAACAGAGCTCCAGATCCTATCTGTAGTAAGTACATTGTACACCTTATTCCTAGAGACCTTAGAGTCAATACGTCAATACTTCCTGTCTCATGTGTGTGTGGTGTATGAGAGCCGTGTCTTACCCACAGGTGGCTACTTTTCGTAGTATTTTAGCTCTTATTAATAGAGACATAAGACTGCTACTGAAAAACGTGATGTTTTAGCACTGCCCATACGTAGGTATGACTTGGGGTAGCCCACGACAAGTTACGTAGTACATAGATCTTATCAATTTGTATTCCCGTGTTCACAAACAGATTACTCGCCACTCACAATAAGGTAAATTTAAAACAACTATCTGTTTACAGTGGGGAGAAATTCGACAACAAAGAGTTGGAGCGACACCCTAAACGCCTGCGTGTCATGGAAAAGATTCTGCAGTACAGCCGAATGTTCTTCGTATAATTTGTAACCTTTAAAAACGTTATATAATACAAACAAAAAGTAAAAAAAAAAATCATACAAAATTAAAAAGAACGACAAAAATATTTCTATTTTTTCTATACTTTGTCTACTACTGGTCTGGGACTCATTGGAACTTTAGATCCCTAAAATTGTATTTTACGCGAAAATTATTTCTAAAATATGTAAACAAACATAATTTGGGCTATGTTCATTTTTATCGATCTTTTTCAACTGCCTACTCTCTAGTATGAAGGTTCAATAATACGAAGTGCCATCTAAGCGCAAGAATTAATAACACATTGCACATTAAGTTGGTTGGTAGACGAATTGGGTTAAGTTGGGCAGTCACCCGTAGTTTTCGATGAGTCCATGACCTGTATCTAAACTCAGGGACTAGATTCTATAGATATTCATAGTTATGTATATTTTTAAATGTTTTAGATAATAAGTTATTACTACATAAATCGATTTTAAAACAGATAAAAACGGTATAATATGTTTTTATTTTAACGTTTCACTTTACCCATTTTTCATAATATTTGTTTATATAATAAATAAATTACATAACATTTAATACATTTTAAATTGAAATTAATAATTAAGACGTCTTTATCTACATCCTTTCTTTATTTACATTTGAAATCTCTCTTCATATAGGTAATATTCATATAAACCTTTAGCATTCTACTATTTGTAGGCTCATAGTATATGTGTTGTCATTTACTTGCATCAGTGTGTAGGCATTCGCGAATAGTAATTTTACATTAAAAACAAGTAATAATAGCATTCTTCTATCAACACAATAATTAGACGAAATGGGATTACCTTACATAATGTATCATTCACAAAACTAAATATGTATTACATAAGTGCGCCGTAAGTGCAGAAGATAAGCTTTACTCCGGTGCATTTTTTATGTATACAGGGTGTTTCATGCAGGGTGTCAAGCGGAAGGCCATGGATAGAGCACCCTTTGGAGTACCCGATACACCCCCATGTATGTTCTACGATTTTCGAAAAAAATTGAAAAAATGTTGATAACTACTGAATTACAAAAAATCTTAGAACATACATGGGGGTGTTTCGAGTACCCCAAGGGTCTTTCGCTTGACACCCTACATGAAAGACCCTGTATACATTTTTATACTTAAGTGCACCGTAGTATAGCGTATCCCTTGCTTTACTCATCACCTTCACTACTGATAATTTTGAACAATTTACCTGTCAAATAAACTACCGTTTTTCGTTGAGCATCATCATCATTTCAGCCAATAGACGTCCACTGCTGGACAAAGACATCCCCCAATGATCTCCACACAGATCCATCCAATGGATTCCCGCGACCTTCACCAGATCGTCGATCCACCTTGTAGAGGGCCTGCCCCGTTGAGCATAGTTGCGTTTTAACTCTCAACACTGACTCCTGGTAGACGGTATCATATTTAATTTATAATAGGGAATTTGTCTAAACATGCCAGGCGCCCAATTCTCGCGCTCGTGATATTTTGAAAACATGGCGGATATCACCTAAAAATCATACAAAAAACTATGTTTTGGTGATATATGTCGTATGATGATAAATATCACGAGCCCGAGAATTGGGCTCCTGAACAAAAAAGTTGAAATATGCATAAATAATTGTTTAAACCAAAGTGCAAATCAAAAATTGACACTTCAAAGTTCGCGCGGAAACGCTCACTGGCTTGTGGTGACGTCACTCCCTTGGACGCTGCATATTATAAGAACTACTTATTCTTTTTCGTTTACTTGATTGCCATTTTCAAAAACTTTATGTTACGGAGTTTGTTTATCAAATTCATTTTATTTTTAAAATCATTATTTGTGCATATTTTAAGTTTTTTTATTTTTGGTAGCTTTATGTTATGCTAAATGAGATGTAAAGATAGAATGTATAAAACTAAATAAATATATAATATTATAATATATTGAATTGAATTGAAAAAAAAAATGCAAGTTCCCTATTAAAGAATGAAGATATGACATCGAATGTCACGATTCTTAGGCTCGATTATAATAGTTACTTCCCTTGAAACTTAATGACTATTTTCAGCAAATTTACTGTCATATTTATTATAAAATCATTCATTATTACTGAATGAAATATGATACTATCTGTCAGGAATCATTGCGTGGAGTATAGTGTCTGGAATGACGTTGTTTGTTACTAAGAAATATATAAATAAAGCTATGATACTTCTTTGTTCAACAGTGTTGGAGTCCTGTTAATAGCATTTATTTGTTTGTATTTTTGTCATTGTGTATTTTGTTAAATTTTCCTTTAAAATGGTTGAACATTATTTGCAGAGTTAAAGTGGTAAACACGTCATAATTGATTGCATTTAGTTTGGAGTTTTTTAGAAGGGTGATGAATTTATGTGCTCTTAAGTGATTCGCCGTTTCATATGTCAACTATACCTATAAATGTATATAATGAGTTGTGGCTGTATTAGCATTCTTGCATCCTAAGAACAGCAGCTCTCTTTAACTGTATTTATTACTAAATGACTTTATTTTAAAAATTTCCTCAGACATGGGTTTTACGGATCTCAATTTTAGAATGAGGCTTTTTAAAGAAAGAATGTAAATTAAATTATTTGAAGACTGACCAAAGATCTTAATTCATATTTTCTTTTAAACCTCGTGATCAAGTATTGCAAGTGGCTGGTCTGGTATTCGAAATTCGATTTTTAAATGATTGTGTGTTATCTCGCTATTGTAGTGTCTTTTATGCATATTAGATAAATCTTTAATAATATACCGAAATACTATGAAAAGTAAATGTTATGAGAGGAAAAATATTCACAAGACTTCAGTGATGGTAGCTAATTTCAATGTCCTATTAAAGGATGAAAGGGTATTTTAGAAATCAACGAGGAAATGTATTAAATTTTATGTATCTTTTGTGTCAGTAGGTATCTAGAAAATGTATTCAGTTATCTATAATAAATGTAATTAATTGTTTGGGAGCAACAAGTGTTTTTTTTCCTCTATTCCTAACACACTATGGTAAATAAAAGATCGACATTGGCGTAGGTATACTGACATACGGTTGACTTTTAATAGATATTTTTGTTGGGTTTGAACGCTAAGATCATTTTGATGCTGACTGTACCTAAAAACGGCACTCTATTTAATTATATAGTCCGTGCTATTACTCTCTATTACCACATATAATATACCGTCATTTTCTTTTTACATCACCCCGAAAACCCCCATTTAGGTATCGTTCATAAAATCCATTAAGGTGACCGGTATGGCACACTAGCGACGCCAATCGATTTTAATGTTTAGCTACTAAACCGGATTTGTTTTAAACAATTTCGGGGTTACAACCTCTCGGCAAACACTTATACTGTAAAAATGTTGGGTTCAACGCGTACGCGAAAAATTGATTCACGCCAAAAACGGACCAAACATTTGTGCATGGTTATTTAAAAAATAGCATAAGTGTTTGCCGAGAGGTTCTAACCCCGAATATGTTTAAAATAGAAAAAATAGTTTAGTAGCTAAAAATTTAAATCGATTGGCGTCGATAGTGTGCCCTACCCGTCACCTTAAGGATGTTAGATCAACAAAATAAGCGGTACATAAATAAATAAGCTGTTTCATATAATAATTACCAATTGCCAATTAAAATACCAATCAGGCGATCCGTCTACTCGTCTCCCCACCTATCAATAAAAAAAAATTTGGGACTCCCCATACATAAAACGTCATTTTAGCCTATTCGTAAGCGTACGGCGGAACTTTTCATGCGTTTGTCCGACTCACACTTGGCCGATTTTTAACGTTATTAATTTATTAATTTGCTATAGTATTTTAAATATTGAATCAGCAACTGAGTAGGTAGGTACTCAACTTCAAAAATATCATAGCGTTCAATCAAACCTAAAAATGTCTGAGCATTGAACAAAAGTCGTATGTTAGTACTAGACTGCGCCCGCGGCGTTACTCACGCAGTTTTAGTCATCATTACAAAAGTCTACTTCAAACCCACGCAACTACTCCTTAGGGGTTGAAAGTTCAAAAGTCAATTTAATTGGAAACCCGTGCCCAAATATCAATTTTAAGTTTTTCTTACTTTACTGATAAAAACGTTTAAGTTGACACTGGTTTTCCAAAAACTTTTAAGTGAATTACCTACTTTTTATTTTAAATTATACGTATTTATACAATTTTTCACTTTCTTACATCAAAGATGACGGACTACCATACGAACTTCAAACCCTCTGTTCACCACCATAAGGGTTGAATTTATAAAAATGTTAAAACAACTTGTTCTTAGTTTATAATAGGTATGGAGAACGTATAGAGATTTTCAAGATTCTTACATTAAAATGGCTAAACCCCCATGCTGGCATTTCATCCCCTATTTTACCCCCTTTAAGGGTGATTTTCCAAAAACGTTAAATGGGTTACTTTTACCACCCTCCCTCACTCTTACCGAGGTGTCGTAAAAGGCGACTAAGGTAAAGCTGCTGGCATGATCATCAGTACCCAGAGAAGGAAAACTCTGCATTTATATCAAAACCCTCGCCAACCCGTCTGCCAAGCGTAGTGAGTATGGCAATTACCCCTCATGTGATTGAGGGAGGCCCGTGTCCCAGCAGTGGGGACTTAAATGGGCTGGTGATGATGATGATGATTGGTTACTTTTTATTTCAAATTATTAGTCTGAATAAAAAAATTCACATTTCTAACAACAAAGATGGCGGACTTTCATACAAAGTTTTAACCTCCTTTTTACCCCCTTAAGGGTTGAATTTTCAAAAAATCCCTTCTTAGTGCTCACTTCCACTATTAAAGGAACTCCCTTCCCAAATTTCATGTTTCTAGAGTCAGTAGTTTGGGCTGCGCTTGCATTCCTGGTCACTTAATCACTTAATACCCTAGTTATTCAGGTTCTCCTAGATAGATACGCCAAGGTAAATTTTCATTTGTTGTTCGAGAAAAGTATCTCGAGGTAAGTGATTTTTGTCAAATGCTCAGGAACCCAATTCTCGGGCTCGTGACATTTATACCTAAAATCACACCTATCATCATCTATCACTAAAACATAGTTTTTTTGTATGGTTTTTAGGTGATATCCGCCATGTTTTCAAAATATCACGAACCCGAGAATTGGGCTCCAGGAGCCTAATTCTTGTGCTTATGATATTTATCGAATCATGCAGTGGATCGAAACGCCTCATTAGTCATATCATGAGACAATAATTTCCCATGTTAAATCCTAAGTCGCCTCTCCTTGACATCGTGTGACGACTTGGGCACATTAATTACCCAATAATATGCGAGGGGCCGCACGGAAAACCCATTGCATGTTTATAAGAATGGCGTTGCACCTTGTCGTGTTAGAATTCGAAATAATAAAGTTTTTGCAGTCCGATGATGTAACTTCGAATAAATATCACCTTATAAATAATAAATTAAATTAGGTATTTCCACTTGGCTTCAGCCCGTGAATATCATTGGCGGTAATCCACCGATGTTTTTATTAAAGCATCGAGCCTCTGAAAAAGAAGACTGAAATAATAATTATTTATTTCAGGCAACAAGATAGGTAGGTTTGTACATTAAAATATATTTCATTGGCCCATATAATAAATACCTTACAGTCTAAAGTACATTACATAATGAAAACTCACTTTTTTCACAATATTTTTACGTGTTGCGCGTAGAGTAAGCTGGTAATATTTTTTTTTAAATAAAAATGATTTTATTCACATTTACACAGGGCGTCGCAAGACTATGGGACGTGAAGGGAAAGTGCCTTAAATCCATAAGTTACCATTTTTATTCAAGGAAACATCACTTTATTTTTTAAAAGAAAAAAAACTGCTATCAATGTTTTGGATTGTGCTTGTATTACATGGGAACCGAAAATTGGCCGTTTTATTCTACTATTCGAAGTAACCATAGGTCTTAGATTTGTCTGTCGTGAAAGATATCCTTAGTAGGTAGGTACTTATCAAATATTTAGGATACCACTTCTTCATCTGGAAGAAAATATCATCTGGAAAATGGCTATTTTATTTCATCAATCGATACATTCAGTACTAAAAACAAAATTTATCAAAGAAACATTTCTACTTTTCTTTGTTATAAAATATCCGCAACACCCAAAGTACTTAGTTATACAGTGTGTATCTGTGGACATTTACATCCCTTTATGGTGATGGGTAGGGCATACTAGCGACGCCTAATCGATTTTAATTTTTAGCTACTAAACCGGATCCATTTTAAACAATTTCGGGGTTACAACCTCTTGGCAAACACTTATACTATTTATTAAAAAACCATGCACAAATGTTGGGTCCGTTTTTGTACGCGAAAAATTGATTCACGCCAAAAGCGGCCACTTTTGGCGGTTATCCAAAATTCGAGTGCAGAAGCAGACCAAACAGTTGACTATAAGTATTAAATAAATAGTATAGGTGTTTGCCGAGAGGTTGTAACCCCGAAATTGTTTAAAATAGATCCGGTTCAGTAGCTAAAAATTAAAATCGATTGGCGTCGCTAGTGTGCCCTACCCGTCATCATCTTAACCTCGTGTTCTATCAACCATTCTGAACAACATAGGTAATTTGTTCTACGACTTTTCGAAATTAGTCCAGCATTTTTTCGACACCCCATACAAAATGACCAAGTCACGTGACCGACTTCGTATGAGAAGTTGAAATTTTTCTATGTGAATTTCCAAAAGTCTTAGTACAAATGTTGTTCAGAATGGTTGTTAGAAAACGTGGTTAAAGGGATGTAAATATTCACATCGCTCGGCTCGTGGAAGCTGTCCTTACGGCGGGTGCAAAGGTCTTCAGACCCAGCCGTACGAAAAACTCGGAGTCCACTCTAAAGTTAATGGTGGAAAGGCGGAAAATGGTTCTGCCAACCTTTGATGAAGCTCGTCAACGACGGCAGCTCAGCAAGCGCATCTCCAAGTGCCTGACCCGGGATATAGAGCGGAACAAAGGCTCCAAAGTGTTCGCCAGAGATCTGGCTATTGGAGAGAGCTTGCTGACCTAGCTGAAAACAGAGGATGGCAGAATCGTCACGTCACGCCCAGAGTTTTTGGCTGAGATCGAAAACTTTTATGGACAGCTCTGTTGAGCGAAGAGCCAAATTAACCCGCCACTACACCGAAGATATCCCGGACGTTAGCCTATACGAGATTGGCATAGTTCTCAAATAGCTTAAGAACGGTAAGGCACCGAGTGATGATGGAGTCACAGCGAAGCTTCTGGAAGCAGGTGGACGACCTGTCCTGAAAGCCCTTCAGAGGCTTTTCAACTCCATCATCATTGAGGGAAAGACACTCAAAGCGGGGCACTCTGGCATGGCCGCTTACAATGTGCCGATTAAGGAGGCTCAAAGTCACCCAGAGAGCAATGGAGAGGGCTATGATGAGATCCGCAGGAGAACTAAGGTTACAGACATAGCCCAAAGAATTGCATGCATCAAGTGGCAATGGGCAGGGCACTAGCGAGGACAACAGACGGCCGTTGGGGCGGAGAAGTCCTCGAGTGGAGGCCACGTACGGGAAGTCGCAGTCGTGGCAGGCCTCCTATAAGGTGGACCTACGATCTGGTGAAGATCTAGTGAAGAATCCATTGGATGCGGGCGGCACAGAACCGATCTGTGTGGAGAACATTGGGGGAGGCCTATGTCCAGCAGTGGACGTCTATTGGCTGAAATGATGATCAAAAGACCTCTCAATGAATAGAAACATCGTTGAAAGAATAACTTGATTCTCATTTAAACTATCTGAGATATCACAACATTAAAATTACATTAATTTGGGCAAACCCAAAACGCTCCATACAAATGGCGACTAAGATGTGACATCACACGCAAGTATTTTGTATCGTTTCATTTGAATTTTGTATGGTAGCTTCTTTCATGTCAATGGTTCTATTATAATAGTTGGGCAAATTGTATGGGTTAATCAATGGTATCATTTTTTAAAAATAATTTTATACTTTTCAAATGGACTTGCCCATGAATATTTGAATGTCCATAAAACCGGCTAAACGTTATATTTTTAATTGAGAATTTTTGCTATTGGCACATATTTACCTATATTTTGATAAAATATTTATATTTTGTAAAATCTCGAGTTTAGGCATATACCCTATTGGCAAGTAAGTGCTGTCAAGGTGCTCTGACCCTTTCGGTATGCTTAATTGGCCACGATTACTTATATTGATTTCAAATCTATGATTAACTAGTGTTGACAATGATTGATCTGCTCCACCTAAAATCTAATTACATAGACATGTTACTGGAAACCACAAAAAATATTGTTACACTAAGTAATCAATCCATTTCTTTCGCGTGGTACCACGGGTACCTACTTGGTAGTTCCGGCGTAGTAAATCAATCTCGAGTGAATGATGTACCTATGCATGAATATGTAACTTATGAGGTTTTATATGCCGTGCCGTGACGTGACTGAGAGCTTAGCTTCGATGAACTTATCATAATAGACAAGCTTTAAAAACAGGCTAAGTGAATCCTAGGGGTCAAATTTGTACAAGTCAAGAGCTTAGATTTATATTACGAGTAAAAAGCAGTGAGTCATTACTGCTATAGTAATAATAGTTCAATAGTGAAAATAAAAAATGAAAAATCTATTTATTGGAACAGAACGGACTTAAAAACTAACTAATAAATATGTTTACAAATGTTTAAATATTCAAAATCACTTCATTTCCAGCGGTACCCAAACTAAGCAAAGCTTGTATCTTGGGAGACCAATTACCATTGGATTACATAGTTTTATTTATTATGTAGCAATAATATAATATTGATCTTATTCTACAGATACTGCTACTACAGATTAAAAGCCCTCTATCAAATAAGACAGTTCTTAAGTGTTGACATACGGATAAGGCTGTGTGAGTCATTAATCCTATCTAAATTAAATTATGCGGATACAGTTATCAGTGGTTGTCTCTTGAGTCGGACTAAAAAACGAATACAGCGAATACGGAACTCTTGCGCCAGGTATTGCTTTTCGATCCCTCGCCGAGCGCATGTGACTCCTTATTTAAATAAGAGTGATCTCATGAATATGGAGTCACGACGTTTTTTGCACTTTGCGAGTTTATTATTTGACGTAATGAAACATTACAGTCCAGAATACCTTTTCGTCAAGCTAAATATTACGAAACGACTATGTCGTATCATTGATCGTCTCATTTGCCCACCCTATAAAACTTCAGCTTTTCGAGGAAGTTACCGATACTCTGCAACTAAGTGTTGGAATAATATACCACCCCCTATAAGAAATTCCGTTACTATTTACACTTTCAAGTCAAAGTACAAGTCTTTCTTATTATCCTTGTAGAAGAGTAAGTAATGTAAAAATTGCTTCCAGTCCAGATATTCAATATAGTAATTTAATATCTCTCCAATATTATTATATTATTTAATATGTGTTATATTATTACTTTATTTATTTTACTTTACAATAATTATCGTATTTTATATGTAATTATTAATTATAATTAGTATTGTTACTGTACACATAATGTTTTAGTAACTAAAGATAGCTGTCGTCGGTTGAGGCCCATCTCTTGGTTGGAATCCGCAGTATTCTGCGGATTCCAACCAGTGGCTTAGCGTGGCATTGCATGACACGATAAGCCGTATACTGAGCGGAGACCATTTTGGTACCTGTTTTATTAATTAAGTATTGTGTTTTTTTTATAAGTTTGTATGTGGATTCTATTTTTTGTTGATTTTATGTGTTATTTTATTTTGGTACCAAATAAAAAAAAATATTTTTTATTCCATATTCATGAGTAGTAGGTACGAGAGCTTGTGTGTGTATACATGTATGAGTTCACTAAAAAAGCAGCACTTTGCAATTTTGGTAAAACTTTGGTAAAAAGAAAGAGCTCAACATATTGATTAACTATTCCTAAGGCGGCAAGTTCGTCAACTTTGCAAACGGCTTGCTTGGCATGGATTACATGAATAATTTTAGATTAATGATAGAACTGCTTATAAGTTACTCTATGCTCTCAGTATATATAAGTTTACTATGAACTGATTCACGGTTTGTATAGTTGGTGAATCTTAGTAGGTAATATCCAGCCGCTTCTAGAGTCCGCGCCACGAAAGTAGTCCCGCGTAAAACATGGAACTCATCATCATCATCAGCAACCCACACTCGTCCACTGCTGGACATAGGTCTCCCCTAATGCACGCCACTTCTCCCGATTTTCGGCCACTCTCATCCAGCCCACATCAGCCAGCCTTCGAATGTCATCATCCCATCTTGTCGCATGCAACATGGAACTACAATTTGTGAATCCTTGTGATTATGATCATAAAACACAAATTTGAATTTTCATGGCGACTCGTTGTTCTCACGGGACTTCTTTCGTGGCGAGAACTCTACCAACCATTATGGAGCAATATTTGTTCTATGAGTTTTAGAACGTCGAAACATTTTTTAGTCCCCATATAATAAGATGAATAACCACACGCGCCCATAACCGTGCGCGGGATAAGTCCATAAAAATGAATAAGTCACGTGACCAAATTTGAAATGAAAAGTTATTTTTTTATGCGAAGGTTGCAAGAGGTGGTTAAATGAATATGTAGTTGTTTTTTTTGTAGAGTTTCAGTTTATTTATTTTTATTATTATTGTTAGCCTGTACTGTCTCACTGCAGGCAAAGGCCTCCCTACCCTCATTTCAACGTTTTCGGTCACGAGCCGCAGTCGTCCAATCCTTTAGGTGGGCATCGAGTTCGTTCCTCCATCGTTTTCTCGGCCTGCCGCGTAGGCTCTTCTTATTTTCGGGCATACATTCTGTGGTGACTTCAAAAATTATCCGGCAGACAACAGACGTGATCAGCCTAAGCCCATTTTAGCTGAGCTGCTCTTCGTGCGACGTCCGTTATTCGAGTTCTGGAGCGCAGAATAGTGTTGCGTGTGCGGTCTGTTAACTTCACTCCGAGCAGATTACGCTCCATCGCACGTTGACAGACTTCGAGGGTGGACCTCTGCTGATCGGTTAGATACTAAGTATGAGCACCATATGTAAGGACGGAAAGGATGCACATATCCATGACTTTTCAGTGAAATCGGGACATCGCCTTTCATTAGGTATTTAAGAGACCGATAGCTCTTCCAGGCATTCTCAGTCCGTCTCGCAACTACCTTACCTAGTCTTGCCTGGAAAGAGACTATTTATCCTAGATACACATAGTCATTTACGTACTCAACTTCACGTCACTCACATACATTTTGCGTTTGACACTATTTGTCATACATTTGGTTTTTTCTATGTTCATCAGAAGTCCAAACTTTTCTCCTAGTTCCTTGGCGGATGAGGCTAGCATAATAATATCGTTGGCAAACCTAAGGTTATTCAACCTTTTTCAATCCCTTTCTCCTGACAAGAAGGTGCTAGATTTCTAAACACCTCTTTGAGTATTGCTGTAAATAGTTTGGGTGACAATGGATCTCCTTGTTTCACGCCTTTCTGTATTGGAAAGGTTAGACCAAGAGAATGTAATTTGATAGCTACTGTGCTGTGGTTGAGAAGCTCTATATAGGTGGTATCCATATTATATTTTGGTTTTTCAGTGAGTCAAAGATAGCAGAATGTGTTACGCTATCAAAAGCCTTGGAGTAATCCATGAAAGCTAAATACAAAGGTGATTTGTGCTCGACATGTTTTTCAATAATCTGATTGATAGTATGAAGGTGCTCTGTATTCGAGAGACCTCGGCGGAAACCGGCCTGTTCTAGAGGTTGTTGAGCATCCATATTTATTTTATTTTATTTTTACAATTCAGGAAAACTTATAGCTAGGTCTATTAATTATTAATCAAACTCTGAAACATGCAGATACATTTCTACATTATTTATTTTCCTATAATACTTATATCCTGAATAACTCATGTGCAGGTTTAGTACAATCATGTAGTTAGGTTTGGACAGGTACACATCAATGTAAACAAATGTGTCAAATTTATTAAACGATGTCAAATCTTAATTTTTTTGACTACGTCGATGTGTCAGATAGGTACGTTTCATTCAATCATAGACTTAAATGATTCAATTTAAATGGAGGTTGTGGTAACTTGATGTGTACATACCTACAGGTGTCAAATTTAATTTAAACCTTAGGCAGACATAAGTAAGAATAATGTTACCAATTAATACTCACGTTTAATCTGTTCATTAGTCTATTTATTGAAAGGCCGAGACCTGAACCCACACCTTAGTTCCGATAAGAAGTCGGAAGTGGCTACGTGCAAGGTTGCCGTCATCCTTCCTTCCGGTTTAGTTCGTATTATCTATTCATATATACTTAAATATGTTTCACAAATTACCATTCCAATATTTATAGATGCAGTATCTTAAGTATCTTACGAGTTAATTGCCATTATAGGTATCACTTTATTGCACTCAAATCACTTTGTATTATCTGGTCCCCTAATGTTATTGTAAGTCATAAAAATCTGAGTGCGTCATTTCCAGTTGCGTCCAAACCTGTCGCTTCGGAGCATAGGGTACTTAGGTAGGTATGTACAGACACACATCAGGTTACCACAATCTGTCAGATTTCCTCAATGGACGAAATGTGTTTGACATTAAGGTGACAGTCGATTGAAGAAATTGGACTGTTTTGTTTACTATGATGGGTGACTGTACCTAAGTTTGGACCATAGATTCAGGATTTGTGAAGTCTGGTAATTTTGATATACGACTTCACAAGTCACTTGGTTTTCAAGTTTTCTTTGTTGGACTTTGTACAGTCCTTATGTCTGAGACAAGTGTTATTTTTGCACTACTTAACCTAAAGCCGTCTGAACCAGTTAATTCATCTACTAGTTACAATAGGTTGATATCTAATTTTTTTTATCGTTGATGGGCTTTCCTCTGACTGAATCCTAGAGTTATCTATTTATTTAAATAATCTGGGCGATTAAAATTAGAACTACCTACACCCCTCAGATTTAACATAATTTTTCAGACAGTCAATTTTAAAATTGCCTATGTTAATTGTAGATATTCCAAAATATTGTACAAAATTTGAAATTTATTTTCATTGCCGCAAAAGTGTTGCACATTGTTGCTATTGTGGTCAATAATTTGGAATATCTACAATTAACATAGGCAATTTTAAAATTGACTGTCTGAAAAATTATGTTAAATCTGAGGGGTGTAGGTAGTTCTAATTTTAATCGCCCAGATTATTTAAATAAATAGATAACTCTAGGATTCAGTCTGTGCCTGTAATCTTCTCGTCTGACCTTATGGTAACCATACCATAAGGTCAGACGAGAAGATTACAGGCACAGACCATAATTCGAAGGACACGTAACCTTGATGAAACGAATCTTTTGTGAGTAGGAGTGCAAAGCTGACCTAACCTAACCTCCCCTATGAGGTCAAAAGAACCCTTAAGTTCAGCTTTTTTTTTATTTATTGATCACGGGTTTGCTCTTGGCTTCAAACTGAACTCTAGAGTTGCGAGGAAACCTACGATGGAGCGAACTCACCCAAAAGTAGCCTATTCACTCTAGCTTTAAAAATATAGGGGTTGTAATCTCTGGGAAAAACAGACGCTGGCAGGGCGTTCCACTCCCCATGAAAATGGCTCCTAACAAATAAATAAGATAAGATGATGACTGACTTTCCCAGGTACCTAAGTACTTACTTTAAGCTTGGCTGCCATATTTGAGTCTTTTACTGTTTGGTAGGTACTCCATTTTTTTTGTTGGCCATTATTATTATTTTTCTGCTGGTGAGGAGGTGATCTCGCAGAAGGTGGCAGCTGAGCGACTGCGAGAGGAGGACCCTAATGCAGACGCTCGAAGAAGGGTAAGGACGGGAAGGAGACGACGAACAGTGGCTCGTCTCCCTCTTGTCCATGGGGGAAACCAATCGGCCTGCGGTGCGGGGACACCGACGCTGGCATTGCACAGGCACAACCCACTGTCGGTAGGGACAGCTCAGCGCTCCTGGCTGTCCCTACCGCCACCCCCAGAGCGCGGCTGGAGGAGGCAGAGTCGGGCCTGCGTCTGGGGAGGAACATGAAGAGGGGCTGCTTAGCCGGTGTGCTTGTCTCCTTCCCACTCAGACGATAAAGGAGCGTCGCAGGTCGTTTTAGTAGGTATGCCTCTGGCCGGCTTCTCATCAGAGAGAGCCCCACATAACCCGCCTGCTCCCCGGTGGACGGGTATGCATAAGGAGGTCAGCCCATTGCACATAGGGCTGGCGGCATTTCCCCTGCGCCAACAAAAAAAAGGGGAAATGCGTTACGCATACCTGGGGGAGGACGGGTTATGTCGGACTCCCCCCGCATGACGGCGGGGGTCTACCGACTAAAACCTCTGGACACCCTCTTATCGTCCATAGTGGGGGGTCGTGGTGACGGGCACGAAGCCATGTGCACGACCCCCCGGACATGTAGGTACTCCCTGGCCCAACCTCCATTCAGTACTTAGATGATCATCAAAATGTACCTTTCATGGGAACAAATAATTTATTTTAGTACCTCCACAGAAAACTTTTTATTACACAAATGGACCCTAATTCTTGTGCTCGTGATGTTCTCAAAATATCACAAGTACGAGAATTGGGCTCCTGAACTTCGAATGATCGAACTCTTAGCGTATATTTTTTATAACCAAAAGTCGGCTATGTTAATAATAACTCCTGTGTCACGGTATAATCGACCGTTAGCTTCATTTCATTGCCAAGTTAAGGCGACGAGTAGGGCACACTAGCGACGCCAATCGATTTTAATTTTTAGCTACTAAACCGGATCTATTTAATACAATTTGGACATTAAAATTTCCCGGCAAACACTTCTACTATTTATTAAATAACCATGCATAAATGTTAGGTCCGTTTTTGTACGGGAAAAATTTATTCACGCCAAAAGCGGCCGCTTTTGGCGTGAATCAATTTTTCGCGTACGCGTTGGTCCCAACATTTGTGCATGGTTATTTAATAAATATTACAAGTGTTTGCCGAGAGTTTGTAACTCCGATTGTTAAAATTAGATCCGGTTTAGTAGCTAAAAATTAAAATCGATTGGTTGTCCTCAGTTTGCTTTATCCGTCGCCTTAAAATAAAATAATTAGACCACGTGAATAGATATTATTGTAATCTAATAGGCAGTTGTAGCAATATTTGATCGGATTTCTTAACATCTTACAACGCTACAATACAGTTATCGTATAGGTACGTTTAACCTGGTGTGTTATTATTGCAAGACTCTATCAATTATTTTCTACTTATTCAAGTCTGAATGAACAAAAACACAAGAAAATTAAGACAGTAACTAAGAAATAAAATAAAATTAATTGCCACGGGGACCTACTTTGTTTTAACTTTCCTTTTTATTTACTTTTAGTTTAATTTTATTTCTTAGTTACTGTCTTAATTTTCTTGTGTTTTTGTTCTTTCAAGTCTTGAATTCTTTTAGGTTTAAATTAACACATTAAGAACGAATTAGACCAACCTTAATCCGATACTAGGAATTCGGCGGGTAGGGCTAAAACAAGCCGCGTGGGCTGATGCAATTCAAAGGTTTTAAATTAGTGTCTCGTGGTTTTTAGTGTACAAAGTATCAGCCTATATACTGTCCTACTGTCTCATCATAGAAATCAAGTTATCGCTACTGTGATGGGATTAGACTTAATCACCACGCTTACCAAATGCGGATTGGTGAACACAAACCCGAGCTATGTTCGAAAAATTCGAAACATACTTTTTGCCCGACCCGGGAATCGAACCCGAGATCACGGCCCGGTACTTAAACCACTAGACCAACAGGGCAGTGTACAAAGTAGGTGTTTATTTGTGCAGTAAAGTGCCGCAAAGTGATCCTAATAATAAGAATCTTTGGATTGTATCGTTTTTAACACTGCTACTGTATGTCGAGTGAGTTGTCTCGTGACAACTTGCTTGGACCTAATAGAGTCTTAAAACCCGCGATTGCTTTTAGAGCGATAGCCGCGGAATCCGTAGGTCGATAAAACGTAAAACACCGCCGTTTTATTGAGTGACTGTGACTTTGACTGACTTCGACTGTTGACTACCTACTTATTCTCAATAAGTTGGGTACTTGACATTGACGAATATATCTTCGCGTAGAGCCATTAAAAAAAAATCCGATTCTAAATCTATGGTACCTATAGCGCTTTCATTCTTTATAAATCTGACGGTATACCATAGATTTATCCACTGATAAAGATTGGTTTAATCAGGGAACTATAGTTGGGTCAAAATGAAAGGCCACATTTGACACTTCAAGAAAAATCGACAACGTAACCTTGTAACAACGGCCATTGCGTTTAAAAATTTCTTAACTTTTTAAAATTATGTTTGCATTTATTTCTTTTATCAAAGACAAAAAAGGTTGGCAGCGCACTTGTGACTCCACTGGTGTTGCGGGTGTCTATGGGCGGCGGAATTGCTTACCATCAGGTGATCCGTCTGCTCGTCTGCCACCTCTCATATATATAAAAAAAGATAATTTCACGATTTACATTCTCTGTTAAACTATTTATAAACATGGGAATACTATAAAAAATACTTTTCTAGAGAATTGGACGCTGATACAATGTTGAATGTGTCAACCCATTTTCTTTTTAAGCTCTAGTGGTGTACCCCTAATAATCGAACGAATACAATGTTAATCGTGTAAAAATATTTATCCATAAATGAAAAGCCACATTCTGATTTCGAAAAAAAAAGAAATAAACTGGCCGCGGATCGATATCTAGGATCGGCACGTACCTACTAATTTGATTCACATTTCTCCAAATAAAAGTACTAATAACTTATTTTCCATTAATATAGTATTCGATTCAAGTTTTTTTATTTTTTATTTATTGCTTATAGTAGGTAGACGAGCTTGCGGCCCATCTGATGGTAAACGGTAACAACCGCTCATAGACATCAACAATGCCGGAGCACAGTCATGCCGCTGCCTACCGTGAGAGAAGAACTCTTTTCAAACCTCGTTTAATGTCATAGCGATCAGGGAACACCGCGGCTGGAAGGTCATTCCAGAGTTTGCACGAGCGCGGGAAAAAGGAGCGCTGGAAACGAAGAGTTCTGGAAGGGATTGGTTCCAGGTAGTATTGGTGAAGTTTGCCGCGGCGTCTAGTCGTGCGATTGTAGAATGGTGACCCTGGTATGATATTAAACAGCTCCAAAGAGCACTCTCCATGGAAGAGCCTATAGAAGAGGCAAAGAGAGCCAAAATCTCTTCGCGACTCCAACGACTCCAATTTGTCCGTGAGATCGGGATCCCCGACAATCTGGACAGCTCGTCTCTGCAAGGCGTCAAATGGGTCAAGCTGATATTTAGTTTGTTTGAAGTACATATCGATTACTCACTTTAAGCTAAGTCTTTTAGTAGGTCACCTCTCTATGAAGTTAAAATTTAGAAACGTCAAATGAGGCTTAGTTTGGCTCGACTTAAAATAGATGATTTCATTTATCTAGTTCTCTACTACCTACATATTCCTTCTTTCTCGCAGCAAAAACTGTTCCGTGTAATATAATAATAACTGAAAAAAAACAGATACATTTAAACATATGTAATGATCAAGTGGCTTAGGCCGTGTGGTCCCCGGCAGAGTAGAATAGGCCACCCTCACTCTTACCGAGGTGTCGTAAAAGGCGACTAAGGTAAAGCTGCTGGCATGATCATCAGCACCCAGAGAAGGAAAACTCTGCATTTATATCAAAACCCTCGCCAACCCGTCTGCCAAGCGTGGTGAGTATGGCAATTACCCCTCATGTGATTGAGGGAGGCCCGTGCCCCAGCAGTGGGGACTTAAATGGGCTGACGATGATGATGATGATGATGAATGATGATGATGAATGATCAAGTATAAAATGTAAGATGGTTCTTTTACGGTAACTCTGCATCAATGTTGTAGTTATTTATTTATATAAAACTTTCATCATCATCCTCCTGCCCTTTTCCCAGGTTATCTGGGGTCGGCGCAGTATGTTTTCCTTTTCCATACGTCCCTGTCATTCGTCATCGAATCATCCACCTCTTTTTCCATCATGTCATTCTTCACACAATCCATCCATCTCTTTTTCGGCCGTCCTCTGTTCCTCCACCCACTTACGTTTAAACCCATCACTTTTTTGGCAACATGTTCTTCTCCTCTTCTTATTTAAAACTTTATTGCACAAAACTAAACAATAGGGGAACTTAATGCCCAGAGGCATTCTCTACCAGTCAACCTTTGGGTCATGCAGAAAGGACAATGGTGCGGCGAAAAGAGGACTTATGTAATTATTACAATTTGCAAAAAATAATGACAACATAAACTTTAGTTAGGTACTATACTGAATGAAAAAGCTCGCGGCAGATGCAAGAGTATTTAATTTATTTAAAATTATGAATTAAATATAACACCGCCTGCCACGAGTCTTTGGCTCGAGTGTAATAGGTTAAACAATTTATGATTAATAAATGAAATAATCAACCGTCTGTCGCTAGTCTTTGCGCTTAGTAGATATACCTCCTCCCCCTCATCTTGCGTGTAATCTCGGTTGCGTCCAAAGGTGTAGCTCTGTAGCCCGGAGTACGCTTAGACCATGATTCAGGATTTGGGGAGTCTGGTAATTACAGTGAAGCGACTGCCGTCTGACCTTCGCTACCCTATAAAGAGAAGAACTAGACTAACTGAATCACGGTTACACGTTTCAGAAACTATCCAAAACGTGCAGGTTCTGTCACGATATTTTCCCTCACCGCCGAGCTAATGTTAGAAATACGCACATAGATTTGAAAAATCCAGAGTTGCATGCTCGCATTCGAACCACGACCCCCGTGTGGAAGACGCATTCTGAACCACTGAGCTACTATCGCTCTTAAGTTTTGTAGATATACCTAGTACTTATTATTTAAATTTAATTTAAGTACGAGGTATATACACGCCCTGTTGGTCTAGTGGTTTAAGTACCAGGCCGTGATCTCTGGGTCCTGGGTTCAATTCCCAGGTCGAGTGAAAACTGTTTCGATTTTTTCGAACATAGCTCGGGTTTGTGATCACCAATCCGCATTTGGCAAGCGTGGTGATTAAACCTAATCCCATCATAGTAGCGATGACTTGACTTCTATGATGGAGGCCTTTGCCCTGCAGTGGGACAGTTTATAGGCTGATACTTTACTTTACTTTACTTTACGAGGTATATCTATTAAACGCAAGAATCTCATTTTCTCATTCCTTGCCCTTCAAATGGACAGATAAGGCCTTATTAAAGTATCCTACATTCATAAGTATTTTATCAAATCATTATATGTCGGAAAAGCCCCCAAACAGGCGTGTAGCCGCTCTCAGGGCATTGTTTTAGTGACAACAATTGGAACTGCCAAGTGCCAAAAGAACGGTCGAATAGCGCGACGAACTTGGCCCCAATTTGCCTGGCTATTAAGTAATAACCGATTTTTTTTGTAATGACGCCACGGCTGAGCGACATGTACTGAGAGCAAGGTGAAGGTTTTCCGATCTTTCTATCAATTAGGCAAACATTGAGTTATGATGACAGGCGTGATGAAGATGTGTTAAAATGTGATTTTTCCTGAACTTTTTTTAAAGTATTAAGTTTAGAAAAAAATATATTTAAAAACCTCAACTTCATTTTTGAAAACCTATTCAAAGTATTGTAAATTTCATTTCAAATTGTAAACGTATGGGTTTGATGAAAAAAAAATTTGAGTTTTAGTTCTAAGTCTGGAGAACCCTCAAATTTATTAATTTTTTCCTTCTTATAGTTTCGGAAAAAAGTGGCTGTGACATACGTACTGACAGACGGACGGACGGACAGACGGACAGACGGACAGACGGACAGACGGACAGACGGACAGACGGACAGACGGACAGACGGACAGACGGACAGACGGACAGACGGACAGACGGACAGACGGACAGACGTACAGACGGACAGACGGACAGACGGACAGACGGACAGACGGACAGACGGACAGACATACAGACGGACAGACGGACAGACGGACAGACGGACAGACGGACAGACGGACAGACGGACAGACGGACAGACGGACAGACGGACAGACGGACAGACGGACAGACGGACAGACGGACAGACGGACAGACGGACAGACGGACAGACGGACAGACGGACAGACGGACAGACGGACAGACGGACAGACGGACAGACGGACAGACGGACAGACGGACAGACGGACAGACGGACAGACGGACAGACGGACAGACGCACAGACGGACAGACGGACAGACGGACAGACGGACAGACGGACAGACGGACAGACAGACAGACATGATGAATCTATAAGGGTATCCGTTTTTTGCCATTTGGCTACGGAACCCCAAAAAGGATTTGCTATTTTCAAGCTTATTTTGCTCTCGGATTTTTTTTTTTTTTATGCTAGAGCTATTTAGGTGACGGAGGCAAAAAAAGGCGATTCCCCCTGGAGACGGGGGTTTAAAGGTTGGCAGCGCACTTGTGACTCCACTGGTGTCGCGGGTGTCAATGGGCGTCGGCAATCGCTTAACGTCAGGAGATCCGTCTGCTCGCCTGCCTCCTATCACATGAAATTTTTTTGTTTACCTTTGGCTAATTTTTGACTTGACTTTGTTTGCTTGACCGCAATCGCACCTGATGACAAGCGATGATGAGGTGTACTTAGCTAGGATTTTACGCCTTTGCCTACATACTCGTAGAAGATGCCTATTTATTATTATTATGGCCACTTTTCTAAGACTTGTTAGAGATGATTGTGACATGAATGGCGAAAGCTTAAAAAATCTCAAATCCTTTTTTACCCGACTACAAAAAGGAAGGGTTATCTTTTTAGTTATTTTAAATGTCTTGTTTTTTTTATGTGATAAGTGGCAGACGAGCAGACGGATCACCTGGTAAGCGATTGCACGATTGCATGGACACCCGCGACACCAGTGGAGTCACAAGTGCGCTGTCAACTTTTAAAACCCCCTTCCCTTGGATTGGGCCTCCGGTACCTTTACTCACACAGCAAAACACAGCACAATGCTGCTTCACGCTGGTTTACTGTGAGGCCGTGGTATCACTCCCGTTGAACCCGCCCATTCATGCCGAAACGTGGCTCTCCCATGGTCCACGGTCTTTATGATTTAATCATTTAATTTCCTAATTTTTTACAATCAGTAAAAATCAGTTGATGGTGCCACGGAAGAGTGGCTCTTATCCAACAAAAATGTTTATTTACATCAAAAATTTATAAATCACAAGTCCTTAGGTATTGACAATCAGAGTCATTTGATCTGTTCGATACTAAGTCGTCAGTGTGGCGATCAGTGAAGCATCGAAAGGTTCCGATCATTGAACCATGGAAGCGCCAATTGGGTCAATATCATTTGTTTCAAGTTCAATGTGCGGAATGCAGATAGTTATATAACATCAAGAGGTTGCGCGAAACTTTTTGCGCATGCTAAAGTTATTCGGATCCGTCACAGCCAGCGTTTTTTTTATTAGCTTAACGTTTCCTTATCTCTAACTTACGGACAACGACAACGCTAACTGCCGCACTCAGAGACGTCAAATTAACTTTACGAAAAAATATTGACACGGCAGTCTTAGCCTGTCAAAGAAACGAACGTGAACAAAGTACATACAGCTGAAACGAAGATGCTCAGGTGCGCCGGAGGTGTCACGCGATTGGACAAGGTGAGGAACGAATACATCCGTCGCAGCTTCAAAGTAGCAGCAATAGATGAAAAGCTTACCGAAAGCCGTCTGAGGTGGTACGGTCATGTTATGCGTAGAGATGATGAGTACGTGGTCAAGAGAGCTCTAAACCTCCCGGAGAAAAAGAGAGGCAGAGGACGCCCGCCGTCAACATGGTGGACCAGCATGACGAGACTTTTGTTGAAAGAAAACCTACCTGACCCGACAAGCCTAGACAAACTGTTCTGGCGCCAAAAGATTAGAAGAGCTGATCCCACCTCAAGTGGGATAGACCAAGGAAGAAGAAGAAGACTTTATTGTTATTTGATAGAAATGGGGTGAGCCTTGCGTCTTATAGCCACTGATACCAGTAGATGATCTATTGTGGCAGCCCCATACCCTTCCATATTACAGCACCTCATGTAGCTCCAGTTTCAGGATAAACCCGAGAATGGAGCTGATAGGGGAGCTTTAGATCTCGTCTGCCGAGATCATGTGTGCTCCTAGGTGCCTTAGAAGAAGACTTACGTAGTCAAATTAAAAATAAAATATGTTAGTAATTTTTAATAATAATAATATGTATATAGCTAGGTTAGCCGCAGGAATGAGTTGATAAGTTCTAGGCACTAATCTTACTTGTTACCTATTCTTAAATAAGCAATGAAAGAAAGAAAGAAAAAACATTTATTGACTTTCACAACATTCACAGTACAGAGAGCAACATGATAGAACAGATAACAGGTTTACAGTATTACAAGTATAATACAATAGCCACACATGACACGACATGGATCCATAGAATATAATTAGCAGAAATGTGTATGGTCAATCAGGTCTCAACCTCAGCATTTGCTGCTACGACATTATCTGCGATGCTGCAGCAGTGCTGGTATTCTGATGGAATCTGGTTGCGAGTGAGTTAGGTAAGTGGATTTAGAAGATGGATAAATTAATTAAATTTTTGTGTTTTTGCCCTCGAGTCGTACCTAGAGTAGGCCAACGGAAAGGGAAGCTTATAGGCGTGTGACCACACTGGTGTCAATGGTGGTCCATCACTTCATCATCGTCATAATCAGCAGAGGCGGCTCTAGCCCAAGTAGCGCCCGGGTGCAATCAATATTTGGCGCCCTCTTGTATCAAAATGCGCGAATGAAATGGAATAGTTCAGCTGCGCAGTACGTACCAACCACGTTTATACAGGTTGATTTAGGATGTCAAGCCAAAGATCATGGATGAATTTCATAGCTTGAAAACTACATTAAGGCGACGGGTAGCCCTAACTAGCGTCACCAATCGATTTTTATTGTTGGCTACTAAACCGGATCCATTTGAAACAATTTCGGGGTTACAACCGCTCGGCAAAGCCTTATACAATTTATTAAATAATCATACACAAATATTGGGTCCAACGCGTACGCCAAAAATTTGATCACCGCCAAAAGCGGCCACTAATAGCGTGAATCAATTTTTAGCGTACAAAAACGGACCCAACATTTGTGTATGGTTTTTCAAAAAAATGTATAAGGTTGTAACCCGGAAATTGTTTAAAATAGATCCGGTTTGGTGGCTAAATATTAAAATCGATTGCCGTCGCTAGTGTGCCCTACCCGTCACCTTAAATCGTAGGACATACATGGGGTGTTTCGGGTACCCTAATCTAACCATAGCTTTCGGCTTGACATCCTAAATGAAACATTATGTATAACTGGTTGGACGCTCGCCCTTTGCAAAGTTACAGTGGAGGCTCTTGTCGCGAGGGTCTCTCGGCGCCCCCTACCACTCGGCGCCCGGGGCCACCGCACTATAGGCAAAGACGCCCCTGATCATCAGCCTGTATTTCTGTATTCTGTTCGTCAGACACCTATCACATAAAAAACCGTACCAGCTCGAGTTACTGATCGTATTTACATTATGCCGCTACTTATCAGTCCGGAAAAGACGGCAAGGACTGATGGGTGAAGATAGACAACTCGTGATGATGGAAACAACTCGTGATGGTAATGAGATAATAAGGATGGGTTAGCGCTTAATGCTACGTCTACGTGACTAATGGCACGCCAACACGTTAACGATGAATGGCTCGCGTGTAACGTAGGTTATGCAATATTCACGGTGCACTGGCATGGATGGGTGGTCGGTGCTAGCAAGTTCAAATTTGCGAAACACTTTAATTTGTATTTGCTAATGGTAAATTAATTTCGAATTCGCACTTATGAAGGTAAGTTGGTATTATTTGCGCTTTTGAAGAAAAAGCATGCACGCCAAATCACCATTTATTTGCCGAAGATTTTTTTATTTCATAGGTGACAAACGAGCAGACGGATTACTTACCTGATGGTGACAGATTTCCGCCACCCATGGACATCAATGGAGTCATAAGCGCACTTCCCTTCCCCTCCGATTGAGCCTCACAAACCTACTCTCACTATGAGAAATGTTATTTTAAGAGGGTTTTCTGTGAGGTCGTGATATCACTCTGGTTGAACTGGCCTATTATTGCGGTTCTCTCCTTTGATTGAATAAAGTTTGCTGTAGCGAAGAAAATGAATCTCTTTATTCTAAAACCTTTGCTACGAGTATCAAAGGGTTTGACGTAATACGAGTATGGTCTCTAGAAATTTCATCAACCCACCTAAAGAAAACGAACCCTCTACACTTATTGGAATTTTATAGTACTATACTAAACGCAAAGAATCGTGCAATTATAAATGATATAAATAAATATTTAAGTACACATTTCACAAAATCACATACATTGATCTAACTCTGAGATAGGTAGCTCAAGCACCTGTGATATGGATATCAGAACCAAAAGCGGAATTACAAATATATACATAGGTAACTACTTGGTACTACATAGAAAACACCCAGACCAATACAAACAGACATGTTCATGCACACAAATTTTTGTACTGTGCGGGCAACGAACCCGCAACCCATTCACCAGAGGCAGCCTTCACTACCACTGATCCAAACGGGTTGTCAGATATATGACACCGACTGCCACGAGTCTCTGGCTCGCATGATACAACGTCGATGCTGGCTCGTGTATAACAGTTACTTCCTTTTAAACCTCATGTTTAAACCTACTGAATATTTTGATCAACTTAACTGTCATGTCATTATTTTTTTAATGATATAGTTAGCAGACGAGCCGACGGATCATCTGATGGTAAGCGATTACCGTCGCCCATGGACACCTGCAACACCAGTGGTGTCACAAGTGCGCTGCTTACATTTTAACCCCCCTTCCGCTGGATTGGGCCTCCGATACCCTCACTCACGCAGCGAAACTCAGCGCATGCACTGCTTCACGCCGGTTTTCTGTGAGGACGTGGTATTACTCCGGTCGAGCCGGCCCATTCATGCCGAAGCGTGGCTCTACCACTGTTAAATTCATAATGTATGTGACTACTACGAGTCTTTACCTTATTTGGTCCCGGGGTACCCACCTAAGTCGTTACGTCGTAAATACCTACTATAAAAAGATTCATTGGATTTCTACGAAAAAATCTTAAAGCGGTTCCGTCTTTATCTTACCACTAAGGGCACGAGGGACACGACCTATGGCCTAAGTACAAGTATTGTTTAAGTATTTATCCGTTATAATTAGACAAGAAAAATGGCTAAGATACATAGATAGATAGATATAGATACAGTGGATAAGAACGCGCCTTCCATTCGGGGATTCGTGGTTCGATTTCTAGCGTGCATCTTTCGATTTTTGAAATCTATGTGCACATTTCTACTAATAGCTCGGCGAGGGAAAACATCGAGAGGAAACCTGCTCGTCTCAGATAGTTCCTCAAAATTGTGGCTACCTACAATATTTTAGATAATGATACTGAACGTGTAACCGCGATTAACTTGGTCTGGTTCCCCTGTCTAAGGTTTGAGAAAGACAGAAGGCAGTTGCTTAATTGTAATTACCAGACTTCCTTTATCATGGTCTAAGCGTACTCCGAGCTCCGAAGCTGCAGCTTTCGATGCAACTGGGATCACACGCTAAGGTGTGGAATTGTTCTATGTATGCTATCCTTCTGCGAACAGCACTGACCTCAGTGGTCATTGCACCCTGTACTGCACTGGCCTCCTAGCCGGCCCTGATTCTTACTTTCCTCGATTCAGCCAAAAATAGATACAGATTCTCAAAGTCGGCCAGACCATGCGATTAAGGATTTTAGACTCCATTCACTGACACCAGGGCGTTCACCTTCGCAGCCAACCAAAATGCGGAAGCCTGCGTGTGCGCTCCAGTTTTTATTGTTGACCTGTTATTTTTTTATCTTTTGGGCAAGGGCAGGCGGCGAAAGTTGACGGTTTTGGTTTTGTATCAAGATTTTCCGGGACGTTGTATGATATAGGTTACAGTGGATGAAAGCATGCGGAATGGGTTTATTAGGTACCAAATTAAAATTTTACTAAACTTTGTAAGATACACCTATATAAGTGTTGGCGACAAACCTCTTTTTTAACCCCCGACGCAAAAACGACGGAGTGTTATAAGTTTGACGTGTCTGTGTGTGTGTGTGTGTGTGTGTGTGTGTCTGTGTGTCTGTCTATGGCATCGTAGCTCCCGAACAAATGAACCGATTTTGATTTTGATTTTTTGGTTTGAAAGATGAATAAGGAGGGAATGTTCTTAACTATGTTGGATAAAAATCGATCCAAGATGGCCGCCGTCACAAAGATTTCGATTTTATATTTTAACACAACTCATACAATATAGGTGTCATAATAAAAGGGCTGGAGTAGCAGAATATATTAATTGTGAAAAATTTCAAATCCAAGATGGCCGCCGTCAGATAATCACGAATAACCTATTTGTTGTTCCAACTGCCTCAATATAGGTATCAAATGAAAGAGCTTTAGTTGTGGGGGGTTTTGAAATTTTCAATTTTATTTTTATTATTTATAGTTTTATAAGGATTTTATTCATATTTGAATTTACCCTGTTCCTTTCTTTTGATATTATTTTTTTTACAATTTGTATGACAGTGGGATTCAGAAAACCAAAAGTAAAGGTCGTGTCGTCTGGTTAAATATAAAGTTTGTGCCCGAAACAGTGTGTTTCTATGCTGCCGTCCCCTATAATAATAATAATTCTCACAATATCTCATACGTTGACCTGATTCCGTACTAAGTAGCGTAAGCACTTGTGTTACAGATATCAGACAACAGAGGAACACAAATATATACTTAAATACATATATTACACCCAGACACTGAACAAACACAAGTGTTCATCGCACGAATGTTTGTCCAGGGTGGGAATCGAACCCACGACCTTTGGCGTAAGAGGCAGGGTCACTACCAATTGCGCCATCCGGTCAGTCATTGCGCCCTATAGGTTAGTCCCCTTATTCTCCTTGTACTGCCGCTGCCACGGACGCTAGGTAGGCGCCTCATATTTCATCCTCAACAGTAAGACTACTTAAGGAAATAATAGTTAATACCTACCTGTTGAATTTTGAGGTTGATCGTATTTAAAACTAGCCTACAGTTTTTCTCTATTGTTTGTATGTCGGTCATCATCGTCTCATCAGCGTTTCATCTCGCTTTTATGGTGTTTGTATGGCATGGTGTATAAAAACATCGAGCGAACAACATTAAAGACAGACTGACAGTGTAACTCCCAAATAAAATAGGTACATTACCAGATAGATTAGTATAGGCGATTAAATAAATTGCCTTATAGCGCAGTGACGCCTTGCCCCACAGAAAAAAAATTACAACAATGTAAAAGTTATAGAAAAATAACTTTATAGTTTAATTTGAAAGCCTATAGTGAATTTTTTAAGCCTATAATTAATTATTCGTAGGTAGGACGATTAAAAGCAACCAATCCGATGATAGAGTCGTACCATGATTCTACAAGTAGGTGCGTACAACGTAGGGCTGCTCGAATTGTTGGTGACCTGACTCTCTCTAGTCGACTTGATCCTCTAGCATTGCGGCGGGACATAGCTTCCCTCAGCATTCTATACCGCATTTATCATGGGGAGTGCTCTGAAGAACTGTTTGATCTACTCCCTGCGGCCGAATTCTTACATCGAACCACTCGCAAGCGATTGTCATTCCATTCTCATCATCTCGATGGATGGCGGTCTAATACTGTGCGTTTCTCCCGGAACTTTCTACCACGTACCTCAGTTCTGTGGAACGGTTTGGCTGCAGGAGTATTTTCGGACGGCTACGACTTAGGGATCTTCAAGAGAAGAGCGTACTCTTTTTTTAAAAAAAGGCCGGCAACACATTAGCGATCTCTCTGATTTCGCAGATGTTCATGGGCGGCGATGATTACTTTCCATCAGGTGACTCGCTTGCTCGTTTGTCCGCCTCTAGCATAAAAGAAAAAAAACCTACTTATGAAATTCGAAATAAAAATAATACAAATTACAGACAACTCTTACCAAAGACTTCATTATATCTAAATTGTCGTTTTCGCTAACTGCCTGTTACAGGAGGTTTTTCTGCATAACTAAAGATTACACTATAATCCATTCAGCCTAAAAAGGTGAATAGTACAGTAATTAAAATGTTTCGTATCCAACTTTCTACACATAAAAATTTAAAGTTGTTAAAATTATTAACTTTTTTGTGTTCTCATTCTTCCAAAGTTTTAATCTTTCTCAATTAAACTGATCAAGAACTTAAAATAATTATTACTAATAAAATTTGTAAAAAATATGTTATGAATTCATAATGCGCTAATTGGATATTTCAATCAAAACAATCGCAATAAATCAGTAATCGGTATGGCGGCTCTCCTCTTACCATCGAATCACCATTATTGTGTCGTGAAAAATAAGTCTGCATTGATTGCATTAGGGACCAAGAACTGGCAATTTCTTTTGGTGACGAAGGTGGTTCCGCCACGTCAAGCGAGAGTTCTTGTTTTCAAATGAATAAATATAAATAAAATAAATATTTCACAACATTACATGCATTGATTTGATTCCGAGGTAGGTAGCTCAAGCACCTGTGTTACGGATATCAGAATCAACAGTGGGATTACAAATGTATACATTTAACACCTACTACTACTACTACCGTGTGGTCCCCGGCAGAGTAGAATAGGCCACCCTCACTCTTACCGAGGTGTCGTAAAAGGCGACTAAGGTAAATCTGCTGGCATGATCATCAGCACCCAGAGAAGGAAAACTCTGCATTTATATCAAAACCCTCGCCAACCCGTCTGCCAAGCGTGGTGAGTATGGCAATTACCCCTCATGTGATTGAGGGAGGCCCGTGCCCCAGCAGTGGGGACTTAAATGGGCTGACGATGACGATGATGATGACTACTACTACCAATACAAACAGACATGTTCATACACACAAATGTTTGTAATGTGCGGAGATCAAACCCGCAAACTTTGGACCAAAGAGAAAAACCACTGTTCCAAACGGGTCGTAAAAAAGATGCATATTAATTAATGATTTGTCATTTATTGCGTGTGTACCACTAATAATATTTACTTATTGTATTCCATATCCAGATAGTTCAAATTCGTAGATAAATGTTGATTAAGATTAAAAAACAAAGAAATAAAAAATAGTTATTTAGATTTTCGCGTTGCATTATAACTATAATAAACAAGACGGGAATTAACACGTAGCAATGTAGGTATGTGAGTACACAATGTTGTATCACATAGTAAATATCGTGTTAATTCCCGTATTGACTAATTATAAATAAAAAATCGATTAGATTTCTAAAGAAAATATTCTCGATTCTTAAAATTATCGGTTAGGTTTAAAAGGAGCGTGTCACTTTTAACATCAAAATAGAACTGTCCTATTCACCTTCAGGTACCGAATGGACTATAGAATCTTATGTATATACTCGTATCTGATAATGGATGACAGAATCACAAGCGACGTCAAGTCTCACGGGTACGTCCCTTGTGATTCTTTGTCTCTGGTATCCATGTCACAAAGGGAAACACCAGGTCAGGGAAAAAGACTACAACAACATTACCAAAATTGCCTCACATTTGTTAAAATTGGTAATTAATCACCGAATGTCACCCAATCAAAACCTTATTGAAATATTTTATTATTATTTCTTATTACCCACTATTTCTTGACCTTTTACGCATAACATAAATTTATATCACTTTCAAATACAAGTAAATGAGGTTGACACGATGTAGGCCGATTGAATAAAATAAATTATTACGTGCGATATTTTGTTTGTCGAGATCAATGCATAATGACATTAATTTAGTGGATTTACTTGCAAAAGTAAAAATATGACCAGGAACTTCCTTATGTTTATGTGTACGCTTGGTAGTGCAAGTAGGTACAAGCCAAGTCAAAAACAATTTCAATGACAAGTCAGCAAAAATGATAACAAATCAAAACAGGTTAAAGAATTTTGGCTGGCCTGATAGCTCATTGGTAGAGAGTCCTTTTTTTGATAGCTGTGTAATGCTGCCGGCCTGAAGTGCAATGGGCCAACGTCGCCACCGTTCGGTGGCGCCTTATGCATACCCTCCTGCTGGGGACCTCCTAGGGTTATGTCGGGCTCTCCTCTAGCGGGGGTTTCTCCTTACGAGAAGCCGGCCAGAGGCATACCGACTAAGCCCCAGCGGTTTTCCCTTATCGCCCAAAATGGGGAGGAGTCATGGGTTTAAAAAGGGCAAACCCTGGCACCATAATTGGTAGAGACCCTGCTTCATGGGTAGGTACGCCAAAGGTCGTGGATCCGATTCCAACTCAAAAAGTAACTTGGATTCAAATTCAGATTTTTATTTGCATAACATGTACAGTATATAAGATGGTGGTAGTATATTTGAGTCCAGTACATGACTGTAAGAGCATCGCAAATATTATTCAGTTTAACATTAATTACATGCTTTAACATAATAATTCATTAAATAAGATTGATAAGATTCCTTAATTGATTCATGCTTAAACTTCTTGTTTGTACTTCACAAACAGGTTGATGTATGTGCTATTGTCTGATATTATAAAAAAATAATAATTAAATCTCTTTGTAATATATTAGGTATAGTGTAAAGCATAGATCATATTATGATTTGTGGTGTGAAGTAATTAATGTTTTTCTTATTATTTTGCTTAAAACTTGATACACTTACCTAAGTCTATTAAATCGCTTGGTAACTATTATGTATGTTTTGAAATACCTGTAGGTTGTTCAATCTAATCAATTAATTGCGGTAGATACTTAATTCGTCCAGATACCATTGTCTAGGCCTGATCTTTAAACTTCTTACAATTAATTTAATTGTTTCCCGGTTGAAATGCTCGTATTACTTGTTATATTTATTGCAACAAATCGTGAGTTCCATCTAGCTTATTAGGGCTCTGGATCAATAATATAAAAAGCGGTTTTTCTAGGACTGCTCCGTACGTAGTTTGCCCTCTGGCAGACGGATGCATAGGGCACCGCCGAAGGCGGCATTCCCTCAACGCAAAAAAAAACTGCACTGCACTGGCACATTTGGTGGAGATCTGGCCTCATGCGCCAAAAGGTTCTAGGTTCGACTTCCACTATGGATAAACACTGTTGTACATTTGTGTTTGTTCCGTGTCTGAGTGTAATATATAAATAAATAAATGTTTCACAACATCACATACATTGATCTGACTACGAGACAGAGAGATCAAACACCTGTGTTACAGATATCAAAACCAACAGTGGAATTACAGATAAATACATTAAAATACCTTTCTTTTGTAAGTACATACTTATAATACATAGAAAACACCCAGACCGATACAAACAGACATGTTCATGCACACAAAAGCCGAAATCGAACCCGCAACCCTGGCACCAGAGGCAGCGTACACTACCACTGATCCAAACGGGTCGTCGTGTATGTAGGTTAGGTATTTGAGGTTTTCCTCTGATGCTGGATATCTGTAACACACGTTCATAAGCTACTTAGAAATCAGGTAATTGTATTGAGATGTGGTATAAAGTTATTTATTTGTCCATTGCATTATATGTCCATCTGTGAAAACTTTTGAAAAGCGTTGAAGCATCAAGCTTAAAACTTCTTACAAATACAAAATAATTAAGTAATGCAGCAAGCTCGTTGGATGCTTCCTTGGTTAGTTTGTAAGCATGTGTGATCAAATAAGTAAGGCTATAAAAGTTTTTTTTTCATGTAATATGAATCACCTTATGGTAAGCGATTGCCGCCGTCCATGGACTCCCGCGACACCAGTGCAGTAGAGTCACAAGTATGATGAAGGACTAAACGCAAAGACTCGTAGATGACGAAAGAGTATATTGTTCGAAATATACTGCACGAGTCTTTGGCTCGTGTATTTTTTTTTTAAATGAGAGGTGGCAGACGAGCAGACGGATCACCTGACGGTAAGCAATTCCGCCGCCCATGGACACCCGCAACACCAGTGGAGTCACAAGTGTATGAAAGTAACTTACTTCCCTTTCCGTCTTCATCCAAAGTAACTAAATATAAAATATAATAAGTTTATATGGAAACGTCTACCTGTAGTTCAGATTAAAAAAAACAATTCTTTAACAATAAGGAAACAATAAGAAAACGCGAGTTTTGTTTTACAAGTGTAAATTTACGTTTTACAAATGTTGACGGCATAAGCAGACGAGACAAAATAATGTAAGGTAAAATAATTAATCATAAAGTTTTTTCACAATTATAGAAGACTTAAATAATATAACTAGGCTAATTTGTATTTATGAATGTAGATTAACTTATGCTCTTGAGTAAGTACGATTTAATTACCCTTTTGAACAAATATTTTCATATATCTTTATAACAAGGATGTGTCACTTATTCAACTACTTGAATTTACAATATTTGAGTTTACAATACCTACGTATTGTAAACTTTTTTATTTTATCTTCGTATTTGTAAAAGAAAAGCTGTATAAAGATCTATGCATGTTTTATATATTATCCAGTTCATTAATAGACGTTGTACTAATATTAAATAAGTTTGTGCCAGGAACTGATCGAACCAGTTCCTTAGCCGGGAGCGACCAGACTAACTAGGAGCACGTGCTTAACTCTTGTCTTGACCAAACTTCCCGCAGTGAGTAAGGTCGCCCTCTGTCCTATATAACGTAACGCTGCGCCCGCGCCGCTTACAACCCGCCTCACGCGCACTCAGCCAACACCAAACACTCCAGTACGTAAATAATAAAAAAAAACTTAAATTTTGTAACGTTCATTAAATCGAACTAGCGGCCAAGGTCGAGGTTTTACGAAACGACTTTAATTTTCATTAGTCTATTAAATACGTGATCTATTAAGTTAGCGAGTGGTTGACGTGATTGTACCACCTCCGTTTGGTTGCAGTTGGAGTGGTCAACAGTTTTCCGAAGCGCTGCAGTCAGTCCGTGCGGTCGTGCCGCCGGCCATAGTGCGTACACGCAACCACCCAGTGATACTGTGAACAGTGCCTGTAACTTAAACAACACAATGACCAACTACGTCAGAATCGTAAGTTTTATTTTTAATCATAAAATCCTTATTTTAATGTAACTATAAACTCTTTAAGTGGGTAGTTTCTCATCATAAAAAAAACATAACTTTATAAATACGATACGATACTAAAGATTTTGTTATGTCAGGAAGTGCGAAGTAATCAAATCCAATTAATAATTTTTATCTTTATGTGAAACTCACAAGATACATAGCTAACATAACTTATTAGCTCTACATTTTATGGGACCATTAATAAACGGTAAACGGGTAATAAAATGTGCAATAATGTTTGCATCTAAGGATCGGACCTTATCTACGACATACTTATATCTATGGAACGCATAATATTAATTTGAATTTTGAAATGAATAGAATCAAAGCGTACCTACTGAACTTTCGATAAATAAATTATGGAAACCTTCAATCATAAAAAAACGACACACCCTAATAGTTTTGAAATTTCACATGAATGTGTGTCACTTTGTTTGTCCTCTAACTGCAGGTTATCTGGAAACGATCGCTGCTATCGATAAGTCTATATTGTACTCCAGACCAAGTAATATATTTTAATAGATAGATATTCTTTATTGCACAAAAAGAAAATAAGGCGATCTTATCGCTTGTAGCGATTTCTTCCAGACAACCTTTGTGCAAAAAATAATATCTACCTATCTAATATATACCTAAATGCAGTTAGTTTATTTACTCGAAAAGACAGTTATAGGTAACTATGGGCAGAACAATAGACCTTAGCGCAATATCAGATTTATCTGAGACCACACAATGAGCTGGGCGACTAAGTAGTGAGACATTTCACAGTTCTTATTAGAATAATCTATTGCAACCAAAACCCTATCTTATTCCTTTCGATGCTCCACTAGCACAGTTTTGCGTAACCTTTTCCAGTCTGCGAACACCTAAAAAATCAAGCCTAATTTTTAGGACACCTATTTTTTTCTTTCTTAAGGTGACGGATAGGGCACACTAGAAACGCTAATTGATTTTACTTTTTAGCTACTAAACCGGAACTATTTTATACAATTTCGTGGTGACAACCTCTCGGCAAACACTTATACTATTTATAAAATAACCATGCACAAATGTTTGGTCCGTTTTTGTACGCGAAAAATTGATTCACGCCAAAAGCGTGGCCACTTTTGGCGGTAATCCAAAATTCGAGTGTAAAAGCAGACCAAACAGTTAACTATAAGTATTAAATTAATAGTATAGGTCTTTGCCGAGAGGTTGTAACACCGAAAGTGTTTAAAATAGTTCCGGTTTAGTAGCTAAAAAATAAAATTGATTGGCATCGCTAGTGTGCCCTACCCGTCACCTTAAAGAAAACACAGGTAGATTTTACTTCTCTCTCGGACAGCCAGGGATAGAATTCCACTTCCGGGCGCACGCTCGCAGTGCTAAAGCATTGTGGTGTTAAGAGAAACGTTGACGAGACTTGCTAAATCTATATAAAGCTCATAGATAAGACGGTTTCATATACCCTCCTCCCCACCCCCCGGGATCCGCGAAGCACAGGTTTAGAAACACTGCAGCACATACCTATTTTATTTATTCCGTTACCACTTAATCCTGCTTCTGTTTGTCGGTATGTTTTGACCATGATCAAGGATCTAGGAAATCTGGTCATAACATTGAAGCAATTCATGTCTGATATTGGTAAACCCTCAAATAGAGGAACCAAACCAAGTGGATCTTGGTTACGCGGTGAAACCACTCTCGAAATTTGTGGGTCATCAACGAGATATAATCACTGTTATGTAATGTATAGTAATTAATTATCATTGTTATACGAGTACAGTCAGGACTTCAAAGATGTGTGTATGGTTTTACTGCACCGCAAACCACAAATACATTCATACCCGAACGTTACACAACATTGCCAAATGGTAGACTGCCTATTGTAATTTAAATTGTAGGTACAAGTACACTATATATTTTTACTTAAATGTGAAAACTGAAAATAAATAATATATTATTTTTGAACAAAAAAGCTATCCAGCCAACTTGAACAACACTACCAAATTATGAATTGCAGTTGAATTCGAAATCAGTTAAAACTCAGATTTTTAATAAAAGCCCGATTCGACCAAACTTTATCCAAGAACTAGTCTATGGTATACCATACAGTAAGACAGCGCTATAGCGCTGTCTTACTATACAAATCTGACGTTATACTATAGATTTATTCTTTTTTTTATGGCTCTACTTGAAGATTATTCGCTAGTGTCAAGTAACTTATTGAGAATAAGTACTTTAAAAGCAATCGCGGGTTTTAAGACTCTGTTAGGTCCAAGCAAATTTCACGAGATAACGCACTCGACACACAATAGCAGTGTTTAAAACGATACAATCCAACGATTCTTATTATGAGGATCACTTTGCGGCACTTCATTGCACAAATAAACACCACATTGTTCACTAAAAACCACTAGACACTAAATCAAAACCTTTGAATTGCATCAGCCCATGCGGCTTGTTTTAGTCCTTCCCGCCGAATTCATAGATTTTTCTCGGATTAAGATTGGTCGAATCGGCCCAAAGTGGACTAAACTGACAGGTGTTTATGTGTCATCCCCATACATTTTGCTACTTTTGACAAACGCAAAGTGTCAAAATATATAGTAACTTGAAATCTGTCAGTTTGGTCCACATAATTAAAAGTCAGAGTATAGTTTTATGCAGAGACCAGTATTTCATTATTTTAGGAAATCAATACAGTAATCTGAGTAATCAGATCGCTTTAAATCGGATGAGTCATTCTTACTTTCATTATTGATTTACAATGTAATCTTAGCGTATATTATATTATATTATTATGGTGTCAACTTCCGTGTGTTCCGGATTTTTAAGTCGGTTTTGTTTACCTAAACTTCCGTCCTGGGATCTAGAGTACCTATCATTTTTAGTTAGACAACTGAATTCCACTGCAGGGCAAAGACCTCCCCCAAGTTTATACATTCCTCACTATCTAATGCCCCTACCTGCCATAGCATAGTCGGCGTCTATTGACAGGCCCTATAATTATAATTATTAAAATAATAACAAATATATATACTAATTTGGTTCTGCCGCTTGGTGTAGTCTATAAACCAGATTATAAAAATAGTGATGGTATAATAATAAGCAATAAATTATGAAGCTGACTATTTTGGGAGCGAGTGATCCGACTTAATAACACGATACAATTAATGGGATAGCAAAGCGAGTGCAGCACGACGTCAGCCATCGAGATTGATGTTTGATCACAATCGAAACATTTTAATATGTTGATGTGGTAGACAAATAAATTACGAAAGGTTTTCTAGGTTACATTTACCAATCCTCTGTTCATATCTATTACAAGCGACGTGGCTAATATTTAATTACTGATTGTTTATCATAGTAATAATCAAAATTGATTTCAAAAACTATTCGACAGAGAAGCTACGGACGGACTTAACAAGTTATTGAAAATTAATTAATATTTTTTAAGATTAAGAATAAGAATAAAATAATTTATTAGCGCCAAACATACACAAAATAAAAATAGAACGAAATGGTAATTAGAATGGCACTGAAATGGGCTCCACTCAGCATGTGTCGCAGTGTCTAAAGGACACCCCTACGCTTTTTATACATAAAGTAACTTTCTTGCATTGTTACTGATAGTTACTTATAGGTTCGATTCGACCAATATTTATCCGAAAATAAATCTATGGTATAACGCTGTCATATCAAACGATTCGTAGCGTTTAGCCGTAAATTATTCGTGGATAAATATTGGTTGAATCGGGCATTATTCGATTATGATTCGCCGATCTGACTAACCTTATTTTGATACTAAATCTATAGTATCGCTTTCATTCCATACAAATCTGACGTTATTCCATAGATTTATCCACGGAAAAAGATTGGTCAATTCCAGCCTTAGTGACAACGCATTTTCATGGTCAAACGAGAATAACCCGGATATGAATGCATTCTGTATGATTGTTTAAGTAAAAAAATGTGCCTAAGTTTCATTATTTTTAATAGGTCTATAAAGCAATGTTACGAATACATAAACTTTTTATCGTACGCAATAATTATGAAGGATTTGAATTTTGAAGGATGATCCAGTCCACATAAAAGCTACTTCGAAATCGTTATATTTATGAGTTATTTTCTGATGCGATTAAATTTTAAATGTCATCTGAAAATACACCTAATCATTAGCATTCTATGCTGAGTCTGTTCAAAAGGTCCTATTTCCCTATATAAAAATATAGTTTTGTTTCCGATACTGTAACTTAAATTTCGTCCATATTTCAAAAAAATTCTGATCGAAAAAGGCGTATTTCCAATGATAAAAATCTTAAATTTTGACGTTTCGATCAAAATGGGTTTTTTCTGTAAATGAAACATATTTCATTCAAAATATCTGTTCAAATGGTCTTTTTCAATGATAAAAAAATGTTTTCTGTAAAATTTGTTTATCTTGAAATAAGATATTTCGAAATTTTAAGAACAGACACTCCTCCTTTCGTCAAAATGTAAAGAAAACTTAACTTATCTCTGGTGTTCATCTGCACACCTCTGCTCTGCACTGCTCAGCTGTGGTTAAACGTGTATTATATGTCAATTATCGATATCATAAACTGCCTGATTTTAGTAATCCTAAACTTCCTGACTTCTACGCGTAGGTATATTTGCGGATTTCCTAGTTGTCGATTTGTTACTTTTCGCATCTACTCGTACGTGTGTCATTCGAATTTGGATCATATTACCGGTCATATAACGTTTTATCGGTTACTGTTTTATTAGTCTTGTCAATAAGATGTTAATATCCTTTTTCCGTAATTACGCTTCAAATGTTTACTAGTTACGGAGGTCACATGCTAATTTTAAATATTAAACATGTACATATTAGCAACATTTGCAATCTAATGTCAGGCAAATAAGGAGAGTTTTAACAGTAACTAAATATAGCGCCAGGAAAATAAAATAATGTTCATGGTTTTAAGTGCAATTTAACACTTGATGAAGTACGATAATGAGAAGATTAACATAAAACTTTGCCATGGGTTTTTAGAAGAATGTATATAGATACCTACTGTTTCCTATGACCCTTAATGTAGTAGAGCGTCGCACTTTAAAGCGACGGATGCGCGGGACCCAAAGTCCCGAGTTCGATCCTCGGGTTGGGCCAAAATTTGTACCTAAGTCTGGAAGTTGGTGGTCTAAAACCCCCGTGCTTCGGAAATCACATTAAGTTGTTGGTCCTGCGCCCGATCACTCTCGGGTCGTGTCACAATGGTGTCTCAACATACTCTGAGGGCAAGGAAGATGTTTGCGCACACACTTGAGCACTAATAATATACCCTAAGTAAGTGGCTGATCGTTGAAATTGGCCGCCTTAGCCGAAATCGGTTGGAGGGTATTAACTTTGTTGTTCAAATCAAAGAAAACAACATAATATTATTACCTATCAATTTACCTATAATAGACCTATATTGAGTAAGTAGAATATTTCACCATGAAAAATGGGTCCATTACAGCATTATTGGCCTTATGTTGCTCAAAAATATGGCCATTTCCTAGCCAGTCGTTACAAGACGGTCCCGATACGTGAGATCAAAGTATAGTTATTAGGACTCTATTTATAGCCTGTGTTCTTAAACTAATAGGTTTCATATCTAAGCTCTCAAATTGTTACAAATGTTCGGTACTAGGTCGGTTATGAACTAGAGTGCTGTGTTGTATTATTTTATGGAGTTGAAGTCTCAAGAAATATAGATACTGCATCTTGAGGAAAAGTTTGTAAAATTCTAATTTGCCAAAGTGTTTGAAAAGGGTTAAAATAAGCTGAAACGAACGTACCCATGCTAACCTGACTGTAACAGTCAGAAATGTTCAGTAAAAGTTTGTGATGGGACAGCCTTCAATCATATATTCCCAATATATTAATGGGGACAGCGGCGTCACATTTACGAAGCGATTTTTTTTGCTATGCCATCTTCTTGCATGCATTGTGCGTGTGTGTGAACAACATTTCAAGTTGACCAAATACCAAACATATTTATTTATTTTATAGGTACATGGTAGAATCTGATATATAACGGTAGTTTATTCATATGGCCACCAAACTTATACTACTGATTTATTGCTGAATACGCCGGCTTGAAAAGTCAAATGTGCACAGTTACTCAGAAAGAACACCCTGTCGTTCTTAAGTAAATAACACACATAAAAATTTCATCTCAAATCAGGCGGGACTCGAACCCACACCTTCCACAATCCGGTGGATGTTCTACCAATTCAGCACATGTCACAGCTTATGTCGAATCAAGCACTTACAAATTTCGTCGGCTCAGTAACGCGTTCAGTGGTCTAACATGGTGGTAATTGGTAAAACATCCACTTGGATTGTGGAAGGTGAGAATTGAGATGAAATTTTTAAATGTGTTATTTACTTAAGAATAAATTGCTAAAGATTGCTATAAAAAATATCAACTCTGTTGTTCTGTTGGTTTAAGTACCGGGTCGTGATCTTGGGGTCCTGGGTTCGATTCCCGGGTCAAGTATAAAGTAAAGTTATATTTCGAATTCTTCGAACATAGCTCGGGATTGTGATCAGCAATCCGCCTTAGGCATGCGCGGTGATTATACCTAATCCCATCATAGTAGCGATGACTTGATTTCTATGATGGAGGCCTTTGTCCTGCACTGGGATAGTATATAGGTTGATACTTTATTTTACTCATTATTGTCCTATATTCTAACATATCCTCTCTGAAAATTCTCACGGCCGTTTCATTCAATTAAACCTTAATATTAAACTGACCGACCCCTTCACTCAAGGTTACACTGAATCACGGAGGTCCTAATTTAATTCCGTGATCACGGCTAAACAGATCGTTAGTGCATATTACATTTACTTTGGTTGCACTCATCAGAGGCGCTAAATTAATGTCAACCCGGTTGCAAAATTTTATAAAGTAACATACCATCTTGGCCGCTCTAAAGTATTCATCTGAACGTCAGCTATCAATGGCATACTCATTAGGTTGAAATACAGGGTTGTTATTAAAAAGCCTACGCAAATGATTGAAGCATGAGTTGAGTTCACACCACTTACTTATTCGGCTGGCTCAGCGACCCAAACCCGAGTTAACAACACGCATATTCCAATATTACATTTAATTTTATTAATGATTTTATCAACATGGTCAACCTCTATAAAAACTTACAAAGATTATAGAGACAACAAAAAGAGAGACGACCGATTTGGAACCGCGGTAGTGAACGCTGCCTTTGGTCCAAGGGTTGCGGGTTCGATCCCCGCACAGTACAAACATTTGTGTGCATGAACATGTCTGTTTGTATTGGTCTGGGTGTTTATATGTATAATAAGTATGTATTTAAAAAAGAAAAATATTACATGTATATATTTGTAATCCCACAGTTGATTCTGATAACACAGGTGCTTGAGCTACCTATCTCGGGGTCAGATCAATGTATGTGATGTTGTAAAATATTTATTATTAAAAAAGAAAAAAATAATGAAGAAACCTATTTCAATATCTATTAATATCTTTCTAAATAATACACCGTGCTTTTTTAATTACCTCAAAAACTTCGTTTGTCCGCTATAATGTAAAAAAAAAACTTCAAATATACTTAGGTACCTAATGAAAGCAAAAATATTCCCCAAAGAACATAAGATCTAATCTCGAAAAAAAAAATCACCTCGCACAAATCTTTGATGTTAAAAATCATGCATCAATAGGAAAGCGAATTTATTTTTTCGGATTGACCATGATCATTGGGGAAAAATGATTGTTTCCGTCAGAATAATGCCCTCGAGAAGTTTCTCGGGTATTTACAACGTCACGGTGTTTAACTAATAGTCACTAAAAGGGCCATGTCATTGTCTAACAGTCCATGGTACGTTTTTCTCGGCAAAGACAATTCAGTTACCCTGTATATAAAATCGATAGGATGTTAGAGGATCTCATTAATTTCAAAGATCGCGATTGCACCTGTTCAATTTTGAATATATTATCCTAACTGCCAATTTAGTTCAATGTGGGCTAAATATTTCGCATGCCGTTTAAGTTTTACAAATGGATGGATACAAATCGATGGCAGCTCAGAGGATAAGAACTCACCTTCTTGTGGTTGTGGCTCGAATCCAAGCACGCATCTCTAGATATTTCAAATCTATGTGTGTATTTCTCTGTGCTCGGTGTGAGGGAAAAAATTGTAAGGAAACGTGCACGATATTTTCTGAAGCGTGTAACAATGATGCAGTAGGGTTGCGAAGGTCAGACGGCAGGTGCTTTATTGTACCTAATACCAGACTCCCCAAATTCTGAGCCATATTCTAAACGTACCCCGGGCTCCCACCCGACAGTTTTAGACGGGAATAACACGATACGATTAAGATGTGAATTCGAATGTAACAAAGATAAAAATATTCAGAATTTTTTTAGAAACGTTTTAAAAGTTATTTTAAAATGAAGATAGTAAATTATGTTTAGTACATATTATTAACATACAGGTTAACGACTACGCGTTAACGTTGTAGGTCAAAAATAAATGAAGAACCTACCTTAATTACTATGTGACATGATACTGAAAGGATTACTTATAAACCTGGTAAATAATTAGGCTCATATATATAAATTAAATAAATAATATATTTTCACAACATCACATATATTGATCTGACTCCGAGATAGGTAGCTCAAGCACCGGTATTACGGATATCAGAACAAACAGCGGAATTACAAATATATAATACTTTTATTTTGTAAATACATACTTATTATACATAGAAACACCCAGACCAATACAAACAGACATGTTCATAATTTTTTGTATTGTGCGGGGATCGAACCCGCAACCCTTGCACCAGAGGCAGGGTACACTACCACTGATCAAAACGGGTCATCCTTACTAATATTATAAATCCGAAAGTAACTCTGTCTGTCTGTCTGTCTGTCTGTCTGTCTGTCTGCTACTCTTTCACGCCAAAACTACTCAACGGATTTAAATGAAATTTGGTATACAGATAATCTAGACCCTGAGAAAGAACATAGGCTCATCTAATATAAGTTAATTGTTCCTAATGTTTTGAGTGCAACTAAATTTTAACATAGTTATTTTTACGAGCAAATAGATCGAATACAAGAGTCTGTAGCCACCTTTCTCAATCCAAATTCTCCTGTGCGTACTACAATGTTTTTTTTTTTATATGAGAGGTGGCAGACGAGCAGACGGATCACCTGATGGTAAGCAATTCCGCCGCCCATGGACACCCGCAACACCAGTGGAGTCACAAGTGTGCTGCCAACCTTTTCCCCTTCCCCCCCATTGGGCCTCCGATTGGGACAATTGTCTTCAACACAATTTAGTTCTAAACGGTTTACAACTTTCACGTTCTAGTATACCTGTCTCCGTTTAGGTAATATTAGAGATTGCTTATGAAATTGTTCTACAAGTACATGTGCGAAATAATAATCGCTTATTTTTTCTCAGTTTGAAATGTAATATTCATGAAATAAGTTCTTTACACATCATCATCATCTTATAGATATATCATGTGAGCCAAATATCGCTCATGGAATTCAAAAACATCAGATTTATATAAATTGAGTTTTAAATGTATTTTCTAAAGATTTTTTTTCGGAACCTAAATATTCTCTACGTCAATATTCTAAGACTTAAACGGTAGATTAAACTGATCGGTCTCTATTTCGGCTACCTATGTGTCACAGTTCCGTGTTTAAACAGTACCTATTTTTGGTAAATCAAAGACCGTGAGTATAAATTAGACATTTGATTGCAATAAACTTACTCATTGGGTACGTACTCATAATATTTCTTAAATGTATTTACCTCTGTTCTAGATCCGGGATCTATACCTATTGTATATCTATAACTCGAATAGGTAATTTCATGTCTTTAGTACTTATGTGCCTAGCGAACGAAGAATATATTTTCGTATAGCCTGGAATATTTTTATCCTTTCCGCATTATTAAAAAAAAAACATCTTGGTAGGTTCGAAAAGTTAATTAGAAACGAATTGATGATTAATGATTCGGTTCGACAAGTTATAATTTACCGAATATATGTTGGATTTGACACTTATAAACGTTCAATGTGAGTAGCTTATTTAATCAAATGTTAAACATAGGTTTGCTTTCGGAAATGTCAATTAATTGATACCGTAGATCTTTTCTGTTACAACGCTGCATTCTGCATCTCAGTGCAAGCTTCCTCGTTAGGTAATGTTATTTATCATCGTCGTTTGTTGGGCTAATTGAATACCTGCAACTTCGTATTTTCTTCAGTTAAATAGTTATGTAATTAATGATATGATTTTAAAGACACAACTTGGTTTCAAAATAAAAAAATCTGACTGTGGAATGTTTAATTTATTTTCTGTTCTTCAAACAAAATTGAGACAGATTTTTATAAACAAGTTATTTCTTACGAACCTCCACGTAAATAAACAGTTATAATCTTTTTAACAATAGTCTACATATATGTTGTCAGTTGAAATTTTGTAGCCAGTTCACAAAACACGCAGCAGGAAGTATCTACAGTAAGTATTCTCTAATTCGATGTATATCTAATACATCAGCTGACATATTTTTTTTTTAATCAGCCTATATGCTGTCCCACTGCAGGGCAAAGGCCTCCATCATAGAAATCAAGTTATCGCTACTATGATGGGATTAGGCTTAATCACCACGCTTGCCAAATGCGGATTGGTGATCACAAACCCGAGCTATGTCCGAAAAATTCGAAACATACTTTTCGCTCGACCCGGGAATCGAACCCGGGACCCTGAGATCACGGCCCTGTACTTAAACCACTAGACCAACAGGGTGTTCAGCTGACATATAAATATAGCCAACTAAAACATATTTCAAGAACTTAGTTAAATTACGGTCACAGTTTTGTTTGATGTTGTTACAATAGATATAAATTCAGCTACATACAAATAAAGGCAAATTTTAGATACCTACTTATACACCATACCTAGAATAGCTAGCCAGAAATTAATTAAACAATTTGATTAATTACGGCCAAGGATGGGTGTAGGTGTATGGAGCTAAGGACCGAATGTTCTCACGACTACTGATGAAATACGAAACAATTGATTATTATTTTATTTAGTAAGATTTATTTATCATACATGCGTGGTGCCCGCCTTGAACTTGGTATTGTACTAAAACTCGTAATGTGTTACTTATTACAATTAGGTCGAATTTCACATCCTAGAAGCAACATTGTCGTCACTTGACAGTTCTTTTGGTTACCCTGTGTAATTAATTACCAGAATTGATAAATCCATAAATCCTGGATGATGGTTCAAGAGTACTTACCCCAAAATAAACAGGATTCAGGAATACATATATTATCAAAAAAAATTGGTATAGAGTCATCGTCGTCAGCCCATATAAGTCCCCACTGCTGGGGCACGGGCCTCCCTCAATCACGTGAGGGGGTAATTGCCATACTCACCACGCTTGGCAGACGGGTTGGCCGAGGGTTTTGATATAAATGCAGAGTTTCCATTTCTGGGTGACATATCTTATCAAAAAAATTGGTATAGAGTCATCGTCGTCAGCCCATATAAGTCCCCACTGCTGGGGCACGGGCCTCCCTCAATCACGTGAGGGGGTAATTGCCATACTCACCACGCTTGGCAGACGGGTTGGCGAGGGTTTTGATATAAATGCTAGAGTTTTCCATCTCTGGGTGCTGATGATCATGCCAGCAGCTTTACCTTAGTCGCCTTTTACGACACCTCGGTAAGAGTGAGTGAAAACTAAAAATTGTACCTACTCAGCATTACCGGACGTATGCTCGCCGCGACGCTGGTCTTCCATAGATGCCTTTACACTGTGTGAGTTAACATTAGTACGCGCAACAACGACGTTCCTCCCTTATAAATAATGGTAATTAATTAATTTAATGGACAAAATAGCATACACAAATTTACAATCATAAATCAATTAAAGTATTACTATTAATCAGGTAATCCGTCGGCTCGGAATGTTTCGAGTTATGTACTTAGTAGATTGATTACTACTTTTTATTTCACGCAAAGCTACCGAAACACAATTTGTTTAATAATAATTAGATTTATTACCTATATAATAAAAACTAAACGTAATTATTATTGTTAGTAAGTAGAATAAACAAATAATTGCCCGGTAAAAATATTACTTCCTTTGCGGTTGCTATAGTGTCATAAGTCATACCCGCGAACTGGTATGGCAAAAACTGACCTTCATAGAGCCAGGTGAATAACCCAATTAGATAATAGTCTAGCCAACGCCTGCTATTGAACTTATCAGTATGTTTTCAACCAGTTTAGTGACATGTTAATATGCGGTTATAAGTTCCACTCTCGGTTTCAGCCGCGAGCGTCATGGTGTGTTCTTTAGTAAAGTAGCACATTTTTTTATGTGATAGAAAATTAAAAAATATGATGTCAATTTTGGGTGCAGTTCATCGACTTTTGAAACAGTTGTTTAACAAAATTGGATTGCATGACGTCAAATCAGTTGTTAAAGTTTTAAAAGATGGTGAACTTCAGCATATACTTAAACAAGAAAATTAGTTTCTTTTTTATTGTACTTAAGGAAAAATCTTTGGTGGGTATTTTCATGAATATTTGTGATACCTACTGCCGCACTCAGAGACGTCAATTAAGCTAAATGTTCACTAACTTAATTATGGAAAGTCTTTATGCGTATTGAAATAAGTGTCAATATTGTTTCTTAAGTACCAATCAAGTTAATTTGACGTCTCTGAGTGCCGTAGCTGGTGATCTAAAGACGATTTAAATCTATGTTTAATGACTTTCAGCCCTACAATTTTGGATGATACCATTATGTGTAATAAAGATAAAAAAATCGAATTTATTAATATAACAAATACCTTAATTCTAAACTTTAATTATTGCCATAAAAAATTTCCTAAAATAATATAGCCTAGATGAGTCAAGATAATATAGAAGTTTTTTCTCTAATCTATGGTAGAGTCGAGGTAATTTTAGAGACTTAGCTTTTTTTGTTCTTACATAATTTAAGAATTTTGTCAAGTTTTTGCTGTAATTACTTAATAGAAATCCGGCTTACATTTGCGGCAAATAGCTTGTGCTTGATGACAAAAACCCGTCAAATTAATTATCAAATTCTGTGGCAAAAACTACTCAGGATAAATAGTACCTATTAGGTCTCTAAGCAGGTATAGTGCAAGCACATATCCTTTAGTCCCTTCTACATTTTTTACCCTTAGAACGTGAAACACTTTGTTAGTCGTAACGGGTTAAATAGTGCATGACGTCGTTTATCATTGTGTCTGCAGGACTTGAATTATGTAGCTACCTACTACTAGGTGTGGGTACGAGTATACTAGTTCTATTCAGGTTTTGTCAAAATCTCGTAAGCATGAAATCAATGCGATTTTTAATTATATCTATTTTTTGTTGACGTCGAAACCATAGAATTAGCCGGCATCCGAATTCCTATGGTCGAAACACTTTTTCTCGTTTATAGTCACTTAAACATGTAGTTATCTCTGTCATACCTACAGTTGGCTGAGGAAGGTATCTTGATATTTGAACATGAAAGGTTTTTAAAATTTAGGGGTTAGTTTTAATAGTACTAACTAACTAAACCGCCCTTAACATTATAATGTTAAGGGCGGTTTAGTTAGTAGTTTGTTTCTAGAGTACCTATAGGTACTCTTACAACGTTTGTGTAATATTTTATTTTCGACTTGATATCATTTCATCAGATAGACTAACTAGTATCTATATCTTTGAAATAACATACTGGTACTGTGACAAATAATCTTACAAATAATATTTGGGAACCATACCTAAAAAAAGTATACGTTGAATTATTATCAAAACCACAAATATGCTGCGTAACCGTACATATGCTTCCTATGCAAATTACGCACGTTATGTCACCTCACATATCTTTTTTTTTATCTAAATCGTAAATTATCTTTAACCGCAAGCCATTAAATGACCGAAAGAATGTCATTACGCCGCCTTGACTCTAAACTCCAATTCGTGCAATAATGACATAATAAAGATACGGTAGGTAATGAGGCAAAAGCTGCACGCGACTATTTTGCGTCGCCTTGGACATTCCACGTGCGGCCAAATAATGGTATGGTAATGATAAGTTTGTTGAGGCCGAGATGTGGAGGAAATGATGACCAAGTGTTAAGTAATTACGATTAAACCCTAGTGTACTTATTTTGGCTATAGTGTACTTATTTGTACAATGGCCGTGTGGTCCCCGGCAGAGTAGAATAGGCCACCCTCACTCTTACCGAGGTGTCGTAAAAGGCGACTAAGGTAAAGATGCTGGCATGATCATCAGCACCCAGAGAAGGAAAACTCTGCATTTTTATATCTAAACCCTCGCCAACCCGTCTGCCAAGCGTGGTCATTACCCCTCATGTGATTGAGGGAGGCCCGTGCCCCAGCAGTGGTGACTTAAATGGGCTGACGACGATGTACTTATTTTACGTAGAATGTGAAACATATTCCATGCAACTAATACAGTTTTCGGCCAGTGCACATGCAGTTTGAGTTTTCGATTCAATACATTGCACGCAACGCTATGATAAAAGCCAGATTTGTAGAAAAAGATGGCTAAGTATGAAATTCAAATGTTACGATAGGTTTCATATGCTACGAATAAATAATTTATAAGTAGGTCACTTGTATGTTTAATTAAGCTGTTTGATAAGTGCCATAGGTATTTACCAAAGTGTTGTCTACTTCAACTGATTATAATCGAGACAGAATAATTACCAATTAGGGTTTCGTGAAGCGGAACTAAATCTAATACAAACTTTAATGTTAAAACAATAATTTCTTCTCAGTTTATGCACTTTAGCTTGTTACAAAATATGATTAACAAGTTCCTATGTAATATTATTTAGAGGTTGTTTAATTATCCTGTCTTGTTAGGAGCTGTATGGCTTTGCTCTAGGCACAATTGGGCCAGTAAAATGGCTTGCGTCACTTCATTCAGTGTTTCGAGATTATAATATTATAAAACCACGATACATATTTAGGTCTGAAATGCTAATAGGGCCTCAAGCTAATCCAAGACCTAACCTATAATAACCTCGAGTAGGTACATACGAATTAGCGTTTGTCTGACAGATTTATTACGTAGGACGTCATACTTTCAAACTTAGTTAATATTTTTTGAGAAAGAGTACTTCATTTGGGATTCAGGCGGTAGGACTAAAACACTCCGAGTAGGCTGATGCAATTCAAAGGTTTTAAATTAGTTTCTAGTGAACAAACTTGGAGTTTATTTGTGCAGTGAAGTGCCGCGAAGTGATAATAAGAATTGTTGAATTGTATCATTTTTAACACTGCTATTGTGTGTTGAGTGAGTTGTCACACTTGCTAGGACCTAATTGTGTTTAGAGATAAAACGCAAAACACCGGTGTTTTATTGAGAGACTGTGACTGTCCGACATAGCGGACGCGTATGCGTAACGCATTTCTCCTAGGTAAAAAAAACGTAATATTGCTCTTAAAATACATAGTACATTTCCTTGTTTGAACTATTATTTATCTACCTGAGTTTTGTTTAAATATATTTCTTGGAATTCTTTTTCAGTAATAGTTTCACCTATTACCTTCTTAGGTACAAGACTTGTTCAGATTGAATATGGCCTTCCAGGGTCAACACTATTCTTCAGCATCAGGGTAGATCCACTTACAATCAGATGTCTCTCCAGCGTCTCTCATATCTTTGAAAGAAACGTTAATTTCCGTACGGACCTCTAATTACGTAATTCCGAAAGTATATTTGTCGAATGCTCCACATAATATTTACCTGAGGAAAGCGAAATCCGCTATCTTGTTATTTATGCGTCGACTTCGGTAACCGCCTTTAAATGTATCGTTTGTGTAATACCAGAATTATCGACTCAGCCAGTTTCGAGTGAATCTCTAAATATGTATACAGTTTTTTCTGTGATGTAAGAAATTATGTGTGTCCTATGGTAAAGTAGATATGGTGTTTACGCATGACTCTGTATGACTGGTGTCTGGGATTTTTGCGATGGCTATGTGTCATCAGACTTAGGTATGCGTAGTCGGGTATATAATACGTTATGTGCACCTCTATTAAGCATCACCACTCCTGACGTTCAATTTAGGTATGGTGTATAGTTACATGATGCTAGATGCTCTTTTTACTAAACGAGAATGAATGATTGTCTCATAATTAAAATCCTGGTGATTGCTAACCAGGATTCACTTAAACAGAAGTGAACGGACATAGTTTGCTGCATCTTTGAACTTTATGTGGGCTTGTAATAGTTATGCTAGTCAAAAGTTATATGTTAAAGAAACATTGATATCTAAATGATCTTAATAGTTGGATGAATTTGGACCGAATGCATTTCAGGCGTAGTCATGGTTGATTCATTATACCGATACACCCACCGTAGATAATAACTATCTGGGTCATCTACTATATGCAAAGGATAAACGAATTCCTTGCAAAAATATTATTTACGAAGATAAAGACAAAAAAGTAGAACACGCCTCAAGTTATCTTTTTACGATGTACATATTTTGTTAACTTGCTGGTACAAATCGTAAGTGTACATATATTAGCAAACGTGTTCTTTGTTGCGTTTCTTTAATTTAACTTCATCGTAACTGTTTACGTTATTGCATTACGTTGGCATATCAAAAATCTTCACGCTAGCTGCTCAGGTAGGTAGGTAAATAGGAGTATTTTAGTTTTGAAGTCATGTTATGATTGAAGTTAGCATAAAATAGTGTGGAAATAGAATTGTATGAATTCATCATCATCAGCCCATTTAAGTCCCCACTGCTGGGGCACGGGCCTCCCTCAATCACATGAGGGGTAATTGCCATACTCACCACGCTTGGCAGACGGGTTGGCGAGGTGGCGGGTTGTATGAATTATATTGGATTAATTAGGTATATGATATTGTGCATTGTTTCAGTCGCTATTGGCCTCAAAATTCACGTTTATTATTGTAATTTAAAGTGATCTTTTGAATAAGAAACAAATGATATCTTATAATTACAATCAATTGATCGAATCATATTAAGTTACCTTACTATTTCTGCATTTTGTATTTTGTGCCTTAGAAGTTCATCGCTCGAACTAGATGAACCATTCAATGCATCTCTAAGGGCACACACCCAAGAGACATTATAATGTGTTTGATCGCACATTTGTATATTCACACGATCTTGAGATGATTGCATAAATTCAGACTAAACTGACAGATGTCAATGTGTCAATCCCATACATTTTGATTCCTGTCATTTGCATTCATCAGTTTAGATCGCATGGTTTAAACCCTGCTTTATAACCACAGAATTATATTATATATTATAGTCACAGAATTATCCCAGTCGTCATAATGAGGCGTTATATATTTTCAATTAAACTTGTAGTCTCAATAACTCGTTAATCTGAATGTAACACGAAACGTTAGGTTCAAGTTCCAAGTCAATGACAAGCGAAACAGACATAACACTTATAAAACAATTGTCGTGCGCTGAACGTGCCATTGTAACCTTTACGTAACTACACGTAATTGTGATAAAACAATCTACCCATTGTGAGATGTTACACTTCCTTCTGTCAATTTTCTGACTCTCGACCTCAGTATAGGAGTCAAGGTGAATCTAGGCGAATACTCGCTGTAATGTTAATGTGTATACAGGCCTTGTCATTGTGTGAATTAACATAATAGTTGGCCTTGCTACTGCATTTTCTATCCAATTGCTGTCGTTTAATATTCGATCTTTTCGTTATTTAATTATATAAAATTGTAGTGCATTCAAATTGCGCGGACTTCGATTAATCTATCGACTTATTTGATTGAACTGGGGCAAATTTGTGTATAAATCTTTTTAAAACCGCTCCAAAACGTAAAGTTTACTAAACTCATGGAAAGTAGCTCCCTGCCGAGGTCTGTTTTTCCTGACCACTATAATCTGGACATCTTTAAGGCAAGAGTGAACAGGCATCTTTTAGGCAAACGCATATCATCCTGAACCTCATCGTCGCTTTCCATCAGGTGCGATTGTGGTCAAGCATTGGCCTATTGACAAAAAAAAAACGCATTACTTAGACATTTGTGTGCCGAATGAAATAATATTGCGACATCCATTAACTTCTTCATCGTAAAAACTAAAACAAAAATACTGCACTGATTTCATCAACCGGATCTTTTTCCGAAATGCGAAATACGTAAGAAAGTATTTTTAAGCGACTGCAGTTTCAAATAAACATCTTGAATTATTTGGTAACATCTAAAGGTAATAACGCATGATATAAGATAAATATCAGTGTCCTAATGAAGATGTCGATATCTGTATCACGTTGCAAAATGCCAAATTAATTAGATACGATAAATCATTCGATTAAGGTCATGTACAAAGCGTTTTTGCATGCAAGACGAATTACGTCATCGCCAGCTTGCAGATAACTTTAGTTACTAACATAGGTTGCCTAAAGGACTCTCAGGCTAGTTTCTTCAACCCCTGACATAGATAATAAAACTGGCATTATAAGTATGAAGTGTGTGTTGTGTATCGGTCTGTATTTTTTTGTGTATCTGTTATTTTGTCTTTGGCATCAGGCGGAACTGAGGGTTTTCGCGTGGGAAAAATCCGCTAGATGGCGTACTGTTGGACTGAGGTCCAACATCATTGGTCAATAGCATTGGTTGTTTAGTTTGTCAAATTGACATTTTGACAGATCACGTTTAAAAATAACCAATCACATTGTATATTGACCTCACTCCTATAGTACTCCATCTAGCGGATTTTAAACACGCGAAAACCCTCATTGATTTTGGTATAAACAAATGAAAATCACAGTAGGTAAAATAGTTGACCGCGGTTCTTCCGTATTTAAAAAAACTATCAAGTCGCTGACGTGGAGATTAAGAAATAGGTATATTTAAATGGCAAAATTATCTGCATTTTTAATGAGTATACCTACATAGCATTTTATAGTTACATGATCTTTTATTAACATTGCAATCACGATAGTATGAAATGCTGTTATTAACTCTGCTAAATAAAGTGATTATCGTAGTGTACGTCTCTTGCAAGCTAAATAAGAATCATAAACAGTTTTTCTCGGGTAGGTTACGTCAAGCCTAAAGCTGTATTGCAAGTCTGAATTTAAGTACTTCTAAGTTTATACTATACTAACAGAACAGCCTGGTTTCGATCGTTTAAAAAGTGGTCAGTCTGAGAAAGCTAGCTCGCGGCTCTTTTGATCTTTTTCTAATGAACGTCGAAGTCGTCGAATATCTCAAGAATTTCTTGTTTCCTTAAGAACAGGGAAGATTGAATAGTTTATATGTTTAACGTTTCTGTTCCTAACAAAGTGCACTTACATATTTTTTGACGTTTCGGCTACGTTACAGCAGCCGTGGTCACAAGCGGACTGAGTGTTGTAGCACATAATACATTTCGTGTTAAATCCCGTCTTAATTAATTATAGTTATAATGCTACGCGAAAATCTAAAAAAATACACTTATTGTGCAAATAAAATATATGAGAACATTTGAAACTAACTCTGACAAACTGAGCCTCAAACTTATTTCAGCGATTACGAAGACGCATTCACTGAATGAGTCACGAGTAACCTATTTGCAATACTGTAAATACTTCTGTTGACTTTGAAATGTAACCTACGAACCTACCTTCAGGAATCTGAATGTCAGACTAAATTTTAAGAATGCTGTCTTACGGTTGGTTCCTTATTTAACAAGGCCATTCAAGGCAAGTAATTAATTATATTTGGAGGTATAGAGAGTGGGGTAGGGAATCTTCATGGGCGGCAATGACCAATTACTATTAGACAATCCGTTTGTTTGTTTGTCTCACTTTCCTGAAAAAAAAAACAAAAATAAACGGACAAACCTTCGGCTTACACTATCAATAGGTATAGGAGAAAAGTGATAAACTTTACCGCGGCAGTCGGAAGGCGGAAGTTCAGGCGGACCGGTCGGGCCGGTTGCGCGCGCGCACCTCGCTCTACACATGTGAGTATGTTAATACGCTGACACCGTCAGGGCTGCCCTATACGTGAAATAAATCACTTATTGCACTTGTCGTTTTTTGTATTTTATTTGCACGGTGGTATTATTTTATTAGGAAAAACAACGTTATTGACTTTGTAGTGCGCAAACTTTTTGGAACACGAACACGGTAACTCGCGGGCTCGGTAGCAGAATATCAAACACTAGTGGCCCGCCCGGGCTCTCACTTCGTTTCGGGATACCTAGTACCTTTGCCTTTTTGGAATTAGTTTCTGTCTTCTGTGGCAAACGAGCACACGGATCGCCTGATGGTAAACGATTGCCGCCGCCCATAGACACTTGTGACACCAGACCACCACCAAATCCTAGATCATGGTCGACATCGTCAACATCGACACAATCGACAGCTTTGGACGCAACGTAGATAACATGTACGTAACGTAGATATCAGGCTGAGAAGAGCCAATATACTGTGTCACTATAAAAAAACACGCTAAGTTGATGAAAATAAGTCATCACCAATAGACTTTCTCAACAAATCTGATACCAGATGCATAACGCAATCAATTTACCAAGTTGTGCGTAATTATAGTTTTTGTAGCCAGCCCTGTCATTGCACAGTTTCCCGCTGGAGTGAGACATGCGTAGCCCATTCATGGCGCACACGCACAGTTTTTTGTGCAATATTGTCAAATAGAAAGTTTATTTATAGATAAAGGAATTCATATCACACTAATATGAAATTTGTTTATTTTTAAGTACATTTCTCTGGATCAATTTTGATAAGTTTTGGTATGCAGGAAGTTGACACCCTGTGTTGACATTTTTATTTATGCGATAGGAGTCGGACCAAAGTAAGCAGCAGCTTAAGGTGACAAGTAGGGCACACTAGCGACGCTAATCGAGTTTAATTTTTAGCTACAAAACGGGATCTATTTTAAACAATTTCGGGGTTAACAACCTCTCGGCAAACACTTATATTATTTATTAAATTATCATCATAATTTCAGCCAATAGACGTCCACTGCTGGACATAGGCCTCCCCCAATATTCACCACACAGATCTGTCCTGTGCCGCCCGTATCCAATGGATTCCCGCGATCTTCACCAGATCGTCGGTCTACCTTGTAGGAGGCCTGCCACGGCCTATGGTAAATAACCATGCTAAAATGTTGGGTCCGTTTTTGTAAAGCGAAAAATTGATTACCGCCAAAAGCGGCCACTTTAAGCGTGAATCATTTTTTCGCGTACGAAAACCAGGGAGACTCCGAGCATAGCCCTCTCCATTGCTCTCTGGGTGACTTTGAGCCTCCTTAATCGGCACATTGTAAGCGGCCATGACGAGAGGTTATAACCCCGAAATTGTTTAAAATATATTCGGTTTAGAAGCTAAAAATTTAAATCGATTGGCGTTGCTATTGTGCCCTACCCGTCACCTTAAACACTTATGTTATGGTTATCAAATGAATGAGTATAATTATAACACCTACTTAACTGAAAAACATAAGTGTTCAGCACATAAATATTTGTTTACAGTAAGCAGTAAGTAATCGCACGACTAGACGCCGCGGCAAACTTCACCAATACTACCTGGAACCAATCCCTTCCAGAACGCTTCGTTTCCAGCGCTCCTTTTTCCCGCGCTCGTGCAAACTCTGGAATCAGCTTCCAGCCGCGGTGTTCCCTGATCGCTATGACAAGTCCTTTTTTAAACGAGGTTTTGAAAAGAGTTCTTCTCTCACGGCAGACAGCGGCATGACTGTGCTCCGGCATTGAGCGGCGGTTACCGTTTACCATCAGATGGGCCGCAAGCTCGTCTACCTACTATAAGCAATAAAAAAAAAAGCATCGAAAATACACTTTAGGTAGGCTCAATACCAAACTACTTTTACATACTTACAGATATTAAATGATTTTATTACCTTAGTTATTTAACAATCCCAGTTTAATTGTTGCCATAATCAAATCGAAGAATTTTAATTTACTATAAAATGAAATTAACTCATTTAATTAATACCAATATTAAGCAATGAATGAGCAGATATTTCATTTTATAGACGTTAATAGTTACTCTGAGGTTGGAATGTAGTGAGGAATTGAAAGAGGTATATTATTTTTAAACGAGATCACTTGAAACTTAAATTAGCTATTGATTTACATACGAAACGTTCAATTTGGAGCTCGTAAACGAAGCAAGCGCAGGGCATTGGATAAATAGCTTTATGAGTGGTAATAAGGGTTGCCAATTCGAATAATGTCATAATATTTTTCACAGTAAAATTATTTATGTCATGAGGCATAAGAGCAAGCGGATCGTCTGATTGTATCTGCACTTTGAAAGCATCAACACCAAAGAGCTTGTTAAGACTTCAGTGACCGTGGGAGAGCCACGCTTCGTCATGAATGGGCTGGCTCGACCGGAGTGATACCACGGCCTCACAGAAAACCAGCGTGAAGCAGCACTGTGCTGTGTTTCGCTGCGTGAGTGAGGGTACCGGAGGTCCAATCCGGGGGAAGGGGGGGTTTGAAGGTTGGCAGCGCACTTGTGACTCCACTGGTGTGACATCGCTTACCATCAGGTGATCCGTCTGTTCGTCTGCCACCTATCACATAAAAAAAAGTCGTATTTGGTAGAGTTTTTTAGGAATTCTTCTCTATTGGGTTTTTTTTGAGAATCTATGCATATGAGTAGTAAATATATAATACTTCTTGCTATTGATGTTATTAATTGTAATTACCAGATTCTCGGTGAGAGAATCCTGGATCATGTTACAAGCTTACGCCAGATTCAGAAGCGCAACACGAGATCTTGCTGTTGATTTTCATGATTTATTCATTGGTCACAAGTCTACGGCTTGAGAATTCACATTTAAGGTGACGGGCAGGGCACACTAGCGACGGCAATCGATTTTAATTTTAGCTACTAAACTGGATCTATTTTAAAAAATTTCGGGATTACAACCTCTCGGTAAACACTTATACTATTTATTAAATAACCATGCACAAATGTTGGTTCCGTTTTTGTACGCGAAAAATTGATTCACGTCAAAAGCGGTCACTTTTGGTAATCCAAAATTTGAGTGCAAAAGCAGACCAAACAGTTAACTATAGGTATTAAATAAATAGTATAGGTGTTTGCCAAGAGGTTGTATTCCCGAAATTGTTTAAAATAGATCCGGTTTAGTAGTTAAAAAATTAAATCGATTGGCGTCGCTAGTGTGCCCTACCTGTCACCTTAAATAAGCCGTGATTGTATGATATCATGAAATTGATCTGATCTGTGCTGCTGATCTATAACAACCGTAATTTAGGCCTGATAAATAGGTATATTAACAACAATATATCGGTTTTGTGGGAACGATAATCTGTTAAGATGATGGATGATATTATCATTTTGAGATAAATCTATTTTCCATCATAATAACGGCAAGATGAGTTGGCCTAGTGCCAGAATGAGTTGGCTGAGTTTGCATTTGATTCTAATATAGCTTTTTACATTTTTATTCAGGCATTAATCTCTAAATATACCAACTGCTGGGTGGAAAAAACATTAGGCCCTGGAGAGATCTAAGGTTTCTTAGAGAAATTTATTCTTTAATAATGACTGGATCGATCACTGGAATAAATAATAAATTATATTTCAGAACATCACATACATAGATCTGACTCCGCGATAGGTAGCTCAAGCACCTGTGTTACGGATATCAGAATCAACAGTGGGAATACAAATATATGTTATACATATTAATGCTTGTATTTTTTGTAAATATTTACTTTGAAAACTCCCAAACCAATACAAACAGACATATATTGATGCACACAAATGTTTATACTGTACGGGTATCGAATCGGCAACCCTTTTACCAAAGCCAGCGTTCACTACCTATCCAAACGGGTCGTCAAAATGACCGATCTAAATTTTTAATTTTTTTCTGGTTTGATTCCCGGGCAATAGCAAGCTGAAAAAAAATTAATGCAGTTTTATTTCTTTAAAAAAATAAAAGAATGTTTCTTGAAATAAAACGAGCTAACTAAAGGATTAAAGATAGTTTCCTATCAGAGTCAAACAATTTTTACACCCTGTTTAAAGGAACTCTGGAAATCCATACTTCCGGAAGTCGTGATAGCCCTACCAGCACCTAATTGGATCGAATGCATTTAATCACTTTCGAGTCAGATTAAATTACACAATTAAATAACAGATTCGATTTTAATACCCGATAATATTTCTATGAAATGGGCGTAATGTATCTAATTATTTTGTGTCTTGTTTTCAATTGCATAAAATGTGCATGTTGGGTTTTCGACGTGTAGATTATTCAAAGTATGGAGTAATTATTCAACTATGTTTATTCTAAGCTTGAGCTTAGTTAGTATTGCAAACAAACAAATAGGTCATTGAACACTAGAAATTGCTTGTACGTGTATCTGTAATTCTTTAATTCATTACTTACCTATTAGATCTAAATTCGGGGTAAACAGTATAACGTTTTTAAAATCATAGTAGGGACATCGGAGAATAATGTACGGACGATTGACTGCCTCAATGGCACAGTGGGTCGAATTTAAAGCGACGGCTGTGCAAGAGGTCCCTGGTTCGATTTTTTTATGAAATAGGGGGCAGATGAGCAGACGGATCACCCGATGGTAAGCGATTACCGTCGCCCATGGACACCTGCAACACCAGAGGCGTCACAACTTCCGACCTGTTAAAAAGGTCGTATTGGTTCGGAAACCCGGATACCTGGGTCGGGCCAAAAATTTGTACCTAAGTTTTCGGTAACAAAATTTTTAGTATCAGCCCTGAGTCTGGAAGTTGACGGTCTTGTAACCCCATGCCTCGGAAAGCACGTTAGGCCGTTGATACTGCGCCCGAACCCTTTCCGGCCGTGTCACACTGGTGTCCCATCGGATAATGAGGGTAAGGGAAATAGATAGTGCAGTGTATTAGCGCACACACTTGAGCACTATAATATATCCTGCGTTCGTGACCGATCGTCGAAAATGGCCTCCGTAACCGCAATCGTTTAGAGGATTATTATTACGTACGGACAACCTCTCAAATATTTGAAATTGTCTCAATCGATTCTCACCTTAAAATCACACATGTTTGGTTCAATAAAATAACAATTGAAGAAAACTGTACTAACCTAGTAAGTTGTTGTCATTCAGTGCATTTTTTTTCTAATCTACATTTAAAATAAACTTTGTACCTGCATTTCCTAGAAATACTGACGTCAGAACTTAAAATCCGGACTCTTGTACCGCATATTTTCGCAACCTAGTACTATTGACGCCAGAGCAACCCGTTACAACTGATCTATATCGTATTATATCGCAGCGATCTACACCTTATAGTGTTCTAAAATATTAGTAGATTGATACAAGATATGAAACCGCGCAGCTTTGAACAGCTTGATCTATAAAGGAAAATGACTTAACCGGTTTTTGAGGATATGAGATTTACCTATTAATATGATAATAGGATCAAATTTGCAAAAATATGACGTATATCCCCTCAATCTTTAGGGGATATACCTACCGAATTATTATTTATACTTAACAATTCCAACAAGTCCACATTATAAACGTATATAAAATGTTATTAACGTACAAAAACTCATTATTCGGACAGGTCAAGTGCTTTTTATGTGATGGTGGCAGACGAGCAGACTGATCACCTGATGGTAAACTATGTAGCCGACAACACCAATGAATTCACAATCAAGCTGATAACCTTTGAGTCTCCTTTCCCCCTGATTGGATCTCCGATACCCTCATTAACTCGACGAAACATAGAGGCAGCTTTACGTTGATTTTTTGTGAGGTCATTGTATCACTCCAGTTGAGTCGGCCCATTTATGTCGAAGGCTGGCTCTTCCACGGTTAATGGTTTGGCTCTAGGTTAGGTGTTCAGTACAAATAATTTTTAATAGGCATGTTCATTGTTCACCACATAATTTTCAGATTTTTTTTATATCAAAGATCCTCTCAAAGACAGAACAGGATATATTATAGTGCTCAAGTGTGTGCGCAAACACAAGTGCACTCTCTATTCAATTACCCTCATATTCCAATGGGACACTACTTTGACACGATCGGAGAGGGATCAGGCGCAGGACCAACGGCTTAACGTGCTTCCCGAGGCACGGGGCTACAAGACCGCCAACTTCTAGACTCTCGTCTAACACTAAGAAATTCTTAGTGTTAGACCAGAGACCGAAAACTTAGGTACACATTTTTGACCCGACGTTAAAAGTGCGACCTACTAACCACATGCGCCACCGAGGTAGTCAAAACGTTTCAAATAATATTCTATACTGTAACCAACGTCACTCGTACGTACTATACTAGTACGTTACTATTTACTATCTAACTAGTGACGTTAGTTACTATTTACTATCTAACTATTTACTTTTATTCTATGCAAATGTCTTCAAATAAATCGACAGGTGCAAACACATTACAATAAGCAAACAATATAAATTGCTAACGTCGCTTATTTACATATATCTACATACTACATGTTCGTTTCTGCACTGATTGGTGATATTAATAGTTACAGCGTTTCTGACCTTTTGCTACGGTCTTTATCTAAATATATCTTGTATTTTAAATGAATTAGTTTCTCATTGTTGTGCTTGACTGAATCTTTGTTGATATTACGAGCGTTTATACGATACGATATTACTAGTTTACAATGATAAAAATCTTTGATTCGATTAATCTTAATCCATGGTATAATCTAAGGTACACTGCGCATGCAGTGGTGCATGAAGCAGCACTGTGCTGTTTCCCTGCCTGAGTGTGGGTACCAGAGGCCCAATCCGGGGAAAGGTTAACAGTGCCTTTGTGACTCCTCTGGTGTTGCGGGTGTTAATGGGCGGTGGCAATCGCTTACCATCCGTCTGCTACCAATCACCTAAAAAAATCTACGAGCCGTCTAGTATGACTGCGTTATACTATAAATTCTCGGATTAAGTTTGGTCAAATCGAGCCTTATAGATGGCAAAGAGTTAAGCATACCGACCGCTAGGCAAGCTCCAAAGATTGTAACCCCGAAATTGTTTAAAATAGATCCGGTTTAGTAGCTAAAAAAAAATCGATTGGCGTCGCTAGAGTGCCCTACCCGTCACCTTAATGCATTTTCTTCCAGACAGCTAGGTAGAGCTGAGAAACAGCGTATGATTTCATATGATGAATTCCATATTAAATATTTACGAATGTTTATATATCTCTTATTCAACTTTGGTATCGAGTGTACAAGAACAGGCCCTCTGATCTTGATTTAGAAACTGTAACGTTTAATTAACCCGTCTAGTAGGTACTTAGGTGCTTTTTGCCATTGTTAGTACGTAGGTAAAAGACGTATTTAAGGAACGCCTGTTCTATTAGATTTCGGGGCCAATGCGACCTCGGCGTCCAATGCTGTCGATTTAACAATTCTATTATCTGCAGTTACTGCAAATTTGATCCAAATATACTTTAAGTGTAAAGGCGCGGCTAGGGTTGTCAGGCATAACCGATAACCCGCCCAAACCAACTGAATACTTAAGCCGGACAATTGCCTTAAGACAGACTTAATTATTTGTTACTTTTTATAATTGTTTAGGAAATTTGCGGACTAGCCCGATGGTGCATTTGGCAGTGACCCTGCTTTACGCACCAACCAACGCTCATCAACTAACATTAGTATGATGCAAGTGTTTGTTCAGTGGCAGGGTGTAATTAAGTATTATATTTGTAATTCTTCTGTTGTCTTTTATCCGTAACACAAGTGCTTAAGCTACTTACAAAGTAAAGGATCAGATCAAAGTAGGAGTTGTCGTAAGCTTTTTTCAATGTGTTTTTATTACCTATTTAATAATGAATAGTCCGCTCAGTAGCTACAGTATTATACCTACTCGTAGCATCGGATGGGCGGAGTAAAAAAACTAACATTTAAGAGACAATATTTTTATTGGTAAATTTAATTTTAAAAATGAGTTAGTCGTAGGTACAGGAAACCGGACTGGCTGAAAACTGGCTCTTCTGATAACCAAATAAGCCTGATTTTGTCCGGCTTTGTCCGGATGCCTGACAGCCCTAAGCGCGGTTAGGGTTGACTTCGTCTGAGATTATATGGGCTTTTCAGTGTTGAATGCCTTTTATTGCAGGTGCTTAGGCCAATTTTCTGTGTTCTTTGTTCTGGTAGAAAAGGGGTTAATGTTTATATTAGTGCGCGTGGCATTCACGATCTGTATCAAGAAGCCGGGCCCTTTTCTAGCGTATTACTTATTTGATTCAATTCAATCCAATTTATTTATCTTCCACTACTTATGTTTTGTCTTTCAACTTAAAAAATCAAAATCATTGAAAAAATGTTGAATGTCTATTGTCATTATAGACTATATATTACTTCCCTTGAAATATACATTTTCACATTATTATTGTCTTTCCTTCTCATGGCCTATAGGTACATACAAATATTATCACTAGCGTTACAAAGTTAATTTTCCAACAAAGGCGTATTTCGCAACTAGCAAAGGCCCTTGGCTGCTCCATTAGCCGAGTGGACGGTCGTGCGCGTGCGTCCACGTTTCCACCTGACGTAACCTTCGGTATGTGGGTGACACTGGTTGCGTCTGGGCATATTAGCATTGCCGCATACTAGGCTAGGAACCGCAAATACTTACTGCTATTATCCTAAGAAATGTCTGATCAAGTTCCTTTTGTCTAACTTGGGAGCACCTACACTAGTGGTCAGGCCAGTCGTGCATGTCTGTCCATATTGTTACCGCTTGAATGTAACGGTATGTCGATTGTAGATGATTCTAGTTAGCGTGGCCCAGCGTCGCCGCTTAGTCAGCCTATTTGTTCGTTTTTGGCCCCTAGGTCGCAACTACGCACGGCTTTCCAAACAAGTTAGAGACCCATAGTGGTTTGAATTTCTGATGTTGATGCTTATCTTATAACCGCCCACTACTGAACGCACCTCCCCAAAAGACCGCTATCTTGTCCGCACACAGAATCCTTATGCTGAAGCGGAGGTGGGATAGACATGTCTCTCGTGAAGGATGAAGTCGATACGTATTTAGTGCAATTGTCGACACGTTGGGAAATGTCGTGTCGCGCCCTAAAGCAAAATAGAAAGATGGCTGGTGTAACTTGCATAACGACTGCGAAAGACCGGAATCGTTGGCCGTATGGTTAGAAGAACATTATTGAAATTTGGATTTAACCCTGAATCTAAGGATGATGAGTAGCTAATCATCATCTCATCAACGTTGACGGGTGGCGTAGCGTACGTGACGCCAGGCGGATATCCTTCGCTCGCCTACACTACAATTAGCGCGCATCAGGTGAGCATGCGCCCGCGCCGCTTATTACCCACTAATCGTTATCTGCATAAGTTTGCATTTTTTGCGAGAATCAGGCAAAGGGCGTGTCGAATTTTTTAGGTCAATCTGTTATTTCATGGCTAGACAATGTATGGATGTGGGACAAGGATGACCAAGTGTTTGATTAACATCAGTTAATTTAAAATGTAATAAGTAATTATATACTTTGTGATTGCGGTTGATTACAATTTTTAATGCTAAGCGAATACTTCATTGATCACAGACTTAATAAATATTTTTTTAATTCTAATTTAGCATTTCGGAAACTTAAAATTAAATTACTCTTTCATAACTTATAATCATGGTGAGATCAATCAATTTAAATGGTTTTAGAATAGGTAAGTCTAATATTAAAAAGGAACCATAAACAATAAGCTGCCAGAAAATATCCGGTTCGCACATTCATAAGAGTCGTTTATCATTCATTCGCATAACGTAGGAAATCGTATTTCAATCATAGTCACCACATACATCGTCATTTTTTTATCGTTTACATCCCGAAAACGTCATAATATGTATTGTGAATAAAGTCCGTTTATTAATAAGTATGTTAGATCAACAAAATAAGCGGAAAATAAATCAGCTATCTATACAAAACAGAATATCCACCCGGCAATAACTGTATGGAAGAGATCATCGTTATCGTCAGCCCATTTAAGTCCCCACTGCTGGGGCACGGGCCTCCCTCAATCACATGAGGGGTTATTGCCATACTCACCACGCTTGGCAGACGGGTGGCGAGGGTTTTGATATAAATGCAGAGTTTTCCTTCTCTGGGTGCTGATGATGATGTCAGCAGCTTTACCTTAGTCGCCTTTTACGACACCTCGGTAAGAGTGAGGGTGGCCTATGGAAGAAATGTTTTTTTCTTATTATGTTGATCTAATTTGCTGATTAAACTTTATTCTCGATACCTATTATGAGGTTTTCGGGATGTAAACGATAAAAAATCGCGGTGCATAATCTGAGTTAAGTACTTATATAGATAAGTAGTGGACGTGTGTAACTCTTTACTGAAACAACTCAGTGATCCGACTCAGCCAAATGATGCACTGTTCCGAATCTCTAATGTTCGCTGCTCGTATCATTCGACTCAAATGGATTTCGAGTTCGAGTGAACTGAATGATCCGAATGAGCTGAATGATCCCATGAGCCGAATGATCCGAATAAGCTGGATGATCCGAGTGAGCCGAATGATCCGAGTGAGCCGAATGATCCGAGTGAGCCGAATGATTTGAATGAGCGGAATGATCCGATGAGCCGAATGAGCTGAATGATCCGAGTTTTCCAAATGAGTGGAATGAATCACGGATCTATCTGAGAGTCGATGTTACAAATGAAGCATTTCGCTGTTCCGCATTTCTGCACTGATCCAGATGCAAATGTTCCACTATTTTGAAAGATACGTTTTTCCAGGTTTAATAAGAGTATATATTTAATACAACATCAATGTGTAACTTTGTTTTAGGCGCACTTTTAGGTATTCTATCACCGCATATTATTATCTATAATACCTGTGTATTCAGTCTGTCTGCGAGCTATTACAACCACAATTTTTCATTTTTATTATATCCCTATTATGAACACCGCATTAAATTTTCAGTTTTATTATTCTTTGTTACAATGAAATACGCAATCTTTGTTTTATGGTCCTACTAAAATCTTGTCTGCTCTTTCTGAACTATGCAGTAAACAGCGTAGATAGTAAATTTTGCAATTAATTTTATGATCTAAAGATGTTGGTACAGTATGCTGCTTTTGGCCTAAATTCTTACGATTCGTAGATATTCATTTGCATCGACAGCTCGGTTTCCATCCAATTTAAGTAGTTTAATAATTGCATTACGTTTCTGAGAGTTGGTAGGATAAAATTAGGTATGTTGCTCGTTATGACAAATTTAATTATTTGGAAAAAGTTTATATTTAACCATGTTAAATTACTAGAAAATGTACATATTAATAATGTATAAAGTAATATACCGTATCCGTAGAACATTTCATTCCACTAATAATAATATATCCTTCAACCGATTTCGGCTATGGCGGCCAATTTTAACGATCAGCTACGTACGCAGGATATATGTGCCCAAACACAAGTGCACTCTCTATTCCCTTGCTCTCATATTCCGATGGGACACTAACGTGACACGACCGGAGAGGGATCGGACGCAGGTTCAATGGCTTAACGTGATTTCCGAAGCACGGGGGTACAAGACCGCCAACTGCCAAACTGTAGGCTAACACTCAAAATTTCTTAACAGAAAAAATCAGGTACAAATTTTGGGCTGACCCGGGGATCGAAACCGGGACCCCAAGCGCAGCCGTCGCTTTTAAAGTGCGACGCACTACCCACTGCGCCAACGAGGCAGTCATTCCACTAATATATACCAAATAAAATCTCGTGTCTTACTGACTTAAAATTCAAAATTAGTAACTTACTATTCGTAACTACTATTTGAGTGGCAGAATTATGTGTCATGAATACCAAACACTGTAAATGTTTTGTGCAATAAAGTATATTCAATCGTCTATGTAGTAGGTAGTACACATTTACAAGTTAGTGTTAATGAGTACATAGTTTCATAACAAGTAATGCCCTATTTCGCTAAACAAATCTGTCAGTGTAAGCGTAAAATTGTGTGAAACGAGTCGAAGTATAACTTTTGTAATTAATTCCGCTTAACTCACGATGGTTAGATTTCGTAAGGATCTGAATCCCTATATGTTCACCATACATCTTGTACTAGTTAGCAGCCTTATTTCTCGGGATGTCGCAATTCAAGACGAAGCTACAGTTGTTGAAGGATAGTTCTCTGGTTACATAACACAGATGCACCTGTTTCTATTCAATAAAATTTACCTCTCTAAATTTAAAGTTACTTTAATCGAAAGACCACTTCAAGTAAATTTAAGAGAGAAGTTTGCAATTTTAATACGAGGCACCCAAATAAATCGAATCTTCTTCCAGTGTCTACCACAATATATTGTTAATGTACTCATGTAAGTGACATTTATATGTTTTAATGAGTAAATAAAGTTAAAGTTATTATTCAGCCAAAACGCATACTGTACGTACAGCTATACGAATCCTGAGAGTGGATTCCTTCTTAATGGTTATTTATTGGTATATTGGGAGTGTTTATATTTGATATTACATTACATAATAGAATATTGAGAAGTGAATAGATGCGCCGCCATTTCTGATCCCATTCTTTATCCGCAGGAGGTTGTAATTAATTATTATTGTATGCTGTAATCGGAAAAGCTGACATTGCAACACTCATTTTGTAATTTATTTTATTAATTTTAATTTTGTCTCACTTTGCATGCCAGTTTCTGGTGAATTGATCTAGCTACATTATTTTATTAAATTTATACCACCCCTTGTACCACTTTTCTGGCAAATAAATGATTTCTGATTTCTGAGAGATGATGTAAATGGGTTGGTGCATTGTTTACTAAAACCTTAAAATAAAAGAGTAGAATGTAAAAACTGCAACGCCAAATATTATTTTTTTAGATTCAAACACCATGGTTATGCTATGAATGAAATGAATCAAACAGTTACATGTATTTCTTGTGGACGTTGTTGACAAGGCAATTTCCCCGAGAGGAAACTTAGGTTTAAAGATATTTAAACCTAAGTTTCCTCTCGTTAATAACTTATAAATTTCAAAAAAATCATATAATTCAAAATCTAAAAGGGGTGAAATCACCTATTTTATAAACGTAGGTACATCACATAGTGCAAGAGTAATAATATTGTTAGTATTACCGTGTGTTGTCAGCCAAACTCCTCAACAAAATGTACTTTGCAGGGGCCTCCAAGATACAGGCTTAGCCTAGTTTGGGGCCCACCGACATAGCTTTTACTTTACCTTTGGCTTAAACTATAAAAGTTACTTAATAATTTTATGTAAATGTAACTGTTAAATAAATGTTTTTTTTATTATTTTTTTATTTATTTCACATAAAAGACAATATACAGTCACTTGCGTGAGAACAAGTTTTCTAAAATAAGAAAACAGAAAAACCTATTAAAATTTAGAATTTAGAAAATTTAAAGTACTTCGCGACAACATATTCGGTCAGTTTAGATTTAAAAACATTATCAGAATATATATATATATATATATTATATTATCATTATAAGCTTCACCTTTAATATTAGACGGTATCTGGTGGTAAAGTTGTGCTCCTTCATACGTGATCATTTTTTTACATTTGTTCGTATTTATAATTTGTTCGTATCTTTGGGTTAACTAGAAAACTATCGCACCGCGTACTACGTTTGTTCACTTGTTTGACTTTGGTGATAGATTACTTCAACATCAACAGCGTGTTGCTATGATCTAACTACATATACATTTTATTCTATGGATACTACTCGAATTTTGTCGTCTGTCGGTAGATTTCAAACACAACGTGTCGACTGATTTTAAATTAGTATCCAGTTTTAGTGTTCGGTGTTTTTTGTTCAGTAAAGTGAGGTGAATGTTGCATGTATTTTCGGCGACACGTTTAGTGAATTCCTGTTCTCAGTTACAAATTTACTGAACCATATCGGCGTGACCGATAAATCACAGGCAATAAATCTAGCTACCACTAATAATTAGGGTGACCAGTAACATGATTATTATTTTCTTCCGCTTTAAAAATTTAAAACCCGTGATTTGTAAAATTTAATAGGGTCCAAAAATATTTCTTGTATGTTTAAATTTTAGACATGTTAATCGTTACTTATTAATATTCTGATCTCAAACGCGGAGCTGCAAGTAAAATAATAATGTGGCTTCAAAAATTTTGACATTTTAAAGGAAATTAATTAAAATATTATAATATTAAAATCTAGCAGTGATGTAGTTATAATAAGGACTGGGCATACATAGTTAATATTACAGGGCATCCTACACTACTTCTCACGTGGCATAACCTCTTTTTTTTTCTAATACGTGTTAGCTCTATCGTCTATCTCTCTATCTTCTTCCTCTTGCAAAGGCGTCACCCAAGGTCCAGCCTGAAAACCAGTGCTGCAGCTATTGTTTGCGGCAGTTGCAGCATATGCTGAGGCTGAGCCTTGTTGGCCGCAACTCTTATGCTCTGTACCGTTTTTTATTACTTATTATTTGTTTTGTGTTGTGGAAAATAAATCGTTTTTCTTTCTTTCTTCTTCCCAGTTATTATCCTGTGATGAGTTATAGAAGTACCTTGTATTAGTATGATTAGATCCAGAACTATTTTCCCCTAAAACCATATTGTGGCCACCCTAGTTGTAATTAATTCCACCAGATCCCGTGATGGTGGGTTTCGAAAGGATCCCTGCGTCTGATCTATTTCTCAGGCTGTCGCAACGAGGCTATTTGTTAGGGTTTAGCTGTGTCCGCCATCATTGCGTATGATGTAAGCTCGTGAAATACAAATTAGGGAAAGGGCTAATAAGCATCATTGTTTGTTTGCAATCCGCATTTGCCTGAGAGGTTTTGGAGCGTCCGTTACAATGGGACAAACTCTGTCAAACTGATTTTATGAGCTTTGAGCCCATTGATGGGTTTTCAATTAATATGTAGACGATAGGCGTTTTTGTATAATTAGGTGCTTATTAAAGTATATAATTTAGCTGTTTTTCTAAGTAAAGTACGGTTTAATGACTTAAAAGGCTGTGTCTACTCATTATAGTAAATTTCATGAGAATAAAATTATGCAATAACATTGATGCCCAAGAGCCTTATAATTCCATGGAAGCTAATATACATACTAATTTCTACAATCAACATTATCATCATTTGAAATGCATTACTGTCGATATTAGGCAACGTTTTTTTATTCTAATTCTGAGAATATAATAGAATTGAGTATTATCAAATACTTATTATCTAAGCAAATGACTCGTGAATGGAGGACTGAGATAAATATTTCAAATTATACAATGTAACGAGACAGCATTTGTGGTTCTCGATAGCATTTGTGCAGTAATGATGGTGTTCCATACAAATGTGCGCAGCTGTTTACCCGAGTGTCAGAGTTATATTAGCGTAGTGTTAAATAATATGGCGAACTCGGCTCAAAGGCTTAGGTTGCGCTTACGACACTATAGCGTACAATGTAGAAAAAGGTAAATAACAGTAAAAGTAAGAAGACTTGAAAATGCATAGATTGTTCTGTCTTGATTTGGCACATTTGGTGATTGAAATAATATTAGATTATAATTAGACTGGCGCAAGTTATTCTTTCGGTCCAAGGGCTGAGGGTTTTGAATCGGAACAAACACATTATGTAGTCTGTTGAGAAACAAAGCAGCAGAGTTGATCAGAGATGTTGTTGTCTCTATCATAATGTTTAGTTAGAAACCAGTACCTATTAGGTGGTACGGTTAGTTAGGGTTCATCAATGTCCTTCATCAAATATACAGCTGTTCTGCAATACGAATGTATATTCCTGTTTTCTCCCTGAATTATGCTTATAGAGTATTTTTTTCTGAATATCTAAGGCCTCTAATTAGCATGTTCCTAGGTATGTCAAAATTGACCTACAGTAACGACTGTGTTACCTCTGTACTCGTATTTATGAATGACGTACAATCTTTACCATACAATGTATGCAATGAAGCAGTTTAAGATTTTTATTCTCAGTCCATGAATGAAATAAACGACAGATGTCCACTTTCTCAGGCCATTACGTTTAACCTCTTAATCCCAGGCTCTGTTATGGCGCTCCTGAGCCGGTGACGCAACACTGCGTTTACACTTCATTCGGTTTCGCTGCACGCGTGCGCATGCGCATGCTCTCAATACCCGAATACTCACTAGAGATGGGACAGTCCAATTAAAAATATCGATGATTTTTTAAACCAATTTTTCTGAGAATAGTTTAAATTTAAATCACTGTTTAATGTAAAATATGTAGTTGTTATTGAATGTATTTGCGATTGCTTAATTTATCAAAAATACCGGCTTAATTTTACAAAATTTCTTTTAGAGCCTCAGCACGTAGAAAACTTAAAAAGCAGAATATTGTGATACATAAGAAAATTATTATTTTCTTATGTATCACAATATTCTCAAACCGCCTTAGACTAAATGTTTTTAGTCTAAGGCGGTTTGAGCTCTCGATAAAAAATACTGGAAAGACTGGAACACAATCGGGGAAAGAAAGAAAATTAGTTTTCAAAACATCGATTGTTTTTACATCTCTAAGACTCACCACGCCTGCATCCTTAACCCAATACACATAGAGGTCAAATTTCAACAGCCACGTCAGATGCAAGCGACCAGGCATGCGTACGCGCTCATTGCGGGCGCGAATATTTTGGTCTTAATTAAAATTCACAAGCATAATTTGCTTCGCGGTGTTTGACGATAATTATGCAGGTATTTAGTAGGCACTTGGAAATTGTTCTATTTTTGTAAGGTATTTTTATGAGCTTATAAAATTTGATATGCCAATCTAATGTTTTAAGAAGCACTTTGCCAATAACCATAGTACATATTTAGTTTAAAATACTACGGTTAAATTAGGTCAGAGGTAATAAATTGAGCAAGGATATCTGAAAACCAATATCGATTTTATTGTAATAATAAAAACAGCAATATTGTAGAGCTACACGTATTTATGAAAAATATATAATAGATATCAGATGATAACTTTTATAAATAAAGTTACGGCAAAAGAAAGTACCTATATCGGTTGGAAATAGACTTTTTTTCGCAAAAAAATGTTATTCATGATTTTAGCTACATTTAACGGTGTTTGAGTATGTATATATGTTTTTTAATTTAAACGATTTACATATACAATTTACTCAGGTATTCTTATGCTATAATCAGTGTAACATAACCAGTGTTGGTTTTACTGTACATTGATATAGATAGATAAATAGATATACTTATTGCACAAAATACACAACTTAAGTACTAGGCATTACAAATTTTTTTCTGCAAATATACACTTTCTTGATTTTGAATGTTACTTATTTATTATGGAAGTGTGCTAGCTTGTCGTTCTTTCACGGAATAATCAATATAATATAATATAGATATATTAGGGAATTGATTAAATCTTTCATTTTTCTAAATAATTTCAGGATCATAAAAAACGTAACATAGTTTTTTTAACTCAGATTTTCTAACGCTGCCCTTGCAAAGATGGACCCGTGCTCGTTGCAAAACCGTATGTGGCCTGAATTAAATTAGCGTTTGACTAATAAAGCCTTGTGTGTGTTGTCTAACTTTGCACAACTAGCAGTTCCTTCATACATTATGCAGATAACAAAAGGAATTAATTCACTTAGCACTATCTGTTTAATGAATTGGTGCACTGCCGCAATTTCTTTGTTATATTCCGAATTCGCAATTAATGATAGGGTTTTGGAGGCTAATTAGATAAGTTGAACCATACACGAAAAATCAAATGTCTATTTAGATCTACTTATATAAATCTAAATAGCTCTCCTCAGCCTAATGGTAAGCAAGAGGAGCCAGGAAGCCCACGATGCAATTACAACGGGCGCGATGTCAAGGCATCGCTTCCGTAGGCACTGCCATAGTCCACGAGATGCTTCTTCATGCTTCGTTTGAAGGAACCCATATTGTAGGAAGAAGGAAATACATGCGCCGGCAACGAGTTCCATTTCTTAATAGTACGGTAGAAATGGTAGGTAGGAACTGCTAAATTTTTTAGTCCGTGATGGAATGGTTTTCCGACGGTGAAGCGGTTCAGCGTTGTCCGGCGCGTGTAGTTCTGTGACAGAATAGGGCGGTTGGGATGTGGGAGAAAAGCTGTTCTGAGCACCCACCTGAATAGTTTTCCATTCGCAACCCGTGGAATTATTATTTTTTCCACGGGAATGTGTTTCAGCAGTAAATTGTAGGTAGTCTACGAGTACGATACTTAGGGATAACGAATATTTTTTGGTGATTTTTTTTTAATCGATTCAGAAATTTTCGAGTTTGTTTGTTTAAACATCAAAAAAGACAAAATCAAATCCAAACGTTTTTGTCATGTTTGACATAAAATTAGTTTTGCTCTGGACCAGGTGGTCCATCTAGTAGTGTGTAGTAGTAGCGGTGGTGCATATAGGTAGATGCAGTGCAAATACGCGCCGTGCAGTGCTTTCCTTTCTGTATTTGGTCGTTGTTTTATCACTTATTTAAAATCATTCTGGACCACTTGAAAATTTTCCAGAGACCATTAGTGATCCGCGGACCATTCGATAAGATTTACTGATCTAAATGCTATCTTTAAACATTGTATATCTATTGATATAGTAGGGTGCAACTATTGATTAAGTGTTTCCTAATGTGTGATGATTGCTCTTTGTTCCGACATAATGGAGGCAGCGCCGGGCAAGTGACTGGTCTACATAATGGTTATGTATTTGTCTTAGACCCAATTTCGTCGGTTGCTAAACTTCCTAGAGGCAAATTTTGCCGATAGTTTCAAGCTGGGAGTCGTTTACGTAAGACATTTAAATGTTTTGATGTATTAACTCTAAGTCCTAATCTTTTAATTAAATCAAACTATTATCTTGAAGATGAATGGGTTTTCCTTGTCAGGGTTTATTCTATTCGAGTAAAGTTTTCGTGTTTAGTGAAGTAGTAAAAGTTATCGACGAGCAATATGATGTTCCTTGTGTAGTTAATTCTCTTTGGCGTTGCTTAGAGATGTTTTATGCAACTTCTACTGCCTATCTATACAAACAATGGCGAATAGTACGAGAAATTGTTCAAAATTGATTCCAGATGCTTAGTTTTGAAATCGTATCCACGAGTACAGCAGCGCCATCCCCATCATCTGAACTCTGATTTTTAATTATGTGAACTAAACTGACAGGTGTCAATGTGTCATTACCATACATTTTTGCTTACTTTTGACAGATGCAAAGTGTCAAAATGTATGGGAACTTGACGTTTGCATCTGTCAGTTTAGTTCGCATAATTAAAAATCAGTATAGAAGATGGCTGGTTGTCCACAAATGTGTTTCTCAAGAGACTTTTACCTCGCACGACAAAACTATCGTCAGTTGTAATTCGCCTTATAATGTTTAGCCGATTGTTATCGATCATACCTATTAGGGTGTTGATTATTTGGTAAAAAAACAAAAGTTGGTAATATTTTATTCTCACCCTGTCATTGTTTTCTACCATCCCCATTAAAGCGTCCTTGTATTCGGGTAGTAGAACACAATGGCGGAGTGAGTCAACAACTCTATGAAAGTTGATTTTCACGCAACACCCTAATAATACCTATACTTACATACAATTATCTAGATATTCCATTACCCTTTGCGACCCTTTAACTTATTATAGTGATTTAATACAACTTATAAAAAGTGTGTAAGCTACTACAACTTATGTACATTTATATAATTTGATCTTGCATTAATGCGTTATCAATGAATATTTTATCAGAATGTAATTAAACATGAAGTAATTACTTAAAAGGCCGTCGGAAAATTATCCTAAAGTGACTGCTCAATAATATGGACCTTTCTATCCGTTGAGCAATAATTATATTAAAAGGGCTTGCCTAACATTTCTCAGACCAATTACAAATTTAGTACGCACAAGCGTACAACTGTATTACCATAATCAGAAATGCGGGGACAGACACAAAACTTGCGAAGTTGCTAACCTATTGGGAGCAGACGGGCGTCAAAACTGCCCCCGTACAACCGGTTCATGAATACTGTTGCTATTTCACTAGTTACATACGAAAGCCAAAACGCAAACCATTGAGTGCGAATAAATGTGAATAAACAACGCTCGGAAAGGAACTCCGAGCAGAGTCCCCCCCCAATGATCAAGATATTTGAGCAATGGTAGCTCAGAAGGCGTACTCCTGGATTTTTGAAACCTATGTGTAAAATAGGTAACCCCAAGCAATTACCTACGCGGACTTTAATCACCGCTACTCATAATATTAATATAAAATTACTTAGTGAAATAATGCGAGGAACGGATGATAACAACGCCATAAATACGGTGCGACGTCTCGCTGCGTGCTCTTGCGCACACATTTTAAACCAACTTTCGCCATAAAAGTTTTGCTCTTAATTTTATGACCACCGTAATAGTGTGCTCTACGTAATCTTGTAATACCGAAACAGCAATAAATCAATTGTGATACTTGCCTTTAATGGGTATCCATAACGTAATTGTATTATGAAACTGAGAATAAATTAAACACTAAATTTATATGTAGATTCAAAGGCTGTCTTTCTAAAACTTGGCTAAAGGAGTTAAAATGAGTGGCGATTGAATGCCTTTAGGTGTGTATTTCTACACCTCATATTTATTACTCACTGGAGTTTATATCTGCAATAATAATAATAATAATATCCTCCAACCGATTTCGGCTAAGGCGGCTAATCTCAATCTACGATCAGCCACTTACGCAGGATATATTATAATGCTCAAGTTTGTGCGCAAATACAAATGCACTCTATATTCCCTTGCCCATATATTCCGATGGGACACCAGTGTGACACGACTGGAGAGGGATCGGACGCAGAACCAACGGCTTAGCGTGCTTTCCGAGGCACAAGACCGCTAACTTCCAGACTCCGGGCTGACACTGAGAATTTCTTAACAAAAAACTCAGGTACAAATTTTGACCTGGCCCGGGGATCGAACTCGGGAGAAATCTGCAATATTAGATTAGTAAAAGCTTCCCCCTTCTTATAATTGCGAGTGATTCCCAGTCCGGGATACGCTTAATATAATATTCATTAAAGTTTATTAAATCTTTTCGATTTTCTATTTCTCAACTTTGCACACAAAGTCAGTCACGTGACTTGAACAATTTGTATGGGTAGTTGAAAAATTAAATTAACCAAGGCGTAGAACAATCGTTGTCCAGATTAGTATTGTAACTGTTTCCGATACACACCAGAAATACGCACATAGATTTGAAAAATGCAGAGTTGCATAGAGAAGGCGAGTTCTAATCCACGAAATTAACTTTATTTGTAACTTAAGAAAAAATATTTACACTTATTATATACACATAAAGACTATCAATAATTAAGTGAATGAACATTTAGCTTAATTGACGTCTCTGAGTGCGGTAGTAAGCTGCCATCACTCTGGTGTTTTAGACCGCTCGTCTGTACAAAACGCACGTGGTCCCATATGGTATGCGCCTGCACATGTGGTCTGCCTTCAGCGGACCTCAGCGGAGGTCACGCGCCAAGTTCACACGACCGATTCGAGAACCAGTTGCAATCGAGTGCAACATGCGTTACGTAATTGATCACCTGCATTTCCGCGATTTCCCTTCTGAGCGCGCATTTGCGAATACTGGTAGGTACTATTTGGTAATGTCAATTGTTTAATTTTTAGTTCTCTTCATCTTCCCAGTACTTACGCTTGGACCATGATCTAGGATTCGGGAAGCCTGGTAATTCATTTGAAGCGACTGCCGTCTGATCTTCGCAACAGGGGAACCAACTGGATCACGCTTACACGATTTCAAATCATTGTCTCAATCCAAGAATGAATTTACCCAAGACGTGCACGCTTTTCTCACGAAGTTTTCCCTCGCCGAGCTAATGGTAGAATTTTGCACATAGATTTGACAAATCCAGAGGTGCATACTCGGGATTCAAACCCCCACGACCCCCGTATGGAAGGCGCGTTCGTATCCTCTGATCTGTCATCGCTCTGTTAATTTTTAGTGTCAATTGTTAATGTTTACGGCTCTTTGTTGTCGGGCGAATGTCGCAAATTGCCGATTGTGGCGATATATATTAATATTGATCTGTAGCGAGTCCAGCGAGTGGAAGTGAAAGGGTGGACGTTGAAATTATGCGTATGGTCTTGTACTTACTTAAAACATAGGAACGAAATATTTCATAAGAATCTTTAGTGGATTCCAATGGTCGTCGGGAACATTTAAAAGGAATATGAATTCTCATAAAAATCGCATGCATTTTCTGGTTTGCCTCCCGGGCGAAATAAGCAAAATTTTAACAATGAATGCAGATATAATTCTATTTAAAATTGTAGTATCCCTCCAGATCCTAATATGTTTTCCACCCTGGATACAACATACCAAGTTAGCAAAATATTGCATATTCCGTATCTTTCGAAGCGTTACATCTTTATTAATAGTGATGTACATAATGGCGGAGCTAATTAATTCACTATATGATTATTTTTATCAGCTGACATCGCAGTGAACTTTTGTTTGTTTAGATGTACGTACGAATATGTAGGTATGTTTAGATTCTTTTGTACACTTTTATCGATATCCATCGATCCTCTTTTCTTGTACTCTAAATAATTGTTCAAGAATATTGGGTCAAGATCATTTGTTTTAGATGAATTCAATAACCAGTGGTTAAATTCAATTACCAGGTAGTTATTGAATTTTAACTTAAACGGTCTTGGCCCAATATTCTTGAAATAACCACTTGCATTAAACTTAAAGTAAGTCATCAAAATGAACGTAGTATTGTGTAGGTAAATAGAGGTTTAATAAATTGACCATTACTTTAGAAAGTACTTACTTGTTTAGTCTCAGCAGTCAATACCAGTGAAGGCCAGGACCAACCGCGGAGCACAATGGCTTGTTAGTACACAAAACTGCAAGATAGGCTATCCAAAACGGCCAAAATTATTCAAACAATCTTCAACCTTATAGTTAAAAAATAAAGTTCAATTCAGAGGCGATAGCCCAACGTGCTGTTGACTGCAAGAACAGACAACCGGTAACAGATGAGATGAATGATATAAGGAGAATTTCTTAATTACATTACCTAATTTGTTTGCATGAATATCTAATGTTGAGCATTGTGGTATAGGAGGTGCCTTTAGAGATTTGTTGCAGGTGATTTTGTAATCTAAAACTGACCTAAAATAATATGCTCTACATTTATTGAAGTTGGCAATTTTGTACATAATAAATTGGGGAAAATATATTGTCTGTTCGCTTATTAAAGTATTGTATGTACTATAGGCTAACGCTTGACCACAATCTCACCTGTATCTTATCATCAGTATCTTTTTCATTTCATATTATAAACTAATGAAATTAATGAGTATTACATTTGTGAACACTTGGGATTGTATCAGGACGTGGACGCCTTGAATCTCTAATCAACATCAGTAGTCAGTTTTGAGCGCAGGTTTTGAGATTCTTGTTCGGCAAATACAAAAACGCAAGGTTCATTCTTCTTCTTTTTTTTTCTTCTTTCTTATGTCATTGGGTTAGGTGAAACGGACACTAACATGTATAGAAATCTGTCAAAATTCAATCGACATCATAGAATACGGCGTATCTATGCCAATGATCTACGCTAATCTATATGTCAAACTCATTTGGTCACTTACCTATCAATAACCAAATATTCATATTGTAGTAACCGGACATGTGACTGTCTGTATGAGTATACTTTTGACCGGACATATTTGCAGAACATGCGTCAGTTGATATTACCCATACTGCCAAGGTCTAGACAAACGATATTTTTATCTTAAACCCGTTGTGCCTTTCAACACGAACTCGTTCGGCGGGGTCGGCCGACCGCGCGGTGGTTGAGCCTTCCGTATCTGGGTTCCGGGTTCGATTCCTATTGGCCACCACCCACTATTGCAACGGCTAAATATTCTGCGGTTTTGTGCGTACTATTGCTAAATGTAACAAGGATCTAATGTCTCAGATTAAGTCGGTAAGTTTATGAGGACTTATTTCTCGACTTCATTTTCTCATGATATAGTATATACTTACCTAAATAGTTCCGCCAGACTTTCCAAATCTTGAATCATGGCTCTAGAGCGACAACTTTTGATGCAAAAGGGTATTACATACTAAGATGAGGATAGCACCTAAAAACTTAGAGGGAGAAAGCATATAAACCACTATTATTATCTTACTCTATGATGTAACCAAAAAAACGACGAGTATGAATGTCAAATAGATCATCATCAGCCCATTTAAGTCCCCACTGCTGGGGCACGGGCCTCCCTCAGTCACGTGAGGGGTAATTGCCATACTCACCACGCTTGGCAGACGGGTTGGCGAGGGTTTTGATATAAATGCAGAGTTTTCCTTCTCTGGGTGCTGATGATCATGCCAGCAGCTTTACCTTAGTCGCCTTTTACGACACCTCGGTAAGAGTGAGGGTGGCCTATTCTACTCTGCCGGGGACCACACGGCAGATAGATATATATTATAGCAAATAGATGGATGTATTGATTAAAGAATGATATGATGAAAAAAGTGGTGGAAGATTCGATAACGAATGACAGAGATAGAAGAGGACGATATACTGCGCCGACCCGAGATAAATTCGGAACAGGGCAGCTACTGCTGTTTAAGAAAAGTCTAAAGATTCGTCCGATCTTGTGAGCATGTATATAAGTAAAGTAGAGTACGATATAATATTAGTACTCTATCACAACATACTAGCTATGCAACATGATTAGTATCTACAGGTACTGCGTACAAATGCAATGATATTGGCGGAAACCAGCACGTTGCGTAGACCGGATGAGCCAAAAAAATTACGTGTTATTGATTTACAGTACCTGCAAATACTGTGCTAAGTTTTTTTTAAGAACTATTGGCTAACGCTTGACCACAATCTCACCTGATGGAAAGTGACGATGAGGTCTAGGATGTAACGCGTTCGCCTAGAAGATTCACTCTTGCCTTAAAGCTGTCCATTGTCCAGATTGTAGTGGCCTGGAGTAACAGACCTTGGCAATAAGTTCCATTCCTTAGCACCTAGCTAATAATAAAATTCAAAAATAAAATAAACGTATTTGAATTTTATAACATTTAGTTATATTCTTATCTGTAGGCAGCGATTATGTACGAGTATTTACACGTCTACTAATAATTAAGATTTTTGGTGAGAATATTACATTTTTGGCTGATATAAGTATTACACATTTTTCATTGAAGAAAAAGAGTGGATATGGTCATTTCTGACAATTGTGAACATCGTTATGTACAAGAAAAAAGTTATGTGACTTTTTAAACATTAGGTAAAGATCACTCAGTTTTGCTACCTATTCATTTAGCTGCTCCGTAAAGTAGAAAATAGCTAGTTACGGTCCGGTCTTAGCAAGCGGTTCCCATGCCTTGGCTTCTTACGTCACCAGTCACAGGTTATCTTGCAATATATAATTTTATTGATTTATGACATTGGTATTAAAGTTCACTTTCCATTGTTACAGGCGATAGTTTTGTGCGCGTGCGTCGCGTTGGCGACTGCCCAGTTCGGGTACGGTGACTTCGATGGCTTCTTCGGTACAAGCTTCGGAGCCCCTAGTGCAAACTTCGGTGGCCTTTCCGCTGCGGCCGCCAGGGATCCAAGAGCCAACACAGGTACGTTGTTTTTTTAATGGAGCAAGTTTTGATAATATTTGAGGCACTTACAAAGAACACAGGTACCTTACTTTTTTATGGGGCTATTATTTATAACAGTTAAGTAAGGCATGTGATCAAGATGTGGCAGTTATAGATATTATCGATCATACGTCATGGAAATGGTTATAAAAACATTGCAAAGAGCTATGTTGAATCACTACATATTCAGAAATAAGATAATACTTGTCGGAATGGCCGTGTGGTCCCGGCAGAGTAGAATAGGCCACCCTCACTCTTACCGAGGTGTCGTAAAAGGCGACTAAGGTAAAGCCGCTGGCATGATCATCAGCACCCAGAGAAGGAAAACTCTGCATTTATATCAAAACCCTCGCCAACCCGTCTGCCAAGCGTGGTGAGTATGGCAATTACCCCTCATGTGATTGTGGGAGGCCCGTGCCCCAGCAGTGGGGACTTATATGGGCTGACGATGATGATGATGACGATGATGTCGGAATCGGAATATTTAGTGACTCGAATATTTAGTGATAAGTAGACTCGTAGTCAGGTTCCTAGTTATCCATATTGGTATTTAAGGGTCTTCCTAAACTGCTTGATATCTAAAGACAACAAATTTTGCAAGTACCAGTCCATAAAGTCATAAATATCTTTTGAGACTACATACATAAATAGTGGGTTCATAAATATTCACTTGAACTGGTTTAACGGCAAACTACGTCATAACATAGGGAGGAATTTGTTATTATTAGCATTTTTATCAACTTACAACAACCCGCATCTATTCACAATATTTCAGATATCAGCTAGGTTTATTCGTTAGGAAACAAAACGGTAATTCTAATACTTCTGCCGGTATAATTACGCGATAATATAAACAAATAGGCAATCATTAACCGTTCAAAGTTCGTTCATTCAATTGAAAATGAATGAAATTAATTATAAGGAAAATCAGGTCTTTTAATGCAAATACTATTGCTTAATAATTAATTGAAAAATGCAGGTACAATATTTACCATTGTTATCACTCGTGCAAAAAAAATTGCTGTGATTTGAGATGTAATTAAGACCTTTACTTCCTATAAAATCAGGATCTTTTTCTTATAAAAATTAAAAGTGTCATAATAATTATATAAGTGATGTAGTGAATCTTGCGTTTGTAAACACAGCTATAATTCTCTTGGACTACCGCTGTGTTGCAATTGGCATACTTTGTAGAGAGTCTGCAGTACAAATACTTAGTATTGTCTTCAATACCTCATGTTGTTACGAAATTCAGTGTCTCTAGTGCTTGTAGAAGGAATGTGTACTTATCTAGAATCTTTGCTAATTTTGTGCCCAGAAAATGTAATGGAACTTTAAGTTGACCATGATAAAAATAATAGGTAGGTATATATAGGCTGTTAATCTCAGTGAACAAAAAAATATAAGGACGGATAAGAAAAATATAAGAAGTGATGAAAGGTGTGTGCAATCGCTAGTGCACCGTTCATTCCCCTAGCCTCATAATCCGATGGTATACCAGCTAACATGAGCCAGTAAAGCCGGTCAACTTCCAGAAATGGAGTTGACATTTTTTTTAATTTAACTGAATTACAAATTTTGTATAAAAGCCGCCTTAAAATGTAACCTAGTATTTCGCAATCATGACAGTCTATCTTAATATTATCCTGATCATAGTATTAGAAAAAAGGTTTGGTATTAAGGCTCTACATTCTACACGACTGTGTATCCTTGCAGACTGTGAAATATGTACTTCCTAGAAGTATATTAATAACTATGCCATTTATGTTCCTACTATTCACAAAGAGTGGGAGCAAACTGGATTCAGTCGATAACTTGCAAAGGCGTACTGAGCAAATATTTTGCACCAATCATATTCTAATACTGCAATTTGTAAGCTTTACGAGATGTTACAAACGAGCTAATATATTAGGAACTTAAATTTAAACCGAGCAAAACAGTTACGTCTGTCGAAAGATAGTTATTGTGATTCTGGAATGCTGACGACTACACAAACAAACAGTAGACTTTAAAATAGGAAAAGAACAGGGTGGGAATTATCAACAAGTGACACGATGGTTTACTTAAAAATGACGGTTTTAAAGGTAAATGTGTTGATTTCATATTTCCTAATATGAGCCCCACACACATTGTAGGTACTAGTAGTGGGTTAGTAACAAAGTTGTTATTTTGAATAAATTGGTTATTTTCAACATATTCGTTATTTTTAACGAATTTGTTATTTTTTAAACATTTTTATTTTCAACGAATTTGTTATTGTCAAGTTTGGTAACCCCAACAATTCCCATATATCAAACTATCTCCTTGGCTCAACCCATTTCTCGCCCTCTCGTCCACTCGATCGACAATTAAAAGTTATAACGAATAACATTTAACACACGCGGTTATTTTTTTTACATTTGGCGATTAACATGTTAATCAGAAATAACATTGAAACCCATTACTAGTAGATACGATTGGGGAATCTGCCTCATAACCACTTTTAAACGAAAATCGCTTGTAAACACGACACAAAAGCTACAGGAGATGTTTGCTCTTCAGTTGCTCATACGCCAAACACCTCGATAGTACATACATATATCTACAATTATTTTTTAAATAAAATTTATTCTTGAAGTTTGTAAGAACTGTACAAACTGATATTAGTAATACTGCCCTAAATATTTGAACAATGAACGGAAACATTAATAAGTAAAACTTTATCGCTGCCGAATAGTGACTCATAAAGAGATTACGCATAAATGGGTAATCCTGATTGGCCAATTAGATGTATTCATGATCGCCGATGTGTGTACTCATCGCGTTCTCGATGCATTTCCTTGATATTGCATCGTCAAATGAAACCTTGGATGCGTTAATTGCACATCAGAAGGCTGTAGACTAATTGTGATGATTATCTTTAAGTATTACGAAAACAATATAAACCTGCGTCAGTGACGTAGACACTGCCGTCTTATGGAAAAAAAACCCTGTATAACTCGTGACCCCTGCATTGTTCACGAGATACTTATCTGTCATTTTTACCAAAAAGGTAGAGTCTGCACCACCAATCAAGAAGTACCTCGAAAAGCGCGCTTCAGTCTCCATCAACATTCATAGACACACCATCCTCAATTCGTTTCAGGACATTCGTTCCACTTTGTACCAATAGATGGCGTTAGATGTAGATACTATCGCGCAAGCGGGTTCTTGTTTTCGGATTACCTATAAGCGTTGCCGTTGTCTGTAGGATTTACCTCTTTGTAAATAGTATAGATGATATTTAAAATTTTAGTTCCATGTTTTGCCGTGGGACTTCTTTACGCATTCTCTACATACACATTCAAAATGCAATGAAAAAAGGCAAAACTAAACTCAAGAATTTTGTATTAATTTTATCTATTCAAATTATAATCTGTTAATCAATACTTAAAACTTTACTCATAAAAAGGTTTTGCAAAGAATAAAAAAAAACTTTAAGGTAGACACGCCTTTTTTTCTTACAGGCAGTACCTTTCGACTAATTATGCAAGCACGAGTTAAAAGTGATTTGTAGATACGCGCACACTTTAGATTGGTACCTTCAGATAAAACGGTGTTGTTGGTGCAGTCGGCTAGTTAGTGCAACCTGGTGACATACCTTGTCTGGCCGCAGTAGCTGTGGCTGGATTGTACACATTCCTTTTCTTATGCGCGGGATTAGATCTCTGTGATAATGTAGGTATTTTCTATTCTTGTACCTTCTACCCTGAGGTACACACCGTGAATATTTAACAACACGATATAGCAGAAACCGTGAAGATTTCTGCTATTTCTCGTTCAGCCCATTTTTGAAATGTGTATGTCTGGATCAATAATATTGAAAATGTACATGCTTTATTGAAATATGAATTATATCAAAAAGTCCTCCACCAAATTTTCATTCAAGCGTTCAGTTTAGTGATAATTTTCTCCGCTCACTAGAAATATAATTAACTTTTTTTTCCTTTTTTTATGACTGCTGTGGTAAGATGTATTGTGTCTGTTCGAACTCTTTAATGCTTACAATGTCGGTTAGCCGGTATTCGTCATTTTTGTTTTTTTTATGTTTTATTTGATAAGTTACTTGTAGTATAGGTAGGTTTATTGTATTATATAGTCATGTATGTATATGTAGTCATATTATATATTACTTACATGTATTTTTATGGATATAAATTTATTTAGCCGTCATACATATTTCTGCATCGCCTAATGGTTGACTGGTAGAGAATGCTGTATAGCATTAAGTCCGACAATTGTACTTTATTTTCTTGTGCAATAAAGAATGAATAAATAAAAAGAATAGCTTTTAAATTATAACATTTATTTATTTCAAACATACCTTAAAAACCATTATTACATGTTTTTAACCTAATTCAATAGCCCGGTCCGTTACAACACAATTCTATGTTACTAAATACATTTACATTACATTATGAATTAATGATTACATTTTATTATTTTTTTTAACATTCTTTATAAGTAGGTACTCGTCTATTCGAATCAACTTTGTTATTTTGAACTAATCTACATAACACACACACATGTAAATAAGACGATTTGTATGAATTCACCCAATGCACAAGTATTAATGTATTTATATGTGGGTGTTTATAGTAAAGATGTATTTATATGATGAATAAAATATTAACTAAACACCAGAGTTGTTTTCAAGAGTACTAAATAGTGGCTAAATAGTTTTTTAGATTATAACTTTTTAGACGGGATTAATGCGATGTTTATTATGAAGTACAAAATTTTGTACAACCCGTGCGGATAAAGAATGGGATCAGAAATGGCGGCGCATATATTCACTCTACTACTCTATCTACGCACTCGTGGGGTGCGAGTATAGACGCAAATAGTGTGCGAGCGAGAAGTGAATAGATGCGCCGCCATTTCTGATCCCATTCTTTATCCGCACAGGTTGTACTCACATATTTTGCCTGACGTTTCGGCTATATTCAAAGTGGGCAATTCTGGGTGCAATCCGTTCTAAGCAAAGCTAATAAAAAATCTGTCCACTTCCATATTTGGAGTACTTCTTAATTTCATAACGCTTGTCAACGTTTCCTAATAACATTTATGAATGGTTGCAATTATGCCTACTTACTTATAATAACAGGCCTCGGCTCTTAATGGTCGCGGTATTGTTGTGTGGGCAATCAGTTACTCTTCGATAGGGTTGGCGATACGATGCATTTGTCTGAACAATATAGTTACAGTTACAGTGTAGTTGGTGCCTACAGTTTGTATTTTATTGTATTTGTGATCACAATATGCTTTTATAAATCTTGAAACCACATTGCACACTTTATTTTCATAAAAGTATAGTAAAGTATCAGCCTATAACTGTCCCACTGCAGGGCAAAGGCCTCCATCATAGAAATCAAGTCATCGCTACTATGTTTAATCACCACGCTTGCCAAATGCGGATTGGTGATCACAAACCCGAGATATGTTCGTAAAATTCGATACACACTTTGCTCGACCCAGGAATCGAACCCAGGACCCCGAGAACACGGCCCGATACTTAAGCCACTAGACCAACAGGGCGTCCTAGACCAACAGGCCGTTTTCATATTTCCTCAAAAATATAGAGCCTAAATAAATAAATAAATTTAAATATTTTACAACGTCACATACTTTGATTTGACCCCGAGATAGGTAGATCAAGCACCTGTGTTACGGATATCAGAATCAACAGTGGGGTTACAAAATACATATAATACTTTTATTTTGTAAATACATACTTATAATACATATAAAACACCGTAATGGTGTCTTATGCTGAGAAAATACTAAATTCCAATACCAGCCAAAATATGAATAAATGATTTAAACTGAAAGAAGGTGGATGAGAAGAGGATGAAAAATGTAGGTATCCCTGTCGACCTGCCCCAGGTAACCCGAAGGGCTTATGAGCATTTTCTCATTTTGTTTTTCTGATGGCACTAAAGATTGTTCAGGCTAAATTGAATTTCCGTCGTGGCAGCAACCCTGCACCGACCTCTCGTAAAACTCGCGTACAAATATTCAATCATTCGGTGTCTCTAATTTCACAATAATGCACAAAAATGTGTTGACCATGAAAGCTACCGAGTTAGATAATTATCTCTTTAAATGGAGTTTTATGACGCTCTTATCAAAGTCGTTTTGTTTACGCAAAGTCGTTTGTTTTACATCGTTCCTCATCGCAGTTGTCAGTATAGTCGAGTCATTATTAAATTTAGATCAAGGCTTTGTTATATTATATGGTATTCAAACTTTGCTATTTATCATACTTATTTTATTTTAGCCTTTCATTTTTATATTCAACTTAGGATGAAGAAAGTAATTCGGCACGAACTATAAAAACATAATTAAATAAAGTGCCAACTTAGAAATAATTAACTTGAACAAACTACATTAGATGAATACCTAATTACTACTTAGGTAACCTCTAGATGTTAGTCAATACACATGCTGTCAAATTTCAATTTAACCACTTGTGGTTGATAACGCTTCATAATTTTATGAGATTAATATTTTGTTGTAATATATTTGTAACCGTAACGTAACCTTTAATGAAATGAGCGGAAGTATTGTGAGTGAGCTTTAATTAAATTACTTATTAGTGTCAGCAGGTATCTTCATCCTGCCCCGATATGGCAGTGACCATTATGCCGTAGATAGGCAAATGGTTCAGCGTGTAAGGGCCTACGCAAGACGACCTTTTTACATTTGAATGGTCAATAAATTTTGTAACTGATTATGTTAATATCATGGCATTTGCAACTGAAACCGGTGAAATACTTAGAAGAGATTTTGAGATAGTTGCAAAATGTGATTTTAGTCCCACCATGAATACCGGTTTGTTTATTGTATCAAGAGTAGTTTACTTTTGCATTGTATAATTTAACAATAATACAATTATGGATAGGCTTACCTATCTACGAAATTAAACAATTTAGTAAGAGGGTAAATTAGATTCTTCATCAAATATTGAATAAATAAATAGAAATCGAGAATGATAATTGAGGTGGTCGAATCAAGAGAACCAACTAGGAGGAAGATACTAAAACTTGGCGCAAAGGAAAAGAGATCGCGGAATAACTCATAAAAAGCTTCGAAGAAATTGCATGATAATAAATCATTGATCATGATTGATATTCATGATTCCGCAAAGTTTTTACTTATTGGTCTCTGAATTCACGTCATGGTCAACATGGACTATAATTTATATTATACCTAAAGTAACGTCAATGTGTATAAAATTTGTTATAACTTATAACAATATAATGATATCTCGATATGAAAAAATGATAATTAAAATATGTAGATACCTATGCTGAGAAATCAATAGATTCAGCATTATATTATGATGTGCAATTATCACTATGTGTACTTTTTCGATTTTAACTTAATAAATGCTTTTTCAAGTTCATCTTTCCAAATACGCTAATGCTTCCATCTTCAGCTCTCTTGCAATGCTAACATTACCGAATGCAAATTGATCTACAGCATATTTAAACTTAAGAACGAGGTCGATTTCAATATTTGATTTCCATCTGCCTCGTATCAATCTCTAACCTATGAGAAATGGCCTTTGTTTATACCATTAGCCAAATTGATTTTATGGCTGTCTTGTTGCTTACAATGTATTGTACTTATAATGTGATCAAATCGGACAAGTTTAGCGTCGATACATTCAAGCATAGCCATTGCGTAAGCATTAATGTCAATTTTATTGCTAGGAACAGGAGCTATTGAGTCTTGTGCATTGTTGACTTTTGCATTTACGAAAGAACTGATATAAACATTCATGATATTTGATCTACTTAATTATGTGTGTCTATGTCTTACATAAAGAATCAAGTCATCATGCTGGAGAGGCAGTGGGATGGCAATATTTGTCGAAAATCTGATAGCCAAAAGTTCTTGAGTGGACACTGCGAATCGGAAAATTATTTATCAAATTTTTGGACCTTCGCGCTGAATTTGACTCTACGTTTTGCTTAAATAGATATATGAATATCACTACTGATATGTAGGTATATCAAGTTAAACTAAATTATTTAATTAAAAACATGTCAATATCAAAAATGATCTACATCAGAATGGCATAGTTTTTCGAACTAAACGCTTGAGATTGATTTAATTAGAATACAACTCCTGCCAAGAGGTAATTATTGTCATTGCAGCGAGTTGCAGCAATTTCTCCGTAGGTGTAGGACTTACGGCGGGCCCGTCCATTTTATTTGATAAACACTTCGAAAACGTCAATTTCTCAGATAGTTGTGATTATACATAATTGGTCCATAATAACCAGTTCGAGTTGCTTAATGAACGGGGTAACTTGTGTCATAGGAAATAAGTCCAAATGACTTTATTTTACTACGTTCGTTTGGATTGGAAAATCAATTTGTTGAAAATGTGTTTCTGTCTTTAAACTGAGTTGAAAATTGGTAGCTTAAGACTTCTAGTTTACTTATGACTACTTAAAATGTATGGCACTCCGTAAACTACATTCCAAAGTTTTAATAGATTTTCATAATGTTTCTGCTTTCCAGAAAAGACAGAAGAGTAACCATTTTATAAGAAACTTGTTATTTTTCATATTATAGCTTGTTGTTAGTGATGCGGTCTCTCAAACTAATTATAACAATCAAAATGATTACAACCTGTGCGGATAAAGAATGGGATCAGAAATGGCGGCGCATCTATTCACTTCTCGCTCGCACACTATTTGCGTCTATACTCGCACCCCACGAGTGCGTTATCCCGTGCGAGTTATCCGCACAGGTAGTATGTTCTTATATATCTCCCACCTCTTATTCGAAAAGTGAACGTAGATCTATTAAAGTGATAAAAAGAAAATAATTTTTGACAATATTAGAAAATATTTACGATGAACAGATAAAAAGGAAAATATTGGATAAAAATCAAAAATAGCCATTAGAGAAAAACATATGAGACATTATTGAAACGTTCTGATTATATCACAAAATTAAACAGAAAATTAAAAAACCCCCGACACAACTAAAGCCCTTTCATTTGATACCTACCTATATTGAGGCAGTTGGAACAACAAATAGGTTATTCGTCATTGTCTGACGGCGGCCATCTTGGATTTGAATTTTTTTACAATTAATATATTCTGCTACTCAAGCCCTTTTATATGATACCCATATTGTGGGAGTGTGTTAAAATATAAAATCCAAATCTTTGTGACGGCGGCCATCTTGGATCGAGTTTTATCTAACATAGCTAAGAACACTCCCTCCTTATTCCTCTTTCAAACAAAAAAAAACAAAATCAAAATCGGTTCATTTGTTCGGGAGCTACGATGCCATAGACAGACACACAGACACACACACACATACACACAGACACGTCAAACTTATATCAACCAGCCAGCCGAGGAAGCTCACTTGAAGCCAGATCGACAAAAACTAGCTGCGCCAGAACGTCGACCATAAGGCGTGTTGTGTCATCTCCCCCAGAATTAATTAATTGATGCGGATGAGTTTCGTGGTTCCTGTTTGCTTTGCATCATAATTGCAAATTCATTGTCCTCATTGAAAATGCACGTTTTGCGTAACGCATGTTCCTTAAGTAAAAAGATACCGAAAGTGTGAGAAATTATGGGCATGTTGTATGGCATACGGCAGAGAGAAATTAAATAAACGGTCATAATTTAAATTATATTCAAACATGTTCGTCACACGAATTTAACAAAGATGTCACTGTAGGGTACACACTCTCCTTATACAATACAAAGCCTTGTATAATTTCAGTTTATTGTAATTAAGATTATGATCTGCTTATTGTTACGATATAATTAATTTAATTTCAGTATTGTCGGGTCCCAAATATTCCCATTGTGCGCGTTGAGGCGTCTAAGGTCTTCTGACATTGCAATTGCGACAAACATATCTGCTATGTCTAGGTCATACTGGGTTTACATTATGTGCGCCAAATATGGGTGAGCCATGTCAAAAATTGTAAGATTCTATACAGATTGTTCCAGTAAATAGGCATCTGTTGAATTATCCTACTTATAAATTGAATCAACTTTTGTTTTACAATAAATAGTAATTTAAATAAATAATTAACAGATTAAACAATGATAATATCAATTCAAAAGATAACTCCTATTATTGGAAAAGGGGAAAAATGGGCGACTTATGAATAAAAATGTATGATGCGACATGCGAAACCTCTGATCGGATCTTTTAAAAAAAATGACAAATTAGTACTACTTAATGTCTAAAGTGATGTAATTGTTGCCTAATCTAGCGCAACCCTGTTGAGGCACGTGACTTTACGTGGGTGGCTCAAGCCAGACTTAGTCCTGTAAGTTGTATAATTGCATATAAACAAAAAGGTATCATTTCACAACGACAAACGGATAATATCGCTTAATTAATGCCCACGCATTTAATTTAATTGTTTTGAGTGGAAGTTGTAAGACCGACAATTTTAAGTAATGCGTGGCCGTTACGGTATTTTGTCTTCGCGATAGGACAGTTCCTTATAATTGGAGCAGTATTTTTTAATAAAATCTTTTTGTATTTTGTGGTCATATTTTTTTTGTTACGCCATATTTCTGCAGGAAGGTAGTCTTTGAACGCATTAGGTGGCCTCGTTATTGTAGCATATATTCTGTTCTTCCTTTTATTTTCAGGACGAGGACTGAGAATTATTAGAATAATCCGTAATTGTGTTATTGTGTAATTTAGATGCTGCAATCCTGAAATGGTAAAGGGTTTCCTACCAATTTGAAGTTTTCTATTTGTTTGGATTGATATTTTGTTCCTAACAAATCGTCTTTATCAACTTTATATCTACAGATCGATTATTTTTTTTTTTAACATTTAGAATTTATCTCACAAAAGTGGAATTTCCTGTTTAGTTAACACTAAGTTAATTTTATTAATGCGGAAATCTAGACTGTCAACTGTTTTTGCTCTCGATTTATAGTACCATATTGTTTTTTTTATAAAACCTTTCTATCACCAACCTTGCACGATTTTAACAGTGACAACAATTAAACTGTTTTGTATTGTACGTTGTTGTACATATTGGAAATAAAAATAAACAGCAGTAATTTAGAGTAAGTTTTTGTTTTAGTATCTGGGTACGTTACTAGATAAGCTTACGCTATTAAGTTACTAGATAAGTTACGCTATCAAAGTTGTCTTAAAGTATTGAGCAAAGCATATTTTTCTTGTTTTTGTTTGTCATTGGTGTTGTTATTTTATACGTATGCATTACATTGCATTGTATGATTTGTTGCGATCTTGATTAATCGACCACTTGTAGTTAGTTTTTAATACATTTTACATTCGGATATTGCTCAAATTCTAAGGCTATAGAAAAATTTATATATTTTCTTTCTTAGTCATAAATTGTAAGAACGTGCAAAATTTTTCTGTAGACTAGGTCAAGGATTCTTTGAAAATAGGTAAGATGATTGGTATGTTATACCAATACATTAAATGCCAAAATAAGATGAATTTGACGATAATGATGAAATAGTAATTTTTAAAACCAATCGCAATAATTTTACACTGAGTAACTCTTATAATAAACTCCTATCCTTGTAGTTATCAGAAAATGAAATCTATTTATCATTATCTAAGCCCATATTTGTTGTATGTGGCCTAATCGTTTATCGCTGTTCTACAAAAGCTTGCAGTGAATCTAGTGAAGGTCACCACTAATTTGTTGGAGTTACCGCCCGCACGCATTTTGACCATTTGATTGCATAATTTTATAGACAATGGAATCTTAATCACGATAAGACAAGGAAAATAAATCTTGAATGGAATGGAATTCATGTTCCGGAAAGCAGTATAAGAAGGCACGTGCTTAGGGCGTTGACATTGAGTTTAGTCAATGTTTTAGTTCTCTTATATACGTATATACGGTCTTTAATAGTTTGACGATCTGTGGAAAGCATTTCGGTGAAATAAAGTCTACAAGTGTGTTACTTATTTTAGGCATCAGTGTCGAAACCCGTTTATTGGTCAAATTTTAGTTTTAATACCTAAGCATTCTTAACGGTACTCTTTAGCAAGTTAACACGGTTTAAGGTATAACAATCGGATAAAAACATATGTTCAATACAAAGTGGAAATTCACTCGGCAAAAATGTTTGACATGTTATTTTACTACGATTGTACAAATTTATTTATGAAAATCCTAAAACTAAGAAGGCTTCCGCATTAAAATGACTGGAACGATTGGACGAAGTATTTGAGCTTCTTTTGCTTTTTATGGCAACTGACAAGAACTAGTTTTTTACGTGATGCCCAATTTTTCACATGAATTAGTTAATTAAGAATAAGCTATCAAAATATTTACGTAAAGAGTCAGTGATTATGCTAATGCATTTTTATAGGATTTAGGATACCCTATCCTTCTAGGTACCTATGGGTGTTAGATTGGGTCGATAGCTATTCAAAGTTTCGTAATATCTATTTGTACAGTCTAAATTTGTATACTAATAAATTTATGGTGTTTTTAATGGCTTCGACGATTGGCTAAGTGATAAAGTTTGCATTTATGAGATGTTTATAACTTATTGCCAGCATAATGGACAACATTTCATATTTTTAACATGTCCATATTGTTTTTTTATATGAAAATAGACATAAAATGAACAGACCCATATTTTCTCTTTTTTAAAAATTTGTCCATTTTCATGCATAAAATAATTATTGAAATTCTTTTTATTCTAAATAGACGTAAGCGCCAAATGACGTCATCGGACGTCTGAATACAGCGATATTCCTTTGCTTATCATTGTTTTAATAAAAAAAAGTACTACTGTCAAAGGTAAATAATACTAGTGTCAACATTGTCAACGTCATTCATACATTCAACGTTGACAAGTTGTCTTTTTTTTGACAGTTACATGTCATGGGTTTGGCATTTCGTAAATTTAAAACTATAATGTGCTAAGCAAAGAAATATTTTACACTAGCTTTTGCCCGCGACTTCGTCTGCGTTCACACAATATCTTTATAAATTATAGCCTATGTGTTATTCTGATCTATAAGCTACATTACTGTAAAGTTTCATTAAAATCCGTTTAGTAGTTTTTGCGTGAAAGAGGAACAAACATCCATCCATACATCCATCCAAACAAACTTTCGCCTTTATAATATTAGTAAGGAAGTAAGGAAGTAAGGATTCTGCCGTCCGATGACGTCATCTTACGTTTTTTAGTTTATAATTTTTTTCTCAGTAAATAAGCAATATAAAAAATGAATAAATATATATTCGAGCAGCGGAAAAGTAAACAAAGAATTGGTATTTTGTGTTTTAGAGCTTAGCAATTTTGAAATGTTGTCCATTGGGGTTTGTATAGATTTACTTGAGCGGGAGGTGTGAATCATGGATCAAAGCATTCGGGTCTGAGTAAGTGGCCAAATCAATGATTCATTATTATGGCTTTTAAACACAGTATTGTAGCTAGAATATAAATTCATTGAAAATATTGACTCTTACAATTAAGCTTTTTTCTAGATAAAATTTAAAACATTCCCATAGGAAATTATAAAAACAAAGACTTATAAAGACTGTACTTTTACCAGACTTTTCAAAATCTGGGTATGTTTTTATTTCCTAGCTTAGATCCCCGGACTCCATAGCGAAACCACTCGAAAGATAGGGCTCACTGTCCATTATCTATTACAATTTACTCTTGAGTAATTAAATATATCTTATTTATACGAATTTCATCGTTTCTTTGAATCCATGAATAGTGTTTGAAAACTTTTAGGCTACTACATAAAAATGTTTATTTTCTCGTCGGTGTGCAGCGTCTTTTATTGGCAGCATTCAGTTTTGCCGATAATATCGGGTGTTATATCAATGTTTTCGGTTACATATCTACCTACTTATTTAATGTTTTCTCGGATAAGACGATCCGGTCGAAGATTTCACAGTTTGTGCAATAACCGTTAATAAACGCAATAAAGAATGAATCGCGTAATTTTGGTAGGTAGTCGTAAGAAAATGTTGCTCAATCTTGGATTTTATTCAGAAACAACATCCTGGAGCCCAATTCTCGTGCTCGTGACATTTATTATCATACGAAATGTATCACTAAAACATAGTTTTTTTCTATGGTTTTCAAGTGATATCCGCCATATTTTATTCATATCGAAATCCCGAGAATTGGGCCCCTGGTGTGCGTTTAGTCTCGAAAGCATTTTATAAACGTTTAATTAGCTTGTATTTAGTAATGCAAAGCCTATGTTACGTAGGAATAAGGTCGCTTTGAACTGACAAAAGAATTTTCAAAATAGGTCCAGTAGATTTTCGAGTTCATACGTCAAAAAATTCGACACAAAAAACAAACCACTCTATAAATATGACTAGTATGAATTAATAAATTTATCAAAATGGCTAATTTTAACCAAAATACTTGATTATTGTAACCAAATGCAGTGAAAAGTACCATTCAGTTTTTTATACAGTGTGTATATATATATACAAAATACATTTGTTCGTTACTCAAAATGTACTAAGCTCCTTTTGAGTTTGCGTCTGCCTTTATAATGTTCCATCAACATGTACTTATGAATTTATGTAGGTATTCGAGTTCCGGTAACACCTAGTTTCAAGTAATTTTGCATGTATGTACTTCTCAGTGTAATAAACGATTTAACTACCAACTAAGATAATTTTAACCTTAACCTTTTTTTGTAATACTCGTATCTATTATGTTAAAGTTAAAAATATCGAAGTACGAGTAACATACATAAATAATAGCCGATAACGTTATTTCAGTAAATAGATTTTTTTTGAGTTCGGGAAAGAGTGAATTAATATGAGTAATCTGTATAATTGCAATCGGCATCGATTCAAACCTACAAATATTATTGACTATTATTTCCCGTTTACAAAAAAAAATAACAATAAAAATAAAATTATTATTGTTTTTTCTTATTTAGATTTACTCAGTGTGATGAACTGATGATATATCGAGACTTGTTTTTGTACTCGAGTATATACGAACGCCCTGTTGGTACCGAGCCGTGATCTCGGTGTACTGGGATTGGGAATCGAACGAGCTAAAAGTATGTTTCGAATTTTCCGAATATAGCTCGGGTTTGTGATCACCAATCCGCATTTGGCTAGCGTGGTGATTAAGCCTAATCCCATTATAGTAGCGATAACTTGATTTCTATGATGGAGGCCTTTGCCCGGCAGTGGGAAAGTTTAAAGGCTGATACTTTTATTAACCCCCGACGCAAAAACGACGGGGTGTTATAATTTTGACGTGTCTGTGTGTGTCCGAACAAATGAACCGATTTTGATATTGTTTATTTTTGTTTGAAAGATGAATAAGGGGGGAGTGTTCTTAGCTATGTTGGATAAAAATCGATAAAAGATGGCCTCCGTCACAAAAATATGGATTGTATGTTTTAACACAACTCCCACAATAATAATGGGTATCATATTGACGACCTGATTGGAACAGTGGTAGTGAACGCTGCCTCTGATACAAGGGTTGCGGGTTCGATCCCCGCACAGTACAAACATTTGTGTGCATGAACATGTTTGTTTGTATTGGTCTGGGTGTTTGCTATGTATTATACGTATGTATTTACAAAAGAAAAGTATTATATGTATATATTTGTAATCCCACTGTTGAATCTGATATCCGTAACACAGGTGCTTGAGCTACCTATCTCGGAGTCAGATCAATGTAATGTGATGTTGTGTAATATTTAATATTTATATAAAAGGGCTTTGATTAGCGAAATATAATATTTATTGTGACAAATTTCAAATACAAGATGGCCGCCGTCTGGGGATTTTTAATTTTTAATTTAATTGTAACTTATGTAGGTATAAGTTTAATTCGTGCTTCTCATACTAAATCTATCCCGTCTTTCTTTTCCAGGTCCCGTGGTGTTCCCCCCCTCGCCCCCCGGCGACCCGTCCCAGACCAGTGGCGTGGTGGTGGGCGCATCCGGGTACGGGTTCGTGCCCGCCGGCTCCCAAGGTAAACCCTACGGCCGATGAGTACCCCCTGTAGTTAGAACTAATATCCTATGGTAATTGTGTCCTACGTGGACGTGGCTTGCGTTACAATGTACCTTTCAATGTAGAAGATATTTCGTTACTGATACAATGAGGGTTTTCGCGAGTGAAAAATCCGCTAGATGGAGCACTATAGGAGTGAGGTCCACATACAATGTGATTAATTATTTTTTAACGTGATCTGTCAAAATGTCAATTTGACAAACTTAACAACCAATGCGGTTGATGTTGGACCTCAGTCCAACAGTACGCCATTTAGTGGATTTTTCACACGCGAAAACCCTCATTGCCTCTGCGATAGTCCATTCTTAATACGAGCTATCTGTCAGACACCGTATATAAGAATTAAGCAATTTATCAGGATAAGTAAATTTTAATTACAACAAAATATTCATATACTTAACCTATTGAAAATTAAGGACACTTCACAATCCATAAACATTTAGGCTAATAATTTAACAGCAACATCCTAAGAAGCATTTAAATGGAATAAATAATTGGCATTAGGTAACATTATTTTTATTATTTTTCGAAGCTGGCAAATGTAATTAACTTTTTATAGTAATCAAAATAGTTTAAGCACAGACAGACATACATTAATGTATTTTTATAAATTTGACAAATTTCTTCAATCTTTTTCACCTTCAAAACACGTTTGGTTCCATATATATTGTGCAAATTTTATAGATTATGGTAACTTGAGGTGTGGTTCTACGTATCTGATGATAAAATAGTAGGTAATAAAATAAATGACCTACATAAATGATGTTACTGGTTATAGCATTAGTGACGCAAATTTCTCCCACTGGCCACGTAGGACAACGCTCACGTCCATTTCCAATAACCTATCTATCTAAGTTAGATAGCATAGTCTATTGGGAACAATTTAGTAGTTGATCCCAGTTTAACAATTTTATATGCTATTCTGTTCTTTTATTCTTATTTATCTTTCAAGTTCTTATAATTTCTTTGTTATTTGTTTTGTATCCTTTTCATGTGTTATTACATGTTTTTTTTTATTTGAAATGTTGGAATAATGAACAAAAACCTACAAAAACCTACTATTAAACTACAGTTATGGCTAAGATGTGATAGCAATTTTGATAATCAGAACGGAGTAGCATACAAAAATAATAATTTATTTTTAGTTGGAAGCTTTAAGCATGTCAGTTTGCATGTAAACCCTTCGTAGATCCCTGGAACTGGTTTTAATGAAACATTTAGAAAATTAATTGTATGTTTGTATAGCACCTTTTACCAGGGGCTTCTGAACATGTATAATATAACATAGCATTGTATACAGTTGACTGTGTTATTGATACGTAGCTAGTGTATTTATACGTAATTTAAATAAATGTGAAGAGTTTTTCAATGTTTTATTTCTTTCCCTTAGTCGTAAGAAGCACTTAATACGCATGTATTTACTTTACCTATTGATTGTACCTACACCTCCTGTATGAAAAATCGCACTCAGCATCCTTTCCTTTATAATAGCCTTTGGATGATTGAGCATGCCTATTAACTTAAGAGATAGATAATTATATTATTTAGTTATTAAATGGCTATAAACTTAATATTTAATTAGTATGTAAGACATACCTATGATAGTCATAATGTAATTTTGTTTAATAAATTTGAGAGAGTGTCATCACAAATATAGGCTGCTAGAGAGTACCTACCTACCTATGGTTTTGAACAAAAAGTGGCTATTAATTACTAAGAAGTCAATCTATACTAATCACAAACGGCTAAAGTGCTCTGCAGCTCTGCAGTGCCCCTACGGGGCTCATGTTGCGAACCTGATTAATTAAGATCTTATATAACCACCACATGATGCAATAAAGAATATACTATGATTAAATTCTGAAGACCACGACAACACTGATAGGTGAACCGAAAAAGCGAGACACCTGCGCGATGTATTCGACACTTAGCTCACTCATCTATTGGTATGATTTGAAACTAATATTCCGAAACGGAGTGAGTACTTACATAATCAAATCATTATTAATATTGCTCTGAAGTTAATCTAAACCTCCGTGCCTGTAGTTTTTTTTATACCTTTTAATAATAATAATTAGAGATCACAGACTAATAAGTGTGACTGGATGTGACTGAGTTGGAATCGGCCATGATACCAACAACCCTTCGATAATTTAAACTTTACTCGTAAAGAAGCTTTTCCGTTTTATTTCGCGAAAACATTGAAATGTTCCAAACTTGAATACTTTTCAAGTTTGGAACATTTTATTGTTTACTCGCCTTTTATTACAATATCATGTACTTAGGCCCGATTTGACCAATATTTATCCGTGGATAAATCTATGGTGTAACGTCAGATTTGTAAAGAATGATAGCGCGATACCATAGATTTAGTATCGGATTAAGTTAGGTCGAATCCGTTCTGAGATAGTTAATCGCCATTAAAAAAAAAACAAAAGACGAGCCTGATTTAGATTTGGAATGCCGCGTCTCGAAACTCTACAAATATGTATGTACATAATTAACGAGAAGATAAATTATTGCTGCCACATAGGTTTCAATCAGCTATCATTATTGAAAGATCTAAAAAATGCAGACCACAGCCTCCACGTAGGAAATTATCGGTGGTGTTAATTTAAATAGCCGATAAGGCATCTAGTCTTGACGTGCCAGGGTCAAAATGTGGAACAATTAAAGCTCAATCACTATCGATGTTGGCTGATACGATCGGTGTTACATTTGTGTTTTATTCGATTTATTTTCATTATGTCCTTTGAGGTTCCAGATTAAATACTTAGCATTGGATGTCAAAATACTTATTGAAATAACTTCGTGGACGTTGTTGAGTAAAATAAATGTATCTTAATTTGTTTGATATAGATTTCGCAATAGATGCTGTCGCGCTGCAATTGCGTAAGGAAACTCTGATATACGTTTGTTCGTTTATTCCAAGGGAAGCTACAGTAAATGGTTACAGTAATAATAGACACTCGCACGAGCTACACCGCGGACGCGATTGTTGACTCCGAGAGTGACCGCTATTTGATCCTAATTGGGTTCGCTATTGGGTCCTAAATGAGTTGAACTTTAAGAGTGAACCAGCAACAGCTCTGTTGGCAATCACATTGACAAGCGTCACTTTTCAAAAATTGAATTACTTCTTTTTTTTAATAATTAGGCCATAGTGTTTATACGGCCATCAACGAAGGAGTTCGCCATCGTTACAATACTAACAACCACACGGGAAAATATCGTGAGGAAATCTGGACGTTTCGGATAGTTTCTAAAACGTTGTAACCGTGATTCAGTTGGTTTGGTTCCCCTGTAAAGGGTTACGAAAGTCAGGTGGCAGTTGCAGTAATTACTAGACTCCCCAAATACTTTTTTTTTGTGGTTTCGCAGGGGGAATACCGCCGGCTCAAGAGACTGAGCCGACTACCTAATGCATACCAGACCAACGGGGGGCGGCCGGGTTATGTTGGACTCTCCTTTGGCGGGGGGCTTCTCCCAAAGAGAATCCAGGCAAAGGCATACCCACTAAACCCCCTGCGGTTCTCCCTCATCGCCTAACATATTAGGGAATATCATGGTGATACGGCCGAAGCCTCCCTCCACGATATTCCCCGGGTGGACTAGGCGGTTTCTCCCCAGGACGTGCCGGGAGAGGGGATAGGGACAGCTGAGAGAACTGAGCCGTCCATATCGGGCAGCAGAGCGAGCCTGTGCAATGCTGGTGCTGGTGCCCCAAATCCTGAATCAAGGTTAAGCGTACCCTGGGCTCCAAAGTTACAGCTTAGGACGCAACCGGGAATTACACGCTAAGATGAAGTGGATTAACTACCAGAATCTACCGCTGTCCAAGTGCCGGCCGGAATTATTTTTTATTGTATTCTGTGGGACTTGTCCCCCTGAGTATTTATTACTATGGCACCAAAGCTGTTGGGTTTATCCATGGATTCATTTGAGTTCAAAAATGAACATCTTCATACTATTTTAGTGACGATACATTATCATTTAATAATAAATGTTCTAGTAGTCTAGGGAATACGTCTTATATATCAATCATTCCAGGCATGCTACGCTGTTAAGGGGTAAGTTGAAGGTCAGAATGTCAAAACGGCCATTTTTGCAATAATCATGGACAAAGTTGAGGTGCTACATACATCATCATCATCAGCCCATTTAAGTCCCCACTGCTGGGGCACGGGCCTCCCTCAATCACATGAGGGGTAATTGCCATACTCACCACGCTTGGCAAACGGGTTGGCGAGGGTTTTGATATAAATGCAGAGTTTTCCTTCTCTGGGTGCTGATGATCATGCCAGCAGCTTTACCTTAGTCGCCTTTTACGACACCTCGGTAAGAGTGAGGGTGGCCTATTCTACTCTGCCGGGACCACACGGCTGACATACATACCTAGTTACATCCCTTTGATACTTACGTTCTATTCGTTCGTGTTATTTGACTGCCTCGGTGGCTCATTGGCTTTACGCAAGGAATCGTGGCAGACTGTAGAGTATTTCACTCATTAACAAATCAATGATACTGTTAAGTTGCTCAAAATGGTCAGTAGGTTTGAAGGGAAATAACTGTCATCGAGACAAAAACTGGTGGATGACCAGCCGCGAGTCTTCCATCTGCCGCGAGTCGTATAGTGGATCGAACATTAAAGCGATGGATGCGCAAGCGGTCTCGGTGTCGGGGAATAAAACCTCTACTTCCACGGCATCGTTCAAAAGTGACACAAATTAAGAAAAATAAATGAAACAATAAAATTCAAAGTTTATTCTTTTAAACGGCCGAAATTTGTAGGTCCCTAAGTTTTTTGGTATAAAAATCTAGGAGCTCTGAAGTTAGCAGTTCATGTACCCTCATGCCTCGGAAAACACGTTGATCCTGCACCTAATCAATCTCCGGTCGTGTTATACTGGTGTCCCATAGGAATATGAGCGTAAGGGAAAAGAGAATGTACTCGTGTTTGCGCACTGTAATGTTTTTGAAATTAAATTGTCGAAGCTAAATTGTTTGGATATTATTATTATTCAATACGTCTATTAAATTTCCACAATGTTTCGAAAATAGCCAAAACTCCTACGGCCTCGATGCTCCATACACGTACCTAATATTCCGTAAGCAAGGCAAGTCATGCTCCGCCAATAACTTTGAGACCTTGAATCTTGATCTTGCACGTCATGGCCTTTACTCGTCTCATCCGTGCTCATCGTTATTGGGAGTAGAAGTGGGCATTTACACAGGGAAATATCAGATTTTGGGAAAACACTTAAATTTATTCCTATTTTTTTTATAAGCTTGCGTGATACCACGGCCTCACAGAAAACCGGCGTGAAGCAGCATTGTGCTGTGTTTCGCTGCGTAAGTGAGAGTACCGGAGGCCCAATCCGGGGGAAAGGGGGGTTTAAAGGTTGGCAGCGCACTTGCGATTCCACTGGTGTCGCGGGTATCCATGGGCGGCGGCAAACGCTTACCCCGGCAATCGCTTACCCGATCCGTCTGCTCGTCAGCCACTTACCAGATACAAAAAATAGAGGAAACATGCACATTTTGAATAGTCTACTCGTACTATCCAATCGGCCATATCCAAAGATTGCTGGATAAATGATTCTTAATGTGTTACAATGATGCAGATTGTCTGCTTTCCCGGTCTAAGGTCAAGCGGCTTCATTAAAATTACCAGAGTTACCTGCTCCTGGATCATTATTGATTCACTGTTGCTGTCAGTTTATGGTCTGCATATTCACCCCATATATGTGCCATTTTACCATATCTTCGGATTCAGACATCCTGATTCTTTCAGAGACCTCTCCTAATTGATCAATTAATCTGCCCATCTAGTTGGAGGTTCTTCTGTACTTCGCTTGCCAGACTCCAATTGTTTATATAAGTCATATAAATTATCAGAAGCTTTTAAGTGTAATTTATTGAACAAAAGAAGAAAGTTCTCGCTTGCTCGTTTGCCGCCTTTAGTAAAAAAAAACCTAAAACTAAACTAAATGTAAGTAAAAAAGAATGACGTAAAGTAGATCCCTGTGGCAGTGTCAAAATGCTGGCAGCAATACTTCGCTAGATCGCGATGGGAATTCGCGGGGCGAAGTAGTTGCCAGCCTTTGGATCTCCAGTGGCTTCGACATAACGCTTAGCTAAGACACGAAAGAAAGAGAGAGCGCCGGGACACCACGGGCCCAGTTTTTCAACACCGAAAGAAGCTTCATTTTAAAATAAAAATATTGGGCAAATAACTGTAGCATTCATTTTAAAATTTTTGAAGGTTATATCATAATCTTATAATTCTAATAAAGTTTAATGGTGTCAAACAGTTAGTACGTACTTACCTTCCCAAAACGAAATGCAAATACATTTAAATAAATAACGAGCGATCCTGTAAGGTGATCAAGAAAATGAATACAACTATCTACAATTTACATTCACGTTATATTTCCTCGAAGTGTCGACAGAAAAGTTGTTGTACTCGTTACTTATTGCCTCTTATTTAAAAAAAAATGTGCTAGATTTAGTACCAAAAGTGCTAAGTAATAGAAAAATAATATTTAAAAATATTATAAATTCTGTTTAGGATGCACCCGGAGAGGTGTACTAAAATCGTCACACAATACCAGCCAGATGGTAGAGAGGCAGACCCAGAAAAAGATGGCGTGATGATTTAAACTACCAATCAGGATTGACAAGTGCTGGCTTCAAATAGAGACCATTGGAGGAGTTTAGTGGAGGCCTTTTCAGTGGGACAGTTTGACTACCAAAAATATCGATATATTTTCTACATGAACAGAAATTTTAGGAAGAACAATGACACACATGATTGAAAGACAAAAAATTATAACTTACACTACCTAAATTAGACTTTATAAACGAGCTTTTAGATTCATTATGAATCGAGCCTCATGTTCCTAGATCGTGCGATTAAGCGACAAGCCTTAACAAGTGTTCCTTTCATACTTAATTAACACGACACGAAGCAAACAGTCACAGTCCGTGCCTAAACTGAGATCTGAGTCGTGATTGCAAACAATCCCAAAGAAATTGGTCCATAAATACACGGACAGGGAAATGTTGATCCGGCAGAGTGAAGGTCAGAAACTCATTCATTCACTGCCGGAACTGTCAAGCTGAACACGTGATACAGACATGACTAAGTTAGTGGTAACTAGAGTATGCGACACGAAAGCAGTCCCCTGAAAAGCGCGCTTGAGTTGCCATCAACATTCAAATATGAGCTTTATGCTTATACACAAAGACTCTCAAATTTTACTTACTTACTCCGATGGCTCAGCGACCCAAAATGTGTTTTGGCCACCGATATAAGACTCCTTCATCGGTCCCTGACACGTAGATCGCATACAGAACGCACTAAAATGCAGCTTCGCCCTACACAAGGTGTTGGTGTCCAAGTTTCTAAGTAAACGCACCAAGATTCGTATCCACAAAACCGTGATACGGTACGGTTGCGAGGCTTGGACGCTGAAACTCAAGGAGGAGAACAGGCATCTGGTCGCCGAGCGGAAGATTATGCAGGAAAATTCTCGGACAAATATCTAGGTCTGATGGTAGTAGTGCGGCTTCTCAAAAATTGTGGAAGAGTCCCAATATAGTAGGAGCATCAAAAGCGCATAGACTCCGATGACAGAGCCATATGGAAAGGATAGGAGAGGATCGCAGTGTTAAGAAAGCTTACTTGGGCCGGCCGACCTGTCCACGCCCGCTCGGCTGCCCCAGATATCGCTGGGATGATGTGCAGAAAGATCTCAAATTTTAGGTATGTGTTTTTCTGTGGGACTACTATCATGGCGTGGCGCGATCTCTATACCAGTAAAGTGAACCTTGCCTATGCCTACCACTAGTTGCGTGACTATATCGAAGCCCGTGGCAAATTATCCGGGCGTCCGCGTCCTAGTTAAAATAGTCACGTTAAAATGTTATTTTAATAAACCATGTAATGTTCGGTAATCATGTCCTTAAGGTGACGGGTAGGGCACACTAGGGACGTTAATCGAACCGCCAAAAGTGGCCGCTTTTGGCGTGAATCAATTTTTCGCGTACAAAAACGGACCCAACATTTATGTATGGTTATTCAATAAATAGTATAAGTGTTTGCAGAGAGATTGTAACCCAGAAATTGTTTAAAATAGATCCGGTTTAGTAGCTAATAATTGAAATCGATTGGCGTCGCTACTGTGCCCTACCCGTCACCTTAAAGGCCTTTGCCCAGCAATGGGATATAGCAGGCTAAAAACACAGTAGCTAAGTAGTAAAACTTTTAATGAAAATAAAATATGTGCATTTTAGTTACATAGGTAAATCTATCTATTCATAATAAAAACTGTGTATATGGAATAATTTATCCCAAAATAACTTGGGCCGATCAAAAACGGTAACAGAACATGAATAATGCAAAATATTGCTTTAAATATATCAACTATGAATAAACGATTTTTAAATGTTTGGTCTATCTCTTTGTTATTTATTGCGGTTATATTAAAATAAGTTCTTAGGTGTTTATCATGCGAATAAGATAATATTTTGATGTGCTTTTGTGCGTTTTATGATAAAGTAGGTATTTACTATATGCGGTCTTATCTTTTAAATTAAAATCAATTGTAGGCTGTATAAAGTAAATTGAAGAACTGATATGACATGCTGCAAATCTGAAAAGAAAAAAATACAGATTTGATTTTATTTTCTACATAGAAATGAAATTATATGAGGTATAGACAGCGTCTTCAAAACCCGTGTTCAAATTTACTAGTTTGGTTCGGATATTGTTCTATAGAAATGTTTCACAGGCACGATGGCGAGTTTCCTTATACGCCAACACCCTGCACATACATTCGTGTGATGACCACTTGTGTATATTCACCCTGTTATTACAAATCGCGAACTAAGGATGGTTTCGGAACAAAATTTGTGCCAGCTCCTTTTAAAATTGCGTGTTGGAACGGGATGACATGAGCTTTATTACGGTAATAACTTAAGATCTTAATTTAGAATAAGGAGGTCAGTGCCTGGATTTAATATTTTAATTTGTAATTCCTCTTTTGTCTGATTATAATATCCTCCAACCGTTTCGGCTAAGGCGGCCAGTCTCAACAATCAGTCAATTACGCAGGATATATATATTATAGTGCTTGAGTGTGTGCGCAAACACAAGTGCACTCTCCCTTACCCTAATAATCCGATGGGACACCAGTGTGACACGACCGGAGAGGGATCGGGCGCAGGACCAATGGCTTAACGTGTTTTCTGAGGCCCGGAGGAGGCAACTTCCAGACTCCATACACGGAGAATTTCTTTACAGAAATACGCTGGTACAAATTTTGGCCCGACCCGGGGATCGAACCCGGGACCCCAAGCGCAGCCGTCGCTTTAAAGTGCGACGCAATACCCGTTGCGCCAACGAGGCAGTAATTTATCTGATTACCACCGTAACGTAACACGAATGCTTAAGCTACTTAGTATGAAATCAGGTCAATGTATGAAATGATTTATTTGGTACCTTCCTCCTGCCATAAAAAACCGTGGGAGAGCCACGCGGCATGAATGAGTCGGCTCGACCGGAGAGTACCACGGCCTCATGTGACTCCACTGGTGTTGCGGGTGACCATGGGCGGCGGCAATCGCTTCACATCAATTGATCTGGAGCCCAATTCTCGTGCTCGTGACATTTGATTTCATACGACATATATCACTAAAACATAGTTTTTTTGTATGGTTTTCAGGTGATATCCGCCATGTTTTCAAAATATGAGGTGCACGAAAATTGGGCTCCTGTATGCTCGTCTGCCACCTAAGCTATGTCATAAAAAGGATGTTACGCACGCCGCTAAAACTCTGCAGGTTCATAGCCACGAAGCCATGGGCTGTATATTCGAATGGTCTCTGAGTCCTCGCCATGAGGATCAGCAGCATCCTCTTTGTGCCAATGTCTGCGTACGTCCAGTCGGCAGAGTATATTGCCTCAGTCAGCTCTTCGCTCTGGAACAGATGTGCTGGTTATTGTTTTCGTTATTCTACTTGTATATCTATGTATAACTTCTATAATAATGTTATCCTTACATAGTATCTTATTACTCTGTGATATTATAACGATGAATGAATGTAATTCTGGATGTTTGTAATGAATAGGATATTTGACAGAAAAATAAAGATTTATTTATAATCACCCGCGTAGTTTATAGCTTTAAAAATGAATTAACAATAAAACACATAAAAATTATTATTGAACAAAAGAACGAAAACAAGAAAATTAAGACAATAACTAAGAAATAAAATTAAACTAAAAGTAAATAAAAAGGAAAGTTAAAACAAAGTAGGTCCCAATGGGTGGCAATGTCCACCATGTGTCAAAGGTGTTTATCGTGTGCTATCGAATTTCCTACTTGTTTACAAAAGGTTGACGTCACTCGAACGATTCGACGCCATATGCCTGAATGAAGCGTTTTTGTCAGATTAAATAATCCTTATATTTTATAATGATTTTCCAAACGAAATATGCTAATAAATGAAAATAAATATTATTTTTAGGGTTCCTATACACCAATAAATAACATGAGAAGGTTTTTCAAAACAAGTCTAGCCTATTATTACAAAAACTACCATAACAGATATTGACCATCAATTATTTCATCAACAGAAAGCTTTCATAGGCTATCAATAATTGGTAGGTAATACTAACAGGTAGGTAGGGATAGACGTCGCTTTCCTACGGTAAAACATAATTTAGTCCAACTTTGAGAGGAAAACAAATGTGTATAAATGTGTGATACGGACGTTACAGCAAGAACTAGGCTGTCCTGTCTCTGCTCGTTAGTTAGTTTTTTCTTAAATATTAATTTGCGTTGCTTGCATGTTTGCCCTTTTTTGACACTTGACGACATTTATAACATCTAAAGGACTGTACAGATACAAAAGATTAATGTTCGGTATCACCTGCGCACCAGAAATATTTCAAAAAATTTTAGAGAAAATATTAACAGGATTAGACGGAGTTATAAACTTCATCGACGATATTCTGGTTTATGGGGAAAATGAGCAACAGCATGATGTAAGATTAGAAAAAGTTTTGGCAACTTTAAAAGAAAATAATGTCCTACTTAATGAATCCAAGTGCGTATACAAAGTACAACAAATAAATTTTCTTGGACATGAATTGACACCACAGGGAGTCAAACCCCTTGGAAAATATATAACCAGCATTGCAGAGTTCCGTGTTCCCAAAACTATAGAAGAACTTCAGAGCTTCTTGGGCTTGGTTAATTACATCAACAAGTGGCTACCTAATCTTGCAACTATGACTGAGCCGTTGAAGGAGCTTTTAAGAGAAAAGAGAGGGAAAAAGGCCAATATTGAGGACTTGTGGACAGATAAACAAGATAAGGCATTCGAACAGCTGAAGGAAGCATTATCAACTGTTAAATCTTTGGGATATTATGATGCCAATGATGATACTCGGGTTATCGCTGATGCGAGCCCAGTTGGGCTAGGAGCAGTATTAATCCAAAGCGATAATTTTGGCCCCAGAATTATTGCTTATGGCAACCGAACACTGACTAATTTGGAACGCAAATACAGCCAAACCGCAAAAGAAGCGCTCGCTTTGGTTTTGGGCTGTCGAGCATTTTTCTATATTCTTGTTTGGGAAGAAAATTCACACTGATCACGGATCATAAGCCCCTGGAGTTTTTGTTTGGGCCAAAATCAAAGCCTTGTGCGAGAGTTGAGCGCTGGGTATTGCGGCTACAGACTTATCATTTTGAGATAAAATACAAACCCGGGAGAACAAATATCGCCGACCCTCTATCTCGACTTTGTAATTATACAACTGTGCCTTCAGGAACTATCGATGATTACGTTCAACATATAGTAGAACAAGCTCGTCCTTGTGCGGTTTCGATGCGTGATATTATCACGAGCTCTGAAAACGACCCAGAAATAAAAATGTTAAAAGAGGGATTTATAATGATAACTGGGACGACTCTGTAAAAGAATATAAAATATTTGAACCGGAACTTTGTTTTTATGATAACATCTTGCTCAGAGGTAATCGGATTGTTATACCAAAAGGATTAAGGAAAAGTGTTCTAGATGCAGCCCATGAAGGGCATCCGGTATAAATGCATGAAAAGTCGTCTAAGGTCAAAAGTTTGGTGGCCACGCATTGATAAAGATGCTGAGATCATTGTCAAGCAGTGTAAAGGATGCACAGTTGTCGGTTTTGCCTACTCCTGCAGTACCCATGAAGCGACGAGAACTTCCTATAGCTCCTTGGGTAGACATTGCGATGGATCTACTTGGACCTTTACCTAATAATGACTACTTGTTAGTTGTTATTGATTATTACAGCAGGTATAAGGAAATAAAATTCACCAAAATAATAACGAGCTCACAGATAATAAAATTATTAAAAGAAATATTCAGTCGCCTTGGCTATCCCACCTCTATTACAGCTGACAATGGCCGCCAATTTATTAGCCAAGAATTTAGAGAATATTGCCAACAGTGTAATATAAGGTTGTTTAACACCATTCCCTACTGGCCTCAAATGAATGGTGAAGTAGAAAGGCAAAATCGAGACATTTTAAAAAGATTAAAAATAAGTCAAATTCAAAAAAGTGATTTAAAGGAAGCCGTGTGGGAATACTTAATGATGTATAACTCGACACCACATTCTGTAACCGGCAAAACACCTTCTGAACTATTTTTCAGACGAGTAAATAAGGACAAAATCCCTTCATTATTATTTAATGAACATCTGGAGGATTCAGAAATTAGAGACAAAGACGCAACACATAAAGAAAGAGGAAAAAATTACGGAGATAGGAAGCGAAGAGCTCAAGAGACATTGATCACAGAAGGAGACAAAGTATATGTGAAGGACATGGAAAAGGGGAATAAATTGTCAGCAAATTTTAAATTAACTCCACACGTCGTGGAAAGAACCGATGGTGGAGATGTGCATTTGAGAAATGAAGAAACTGGTCAAACACTCAGACGTAGCGTTGTACATTTAAAAAAAATTGAAGGCGAATGGAAAGTCCAAAATAAGAACGAAAGAGACATTGAGGAGGAAAAGGAAGGAAACGGATTGGATCATAGTGAATAAAAATAGTACATATGGAGATAATTGAAGAATAAATAGAATACTATAAATAACTTAATTAATTGTTCATGATACAAAAATGTTCATCTCAAGACCGTAAGTGTTATTGATTCTGGAAATATTAAAGATTCCTGTTTAAGTAATTCTTACGTGTTTCTACTATCTAGTAAAGGACCTGATTCTAAACAAAATATTTTTCAATAAATAACAATAAGGAAGGGATGTAGTGTTTGTATTACTTGTCTCGAGTGCACGGGCAGTGGGGATTCAGTCGTATGCGCACCGTTGGCGCAGGCGGACGGTGAACCCTAGCTGCTGGTGACGTAACGAGCCAATACCTACTTCTTACAGAAGGAATATCAAAGTGAACACCACAAGTGGCGACGAGGATGGGATGAATTTCCACCTGATGGAAAGCATTCTTTATGTCCAGTTTAGAGAAGTATTGGGCTTTTTTAATTTTTGGCAACAGGTTATCCATACAAGGCAGTGGATGGTTTTCTCTCATAACTGCCATGTTGGCACGCCTCATATCAATACATAGCCGTATATCATTGTCATCTTTTAGTAAAGGGACAACAGGGGAAACCCATTGAGAAGGTCCCAGTACTTTTTCAATTATGTCCAAGTCAAGTAGTTCCTGTATTTTATTTTCCACTTGCTTTTCAATAGGGATAGGTATTCTCCTATAGGGTTGTGAAACTGGTTTGTACGTTTCGTCAATAGGAATTTCCACCAAGACGTCCTTCAATTTTGGAAAAGCTTGATGTTCTTGTGTGATTTCATGTATACTGATGCCCAATTTTAAAACACCCAAGCTAAGAGCAGTTTCTTTTCCCATTAAGTTTCTGGATCCACCATTAATCACAAAAACTTTTGTTTGGACGGAATGACCATTTGATGTAATAGTTGTATCAAAGGTTCCTTTAATATCTAACGCGGTTTTACTTCCATAAGGATATAATTTACTTTCTGAACCTTTCATTTGGTTACATACTTTAACTCCCTTACTTTTCAACATTTCCCAAGCTTTATCAGTGATCAGGTTAAGTTTACACCCAGAATCTATTAACATTTTTAAATTAACGCCCCCTATCATGCATTCAATCGTAGCATCGTCGTCTTCATTCATATTAAAAAACGTAATCTTCTGCTGTCTTTTCATTAATTGTATTAACTTCTTTATCTTGTTTTTTTCTTTTGTATGTTTGTCCCTCATTTTGTTTATTTTCCAGCTTCCGTTTTTGTGGTCTTGTTCTGCACATCGCACTAAAATGACCTATTTTGCCGCAAGCGTGACAGGTTTTTTTCTTTGCTGGACATTCTTGATTTTGAAGGAAATGTGTAATGTGACCACATCTCCCACATTTCCTGTCTCTGGATTTATCTAAACCTGACCTGGTAAATTGATTCTTGATTGCATTAATGTCACAGTTGTTAGAGGTTGTTTGTTTGTTTTGTCCATATCCTTCCAGCTGATATCCGACAGCTTCCAGTGTATTAGCCTCCGTAATGACTTTATCAAGCGTTACGTTGTCACCTAAAGTTAATATTTTTTTTCGAAGTTCTGAAGACAAACATTTTTCTACTATTTGATCTATCAAATTCTCTTCAGAACAAGCAAATTTACACTTCCCTGCTTGATTGCGAAGCCTAACAACAAACTTTTCAAACTTCTCGCCTTCCTCCTGTTTAATTTGACGAAAAATATGCCTTTCATAGACTCTATTCTGTTTTGGAAGAAAATACTCATCAAGTTTTTCAACAGCAGTTTTGAATACATCAACACCTTCCGCTGGATCAACATAAGCTCCGGGAAAATTATAAATTATTTCTTGAAGTTCCGATCCGCCGAGAAGTAGCAATGTAGCCCTCTTTTTTTCAGCACCCTTAATTTCAGTAGCATCAAGATAAATATTAAGGCACCTTTTCCACCTTTCCAACGTAAAGCAATCGTAGCATTGTCACCTTCAAGGTCAAGCTTTTCTGGGGCTGGCAGTAGATTTGCCATTTTGGGGCGACCTGGAATCGAAAGGACAACAACCTATAAATAGGTAGGTGTATGATTTACCATCATAATTAGGAATGCCCCTTACTACATCTGTTTAGTTACCATTTGTAATTACATACATTCACGTACGGTTTTCATTCGTTTGACATGACCGCACTGCCTGAACAAAAATACGTATGGTTTTCATTTATATGAAGGCCCATACTGCCTTAAACACACATACGTACAGTTTTCATTTATATGAAGACCCATAATGCTTTAAACACACATACGTACAGTTTTCATTTATATGAAGGCCCATACTGCCTTAAACACACATACGTACAGTTTTCATTTATATGAAGGCCCATACTGCCTATACACAAATACGTACAGTTTTCATTTATATGAAGGCCCATACTGCCTATACACAAATACGTACAGTTTTCATTTATATGAAGGCCCATACTGCCTATACACAAATACATACAGTTTTCATTTATATGAAGGCCCATACTGCCTACTCATAACTACGTATGGTTTTCATTTCATATGAGGGCCCGTACGGCCAGTAAAAATATTTTTTTTTGTTTTGATAAAAGAAACCAATTGCTGGCGCCAATCAGTACCAACACTGCACCTTACAAGAACAATACAAACGACAACATTTTTTCTGTGGGATTCAAACCCACTACTCCCGGTGCAGCAGGTGAGAATTGTTAACCATTTCACCACGGGTATCAATAGTTGGGTCATATTATAGAAAAAGTGTATTTATCCTAAGGTACAAGTTAATCTATAATATCAGGTACATTTAATAACAACTAATAATTTTATATTTATTTATGTTTATTTTGTAATTATATTTATTTCATGAGCTACAATTTAAATCGTAAGTAAATAAACTTATATAAAAATAATCTTATTATGATGAAATGAATTTGCAATTGCAATAATTCAATATTGAAACGTTAAGTTTTTAAATATTATTGTAACGCCACCGTCTCACCGAACTTATACCTACCAACTTTTAATTATGTACCTACTGTACTCTGCCCGTTTCCATTACGGCCACGAACTAACTCATTTTTTTTTTAACCACTAGTAGGTATAATAAACATGCCTAATTAAAACACCTCAGGTGAACCCGACAATTATTAATGTCATAGTAAATCTATTTCCGAAAGTTATTTACGTACATTTATAGTGAAATTACAATTTGAAATCGTTTAGTTACGATCTCCAACAGTAACATTATTTATTTATCTGCTTAGCATCTTAGTAATTAGGCAATATTTAACTTATAACATATTATATTTGTGATTGAAAATCTATATTAGAACCTAAATTGTGTTGTATACCTATTACATTGTAATATATTTATAACTAAAAGGATGTTCATTGTACCGTATATGTTTGTACCCTCTCATCATTTACATTTATTTACTATAAAATGTATCATGCACGAAAATCACTTTTTGCACTAACCTTTTGACTCGTCGCCACTTGTGGTGTTCACTTTGATATTCCTTCTGTAAGAAGTAGGTATTGGCTCGTTACGTCACCAGCAGCTAGGGTTCACCGTCCGCCTGCGCCAACGGTGCGCATACGACTGAATCCCCACTGCCCGTGCACTCGAGACAAGTAATACAAACACTACACGGGTAATGCTATGTGCCGATCGTCGCCGCCATCCGGCGGCGCCTTATGCATACCCTCCTGCTGGGGAGTATGAGGGTTATGTCGGGCTCTCCTCTAGCGGGGGCTTTTCCTAACGAGAAGCCGGCTAGTGACATACCGAATAAACCCCAGCGGTTTTCCCTCACCGCCCTTAAGTGGGGAGGAGTCATGAGTTCAAAAAGGGCGAACCCTGGCACCTATAACACCCCGGGTTCCTTGTTTGCCTGCGTGAAAAATAAAAGGAATCGTAAAAATACTTGCATGGTCGCTCAAAATTTGCCCAATCATGCATTGGTGAAACATCTCCACCATCAGAGAACAGAACATGAAGAAGTACCGCAAACGCATGTACAGATTTTCAACTACCTGAAATTATTAAAAGCGATTAACATAATAACTAGCCAATTGATCCCCTCAATAACAAATAACCACAAATAGATATTGGATGCCATGTGAAAATATGCTAGATTGTCAAAAATAATGCTGTAGTCATATTGTTTTAATGCTGCAAAAAGTTAAATGTTAAATTTTGGTGTTAGGAAAATAGTGCTAGAATTAGTAGGTACCAAAGGTGCTGAGTATGGCAACTCTGGCAGAAAGTAATGGAGTCTATATATAAACCTTTTGTTTATTATATTTTTTTAAACTTACCGTGGCTGTAAATATTGTAAGTGTTATGAACACTGAACTGAAAACATAGTTTACCAGCATCACATCACCCAATACTGCATCAAATTCTGACGATATCCTTTTAAAATGAACAAAATATAATTAATTTGTTAATTCTCTCCAATATTATAATACAATCAAAAATACTACAAACTCACTGTGCCAAGAACTGGTGCCTTATTATAATAGATCGCAACCTTCTTTTAATATCCACATGAGTTTCCTTTACATTCATATGTTTGCTTAAGTTGTCAACATCGTTTCTTGTAATAAGATTCTCAATATGACTGCCCAGGATTTTAAGCTCCATGCACATGAATATTGTAAATAATGAGTTGAACATGTTTGGAATCCCGTAGATCCACACGACCACAGAAGTCATGAAACACTCCCAGATGTAAGCAACATAGTACCAGTGGGCTTTGTCGAAGGGATACCATCCATCGAAAGGGTAAAGGGCTTCTGATTCTTCACCAGTAATAAACGTTTCCAAGTACATCATCAGTCTTGGAAAAGAAAACACAAATATGATAAGGACGACGGAGTAATAAAATAGAAATCTAGTCAAAAATATGGTCCAGATGGTATATTTCACCACAATCTTCTTATGTGGCTTGCAATCGTCTACAACATCCCACAAGTCGTCGCGAAAGTGTTCAAATATTCTGTTGTAAATCGTTTGGTTCATATGTACTGTGCCATACTTTAAAGCTGACATTAAAACAACGGCTAAATTAGGCACGACATTGACAACTTGAACCCAATCGTTGAAATCTTTTAGACATAGGGTGATAATGAGTTGTGCAGTTGTCAAAATTAATAAGAAGAAAACAAAACCGTAGCCGATATTAGCTGTTTTTGATTTCCCTATAAAGGGGTAAATAAATATAATAATTCCTAATGAGCGGAGAAAATTAAGTTCATGCAATAATTTTTTCTTCATCCACTCGTATGATATATTTGACATGATGAAGGAAACAAAGATATTTGAAAAGTATTAATGACAACTGTAAATGTTGTTGCTTCAAGCAAAGCAAACATCAGAATAAACTATGTGAAAAAGTAAATAAAGAAAGGCTTGCAATGACGGAGGAGACTGTTATAATTTGAAGTTTCTGATTAATGGCAAAAAGTTCTAGGTTATTATAGGTTAGTCATATAGCTTGAGCTTTGATTGAAGGTAGGGATTTTATGGGATGTTAGATATTTGAACGTTTAAAAAAAATTATGTTATAAAAGTGAGATCAAAGCTGGTTTCTTTTAATTCTATATTTCGAATCATAATAATATTATTATCAGATTCATGTCCATGAAAAAGCAAAACATAATATATAAATACATACAGCTACAGCAACAACAGTTGATATTTTAATAGCTATCTTTTGCAATTTATTCCTACACTTACTTACCATCTCGTGTTCAGGTGGGAATGAAACCCACATTCTCTACATTTCGGGCTACAATTAAACCACTGAAAGCGTTACTAAGCCGACGAAAATGTGTAAGTGCTTAATTTGCCATGAGCTGACGATAGTCATAGTCATAGTATTTTATTGCAACATGATGGTACATAGTAATGGTATAGATATATAGTCTCATCAATAATGTAGGTAACTTTATCTTTTTCATCAGCATTCTTTCGCCCACCATTGGGCATATGCCTCTCCGAGGCATAGGATGTCTGCGTGACTTCCTAGATCATCTGCCTATCTGGCGGGTCGTAGAGGACTATAATATTCATCTGCAAAATGGTAAATGTGGGTTCGATTCCCGCCTGAACACAAGAAGATTTTTTTTAAATGCGTTATTTAGCCGTAGCAAATGCTGAGGTCGGGACCTGATTGACTACACACAACCATACCATCTCTTCTTGTATCGCCTCTCCTCTTTGTATCTGTATCGTGTCGTGTTATGCCTACTGTATTTCTTTTTTCTGAGATGGTCAATAAATGTATTTTCTTCTTCTTCTTTCTTTTTTTACTATAGCAACAACACCCTCAACATACATTAATAATCAAATTACCTACTCATTAATTAATCTGTCTCACAACTTTGAAATCGATTTATGTGCACCATTACATTGTCAATCAGTTCAAGACAGGTCTTTCAATTAAATTTGCAACTCCTTTTTAGGGTTCCGTAGCCAAATGTAAAAAAATGGAGCCCTTATAGATTCGTTATCACAGAGATCGTACGACCGCCTGTCTGTCCGTCCACTTTTTCCGAAATTATAAGAACTTTACTGTTGAAACTTGGTAAACCCATATCTATGGATAGGTCTTAAAAAAACATTCAGGTTTTTGATATTATTTTTGTATTAACTGAATAGCTACTGCTTTGGCAGGAAGACTAAAGAGCGATTTACACTTCAGTAAGTACAGTAGCGAGTTAAGTTTCTTCATCAGCGAGTTAAGTCATTTTTGCTATGGGAATGGCAAAAATGACTTAATTCGCTGATAAAGCAACTTACCTCGCTACTGTACTTATTGAAGCGTAGGTGAATCGCTCTTAAGTTTCGCTGCATACTGCAGTTAGAAAAATTAGGCGTCTGACTGATATCGAGACGGCAAGGCTTGTCTATTTCAGCTATTCCACAGTGTGATGTCATATGATGGTCTACTGTTGTAGGGGTCTGCTGGCTGATATACAAACTATTTTTGTATTAAAGAAAAGGGCAATCCGCGCTATATACAGCCTTAGATCACGTGACTCACTTCGGGAAATATTTAAAAGAAATAAATATTTTAACCGTAGCTTCCCAATTTATTCTCGACTGCATTATGTATGTACGTAAGAACTTGCATATTTTTCCAAAATAGTCCGATATTCATAGTCCTAACACCAGAAATAAACATAGACTTGCCGTCCCAGTCCTCAGACTTCTAAAATCGATAACTCATTTGTTGTCTTAAGTATTAAGATATTTTATAAGCTACCGCAAAATGTCATTAACCTATCACTGGATAAATTTAAGTCACATATTAAAACCTGCCTAATGAAGATAGGTTATTATAGTGTACAAGACTATCTAAATGATAAAGACTCTTGGTCATGTTAATCGATTAGTTAACTTTAATGGTTGTATTTTTTTTCTCTTCTCAATTTTTGAAACTCTGTAAGATCACCAATATTTGAAAAGAGTAACTACTGAGTTTCTTGCTGGCAAAAATTATCCGGCATGCGGCAGACATGCCGTGCGTGTGACGTGGAAGGGATGACATTGGTGCCAGTAATCTATGTATACTCTAGTTACAAGAAAAATATACTTGGGCCCGAATCGACCAATATACATAGAATCACAGCGCCATACCATAGATTTAGTATTAGATTAAGATTGGTCGAATCGGCCCTTAGAATTGAAAGCAGCATTAATATGGCAGGAAATATTTTCTTTCATTTATTTATTTATTTATTTAGGTTCATCAATAGCATATAATTCAAAAATAATTATAAAATATTAAATAGATATAACGAATCAATTAGTTAGAAGATAGAAAAATAAACTAAGAAAACAATGGGGATAAACTGATGACAATATTTTGAATTTAATTATAAAACGAGTGGGCTTAACAAACTCTAAAATGTAGATTTGTTTCGCGTTCATTGTAAAAAGCAAACCAAGGACTCGAAATATAACAGCACAAAAAGGGCGCCTCGAGCCTAGTACAAACAGAAAATCATTAACAATTATAAGAAGAAAATTCAATTACTCATCATGGACCTTTTTAATTGTACCCAGTGAAATTTCTCGATGACTTCATTTTATATTTTGGGGAGCGTTAACGTTCGAGTGAACATTCAATTTGAGAGGTCTCTTAATCTCGCGGCCCTGTGGACTACGGTCAAACGCATTTTAATTATGAAATTGACATATCGCCATTTTGGGGAGGGCTGGATTGAGGGACCGGTCAGTGTAACTGAACACTGATCTACATTGTACATGTATGTATGAGAAGAGAGAACGGACATCATGCAAAAGCGACATACATATAGGTACTACTCAAAAATTGTGGCAAAAACATCACAGTATGAGTATTCTAACTTTATTATGTTAACACTTAGGTAAGTTAGATGCAGAAATAACAATCACAAAGCAGATGAATTCTTGAAAAAAATGAAAAAGTCGGGATCTCATAAAAATATCTGTGAATATTACCATATAGAGTAAATTTATTTATTTATAGCCTTTTATTCCGAAATTACAGTTACAAATTCATTTTACATTCACATTTTACATTAAATTAAGTCTCTAATTTCGGAGTGCCTGTTGGCAAAGGCCTCCTCCAGCTCCCTCCAGTGTTCCCTGTCCCATGCAACTCTGGTCCATCTTGGTCCTGCAGTATACCTCAGGTCATCCTCCCATCTCCTGATCGGTCTGCCTCTGCTTCTCTTACCGTCCCTTGGGTACCAGGTTGTCACTATACCGCTCCATTTTTCCAGCTTGCTTCTCAGCAAATGTCCGGTCCCGGTATAGAGTAAATACCCTAAGTTAATAAAAACTATAGTGGACATAGACGTCATAATAGATTACATGATGTATACTTAATTTTAAATTTAGTCAGCTATAAAATATCCAAGTTGCGCTTCTATTCTATCTCTGTTCCTTTTTGGTTTCACCATAACAGGTTGCATAATGGAGGCGGAGGAGAACAGAGATGCAACAATGTCTTAGGTTAGCCGCTGAAAACCAGCGTCGGTGCTAGCTATATCGGCCAGTATCGGCAAAAGCTGAGCGGTCGCCTTTTTGACCAATTTTTTATTATTATGTTTTAGTTATGTACCTACTCATTGTAATATAAATTTTGTTTTTTTTTCTTTGCGTGTTGTCTGTGTGTTCTTTTTTGATTGTGTCAAAAAAAGATTCATTCAAATTATGAAAAACGTAAAATATAAAAACTTCAATACGATAAAGGTACTTGGTAATTGTGATGACCTCATTACAGATAATAAAACACAAAACGTAAGATTAACCGAACGGATAAAGATCGAAACGAGCATTTTTACCAATCTGATTACCGTTTACTATGTTCATCCGCAATTTTCAGTTTGTTTCTGCCCTTAGTTTGGCCCTGGCACAGATGGAACGTGTTCACTGGCTCGCACATTTTATTATTTAATAAAAGAGTTACGAAATTAATTGCATCGCCATACATCCAGGCTGCTCCTACGGTCCGATGTTATTTGTCTAATGCATATTAATATGTTTGCTCACTCAAAACGAAGGGCATTCTGTCATGTGCGTTTGTTTAATTAATACTCCGTAAAGGCCCTTGGTCCTTAAGTGAACAACGCCAGCAGTTACAGGTTAGGGTAAGGTTGCTGTCCATGTATAATCATCTGGGGAGGTTTTATGAATAATGAACTTCCTTATTTTGCGGGCTTTTATACTTTTAACTTTGTAATTAAGTTGAAAATAAGTCTTCTGAATAAATTAAACATATAATATAGTAGTTACCTTTAAAATTATTTACTGGTGTCTTTACACCTTAATAAAAAAAAATCTTATTTGTATTGAAAAACTGCTACTTTATTTGCTCTTTCGTAGTTGGTCCTTTAATGATTGTTTTAGTACGATTGAATAATTTGAACACGTAAAGACAGCGTATAATCCTAGTATGGTCAGATTTTATTAGATAAATAGTTTGACAACTTTGGTTGTTCGATTCTGCAGAATCATTAGATATTTATTGAGAAAGGTATGTAAAAGTATTTTACTATAGCTCACAATTTTGTTTAATAATTTAGTGAAAGTTTGATTAACACTACTTTTTTTTTTATTTATTGCACGATACAATAGGCGAACTTAATGGCCAGCGGCATTCCCTACCAGTCAACCTTTGGGTCATGTAGAAAGGACAATGTTGCGGCGAAAGGAAAACTTATGTTATTATAGAAATTTACATAAAAAAATACTAATATATATATACAATTCAATTCAATTTTATTTGAATGCAAGTATCTATACACTGTTAACCTCATAATAGGTATCGTGAATGAAGTCCATTTAGCGTGTTAGATCAACAAAATAAGCGAAAAAGAAATCATCTGATCCATACAAATTAGAAAATCAACGCGGCAATAATGTATGGAACAGCTTATCCTGCGACATCATTCATGATACCTATTATACTAGGTTTGCGGGATGTAAACGATAAAATATAACGGAGTATAGTTACCTAATTTAACTATGCTAGAGTTGACAAGCGCGCAAGTGGGTCACCTGATGGAAAGTCATCAAAGCCGCCCATGAACATCCGCGAAATCAGATAATTAAATAAAAAACGTATTAATAACGAATGAAAAAGGTACTGGCTAAAAATAAAGCCGACAAAATTATAAGTCCCACCTAAAATGCACATTAGAACCCCCTAAAGTATGTTCTATACGTGAACAAAACAATTGTTTTAAGAGACGGAAGAAAAACGTATATTTCCCGCAAAGTTTCACGTAGGTTCGCAACTCGCGACAGTTTCATAAGCTTTTTTGCTGTCACTGCCAAGACATGTATTTTCTCTTAGAAGCTTCAATAGTGATGTGCGTAGATCGGAATAGAATTTTTTTATGTGATAGGTGGCAGACGAGACGGATCACCTGATGATAAGCGATTACCGCCGCCCATAGACACCCGCGACACCAGTGGAGTCACAAGTGCGCTGCTAACCTTTAACCCTTAATTGGATATGAGTCAATGAAAAGTTTCATTGATTTCGCTCTTATGCCATGATTAGCACTATTTTACCATTGTCCGATTAAACGCCCCACCCCACTTTCCCCCGGATTAGGCCTCTGGTACCCTCACTCACGCAGCGAAACACAACACAGTGCTGCTTCACGCCGGTTTTCTGTGAGGCCGTGGTTTCACTCCGGTCGAGCCAGCCCATTCATTCGGCCGAAGCGTGGCTCTCCCACACAGCCACAGGTAGAGTTTTTCCGAATGTTTTCGACGTTGTATTTATCAATGTATGGATCTCTATCTCTTCAGTCCCTCACTGCTGAGGATCGTGACTCTGTTTGTCCGTCAACCAGTTGTCTTCATATCCGTCCCGTTCCTTAGTAGACCTGGCAAAAACGTATCTTTCAAAGATTAGAACATTTGCATCTGGATCAGTGTAGAGATGCGGAACAGTGAAACGCTTCATTTGGAACATCAATTCTCAGATAGATCCGTGATTCATTCCGCTCATTCGGATCATTCGACTCACTAGGATCATTCAGCTCATTCGGATCATTCAGTTCATCGGATCATTCCGCTCATTCGACTTACTCAGATCTTTCACCTCATTAGGATCATCGGATCATTCAGCTCATTCGGATCATTCAGTTCAATGGGACTCGAGATCCATTTGAGTCAAATAATACATTCGGAGTGAACATTAGAGATTCGGAGCAGTGTATGGCTGAGTCGGATCACTGAGTCGTTTCAGTAATGAGTTACACACGTCTATTTGACTGACCAGATGGCGCAATTGGTAGTGACCCTGCCTCTTACGCCAAAGGTAGTGGGTTCGATCCCCACCCTGGACAAACATTCGTGAGATGAACACTTGTGTTTGTTCGGTGTCAGGGTGTAATATATGTATTTAAGTATATATTTGTGTTTCTCTGTTGACTGATATCTGTAACACAAGTGCTTAAGCTACTTAATCAGGTCAACGTATGAGATGATGTGAGGATTAAAAAAAATCTGTAGCTTAGTGGAGTGCTTCACTAACAGGTATATTTAGTTCTTCTGCTATTTGGTCCGACCATTGCATCGTTTGGAACTTCTGCCTTTATGCATATATTCATGGGCGGCGAAGATTACTTTCCATTAGGTGACTCGCGAGCTCATTTTCGAAATCCGAACGTGCACTAATATTTCCACTGTCTCCCTGCGTGATCGTATCAGAAATGATGAGATCCGCAGGAGAACTAAGGTCACAGACGTAGCCCAAAGGATTGCATGCCTCAAGTGGCAGGGGGCAGGGCACATAGCGAGGAGAACAGATGTCCGTTGTGGCGGAAAGGTCCTCGAGTGGAGGCCACGTACAGGAAATCGTAGCCGTGGCAGGCCTCCTATAAGGTGAACCGACGATCTGGTGAAGATGGCGGGAATCCGTTGGATACGGGCGGCACAGGACCGATCTGTGCGGAGAACATTGGGGGAGGCCTATGTCCAGCAGTGGACGTCTATTGGCTGAAATAATGATGATGATGATAATGATGACTAATATTTCTAGTAAAATTTTCTAATATTTTATCTTGGCGGTTAGGGATAATATAGTAAGGAAACATGCATGATACGATAGTTATTCAAAATTATTACGAACGTTAATCATGATCAAATTCTCCTATCTAAGACTGCAATTACTTCATTGCATTTATTTACCAAATTCTAAGGGCCTACCAAGGAAATCATGACCCAATCTTTATCCCCCGTCCCTTTCACACGCTCCGTACGACTCCTTTGCTTGGATGCGACAGGTATATTCTCGTTTGTTACGGGACGATTTTTGTTTTAGTCGTATTGGATTATGAACACGTGCCAAGCGTATTCTGGGCTCTGAAGCGACTGATACGCTTCTCAAGCGAATATTCGAGTTGCTTTTTGACAGGAAGAGTTCGTTCCAGTTTGGCACATCTCTAAGCTACAGTTTGTTTTCTATGATCATAAGCGTGCGACGTCTTTAAGTGGTATTGTTGCGAGAGGTTTATTTTTAACTTGCTGCTTTTGAAGTTACAGACCATTTTAGTATTCGTCATACTTATTTTCTTTGTAAGATTTTAGCAACAGAAGTTATTCTTCGTGTATTCTTGAAGTATCATACGTTGAAATATTTTACGCACAAATTTACTTACATTTGGTTTAACCTCCCCTAAATTATATCAAATTATTATTACGCTGATTCTAGGTATGTTTTAAACTACATAGCCAAGGCAACAGGCTATAAAAAGATAATCTTCTATCCCCACTAAATATGAAATCTGGGTCATAGCATGAACCTAGGTATGTTCACAGTAGACGGATGGAATAAAATATTTAATTCTTTTTATCAGGTATTATTTACCCAACCTTGTGATAAGCTATAAAAATATGATCGTCGGATAAACAATTGAACAAAAAGTAATCATGTTTTTAATACAAGTCGCAAGTCTTAAATCATATTAGGAAAGCACAAAATATAAAGAAAAGTAATATCTAACCGAAAAATACCCTTGATTTAATGAACAAGGTTCTTGTTTGCCTCAAAATTGCACATCTGTTATAAGTGCGCTGTGTTGCTTGTGTCTTATTTATATTGCAAGCATATGTAAGCGGTAGCGGAAAGCGGATTGATAAGTACGTCTTCGAATACCGACACTCGTGCCTCGGAAAGCACGGTCGTGTCACACTTGAGTTCAATCGGAGAGTGTAAAAGACAAAGAGATTGCTTTTATTTTGCGTGCACTATAATAAATTCCGCGTACCGATCAATGAAATTGGCACTAGCCGAATCGATTGGAGGGTTATTATTCAGGAAACCGTTGACTGGGAAAAATGATTTTACTTGTAGTACAATATACATATGGTGAAATGAATGAAGCTATTAGAATGTAGAGGATACTTTTAAAAACAAATATATTTACGACACTTACGTAACCACAAAAAAAAATCATCTTAATCATTATCTAATTTTTTGACGCTTGGATTGCGTAGGCATATGGCATCTTCTACAGTATGAAAATAGCCAGTAGCAAACAGTTATAGATAGTAGTGGTAGTAAGCAAGCAGGCTTACTGTCTCCTCTAACTTTTGATGGACCGGATGCTAATGATATCTCCCCACTCACAGATATCCAGCATCTATTCCAGAGATCTTTTAAACCATGTAAATGGCGGTAGGTGTAAAAACCGGTTTTGAACGTTATTTTAAGGGCATAGGATTGAAAGTATCCATGGTATCTTAGTAAAACTCGCCATTGGTTTAGAATCGTAGAGCTGGATCCGCTTGCGCTCATGAGTGCGCGTGCGGCCCGCGGCGGAACTAGCGCGTCTCGCCGCGGCGGCGCCGGCCCGGAACCGGCTGAAGGGTTGCGCCGTCACAAATCAAGTTATGAGAAACGCCACAAAAGGAAACTTTGTGCATTTCCGAACCGGCGAGCGTGAAATCCGACATGCACCCCCTAGACAGGAATTTAAACCCTAATATTTAGTGTACAGATTTACTAGTCGCTTGATGCGTCTCGAGGGTTTCTCTCGCCGCTGATACGACTGAACTTGAGTGATTATTCCTAGCATTCATATTGAAAATGTTTACGCGGAGAATATAATGAAACTTATATTAAAATATAAAATCGTTTAGCTGGTTTGTAAACAAAATAATAAGTAGATATACAACATCGGGTAATTAAACAAGCCACTAAAACAATGAGCCTAAGTTAAAAAAAAATCAAATCAAGCGTCTTCATACTTGCGACTTCTTTGGTGTTGCAAGTAGCGATAATCACGTACCATCAGGTGATCCAACTGCTCGTTTGCCCTCTCTCTCATAAAGGTCCCTATTCTTCGTTTCTATACAATTTATTAGCCTAGATTTAAAAAATGTTATCATGTGGTTATTCATTCAGATGTAGAAATGATCTTTAAGATTTAATAACGATTTTAAACTGTGATTAATGTTATAATAATTATGTATTGTACTATTATTGTTGCTTTATTTAATGCCGATTTTAATAGACGTATCTGCAACTTGGTGCAAACTGCAGGCACAGGGCAGACAAGATTTTTTTGTGAGAGGTGGCAGACGAGCAGACGGATCACCTGATGGTAATCCGTCAGGTGGACACCAGCGACACCAGTGGAGTCAAAAGTGCGCTGCCAACCTTATAACCCCCCTTTCCCAGGGATTGGGCCTCCGGTACCCTCACTCACGCAGCGAAACACAGCACAATGCTGCTTCACGCCGGTTTTCTATGAGGCCGTGGTATCACCCCGGTCGAGCCGGCCCATTTATGCCGAAGCGTGGCTCTCCCACGGTCAGATTCCTACTATGATTGTATTAACTTTTTTTTCCTTTTCCAGGCCCAGCAGCACCACGGTACTTCTACCAAGGATTCTTTCTAAGATAGATAACTTAGTTAAATTGTACCATATCTGTACAAATAATTTAATTGCCCATATGTACCTTATTGTGTGAATATCGACCTTACAAAAATAATTTCGTATTGTAATTAATATTGCTGTGCAATAATTAAATCATAATTATATACCTGATAATAACTAAATCTGTGATAAAATAGGTACAGTAGGGAGAGTACCATTAATTGTAATTTTTCATACGATTTTATACAAGTCTTGTATAGAGATTTTTATATAATATTTGTATGGTTGTACAGTGATAATAAATAAACTGGAATGTATGTATGTAAATAAATGGATGATGGCATGGTGAAATGTATTTTAAAATTAGTTTTATTTAAAGTGGTTGAAGTGAGGGTGGTTAAGTTGCCATCTACCCACTATCCAAAACGTGAAACATTTTTTATCTATCTGACCCATAAATGTAGCTAACTTTCCTCTTAGGTACCACAGTAAATGATCTGATGATGACCTTCAAACAGTAATAAATATAAATAAATATTTCACAACATCACGTACATTGATTTAACTCCGAGATAGGTAGCTCAAGCACCTGTGTTACGGATATCAGAATCAAAAGTGGGATTACAAATATATACATATAATACTTTTTTTGTAAATACATACTTATAATACATAGCAAACACCCAGACCAATACAAACAGACATGTTCATGCACACAAATGTTGTACTGTGCGGGGATCGAACCCGCAACCCTTGGACCAAAGGCAGCGTTCACTACCACTGTTCCAAATAGTAAATACCGAATAAGAACACTGAAGATCTTTTATCACAGAAAAACAGTAGAAATCGGTTCTTAGAAATCAGCCATGAAGCTAGATATAAATGGACTTAGGTACCTTAAAGTCACAATTTCTATATATGACCCCTCTTTTGTGGTTTGGTCTGTGTGATAAAGGGTAGGTAATTCAACTTAGATTATTCTGAAAGGTCTCTTATCAAAAGGTATCAAATCTCTTTGCCACTCACCTCACAAAACCAATATTTTTGTAAAAAAGTTTTCCCATTTTATGGCACGTTTTGGTGTCGTGCCCTCTGAAGATTATTGGGAATATAGTAAAGGTAAATGAGATTTGCGTTCACAGATGTAGTGAGTAGCTACTTTCATCGTGTTACATGTGTCATTTCACCGCCTAAGCGAAAACGTCCAGGGGTGCAGAAGTTGGTCTTAATGTGGATATTCCGAACTCTGTCTGAATATGTTATTCGTCATTACACCTACCTATAGTTGTATATACTGTCATTTTTTAATCGTTTACATCTCGAAAACTTATTATTTTGTGGACCTAACCTGCTAAATGCTTTTTATTCAGGATACATATTATGAGGTTTTCGGGATGTACGATAAAAATGACTGTGTGTGTATAATATGAAATATGCATACTTTTGCTACTGTTTTATATTCAAATACTGCAATCATGATAAATATTGCAGTATTTGAATATATATTTACTTTTTTTAGTATATTTTATGTATCAACATATATATGTATTAACATGTAAATTATTACATAAGTACTTATAAATAGTTTTAAATTATTCAAATGTATGACGATTTGTAAGTGCTGTGTACAAGCCTATGCAAATAAAGAATTATTTGATTGATTCAATAGAATCTAAAAATCCAAAATACTTAATTACGTATGAACCAAAAGGTAAACACGTTTCTCTTCTTTGATGTAAGTAACTAAAGCAAATCAGTATTATTTTGTCGTGTTGTTAAATACTGCGACGGATAACAGTAGGTAAGCCCCTAAGTGGTTCAAATTAAGATTAAATCTTGCATGTGAGTCCGTGGATATTTTCCTGTTTTATGTTTTACTCAAATTAAGAAAAAATATGTGATACTGAGTGGTGAGTATGGCAATTACCCCTTATGTGATTGAGGGAGGCCCGTGCCCCAGCAGTGGGGACTTAAATGGGCTCACAGATACAAATACAAATACAAATTCTTTATTTGCAAAATATGGGTGAGGTATAAAAGCTGTTAAGTTTTGTACAATGGTTCGCCATAATTGGCCAAAAACGGCATGCGAAATTGGGCCAGTGTTTATTATTAGGAATTATAAATTAAATTGAATTGATTACGCTACATTATATGGGATACATTCAGCAGATTACAAATAGGTCACAATATAACTCAAATTAAAATAAATTATATTTCAAATTACGTTGGGATAAATTAAATTAGATCATTATTTTAATGTCACAATATTAGGCTCATGATGATGATGATGATGATGTGATACTTACTCACTTACCTATTTAAACGTATTAAAGATAACGAAGTATGGGCAGGGCACATTGCGAGGAGATCAGAAGGCCGGTGGGGCAGAAAGTTTCACGAGTGGAGGCCGCGTATAGGAGGTCGAAGCCGTGGCAGGCTCCCCACAAGGAGGACCGACGATCTGGTGAAGGTTGCGGGAATCCCTTGGATGCGGGCGGCACAGGGCCGATCGGTGTGGAGATCATTGGGGGAGGCATTTGCAGAAAGTATGAGAAGAGAGAGAATTTACTACCTTTTTGGTTTTGATTTCTTATACATGAACATGACGTAAAATACAAGCAAATCAAAGGTACCTTTTTAAAATGATCCTTTATCATATCCATATTGTGATATCATATAGGTTATTTGTTTTAAATTAGATTTCTTTGGCCCTTCCTACCCCTTACCCTGCTTTGTATTCGGGCCCAGCTATTATGGTTGAATCTGTCACCGCCATGGCGATCACATTACGTGTATGGCCTTCGGTCTCATCAAAAAGATGTACGCATTATGTTCAGCCCATAGTAGTGGGATGCTTTTGATATTCAAATTGTGTCGTATTATTTGAAAGCTGATGCGTACAAAGGTTACGAAACTAAGTAGGGTTACCTATCATTAATATTATTTTTGACTGCCCCGGTGGCGCACTTTAAAGCGATGGCTTCAAGAGGTCCCAAGTGAGACCAAAAATGTGTACTTAAGTTTTCGGTAAGAAATTCTTAGTGGCAGCTCCGGAAACTGGAAGTTGGCGGTCTTGTACCCCCGTGAAAATTTTCGAGGGAAATCACGTTAAACTGTTGGTCCTGCGTCCAATCCCTCTCCCGTCGTGTCACAGTAGTGAACCATCGGAAATGAGGGTAAGGAAATAGAGAGTGCACTTGTGTTTGCGCACACACCTAAGCTCTATGTTGAGATTGGCCACCGTAGCCGTAATCGGTTGGAGGATATTATTATTATTATTTTCAAACCGTTCGTACATGACAATCAACATAGTTATAGCTCAAAAATGTGGTTTGAGATTTTAAACCATATTAATAAATTTATATCTTTAAAGCCTCACCTTAAAACAAACCTTTTTGAATTGATACATACTATGTTGATTTTCATGTGCGATACGTTAATTTTTATTAGGGGCCAAGTCCTACATCTTCAAGTGTAATTTACAAAATAGAGGCAATCTAGGCTGCTTGTTGACAGAATGAAATCTTTTGCAGTGGCTAACATTATAGGCGCTACCTTCGGTACCCTTACTCACAAGACGAAACACAGGCGTAGGCACGCTTTATTACTTTCTCCGATCATTATTTTTATGTCAAGACGGTTAATAACTAATATGAACATTATTCAGTGCCACTCCTTAAGGTAAAACATAGGTACCTACTTATGTACCGACTCAAGAGAGAGAAGATAATATTTGTTTCAAATGACACAAGGGTTATTTTTCCAACACAATCTCTACGGTATAATAATATCGACCTCTGTCAGGCAGTTAGTCCATTTTGGAAAAGTTTAATTTGATAAGTACCTAAAGAGTGTATTTGTAAACATTTTGAACCCTTTAACCACGTATTCCACCAACCATTCTGAACAACATTTGCTCTATGAGTTTTGGAAATTCGCAATAAAAAACAACTTTCCACACAAAGTTGGTTACGTAACTTTTACAAATTTTCGACAAATTTCGAAAAGTCGTACTTTAAGACCACGCTGGGCAGGCGGGTTGGTGATCGCAGTAAAAGAAGGCGCGATGGACTGACGATTTAAGAAAGATGTCTGGTGTTAGCTGAATGCGGACCGCTCAGGACCGGGCTGGTTGGCGCTCTTTGGGGGAGGCCTACGTTCAGCAGTAGGACGGCGATAGGCTGATTGATTGTACTTATAACAAATGTTGTTTAGAATTACAAATCATTCTTTTCGAACATGTGGTTAAAGGGATGTAAATGTTAACAGATACATTCTGTATAGGAAAGCATAAAAACCGTATTCTTCAACTCTACATATGACATCTATATATTATATTAGCTATCTCTCTGATTTCGCGGATGTTAATGGGCGGCGATGATTGCTTTCCATCAGGTGACTCGCTTGCTCGTTTGTCGCCTCTAGCATAAAAAAAATGACAAAAAAAGTAAAATCCTTTGATAATGCATGTTTGATTTATATACCTACCTACTTAGTAGGACCTACCTACACAGCTTCAATGAATTTCCAATTTTGAACTTTCCCATTCTCAGTCTATTGAATTCAATATAGGAGACACAAATACTTTTTAAGCCAGATATTGCCGAATCGAGATTTTGCTTATCCAAAGCACCCGATATGAATGTAGTCATCTTGGCTTTATGGCACTCCGGGCCGATATTGAGCCCATTGTCGCTCTCCCGTTCGGTTATTGCACCATAATTTTGTTGCTATTTCTCTATGTGAACGAGCAATTTTCTTATGCTATCAGCGGGAAGAGATTTAGTGTTATACGTGTTGCATATCAAAGTTATTTGGGCTCCATCTGGTTCTATGTAGTTTTTTTATAGTGACTCTGTATATTGGCTCTCCTCAGCCTGATGGTAAGCAAGCGAAGAACCCACATTATGGATTGAAGGTATCCATATTGTAGCAAGGAGGAAATACATGCAACGGCATCGAGTTCCATTTTTTGATGGTGCGGTAGAAATAGGAACTGCCAAATTTATTAGTCCGTAAAAATATAGCTAGATTTAGTACCAAAGGTGTTAAGTCAGCAAGACTGGCAGAAGTAATGTTGTCTTTAATAAAAACCTTGCAATTTCAAATATAATTTTGTTTAGGTATTTTGAAACTTTTAACCTTACCGTGGCTGTAAATATTGTAAGTGATATAAACACTGAATGAACTGCGTAGTTTACCAGCATCACATCACCGACTACGGCCTTAAATTCTGACGATATCCTTTTGAAACGAACCAAAAATAATTAATATATTTTCACTATAGCATTAAAGAACAATAAAAAATACTTCGAATATATAATTTGATCACAGAAAAAATACTACAAACCAACTCACTGTGCCAAAAACTGGTGCCTTATGAAGTGCCTGGTGAAGGTTGCGATCTATTATATGCAACCTTCTTTTAATATCTACATGAGTTTTCCATACGATTTCATATTTGCTTAAGTTGTCAACATCGTCTGTTGTAATAAGATTCTCAATATGATTGCCCAGGATTTTTTAGCTCCATGCACATGAATATTGTTGTAAATGATGATTTGAATATGTTTGAAACCGCGTAGATGCACAAATCTTCCCAGATGTATATAACATAATACCTATGGGCTTTGTCGAAGGGATACCACCCATTGAGATGGCTTCAGATTCTTCACCAGTAAGAAACGTTACCAAGTACATTATCAGCCCTGGAAAAGAAAACACAAATATTATCATGTTTGTGTTTTCGAGGACGACGGAATAATAAAATAGAAATCTAGTCAAAAGTCTGGTCTCGTCCCACGTCGTGCCCAGGAACAATATAGCTTTAGGGATACTTAAATAAATATAAAAAATCCTTATGAGCAGAGAAAATTATGTTCATCCAACAATTATCTCTTTATCCACTCGTATGATACATTCGACATGATGAAGGAAATAAATATATTTTATTTAAAAAATACTAATGACTACTGTAAATGTTGTTGGTTCAAGGCAAGCAAATATCAAATTAACTATCTAAAAAAGCAAATAGAGAAAGGGTTGAAATTATGGAGAAGAGAGGTGTAATTTGAAATTTCTTATTAATGGGAAAAAGTTCTAGGTTTAGCTTGAGCTTTAATTGAAGGTAGAGTATTTATGGGATGTTACAAATTTGAATGGGTAAAAATTTAAATGCTATAGTTGTTAGCTTATCTCGTTAATTATATAAATATCGACTAATATTTATTTCAGTATAGTAAGGTAGGTATAGTGAAAACAAATCACGTTTTTATATTTTCCACATAATTGGTGTTTAAGAGCAGAGTCATTATATAAAAAGAGAGGAAGCTGGTTTCTTTTAAATTTATATTTCGAATATTTTTTTTTTTTATATGGGAGGTGGCAGACGAGCAGACGGATCACCTGATGGCAAGCAATCCCGCCGCCCATGGACACCCGCAACACCAGTGGAGTCACAAGTGCGCTGCCAACCTTTTCCCCTTACCCCCATTGGGCCTCCGGTAACCTCACTCACACGGCGAAACACAGCGCAGGCACTGCTTCACGCCTGTCTTCTGTGAGGCAGTGGTATCACTCCGGTCGAGCCGGCCCATTCATGCCTAAGCGTGGCTCTCCCACATTTACGTTAAGAGAATGGAGTCGGATCGAGCTGTGAAGAGAGCGTACCTTGGTCGATCATTCGGGAAGCGCCCAGTAGAGTCCTGGTCTATCCTAGATATCGCTGGATAGACCAGGTCGAGAAAGATCTCGGTCACCTACAAAGGCCGCATTGGCGACAGGTGGCTGAGAACAGAACAGAATGGCGAATTCTCGTGTCGGAGGCCAAGATCCACATCGGGTCGCTGAGCCAGCGTAGTAAGGTACTACTACATATTAAATTGTAAGTGATAAATACATTACAGCTATAGCAGAGCAGCAACACCCTAACAAACATTAAAATTCAAATTATTCATTAATTAATCTGTCTCATAACTTGGAAATGGATGTACGTATGTGCACCACTAGTTTGTCAATCAGTTCAAGACAGGTCTTTACTTAAATCTGCAAACCCTTATAATTTCAACTCTACTGAAACGGTTTACGGTTGCAAATGAAATGGTGGTAAATGTAATTTAATATGGATAGAAGTGGGTCAAGAGGCTCTCAGACGTAGCGATCGCTTATAATTTGCTCTGTATTGTTCAGTTCAAATCACGGAAGGGCAGGGGCACTCCACAATGCCGTTTGGAGTCCTTTGATGCATGACTAATATGGGAATTAATCCGATGAGTGTATGTCATCCACTCCATGCTAATGCTTCGGAGACTACCTACGGCTTTTCGATTCTCTTCGCGTATTTGTTGTGGGATCAAATAAAGGTTTCGTATTTATGGCGTGCAAATTTTACGTCATAATACGGAAATTACTTGTTCTGAAGCTTTATTTAAGCTTGTGAGTTACGCTGGTTTGTATTTTAAGGATTAATCTTGTAGATAATTTAATTGTTTGGGGAAATGTGATGTTATTATGATTGAAAAGGTACGCCTTACATACATAAACTTATGTATGATTTGTTTTCATTGGGTGCGAAATTTCTAAGCGTCAAAGTCAGACCACTTTATTACAAAACGCGTACTAAATTTCATGCCATCCCATTCCAACAGACACTGTTAAAAAGGGTTGAAAGCGTGTTTTTGTGGAACTATTCATAGATCACTTTTTGTATTGAAGGAGTTAAAGACCAAACTGATGATATTTCTAGTCTCAATATTGAATTCGTTTAAATGAAATTTTTGCAGTATCTAACTTTTTTTTTACTTACACTTCATGAATCACTTAACCTTATTCAAGTATAAAAAGGTTAAGCAGAATAAAGATAGTAACACTATTTAGAATGGATATGACTTCTACAATATGATGTACTCTTAAAACAAAAAACAATCAAATAAAATGACTTACGTATTTTTGTTTCTCGACAAAATTACTGTCGGTAAAAAAGGAGGTTTTACCTGCCATTTATTTTCTTGTTTTCGATTTTCTGAAGATTAATAATAAATGTACTCTGTCTTGTAAGTAAAAAGTTTATAATTTCGTAGGTATTCTGATAGGTAGATGATATTATGAGAATTAACAAATCAGTAATTTGTAAGAGTAATGTCTAAATAAAATCTAACAAAATTAAGATGTATTGGATTAAGAAAGCAGTGATTAAACGTACTTTAACGTTCTTTACATCACTATCAATCAAGGGTACGAAACCTGGAGAAAATCTACATGTAACATCCATTACCCGTACAGCAGCAATCTGGCAGAAAATATGATGCTATTACGATCGAATCGTGCGCACCAAATGTTCATTCAAATTGCGAATCTAGAATCGCATTCGTCTTTAAATTGTGTTCATTTGTAGAATGCGTTTGGAATCTATACAAATGCCGACTGTAAATACGATCGCCCCGACAGAATTAACCTGGTCCTTATTTTCCGGTATTTTGGAAGGTAAGCGGAAAGAGATAGGGATCAATTTACGTTGGTGCATTCACATGGGATGCGTTTGGGATCTTTATGTGTATTCTTATTCACGTGTTATGGGGTTCATTTTTGTATTGCTGAGGAAGTACAGAAAGGGGTTAAAACGCCTAAAGTGTAGATTATTTATTTAATTTTGATATCTTCAATAGAATGGCGTCCTGGTCTCGTATTTTACTAATTCATATTTTGCTAAAATGAATGCATGTACGTTCATGTAAAATTTTCCACTTCATTAAAATCAGGAGCTATGAGACCAATGTAGGATATGGATAAATGAAGTGAAACAAGCATTTTTTTTGCCTGAAGTATAAATGGGGAATATTATCACCGCCTTAATTTGACTAGCATATCTTTTTTACAGTAATCCAAACCATTAACTGAAATAATGCCTACGTTGTCTCGCAGTTAAGAGTCAGGAAGCCTATTCTTGATCACTCGACATTGAAGACTAATTTAGATATTTCATACAATCGTCCATACAAATCTCTATCTCGAGTTCAATATCGAGTGTACGCGAATTGCCCCTCTGGTTTTATCTGCGAGTGTGCTCTATAGATATATCGGCAAAGAAGTTTTTCCGCCAAATGAAGACGTCACAAAGAATAATAAGGAGCGCGTTAGGAATGGATATGGCTCCGCACAATGGCGCTTTGAGCTCTACTTGAACTGAACGGAGGCTCACACGTCAAATTTCACATCTTGAATGGGCCCATCAGTAGGGTTGCCCTGCCAGCGATATTATAAGTTTTTTTGTTAACTATTGTCTTACGCTTGGCATGATAAAATAAATTAATAAATATTTCACAACATCACACACATTGATCTGACTCCGAGATAGGTAGCTCATGTACCTGTGGTACGGATATCAGAATTAATAGCAAAATATATACATATACTAATTTTCTTTTGTTAATAAATACTTATAATACATATAGTTCACATAATTTCACCTGATGTAGAATGACGATGTGTTCTAGGATGTTACGCGTTTACTTACCTTTAAGCGTCACGGTCTAGGTACTTTTACCCTTCGCTTCGGAGTCCAGGGTAACTTGGACTATGATCCTAGGATTTGGGAAGTCGGGTAATTTGACTAGTGTCATATGGAAACTGAAAAGTAAGTTTTTTCCGTAGATGTATCTTAATTTGACGCATCGCGAGCTTAAAACAGCACAATAAGTAAAACTGAGAGGTACCATTTTATAAGACACGACTGGAACTAGCTAAATAACATTTCTCACATGTGTTCTTCATAATACACGTGAGGAATGTTGCGTTACATAGCCACGGTGAGAGAAATTACTTATTTATTTAAAAAAATATATTTGAATAAAAAAAAACAAACACAGTAAAGTAACTCCCCCAATGTTCTCCACACAGATCGGTCCTGTGCCGCCCGCATCCGATGGATTCCCGCGATCTTCACCAGATCGTGTGTCTACCTTATGGGGGCCTGCCACGGCCTGCCACGTGGCCTCCACTCGAGGACCTTTCCGCCCCAACGGCCGTCTGTTCTCCTCGCTATGAGCCCTGCCCATTGCCACTTGAGGCATGCAATCCTTTGGGCTATGTCTGTGACCTTAGTTCTCCTTGTGATCTCAGCATTTCTGATACGATCACGCAGGGAGACTCCGAGCAAATAAACCGATTGAAATAAGTGTAAATATTTTTTTTAAGTAATCATTTAAGGTAATTTGACGTCTCTGTGTTTGGCAGTAAGTAAGGTAAACACACAAAATACGCACAGAAGGCAGCCCTACCAACCCTTACCGCGGAATCTTTATAAATAGTTTCGCGAAGATTCTGTCTAATTTGATGGAAATCCCCATTCGCTGCTGCATACCGGGAAGTCAACGGATTGCGCGAACTTAGGAGCCGTTCGCTTAATTGAGTCCCGATCATCCTTAAGGAAAGTCGGAATTCCCTTCATTGACAAACTATGAGGCCTTTGTAATGTGATTTCTTTGTTGTGAGAGGAGGGTTTATTAATTCGTGTAAAAGGATCGCCATGTTTTTTTTCGTATTTGGATAGTCGTTGCTAAATAAGCTAAAGACTTTTTTTTTGCTAAAACAGTCATAGCCGCAATCACTTAAGAATATACTGCTGTATAGTTATATTTGGTCTATTATATATTGAGGCCTATTTAAGAAAATCGCAGGCGTTTATGTCCCAAAGTATTAAAAAACTGGCGTGGAAACTTACTTACTTCATTATGATATAGCAGTTTTAAAAACGTTACAATTAAATTACTTTGATATATTTTTAAATACTTACCACAACGCTCTACATACCTAAGCACCTAGGTAAGGGGGTGAAACGCCTTAAGTGTATATTAAACCAAAAACTAAAAATATTATTTTAGACATTCGATTTGCATGAGACGATACGTTTCTTTGGATTGAATTAATTTGGCATTAACATTGATTGATTTTTTGATTGATTTGGCAAATAAATAATAAATATTTCACAACATCACATACATTGATCTGATTTCGAGATAGGTAGCTCAAGCACATGTGTTACGGATGTCAGTACCAATAGCAGAATTACAAATATATACACTTTAATCGCCACTGTGATCTATCCATGGCTTCTCGCATCCAGCTCTTGCCAGCCATCCTGCGCAGATCGTCCCCCCACCTAGCCAGAGGATGCCCTACATGACGTTTGCCAAGTCGCGGTCTCCACTCTAGAACTCGTTTACCCCATCGGTTGTCGGTTCTGCGGCTAATATGGCCAGCCCACTGCCGAACAATTGGAGAGGCCTACGTCCAGCAGTGGACTGCGATAGGCTGATGATGATGATGACACTTTAATACTTTTCTTTTATAAATACATACTTATATTACATAGAAAACACCCAGACCAATATACAAACAGGCATGTTCATCCACACAAATGTTTGTACTATGCGCGGATAGAACCCACAACTCTTGCAACATGTATTTTGAGGTCTTTAAAAAATTGTAATAAATCCTTCGTTCTACGATTAGTAATGAGACGTCACATACATTGTCCTAGTCCCAAACTAAGATTTTCTTTTGTACTATGGAAGTCAGGAACAACGATATCAAGTACATAATGTATCTTTTCATAAAAAGGCTATAGTAAAGCAAATTTATTTAACAAAGCTATTTCTACTGTTTGTGCGAATGACAAAGAAAAACATCTCATAACATTAATTATCTTTTCACTGTAATGTAAACAACATACTTCAGCCCCTTGAAGGATCCACCGGTAACAAACTCTTGCCAACGATAAGTAGCTCTAATTAAAACAAAGGATCCTGAGTACAGCTTTTGCAGGATAAGTAATAAACAGTGAGGCAGTGAGTAAACAGGAAGAACTGAGTCAGTCAGCAAATGCCGAAAAATACCTTGATCTAGGTATTTTTTATGCCAAAATTAATAATAATATCCTCCAACCGATTACGGCTACGGCGGCCAATCTCAACGATCAGCCACGTACGCAGGATATATTATAGTGCTCAAACACTGTGAGCGCAAACACAAGTGCAGTCTCTATTCCCTTACACTCGTATTCCGGTGGGACACCAGCGTGATACGACCGGAGAGGCGATTGGGTGCAGGACCAACGGCTTAACGTGCTTTCCGAGGCACGGGGGTACAAGACCGCCAACTTCCAGACTCCGGGCTGACACTAAGAATTTCTTACCGAAAACTTAGGTACAAATTTTTGGCCCGAACCGGGGATCGAACCCGGGACCTCTTGCGCAACCGTCGCTTTCAAGTGCGACCCACTAACTGGCGCAATGCCACCGAGGCAGCCGAAATTACCGAATTGATCTTGGAAGTGCTTAAGTTACTAAGTACGAAAACAGGTGTATTCAGAGATAATATGAATAAATACAATTTCGAGGAAAAAACGGTCATCAAAAACCACGACCTAAAATGTGTAAAACATTTTTTTAACACTTCAGATAATATTTTATAACAGTGCGCTCGACAAAAGCTATTACCTAAGTCGGCGCCCAATATTTACTATCTAGATACTATTTGGCAGCAACCCTTCCTTCCCGCAGCGTTATTTCCGAACCAATACGACATTGTTTTAAAGAAATCAGTTTACCTCTTTCTTAAACGCAGGCAACGCATTTCCATTTCTTCTGATGAAACTGATGTCCATGGCTGAAGGTGATCAGTAAACGTCAGGTGATCCGTTTGCTCGTTTATCTCGCGCACTGAAAAAAATCATCCGTTACGGTTTTCTTTTTAAAAGTTTAGTTAACTTTAAAGGAAGAGCAAAAACTACTCGTTGCGGAAAGAAAAGTACTCCGCAAAATTCTGGGCCCAGTAAAATTACAAGACGATGGCTGGAGGATACGCACAAATGTCGAAATAGAGAAGATTGTAGACACGCCTAACATCATTGGCGAGACCAAGGCGCATCGTCTTCGCTGGCTTGGCCACCTCGAGAGACTGGACGAGCATCGTCTCGTGAAGAAAGCATACCAGAGCCGACCGATGGGCCGACGCCCGGTAGGCCGGCCTAGGTATCGCTGGAAAGACGTCGTCGAAAATAATCTGCGAGAACTTCAGGCCGGTGACTGGCGACAAGTAGTGCAGGATCGATCAAAGTGGCGTTCTCTTGTTTCGGAGGCCAAGACTTGTTTCGGGTCGCTGAGGCAGTGGAGTAAGTAAGTTAAGAGTTAACAAGCAATTCTCTATTTTTTAGTTTACAAAGTGCCTGACAATCAGGTATTATTTTAACTTAAACATTCTGCCAATGTTTAGTTACGTCACAGATATGTTTCGCGTAGGTTTAATTACAATTTGAATCGTTATTTTATTTCTCTACAAAACACCATTTCCACTTAAAATTATACTCACAGTAAAATACCCAATAAATACGTAGGTTTATTTTTAATGATATAGAGGGCAGACGAGCAGACGTATCACCTGATGGTAAGCGATTACCGCCGCCCATGGACACCTGCCACGTCAAAGGAGACACAAGTGCGCTGCCGGCCTTTTTAAGAGGGAGTACCCTCTTTCTTGAAGTTTTGCAGGTCGTATCGATCCGGGAACACCGCAGGCGATAGTTAATTCCACAGTTTTGTCGTTCGAGGTAGAAAGTTTGAAGTTGAAGATTGCCAACCAAGGTGATGGGCATGGGAATGGGTAGGAGGTACCTACATTAATATTTTGATGACAACATGAATTCTTTGTATTTAGCGTAGCTTGACTTCAGAACAAACTTACCTCACTATTGTCGATACACTGTGTTATTGTAGAGTAATGCTGATACATTTGCAGTAAATAAAGCGAAAATTAGTTCCGTCCCTTTGTTCCGGTATAGTTAATGAAGCGGGACGTCGAGCCGTCTGCGGAATGGAATATGTTTTAATTCGGTTTTTGTAGGTAATGCTTTGTTGATTTCAAGTAGCGGGCTTTGTGAACGGTCGACTCCAAAATGAGGTCATAATTAGGCATTTTTTATGCTAAAAGACTCTCTCGTTTCACGGATGTTCATGGGCGGCGTTTATTACTTTCTATCAGGTGACTATCTTGCTCGTTTGTCGCTTTTAGCATAAAAAATGCCTAATTATGACCTAATTTTGGAGCTAGTTGTCATAATGTGACTCAAGTGCGCTCATGTTATTTATTTTGGGCGGTCAGGTGAAATGAAATATTATGTCATCATCATCATCAGCCCATTTAAGTCCCCACTGCTGGGGCACGGGCCTCCCTCAATCACATGAGGGGTAATTGCCATACTCACCACGCTTGGCAGACGGGTTGGCGAGGGTTTTGATATAAATGCAGAGTTTTCCTTCTCTGGGTGCTGATGATCATCCCAGCAGGTTTACCTTAGTCGCCTTTTACGACACCTCGGTAAGAGTGAGGGTGGCCTATTCTACTTTGCCGGGACCACACGGCCCACGGAAATATTATGTATTCAGTTTAATTCCATACAGAACACTTGATATACTTGTCGAGGACAGACCTCCTTGCCGCTTAGGCGCCGTTATAAATAGAAAAAGTATTTCTTTGACGTCTCTTCTTCTTCTTCTGACGTTTCGGCCGATAACATGTAAATTTTCTGTATTTTTCTATAATTTTATTTTGTTGATAAATTTATTTTTACCCCCTTACCGGTGTCTCCTTTTCTGTCTGCCACATCGTTTGGTCCTTCGAAGCGCGGAGTTCGCCATGTAGGCGCCATCAGCGCAAATTTTCAAATTCAAAATTATATGAATTTCGTGGCAGGGCACCGATTCCTCCGTAGTCGAGGACGTTGGGGCTCCTTGCTAATATGATAGCAGGCGTGTTTAGTGGCGGCCGAAACAGACGTTCGTAAACTGGAAGTACTAGCTGCTGCTGAGGAGGAGGCTGCGCGCGCGGCCTGTGAGGCTGAAGCCACCGCGCTTTGGGCGCAGAGATGGACGCAATACATTCCTGCCCTTCAAGATTCTTCCGACTCACCGGGTGGCGGCCTATGCGGACCTGGTCCGCCGCCGCAACCATTTGGCAGGTGCCGCACATGCGCGACGTCCTCCACCGTGGCCTCAAGACGTCTGCCTACATCCTACTGTTCGTGGTTTTCGTGAGGATGCAGCGTTCCTGGGGGCGGAGGACCCTCGCCGCGTACTGTGCGCCCTTGGCCTGCCAACGATGTCGGATATAACTCAGGGGCCAATCGGAGTGAGTGTTGTGAAGCCAGCAGCTAGACGCACCTTTGCCCGGGCGCCGCAACTTTGGGCGGAACGCCCGCGCCCTTGGCCACCACAGTGGTGTCATCCAGCGCCGCCACAACCGCCAGCGGTATCTTCTGTGGTGATCCACAGTAATTTCTCGCATCCTCGTCGTGTGAAAGTTTTACGAGGACATTGAGACGTCTATATGACCAGTGCAGTGTTTAAACAAATATCTATCGAACTCTTGGTTTTGTAGTAAGGTCCTTTGATCCCTTACGGGGAGGGCTATGTCGAGGACAGACCTCCTTGCCGCTTAGGCGCCGTTATAAATAGAAAAAGTATTTCTTTGACGTCTCTTCTTCTTCTTCTGACGTTTCGGCCGATAACATGTAAATTTTCTGTATTTTTCTATAATTTTATTTTGTTGATAAATTTATTTTTACCCCCTTACCGGTGTCTCCTTTTCTGTCTGCCACACCACCTGTTTAAAGAGAGTTGGAATTTACTACCTTATTTTTCCAATACGTGACAACAATTACGAATAACAAAAGTGCTTATAGTCCATTTTTCCAGTCAGACTTTACAAAGGGACGTAATTAGTTTATTTATTTATTTATTGAGGATAACAAACAAGTGTACAATGTCTCTTACTTTAAAAAAATATACATAATAGAAACACATAACTATTTTATTAACTTTTTAAATGTAACTTAAATTCCTGTATCAGAGTATGTGTAATCTTGTATTTATAAAAAAAACCTTTTTACATGGCAGAACAGTTATATGTATCCTTTTATTTCAGTTTGTCAATAATATCTAATCAAATAGCTGCAGGGCAAAATAGGAAATTTCAAAATATGACCATGTTTCATTCAAAACAGCACATTTAAAATGGCCGGATGGCCTATTTGGTAGTATCCCTGCCTCATACGCCAAAGGTCGTGGGGTTGATCCCATCACATCCCATCCTATGTGGGGTTGAACATTCGTGTGATGAACACTTGTGTTTGTTCAGTGTTTGAATGAAATATATGTTTTAAGTATATTTTTCTTATTTTTCTGTTGTCTGATATCCGTAACACAAGTGCTGTAAAGCTTCAGGACTATGTATGAGATATGATTTAATTATTTAATATGAATTTTTTGACTGTAGCAATCTTTTGCAACTAAACATTTTTTTATCATCATCATCATCAGCCCATTTAAGTCCCCACTGCTGGGGCACGGGCCTCCCTCAATCACATGAGGGGTAATTGCCATACTCACCACGCTTGGCAGACGGGTTGGCGAAGGTTTTGATATCAATGCAGAGTTTTCCTTCTCTGGGTGCTGATGATCATGCCAGCAGCTTTACCTTAGTCGCCTTTTACGACACCTCGGTAAGAGTGAGGGTGGCCTATTCTACTCTGCCGGAGACCACACGGCTATTTTTTTATGCAACCTAAAAAATCATAATAATTAAGCGGTTTTATCTTAACTGGCGGTAATATATTTATAACAATATTTCCACTGGATATTGGTAGGTACATACAAATATTGATGAAACTATCGTCGGCTCACGGCGAAGCAAAAAGCACTTAGAAAATTGGTCGATATACCAAGGTCTCCGGTAGCTTAGTCGGTAAAATTTCGTGGGTTCGAGTCTCACCAGAAGACTGTTGAAACATTTTTAAGTGCATTATTTATTTATTTTAAATTCGCCAAAAATAAACTCGCTCTGGGCCTGTTCAAATTGCGGGGAAATTATAAAATTGCCCGTTACTCATACAGCGTGTTACACGGGACCTTATTAAAGTTTAAAGGTCCAGAGCCATTATTCATGAGCCCCACGTCTGATGCTCCACACGTAATAGTTGCAATAAATTCAGTGAACTTTATTGGCTATTAAAATAAGTAATGAAACTGTATCGTGCGGACTGTTTGCGGTTTACTTACGTTGTGTATTGTAAATCAACGAAGATAAGGTACATTGTAAATTTTGACTTAATTAGTTGTGGGAGAAACGTGTAGTAGTTTGGTGCATGTGTTTCTTGGAATTAGTGAGTAATAGTCACATTTATGTTAAAACGTGTTCAATATGTTTTATTATATAATAAGATATAATTTTTAGAAAAGTCAGACTTTGGCCGCGATATCATGATGGTAAGTGATGATTTGCTATTTGAAATAATGGGATCAGAAATGGCGGCGCATCTATTCACTTCTCGCTCGCACACTATTTGCGTCTATACTCGTACCCCACGAGTGCGAGTATAGACGCAAATAGTGTGCGAGCGAGAAGTGAATAGATGCGCCGCCATTTCTGATCCCATTCTTTATCTGCAAGTTTGTATATTATAATAGTACTAGAGTAATCCTGGTTGCCCAGACTTTCATACCGTCTTAATATTTATCTTGATTTTTCGAAAATCAAATAGTCATAATGATTTAAGGCGAACTTTAGCCGTTCTGGAGCTCTCTATTGATTCAAATGACGTAAATGTGCTCAATAGTCATCAGTTGGGACGTTTTCTCATTAATGTACATTGTAATAAGGTACCTCCACTCAATCAATTCAAATAATAAAAAAAAACCATCTATGGTTATAAATGGTTTTTTTTTTGGAACCATTCAAGGGAGAGTTCGAATCGAACGTGGTCGCTTTTTTTCAAATATGAAATTCGAGTATTCCAAAATCGTTATTGAATTGATGTTTTTGGGTTGGCGAGGGGCACAGGAATACTGTGGGCGGTGCGTATGCTTCATTATTATTATACTATTTATAAAGAGACAAACCCAACAGACAGCAGCAATTCTTATAAGTAATACGAAAATACGAAACGCTTGCATGATATAATCGACACCTAGCGCTATCTATTGGTATAAAGTGGAACTAATGTCCCAAAGCAAAGTAAGGGCGGGCCACTAACTATTTATATATTTTTAATTAAGTAGACTCAACTCTATTGACAGGCACACCATCCATATCTTTGCTCGTGACATAAATGAAGGACATTTCTTAAAATCGCATCCGCAGCCATAATGCAATGAACAAGCTACAAAACCGTTATGATACTCCGCTGGGGCGTTATTTTTCCATCTTGTAGGCCATTCGAACGCGTAAGACTTTTTGCTTTTCTTGTAAGAATAAAATCTTACTAAGCATAAGTCAGAAGTTGTTGTGAGAATTAAGACTCAGGACTAATTTTAGTATAGCTGTCCGCAGTAACCCTAAGTTATTTATATCACAGTCTAATACGTGGTTGACTTTATTTAATGTTTACAATAATATTAATATTTAAATGCATTCCTAAACATGAAATGCATCTATAGTTTTCGAATACTTAACAAATGTTAAACCGATCGTATTCGAAAACTTTACAGTAGGTATCTAGACGTATGAAAAAATCCATGTACTTACGCCTGTTTGATTAGTCGGCAGTCTGCATTGCTAGCGTAAGTCACGCCACTTTTTTATTGCTTAAAATAGGCAGACGAGCTTGCGGTCCATCTGATGGTTAACGATAACCGCCGCTCATAGACATCAACAATGCCGGAGCACGACTGTGCTGCGCTGCGTGACGACTGGCATGACTATGCCGCTGCCTACCGTGAAAGAAGAACTCTTTTCAAACCTCGTTTAAAAAAGAACATGTCATAGCGATCAGGGAACACCGCGGCTGGAATCTCATTCCAGAGATTGCACGAGCGTGGGTAAAAAGAGCGCTGGAAACGAAGCGTTCTGGAAGGGATTGGTTCTAGGTAGTATTGGTGAAGTTTGCCGCGGCGTCTAATCGACTTATACCGGCTAAGCGACAGAAATAAACCTACTTGATATCTACTATTTCAAACATGATCGGCTTAGTAAAGACTTTCATTCTACATTATCCTAGCAAGGGTAGTAGACGTATTAAATGAAGGATGTATGTATACGACGGTCAGTTAAGTTGGCCTTCCGCGGTAGGTAGGCTTAGGTATTATATCGCCAGCCAAGTGACAGATATCCTGCATTCATTCAAAAACAGGAAATAGAAATACATTAACAGAGAACCTGCTATTTCGGAAACAATCGCTTTAGCAAATACTTACACTATTCTAACAAGCACGTTTGTTTTTTTCTTATTTTTTATGGGCCTAATCCCGCGCACGGTGACGGCCGCACGTGTGATTCCGCCAATGTCAAGTGTTTAGAAAGACACATTATATTTAGATATTGACCGGTTTATGATTTAAGAAGCACGTTTGAAAAGTCGCATTTACCCGCGTGTCATATCAGTCGGCCATCCGCGGTGGGATTGTATTATATCGCCAGCCAAGCGACAGAAAGACAGCGCTCGGGAAACTACGCAGCATATTTTCGGCCCATCTACCACAGTGTCTTAAAATAAACGTTTTTAATGCGTGTGTGTTGCCAGTGATAACATACGGAACCGAAACGTGGCCTCTTACAATGTGCCGATTAAGGGGGCTCAAAATCACCCAGAGAGCAATGGAGAGGGCTATGCTCGGAGTCTCCTTGCGTGAACGTATCAGAAATGATGAGATCCGCAGGAGAATTATTTTTATAAACGTTTCCCAAAGGATTGCATGCCTCAAGAGGCAATGGGCAGGGCACATAGCGAAAAGAACAGACGGCCGTTTGGGCGGAAAGGTCCTCGAGTGGAGGCCACGTACTGGAAATCGCAGCCATGACAGGCCCCTCACAAGGTGGACCGACGGTCTGGAGAAGGTTTCGGAAATCCATTGGATCTGTGTGGAAAACATCGGGAGAGGCCTGTGTCCATCTATTGGCTGAAATGATGATGATGAAGCAACATATAGCCTGCATTCAAAAAGAGAAAACTACATTACCAACCTGGAACCAGCTATTTCTAAAACGATCGGTTAAGCAAAGACTTACACACTCGAACAAGCGCAGCTGACGTATGAAAAGTCACATGTACCCGCCTGTCAGATTAGTCGGCCGTCCGCGGTGGGTCCTGAGTTATATAGCCGGCCAAGCGACAGATTGCCGACATTACAATAACGAATTGCGCTAGACACCGTCCCTAAGGTGGATGAACCTTGACAATATGCACTTCCATCATACTGCGAACAAATGCCATTTGGATTTGATAATTGTATTGTGATGTTATTGGGAAAGTTGGTAATTGTTCTGTCTCTTTTGAAACAAGGGAATGTAATTAAGCGGTTTAACGGGAATGCTGCTGATTTTGAAGCTATTGTGAAAATTAAATAGACTGATGTTCTTTTATATTTTACATTTGCAAGTCGTTATTATAATATGTTGCACTGAAAATTATTTCAATTATTGGCAGTATGATGGACGACGGTGGCCATTAACGATATGAGGTCTTATTCTCGAGCACACGAAATTGAAATCGAATTAGTGACTTCATACATTCGTGCTTCGACTTCAATGTTAAATGCATGAGAATTGGCCTTCTGGTATTCCGTTTCTATCTCTATTATAAAGACATGTTGCCTCTGAGTTATCTACTTTCTTTAAACAAATTTATTATACACCATAATTTTTTTATCGTTTACGTCCCGAGAGCCTTATACTAGATGTCATGAAAGTAGTTAATTTAGCAAGTTAAATCAACAAAATAAACGAAAAAAAATCAGCTTTTCTAGACAAAATAGAATATCCACCCGGCAACAATGTATGGAACAGCTGATTTTTATTTCACTTGTTTTTTTTGATATATCATGATAAATGGACAACATTCACGATACCTATTATAAGGTTTTCGGAATTTAAACGATAAATAGATAACAGTGTATAGCGGAAAGTACATAGATTACATGACAAGAAGAAAAAAATATCCGAAATAATTGTTTAACAAATGCATCCGAATCACTAGTTAACTTAAATAAAAGGACAAACTTGACACGAAATACTAAATCAAATGAATAGTCAGTTGGCGGTCACGGAGATGGTCAAGAGTGAGGAATTTATTGGGGAACTGTTAATTGAAAAGCCCCTCTGAGGACACGACGGGGACAAATAATGGACACATGGGTATAAAATGATAGCACGTTTTATGGTTTTGACGCGGTGCATAAAACCATTTGCAAACCTAAGTTAATTATTATTGCTACAAAGTTTAAGTTACGTAACTTAAACTTTGTACCAAAGTCATAGGGAACTAGTGCATTATCAACTCCTTTGGTTCACATGAAAGTTTGCGTATACACGATCACAATTAACCAGACCAACAGGGCGTCGTCGTCTCGTCGGGAGTGGCTTGGGAATAAAAACAATAAATAGCTAAGAGCTATGTTGTAAATAGCATATTATGAATGATGATAAAAACCTGTTGGTTAAGCTAAACCTAGGATGATCCTAACTCCTAATTTGAGGTCTCGCCACAAATTTACTAAAAAGTTTTAATTATGTATCGTTGGAATGGTTTAAATGTACTCCACTCATGTTTGAAATTGCTTGCGTTATTTAATTATGTTGTGGAACATACCTGGCAGTCCTGACACATTGTTTCGATTCAATAGCCGGCCGGACGGCGAATGTGGTCATCTCTAGGGGAAATTCAATAATTTTAGACAGCTAGGGTGAGCCTTACCCTCGTAGTCTAAGAGCCAACTTATATCCACATGACAGCGAGAATGTAGTTAATTTTTTAATCTGCAAAAATTATATGACATTTTTGAAGTAGAAGAAGAAATTGATACATCTAACAATACCTAATATATAAAATAATATAAAGTTCATTCTACATAAATACAAGTATAATTTTTAATCGTGTGTCAAAATATTCTAAATTTGAAAAAATAATCCGTAAAAAGTTTTACTATAACTATTAAAATTGTGGGGACTAAATTATGACATTATGTAATAATAATACGACAAGGGAGTCTTTAATGTTATATTACTGCTAGAATATGTACTAACATAGTTTGTAAGGTATATTGTTACTAACACCTATGGACTCTGTGACTTGATATGATGATAATGATTTAAATAATACACATAGTGTCTCTCACATAACTCATAAGTTTTGAGTTTAGTCACTCACGTCTAATTTTGGAATATAAACCTAAAAAATAAACTCAGAAGCACCATTTTAAGCACACCTATTGTAACCTTAACAGTTGTGTTTCTAAGATTATTTGAATTTTACTGTGTCGGGTAATAGGTGTGCTGCAAAACGCCTCCGGCCCTTATCATGCCTCGTAGTACAGATAATGCTCTAGCTAGTCTGAGATACGGTCATCATGGTTGATCAGTGTTGATTGTTGGCCATTTATTTTACTTATATTATTTCTCAATTGAATTGACTCCTAGCCCCGAAACTATCTCGTCATCTGGAAACTTTTGAGTCGCCCGTCAGTGGCGGACAGGGGGCATCCTTTTGTCCGCCAAATTGCCTCATTTTGTGGACATCCACAGTAATAAGGGTAGCCAACTATCAATTTGAAAATTGTAATTGAGTCTTTTGTATGTCTTTGATGTAGAATATTGAAATTTTCGTTTGGTTTCTTTGATATGGTTATAGTTTGTATTGTGTTATCGAATTCGTTGTGCGAAATTGCGTGTTTAGAGCATGTGATTTGTTTTTCGAAACAGATGGATTGTGATTCTAAATCCTATTGTCTAAATATAGTTTAGATTTTTTTAGGTTGATAGTTTGGGTTATAAAAATAATATACCTACAAGTCTGACAGCTGCACATTGTTTCGAAAATTGCCTTTTTTAACTACTTGTTGTATACGTAAAGGAAGATTTAAAGTGCTTATATTGGAAAATAAATAAATGATACAAACTGAATTTTTTAAAACTTTGTTTTGAATTAAAAAATAATATTTACGAAATGAAAAAGTTATATAGTATGGTTGCCTCAAGACACCATAAAGAAATAACTCAGTTCTGTTGTGACTGCAGTAATATTTCCCGACGGCTACGACTTAGTGACATTAAAGAGAAGACTGTACTTTTTTTTAAAAAAGCCGGCAACACATATGCCATCTCTCTGATTTTGCGGATGTTCATGGGCGGCGTTAATTACTTTCCATCGTTTGTCTCCTTTTAAGCTAAAAAAAACACTCTATTCTGTTCAAGAAGAAACGAAATGTTGCTTGCGGATGCGGATTTTCCAAGTGTCCATACAAACACGCACTATTCGTTAAATTAGAAGCCACAAAATTATCCCCCATTCCGTTGGGACTTGAACAGCTCTAGTTCAGAATCAAATATTTCGATTGTGGTCGGTATTATGCAGATTCGAACCATCGGAATATTTATTGAGCGCATCGAATTTGTAATTAGATATCTGAGGAGGTCCCGAGGGAAATCGATTTCTGCCTGAGTTGACATCGCAGGAATGAATTAGCATGATGAAGCTCTGATATTGTTGACTGGTGGGATGAGTTTACAATACCGGGGAGTATTTTATTAATGTGGTTATTACAATCTTGTTTATTCCACTAGAGCACAGTTCAACTAAAAGGAAGTGCGATTTATAAATGATACAAAAGGCGGGTACAAAAGTAACAATTGCTACATTTTTTATGTGATAGGTGGCAGACGAGCAGACGGGTCGCCTGATGGTAAGCGATTGCCACCACCAATAGACACCTGCGATACCGGTGGAGTCACAAGTGCGCTGCCAACCTTTAAATCCCCCTTTCCCCCCTTGGCCTGCGGACACACGCAGCGAACCACAGCACAGTGTTGCTTCACGCCGGTTTTCTGTGAGGCGGTGGTATCACTCCGGTCGAGCCCGCCCAATTACTGAGTTATGATTTATGACTTTATGATTTATGCTGAGTTATGTTTGTAGTCATAGATTTTTGGAAATACAAAGTATTTCTTATACCTTCAAATCCGAGTATGCTACTCACGATTTATCAAAAGGTAATTATTGGACGACCCGTTTGGAACAGTGCTTGTGAACGCCGGCCTTTGGTGCAAGGATAGGCGGGTTCGATCTCCGCACTGTACAAACATTTGTGTGCATGAACATGTCTGTTTGTATTGGTCTCGGTGTTTTCTATGTATTATAAGTATGAACTTACAAAAGAAAAGTATTAAATGTATATATTTGTAATCCCACTCTTGGCAGCGCACTTGTGACTCATCTGGTGTCGCGGGTGTCTATGGGCGGAGGCAATCGCTTACCATCAGGTAATACGTCTGCTCGTCTGCCAACTGTCTCATAAAAAATGTAATTTGAAAACGACGCAAATCAAACTCCACAGTTTCTAATTGAAAGACGCAGGTATTCCCCGGCCAATTATGAGTAGGTAATGCTCACTTGTCCTATATCAAATGTGAAGTGAAGTGAGCAAGGGTGGGTCGGTTATTAGTGTAACTATTCAAAATTTCGCGTTTTAATTGGGCTCGTCCGCCGCCCTAATTAGGGAACTCGTGTTGACTCGTCCGGAGGCGATTGTGTAACTGACCACTGTTTTCACTACACATGGTCGAAGAGAATGGCCAACGCCATAACTTTGTTGCGGTAAGTCTTACAGATTAAACAACGTGTGTTTCTTTCTTTACTTAATCTTTCCATGATAACTCTCATGGAGAGATTAAGTAAAGAAAGAAACTGTACTTCAGAGAATGGGTAAATCGCTTGAAGTGCTACCAGCGATAAAGAGCCGAAAGCTCGAATTTCTCGGCCCTATTATGTGAAATCCCAAGTACGAGCTGTTACTGTTGATCATCCAGGGGAAAATCCAGGACAAGAGAAGTGTGAGAAGAAGAAGCATATCGTGGTTGAAAAATCTACGCCAATGGTTCAAGATCAGCACTCGGTCAATCTTCAGATCTGCTGTATCGAAAGTGCAAATCTGTAAGATTGCCACACTACGAAAGCGGAAGGCTCCGTAAGAAGAGAAGAAGAGGAGAAAAAAAAACAAAAAAATGTTATTTCACACTTTGTAGTTCGTGGTTTTTGAAGGCGGTTTTTTTTGTAGAAGATTTTTTTCATTCGTCTATTAATTATGTGCTATTCTGTAAAAACATGTAAAAAGTTCATTAATTACATAAGGTTTTGTTTCAAACTTGAAAGTGGACTCTAACCACTCTGTATTTTTATGCAGCATCTAAAGTTGTCAGAAATACCTGCAAAGGTTTTTTCTACCAATTATATACTCATGCTCTGTTGTGCCTTGATGACAGGTAGGATAGCTAGTTTTTATGGTGTGATTTCCGTTTCCGGATGTAAAGCGGATTCAAAGGCTAGAAACTTAAAAAAAAACTTAAGAATGTTTTAAACATTTTTATTTTCCTTCATTCGTAATATGATTAAACGATTGTTAATATTTAATTTGGTATTTATTTGTAGAATTTACGAGTAGAAATAAACATGAACACCGGAGGCTAATGTCACAGAGACACAGAACCACAAACAAAAAAAATAACAACAGTGATACCATACACGAGTATACTATATCAAAAAGGCTGAATTTAAAATATTCCAACAATTCGTTATCCTCCACGGCCGTATTCCCCTTCCACCGAGATCTCAAAACGAGCATCGTCCATCCAAGGTGGGGTAAGCGAGTATTGTTGAGCCCAAACCTGATATAATCCGAGACGGAGGGTCTCCATTGTTAATGAGGGTCTGTTTGGTGCTGATCACGTCACGGATTACATTTTTGCGTGTCAATGTTTGAGTCGAGTTTTTATTGCTGGTTGAAGATGCTTGGAATGGTTATTAAGTTTTTGATGACGTGGTAAGGCACTTGCAAGCTAACAGTTATTCTTTGTAGGCATCTTTTATGTGATGCGGTAGCAGATAAGAAGATGGATTAGCAACACCATTAGAGTCACAACTCTTTTAGCTTGGCTCACTCCCGAATTGACCTTGGGTTCCCTCATTCAGCGGAACACAGCTTTTTTTTCTCATATTTTGAGTTCATCTGTTAAATATACGTCGTTAGATATTCGTGATGCATTATATCTAGCTACTATCGAACTTACGTATGTATATCTAAAATGTATATAGTAATATATGTTTAGTTACGATATATTAAGATAAGGACGAGTGACTTGATGATGATGATGATGATTATTATTTATCATTATCATTATTATATAAAAAGTCATATACCCACAGTCATAATCAACAAACCTTTTTATCATAGACTTATTATTGGAGCCCTAAGACTCACTCTGGATCGCTGCGGCAGCCCTAGTTAGTTAGTCAATTAAGTATTTTTAAGGCTGACGAATTCAATTCATAAGTTTGTTGCTTTATCCAGCCAGGATTTGTTTATTTCATTGCATCAAGCATTCACCAACTCCATATGTACAGATAGAAACAGGGATATTTTATTGACATTACGAGTAAATCCTACAAATAAAGTAAAAAAATGTCCCCTATAACCGAGTTCAGTAGATCGAAAATGAGGGTTCCTTTGTTTCGTCCTAAAACACGTCCGACAAATCGTTTGGGAGTGAAAAATGAAATCTCGCGGTGTGAGCTAATCTTTATTCCGGCACGGTCAATCCGGCACCGAGTATCGCCTATTTATCACAACCCGCCTCGTTTGTTCGGATATTCGTAAATATTTCAAGCGTTATTGCCGCCATCAACATAATGTTATGGGGAGAAATTTTACAAAACGGAAACAAAAGATATAAAGTTACGACGTGCTGAATATCTCTCTGTATTAATGCGGCGGAGCGAAACGATATTATTTACTATTGGCGCTTTAGATGAAATATCTAGCGGTTGTTTGCCGCGATAAATATGCTAAGGCGATGGTTAAAGTTGCAGAACTGTTAATACGGTTCAATGTTGGTCGCTAGGTTGATTACGACTTACAAACATAGTATACTATATATATACTTTACTTTATATACGACTGCCTCCGTGGCGATGTGGTGAGTGGGTCGCACAAGCGACGGCTGCGCAAGAGGTCCCGGGTTCGATCCCCGGGTCGGGCGAAAAATTTGTACCTAAGTTTTGGGTAAGAAATCCTTAGTGTCAGCTTGGAGTCTTGGGGAAGTTGGGGGTCTTGTACCCCCTGCCTCGGAAAGCACGTTAAGCCATTGGTACTGTGGGTGCAGTCCATCATCATCATCCCTCTGCGGTCGTGCCTCGTTGGTGTCCCATCAGGAATATGAGGGTAAGGGAATAGACAGTACACTTGTGTTTGCGCACACACTTGAGCACTATAATATATGGTGCGTAGCCGTAATCGGTTGGAGGATATTATTATTATTATACTTTATATACGAGTCGTCGCTACGAAAAGAAGGGAAAATCTGAAGAAACTGCTTCTGGCAGTCAAATTTGCGGGAAAAGATCGAGAGGAAGAAGCTCAACGAGATGTTCAGACCAGATGTCAGTGCCACACTAAACACCTCAGTCTCAGTGTGCGATGCCATTCACGCCGCTGAAGACAGGTCAAGCTGGCGAAAGAAAATCCTGGAAAAACACACGTCGGAGTCACGACCGTCATTGAAGTCATCGACACAAAGAGGAGGATATACGAGTATATTTTCTTATTATTATAGAGAGTGCCCCCCCACCGATTCAGGTATGGAATGAGCTGCCATTAGAGGTTTGAGAAAACTGCATGAGATTCTTCAAAAAAGGAGTCCAAAATGTTTTAAAGGGTCGTCAGCGCGTATGGCTGTCCTCTGGAGTTGCAGACGTCCATAGGCTTCGGTAACCGCGTACTATCAGGCGCACGCTTGTTTGCTATTCTTGCGACTGGAGCTCAAGTGCACTCTCTGTTATATCGTTATTACCTGCACCTACACTGATACTATCTTAATCGAAAAACCCGAGAATTGAAGCCAAACAGCCACTGAGGTAAGAAGTAAAACTCGTCAATACACGTTTCTTACTCGTAAATGTAGTGTCAATCTTTAATATTAAAAGTGAATTTTCCACAGGACGATATTTCTGTGACATCTCTATCTAAAAGTCATTTTCGATAACGCCCACGAAAATACATACATTCTATCCATTTGAAAATAGAAAGCGAAGATAATGGGCGCAGAGACTAGGAGTCGTCTGCTGAGTAGTATTTACGTTGTATCTACTAGTTCTAGTGATGTGGTTTATTGAATAATGTTACTTGAGGTATGAGTCATTTTGAAATTTAACTGATATATGTATCTATACCTACTCGGGCACCTTGTTCATTAGAGACATTTTAAGTAATTCGTTCAATTTTTTTATTCATTCGCCGGCTCCTGGACGCCCACGAATGAATAAAAAGAAATGAACGAATAATAATAGGCAGTAGAATCAAAATTTTCATGAAAGGCATTACAAGGTCTTTGCTGGATCATCAATCGCTTACCAAATGCCACTGCGTGGCTGCCAGATTTTATAAAGGAAGATGCTCTTGCCTCTCTTGTAGATTTGAACGTTGCAAACATTGGTTAAAATATCTTGGTTAAATCGATAGGTAATCATTACTAATCTACATTAGCTTACCTAATCGACAACCCGTTTGGAACAGTGATAGTGAACGCTGGACCAAAGGCCATGGGTTGCAGGTTCGATCCCCGCACAGTACAAACATTTGTGTGCATGAACATGTCTGTTTGTATTGGTCTGAGTGTTTTCTATGTATTATAAGTATGTATTTACAAAAGAAAAGTATTATATGTATATATTTGTAAGCCGACTGTTGATTATGATATCCGCATCACAGGTGCTTGAGCTACCTATCTCGGAGTCAGATCAATGTATGTGATGTTGTGAAATATTTATTTTATTTATATTCATTAATCGTAGAGAAGACAGAAAGTTTCTTGAGAAAGTGAGAGTTGTGGGCTCCGAGCTTTATTATTGATGGGGATAGAACTGATATGGCTTAAAACGACAAACTGCTTTTGACCGTGGCAGAGCCATGCTTCGGCATGAATGGGCCGGCACGATCTGAGTGATACCACGGCCTCACAGAAAACCGGCGTGAAACAGCACTGTTTTGTGTTTCGCTGCGTGAGTGAGGGTACCGGAGGCCCAATCCGGGGAAAGGAGGGTTTAATGGTTGGCAACGCTCTTGTGACTCCACTGGTGTCGCGGGTGTCCATGGGTGGCGGCAATCGCTTACCATCAGGTGATCCGTCTGCTCGTCTGCCATCTATCACATAAAAAAGAAAAACAGGCAAAGTAATCAGTTTCCGGCAGCTCCTGTTTACAGCGAGGTTGCTGACTCGAGTGATCTCGGGTACATTTGTTCGACGTCGCATCCCTAGTACATCTACCCGATACGACGTACCCAGGTGTTGTATCAGAACAATTTCGCGTCATTTGTCCCCAGTCGCCCGGACAGGCAATAATGCACCACGCCCCATTTGCACCTAGTGCAATTTATTCCGAATTCGCATGCATTTTTCGCGCGTATCTCCGCTGATGCACTTGCAATTTTTTGTCTGTGATGGCGCGATTGTTTCGCTGACTGCGATTTAAGAGAGGGAAAATTGGGGATTACTCTAAAATACAATTTGGACATTTGAACAGGCATCTGTTAGGCAAGTGTGTTACATCCACCTCATGGTCACTATTCATCAGGTGAGATTTTGGTCAAGCGTTGGCCTGGAGTGTACTATTATAAAAAAAATATATCAAAAATCTATTTGTTAAGATTAGTATTGAAAATGAGGTTTGGAGTTTTAACAATGGTATCCCATGTTGTACTCAATACTCAATATTTTATTTGATTTTCACAGTGTACATTATAAGATCTTAAATATACACAAATAATTCATTGTGAACTCGACGTCAATGTTTTTTTTAATTAAGTTGGGACGACCTTGCTTATTTGAAAGAAAGAAAGAAAATATTTATTATTATAGACATCACAACACAGAACTTATAGCAGTTGTAAACAGAACACAATTTGGCACAAACAGAAAACAAAACATAAAACAATTAAAATACATATAAATAAAACAAAAGGAAAAAAAAAACAAAACTATATATATTTCCGAGCTCTCACCTGCCTTCCATTGTTTTTTTTGATATTATCATGAAAACCAATAATGCTCATTAAAACAACCAAAGGTAAGGAAATCATGGCAAAAATATTGCACCATAAATATTAAAAATCATTCAACCATAAGATCCAATCAGATTCACCTAAACTTGTAATAAAATTTTCCAAGTAATTCCATTTACTGCTTTCATAACCCAATCTATTTACCCAAAACACGCTCTAAATTGGGCTCATAAATTTGAAGTAATGAAAAGAAACATTTCCCGCATTATTGTGAACAATTTTTAATAATTACATTTGCTCCGCCCTACCGCAATCGTGGCAATACTCGTACAGTCAGAATCAAAAGTAGCTGAACATTATATAACTTTGTCACACTAAGTTTTGCGCAGCTTGAGTAAGTCAAACACTTATTAAAACTGCGCAATGGTTAGTGTGACAAAGTTCTAAAATGTTCAGCTACTTTTGATTCTGACCGTACCAGGATACTGTATACTCGGGCGTGCTATTAGCAATATGAAGTGGCTACGCGCAGATCCGAGATCAAATAAACTTAGTCCTAAACGCACAGTAATGAGCTCCATTGGATTACGGGGACGGGCGTAAGCCCCAATAATAATAACCGAAATGCACGTGGACCCAAGCATCGAGTAACTCAGTCAATATTGTCTAATTTAGAAAACCCCGGCTGGGTACTTCATATTTACGATTATCCTTACTTAATGCAATGGTATACTGGTTGTTTTTCTGCTTCGTTTGTATTAAAAAGTAGGCAATAAATCTCTTAATATGCATGACAATAACTTATTTTAGGAATGTTGCAAATATACCTATAATATGTAAAGGCAAAAATAATATTTTTACATCAAAGCAGAAAATGTTACAAATAGTACTGAATTCTAAATTCGATTTTTTACTTTAATGTAATAATTCTCAAAAAAAAATTTAATGATTCTCAAAAAATAAATTGTATGTGTAATTTATAAGTAATAAGGACTGTTCACTCAGAAAAAAATAAATATAAATCTTAGCTGTAAATTGTAAAATATAATAATTAAGCCGTCAGAGCAAAAATCTCAATAAGTCTCTGAAATATAGTCACCATCGAGCTCATAAGTCAATCTGAAGTATTAACGCTAAAATATCTTTCATTTGTAAAAAAAAAACTCATCATCGTCATCGTCAGCCCATTTAAGTCCCCACTGCTGGGGCACGGGCCTCCTTCAATCACATGAGGGGTAATTGCCATACTCACCACGCTTGGCAGACGGGTTGTCCGTGTGGTCCCCGGCAGAGTAGAATAGGCCACCCTCACTCTTACCGAGGTGTCGTAAAAGGCGACTAAGGTAAAGATGCTGGCATGATCATCAGCACCCAGAGAAGGAAAACTCTGCATTTATATCTAAAAAAAAACTATATCATTATTATTTACAATTTGCAACTCATATTTAGATAGGTACAACTAGACATTAAAACAACAAAGCCTTGCTTTTCCACAATCATCTTTTCATGAATTTCATAAAGTCATAATACAAACATAACAACAACTTGCAAATTAATATATTACAACTACCCAGTAACATCCTTTACTTAAGAGTCACGTGGAAATCCATAAGGACCGTACAAAATGCATCCTCACCACATCGTGTCGGTTCAATAAATCCCCCCGGATCGTTACATTGAAAATTTAATATTCGAAACGTAAACACAGCGTAACAATGTCGCGCAAACTATAACGACTGGCTTTACGACGCTGTGGACGTAAAAAACTCATCGGTGCCGGAGAAAAATATGAAACTCCTGGCATTAGTACCTACGAGTGTTGCCAGCCTTCCCGGTCGGGGTGGGACGTCCCGACTTTTGGATGCGATGCAAGTTCCGATGACTAATAACTTGGCGTACTAGGTAGCACAGAGAGCTATGGAGCGGTCAATGTTAGGCATCAAGCTCCAAGACCGCATTCCCAATACAGAGATAAGACTACGAACGAAGGTGGTGGAAATTGGGAAACGCGTGATGTCACTCAAATGGCAGTGGGCAAGGCACCTGGCTTATCGACGTGACGGTAGATGGAACCAATCTATAACACACTGGTGGCCAAGGCAAGGGAAACGAAAATGAGGACGACCATTAACCAGATGGGTTGACGACATAGACAGAGCGGTGGGTAAGACCTGGATGAGCCTGGCACAGGACCGTTGCGAGTGCCGAGCACAGGAGAAGGCCTATACCCTGCTGTGGGATCAAAATACAGGCTGATGATGACTAGGTAGGTAGACATTCAAACTTCTGAAATTTAAAAGTGACATGAACCCTCGCAATGGTCCAGAAAACTTCTTTATCAGCTAGTAAAAACTGGCCCACAGAGTACCTTTCTTGGCCATAGTGCGTGTTGGGCCACCCGCAATAATGTTCCGAGGTTGTGTATGATGGATGTAATTTTATCAATTGAGACTATAGACTTAGAATAGCCGCCCCAGCTAATTCTGAGACATAATGAAGGTCGTGGATTAATTAATATTATTCTGATGTTTCTGCTCTTTATGTCACAAGAGAAATCAATAGTATATACCTACTAACCTTAGCCAAACAGTTAGTTCGAACGTGTAAAAAAATACAATAAAACTTAAGGGTGTGAACATATACCGTGTAAAGACTTCACTGCCAAAATAAACAAATCAGCTGTTCCGTACATTATTGACGCGCGGATATTCTATTTAGTATGGAACAGCTGATTTTTTTTTGCTCAGATGATGCTCATATTTTGGCAGTGAAGTCTTTACACGGTATATGTTGACACCCTTTAGTATTATTGCTCATTTTTTTACAAGTATATAATAAGGCCTGCCTCGGTGGCGCAGTGGTTAGTGGCCCGCACTGCAAAGCGACCAAAAATTTGTACCTAAGTTTTCGGTAAAAAAATCTTAGCCCGGAGTCGGGAATTTGGCGGTCTTGTACCCCCGTGCCTTCGGAAAGCGCATTAAGCCGTTGGTCCAGAGCCCGATCCCTCTCCGGTCGTGTCACATTGTTGTCCCATCGGAATTTAAGGGCAAGGGAATAGAGAGTGCACTTGTGTTTGCGCACACACTCGAGCACTATTAATATATCCTGCGAACGTGGCTCATCGTTACGACCGGCCGCTGTAGCCGTAATCGGTTGGAGGATATTATTATTATATTAACAGGCCAGGCGAGTTGAGTGGCGAGCCATAGAAGAGGCCTATGTTCAATAGTGGGCAAATTCCTAAACAAAGGTATAAAAAATCAGGGACTAATTATATAATGAAAAAACCAAAATTAGACATGTTACTGACTCGAACATAGCTCATTGAATCATTAAAAATAAGATTTACAAGCTGATTTTGAATTTGATTTCAATTTGAAGTGAATTTCCCAACACCATTTAAGTATAATAATTATATTGGTGGGAACAAAGGGTATGTTTCTTTCTAAGCTGGAAAAACCGCAAAGATAACCCTCCATGCAGGGGAAAGATTTCCTGGAAAAGGAAATTCACAGGGTACTCGTAATAGTAACTATGTAGTACGAAGTAGAGCCGTAGTGGCCGTGTGATCCCCGGCAGAGTAGAATAGGCCACCCTTACTCTTACCGAGGTATCGTAAAAGGCGACTTAGGTAAAGCTGCTGGCATGATCATCAGCACCCAGAGAAGGAAAACACTGCATTTATACCAAAACCCTCGCCAACCCGTCTGCCAAGCGTGGTGAGTATGGCAATTACCCCTCATGTGATTGAGGGAGGCCCGTGCCCCAGCAGTGGGGACTTAAATGGGCTGATGATGATGATGATAATGACGAAGTAGAGCGATGGCAGCTCAGTGGTTCAGAACGCGCCTTTCATACGGGGGGACCAGGTTCGAATCCGAGTATGCACCTCTGGACTTTACAAATCGATGTGTGTATTTAAACCACTAGCTCGGCGGTGAGGGTAAACATAGTGAGGAAACCTACACGATTCATATAGTTTCTGAAACTTATAAACATGAACCAGTTGGATTGGTTCCCTTGATAAAGGGTTGCGAAGGTCAGGAGGCTTCATTGTAATTACCAGACTCCCTAAATCAAGAATCATGGTCCGAGCGTACCGAGGGCTCCAGAGTAAGCTACGCCAGCTCGTACTAAGCATTTCGCTGCTTCTTTCTTGGTACAAACTGCTAAGGAATGGAACAACTTGCCGGCTTCTGTATTTCCAGAGAGCTAAAATTTGGGTGTCTTTAAATTGAGAATGAATAGGCTTCTTCTGGGTAAGCACGCTACATCTTAGACCTTATTGTCACTTTCCATCAGGTGAGATGAAGTCAAGTGCAAACCTATTTAATATATAAAAAAAAGAGTGACATCTTTGGACGCAACTGGGAAACACACGATAAGATGAGGACTCATTTTTTCTTTGATTATCATTTTTTCTTTGTTTATCATTTTTTCTTTGTTTATCATGTTAGATTTATTGTAACGATAGTTTTAAGTCTATTCTGAACTAAAATGTTTGTTCTAAAGTCTAAATTAGTCTATTTTAGTGTTGTTTTAATTGCAATTAGTGAAACTGTAAGTCTATTATTAATCATATTTTTTGTGCAAAGTTTGTAAATGACTGTTTGTTTCCAAATAAATAAATAAGACTCGTAGTAGTAACTTGATAAAACTATAATTTATCTCTAGTACAGTTTTACCAATTTTATAAGTTACACCAATGTACCATTTTTTTTTTTTTTTTTTTTTGACGCTGGGGAATGCCTCCTTATGCATACCCTCTTGCCGGGGGGCAGGCGGGTTATGTCGGGCTCTCCTCTGGAGGGGGCTTCTCCTAGCGAGAAGCCGGCCAGAGGCATACCGACTAAACCCCAGCGACGCGTGACAGCGACAGTGACAGAGTTCAAAAGACTCTGCAGCATCTTGTTATATTTAAACATGTGCAAAGAGTAACGTGGCTAGTCAAAATATTGATCCCGAACCATTTATAAGCAAAAATGTTCCTTTCGCCAATTTAACTCACAAAGTTAACAACAGTTTCTTAAGGCTAAGGATTTTCAATTCCAACGAATCCCGTTTTTCTTCAAATTGGATCTGGAAACTCTAGTATTTACGAGTACATACGTGTGGGCGAAAAGTTTTTCCATTTAGTGGGTACATTGTCGCGTATTGTATTTCCCTATAGAAGTCATAAACATCGTGGTTAGCGGCTCGCCCGGCGCAACCAACTAGGGGTGTCAACAGTCAATCGTTAGAACCTCCAAGAAAATTCCAAAATACGAAAAAGAACGACATTGATAGGGGCTGGGTTTTAGTTCGTAAGAGAAACCACACCAAATTATTACCGAGACCTTCTTCTAATGCAACAGATGTCCATGAAGATAACTCCAGGAGTGATAGCTTACTATTAGGGTAGGGTTCGTTATAAAATTCGTAATATAATTTTGTGTCTTCCTTTTCCGTAAATGACAAACATGCTTCGTTCATGAGTAACCACTTACTGAATACTACTGTCTGGCAAAACCGCTATATTTGACATAGCTAAAAAGTATGGCATTTGTGGTCTTTTATAAATAACACTGGTAAGGATATTTGGAATATATACCTCAACTTTAAGACTTTGGGTCTTGTGGTGTTTACGGGAAGTAGTATTTCTAATTGCTGTTAGAGTTAATAAACTTGTTTTTGAATATACGTCTAATCAAAATTATCAGTTGGTATGTTTTTTATCGATCGAAAGTTTTGGCAGCCCTACCCTACCGCCCTTTAAATGGGAAAGTTCAATTTTATTCAGTCTTTAGCGTAAGAAAAATGTTAAGCTTCCCTGTCCATTAACCGGTTTAAATTAGAGTTTTAATTTTTAAGGGCGAATTTATCTTTTATAACGAACCCTTCCCCAGAGATTTTGCTTTCGAGTAAAAGAATCAGGTAAGTACGAGATGAACTTGTGTGCTCAAGATTCCGTACATATTTATAACATAGTATTGTAATGAAACGCAAAATAAAATATATAAATTATCACATATTTTTATGCCTCTACTCGGATTGTAAAAACCCCGTTATTACAAATCGCGGATTAAGGATAGTCCCGGAATAAACTTCGTGCCGGCCTCTTTAACCATTGCGTGTAGGAATGGGACGACATAAGCTTTAGTACGGTAATAACTTTAGATCGCGATTTATCATAACAAGGTTTATGTTTTAAACTTTGTTTGTTTCGAAATGTGAAACTGGCACAAAAGTCATATTGTGTTTCAGTGGTTACATTGTTGTCACCTGTTGTTGCTCTAAATAATAAAATAAATCGCAGAGCCATTATTAAAAAAAAAAAGAGAATTAAATAAATTTCTTATACCTTTTTTTTTTTTATAGAAAGGCCCATCAGGATGACCTCACTCCGCCTGATGGTAAGCGGCCGTGAAATCCAAAAATGAGGCTGACAGGCACAGAAGAACTAACAAAGTACCCATTGTGTCTGCCATCCTCACCCTAATGGCCTGCTGAGATGCCGTTTCACGCCCCGCCTAAAAGACCCCGGATTGTATGAAGGAGGAAACACATGAGCTGGGAGGGCATTCCATGCCTTGATGGTTTGGGGCAGGAACGAGGAGCAAAACCTCTTGGCGCGCGCCGCCATTGTCTGGATGGTATGCGGATGGCAACGCTGTCCAGCACGTGTTGTTCAGAAGTGGAAAGGGGAGGATGGGATAAGTTGAAATAACTCATCAGAGCATTCCTCGTAATAGAGGCGGTAGAGAACACTTAGACTGGCAATGTCTCTACGTAGCTGAAGAGGTTCTAGGGACTTAGTTTCTTATACCTTCAGAAACATAATCCATTTAAAATCAACAGGATACTATAAAGTATCCTTCCATAAGGAAGGAAGTCCATTATTACGTTTCTGGGTAAAAAGGGTTCTTACCAGACAGGCGGGCGCATCAAACAGTTATTTATTCTCTAACGATTTTTTTTCTTACTTTTAACCTACGGAACCCTAAAAAGTCTGGATTCCTAATTGCTATCAGTGTCTGTAGCGTGAGAAAACTAAAATGCTTTGGCGTAATTTTTAAAAGATAAATTTTAAATAAGCAGCCAATTCGGATTAAGCTTTGAGTCCATAAATTTATTTTTAATGGCTAGAGCGAGCAGGGATTATAAATTATGACTTATGTGAAGTCATGTGTGACTTTTAAAGTGCTTTTTTCGTGTAGAGTCCTGAAAATTCGATTATTTTATTCTTCAGTCATGACTTAAAGTATTTTTCACTTTATTCCTTGGCTGTTTATTCAATAGCGCAATGTTAAATGAACATTGTAGTGGTTGGAGCCACTGGTCGCATAACGATATCGTATTTTTTTATAAGTATATTTTTTAAAGTGTTTGTGCTTTGTACTACCTACTGTTTTCTTCTCATCATTGTATTGTGTCTAGCTTTTGAGTGTTGTTTGTATCTATCTGTATGTTATCAACTAAATTCTCTTCTTCTTTTTTGTGTGTGTTTAAATACAAATTTTATTATATCTACCACATCACATATTGCCTATCTATAATATGTACGTGTATAAGTATATATTTTTATTTATTTATCTACACCACACCATCACTCGCACTCGCTCGCAAACAGGTCCCGCCAGAATACCAGCGCTGCTGCGGCAATGCAGATATTGTAGTAGCAGCTAATGCTGAGGTCGGGACCTGATTGACCACACACTATCCACATCTCTTTGTCCCTCTTCTGTGTAAAATTAGTTGTTTTAAACCGTGTACCAACTGTATATGTTTGTTTCCTGTGTATTGTGATGGTCAATAAATGTATTTTCTTTCTTCTTTTCTTTCTTATTTTTTAGAATATATTGTATATCTAATGCCAAACGTGTTTGACTGAAGAAAATTTGACTTTGTTACTGATATTATATAGGTACACTGACGGCGCAACTTCAGCGGGAGGCATAGGTGATCGTACTGTACGTAGTACTCATTAATATATTTTGCTTCTAGAATCTGGACTGAACTGATTAATTGAAAAGAGTTCTTCTTTCACGGTAGGTAGCGGCATGATTGTTCTCCGGCCCCACCCTTTACCATCTGATGCTCGATTTCTTATTTTGCGCATTGAAAAAAAAAACTTAACCCGAGAATAAGGTGCAATCCAGTATTTACTTTATATTGTTTTAAATTTTCATTCTTTACGAGTTTTCTACCATTTTTAAGTTTCCGATATTTCGGCACGGTTGCAAAACCCGCAACCCGCAAAAACTTCAGTTACATCGTGACCACGACCACAGATGCCATGGCGGTTGCAACAGTGCCGAAATATCCGAAACTCAAAAATAAGGTAAATGGTAGAAATCTCGTAAATAACTATGCTAGTGTCTACTTTGCTACTGAAGCAATCCTGAAATAATCCCCTCTAATATATACCTAGTCTGAACCTTTGTCCTTTGTTTACCTCAGCGGCGTGGGATTACTTCTCGCATCTATTGACATAGAACCCGCACTGATGGCACTTAAGCACAAACACATGTTTTAATCAATACTTCAAACAGAGTGGCCGCAATAATAATTAAAAGCGAATGATTATGTGGAATATTTGCGGAGGACCGTGGGGTCGCATCGCCGGAGGCAACGCCACTATTGCATAAGTAAGACGGAGATGGACTTGTCCACAGTGGAGGTGAGGAAGTAGGATGGTAACGAGATCTTTATTTTTTACCCGACTACGCCAAAGCCAAAAAGGAAGGGTTACGATGGTAAGCGATTACCGCCACCTATGGACACCCTCGCTCCACACTCCACAAGTGCACCACCAACTTTAAAACCTCCATTCCCTTGGATTGGGAGTCTGGTACCCTCACTCACGCAGCGAAACACAGCACAGTGCTGCTTCACGCCGGTTTTCTGTGAGGCCGTGGTATTACTCCATTCATGGAGAAGCGTGGCTCTCCCACTGTTATGATTTTGGTTTATCTATTTAATTCTTAAACATACCGCATGTTGAGGATGGGATATGAGGCGTCTACCTAGCGTCCGTGGCAGCGCCACTACAATAAGGGAGCTCACATAGGAGGGAGGCAGCATTAAAACGCACTAAATGTAAGAAAGTCACGCTTAGGCATGAATGGGCCGGCTCGACCATAGTGATACCACTGCCTCACAGAAGACCGGCGTGAAGCAGCGCCTGCGCTGTGTTTCGCCGTGTGAGTGAGGTTACCGGAGGCCCAATGCGGGGGAAGGGGAAAAGGTTGGCAGCGCACTTGTGCCTCCACTGGTGTTGCGGGTGTCTATAGGTGGCGGAATTGCTGACCATCAGGTGATGCGTCTGCTCGTCTGCCACCTCTCATATAAAAAAAAAATTTGAGTGTAACTTTTATATCGATCAGAAATCAGAAAATACCACCATTTATTTCTGAATTATTTGTTATTATTATATTATCTAAATTAAACTAGCTTGCTACATATTATATAGTGATCTTGGAATCACACTGTCTAAGAACTAATAAAAATATGAATATCAAAAGGAACCAATTTAAATATAAAAGTCATTATAAAAACTTAGATGGTAAAAAGAGGTCTGTCGCCAAAACCGCAATAAAGCTGTTTCTGGTAAGAACCTAAAGAATTTTGTAACAATGAGAAAATTGCTATTTTATCTGTTGCTCCATTTCACTTACTATTTTAGTCTGTGGCCCTAATCCTCTGCCCTCAGTAATCCTGGTCCAAAAGATGATGATTGCGTCCCGTTCTAGTTTACAAAAGGTAATCCTTTAAGGAGGAACTATTGGGGAACACGCGTTTGATAGAGGCACGGTGTTTACGATGTAAATTTTGACTGTAATATCATAAACCTCTTTGATTGGACTGCGGAACTTCGGAAGGGTTACTTTGTATGGTTCGGGTGCTTATCGAAAGAGATAAAGAGATGGCCATATTCATTTGGTAGCAACTATTTAATAGGTGGGTATTAGATATGATAATAGTTGTTACGCCCTGAGGCTTACATTGGAGCTTGAATTTAAATGTCTGATATGGTCGTAGGTATTTATATTTGGTCCCTTTTCCTTCTTAGGGTGCCAATCTGCTTTCGCAATTTGGCAATCTTATTGGTGATTTGGTGTTCTTAATGTTATATACATAAATAACTATTATAATAATGACTGTAAGCATCTCATAATGTTTCTAGTCCTATTTTTCGTTAATTTTCTGACTAAGACTTAATGTTATTAGTGTATGCTCAATTAGTATAATTAGTGTATTTTAATGATTTTGCTAAAATATTATTATATCGTATTGTAAGTTACTTAGGGACATTTAAATTTAACTTTACATAGACACCGTGACCCTGGGAGAGCCACGCTTCGACCGGAGTGATACCACGGGCTCACAGACAACCGGCGTGAAGCAGCACTGTGCTGTGTTTCGCTACGTGAGTGATGGTACCGGAGGCCCAACCTGAGGGAAGGGGCATTTAAAGGTTGGCAGCGCACTTGTGACTCCAATGGTGTCGCGGGTGTCCATGGACAATGGGAATCGCTTACTATCAGGTCTGCCACCTATCACATAAAAAAACATCGACTTGACTTTTCTTGGAACCAGGATCAAAAATAGAAAAAATCTACCTACTGTTATTATAAGTCGTACTAGTAGGTACATACTAATTTTACTTCAATGCTAAAATTAAAATACCTACCTTTTCAAACTTTGCGCTAACCCTCAGCTGTTGATCGAACACAGCTTATAGCATGTGAAGTGGCAATTTACCGCCTGGGATATCTCGGTGTATTTCTACCTACTCCAATTACAGCCAGCCATTTTTGCATTCAAATCGCCAGCCATTGAGTTCCACCAAAACCCTCAGTCTTTTCAAGCCCAACAGCGTCCTCCACACGAACGAAAATAAAAGTTTCAAAACGAGCCTTCAAAGTGTTCTCAATTGTGCAAGGAACCCTCATCAGAAAGCGTTATATTATCAAAACATGCATTGTTTGAGCTAGTATCTGGTTTTGCAGCGGTCCACGGTAGTGATGCGCCTCAAGTCGAGAAAGAATATCGATTCGAGTTCATGCGGCCTCGAGTGAATAAAACGAATCGAGTGAGCTTAGTCGACAATCGCCATCGTTGTATATAATATATTTAACATAACTTAACTACTTGATTGTCAGTACATGAACCATAGCTTAATGCCATAATGTATTTTAATTTTGAATTTTGATTTTATTTGATTTTATTTAAGAAACTCTGAATGAATGTAATGTAATGTTATTAATAATATTATTATGATTACTAACATAGAATTAAGTAAACATTGTTACTAACCATCGTGGATCTATGTTATCTGAGAATAAATGAATTGAATTGAATACATTGATATGACTCCGAGATAGGTAGCTCAAACGCATCCGTAACGCAGGTGCGTTACGGATAGCAGAGCCAATTAAAATTATATACATTTAATACTTTTATTTTGTAAATATATACTTATAGTAATATAGAAAACACACAGACCAATACAAACAGACATGTTAATGCACACAAATATTTGTACTGTACGGGGATCGGACCCATAACCCTTGCACCAGAGATAGCGTTCACTACTACTTATCCAAACGTGTCGTCTAAGTATAGTCATTAAACACAAATTTTGTATCTGATTAATCCTTCCCATCCTTACAAAGAGTTTTCTGATTTATCCCCTGGTAGACTTTTATATGGTTGACTGGAATCAGTGAATTCAATACTAATACCTACATTTACGTACTCAGATCAAACACTCAGAGAGTTACGACTTGATGTAATGTCGCCACCTATTCCGATTTTTTACAATTTCTCGTTTAAAATACCTATTATGATTCCTATTTACGCCCACTCATACCTATTCGAATGTCTTTTTTGTAAGTCTAAACTGTCCCACACCGGATGAAGGCCTCTCCTTCCTCCTCCTTCAGTGATCTCTGTTTGTAGTCCGCGCTTTCTAATCCTAGCATTAGTGATCTAGACCGACACGCCATTTTCTCCTGGGTCTGTATTCGGGTGCTACTGTATACGACGGGTGGTAAAGTCCTGCGGCAAAACTACTACTAAGCTGGCTTAGCGACCCGACGTGGTTCTTGGCCTCCGACACGAGAATTATCCATTCTGTTCTGTTCTCAGCCACCTAATGTTAATAGCAAAAAGAAAGATATTCCAAAAAACCCTGGGGCCGACCAAAATTAACTATTGTACATGGGGGCTAAGGAAAAACGCCGAAATTGAAGAGCTCGTGGCCGAACCCAACATACCTAATGGGCGAGACAAAGTCAGCTAGACTCCGCGGCAAAACACGGAATTACAATTTTAGATATCTTATCCATACTAGTCCATACTAATATTATAAATGCGAAAGTAACTCTGTCTGTCTGTCTGTCTGTCTGTCTGTCTGTCTGCTACTCTTTCACGCCAAAACTACTCAACGGATTTAAATGAAATTTGGTATACAGATAATCTAGACCCTGAGAAAGAACATAGGCTACTTTTTATTGCGAAAAGGGGGTTGTAAGGGGTTGAAAGGGGGGTAAAAAGTTACTTTTCCACTGCGGACGGAGTCGCGGGCGGCCGCTAGTAATAGACATAAAGCTCAAATTTGAATGTTGATGGCGATTGAAGCACGTTTTTCATGGGCCTTCTATGGTGGCGCGGACTTTATAAAATGACTCAAGGGAAGTTACATCACTAGTCGGCGTGTTTTCGACAGCATAACGTGCAGGTCCTTCGCGCACAAAAGACCCTGAACCAAGGGTGCGCACAAAAGGGTTTTTATAATACTTTCGGCTGGCATACGGCGAATCCACCCTTCTGTTCTTAATAAACATCGGTGCTCTCGTAATTATTCCGATGAGTGTTTTATTAGGAGGATTGCTAATTAATTTCGTTCTGTGGTTTGTAGAAGATGAGTGTGTAGATATTGTTTGCTTAAGGTACTTCCTGAGAATAATACTTTAAGGTAGTCATGATAACAATAAAGTAATTAATAATGAGTGTCTACAACACATTCTCAGTTTTCAATTTGTCATAATCGCCAAACAATACGAATAATCCTAAACTCTCGACAGAGATCGCGCGAAAAACGAATAAAAAATGGTTTTTGAGGCAAGGACACTGAGAAGTTCTGAATAGAAACATTCAGGAACAACTTTTTCGTCAACCCAGGAATCGAACCCAACACCGTAAGATAGCCGTTGCTTCAATGTGTGAAACACTAACCACAGCGCTACAGAGCCTGTAATTTTTTTTAAAGTGATGGTAGGCAGACGATTATATGGATCACCTGATGATAAGCGATAACCGCAACTAAAGGACACTCAGTTAATTTCACAAGTAGTATTTTACATAAACTATTGTTTTGGCTTAATTGACCTTGATTAACAGTTGTGAAAGAGTAGTTTATTTACCTCTAAAAGATATTGATAGATCGTGAGGCCCCTTAAGCCCTCTGGGAGAGTAGAACTTCCACAGACGCCTCTATTTATCACGAGAAACTAATTAATGGTACTAACTATTAGACTTAAGATAATAGCTCCATTTAAGACGAACATTTTACCTGATATTTAGTAAAAGGGGGTTTGGTAATTTTTCTAAGGGGCCTGAATCACTTGGTACATCAAATCCTTATAAAAACAATAGATCACATTAAAATACATTGAATATGTCCTGCGGCAAAATCTTGTCAAGCGTCAGGTTTTCAAGTTATATACTGACAAAGATGTATTTTTTTTTATTATTTTACATCTTGATTAGATTCGAAAGGTTAAGTAAATAATCTTAACTGGTGGTCAAATATTTGTAATAATATTTCCACTAGATATTGTAAATATACCTACAATATTGATGAGACTATCGACAGCCTATGTCGAATCAAGCACTTACAAATTTCGTCGGCTTAATAACGCGTTCAGTGGTCTAATTGGTAGAAGATTCACCCGGATTGTAAAAGGTGTGGGTTCGAGTCCCGCCTGAACACGAGATGAAATTTTTAAGTGTGTTATTTGCTTAAGAATAAATTGCAAAAGATTGCTATAAAAAATATCAACTTTTGCAAGGTTTTCTCTAATGTCATTTTTTATTCTAAAAATCTAAATCTATCGTTTTTTTTTCAAACAAAAGTGGTTAAAATTTCTAAATCCCTTTGATTTTGGAAGTAAGAGGTAAAAACTAATATTTATCTAGGAGTGGAAATCGAGCTTACGGATTTAGCGCATGAAGCAGGGTCATCACCTTATATGCGCCATCAAAAAAGCTTGAGTTTGTCGCTACTCTACCTTTCTTTACCCAACAAACGCAATATAGCATCATAGTTTTTTAAAATAACTACAGCCTCACAAAGGAACATGATACATCCGATAAACAGGAAGAGAGTCGTTTCCTCACAAGGAGCGCACGGCGGGCGGCTTAATATCCCTCAGGAATAGATGCTATTCCAGCCACCGGCTATGCAAACAAAATATTATAAACAGCCCATGATAATAAACATGCCTGTGACTCCAGACGGTAAGGATGGGAACACACGGGAAGCGATTTGGCGATGAAGTACTATAGGAGTAAATATAACCCTAGCTTTGACTTAGAGGGTGATAAAGTAAGTGTCAAAACAGGTAAATTGTACAAATCCATCGAAGGCAAATTGTGGCTTTAAGTAATTTATTAAATGGTAAACTGTTTTTTTACGCTACTGGTCTCTCGATGAAGGTACATCATGTATTAACGTTTGTTCCTACATAGAGAAAGCTAGTTTTAAGGTGCGTGAATCCATTTTTCGCATACAAAAACGGACCCAACATTTGTGCATAGTTATTAAATAAATAGTATAAGTGTTTGCCGAGAGGTTGTAATCGCGAAATTGTTTAAAATAGATCCGGTTTAGTAGCTAAAAATTAAAATCGATTGGCGTCGCTAGTGTGCCCTACTCGTCACCTTAAAAACACATTAAGATGCAGTTTAAGTTTTCTTGTATAGTGATTAATATATAATTTATAAGAATTTTAATAAATTAAAATGACAATTGTATTTGTAAGGACTTAAAAAGATAGACACAAAAAGAAAATTGAATACCTCAATCTTAATTGCCTCATTTACTTAGGTGGACTCATAGCATGTACAAAGTATTTTTACGTAGGTACTTTTGATAAATATTTAACAATAGAGCTCGGTTTTTAATTGGTAAGTTTTCTTTATCAATTTCTTAAGATGAACTGGCTTCTGATGGCTTTGAATGAATGTAGGTATATTTTTAGTCAAGGTTTTAATATAATATAATTGGACAGTTTCTTTACATCTTTTTCAAAATATTTGACCATGTACGGTCAGGGAATCTGCCGCATAACCATTTCCAAACGAAAATCGCTTGGGCGTACGACACGAAAATGGCGTCATTTCAAACAAAAAACTATAAATAAATAAATAGTTCCCAAAATCACATACAACAGTGGGATTACAAAGTTATACATATAATGCTTTTCTTTTGTAAATACATACTTATAATACATTGAAAAAACTTAGGGACCTTCAAGAGAAGAGCGTACTCTTTTTTAAAAAGGCCGGCAACACATAAGCGATCTCTCTGATTTTGCCGATGTTCATGGGCGGCGTTGATTACTTTCCATCAGGTGACTCGCTTGCTTGTTTGTCGCCTCTAGCATAAAAAATGACTAATGGCTCTCAATTTTTCTTTTTAGTGACAAACGAGCAGACGGATCACCTGATGGTAAGCGATTGCCCCGCCCATGGACATCCGCAACATCAGTGGAGGCACAAGTACACTGCGAACCTTTAAACTCCCCTTTCCTTTTCTTTGTCCTTTTCCTTTAAATCCGGATTATATCGCGTCACCAGAAAACACGAAACCCTATGTGAATCGACCTTAGCTTTACGGTAAATAGCGCCATAACAATTTAATGCTTAAGTTAAGTTTTGAGATAAACTAGCAAGCTGCTTTCCTATAACCCTTATTGCTTTAGTTTTAATGGAAATTTATTTTTCATTTGCCAACTTCGCTGAAGTATGAGTCTCGTCTCTTAGAAAGATTTTACTTATCCATGCTTTTAGCATGAAACCCTTTTCTTTTTAAGGCTATTTCAGTAAAAGGTTTGTTAATAATTTTCATGACGTGATTTAGGTGATTAAATTTCATTATTTTCACAAAATCTTTGTTGAGCCGTTTTTCATATTACTGAAGTCGCCTCCCTGTCTAAAGGTAGGTCGTAGGGCGTAGATCAGATAGCATTTTTAAAATGTGATAGGTGGCAGACAAGCAGACGGATCACCTGATGGTAAGCGATTGCCGCCGCCCATGGACACCCGCGACACCAGTGGAATCACAAGTGCGTTGCCAACCTTAAAACCCCCTTTCCTCCGGATTGGGCCTCCGGTACCCTCACTCAGCACAGTGCTGCTTCATACAGGTGTTCTGTGAGGCCGTGGTATCACTGCGGTCAAGCCGGCCTATTCATGCCGAAGCGTGGCTCTCCCACGGGTAAAAATGTGGTCTGCCCCGTCTATATGAAACTGATTAATGGAAATTGAAATAGGGCAGTGAAATATTATTGTAGGCTTTTCATAATAATTATAATTAAAATATAAAAATAAATGAATTTACTTTTATACTATAAATTACTATTACTTTTTTATTTATTATTAGTATCTACTATCATAAATGAAATTTGCATAATATGTACTTACCAAATATTTTTCAAAGACCCGTTTGGAACAGTGGTAGTGAACGCTGTCTTTGGTCCAAGGGTTGCGGGTTCGATCCCCGCACAGTTTTGTGTGCATGAACATGTCTGATTGTATTAGTTTGGGTGTTTTCTAAGTATTATGTTCTTATGTATTATGATTATAAGTATGTGTTTACAAAAGAAAAGTATTATATGTATATACTTGTAATCCTACTGTTGATTCTGATATCCGTAACACAGGTGCTTGTGCTACCTATCTCGGAGTCAGATCAATGCATGTGATGTTGTGAAATATTTATTTATTATTTTAATTTTCAAGTGAGCGGTAAAGTTTACGAGTGTGTTACAAGTTTACGAGTATCTATCAGGAGGAAAAACTAACCTCTGACTTACATAATACGTACCCAACAAACTTAATATGTAAGTGTCTACTTTTCTTATCTTTTACTATTATTCTAAAAGTCGACGGTCATACTGACATTTTATAAGCTCCAGTTGAAAAAAGGTATAGTCAAAAAGCATCATTTCTCTGCTCATAATTTCCAATGCATCCCACCAAAACAAAGCTTCCACACGAGGCCGTAACACTGTCGCGTCATCCGCACCTCATCAAAATATCGCGTTACGAATCACAAATTCATTCCGGGCCGACAATTACCCGCGCTCATTTACCGACTCATTCCCCGGTGTAATGATCACGTGGTGATTTTGACAGGGCAACTGTCTCCGCCATTCGGCGAACTTAAGCGGGTTTTACATTAGACGAGTGTTATTGTTCTGGTTAACGTTGCGTGATCGTTTTTTTATGTGATAGGTGGCAAACGAGCAGACGATAGACGATTGCCACCGCCAATAGACACCCGCGACACCAGTGGAGTCAAAAGTGCGCTGCTAACCTTTCCCCCTGATTGGGCCTTTGGTACCCTCACTCACGCAGCGAGACACAGCACAGTGCTGCTTCACGCCGGTTTTCTGTGAGGCCGTGGTGTCCCTCCGGTCGAGCCGGCCCATTCATGTCGAAGCGTGGCCATCCCACGGTCGTATCAGGAATAATGAGATCCGTAGGAGAACTAAAGTCAAAAACATAGCAAATAGAATTGAATGTCTCAGACAAAAAAGATCTTCGAGTGGAGGCCAAGTTTAGGAGGTCGCAGTCGTGGCAGGCCCCCCACACCGTGGACCGAAGATCTGGTGAAGGTAGCGGGAATCCCTACAATGCGGTTGGCACAGTACCGATCTGTGTGCAGATTATTGGGGAAGGCCTATGTCTAGCAGTGGACGTACATATATTAGTTGAATTATGATAAAACGAGTTCTGGAGAGATCTCGTCTCGGTGAACATAGTGGTCTCAGGCCAGATGGGGTGACGATTTGTGGAAGATGGTTGGCAGGAGCTGAATGTGAGCTACCTAGTCTCCAACACTGCCACAGGCTGCTAATGATTGATGTGTTATTAGACTGGCGCGACTATCGACGTTCAAGGACTGGACGGGGGCGAATTTTGTATTGGCCCTGCCTTTATCACATTCTTAGAACTCGAGAGTTCGGTTCCGACGTTATACAAATAAATAAATATTTCACAACATCACATTAGTCTGACTCCGAGATAGCTAACTATTAGTCCATAAATAAACATGCTCGTCCCGTCCATCGGCCAACGGATCCCTAAAAACAGAAAATAAAACCTATAATGAGGCAACTCCATCTTGCAAATATTTGTACGTCTGGCAGTGGCGAAATAATGACTTGAGTTTTGCCCGAACTTCGCCGCTGAGTTACTGGTTGTCGAAACTACTAATTCTGTGTAAGGATTTTACTGTTTTGTATTTACACGTATTTTATTTCTTTGTCTTAATAGGACTTTTACCATTTAATTTTTATTAATTGTAAAATGTCTAGAAAGATTCTTCATTGTAAGTAAATAAATAAATAAATATTTCACAACATCACATACATTGATCTGACTCCGAGATATAAGAACCAACAGCGGAAATACAAATATATGCATATAATTTTTTTTTGTAAATACATACTTATAATACATACAAAATTTTCTTATATATATATTTTGATTCAGTGTATGGGTAATTTTGAAGAAATAAATCATTTCCTGTCTGTGTCTAAAATGTACAATAGTCTTTAGTTCCTGTAAAATATGCTGATGATGATGTGGTATCTCTAAAATGTCTAGGCAGTTCTTAAAATTGGGCACTACAAGAATCCTTATCTTATTTCTTGATGTAAATTTTTAGGTCTATAAAAATACCTATCTACTTATAATATTTTAAAATATAATTTGTATTTTTTTAAATATGCTTATTTATACCTTTATATATAATGTATGTGATGTTATTTTTTTATGTGATAGGTGGCAGACGAGCAGACGGATCACCTGATGGTAAGCGATTACCGCCGCCCATGGACACCAGTGACATCAGTAGAGACACAAGTGCGCTGCCAACCTATAAACCCCCCTTTCCCCCGGATTGGGCCTCCGGTACCCTCACACACGCAGCGAAACCCAGCACATACTGCTTCACGCGGAGGATGATGATGATGTTGTGAAATATATTATTATTATAAACAAATTTTTGTCTATCCGAAAAATACTTACAAATGTTGATACCTTAAATTTGTAAGTGTAAAAGCCCCTTAACTCAAAACAGTACATACAAATGCAAATGTCAGTTGTTAGCATGCATTGAGCGAAGTCGGCCGTCTAATTAGGGGAACTACCTTGTCAAGAGCGGGATATCATTCCAACGGGACGCCTATGAAAATTGTACGCGATGGACGTTAACTGGGACGTGAGATTATAGGGTTAAGAAGTGTAAATGCTCCCTAACAAATTTTATTATGATGAAGCTGGTATTAGTTGAAGGGTTGATTAGTATTGTAGTGTAATTAATAAGTGTTTGAATGAAGAACATCTCTTTTTTTAGCTTAGGGGACCTTGTCAAAAGCAGGATATCGTCATTTTAACGGAACGTCTATGAAAAATTATGGAGGTTAACAGAGGTGGAAAGTTAGTATAGAAGTGATGAGTTTATTCACAGATATGTTTTTAAGGAGTGATTGTTGAACATCTATTTTTTTTTGCATTTGGCGTTTAATTTTTATCAACATAGTATCGGTTTTTACATTATTTTTCCTTGATGCTTATGGACGGTAATGTTAATAAGTTTGAGAAGTGTAAATGCTCCTTATCGTTAATTTATTTCGATAAAGCTAGTTTATTTGGTATTTTTCGAGATAAGAATATCCTTCTGTTTTAGGATTTATATAGGTAATAATAGCGCGTTTAAGAAATAACTATCCTTCTTTTTACACCCAAAAAATCGGTATATTTATTAATTTTAAATTAAATCTTAATTTTGTATTACGTTCTTTGTAAGTCATCATAACTGATGGATGATGGATTTTTATCATCACATTTTAAGTTAACTTAGATATCCTTAATAACAACAATAATAATAATATTACACAATATCAAATTTCATATATCCCTACACATCTTCACCACAGTATCAAACTCTTAGGTCTCCCGGAAAATACATATATAACAATTCCAAAAGCTGCTATACTTGACACTTGTAGAATAATAATAATTATAATAATAATAATTCTCACAACATCTCATACGTTGACCTGATTCCGTACTAAGTAGCTTAAGCATTTGTGTTACAGATATCAGACAACAGAGGAACACAAATATATACTTAAATACATATATTACACCCAGACACCGATCAAACACAAATCGAACCCACGACCTTTGGCGTAAGAGGCAGGGTCTCTACCAATTGCGCCATCCGGTCAGTCAATAATAATAATCCGGTCGGTCAGAATAGTCAGACGTTTTCTACAAGATGAACCGTATGACTCGAACCCGACAAATTAATATAAAGTTCAGTTGCTTGGTAAAACGCCCGTAACTGAAGTTTGAAATCAGTACTAAGGCTGAGAAAAAGTACAGGAAGATATAATAATATTTCACAATATCATTACATACATTGATCTGACTCCGATATAAGTAGCTCAAGCTCAGCTCTTGAAATAGATAGAGACAATATACCACTGGATTGTTAACTGTAATTTGAAAACTTAACAAAAAAGCTTATCATGACGCCTTCAAACGTTCTGTATAAAACAAGCATAGCCATAAATACGTTTCGTAAGAATGTCGCGAAACTAATTTTAAGTTTCTCGTTTTTCTGGATGCAGAATAAAATACGAATACACAATATTATACCAGTTTAGAATTTATTGAAGTGGCAGTTAGGGGACGCAGTTAAATTAGTTCTTCAAGCTTCTGGAATCGACGGAGCAAGTTCTAACCACCCCCTTCTCCCCGGGCGCCGCCCACTCAGCATTCACTGGGAAACGGGCATACATTAAAAGTTTACCGGCAAAATATCAACATATTCCCAGACAGTCTAAAAGGGCCGATGCTTTTCGCGTTTTCAAAACAAGTGGAATTTTATTTTTCGAAAATTATTTTGAGCTCTAAACCTTCGCAGACGCGCGGTGGGTATGTTTAGATTTTTTGAGTATAGATATGAATGCTTGTTATATATGTATGTAATACAAGGCGATAAGAGTTAGGACCTAATATAAAAGTACATAGTCATAGTCATATTCATTATTGCATCATGTGGTGGATACATAGGATCTTAAATTAATCAGGTTCGCAACATGAGCCCCGTAGGGCACTGCAGAGATTGCTTAATTAAATAATAATAATAATAATTCTCACAACATCTCATACGTTTACCTGAATCCATACTAAGTAGCTTAAGCACTTGTGTTACAGATATCAAACAACAGAGGAACACAAATATATACTTAAATACATATATTACACCGAGACACTAAACAAACACAAGTGTTCATGGCACGAATGTTTGTCCAGGGTGGGGATCGAACCCACGACCTTTGGCGTAAGAGGCAGGGTCACTAACAATTGCGCCATCCGGTCGGTCAATATCTTAAATATTATGAATAAAAAATAAAAAATGTCAAAACATAAAAAACTACACTTAAAAATACCTTAATTAAATAATTTTAAATATTATGAATTAAAAATGGCACAACATAAAACTACTATTAAAAATTACATATTACTTAGTCAATTCCATCTTTCATCATATTAGGTAATATAAATTATTTTTTTCTTAGCTCGAAATACTCCTGTAAATTAAAAAAACAATTGTGTAATAAATGCTCTTTTATTTTTTTATAAAAAAGTGGATTATTTCTTCTCTATATTTTTTTCATAATGTGGAAGCTTGTTGTACACTTTAATAGACAAGTATGTAGTTTAGATTAAGAACGTTACATTTCCATATTATGAAGTTCACAAAACAAAGCTCTCTTCTTTTAGCATATTTAAGAAAAAAAAAAAGATGTTCCATACAAATTGAACACCTCAAAAGACTTAATGCATGAGAGCTACAAAAAGGGTTTCGTCATAGGAAACGACATTTTTTGCGGTGTATTGACAGGGTAGTTATTAAAAATTAATAGATAGAAGGTGTTTTCTCTTTTTTCTAATTTGGATTCCTTCAAACGAAGCGTGTAGAAGCATTTCGTTTCAGTATGGTAGTGCCAACAGAAGTGATGCTGTGTCATCACGTTATTACTGCAACGTGGGCTCTCCTTTTGCTCACCATCAGGCTAATTTTTTATCGCTTACATCCCGAAAACCGCATAATAGGTATCGCGAATGAAGTCCTTTAGCATGTCAGATCAAAAAAAAATCTGCTGTTCCATACATTATGGCCGGGTGGATATTCTATTTTGTATGGAACAGCTTGTTTTTTTTTGCTTATTTTATTAAGTGTTTTTCGAGATAGACAGATAGATAAATATACTTTATTGCACAAAACAACACAACTTAATACAAACTAGGCATTACATAAACTTAATTGTAAACGATAAAAAATAACGGTGTATACCTACTGTGTATACTGTGACAAGCAAGAGCTCTCTACTCTCTCGGTGAAGGCAATACAATTGCTATACAAATATTTCGCAATTAAAGCATACAAATGGCTAACAAATTAACTACAAGGTCTCTTATGACAAAAAAGGTTTAATTACTTAAAATAGCAGTCAAGTACAAAATTGATTGGCATAATTACTTGCATTACAAATACAATCTTATAACAACTTAATGGTTAAATTTCATAGCATATTAATTCAAAATTTCGTAAAGCACAATATACGTTTATTAGTAGAACGAGATCAAGAGCACTTTCGCGTAGTACAGTCAGCCACACATCAAGTTACTACAATCTGTCAAAATTCCTCAATCGATATTGAACCGAACGTGTTTGGCATTAAGGTTAGAATCGACTGAAGAAAATTGTCAGTTTTGTATACTTTGTCGTGTGGCTGTACATACAGCGATATTCAAACTATTCCACCCACAATAATTGACTTTAGACTCCACTATGTTGTTATAAGTGGCAATAGCTAATCTGCATTTTCAAATACTCGTAATAGCAAGTACGTCGTAAGCCGTCAGATGTGAGTAACCTCTGTTGTTCAAATAAGGCGTTGCGTAAACGTAGACATTTTTGTTACCAAATTTTCACATCATAACAAGAAATTACCTACCTACTCGTAAATACTAGATTTGCCATCCTTTATTTTACATCATTTCAATGCCGAAGGCCTCATTATAGGTATCATAAATAAAGCATGTTAGATTAGCAATATGAGCGAAAGGACTGCCTCGGTGACGCAGTGGTTAGTGGGTCGCACTTTAAAGCGACGGCTGCGCAAGAGGTTCGATCCCCCAGTCTGGCCAAAAATTTTTACCTAAGTTTTCGGTAAGAAATTCTTAGTGTCAGCCCGGAGTCTGAAAGTTGGTGGCATTGTACCCCTATGCCTCGGAAGCACGTTAAGGTCGTGTCACGCAGGTGCCCCATCGGAATATAAGGGTAAGGGAATAGAGAGTGCACTTGTGTTCGCCTATGTTTTTTTTTATATAACTCATCTACACAGTGGATTGACAAGTGCACTGCCAAACTTGTCTTCTTCCCCCAAATTGAGTCTTCTCTTACTCGGCGAAACACAGCGTAAGTGCTGTAACGCCGCCGCCGGTTTTCTGTGAGCCGTGGTATCACTCACGTGCTCGGTGGAACTGGTACATTACTTCTATTTATTTATTATTGTATATAAGTAATACTTGTTTAACGTCTACTTATTTGTCTACTTTCATTAAGTTAGTTTAAGTTGTTACTGCGGTGCCGTCACGTGCATCCATTAATACTGGCAATGGCTGGAAATCAGTGGTTTGCTCGTCGAGTAAACAATTCACTGAGCCATTGCCATTTCGCACTACTACTGCACACATGCCTCACTATAAGACCTTCTGGGGATTTTTAATGTACTTACATTTTTACTGCTCTGAATGTGTGCTTTTTGATGCGAATAAACGTTTTATCTATCTATATATCACATTCATGCCGAATTGTGAATGTCCCTCAGTTAAACTGTCTAAAGTTTTTATTTGTAATACACAATACTCGTATCAATTTAAATGTACATACATATTTGTGAAAGCATATAGTTCGCGACACGCAAAATAACACAGGTTAGCAAACTTGTTGTATGGATTCCAGTATTATGTTTACGTGACAAAGTATAACGTGTTGGTTATAATCCTCCTCCAACCGATCAGTCACGTACGCAGGATATATTATAGTGCAATAGTGTGTGCGCAAACACAAATGCACTCTCTATTCCCTTACCCTCATATTCCGGACACAAGTGTGACACGACCGGCGAGGGTTCGGGCGCAGGACTTAACGTATGGCTTAACGTACTTTCCCGGGAGCACAATACCGCCAACTTCCGGACTCCGGGCTGACACTAAAAATGTCTTACCGAAAACTTAGGTACAAATTTTGGCGTGACCCAGAGATCGAGCCCGGGACTTCTAGCGCAGCTTTAAAGTACGACCAATGGTTAGTGAACCGAGGCAGACGTGTGTTGGTAATAAAAAAGTGTCCACGTTTGCGCAGCGCCTAAATCCATTGCGATTCGCGACTGGGGGGTTAGGATACATCGGATGCGTTGTTTCCCGTTGTAGGTATATCGCTCTCATCTGTCAGTATAAGTAATTAAGTTACGCAGCAGAAGTGAAGGGTCGTACTATCTAGGACAGGTAATTAGTTTATATACCAATTGCTTTTCTCATTGTCGTTGCAAATGAAACGGGAAAGGGAATCGGCCTCGGTGAAGCGCACCTCGCGGTGTAATCTAATCCTAATACTATACGAAAGTAATTATACTACCTACTTATTCATATATTGGGTTTATAATTAATTCCGGAATAAGGGGTTCAATGAATGACTGGTATCTTAGGATGCTTAGCGACTCGCAAGCTTCACATTCGTCAGAGGTTATTTGGCGTGTATTTGTATGTATGATAAAACGGCTGGGATTTGATTTCTTTCTAGATTTTTTTTTTACAGCAAACCTAAAATGCTTCGTATCTATTGTGGGACTTTTCTTCTTCTTGTATTAAGTTTAAAATTATTTGTTACAAACATTATGGAGCAGGCTGGAATTTTATTTGAGTAAGAAAGGATCCATTTGACGTACAGTGGCGGACACATCAAGCTATACAAAACTGTCAAAATTCTTCATTCGATTATAAACCTTATATTGTTACATATTGAGTTCGAAATCGATTGAGGAAATTTGACAGTTTTGTATAGCTTGACCTGTCCGCCACTGTACTTACTTAAAGCGAACAATTTTGGTATGTATGTCATGCATACAAAATATTTAAGACATTTTTTTATGTGATAGGTGGCAGACGAGCAGACGGATCACCTGATGGTAAGCAATTGCCGCTGCCCATTGACACCCATTTCATGGATGTTAAAGAATACCTACGATTATTAAGTATTTATTAGTACTCTTTATATTTAGGTAAACTTTATTTATTTAAATAAAAGCTGAAAAAGTGGCATTGAATCTTTCAAGTCCAAATTATCGTCAAAGCTAATTTACTTCGCGTAATTACAACATCGCCCACCTAATAATATTCGACACGCTTAATTTCGGGCATAAACACAAAGTGGCTATCCATATTGTGGGGCCCTCCCAATTATTATAATTAAGTGTAAGAGGAAGTGACCCCTAGGTCAGGGGTCCAGGGCCCCATTTGGCGAGATTGATTGTAACAAGACAACCGACTTATCCCGGCATGGCGTTGTTAAGAAACTTTGCATGTGGGCATGGTGATGTGATCTAAGTCAAAATTTGGTCACTCGAGTCATCGTTGATTTTGATGATACGGAATCTTTGTAGTGCGTGCTCAATGAGGCAACCGATTTGTAAGGGGGGAGTGGCTACACTAAGACACTACACGCTGAATCAATCTATTAATCTGTAGGGTAAATTTAGAAAATTTGATTTTTTAAATTTCCTCTAGTCTGAGGGAGTTTGGAGACCTCCAGTTTCATCATCTAGCACTCACAGTAGGGTACGCTAGGAAAACAGGAATTTTCTGGCACATTTATTTATTATTTAACTATAGCTTCAATTTGCGCTAGTGATTTCGTTTTCCTCAGACTTTTTTTATCCAGTCACAGCCAGTACTTCTCCCTTGGTCAGCAGCTGAAGGAGTTTTGGGGCCTTGCTACACTACGCTTGGCCTCCCGCATATATTTTAACAAAAATGTTCGCTATTTTGATCGATCTTCAGCTACTCGCATCCAGCTCTAGCGCAGGTCCAATGTCACTCGAGTCATTGCACTAAACTTAGTGTCCCATCTCTATGTGGGCATCAGTGAATACTTATGTTATTAAATTGGACTTTGGTGAAACCCGTTATGGATTAAGTTTGGTGTGTTTATTTAGATTTATACCTTGGCCCAAGATGTGTACTTTGAAAGTAACTAAGTTACTTTCAATGCAATCAATATAACAGTTATAATCTTCTTTGTCGGGATATGGATTAAGTCACCAATTGGAGATAAAATTGATCATCACAGCAATATGTGTATATTTTAAGTATAAAGAAAGTAGGTATTTAGAAGATCATAGGGTTTATATTAGGTCTACCTTTGAAATTGTCGTTGTGTATGGCGATTTTTTGAGAAGTTTCCATACTGACTTTTTTTTTATTCTGGAAAGAAAATTTTCTTAATTATTTAATTTCTTAATTATTAATGTCACTACTCCACTTATCTACACTAATATTATAAAGAGGAAATATTTGTATTTTTGTATGTTTGTAATGAATAAACTCAAAAACTACTGGACCGATGGCAATACTTTTTACACCATTAGAAAGCTGCATTATTTAGAAGTAACATAGGCTATATTTTATCCCGGTACGGGAAGTAGTTCCCTCGGGACGCGGGTGAAACCGCGTGAAACAGCTAGTTATTGATAAAATAAAATTCTGCCAAGTAAGAAAAAGGGTCAATTTCAAGTTTTTTTTTTGCATCAACAAATACAATAATATGTGATCTCTATTTACGATAAAATATATTCTTAAATAAAAATAATATTATACTATAGTGACTTTTTGTTTATTAAATTAATTATAGGCATCTTATTGTGTCTAGAAAAACGACGGCAATTTCATAGGTGAATACCTATCATCTTCATGGTCAGCCCATTTAAGTCCCCACTGCTGGGGCACGGGCCTCCCTCAATCACATGAGGGGTAATTGCCATACTCACCACGCTTGGCAGACGGGTTGGCGAGGGTTTACATATAAATGCAGAGTTTTCCTTCTCTGGGTGCTGATGATCATGCCAGCAGCTTTACCTTAGTCGCCTTTTACGACACCTCGGTAAGAGTGAGTGGGTGGCCTATTCTACTCTGCCGGGACCACACGGCATTTACATTAAAATATGTATGTATATTTTGTAACTTCCATTTGTTATCAGTCTAACAAAGAAGCTGAATATTCCAATAATCCAATTTATTTGACCAAATTGCCGTAGAATAAATTAAATTCGGTACTTTATATTAGTTATTTTACTGTCTTAGCCAGTTTGTGTATTCAGCTCTATTTAAGAAAATATTAATAAATACGTATCTCAAACAGAAAATGTCGTATAAATTTCTACAATACAATCTACAAATTATACTTTGAGATGAAGTCCATAAAAATACAGAAATATCGCTTACTCTGTTATATTTGATTGGCACAAAGTCCTTTCGGTTTACTTTCCAATTTAAGGAGAAACGTTTCATGAAAAGCAGCTCTTTAATATTTGTTGATGTACAAAATAAACCACGTAAGTAAGTTTGACTTGGAAGTTGATTATTTTTACAGCTCGGACTCGATATTTTTTTTATTATGTGATAGATCAGAAATGATGAAATGCGCAGTCGCAGACGGTCTCAGACATAGCCCAAAGGATTGCAAGACTCAAGTGGCAATGGGCAAGGCACATAGCAAGGAGAACAGACGGTCGTTGGGGCGGAAAGGTCCTCGAGTGGAGGCCACGCACAGGAAGTCGTAGCCGTGGCAGGCCCCCCACAAGGTGGACCGGATATCTGGTGAAGATCGCAGGTATCCATTGGATGCGGGCGGCACAGGACAGATCTGTGTGGAGAACATTGGGAGAGGCCTATGTCCAGCAGTGGACGTCTATTGGCTGAAATGATAATGATGATTATGTGATAGATGGCAGACGAGCAGACGTATCGTCTGATGGTAAACGATTACCCCCGCCCACGACGCCAGTGGAGTCACAAGTGCGCTGAAAACTTTGAACTCCCCTTTCCCCTGGATTAGGCCTCCGGTACCCTCATTCACGCAGCTAAAAACATCACGGTGCTGCTTCACGCCGGTTTTCTGTGAGGTCATGGTATCACTCCGGTCGAGCCGACCCATTCATGCCAAAGCGTGGCTCACCCACGGTCAAAATTAAACATCATAGATTTAGGCAGGCATGGAAAGCGAAGAAAAGATAAATTTGACGCCTATCTTAAAGTTTGGACTAACTGTCGCACTTGATCGAAGGGGAGGCCTCGGTTCTGTAGTAGTGTAAATCACAATTATAAATAAAGTAGAAATTAAAGTTAAAAGTGGCTACTAAAAATATCAATTTCAAGTATGATAATTGTGACATAAATAGCGTGTAGAAAATAAGTTTTTTTTATGACAAAGGGAGGCAAACGAGCAAGCGAGTCACCTGTTAGTAAGTGATCACTACTCGGAAAAGACTACCTCGACTAGAACAGTCTAAGGCGTTGATACAGGCGTTCGATCAGAGACGAGCTGTAGAAATAATAAAACTGAGTAGAGGACATGTTAGGGCACTCACTCGGACCCTCACAGGGCACTGCAAATTAAACAAGCACCTGCACAACATGGGCCTTTCAGATACCAAAATCTGCAGGTTCTGTCGCGAGGACGAGGAAACGATTATCCACGTCCTCGGCGAGTGCATAGCGCTGCACCGGTGCAGAAGCCGGCACCTAGGAGCACACACGATCTCAGCAGACGAGATCAAAAGCTCCCCCATCAGCTCCATTCTCGGGTTTATCCTGGAACTGGAGCTACATGAGGTGCTGTAATAGGTTATGGGGCTGCCACAATAGATCATCTACTGGTCGCAGTGGCTATGAGACGCAGGGCTCACCCCATTTCTAACAAATAAAAAAGAAAAAGTGATCACTGCCGCCCTTGGATATCAGCCACATCAGAAGCTTCTTCAAAAATACATTTCTACGTAAAATATCTAGAACAGTTTTTCACTGTATTTTAAGACATACAATGAAGAATTGTTCATAACATTTTACAAATAAAAATAAAATGGCGGCGCCACTAGACCGTAAAAGTCCTCTTAAAATGTGAATATTAAATAATAAATCATTAGAACATAATAATCTCAGTTAGTTGTATCTTTCAGTTATAATATGGTGTCCATGGGCGGCGGCAATTCGTTAGCATCAGGTGATCCATCTGCTCGTCTGTCATTTACACGACGACGCGTTTGGATCAGTGGTAGTGAACGATGCCACTGGTGCAAGGGTTGTGGATTTGATCCTAGCACAATACAAACACGTGTGGTCCCCGGCAGAGTGAGCCGTGTGGTCCCCGGCAGAGTAGAATAGGCCACCCTCACTCTTACCGAGGTGTCGTAAAAGGCGACTAAGGTAAAGCTGCTGGCATAATCATCAGCACCTAGAGAAGGAAAACTCTGCATTTATATCAAAACCCTCGCCAACCCGTCTGCCAAGCGTGGTGAGTATGGCAATTACCCCTCATGTGATTGAGGGAGGCCCGTGCCCCAGCAGTGGGGACTTAAATGGGCTGATGATGACAATACAAACACTTGTGTCTTTGAACATGTGTGTTTTTATTGGTCTAAGTGTTTTCTATGTATTATAAGTATGTGTTTACAAAAGAAAAGTATTATATGTATCTATTTTTAATTCCGCTGTTGGTTCCGATATCCGAAACACAGGTGCTTGAGCTACCTATCTCGGAGTCAGATCAATGTAAATGATGTTGTGTAATATTTATTTATTTATTTACTTACAATGAAGAATCGTTCTAGACATTTTACATAATAAAAATTTAATGGTAAAAGTCTCTTAAGATGTGAATATTAAACAATAAATCATTAGCACATAATAATCTCAGTTATTTGTCTATGTATCTTTCAGTCATAATCAGTGATTGGAATTAGGTGTGCAATTTTTGACGAAATTCGGCCATGGATACACTAACGGTGCATATAAATAAATGGATGAAAATTTCGATAAGAATTGCTTATACTAAATGGAAAGTATAACTTACTTTAAAACTTGTTCTATTTTTTCATTTCTGATAAGAGAAAATGTATGTTACACGTATAGAACACTTCCGAAATCTCGCAATCCCGCTAGCGTATCCATACTAATCTAATGTTTGAGGTCGTTGACCCTAAATTGCACTACCTATTCCGAATTTTGGTCATAGTATGATGTCCATGGGCGGCGGCAATCGCTAACCATCAAACGATCCGTCTGCTCGTCTACCACCTATCACATAAAAAAAACATTTTCTCTTTAAACACTTCCCCTTAAGACAAAGAAATAAAATACGTGCAAATACAAAACAGTAAAATTCTTACACAAAATTAGTAGTTTCGGCAACCAGTAACTCAGCGTCGAAGTTCGGGCAAAACTCAAGTCATTATTTCGCCACTGCCAGACGTACAAATATTTGCAAGATGAAGTTGCCTCATTATAGTTTTTATTTTCTGTTTTTAGGGATCCGTTGGCCGATGGACGGGACGAACATGTTTATTTATGGACTACTAATAGGGTAGAGGTCTGTGTACTCACTCCTTTGATTGTCTTGGTTCACTAAACTCAGGTTGAGGTAAATAATTCTTTATTTTTATTTGACTAAGGGTTTGGGCAGTTACGAAAGTAATATAGAATTCAGACTGTGTTCGTGTAACTGTGGCTTTAGAGATTTAGAGGTGAATAATGTATAGATAGGTTTCATTTTCGTCCCGTAATTAATTGGAAATTCACTTCTAAGTGGTCTGAATTTTTCAACGCTTTAAAATAATCGGGTTAACTAACTTACTGATAAGAATAATAATCTTCCAACCGATTACGGCGGCCAATTTCAACGATCAGCCACGTACGCAGGATATATTATAGTGCTCCAATGTGTGCGCAAACACAAATGCACTCTTTATTCCCTTACCCTCATAATCCGATGGGATACTACTGTGACACGACCGGAGAGCGATCGGGCGCAGGACCAACAGCTTAACGTGCTTTCCGAGGCACGTGGGTACAAGACCGCCAACTTCCAGACTCCGAGCTGCCATTAAGAATTTCTTACCGAAAACTTAGGTTACAAATTTTTGGCCCGACCCGGGGATCGAACCCGGGTACCTCTTGTGCAGCCGTCGCTTTAAAGTGCCATTCACTAACCACTACGCCACCAAGGCAGCCGATAATAAGCAGTGATAATAGCACAAAACATTTTAGGTTAACTCGGCCTTTTTTTTTCGCGACTTCAGTGTTGATTCCATAGTGAAAGATGTTCATTTTCATGTGCTGAGCTCTCACCTTAGAGGTTTTGCGCAATTTTTATAAAACATTGTATATTATCAACAATATTTGCGAGATAAGAGGAGCCGCTGACGCGTTGTCTGTCTTAAGGCCCCAGTACACAATGGCCCTTGCTCGCCCACAACAGGCCATAGCCATTGTGTACAGGGGGTAATGGTATATGGTGGCGGACACTTGCCCATCGTGGCGCGCAGTCGGGAAGTTGTCGGTTTTTTGGGCACACTTCAAAGCAATCGTGTCGTAGCGTGGCCTGTGGTGTTCACACAATCGACCATTGTTTAATTCGTCACCGACCGCTGACCGGGATAGTGCACTCTTTTGATGCGTGCTAGAACTAGAATTTTTGCTCGCCCAAAATGTCACTATCGTGAAGCAATGAAGAAGAAAGAAAGTTCTGTTACGATGAATGGTCAGCATCCACCATCGCCTTTTGCGCCATTTCTTTTTATAACTCTATGATTGTACACACTTCTGTAATACTTGTAAGCAGTATATAATTAACAGCCGCAGCTGTAATTACTTCTACGTCCATCACAAGTGGTATGCCAGTCAGCAATAAGACATGAGTCAATGTGTGAACACCAAGTGATCGTGGCCTACAGTTGTGCATTGCAAAGCATGGCCCATCACAGGCCATTGTGTACTGGGGCCTTAAGGAATACGTGGGCCAAGTTGAGTGCGGGGCCGGCAATACAATCTTGTAAATATTTTCATCACATCCCTCATCTTCTGTAAATGTTACTTTTTTTATTCATTTCTGTAAGTATATGATTAATGGTATTCCTACCGTTACTACTATTTGTACGTTTTTTAAAAAGCTCTAAGTCATCATGACCAGGAAACCCCGCGGCAGTTAAACTGTCACAAAATTAAAATAAAAAATCTTACATCTCCAATCTCCGGTTCAAGCTTGACGATTCCTTTATTCTCCATTTTATTATGTCGGAATGTGATTGAGTCTAAACAAGATGAATGAATTCGCCGACCAAGCAAACTCGCGAACTGGTTTATAGTTCGCCTATCAATATTGCCCTGTAGTGTAGTGAGGGGATTTTTTTTCTTTTCTGTTTGTTTTCAGAAATTGGTACTTGACCAATGTTGATATGTTTCACTGATAATGAGGGTTACACTGTAAATCATTTAACCTATACCTATATAAAATAAATAAATGTTATGTTATGGGTAATATAATAAATACATCCTGCTTTATTTATTAAATTCTGAGTAGGGGATGGGACTCAAAACCACTTCAAAAAGGGGGAAGTTGTGTAATAGTATATACTTACCGACGACCCGATTGGAACAGATGTAGTGAACGCTGCCTCTGATTGTATCAGGGTTGCGGGTTTGACCCCCGCACAGTACAAACATTTGTGTGTATGAACATATTTGTTTGTATTGGTCTGGGTGTTTGCTATGTATTATAAGTATGTATTTACAAAAGAAAAGTAATATATATATATTTGTAATCCCACTGTTGATTCTGATATCCGTAACACAGGTGCTTGAGCTACCTATGTCGGAGTCAGATCAATGTATGCGATGTTGTGAAATATTTATTTATTTATATTATACCTCATTCTTGCAAATAAAACTCTACTTCTACTTCGACTGTACATTCAAGTTTTCTTTTGTATCTTCACCGCTTTCTCCGCCAATTATTAACCGATTTGCAGAATTATTTTTAATTGAAAGAGCACACACTCCCAAGTTGATTCCATTTTTGCCATGTCAAGATCTGATGATGGGATCCAAGAGAAATCGAGGGCAACCCTCAAGGGCTGCTGCTGGGCGCCGACTTCTGTAGCATCTTTTCTCGAGTGTACTGTTTAAAAAATGTTATCTGGAGTGTATGAAGTGTTAAAAATAGTATTTTACACCTTTTAGTTCGTGGTTTTTGAAGTAGGTTTTTTTTATATATAATTTTACTCGAATATGTCGATTGATATTCTGGTATTGGTTAAATTGCTTGGCTACTTCACGTCATTTGACATCTATGACAATTTTCCACTCTCGTACTGTAGAAACCAAAAACTTAGGATGCTAATTCTATGGTAGAAACATACAAATGTTGAAATAGTAATAATTATTATTCAAAAGACACACTAACATGTGTGTAAGGCCGTGTGGTCCCCGTCAGAGTAGAATAGGCCACCCTCACTCTTATCTAGGTGTCGTAAAAGGCGACTAAGGTAAAGCTGCTGGCATGATCATCAGCACCCAGAGAAAGAAAACTCTGCATTTATATCAAAACCCTCGCCAACTCGTCTGCCAAGCGTGGTGAGTATGGCAATTACCCCTCATGTGATTGAGGGAGGCCCGTGCTCCAGCAGTGGGGACTTAAATGGGCTGACGATGATGACGATGACACTAACATTATCACTATACTCGTACTTTATACTTTAATGTCAAGTTTTAAACAAGACAAAAACTTTAACCATGGAAAGTAGCCAAGTAACAGACTAGATAAAACCTTTATGAAATAAGTACTCTGATCCTGAAGACGACTTAAGTTGTTTTATGTGAGTCAAATCACTCAAGTAACGTGGGACTTCAGTAACATCACTACTAGAGTGGGAAACTTGTGATTGGCCAAAAAACTGAGGGAAATGCAGCCACGACCGTTCGGTCTAGACGAGTTATTAAAAATGTATTTCTATAGAATTTCGGTAATGCATTCTCTATATTTGATGTGCTCGTCTGCTGCTGTTTGCTCATGACATGCGAAGCGTTTAGTTAGCAACTACCGAGCGAACCTTTGTGTAACATCACGTCCATGCTTTGGTTTGCTACTATCAATTTCAATTGCAATAAAATCATGCGAATGTTGAAAATGCTGATGATATACGAATATTTAGTATTTATTTATTTATTCTTTATTGCACAAGAAAGTAAAGTACAATTGGCGGACTTAATGCTATACAGCATTCTCTACCAGTCAACCATTAGGCGATGCAGAAATATGTATGACGGCTAACTAAATTTATATCCATAAACATACATGTGAGTAATATATAATATGACTAAACATACATACATAACTATATAATACAATAAACCTACTTATACTACAATTAACTCATAAAAAAAAACAGAAACGACGAATACCGGCTAACCTGCATTGTAAGCATTAAAGGGTTGAAACAGACACAATACATCTTACCACAGCAGTCGTAAAAACAAGGAAAAAAAAAAGCTAAGTTAAATTTCTACTAAGCGGAGAAAATGATCACGAACTGAACTTATTATATCATAAAGCTACACAGGTTGATGATGTTGATGTGATCAAAAGTAAGGAATAGGGTAAAGTGTTAACAGTGCAGTGCTGTAGAATATTAAGTTGAAGATTTTCAACAATTAAATACATAAGAACTATTTTTATTTTTGTCAGATAAAAAAAGACTTCAAAGTTCCTTGAGAAATAATTTGACAAAAGTAGGAGTACCACAATATGACTTCCTGAGTTTGTGCCAAATGACAATAGATAAATTAAATAGTATAATTTAAGAGCTGTAGATTTTGAAAAACAATAAATAAATAAATAAATAAATAAAGACCTATACGAGCCGCAGCAACAAATACATACACAAATCCATCTCTGTTGTAGGCTCTAATATTCGTGAATGAATTTGTAATTTTTTTTAGTAAAATACCAGAAACATAGTGTCATGAGGAGTAATCAGTCATCTGTATTATAATCAAATACATCATCTGCATATTAATAAATATCCCCTTAATCTATTCACACTCACCGCAAATCCCATATTTTCTCCATCACTAATTCAAACATTCACTTTGTCAAGCCTTAACGAATTCCCTTTCAACGTCAAAGAGAGAGAGAGAGAGAGACGGCAAATCGTACATATTGCTTTCCATCGCGGCTGTTCAAAATTCATTAAAACCTGTTCTTAGTCAAATGTAATAATTTATTTAAGCAACAAAAATCCCTAAAAGTAATATCCATTGAGGCGTATTTAACGCTGAAACGACAGTGTGTAACAAACTCAGGGGCGGACTTAGGTCGTTTGAGTGTCAAAAGATTTGAATAAGTTCAAATATAATAGAATCTTTAAATTAATTTGTGTAAAATTTAAAGCATTTAGTTAATTGAATTAATGCATATTATTAAAACGTGAGTTCAGAAAATTTCCAGAAATAAACTAGTTCCAACCTCTTTTAAAATTGCGTACTTCTTGGAACGGGATGGCATGAACTTAAGTACGGCGATAATAAATCGAGATTGCGCTAATAAGATTTTGAGAATTTAAAAAAGTTTGATTCACTAGTTAATTATAAAAATCGCACTGTCATAACTCGTTTTTATTTGTAGGTTTCTTTCATGAAAATTTCTGGGCATCTCCTCCTCTACTTATATTTTAAAACGAAATTACTTACGTATTTAAATAACTAATGCCATAGCCTTTCTCCGTTAAAAGCCACATAAACTAAAACACCTACGTAACTATAAATAAAATAAAAGTTTCGTGTACATAAAAATACTTTCTTTAAGCAATAAAAACTATAGTATCTCTTAAAACATTTTAGCTGTTAAGTGCGAAAATAGGGGGTCACCAACCTTTTTACCCTTAAGTGCGCCCCATAGGCAAACGAAGAGCGTATTAGCGTATAAATAATTCAGCATATCTTTTGCCGCATTATGTCATTTACAGCGTTACCTTCCGAGTATTTACACAAAAGAGAGGCAAATCAAAAATGATAATTGCATGCAAATCCGGGATTGGACGCTCTGCGCTCATTCTGACTCTGTTTGATGACGGGATAGGAAAGGTATTTTTAAAACGAACAAAGATACTTAAATATTTAAAATTGTACAGTTTAAATGCGCACTTTCTGGAAAATATATTTTCTTGTGGTCTGCTTTCAAAAGATCGTTTTTACAAACTCCGAGGGGAGCGTTTTTTATGTTACGACGGTTGTGGCCTCCTTTTGGAAGAGAATGTAGTTATGTATCTGCCTCTATGATGTAGTGTGTAGTGCATCGCACTTTAAAGCGATGGTTGCGCAAGTGTTTTTTTGTCACGAATTCAAAACTATCAAAAGAACACAAGTATAACACGTCCTCATCTTGGCGTGTAATTCCCATTTGCGTTCAAAATCTCTGGAGCCAGGGGAACGCTTGGACCATGATTCTTGATTTGGGGAGCCTGGTAATTACAATGAAGCGACTGCCGTCTGACCTTCGCAACGCAAACTGAATCATGGTTCCATGTTTCAGAAACAATTCGAAAACGTGCAGGTTTCTTCACGATGTATTCCCTCGCCACCAAGCTAATGGTAGAAATACGCACATGAATTTGAAAAATCCAGAGATGTATGCTCTGATTCGAACCCGATCCTCCCGTATGGAAGGCGCGTTCTGAACCACTGCGCTACCATCGCTCTTAACACAAGTATAACAAGTACTTTACATAAAAACCCTAACCAACCTGGCTGTCCAAAAACAAACTACAGGACTTGGATGACATCATCACGTATTCCTACGCCGTGCACTCTTCGTTAGACGGCCCAAACCTGCACTGCATATGTTACTACATTCCCCAAGTTTTTCAAGAAACTAAATTCCATTCGCTTTGTTTATTTGTTGCGAGTTGACGTACGAACCCGTTAAATCGAATTCCCTTTGATTCGGGAGACAGCCAGGGAAAACAAAGCAGAAAACTCACGTGAACGAATAGAGATTATTGAATAAGTTACAAGAGGAATGTTTTGTTTTCCAACGATTTTACCTAAAGTTTCGAGACGGATACCTTTAAACCTGAGACAAATGAATGAGAAATGGTAGTGGTAGGTAAGCGAAAATTTAAGAAACAAAAATCGATCTGATATTTTTCGTTTTTGTTTTACATTTATTATATATTTAGGTTTAGTATATTTGTATATTGTGCAAGATTGGCGTCTCGTATTTGTTTTAAATTGGTTTTATCTATGAGGCCCCAGCGTAAAACATTCACAATACCTCAGCGAAAAAAAGGCCTTTCAATATCTTGATATTGGAAGGATTATTATTATATATTAGGTATATTCTAATTTATTTATTTAATTACATGCGAATATGTTGAAAAAAATCATACCCAATTTTTACACAAATGTGTTAGTCTCATTTGTATACATGTACTTGATTCGTCTTTTGTGTAAAGTGTAATATATCAAGATAGGTATATAACATGTAGATTCGTAATTCTTACACAATGATAGGTTAACCATAATAACAAATTTTAAAATGGGACTTAGATTTCTGGTTTTACTATCAAATCTAGAGTAACATTTTTCATTTAATAACTGTATCCTTGCTTTTAAACCAGCAGAATTTTATGAAGGTCTGGTGCTCATTGAAATAAAATATCGCGTCTCGATGCGCGACGTCAAGTCGACGTTTCACTCAAGAGTCATTGTTGCCTGCGACATTGTGTTTGACATGAAAATTATTTGTTCGGAAATGTTGCGCTCCCCTGGCATCGACTTCAAATTGATTTTCGATGAAATGTGAGACTGTACTTGATGGGTCGACTCAACAGAATTTTGGATACGATTGCTAAATTAAAAATGTAATATGTTAAAATTGGACTAAACGAGATTGATGGATTTTTGCTAAAGTAATCTTGCAAAGAAATCAAAAGTCTGTGTGCAGTGCACTTTCATTTTCATTATTATATACCATGGAATTTTAAATTGTATTCTTATTTTCTTTTTCATTTACAGTGTAAGGCACATTTTATTAGAATAGTTATTTACGAGATTTCTACCTATATTACGAGTTAGCGGTGCGCGTAGTAAAAGACTGTGAGTGAAGGTGGGTAGACCGTTTTGTCTACCAGTAACATCTTACCCGCAAAAACTTCAGTTACTCTGTGACTGAAGGCGCTTGCAACAGTGCCGAAATATCGGAAACTCAAAAATAAGGTACATGGTAAAAATCTCGTAAATAACTATTCCAATGTTAGTGACCATGAACGTTTAAAACAATATAAGGCACATTTTGTTAGCCTCTTTCTTCTTTTTTGCGAATGATTCCTTATTCCGTCCAAAGCTTAGAACTTATCCTCCAAAGGGAGGTCAGGTTACGCTTAGACCATGATTCAGGATTTGGAGGGGGCTTGGTAATTACAATGAAGTGACTGCCGTCTAACCTTCGCAACCCTTTAACATGGGATCCAAACCAACTGAGGGTGAGGCCACACGGACGCGTTGCGTTGAGTTGCATTGCGATGCGCAGCGCAAGCTTTGGACGGAATGGGTGCCACATGATGAAGCTACTGAAGAAAAAAAACATCATCTTCACTCGAAATTCTCAATGGCATCTTAAACCATCGCTCGAAGCCCTAGGTATGCTTGGATATTGATCCAGGATTGACTAACGCTGGCAAGCGATTGTGTGAGCTACAGTGGAGATGGGCAGGATACCTGGCAAGGCGTAAAGATATTAGGTAAACTATAAAACTTACCGAATGGTAGCCAAGAATGGGGCGACGTCCTATAGGTAGACCACCTGCCCGATGGTCCGACGATATTGTAACAGCAGCGGGTTAACAATGCATAAGGCTGGCAGGGGACGTGACTTCACTTCTATGCACTGATCATCGTATAGCGACATTTAAAAATAGTCCATCGAGTGCAGTTATAGTGCCTACGACTTTTAAGACGAGCATTAAAAATCCTAAGTATTCAACTTATTTCCCGACGGCTATGACTTAGGGACCTTCAAGAGAAAAGAGTACTCCTACCTCGCTTGCTCGTTTGTCGCCTCTAGCATAAAAAAATACTGAATCCCAAATGGCAGCCGATTTGTACAACGTGTGGGTGACCTCCCTCGTGGTTTAGTACTTTGTACTTGCTGATAGATGACTAGGCACTATTATGACTAGGTTCTATGCACTGATCATCGTATAGCGATATTTAAAAAAAAATCCCATCGAGTGCACTTAAAGTGCCTACGACTTTTAAGACGAGCATTAAAAATCCTAAGTATTCCATTTATTGTCAGGATGCAGCCATAAAAAATAAAATGCTAGACGAAGCAGACTGCCGGGGCGGCGACGCAGAAAAACTTATTTTACGATTTCCTCTGCAACTATCGCACCATCGAACTGGCTCGTATAAATCTGTTATTTATTATACTTGTTACTAGTTTTAGAGAAATGACAATAATTCACAACGACATTATCACCTTTGGGGAGCGTTTTCATATATTTTGTATTGGGTTTATTTATTTACAAGTAACAGTCTATTTCTGCGAAATATTGGCTTTGTAAGTGCCAACTTATTAACCAATAAAGCTTTATGCTGAATTTTAATTTAATTCTGGTTTTTTTATGGGATAGGTGCCAGGTGAGCAGACGGATCGCCTGATGGTAAGCGAATGGCGCCGCCCATATACAGCTGCGACACCAGTGGAGTCACAAGTGCGCTGCCAAAATTTAAACCCCCCTCTCCTCCGTGTTGGGCCTCCGGTACCTTCACTCACGCAGCGAAACACAGTTTTCTGTGTGGCCGTGGTATTACTCCCGTCGAGCCGGCCCATTCATGCCGAAGCGTGGCTCGCCCACGGTGAAAAGCCACTGCTTATTAATATTTCGATCACTCACTAATAATTTTATAAGTATCTTTATCTAGGTCCCGATTTTTGTGTGATAAAGAGGCCAGAAATAATAAATACATTTTTTTTGGTGGTTAGTAGATGCAAAATGTTTGTACGTTATGTTGACACTAAACACCTTTGACAGACAGGCTTTTCATCAGGTGCGAGATATTACAATCGCACCTGATGGAAAGCGACGATGAGGTCTAGGATGCTACGCGTTTGCCTATAAGATGCCTGCCTGTCAAAGGTGTCAACATACCTAATATACATACATTTTGCATCTACTAACAAAAAGGGTGGCAAACGAGTAAGTATACCTGATGGCGAGTGATTACACCGTCCATGGAACACGTACAAATGCAGACAGGGCTATTGATCTATGCCAGTAGTCCAATCAAATTATTCACATCACCCACGCGGAGGTGTTTAAAAAGCTCAAAATTTAAATATTTAATCAACCTCAGCCTATTTCGCAACCGATAAATTAACGCGATACGGTCTCACATTGTCCGCGTAATTTATTCAACGGCAAATACAAAAAACTTGTCCGACCCTCGGAGGGTAACCCCGAAAAGGTGTCAATTTTTGAAAGATTGTACCGCGTCATGAATATTATATGAACGAGGAGAGTTAAGGGCGCTTTGCGATAATGTTCGACGTTCGGAGGCTGTCGTCCTATGTCATTCCGGCGATTGGCCCTTTGTTAAAAGTAACACGTAGTGTGTCAACGGGATATCGGGCGTGAAATTTTGCTCATACAGATAGGAATATGCTGTTTGCATACGATATTGTTGAGTGGGAAAGTCGTGATTTCGGTTGGGTATAAGTGATCGCTGGTTGATATATCAAAATTGTTCAGTAACTGCTGTTTACATCATTATTGTAGAATGTTTTAAGATATTATGTTCTTTAACAATGTTTGACCCTGTCACTAATGCTTTCTTCTAAAGTAAATGTAAAAAATATGAAGAAGATGCATTTATAATTGATTTCCGACAAAACAAGCTGGGAGTTCCCTTGCGATACATATTTGAAAAATACCTAGTGAGAAAATAAAATACAGGCGCGATGGAAATTCAGTCAACAAGAACGCGTTTGCCATACAGGGGTTGTAGTATGGTTGTAGTTCGAATCCGAGGATGCCCCTTCGAATTTTGTAATCTTTCTTGTTTATATGTTATAGGTGGCAGAACGGCAGGCAGATGACCTGATGGGAAGCGATTGCCGCCGACCATGGACAGCCGTGACACCATTGGAGTCACAAGTGCGTTGCTAACCTTTAAACCGGAGGCCCAATCCGGGGGGGATTGGGCCTCCGGTACCATCACTTACGCAGCGAAACACAGCATAATGCGGCTTCACGCCGGTTTTTTGTGAGCCCGTGGTATCTCTCTGGTCGAGCGGGCCCATTTATGAACAAGCATGGCTCTCCCCCGGTCATCTATGTGCGTATTACCTACTATCAATAGTTCTGCGGTGAGGGAAAACATCATGAGGAATCCTGCACGTTATGAATAGTTTCTGAAACGTGTAAGCATGATTCATTTGGTCTGGTTCCCCTGTTAAAGGGTTCCGAAGAGATTACGAGTTTCTCCAATTCCTAAATCATGATCTATGCGTACCCCAGGCTGCAAACCGACAGCTTCGGACGCAAACGGGAAATTCACGCCAAGATGAGGAACTAATGAAAAATAAAACATATCTTGAGCAAGGATATGTTGCTGCCTCCGAGCACAATAAATCGGATATTATTAGTCAAGTTTTGAAATACAATGAGGTAAGACTCATAGAGGAGTTTTAGTGTCTCAATATATGTAAAAAAAGCTACTTGTTAAAATAAAAAAAAACTGTAACCGAACCACTCAATCAAATTAACCCACCGAAACGTGCATCAGGGGCGACTACATTAAAGATATTGGTCAACATACGGCCGAAATTTTTCGAGGTCTGACCTATGTACACATTACTTAGTAATAAAGCTTTAAAACAAATACCGCTCTCAGGGGACAGGGGGCTCTAGAGGAGATCAAATACGGAACGCGCGTGCAGGGTTGGCAAGGACAAAACGATTATAACAAAAAAAAATCGCTAGTTTGTATAGCACTTTTTGTGTATTTGCTTATATTTAGGGGAACAAAGAGCGAATACGATAACTATTAAATTGATGATTATCCACAGTTTAAGGTACAGAGTACTTTCTACTAGCACGTCCAAACCAATATAACATTGAAATCTTCTTTTAACTTTTCTACATAATATACTTCTGTAAGGCATCTGCATACTTTCTGATGCAGGGATTTTCATGGAATTCGGCGATTTTGTACCTACTTACTATTTGCAGGTGACTCACTTGCTCGTGTGTCTTATGAAGTTGTTAACAAACGATTTGTTAGTTAATGAACGGATAGTCAAATCAAAAAATAGATACAAATCAATGTATACTAGACGTGTATAACTCTTTACTGAAACGACTTAGTCAAATGATACACTGTTCCGAATCTCTAATGTTCGCTCCGAATGTATCATTCGACTCAAATGGATCTCAAGTACTAGTGAGCCGAATGATCCGAAGGAGCGGAATGAATCACGGATCTATCTAAGATCCAATGTTCCAAATGAAGCGTTTCACTGTTCCGCATCTCTGCACTTATTCAGATGCAAATGGTTCAGTCTTTTGAAAGATACGTTTTTGCCAGGTCTAGTAGACAAATCTGTCAAATTTCTTACCTTAATTTCTAACACGTTTTGTTATAATTTTTTTTTGACGTCCCTTTTAGTACAGTAATTAAGAGCACCTGGTCGATACCCAAGGGTTCGGTTCCCACATCAACACAAAATGTTAGTTGATTAAAAAAATATTTGTATTGGGTCTGTGTGTATGTGGTACAGTACATAGATTAAAAAGGTTCGTCATTTTAAGGTAATTTTTTGCTTGCACGGCAAGAATCAGTTATACCAACATACAGTTTTAAAAAGATCTGCCAACCTTCTAATTTTCTTTACATCAAAAGGTATCAATGTAGCTACAAGCAAATCTGAACTTTCTGAGGTAATAGTTGGGCATTTTTTGTGTTTTTTTCTGTGCCACAGGTGTTACTCTGACAAATTTACGAAAGGTAATAAGTGCTCGCTATGAGCACTTATCAAACGAATCAATTTAAAAACTGACGAACCTTTTAGTTCTTTAACTGTACTTCGTTGTTCATGGTTTCCATAGTACAAGAGAAAACCATTGTTTATTTAAGTAACTAATAAAATTGGATAAAGTAACTTGACGTGTCTCACTGTGTGCACCAGCCCTGGGTGTTTGGTCCTGCGTCACTCCCGCGCGCGTAACTCGAGTTGATTGTTTGTACTACGGACATGGATTTTTCCACTTGATTGTCTGATTTGATTTACTTTACGGCGCATCTTAGATTGCCGAGAAAATAAACCGACTGAAAATAGTGGCAATAATAGGTACGTGTTATTTGTATAAATTGAAGATGAGTGGTTATTTAGAAACCATTTTATAAAGTTCTTGTACAAAATAAATGAATAAATAATAATAAATGCATACAACATCTCATACATTGACCTGATTCCGTACTACAAACCACATATAGTACACCCAGAGACTGAACAAACACAAGTGTTCATAGATACCATGGGAGAGCCACGCTTTGGCATGAATGAGCCGGCTTGAACATTTGTTTATTATATTCGCGTAGTGTTTATTCACAACCGCTATAATAAGTATTGAATACACATTCTGTAACCAGCAAATATTTTTGAAATAACAAACAAAAAAAACATAGTGTGCAGAATATAGAAAGTATAAGACATTACACCATTTATTTACGCAAAAGGGAAACCAATGATCTATTACAGTAGATTGAAATCAATCTATATTAGCCATCAATAAAATACTCCTACTGACGTTTTCATCTCAAACAAATGCTAAAGTGCAATATAAGTAGAAAAAAGCGGAACAATAAATCCATTTTTCTATTAGCCGTAGGGGGGGGGGGGGGGGACGTCTTCCGCCAGGGGGTCTGACAGGAGCTGTCAGCGGGACGAGCGTTTCGAATCTGGTCCAGTGTCCACTTGTCATTAAGTTTTTGTCTTCCCCTTCTTGGTTTTAGTTGCGGTATTAAGTGACATACGGGTAGGACGAATGTTAAGCACATTTATGAATTTGTAAAAACGTATGTGTGTAAACAGTGTAAATACATAGGTATCTACATGTTAGAACAATTTCATGTCACATGCAACGAAACTAGGAAGATGTAAGTAAGGATGAAAATATTTTTTTTTATGTGATAGGTGGCAGACGAGTAGACGGATCACCTGATGGTAAGAGATTGCCACCGCCCATGGACACCCGCGACACCAGTGTATCACAAATGCGCTGCCAACCTTTAAACCCCCCCTTCCCGCGGATTGGCCTCCGGTACCCTCACTCACGCAGTGAAACACAGTACAGTGCTGCTTTACGCCGGTTTTCTGTGAGGCCGTGGTCTCACTCCGGTCGAACCGGCCGTTTCATGCCGAAGCGTGGCTCCTCCACGGTCAAAATGCGGTTCATTGAAATTATACTCAATAAATAAGGTGTACTTAAGATACATGAAAACATGAAGAAAATACCAAATTAATAGGTGCACATAACGTATTTTTACGATCCTATTTATTTGTATGGACAGCCTCACCTTAAAGTATACAAATCGATTGTGCCAAAGTATGTATTGGTTCAAGAGTTTAGGGACACTTTTATTATAGGCATTATTATGGTGTAAATTGGTAGGTATATGAAAATATAATATATTCATAAATAACATTTAAATACACATTTTATAAGCTTTTCCGCTCTAATCTTAATGTGATTTTCATCGGTCGGTTTAGTTTTGTACAGACTCACCGAGCATAATGCGGACTAAACCTGAGGAAGGGAAGCTCGCCTATCTACCCGGCAGTGTGTCCTCAAGTCTTAACGACTAGACAAAGTAAGGACAAATGGCCGCGGATTGACGGCGCATTTATTTCGCCGACGTCCTCCATTATTGCAGATTTATTTGTTTCCGACGCGATCAGGAAATACTATTATAATGGCGTTGTGACAGACCCCGTACTCAGATAATGGTGATTTGATATGTGCTAACAGTTAAGAATAATTTTACACATTTTTTTATGTCATAAGTGGCTGACGAGCAGACGGATCACCTGATGGTAAGCGATTGCAGCAGCCCATGGACACCAGTGGACTTACAAGAGCTGCCAACCTTGAAACTCCCCTTTCCCCCAAATTGGAAATATCGGTAAAAAGATCTGTTATTCACTATATTTTAATGTAAGTAGTCGCACATACACACAAACACTTTCTTAGTAATTTGACGCTAGTGTTGTATGTACCTACTAATCATATTTAAGGTAAAGAAAGAAATAGAAAATATAAAAGAGACTTGCAAAAACTAAAACAACCTCTTAGTAACTTTCACATAAAACTATATTACTCCAGCGAAGTCAAAACTGGTTTAAATTTCAGGACTTTTAATGTTAAAAGTAAGAGCTGCTACATTTTTCAATAATAGCAACCTCTTATACCAGAGCAATGTTTTTCGAGATATACATTTCAATTCAAGGTGAGTCATAGTTATGTTACGAGTCGTTTAGTCTGCAAGGCGAAGAGGCTCTTAAATCTCCGATTCTCGAGAAGTATCTTGTTAATCAAGTTAAGGGACCTTTTAGCGGCGTAAACGCATTGCGACATCTAGATGCGGACCAAATAGGTAGGGACGCGGAGTATCTAGAGTTATCGATATCGATTAAAACGTACTCATAGGATGTAAAAATGTGCTGACTGCCGTAAGACTTAACTACTAAAAGTATTAAGATTTTTTTGAGACTAAAATTATGTCATAAGTTCTTACTGCAAGTAACCATCAGTTTTTATAATTAGCTTAAAGTGGCCACTTTAGGCAATAATAAGAATAATTACGGTTACTTACACGAAGATAATATTACACAAGAACATCTCAAAAAATCCTTTATGGGTTCACCATTGTACTTTCTTAAATGTCTTATAATCGCCAGAATTAATACAAATCATGTTGACAGCGCTAGTTACGCCGATGCGTCACATGAAGCAAAGATGCAAGTAGAGCGTAATAACTACCTACCTAACTGGTCATCGTCATTGTCATCGTCATCGTCAGCCCATTACAGTCCCCACTGCTGGGGCACGGGCCTCCCTCAATCACATGAGGGGTAATTGCCATACTCATCACGCTTGACAGACGGGTTGGCGAGGGTTTTGATATAAATGCAGAGTTTTCCTTCTCTGGGTGCTGATGATCATGCCAGCAGCTTTACCTTAGTCGCCTTTTACGACACCTCGGTAAGAGTGAGGGTGGCCTATTCTACTCTGCCGGGGACCACACGGCTCACCTAACTGGTACCTACCTAAAAAGTAATTTTCTGAATAGCATCTATTTTGCATATTTTTTAGCAATTCGATTCAACACATTCTATCATAAGTACAAAAATGCTATTGAAAATAATTGTCTTGCGTGTTTTTTGCGATGAATCTTTGTCGTTTTATTAAATCGCGAAATATATCGACATTTTTCCACGAAACTACCGAGCGTGGTTTTACAATGCACAGCTCGTGGTCAGTAATCGAGTTAGCAGCAGACCGGCAATCATTACGAGCTTGTACCTGTACCACAAATCCGTAACTAGAAGTGATTTGAAATATTATAGAATAGAATAGAATAGAATAAGCATTTATTTGGTAAACACATCACATGATTTTTACAGAAAAAATAAAAATAATACAAGGTAAAAACATTTTCCGTGATATGTTACCAAAATGGTTGCCACTCAGCAGTATGTCACGGCGCCGGAACGCCATGACGCTGGTATTCTGTGGGAGCCATTGAGGTAGAGAGAGTCACCAGCCAATATTAATAAAAATACCTACTTTACATCAAAAGATATACCTAGATATAAACACCTAGATATAAAACATTATACTAGCACTATTTTTCTTATTAGGGTATTCTTCATTCCTCAGTAGAGTGGTAAGTAGAGGCTATAAGGGGCAACTGTCCAATGATACGATAACGCCAATGCATTATCATCAAGAGAACGTATATAAGTAATGAAATACATTTTACGGATCTTTCGATTTTTCTATGAAAAAATGTTAGGTTTTTCCTATGAAATTGTCGTTTTAGTATGGCGATTTTCTTAGAAGTTGTATTTTCCACACATTTTTTTTTAAACTTTAAAGTTAATATTAATGCTACTACTCCCTAATTAACTGCTCTTTAATGGACAACGTTTAGGAAAGAGTAGGATAGTTTTTCATAAAAAGTTATTATTGATAAAAACGTCAATTCAGCCAAGTACTAAAACGGTAAATTTGCATGATTTTTTGTTGCATCTCAAATACAATAATATCTGATCTCAATATTTTGTTTATGTCATAGGTGGCAAACGAGCAGACTATTTAATATAAACCTTAAAAAAAAAAGTAAAGTATCAGCCTATAAACTGTCCCACTGCAGGGCAAAGGCCTCCATCATAGAAATCAAGTCATTGCTGCTATGATGGGATTAGGCTTAATCACCACGCTTGCCAAATGCGGATTGGTGATCACAAACCCGAGCTATGTTCGAAAAATTCGAAACATACTTTTCGCTCGACCCGGGAATCGAACCCAGGACCCCGAGATCACGACCCGGTACTTAAACCACTTGACCAACAGGACTATTTTTGCTATGCTTTCATCATCATCATCATCAGCCCATTTAAGTCGCCACTGCTGGGGCACGGGTCTCCCTCAATCACATGAGGGGTAATTGCCATACTCACCACGCTTGGCAGACGGGTTGGCGAGGGTTTAGATATAAATGCAGAGTTTTCCTTCTCTGGGCGCTGATGATCATGCCAGCAGCTTTACCTTAGTCGCCTTTTACGACACCTCGGTAAGAGTAAGGGTGGCCTATTCTACTCTGCCGGGGACCACACGGCCAAGTAAATACTTACTTTTACATTAAGTAGCTTTATTCTTTTCCAACTTATAAGTACATCCCGTCAGGCTATGCTTTGCACTATATCAAATATCTTTATTTTGTGAAATGACATCTGTTCCATAGAACAAAGAAATTGGAACAACCGGCAATTTTTGGCTTGTACCCTGAATAGGAAGGCAATAGAAAACCTTAAAATAGGGATTTAAATTCAAAATATAACTATAGTATGGTGAGTTATTGCTTAGTAGAAGAGTTGCACATATTATTGTGTCAAGAAAAAAAATGGTAAAGATCTATTATTAGTCCTAGTTACTTGCAAAATCGAACTACAACTTTGGTTCTCAGCAATTTAAGGTAGAGATATCAATCAGAAGCAACTCAAAGAAGTAAATCAAATCAAATAAGAAAATTTATTTGCAATAATGCAATTATCATTTGGAGCACCTAAAAATGAATTCGACTTATTCATTCCCTTTATTTTACAATTAATGTGGCATTAAGTCTTAACTACGACTGTGACGGTGACGGGTAGGGCACACTAGCGACGCCAATCGTATTTGTACGCGAAAAATTGATTCATGCCATAAACGACCACTTTTAGCGTGAATCTATTTTTCGCGTACGCGTTGGACCCAACATTTGTGCATGGTTATTTCAAAGTCAAAGTCAAATAATGCTTTATTTGCATAGGCTTATACACATCACTTACAAATCGTCATTCATTTGAATGACTTAAAACTATTTATAAGTATTTATGTATGATTTACATGTCAATACATATATATGTTGATACATAAAATATTTTAAAGAAATAAATAAACATAATGCGATTTTTCCACCGGCTCGGAAAGTTGTTTCTGGTCGAGAAGATTATTTAATAAATAGTAAAAGTGTTTTCCAAAAGACTGTAATCCCGAAATTGTTTAAAATAGATCCGGTTTAGTAGCTAAAAATTAAAATAATTTAGCGTCGCTAGTGTGCCCTACCCGTCACCTTAAGTCGTAGTTAACTAGACGGGCCGTAGCAATCGTAGCATCGTAGGTAGTCTCGTAGCGTTGCTCGTAGCATCAATGGTGTCTTGACACTCCGTAACTTATAAAGTCATCCGAGGAAAATCCTGCTTTATTTTATTTTCTTGCTTTTTTCTATATTTTAATAGTTATTCTGCTATTTGAACCAAAAGAAATCCAACATATCAAAATAGTTTAGATAGGTCTAATCCCGTGTGGTCTAACGCCGTGTGGTCCCCGGCAGAGTAGAATATACCACCCTCGCTCTTACCGAGGTGTCGTAAAAGGCGACTAAGGTAAAGCTGCTGGCATGATCATCAGCACCCAGAGAAGGAAAACTCTGCATTTATATCAAAACCCTCGCTAACCCGTCTGCCAAGCGTGGTGAGTATGTCAATTACCCCTCCTGTGATTGAGGGAGGCCCGTGCCCCAGCAGTGGAGACTTAAATGGGCTGACGATGACGATGAGGTCTAATCCTTCTTGAGTTTATACGTGGCGTAACTATTATTTACGTAGATACGAGAACAAATATGTATATAACAATGGTTACAATGGGGCTGGTAAAGTAAAATATCAACCTATATACTGTCCCACTGCAGGGCAAAGTCCTCCATCATAGAAATCATGTCATCGCTACTATGATAGGAATAGGCTTAATCACCACGCTTGCTAAATGCGGATTGGTCACAAACCCAAACTATGTTCGAAAACTTCGAAAAATACTTTTTGTTCGACCTGGGAATCGAACCCAGGACCCCGAGATCACGGCCCGGTACTTAACCCACTAGACCAACAGGGCGTTATATATTTTAAATCCCCATGGATCAAATTACGCTCGCCTTTCTATCACTCGCGGAGGGTGTGATCGTACAGTCTACAGATAAAGTTCATGCACACTATTGGCAGCTATTGACTCCTTTGCTTCTCGTAATAAGAGTCACAAACTATGGAATATGTCCAGCTACTTCTGCTGTTGACTATAAATAAAGATTTATAAAAGAAAGGGACGGAACTAAAATGATTTTCTTTTCTACCTATAGATTTCAATATTTTTATCTTTATATTTCGACTATGGATGGATAAGAGTAATACCAAGCCCTCACAAAACCAGCGTGCAGCCTGCGCTGCGTTTCGCCGAGCATATAAGAGTACCGGAATCAATCCAGGAGTTCAGCGCACATGTGACTCCACTGGTTTTGCAGCTGTCGCTTACCATGAGGTGATCCGTCCGCTCATCTGCTGCCGATAATATAAAATCTATAGTTTTTCATTATGTCGTTTCCACGTGCAGATTTTGTATCCGTGTGAACTGGTGATCGCAATGATGTGTCAGCAGTTTCCTCGTATGTGGGATAATTTCGTACGCTTATGGAATACTTATTCCTTCCAGGCGGGTTGGTATGCGTGTTGCACTATCTCATTACTCGATATCAGTTTTGTACAAGATTATTAAATTGAATTCTCTTTAGAATTCTTGTCTTATTACTAAAATGTAGTCATACGCATAACTAGTGACCCGCCCTCACATCGTTTCGGGACAATAGTTCCACTTTACACCAATATATGTCGCTAGGTGTCGATTACATTGCGCAAGCGTTTCGTGTTTTCGGATTAGATATAAGCGTCTCCGCTTTCGGTAGGAATTACTTTTTTATAGATTGGGTACTAAGTAACGTTCCCTCGTGACTTTAAGACTCCAAAATTGTATTCATCGGGAAACACGTTTCCAACATTTTCCCGTGTGAGAACTTCACTTTGGCATAAATAGGCTGGCTCGACCGGAATGATACCATGGCCCCACAGAAAACCGGCGTGAAGCAGCACTGTGCTGTGTTTCTCTCACGAGTGAGGGTGCCGAAGGCCCAATCTGGTTAAAAGGGGGGTTTAAAAGCTGGCAGCGCACTTGTGACTCCACTGGTGTCGCGGGTGCCTATGGGCGGCAGCAATCTCTTACCATCAGACGATCCGTCTGCTCGTCTGCCACCTATCACATAAAAAAAAAACACACGTTCTGGTCAATAGTTTTGACTGAATTGTAATGACTGTTTAGACAGTCTTGGCAAACGTAATGTAGGGCGCCCTCTGGCTAGGTGGAGGGACGATCTGCGCAAGATGGTTCGAATGAGCTTCACGACCTGATACCACCTTCTCCTTTCTACCACCGGACATTACGGAAGACGACAGGAATCCACCCTTACACTGTGCAAGTTCCACCAGCTCGTACTAAGCGTTTCGCATCCTCTTTCTTGGTAAGAACTGCTAAGGAATGGAACAACTTGTCGGCTTCTGTATTCCCAGAGAGCTACAATTTGGGTGTCTTTAAGTCGAGAGTGAATAGGCTTCTTCTATGTAAGCACGCTACTTCTTAGACCTTATTGTCACTTTCCATCAGGTGAAATGTGGTCAAGTGCAAACCCATTTAATATATAAAAAAAAGATGGCTGGCAAGAGCTGGATGCGAGAAGCCAGGGATAGATCACGGTGGCGAACAATTGGAGAGGCCTGCGTCCAGCAGTGGACTGCGATAGGCTGATGATGATTTAGAAAATTAATATGAGGAAAATACTTTCATATGCAAAGAATAGAGTCAGGTTCAAAACAAACAGATTATGCTACAAGCATTCAGCGAGAGACTGCGTAGGTACACATTTTAGTGGCTAACAACAGTAATATCTTAAACAACAATTCCATCCCAATTCCAAATCAAAATTCCGCCCATAAAAGGTCAAATAAAACTGTTATTAAAACAGTACATCGGTGATTAGCGCTCAGATGTCTACGGCGTAAGTGCCTCGGCGCCCTTTAATGGCGTCTGCGTTTCGCCCTTATTATCTATTTACAACCAGCATTTTATTATTGGGGTTAAGGCGGGACAGGGTACAAAGCAGAGCGCTGCTGGGCGGGGTAGGGTGCTCGGACGGTTGTTACGGATGTTTTTACGACCATCAAAAGATACTTTGTGAGATGGCATCCGGCAGTTTCGGATGTCGTAATCCCGAGTATTCGAAGCGGTTTTGTAGGATTAATTTGACAGGTGGCTTAAAAGTATCGTGTAGGCTTTGATAAAGATACTGTTACAAATGCTCATTATAAGCTTGTTTAAAAAGCATGCTTAATGAACTCAGTTCCGTTAATGTACCTCAGTTCTGTGGAACGGTTTGCCTGCGGGAGTATTTCCCATCGGCTACGACTTAAAGAACAATGACGTTGGGGCAGAAAGGTCCTGGAGTGGAGGCCACGCACAGGAAGTCGCAGCCGTGGCAGGCCCACCACAAGGTGGACCGACGATCTGGTGAAGATCGCGGGAATCCATTAGATGCGGGCGGCTCAGGACCGATCTGTGTGGAGAACATTGGGGGAGGCCTATGTCCAGCAGTGGACGTCTATTGGCTGAAATGATGATGATGATGACGACTTAAATACCTTCAAGAGAAGAGTGTTCCTTTTAAAAAGGCCGGCAATACATTAACGATTTTTCTAATTCCGCGGAGGTTGGGCGGCGATGATTACTTTCCATCAATAATCACATGCTTGTAACACCTATTCATACGTGTTAAAGCACTCTCCCACATTCCTCCTCCCATCTGCACTGCAGGTGGCATGCTCAAAAATCGACCAGTGTGCGATTCTCAATAGCATGCTTACTCATTAGCATGCTTCTTCACCATTTTTATTAACACATGCTACTAAGTTGCAATTTCTCTAAAGTAATTATCATGAAAATAAAAATGTGTAACAGTAGCTTAAAGGAAAATAAGGCAAGAAAACTTCTGTGCCAGTATGAAAGAGTAAAATTAAAAGCTAGCATGTTAATATAATGAATTTAATTAAATTCATTGATCTGCTTCCGAACGATGTAGCTAATACTCGTACCTACACTTGTTTGACGCATATTAGAACTGAGAGTGGAAACAAATGTAAAATGTACTTCTATAATATCCTCCAAACGATTACGGCTACGGCAATCTCAAAGATCGGCCACGTACGCAGGATATATTATAGTGCTCAAATGTATGCGCTAACACAAGTGCACTCTCTATTCCCTTACCCTCATATTCCGATGGGACACTATTGTGACATGACCGGAGAGGGATCGGGCGCAGGACCAACAGCTTAACGTGCTTTCCGAGGGGTGTAAGCCGTGCCGCTAAGAATTTCTTACCGAAAACTTAGGTACAAATCTTTTGGCCCGACACGGGGATCAAACTCGGGACCTCTTGCACAGTCGTCGCCATAAAGTGCGACCCACTAACCACTGCGCCACCGAGGCAGTCAGTACTTCTTCAACTCGTTCATAAATGTACTATCTTACCTATGTATCTTTAATTATAAGAAAGAGCGGGGTCTCCTAACACAGGTGTTACACTTAAAAGGAGACTTCAACCATGGCTATGTACTTATAAAAAAGATACCAATAAATATTTTTCATTTTTAAGCTATGGACCTATGTATGTTGTCTGCAATAAAGAAATTTGAAATTTGAAATAAAACAATTCTTTAATTTTTACTATAGTAGATTATACACCTATATTTTACTTTGTTTTATTATATTCCATTCAGATTTCTAATTAAGCACAAGAGAAACAATCTGAGACCGTAACAGCCAAAGAACTTGCAGTACGTAACGAGTGGCTAAGGGGGCGAACACAAATCCGTTGGGTACGTGCTCAAGCAGTTTGTCTGTGTTTAGCGCTAATGAACAACGGTTCCGCCTGTTTCGTACGAGCGGCGGCAGCATTCAGTTATAGAACCTTTTCAGATTAAACGTTTTTTGGCTGGAGTAGATACATATATGTATAAAAGAAAAGTCGCAGAACCGACAACCGATGGGGTAAACGAGTTCTGGAGTGGAGACCGCGTCTTGGCAAACGTAATGTAGGGCGCCCTCTGGCTAGATGGGAGGACGATCTGCGCAGGATGGCTGGCAAGGTCTGGATGCGAGAAGCCATGGATAGATCACAGTGGCGAACAATTGGAGAGGCCTACGTCCAGCTGTGGACTGCGATAGGCTGATGATGATGATAAAAGAAGAGTGCCAGGCTAGTCACTTTGCTCATCTTTTTAAATCTTAAATACATATATTGAGTGTCATCGTCGTCATCGTCAGCCCATTTAAGTCCCCACTGCTGGGGCACGGGCCTCCCTCAATCACATGAGGGGTAATTGCCATACTCACCACGCTTGGCAGACGGGTTGGCGAGGGTTTAGATATAAATGCAGAGTTTTCCTTCTTTGGGTGCTGATGATCATGCCAGCAGCTTTACCTTAGTCGCCTTTTACGACACCTCGGTAAGAGTGAGGGTGGCCTATTCTACTCTACCGGGACCACACGGCATCTTGAGTGTAATAATTAATAAAAAAATTATCGTGGGAGAACCACGCTTCGGCATGAATGGGCCGGCTCGACTGGAGTGATACCAGGCCCTCACAGAAAACCGGCGTGAAACAGCACATGTTGTGTTTCGCTGCGTGAGTAAGGGTACCGGAGGCCCAATCCGGGGAAAGTGGAGTTTAGAGGTCGGCATCGCACTTGTGACTCCACTGGTGTCACGGGTGTCCATGGGCGGCGGCAATCGCTTACCATCAAGTGATCCGTCTGCTCGTCTGCCACCTATGACAAAAATAAAAATGTATCACCCCCTATTAATCTAGTCGCCGACTAAAGCATTCTATCATTAGTGAGGGAAAACATCATGCGGAACACATTTTAAAGAAACTGCCCCAGAGGTGGAGGTTACGTCTCGGATAGTTTATCAAAAGTGTAGATACCTACAATATTTGTGATAATTATTTTGAACGTGTAACCATGATCCTGTTAGTCTGGTTCCCCTGTATAATTGTTGCGAAGATCAGACGGCAGTCATTGCCAGACTTCCCGAATTCTGGATAATCATCCAAGCGTAACCCAGGCTCCGAGGCAACAGCTTTGGACGCCACTGAGAATTACACGAAAATATCAGGAGGCTGACTTAAGTCACGAAGCCTAGTCAATTCATCATCATCATCATCAGCCCATTTAAGTCCCCACTGCTGGGGCACGGGCCTCCCTTAACACATGAGGGGTAATTGCCATACTCACTACGCTTGGCAGACGGGTTGGCGAGGGTTTTGATATAAATGCAGAGTTTTCCTTCTCTGGGTGCTGATGATCATGCCAGCAGCTTTACCTTAGTCGCCTTTTACGATACCTCGGTAAGAGTGAACCACACGGCCTAGCCTAGTCAATTACGCAGGAAATATTAAGGTGCATAAGTGTGTGCGCAAAACATAGATGTACCCTCTCGTCCGCTTCCCCCTTGATCCGATGGTACGGTGAACCGCTACGATCGGAGGGCGAGCAGATGCAGCGGTCTGGCTGACGATAATTAAATCCCTATCGCAACCTTAAGGCATTCACGCCATGCTACCTCGCCACCGAAAGTGGATTGGCTGACTTAAGTACACTAGATGGCGAAACCGACGATTTGGATATCCAAAGCGTCTCGGTCTGATATCCAAATCAAACGAACATATGTTCGTTTTCTAAATTGACTCAACCTATAACTTAACTCAGAACTATTCACACTTAGGGCCGAGTTCACCAACTTTTCAAGCAGCGGTAATCACGCTTTAAAATTGCAAGCACCAATAGACAGCACGGTTAAAGTGTGATTACCGTTGTTTTGAAGTTGGAGACTATTCATTGCGCCTTAGTCATTGCGCCTTTGATATCTTCAGTTTGTTTGGTGATCGAATCGAATCAAATCAACTATCTAAGAATATTCATTAATACTTACTAAAAGATTTCGTGTAACACAAAAGCATTTTTTTTTCAAATTGAAAAGAACGTGTGGCATGTGATATATAATAAATGTTTGTGCTTGATATTTAATTAATTAAATTGTTACTTCATTTTATTTTTAACCCAAAAACTAATAATACGTATGTTAACTAAAAATACTACTTATTTTCAGTAATAATATTCGGTAACTTCGCTACTATGGTGAGATTAGGCGTAATCACCACGCTTGCCTAATGTGGATTGGTGATCACATCCCGAGCTATACTTGGGAAACCCATACCCATGGGATTTCGATATCACGGCCCGGTACTTAAACCACTAGACCAACAGGACGTCCTGTCGAGCAAAAGGTATGTTTAGAATTTTTCGAACATAGCTCGGGTTTGTGATCATCACCAAACCGCATTAGGCAAGCGTGGTGATTAAGCCTAAACTCACCACTGTAGCGATAACTTAATTTCTATGATGGAAGCCTTTACCCTGCAGTGGGACAGTTTATAGCCCGATACTATTCGGTAATTTCAGTTCACGTACATATTTTATAGACCTTTAACGATGCAAGTTACGATTGAAATTCCAAAAAGTTCCACGGCTAATTGCTTTAATAAGGCCCACGTTACGTACGACACCAACAATAAACTCCTCAAGAAATATATTAAAGGCATCTTGATTATTCAAAAGGCGTTTTTAATTAAACAACTCGTCGCAAGTTCCAGCGGACATAAAATTTTATAACCCTTTAATAAGACGTAAAACTGCCGCCTAACTGCTGTTTTAACGACGAATATTAATGATTATGGACACCGCAATATTTGCAAGTATGAAAATTGTTTTATAACTTAATATGAATCGGGTGATACCTTGGTGTAACTTCAGCGAAAACATGATGTACAATCGAGTCGCTATTTATGAAGTAGGTACTTGGGGATACTCATTGCAACAATAATAACATATTGGGCATATAGTGTAGGTCTAATTATAATATATAATATAATTCTTTTTACTGGCAAAAATTATAAACAATTGTGGTAAATTAATTCTCACAATTCTCACAACATCTCATACGTTGACCGGATTCCGTACTAAGTAGCTTAAGCACTTGTGTTACAGATATCAGATCAGACAACAGAGGAACACAAATATATACTTAAATACATATATTACACCCAGACACTGAACAAACTCAAGTGTTCATCGCACAAATGTTTGTCCAGGGTGGGGATCGAACCCACGACCTTTAGCGTAAGAGGCAGGGTCACTACCAATTGCGCCATCCGGTCAGTCAAAATTGAGTGACTTAGGCTTGTAGGCCTGTGTGTGAGCTAATTAAACCGAGTTACAATTTGCTTAATGCTCCAGTAATACTTTTGACTGAAATTATATGTACAACCTGTCATCATCGTCAGCCCATTTAAGTCCCCACTGCTGGGGCACGGGCCTCCCTCAATCACATGAGGGGTAATTGCCATACTCACCACGCTTGGCAGACGGGTTGGCGAGGGTTTAGATATAAATGCAGAGAATAGTTATTTACGGCATTGCTACCATGTCGTACCTTATTTTTGAACTTACTTATTTTTGGTTACTCCGTGACCATGGCGCTTGCAACAGCGCCGAAATATCGGATACTCAAAAATAAGGTACGACATGGTAGCAATCCCGTAAATAACTATTCTAATAAATGCAGAGTTTTCCTTCTCTGGGTGCTGATGATCATGCCAGCAGCTTTACCTTAGTCGCCTTTTACGACACCTCGGTAAAAGTGAGGGTGGCCTATTCTACTCTGCCGGGACCGCACAGCACCCCACGAGTGCGAGTATAGACGCAAATAGTGTGCGCGACAAGTGAATAGATGCGCCGCCATTTTTGATCCCATTCTTTATCCGCACAGGTGGTAAATCAGATATTTTATTGATCTAATTCGGTACTAAGTATTTGTGTTACGGATATCAAGCAAGACAGGAAACACAAAAAGGTATTCACCGGAGTGATACCACGGCTTAACAGAAAACCGGCCTGAAGCTGCTGCTTCAGGCTGGTATTGTGCTGTGTTTCGCTGCGTGAGTGAGGGTACCGGAGGCCCAATCCGGGGGAAAGGGGGGTTCAAAATTTGGCAGCGCACTTGTGACACCACTGGTGTCGGGGGTGCCGACAATCGCTTACCATCAGGCGCTTCATCTGCTCCTCTGCCACATATAACATAAAAAAGAAATATATCCGAGAAATGATGTTAAAATTCCGTTATAACGAATACGCTATTTCTTTTCTCTACCCAAAGTTTGTCTAGAAGAAATCACTATAAGCGATAAGACCGCCTTATTGCACTATCTGTTGTAGTTATATCATACTTGTATTTTGTTTTTCTGCAATAAAGAATATCTATCTATCCATATCTAATAGTAAATTCTGTCCCACTGCAGGGCCTCCATCATAGAAATCAAGTCACCGCTACTATGATGGGATTAGACTTAATTACAACGCTTCCATATCTAATAAATTACTAAAAATGTTGACTGCCTAAATATTTGTTGAAATTGTTGAGGAGATAATATAAACAACAACCATGCAATTTGGAATAGAGAAGAAGAACCTTTTCTCGTATCGTATAAAATAATTTAGCTACCTAATAAATGAATGTTTTATTTTTACCCGACTACGGCAAAGCAAAAGGAGGGTTATGATTTTGACAGGCTATGTATGTATGTATGTATGTATGTATGTATGTATGTATGTATGTATGTATGTTCATCTGTTTCCACGTAACTTCTTAACTACTTATCAGAATTCGACAAATGACATATCATTATAAGCGTCTTGATCGTCCGCTGGTTATAGGCTATATGAAATTTCACAAAATCTAAATGGCGCCCTCTAGCGGACAAAACATACAGAGTAAAAAAATAAAGTTATGATAAATATGCCGTGTTTGGTATCATTTGAAAGCGCTTGACTTGTACATTTTGAATATATATATATATATATATATATATATATATATATATATATATATATATATATTACTAGCACTTGGACACCAAAATAGTACAAATAAAATAAAAGTAAAAAAACTAAAACCCAACTACGACAAAAAACGTCGCTGAAAAAGTATAAAACAAGCCTTCGTTGTCAATTTATGCAATATTCACTATGTAGAGATAAAATTTCATGTTTGGAAAGGCGTAGTCACACGTTAAATATGACAACCCCCCCTTTGACAACGTGTGACTGCGGATTTCCAAACATGAAATTTTATCTCTACATAGTGAATATTGCATAAATTGACAACGAAGGCTTGTTTTATACTTTTTCAGCGACGTTTTTTGTCGTAGTTGGGTTTTAGTTTTTTTACTTTTATTTTTTCACATTAATTTTTTACATCAAAGCCATAAAATAAACAAATCTTGCGGGATTCCTTTGTAGAGTTCTCATTCAAACTGACTAATTACTTTATCCCTCCAAGACGCTCGTTCGAAAAGATTTGTTGCCCACACGTAGTTTAAAATACAGCTCAAGTTTGGAGTGGATATAAATAATCTGTAAAAGAATACTTTTTTATGTCGCCGAGAGCAAAAAATCTACAAAGTTTTGCCGTAAAATCACTCGGTTGCTCACAGATAAAACATTAGGAGCATCGCAGTTAGAAAACTGTGAAGTGGAGAAAATATATCTACATTTAATCGCTTACTGTTTGAAGTGAAAATAAAAATGGGGGATTTCAAAAAGATAACTCTTCAGTTTTGCCGAGCAAAGCTTATAAAGTGCTTAAGCTTCATACTTGGCTTCATCGACATTTTTTGCAAATGTTTCGTCTCCAAAACAAGTACGAAAATGTCTACGAAATAATTAGAACATTGACTTTTTTTTACGAAGATCACTTGATGGTAAACGATTACCGCAGCCCATGGACACCTGCAACAGCAGAAGAGCCACAAGTACGCTGCTGACCGTTTAAAAAGGAATACTTACGCTCTTTTCTTGAAGGTTTGCAGGTCGTATCGGTCCGGAAATACCGCAAGCGTTGCAACATAGTTGTTGTTGTTGTGTGGTAGGTAGTTGTTGACTTTTAGATTATAAATAAAAATAAAATAAAATAACAGGTCATATTATCATCACATTTACATTTGTATTTTATATTTATTGATTGAATTTGATAAAATAATTAAAAATATAAATTACATTTGTATTTTATATGTATTCATTCAATTTAACAAAACAATTAAGAATAAAAATGAATTACAATTCAAATCAAAATTTATGAGTTAAAATTTAAATTAAGAATTATATCAAATACTCGTATCAGATAATAAATAAATAAAATTAAAATGACTATTAAAATTACATTTACATTACATTCGGTTGCAATTGATTTATGTTTAACGTTTGGATTTTAACAAGCGAAGGTCAGACGCAGTTGTTTAATTGTACTAAGGAAGTCCCCAAACTTAGGATTATTGTCTGTACGTAACTCGGGCTCCAAAGCGACGGCTTTGGTATCAACCGAGAATAACCCGTTGTTATTATTTCGATTATGATGTTCGTTTATGTTATTATTTATTTATTTTATTTTAAGCCCATAGTGTACCACTGCAGGGCAAAGGCCTCTCTATCCTTTTTTAACCGCTTGCGGTCCTGGGCTGCTGTGTACGAATATGGAAAGAACGCGTCGAGTTCATCTCGCCACCGTTGCCTCGGTCTGTCGCGAGGATGTTTAACATTTTAGGGCATCCATTCTGTGGGTATTTTGGCCCAAAGCTCATCCGGCATGCGACAAAAATGGCCAGCCAAGCCTCAAATAGGAGAAGAGCAGCCTTTTTGGAGACATCGGTTATGGGCGTTCTGGAGCGTAGAGTTGTATTCCTGATTCAGTCTGATTCAATTTGACTCCCAACATACCACGCTTCACTACGCTCTCTGACAAACCTCTAGGGTGGATCCTTTGATGATTGGTAAGAGACCAAGTTTGGGCGCCGTATGTAAGGATGGGGAGGATGCACATGTCCATGACTTTACGTTTTAGAGAAATAGGGACGTTGCTGTTCATGAGATGTTTTAGGGACTGGTCCGTAGTAGCAAGACGCACCGAAAAGCTACTTCCTCGCCTTGACGGTCCTGGAAGGATACTAGTTGTCTCAGATATATATATATATATATATATATATATATATATATATATATATATATATATATATATATATACTTATGGCCATACCCAACCTCCTCCTTTATGTTATAGCAGATTTAAATTACTTACTTATCTTAAATGAGCTTTGAGTTCTTTGGTCATATCGCCAGAAAAAGGGATGGCAACCTGGAGAAGCTACTTCTGACGGGAAAGGTGAGCGGAAGAAGGTCTAGAGGCAGAAGCCCGATGCGCTGGTCTGATAAAATTAGCTCAACCTTAAACACCACATTCTGTGATTTGATCCACGCGGCCGATGATAGAGTGAGCTGGCGGAAGATAGTCCGGGAAACAATTACTAATCGAGACCATGACCCTCAGCACTGAGGACAAACGACGCAATTAGGAGGAGGATCTAAAATAGGAGCTCACACTCAAGGCTCCTACTACCTCTATTTAATCGTGTGTTCAAGTGCTTCAGGTCCAATATATATAGAGGTTGTACCTATCTGTGTAACCAAACATTTTGAACAAAATTTATTCTACGAATTTTCAAAATTTGTCATTTTTTTTCTTATCATACAAATTGACCTAGTGACATGGCCAACGTAGACGTGGCGTGACGTGGTTGTTTTGAAAGTTAATTTTATAATTCGAATTTCTAAAAGTCATAGTACAAATATTGTTAAAAATGGTTGATAGAACACGTGGTTAAAGCTATGTAAATGTTAACAGGTATGCCATGTATTACAATGGATACCATTATACCATCTAGCACGATAATAGGCTTTAGAACGAATAAATCCAACTATGGCTTACTGTCGGACGTTTTAGAAATGATATATAAAGGTCATTCGGCTCTAATATACGCGTCGGTTTCGCCCATTAACGTCAGCACCGTACTAAGTAAAACTTGAAATATATGCGATTGTCTAGACGCGCTATTGTAAGAAAAACAAATTAATTCCCTTTCTATTGCAGGCCAAAAAGTAATGTACGCAAAATTTATGACTATTGAATAATAGCGAAAGTCCAAAAATGAGAGGGAAAATTAACTAAGCACTCTGTACAAAACAAATGTTTGGCGGGCCGTTATATTTTTCTAGTTTGAGTAGTGTTGCGACTTAAATATTACTCGAGTTATTTTATTTTCACTCGATTACCACTTCGAGATCCTATCTGCGGAACTGCTTAAGTGCATATGGTATGCACACGATAGATTACTTCAATTAGTCGAATATCTTCATCCGATTTTCATTTTTTTTATTTTGGATCTGATTGTCTGTATCTGGAGGCGTAAAATATGAGTAGAGTTATTTACCACTCTACTCCAATGAATCGACAGTCGAGTTAATCGTACTGATTCGAATTGAAGAAAATGTCGAAATACAGACAAATTGTGAGTGTCCAAGCCCTAGCCGGCTGAGCTGACTTAACTTTTTTCACTCCAGTATCAACTTTTTCGGCTATCACTCGAGTCAATTGAGTTGAGACACATCACTAACTACGACGCTATATTTGCGAAGTGTTTTGCGCTGTTTGGCTCGTGAATGTGTTTGCTATGGAATTCGAAATTAATTCATTTAAACAAATAGGCAAAGAATTTTTGATGTTGTTTGCTTTTTGCTGTACGTTTTTGCGTGGTAAATGTGTTTTAATTTGTTGCTCCAACGTAGCGAACACTTTATTATATGAGAACGCAATAATGGCAATACTAAATTGTTATTTCGAAAATTATGTGTTTGATAAGTTTACAGAAAAAATATAAGTAAATTACTGGTATTTCAACAAACCTGTAAAGATAAGCTTTTCTTTCTAATCGGTTATTTTGTATCACTAGTTTAAAGAACACTCACTCAAATCAGATTGAAATAAACTTACATAAGAACATCTAGAGTTCGTTTTTAAATGTTTATCGAATTACATACTAAATTAATCGGCTGAATTTTTTGGACATCGGAAAATTTTCAACGAATTTGTTGTGTTAAATTTCAAGTATTATTAGCTTAGATTTAATCAAAATAGCGGAACATATGGCACGTCCCTTCAATTAGACAACTGAAAACGGACTTATTTGTTTTTACATATGTTTGAACGAGTTATCAAACGTGCTACGCGAATGCTACGTCAGTCTAAGTGAAATTAGGCGACTGAGACCTAATTTATGCGGTCCACGCGGTAGAGACGAGTCTTCCCCTAAAAATTTTTAGTAAAAAAAGAAATCACTTTACTAATACGTGGGTTTTTGTAACTCGTAGTTTTTTTTTACCAAAATATATTTTTGTTATATTTGTTAATACGTCAACCGACAGTGGAGAACAGTTCAAATATTGAACTGTTCTCCACTGTAATCTATTGAACGAATGTAGGTACTCAACGAATGTTTTCAAGTACTTAGTGATTGACGATCTATCGGCCCTCACGACTTTTAGGGCCGTCTTTCACAACTCACTCTTTTACCGACCCCTAACAGCACAGTAAATAAAGCACTTGAAAAGGTAGGTGTATAATTGAAAACTGTAAATAGCCCGGACTTTGCTAAAAGCTTTTGGTACATGCTGTAGATTCAGGCTGTATTTTAAGTGTTTGGCGAAGTGCAGGTGTTTTTCATGTAAGTTTATGATTCGGCACCAAAAATAGACATCACTTTTACTTTCCATTTTATAAATTTTACATGGATGTGCTTTTTATTTATCTATAGAATGTATTAAATACGTAAATCCTTTTTTTTTTAGTCGGTATGTCTCTGGCCGGCTTTTCGTTAGGAGAAGCTCCCGCCAGAGGAGAGCCCGACATAACCCTCCTGCTCCCCAGCAGGTGGGTATGCATAAGGTGCCGCCACTAGGCGGCGACGTCGGCCATTGCACTACGGGCCGGCGGCATTCCCCAGCGAGAAGAAAAAAAAATGTAAATCCTATGATAAGGCTTTTAAGTAATCAGAAAAGACAAAAACCCTGATATAGAAACCAGATCAGATGCTGACTCGCTGTTCGAGTATCACCCTGAACTACAGCAAGGAATTTATCGGCAGTCTTCGGGTGGGACTCGAACCCACTATCTTTTGCTAACCGGGCAATCGCTTTACCGACTAAGCTACCGGATACCTTAGTAAAATGACGTCGACGTGAGCCAACGATAGTTTTATCAATATTATAGGTAGGTACGTACCTACAAATATCCTGTAGAAATATTGTTACAAATATTTTACTATTAGTTACAACCTAATGAAACTGCTTAATTCATATGATTTTTATGGGTATAGCAATTTTTACTATTTATTATTAAGTAAATAAAGCAACTAAAATTTATCGAGAGTCTTTGGGTGGAACTCGAATCCACGATCCTTTGCTAACTATTAAGATTCATATTTAGTGCATTATTTACTTAAGAATAAATTGCCGAAAATTTGTACATACACAAAAAATTACAGCAAAGTTTCGTGTTTGAGCTCAATGGAATATATATATTTACAATATCACATACATTGACTTGACTCCGAGATAGGTAGCTCAAGCACCTGTGTTACAGATATCAGAATCAACAAGTGGGATTACAAATATATACATAACATATAATACTTTTCTTTTGTAAATACATACTTATATTACATAGAAAACACCCAGACCAATACAAACAGACATGTTCATGCACACAAATGTTTGTACTGCGCGGGGATCGAACCCGCAACCCTTGGACCAGAGGCAGCGTTCACTACCACTGTACCAAACGGGTCGTCTATATAGCTCAATGGAATCATAACAGAGTCTAAGATAAGATAGATAAATAATGATCGAGAGTTTTTAAAATATTTAGTTTAATTTTACTTGACTGTAACATTCAACCGCACTGTGGTTTAATATGAAAATATTCGATTTTTCTTCTATTTTCTAATGGGTATTGCGGTCATCTTCCCGGTACTTAGCTAATGAACCGACGTATCGGCCTTTGACGACACAAATAAAACAAGCATCTTTTTGTACTGCCCCGACTACGGTGTGCCGCCTCCATTACGCCGGTCCTAAACGGTCTAGTTTATTTATCGAATGGAAAACCCTTTGCACCACCGTCCACTCACTCTTAATGGCGTGTTTTGGTCTGCGTCTGGTGGACGCGCGATTTTAATTATTTTCGTTCAATTTACGAGTGGCCATTAAAGTCGGGGTCCCATGCGAACCATTAGAGTTACGCTTATTTGCGAGGACCTCCTTGTTGATAACTTTATGCCGCTGTATTTTATCCGACCTAGTGTTAATCAGGCTTGGGATAATGACTTTCGTGCGGCGATGCGTCGCTGGAATATTTAATGCTGGATTGCGGGATGATAAATAAGGTTAGGTGGAATATGTGGGATGGAATGAAGTCATTATCTACGTCATGTGACTGAAGAATTAAGAAATTAAAATAAAATTTTCTTTTTTTTTATGTGATAGGTGGCTGACGAACAGAGGGATCGCCTGTTGGTAGGCAATTGCCGCTGTCCATAGACACCGGCGGGCGACACGTACATGGTCATGGACGTTTGTATTAAGTAGAATTAAAAAATATCTTTATTTGCATAGAGCTTTGCAGCAAACAAAAGAAAGGTTTCTAAGGCAGTACTTGTATTTAGAAATTAAAGTGTTCATTTTGCCTTTTGCTGCGCAAAATTTTCAAATTTCGGCGACATATATTTGGTATCTAAAACTTTTTAAGCTAGTAAGTAAGTATCAGCCTATATACTGTCCTCATCATCATCATCAGCAACCCACACTCGTCCACTGCTGGACATAGGTCTCCCCTAATGCACGCCACTGCTCCCAATTTTCGGCCATTCTCATCCAGCCCACAGCAGCCAGCCTTCGAATGTCATCATCCCATCTTGTCGCAGGGCGTCGAACACTACGCTTACCGAGTCGCGGTCTCCACTCAAGGACTTTACGGCTCCAACGGCTGTTAGTTCTGCGGCTAATATGACCATCCCACTGCCACTTCAGTTTATACTGTCCTCCTGCAGGGCAAAAGGTCTCCAACATAGAAATCAGGTCATCGCTTCTATGATGGGATGAGGCCACCTCGCTTGCCAAATGTGGATTGTTTATCACAAACTCAAGCTTTTAGGTTTAGATAAACTTTTAATACTTAAGCTATATTTTTCAAACCATGCATAAGATGTAATAGAATCAAATCTTGTTTAGATGGCATTTAAATAGTTACTTATAATTACATGTACCTACCTACAAAATTTTGTCTCTGATCTTTAGGTGAAGTTATTTTTTTCTAAAAACCTTTTAAAAACTTACCTTTACACTTTCTTTTATGACAACTAAACCAATTACATCAGGGTTTCCCAACTCAAACATCGCTACGTTTTCGATTCCGATCTACAAGCGGGGGTCGCTAATCTCCCTTTAATATCTTGCAAAAGAATCAGAATCGAATGAGAGACCAGATAATCTGTCGAACACGAGACGTCAGGTAAATAGCTATTACCCGCTCCACTGGGCCAACTGAGATAAGATTTGACAGCCCCCGTCAGTTCCAAGACTGATTGATGGATCTGCCGAGATACTTGGAGTATGACGACTTCATTTCATGGGTTCTTATAAAGACATGCGTGGCAATCTTTATGTATGGAGATTGGCGGGTGATTGATGACTCTATGTTATATTTTGTAGCTATTATTTAGTAAAGGATCGAAGCGATACGACTTTTTTAAGTTGGGTGAATTCTAGTGTGAGTTACAGTTGCGCTTTGTCATCATACAAAGGTATTATATAAACAGATATGTGTTTTATTACAAGTATATTTAAGATTATTTTGACTGCCTTGGTGGCGTAGTGGTTAGGGGGTCGCACTCTAAAGCGACGGCTGCACAAGAGGTCCCGGGATCGATCCCCGGGTCGTGCCAAAAATGTGTACCTAAGTTTTCGGCAACAAATTCTTAGTGACAGCCCGGAGTCTCTAAGTTGGCGGTCTTGTACCCGCGTGCCACGGAAAGCACGTTAAGCCGTTGGTCCTGCGCCCAATCCCTCTCTAGTCATGTCACGCTGATGTCCCATCGGAATATGAGGGTAAGGGAAAAGAGAGTGCACTTGTGTTTGCGCACACACTTGAGCCCTTTAATATATCCTGCGTATGTGGCTGATTGTTGAGATTGCCGCTGTAGCCGTAATCGGTTGGAGGATATTATTATTATTTTAAGATTCCACAATCAGGTGAATCGTCTGCTAATCTCGCCCCAATTACTTATTATTATTAGACGACCCGTTTGGAACAGTGGTAGTGAACGCTGCCATTGGTCCAAGGGTTGCGGGTTCGATCCCCGCACAGTACAAACATTTGTGTGCATGAACATGTCTGTTTGTATTAGTCTGGGTGTTTCCTATGTATTATGAGTATGTATTTACAAAAGAAAAGTAGTATATGTATATATCTGTAATCCCACTGTTGATTCTGATATCCGTAACACAGGTGCTTGAGCTACCTATCTCGGAGTCAGATCAATGTATGTGATGTTGTGAAATATTTATTTATTTATTAATAAAAATACAAAATTTAAGTATTGACGCCTGCTAGTGTATAAGACTGAGGTAGCCGTGTGTCCCCGGCAGAGTAGAATAGGCCACCCTCACTCTTACCGAGGTGTCGTAAAAGGTGACTAAGGTAAAGCTGCTGGCATGATCATCAGCACCCAGAGAAGGAAAACTCTGCATTTATATCAAAACCATCGCCAACCCGTCTGCCAAGCGTGGTGAGTATGGCAATTACCCCTCATGTGATTGAGGGAGGCCTGTGCCCCAGCATTGGGGACTTAAATGGGCTGATGATGAGTGTATAAGGCATTCCAATCAAATGGGAAAACAGTCTAGGGTAATTCCGGGGGAGATGGCCGTACGGGGGAGATGACCAATCGAAAAAAAATCCCCAAATAATTCCCAAGTAACACTACTTACAATTTAGTTTGGTTCAGGTGACTGTGGCCAACAAGTGCTGGTGAATTTTTGTTCGAAAAAATAATAGAAAGTTGAGTAATTTCACTTTATTTTTTAATGACACATTCGACTTAAGGTAAGGGGTTCATATATTATGTGCTCACAAAAAGGTTTTGAAAGTTATGTCTGATTTCGTGATTTCCTGTTGGAATACATATATTCTCAATGTTCTATCCTCAAAATTACCTTTGAATTTTAGGAGTTGTGGTGTTTACGTAAGCTAGCTACCTCATCCGGAAAATCGGGAGAAATGGCCATAGTATTGATTGGATAGATAGCTATACAATTTTATGTCTAAATTGGGATTTACGTTTCATCTACTTAATTTTCTACTGATGCCTAACCAATACGAATGGAAACCGTCATCAACCTTCGTTACCAAAAACAAAATTAAAACTGAGACTAACTAAGGGAAGATTTGATTCAATGTTATATTTTTATGTTCTGGGTGCATGAAAATTGTACCGAGTTTGAGCACATGTGTCATAAGAATGCCGTTGTAAGAAATAAAAGGAGTCCATAGATCTCAAGGGCAAACAAAGAGAGTACCGGTCATCTTCCCCCAACCTCTATGGCCGTCACTCCCGGACACTCTGGAAGAGATGGCCAATCCTAGATTTATTTTAAAGTTTAATATTACGTGTTTTTACAATATTTAAAGAGACTTATTGTTGATTTTCAATAATTATAATAAGTAAAGTTTAATTTTCTTTATTAATTATTGTTTTATTCATCATAATTCCTTCACACTAGAGCCTTCAAGTTACTAGGGCCATCTCCCCCGGAATTACCCTACATGATAATAGCGTTGAGTGAAATACCTGACTAAAGTAGTCTCTAAATATTTTTTTTATGTGATAAGTGGCGGACGAGCAGACGTCCGCCACTTATCACATAAAAATAAGCTGATGGTAAGCGATGCTGATGGTAAGCGATTGCCACCACAAGTGCGCTGTCGACCTCTAAGCCCCACTTTCCCCCGATTGGGCCTCTTTGGATTTAAGAATTAAAAGTATCTAACTCTATAACATCGTTTTAGCTAACAAAGGTTTATTGAACGTTAATGAATAAAGCCCTAACAATCCAAAGGGGGGACATTCAACATTAACATTGTTCGATATACCTTAAACTATTTCAATTAATTTAAAGCCACAATTTGATTGACTATTTTTGAATCTACCCAATTTTTTTTCGGGTCGCGCCAACATGTAATTGAATTGGAAATCCCATTAGCACATAACATTTAAAGATTGGATTAAAATTGGACCGACCAAATTGAAATTTGACAAGGAAATAAGTAGGAAGTGACGCAAATCGCATTAACCACTGGAAATTGCAGCCAAAAGGAAATGAGTGGCCAAACAAGATACAGACTTATTAAATCACTTTTTGCGTCGCTCCACGTTTTAGTATGAGATATATCCAAATTGTAAAACCCTAAAGAATTTCTCCATGCGAAATAATTTAACTTCGCAACGAGACTTTTGTGAGAAAAAAAATCAAAAACATTTTTCTCTCCCCGATAATTCAGACGGTGACTCGAATATTCTTTATTCAAATCAGGATATTCATTGAAACGACACTCTTAAGGTGACGGTTAGGGCACACTAGCGACGCCAATCGATTTTAGTTATAAACTACTAAACCTTCCAACGCGTCCGCGACAAATTGATTAACGCCAAAAGCGGCCATTTTTGGCGGGAATCAGTTTTTCGCGTACAAAAACGGATCCACCATTTGTGCATGGTTATTTAATAAATAGTGTTTGCCGAGAGGTTGTAACCCCGAAATTGATTAAAAAAGATTCGGTTTTACCAGCTAGAAAATAAAATCGATTGGCGTCGCTAGTGTGCCCTACCCGTCACCTTAAGCGACGCAATTACCGCTGCTGATTTTAACTTTGGTCACAATTGGTAAATAATTATAATTATCACTTTGGCCCCCTTTGGTGACTACACAAAAAGGCAAAAGTGTGGAACTTTTCGGGACGCCCGCTTAGTTATTAAAATTTCCACCGGGCAAAACCATCTAATCACAATTAGGTAGACGAAAATGCGCTCTAAGTCATTAAAATTAAGATCGATATTAAATGTGATACATCCCTAAATAACGATCAAAGGGAAGTTTGATTTTGCGGTGATAATTGTGGTGAATCCTTAATTATTTTGAGGGTAAACTTTTGCCGAAGTTAATTTGAGGCCGGTTGTTAGATTCCTTTTTAATGGACACTCTTTTAGGTGACTCCCAATTTATTTGGTTGACTGGAATATTCATTAAATTCGTCGAAAAGCACTCTCGGCTGGGGTATCTTTTTAACGACCTCGGTTCGAGATGCTTTGATGAATTCGGTTCATCGTTGGGTTCTGAAAAGAAAAGTCAAGTTTTTGAGTAAACGTTTTTAATATAACAAGATACGGATGAATGTATAGCAGCGAATGTAGATATAGAAACATGCAAAGCCCTTTTAGCATTCCCCCTCACAAATCCCGTGGAGTATATGTTTAGTTATGGCTAGGTTTAGATAGGACCTAGGTATTATGGCTGGGGTTGGGGCGAGGGTAAGGGAAGTAATTACTAGGGGGAAACATCAAGTGTGTCACAGGGAGAGTGTGTTGTAAGGACAAAAATGCTGGGGTGAATGCAGTCGAGGTAACTGTGCCGCACACGTCAGTTCACTGTGTCACTGCTGATCTTTTGAAGATGCTCACAGTAGAGGTCAACAGTTTTAGGGGACTCATGCGGAGGATAACAGAAAGAAAACGAAATATTTTTCATCAGTTTTGGCAACAAAGTATTCACTTACGATTTAAACATCACATTTATTTACAACTTTTCATGTAATTGAAATCATTCCGTCTTAACTATAAAAATATATATTTTTAATTTACAAATAGGTAATTACTTAAGTTAGCTGTGTTTGTCACCCGCTGTCCTGAAATATATTATTTTTATAAGTATATATATTGTTTAGTTATTTATTTGTCGATGTTTCTAATTTATTATTAGTTAAAACTATATATTCACTATATTATATTCTACACTTTTGGAATCTGTAAAGCCATACAACTTTTGCGCGCAGTTGCGCTCTCCCACCAAGGGCACCTGCGGAAGACCAGCGTCGGGGCGTCTGCAACATCCCGACACATGCTGAGTATGTGCCTTTTCAGCGATCATACCCTAGTGTTTACCTATAGATAAATATATTGTTTTTGTTAATGTTATATCTACCTACTGAATTTGTCTTATGTCTGTCTGTATGTAACCGTGTATGCTTCGCTGAATAAAATATTTACTTACTTAATTAATAAACAGCGGTGATAACGGACAAAACAGTCTTCTGAGCAAATGTTTTATAAATAAGGTTAAACGATGCGCTTAGATGGTTCTTGTAACAAATTAGTTCTGATTTCAATACAAGCTATATAGATACATAGGTACTTAAATTGGGACAAAGCTTACAAAGAACCGAAGTAACTTTCAAATACTTACCACATAGGATCATAGAATTATAACAATTTCTATGACATAATATTTAACTCAATGAGTAGATTTTGAGCACAGTTTAGAAGCAAGTCCTAGGACATAATATTTAACTCAATGAGCTCATTTCGGTTATATCACGAGTATTTGTTCCTAATAACTGTATATGCTAGTGGATTTACACAGCTTTAAACTATTTATTTATTTTGACTAATGCCTACTAAACCAAACCTGACAAACAAAAACTTGATCTAGTGCAAAACCCGAAACAATTATTTATTCCTACTTCTTCGCAAGGTACTTAGGTAGTTAATATCATAAATATAAAAAAAAATAAGGCGATTCGTTAGTGATGGTGAATTGATTTGTACGCTTGTGTTTATAGGTATGCATATTTCTGTTGTTGTGCTTAATTGGTATTCAAACATCAAAAATAAATTCAACAAAATGGCTAGAAATGCTGCCCAATGAGAACATAACTCTGAATTATCAGTAGAAATTATTCTATAAAGGAAAACTAACTGTTAACTTTACAAATGAGAGCTGCGCTTCGGCATGAATGAGACGGCTCGACTGGACGGATACCATGGCCTCACAGAATACGGCGTGATGCAGCACTGTGCTGTGTTTCGATGCGTCAGTGTACTGGAGGCACAATCAGGGGGAAAGGGGGGTTTAAAGGTTGGCAGCGCACTTGTGACTCCACTGGTGTCGCGGGTGTCCATGGGCGGCGGCAATCGCTTACCATCGGGTGATCCGTCTGCTCGTCTGCCACCTAGCACATAAAAAAAGCAAACAGTATAAACAAAGCAAACAAAATCACGATTAATCCGCACCGAGATATACGAACATACTCGTATAGTGCGAAAGTATTCATCAGTCGCTGGGCGGGTGACGCAACCCTGTTGCCGGGGAGGGCTGACGCATTGCCTGTACATAGGGATTACCTATGCGCACTCTTCGGTGGATATGACAAATTTATCTTAGTTTTTATTTATCTCTTTATAAAACATTATAACACTACGTATAGTGTGGTATTAACCTATTGTACAAATACAAATAATAATTTATTTGCATAAATCATGGTACATTTTTGGTCTTATTCTATAGGTAGTCATTTACGCTTGTTTAGTCGATCTATCGATAAGCAAATATGTCTGTCCTAATTATTTCAGCTAAGTGCAATACCTATACCTACAATCAAATTAGGTATTAAATTACAAAAACTTTAAATACATTTCATTAGACAATCAAAATTTCATTAACAAATAAATCATACACAATCAATTAAAATTTAGATGTTGAATTCAATATAATATGTCAATAGAATAAATACAACCACAATTCGAAGACAAGCACAAAATAATAAAAAAAATGAAATAAAATTTTGCATAAAATAAATTAAAACAATAAAATTACAAAGTTAATAAAAATAATCAAATTAAGATATCAGATCTAATTTTTTTTAATCTCTCCTTATATAATGTTTGAATGTATTTGCTACACGCATTATTTATGTCTTTCACGGCAAAATTTAGTAAATTCCTGAATGTCATAAAAGCAATTATTTATCATAATTGCATTGACTGGTAGATTTTGAGCACATTTTAGAAGCAAGTTGGACAAATGGATACAAATGTATAGTAGTTTCTAGCAACACAGGTTGTAGCTGAGGGTGGTACAACCAATTTCCATGTGTGTCCTCGAGCCAAAACTACTATTTTCACATTTTTTAAAGAAAATATTCATGTTTTTTTTTTGTGAATAACAACGTTTCTAATTATGTAAAGTGATGGTAATGGAAGGATGTGTAAATGTTTGACGGGAGGCCTGCATGATTCTAGTTGCCCGACACCACAAATCGATCTAATGTATTTATTTTGCAGAATGAAGACTCTCTTAGCATTTGTCGCATGTAGAGCAATCTCACGCCAGTTTCCTCTGTCGTCGGTCTTCCATGCTGCCTAAGCTTGAGCCTTGATGACGTCGAACCATCTGGCAGTTTGTCCACCAAATTTCTTAGTAGATAGATTTCTCTCTCTGTCATGTCGTATCTGACGCGGGTCGTGTTCATTTCATTTCATTTGGTCAGTATTTTGTTGTAATTTTTAAATGTAAAGGTTTTTATAATAATAGGTAACTGTTGATATCGATTTTTGAACTTTCTGAAACTTAAAAAGGTAGTTTAAGATAAAAAGTTTCCGAAAATATTGCAGTGCAATTTTCTGGTCATGACTTTTTTCGAAACGGATTAACCCTTTCTTGAAACATTTCTGTTTAATTTTATACTGACTTGCTCTTTTATTTGTGAAATTATTAAGTTTTATTAGGTTGGCAAAAAATTTAAAAAAATGGCAGTTCCTACTTCTGTCGCACCTTCAAGAAATGGAACTCGTTGCCGGCGCATGTATTTTCTCCTTCCTACAATATGGATTCCATCAAAAGAAGCGTGAAGAAGCATCTCGCGGGCTAGTATGGCGGTGTCAACGGAGGTAATGCCTTGACATCGCTTCCGTTGTAATTGCAACTTGGGCTCTACTCTTGCTTACCATCGGGCTGAGGAGAGCCAATATACTGAACCACTATAAAAAAAAGATTGTGCTTTAAAATATTTTTGGGCATATTTAATATGAATGAATGTGATAGATCAAAACTCTAGTATTTATAAGCTATAGTTTTTAAGTACGAGACAAACAAGTATGTGTTTGGTTCAGACCTCACTTCAACCTTACCATATCATAATGAACAAGAATGGCCAATTCAGGCAATAACAAACCATAATCTAAAATGTTATTGGGCCTCCGCACGATTTCTAACTTCGCAATGTAGGCGCCCTATAGGTATGATTATCTGCAGATCAGACCGCTAGGGGATCTGAGTCCGATGCAGGCGTTGCTACGCTACCAGACCTAACCCCCAAGGTCAAACGATATACGTACCAACGATCGAGTTATAATTTCGAGGGGTCCCTTGTACCTAAAGGACTGCTAATCGATTTATTCAACGGTTGGGGTAAATATGAGTGTCATGTCGTATCTGACGCGGGTCGCGTATTTCATTTGGTCAGTATTTTGTTTTTGTTTCGATACCGTTTCAAAAGCGTCTAAAACACGTGTTAATTAGCAAATTAACACGTGTTTTAGACGCTTTTGAATAAGTGTTTTTGCAGTACAAGTAGGTACTATGTAGGTAGGTAGGTTTACTTGTCCAAATTTATTAGAATCGAATATAATAATAATTTTATACAACATCTCATTCACATTAACCTGATTCAGTACTAAGTAGCTTAAGGACTTATTTTACGGATATTAGACAACAGAGGATTTTCAAACATATATTTAAATACATATTACAAACCGGCGTGAAGCAGCACTGTGCTGTGTTTCGCTGCGTGAGTGAGGGTACCGGAGGCCCAATCCGGGGGATAGGGGGGTTTAAAGGTTGGCAGCGCACTTTAAGTGTCGCGGGTGTCCATGGGCGGCGGCAATTGCTTACCATCAGGTGATCCGTCTGTGGGTCTGCCTACCTATTACATAAAAAAAAATACATATTACATCCAGACACTGCAAAAGCAAAATTTTTCATGACACGAATGTTTTTCCAGTTTAAATGGACAATTACATATTTGGCATGGCAATTAGTTTTCTGTATAAATCTAAACTGAATTAATTTGTTTATACTTTACTTTTATTTTAAATCGACTGGCTAGTCCCTTTACCATCGGGTAAGTAGTAAATAAGTACTGCGAAAATACAATTTTGCGGTATTTTCACGCTGTAACGTTTAATTAACGGTATTTCACTTGGAACTCTTTTGTTTCGAATAATTTTAAAGTGTTTCTTCTTGCGGAACCACCACAAACGGAGTTCCACGTGCGATCAGTTTTTGCATCTCGTTGAATCGAGTGAATCCCTATGTGGAAGAAGTTAATTAATATTGATGGGCTCGGCACGACCGCTTTCCACTAATGGATATGGAAGGGCGGTTAACATGGCTTTTTATATCTCTTTTCGTATTTTAGGGTTTAATTAATAAGATTCGAAGGCTTGGTTTCGAGACATTTACTAATACAAAAAAGCTTTGTAAATACTAATTTCGAGCAAAAATTTTCATTTATAAAAAACCCACATTATAATTATTAATAATTAACATGCTTTTTTGTTTTATATTGTCTTAAAATACAATTAGCAACATTACACTTAGCAGCAATTAGCAACAACAATAAGACATAAGGCGTCGTTAGGTTGCTCTACCCGACACGTAGGGCAACCTAACGACGCCAATTAATTTCGGATATTTTTTTAACAATTTCGAAATTCCAGCCTCTTGGAATGCACTCATACTGTTTATTTCATACTTATACTTAACTTTTTGGTCTGCTTTTGTACTCGATATTTGAATTACCGCTAAAAACGGTTACTTATATATGGAGTTAAACCAATTTCAGAGTGCAAAAACAGACGGAAAAGAAGTGCAATATTATTAAATTAACAGTATTAATATTTTTTTTAGAGACTGCAGTTTCAAAAGTGTTTAAAATAGATCCGGTTTAGTAGCGTTTATATATATCGATTTTGATTGTTAATTAAAATCGATTAGCAACGCTGGTTAGGGGTACCCGTCGCCTTAATAGCGATATTTGAACTTAACTTTATCACCTGCTCCAGTACCTAGAGTACGTAAAAGAAATTTCCGGCAATAATGGATTGACGATCCAAATTTCACAAAGGGCACAATTAAAAAACGCCATAAAAACTTCTAGCCTGTTTCGCTATACTCGTAGCATTTTTCCGAAATTGTTCCTGTGACATTGCAGTTGTACGAGTTATTTACGAGTTCAATAAAGTGAACCTTAAAATTGTTAATGAAAAGGTATTAAAACAGCCGGCCCCTCGTAAATAAACCGGTGACAGTGCGCAGGAAGAAAAATGTAGCTCGGATTTGGACAAATTACTGTCACAGGCCGGCTGCTGATTTCGCTCGGACAACATACGTTTTGGTACTTAGGCACTGTTGATTAATCTTTGTTGCGTTATTTAGGCTGGATTTGACCAATCTTTATCAGTGGATAAAGCTATGGTGTGACGTCAAATCGATTGAGAAAAACCTCAGTAAGCCATGCGACTTTGGACAGTAGGCCTTACTTATTTACACACAGAATCATCTGTCTAATCTCATTACACTATCGGCCAAAATGAAGTGAGCAACTTACCACCCAATAAATTCCCGTCACGTAATATTATTATACGAATATTGGCTTCGTGGTGGTAATTGAAGATAAGCAGTTGGAACCAGAAATGCCCCGAAGGATACCACGCTATGAATACAAAGTGCTTCCAGTTTCCATTCTAAAGTTCTCATTGCTATTTACAGGGGTAATGATTGGAAATCTAGTTGCGAATGCAATTTTGCTAGGGAACAACAAAGTTAGTATTCTAGTAAGCATTGTGCTAAAACACTGTGTTTTTATAGGGTACTTCTATATAGAATCTTACTAAGATTAAATTGAAGAGAATAGATATTTATTTTTCTGTGACAAATCAAAAAAGGTTAGGTTAGACAAGAGAAGGAAGTATAAAACAAATGCTAGGCTGGTAACAATTTCATCCAGGTCACGTTTTGGGAAAAAGAAGAAAATGCTAGATTATACAATTTATAAAAGTATCAGTTGGTTATTAGGTATATACCTACTCATTGCGCCACATGGAGATACCCTTGTCGGACTTTGGACCGTCCTTATATCTGAGACACAAGTGCTATATTTGCACTGCGGGGGCTGTACCTCAGCTTAGCGTAATTTCTCACGAGATTGGAAAATCGGGATACTCGGTACCTACCCCCCAAGTACTTATTATTTTATTGATGCATAGTTGTTCAAAAATGATTTTAATCGTACATTAGACACAAGTATTGAGTTTTCATTCCATTGATAGTTTTATTGGTATTAGTAAAAGATCCCATCTCCACAAACTAAAAAAAAAAGAAGACTACGTATCGTCATTGCATAGTGCCTGTATTTCGATGTAATTATTAACATCAAAGTCATTAAATTATTTTATTAAAGTCAAAGTAATTTGACAAAGTCATTCGCACCAAAGCGCTTCCTATAAAAATAGCCAATATTTATGAAGATAATAAAATTGGCTGGCGAAGAATGGTGGCAGGAATCAAATTTATATTCCGGTCAAGTCTTTGGGCGTACGTTAATCGAAATCTTATTTCATAGAGCAAATGTACCGTGAATAGTGCAGAGACTGCCTCTACATCACAAAAGATATTCCACCCTGTGTTATGTGCCACAGTGTAATCACAATGTTAAATAGCCAGTGGCTTAACCGCCGTGATCTAGGGGTCCTGGGTTCAATTCCCAGGTCGAAGCAAAACGTATGTTTAGAATTTTTCCCACATAGCTCGGGTTTGTGATCACCAATCCGCATTTGGCAAACGTGGTGATTAAGCTTAACCCCATCATAGTAGCGATGACTTCGATTTTTTTGATGGAGGCCTTTGCTTTGCAGTAGGACTGTATATATGTGATACTTACTGCGGCTTGATCTTTATTTTTGTTATAGTGTCTTGCTATTTATTACTCTCAAGTAAAAAGCACTTGAAAATGTCATACGCGTGTGGGATTCGAGCCCATACCTTCTATGTTCCGGATGGTTATTCTACCAATTAAAATACTGAACGCGTTACTAAGCCAACGCATTTTGTAAGTGCTTGATTCGCCTTGAGCTGGCGATAGTGACATCAATATTGTAGGTATCTACAATATTAATTAGGAGGTGGCTCGATTTGATATAACATGGGAGTAGTAGTTGGTTTACTTTCGACCATCTTCTCGATTGGAGAAATACCCGTCAGTGGAGAGCCTCACATAACAAATTATGATAGAGTCGGCCTATAAATTTCATCTTGAACTTGCAGCATTCCTTTTGCTAACTAAAATTAAAAATAATAATAAAAAAATAAAAGTAAAAAAACTAAAACCCAACTACGACAAAAAACGTCGCTGAAAAAGTATAAAACAAGCCTTCGTTGTCAATTTATGCAATATTCACTATGTAGAGATAAAATTTCATGTTTGGAAATCCGCAGTCACACGTTGTCAAAGGGTAGTATATTTAACGTGTGACTACGCCTTTCCAAACATAAAATTTTATCTCTACATAGTGAATATTGCATAAATTGACAACGAAGGCTTGTTTTATACTTTTTCAGCGACGTTTTTTTGTCGTAGTTGGGTTTTAGTTTTTTTACTTTTATTTTATTTGTACTATTTTGGTGTCCAAGTGCTAGTAATATATATATATTCAAAATGTACAAGTCAAGCGCTTTCAAATGATACCAAACACGGCATATTTATCATAACTTTATTTTTTTACTCTGTATGTTTTGTCCGCTAGAGGGCGCCACATTAGATTTTGTGAACCACGCCAAATGGATATCACCACGCAGCTAGTATAGAATGTTATAGTAGTATTTACTGTTGTTACATATGCGTTATACTCGTACTGAACTTTATTACTCTGTAGGAAGTATCTCTTTACACAACGCACGGCCGCTCTCAACTCAATTCTACTTTTCAATATTCAAACTTCATTTTATATAAAAATCCGTATACACAATCAATCTTGATGTACGGCTGTGAGGCCTGGACACTGACCCCAGAAGACACCAGCTGCTTCTGGTGGCAGAACGACAGATCTGGAGGAGGATACTGGGATCTGTCCAAACACTAGATTGTGTCTGGAAGTGGATCAAAAACAGAGAGCTGGAAAATCAGGTTGGCAAGTCTTACATCTTTGGCGAGACTTCTGGTTCGGCCACCTCGAGAGAATGGGAGATGATCGTGCAGTAAAGAGAGTGTATCTCGGACGACCTAATGGGCGAAGGCCAGTCGATCGTCCAAGATACCGCTGGAAAGATAAGGTCGATAAGGATTTGCGAGGACTCTGGGTAGATGATTGGCAGGAAGTGGCGGAGATGGAGGCTCTTATTATCAGAGGCCAAGACGCACTTTGGGTCCAAAAACCACGAACTAAAAAGTGTTCAATAATATTTTATTACTTTATACACTTCAAAGAGGTATAATTTTTTAGCAGTACACTCGAGAAAAGGTTTTACCGAAGTCGGCGCCTAATCGGTTTATAAATGGCAAAGTAATCGGCGAATAAACATAATACGTACATGTCCAATTAAGAACTTCTTTTTTTTTCAAGTCGGTTAAAAACTCATCTAAAATAGAATAAGCTAAGATTTACACCTGTGACTTTTAGAGCCATTAGTGTATTCATTGCATTAATTGAGAAATGACGTAACATTGTCTCGTATCATTTCACGCCTTGAATATAAGCTAAGAGATATTTGTAGATATTATTCAACGTACTTATTGAAATAGTGCCAGTAAACATTTAGAAATTATATCGGGCAAACAGCTCCGTGCGACAGTACATAGGTTCAACTGTTCAGTTAACAAGTGGGTATGTTTGGGGTGAAACACACATGTTCGATTGTCGGAATATTGTGTAGGAAACCATTTGCACGGCACTAAACATTGAGTTGAACAAAGACGGTCCCAAGCTACCTCCTTGCGCAACAGCATCAATGGTTAGTTTACATCCTTAATTATTATACCGGTCGGTTGTACACCTAACTACTGTGTTCTCTAAACTTTGATTTTTATTCTAATTTACCTAACACTTACCCAGCGTGTTGCATTGAACTACATAATATATTACCTAATTACAACTGACTGGTATACTTATTATTATAGTTGTTAAAAAAATGACTCCATATATTGACGGACAGATATTTTCCTAAAAATAGCCTCTATGTACTATTTGAGAAATGACAGAGGATTATTTTAGAAGATTATAAACCATTGTCAAGGACAGAGCTTTATTTTACATACTTTTGAGAGTAAGATACTTTTTCCTAAACATTTCTAGCAAGTTAAGCGTGGGAGAGCACGCTTTGACATGAATGGGCCAGCTCGACTGGAGTGATACCACGGACGCACGGAAAACCAGCGTGAAGCAGCACTGTGCAGTATTTCGCTGGGTGAGTGAGGGCACCGGAGGCCCGATTCGGGGGAAAGGGGGGTTTGAAGGTTGGCAGCGCACTTGTGACTGCACTGGTGTCGCAGGGCGGCGGCAATCGTTTACTATCAGGTGATCCGTCTGCTCGTCAGCCACCTATGACATAATTTTTTTTTATAAAAAAATACTCCATTGACGGACAGATATTTTCCAAAAAATGGCCTCTACTATTTGAAAAATGACAGAGAAATATTTTAGAAGATTATAGACCATTGTCAAGGACAGGGCTTTCTTTTACATACTTTTTAGTCTTTTTATTAGATACTTATTCCTAAACATTTCTAGCAAGCGTGGGAGAGCCACGCTTTGGCATGATACCACGGACGCACAGAAAACCAGCGTGAAATAGCACTGGGCCGTGTTTGGTGTCGCGAGTGTCAATGGGCGGCGGCAATCGCTTACCATCAGGTGATCCGTCTACTCGTCTGCCACCTATCATATGAAAAAAAAGCGCGACCCTTAGTTGTTTACACGCACACCGTGCCGCATTCTGTCTTCGCCTCTAATATATTCTGTGTCCATCCGTCCGTCCAGTCTACCACGTTCCCATTCACCCCACGTACGCTTTTTTAACGGGGAACCCGATTCGCCCCGACTGAAATTACAGTCTTTTCGGTGACGCCTAGAGGTATTCTGATTTACCTATTCTGTTGAATGTTGCAGGTTTTTTCTCTAATAATTTTTATGTCAAGGCTTGCCTGGAATACATGTTTTATTCAGTGTATGAGTATTTTTTGTGTATTTTCGGTTCGTATTATTCCTAAGTACATCCATCACATGTTTAATACATACTTACTTTGAGATAAGGTCGATGCATTTGATGATGTCTGATAATGATAAGGTAATAAACTGCCTTCAATGAGCGTTTCAAAAAGAAAGTTCAGCTTATTGAAAAAACCGGCCAAGTCCGAAACCGACTTACGCACGGATTATTCCGTATCAACTTGTATTATGTGAATATTTCATTCATCACAGAAAAAAACTTTCTTACTTTTATTACTAAGGGCTTTTTCCATAAATGTTCCATAAACCTTTGTTAGCTAAAACGGTGTCAAAGGCCAGTTTGACGTTTGAAACAAAAAAATCATACAAACTTTTCGAAAAAAGTATAAAAACTGCTTTATAACACTGTTTTAGTTAGCAAAGGTTTAACCTTTGTTTTGATTAATTATCATCATCGTACTTCGAAAAAGAAGTAGGTACATTAAGCACTAACTAGCGACACCATTCGTTTTTAGTTGTTAGCTACTAAACCGGATCTATTTTAAACAATTTCGGGGTTACAACCTTTAGGCAAACATTTATATTTATTAAATAACCATGCACAAATGTAAGATCCGTTTTTGTACGCGAAAAATTAATCCACGCTAAAAGTGACCGCTTTTGGCGGTAATCGATTATTCGCGTACGCGTTGGGCGCAAAATATTTACATGGTTATTTAATAAATAGTATAAGTGTTTGATATTGTTTAAAATAGATCCAGTTTAGCAGCTAAAAATTAAAATCGATTGGCATCAGCATCACCTTAATTACTTAGAATGCGTTAAAATATGTAAAACTTTTTATGTGATAGGTGACAAACGAGCACACGGATCACCTGATGGTAAGCATTTGACACTCGCAACATCAGTGGAGTCACATATTCGCTACCAAACTTTGAACCCTGGATTTTGGCCTCGAAACATAGAAACTTTTCTGTGAGGCCGTAGTATCTCTCCGACATAAACATTAAATTTTGTTTTCATAGACTTAGAAGTTGAATCTTTTCCACTGGATTGATACCTGTATCTATACTATTTATAAAGGTAAATTATACAGACAGCGACAACACTTATAAGTAATCCGAAAACGCGAAATGCTTGCGCGATGTAATCGACACCTGGCGCCATCCATTGGTATTAAATAGAACAAATGTTCTGAAACGAAGTGAGGACGGGCCACTAGTTTAATATAAATTTAAATTTGATCGCTTCTTCTTCATCTTAGCGTGTGATTCCCGGTTGCTTACAAAGTTATCGCTTTGGAGCCCAGGGTAAGCTTAGACCATGAGTCAGGATTGGAGGGGTCTGTTAATTACAATGAAGCGACTGCCGTCTGACCTTCGCAACCCTTTAACAGGGGAACCAGATCAACTGAATCATGGTTACACGTTTTAGAAACTTTTTTCTAAAACGTGTAACCATGGAAACGTGCAAGTTTCCTTAAGATGTTTTCCCTCACCGCCGAGCAGATGGTAATGGTAGAAATACGCACATAGATTTGAAAAAACCATTGGTGCATGCTCGGATTTGAACCTCGACCACCTGCGTGGATGCCGCGTTAGTATCCATTGAGCTACTATCACTCTATAAATTTCAATTCGATATCTACACATCTTATAGAATACTGTGCGTCCTGTGAAAAGTGGTACAAGTCGACTAATATCGAATTTGATTTTCTTCTTGCTACTTCATCACAAAAAATACCTCTATTATTCTGTCTGATCAGACGGAAAAATGGAGGATTTTTTTGCATGTCTGATCAGACAGAATAAAAAAGGCTTTTTTAGAAGTAGCAAGAAGAAAATCAAATTCGATATAAGTCGACTTAGCCGTGTGGTCCCCGGCAGACTAGAATAGGCCACCCTCACTCTTACCGAGGTGTCTTAAAAGTCGACTAAGGTAAAGCTGCTGGCATGATCATCAGCACCCAGAGAAGGAAAACTCTGCATATATATCAAAACCCTCGCCAACCCGTCTGCCAAGCGTGGTGAGTATGGCAATTACACCTCATGTGATTGAGGGAGGCCCGTGCCCCAGCAGTGGGGACTTAAATGGGCTGACGATGATGATGATAAGTCGACTTGTACCACTTTTCACAGGACGCACAGTAGTCTTGACAGGCGTACCAGTCTTTGAGGATTCTGCGTTTTCCTTTTGTGGTCCGAAACCCTAAACACCTCAAGGTGCCCTCCAAAGATTGCAGTTTTGAATTCGATTTGAAAGTCACTCCGTCTCAGTTTGCACAAACAAATCGTAAAGTCGCTAGTCGTAAAGGCAAGACACCTTAGTTTATACGAAGGAAATTGCTTATTTTACGCCGATGCTGCGGTACTCGACGCTCTTATTATCCGTTTGAGAATAAACACTTTTATGATTTAGAATGTATAATGCAAATAAGTTGGGAATGACGGTACTTCGGCAATAAGTACGTGTGTTATGGCTTGAACGTCTTCACACACAGTAGTCTTCATTATCTTTAACGTGCACTATACGATTTGCGACGTAAAGAACTTAAAATTGGGTTGTATTCATTTAATGTTCCATCAAAATAATACATTGCTAACCTAATCTGATCATTTTGTTCATCAATTAATACTAAGTGCACATCAAAATCATAGTTTAATGTGCAATTAGTATTTTTGGTGTGCAAATAGGTAATTTTTAGAGGGTTGGTTTAATATATTCCCTTGAAATTCTGTGCATTTTTGTTTCTATGTAACAATTTTCTGTTATACAATTAATACCTTGATTTACTTTTGCTTCTAATATTTGCCAGTTTAAGGGAGACACGATTTCTAGTTTTTAGTTTATATGAAAGCGGGCAAAAAATATGTTGCTTTTTCTGTTAAGGCTTATCGGCCATGGTGTCCCAAATGTTAAAATTTCGCATAACGCAAAAGCATTTTTTGTTAGGTAATGCTATGAAAATGTATGAAGGTGTTGATTTTTGACCCTTCAGCTTAGGTGCCATAGTAATAAAGACTCAGGGGGCGAGTCCTACGAAATACTTCAAAAAAATTCTGGCCGGTACGTGAACCAAAAAAGAGGATGTCCTTTATTTAGTGATGTACAAGACTCGAGGCGTCGAGTTCTATTTTTGAAGCCTCGAGGCCGAATGGCAAGGCTCAGTGAGCTCAATAGGCTCGGTGCCTCGAGCATAGCCGAGCTGCAGGGTCTCTGAAGCCATACCTCGAGGCTTTAAAAGAGCTCGAGCCTTCAAATGAGCTCGAACCTTCAAAAGAGCTCTAGTCTTGAAATTAACGCAAGCCTTCAATAAAAGCTTCAAGTTTATGTTTATGACTTTAATAACTCCGTAACTAAGTAATATTATAAAGTTAAATTATCTATACATATAAAATATCTAAATAAAAACTGCAAAGTTAGTAATGGTGGTGGTGAGGTCGGGCTTTCAAAATTTCGAAAAGGCTCGAGCTTTCGAAAAGGCTCAAGCTCTAAAAAAAGCTCCAGCTCTGCGAAATTCCTCACCTCGGAGCTACACCTCGTTTGTATGAAGCTTGAAGCTTCATACAAACGAGGTGAGCTCCGAAAAAGGCTCGAACTCTTAAAAGTTTAATTCTTAAAATTCGTCGAGCTTTATACAAACGAGGCGAGCCCTGTTAACGACTCTGAGCTCTCGGCAAAAGGACTCGAAAGCCTCGAGCCTTGTACATCACTACCTTTAATGTCTGTAATCTCTAGTTTTTGAGTCTTGTTCGTGAAATGAAGTATAACTACGATAAATGCTTGACGTTCAGGTGTAAAAACCGTGGAAACAATACTTAATATGAAGCACGAGTATCGTAAAATGTTAATTACAGCCGAAAAGAAAGGAACACGCCAAAAAGTTCCCTTTCAAAAAATGTTTACACCGAGCTAAAAATACGTTCATTAAGTCTTTATTCCAGTCGTATTTTTTATTACAATACGCTTTGTTCACGTAGACACGCTGGAGTGGAACTTATAAATCATTTATTCTTTCCTCCGGCGTCGAGCAGATTAAGAAAACAATGGATGACAATCTATCAACAGGAGTCCATTTAGGGAGACAAAAGCTAAACCAACGGTGAAGTGAAGCATTTTATATTATATTTATCTTTAATTACTACACGACGTCGAACGAGAAAAGGAATAAGGCTCACCGAATAATGACGTGATCCGCCGAGGGAAAAATGCGGAAAACAAATGATTTTCTTTTGTTGGCTTATTATTCCTTAGGGAATTCATTACTGCTGCCTTGAGTACGTTTTCAAAGCGTTTCGAGTGGGAAATATGTACATTGTGTATAGGTGTTTAATGGTACTGGTGTGTTAGTGATATTTAAGAAAAACTTGTAGAAGGAGGAGGATTAAGGGGACGGGTAGGGCATACTAGCGACGCCAATTGATTTAAATTGTTAGCAACTAAACCGGATATCTTTTTAACAATTCCAAAGCTTCAGCCTCTCGGAACACACTTATACTATTTATTTAATACTATACTTAGACTGACCGGATGGCGCAATTGGTAGTGACCCTGCCTCTTACGCCAAAGGTCGTGGGTTCGATCTGGGGATCGACCATGATTCAGGATTCGCACGAAAGTTGGTCCAGGGCTACTTAGTACGGAATCAGGTCAACGTATGACATATTGTGAGAATTATTATTATTAAATATAAAAAAGCCTGTCAAGTGTGAGTCAGATTCGCTCGCGAAGAATTCCGCAAGGGAGGGGCTCCCATACAAAAAAAGCCATTTTATACTTAACTTTGTGGTCTGCTTTTGAATTACGGCTAGCCAAAAACGGCTTACCACATATGGCGTGAATCCTAATTTCGAGTGCAAAAACAGTTCCACTACTTTTTGTCTGATTTTGCACTCGGAATTTGGACAATTATTAAATAAATAGTATAAATGTTTGCTTAGACTCCCGCTAAGAAATTGTTTAATATAAATCCGGTTTAGTAGCTAACAATTTAAATCGATTGGTATCGCTAGTTAGGGCTACCCGTCGCCTTAAATGAAAATGTTGCAATGAAACATTTTGAAAATAATTATAATAATAAATATTTCACAACATTTCATCCATTGGTCTAACTCAAAGATAGGTAGCTAAAGCACCTGTGTTACGGATATTAGAATCAACTGCGGAATAACAAATATATTCATTCAATAATTTTCTTTTGTAAATACATACTTATAATACATAGATAGAAAACATCCAGACCAATACAAACATACATGCTCATGCACACAAATGTTTGTACTGAGCGAGATCGAACTCGCAACCCTTGCACCAGAGGCAGCGTTCAATACCACTGATCCATCATGTTTCTGAAACGTGCATCCATAATTCAGTTGATCTGGTTCCTCTGTTAAAGGGTTACCAGGTCCTGACTCATGGTCTAAATGTACCTCGGGCCTCTAATGACAGTTTTGAACAGATTTTTCGATCGCGATCTTTCTTATAATTAAGATGAGGAAATCATTTGTAAAATAGACATTCCAAACCAACATAAACACCTTTTATTTCTAACGGTCGTGTAAAAAATAGACTCCTGTAATGGTGATGTGACAAACAAACAATTGTCACATAACAATAAGATACATCAATAATACAATACAACCACCAATAACATCGGTACGCCCCTAGCGATCGCCTAACTGCCGACGTGTTAGCCCACAGCTGACAATGTTGCCAATTTACTTGAACTAGACATGAGGACACGTTTAGACACAACACATTAGACATCATGACACATTTAGTGCTAAAGTTTTCCGCACAGTTGCAATCAAAAAAGTATTTTTTATATTAGATTTAAATATCGTTTTTTTTATGAGATAAGTGGTAGACGAGCAGACGGATCACCTAATGGACACCCAACACCAGTCGAGTCACAAGTGCGTTGCCAACCTTTCTGACTCCCCCTTAGAATCCCCCCTTGGAGATTTGGGTCTCCGGTACCCTAGCAAAACACAGCCGGTTTTCTGAGAGGCCGTGGTATCGCTCCGATCTAGACAAGGATTATTTTTTGTAAATTAACGAACGGTAAAAAAATATTTTAATAACAAGATTTTATTATGCACGAAAAATAAAAATAAAATAAACTTAATCATTCATAAAATTCGTTTTTTAAACTTTACAAGTAACAATTAACAAAAGTGTTCAGTTTAACTGTTCATGTGAAATAATATATGTTTATGTATCATATATTATCCATAACCAGTATATTAATATTCTTAAGTAATCTAAAAGGTTGTCGCGGCCGAGGTCTATGCATTAAAAAAATTTCGCGACAAGCATTTAAATCACTTAAAAATATTAACATATTATGTTTTTATCATTTCAGTACATTTCTTTAGACTTGGCAATACTGCTAACAGATAGGGTGGTATCGGAACGACCTCTCAACTGACAGTAAAACGACAATAACATCGCTCTGATGAAAACTGAAGGGTTGTAAAATTTTACGAGCAGCCAAAGTCTCTAGTGTGAAATTTAATTAGGAACGTGTCAGAACATTCGTGATGCGGCATTTTAATAATGTCCTGTGCCTAGGGTGACATAGCTTGTTTAAATAACCAACTACAAAAAAAAAGAGATCATGATATTGTTATAAAATAAAATAAATATATATTTTACAACATCACGTACCTACCTACATTGATCTGACTCCAAGATAGGCTCAAGCACCTGTGTTACGGATCTGAATCAGCTGTGGAATTATAAATATATACATACAATACTTTTTTTGAAAGAAAACTGAAGTGGCAGTGGGCTGGTCATATTAGCCGCAGAACTGACAGCCGTTGGAGCCGTAAAGTCCTTGAGTGGAGACCGCGACTCGGTAAGCGTAGTGTAGGACGCCCTGCGACAAGATGGGATGATGACATTCGAAGGCTGGCTGGTGTGGGCTGGATGAGAGTGGCCGAAAATCGGGAGCAGTGGCGTGCATTAGGGGAGACCTATGTCCAGCAGTGGACGAGTGTGGGTTGCTGATGATGATGATGACTTTTTTTGACACTTTAGTGGCTTTATTCATTACTTACTTACTACGCTGGCTCAGCGATCCAAAGTGGGTCTTGGCCTCCGACGTCATAGTTCACCATTTTTTACGGTCCTGTGCCAATGCCGCCCAATCGTGCACGTTGAGTGCTTTGAAGTCCTTGTGCTTTATTCATTAACGTTCTAAAAATCTTGGTTATCTAAAACGGTGTTATAGAACAGTTTTGACGTTTGAAACAAAAAAAAATATATATTTTTTTGAAAAAATAATTAAACTGCTTTATAGTGTTATAAAGTAGTTTCGTTTCAGTTAACTAATGTTTAACAAACATTTACGAATAAGACCCTTACTACTTACGATGTCGATAGAACAGTTTTAGTGCAAAAATATAATAGGTGGGTAGGTGATGTAAAGGGTAATAAGAAACGCCGTTTCAAGATCTAATAGTGTAAAGTTTGTCAAGATAATTATTAAGTTTTAATAAATACATGAGCAACTTTAGTAGCAATAGGTATTAATGATGCTAATTTAGATACTATACCGATGGTGAACTCCTTCGTTGCTGGCAGTATTAACAACATGGCCAATTATTTAAAAGAAATAAGTTTTTCAATTTTTGAAGAATGACGGTTGCCAATGTCAATGCCAACAGAGCTGATGCTGGGTCACTCTTGAAGTTTATCTCGTTGAGGATAGAAGGTACAACTTGCCCGACATCCGGAGGGCGCTTATTGAATAGCAGTCACTGTCGGAGGAGTCACGTCCACGGTGTAACTTGTGCGAGTGCCTATTATTGTTGTAGCCCTTTTTTACCGACTTCAAAAAAGGAGGAGGTTCTATGTTCGACTGTTCTACCAAAAAATCAAACACTAAAAAGAATGAAAAAAAAATTCTACGAAAAAAAAACCTTCAAGAACCACGAACTAAAAAGTGTAAAATAACATTTTCAATTTGATTATATTGAAGTCGGCGCCCAAGACTATCTTGTTCATTCAATTATTCAATCAGGGCTTAAACGCCGACTAACACCTTTTCTCGAGTGTACTGTTACAAAATGTTATTTAAAGTGTATGAAGTATTAAAAATGTTATTTTACACTTTTTGGTTCGTGGTTTTTGAAAGCGGTTTTTTTTGTTGCAGATTTCCTTGGAATAAACGTATACCTATTTTTCTTTAGGCCATCGCAGCGCGACAGCACGTACTAGCTTTAATATATTGTGTAAAAACAATATCATTACTTTGTTCACGCTTTATATTGCTATAGCAAAAAGGGATGCCAGATTTATCTGGTCACCCTACCTATGTCCCCCGTGGCGATTTATGACGCCAAGCCGGGTTAGAAGACTATCGTTAAGGCATGAATGCGAATTAAAGTTTTAATTTGCATTTGACGTTTGAGACTTTGGGCAGTACAGAAGTTTAGGGTTAACTCCACAATAGACGTGATTATCAACTTTCCTGACGGGATGTACTTATAAGTTCGAGAAGAATAAAGCGACTTAATGGAATTTTGACTAAAATTTATGTAAAAGTAAGTATTTACTTGGCCGTGTGGTCCCCGGCAGAGTAGAATAGGCCACCCTCACTCTTACCGAGGTGTCGTAAAAGGCAACTAAGGTAAATCTGCTGGCATGATCATCAGCACCCAGAGAAGGAAAACTCTGCATTTATATCTAAACCCTCGCCAACCCGTCTGCCAAGCGTGGTGAGTATGGCAATTACCCCTCATGTGATTGAGGGAGGCCCGTGCCCCAGCAGTGGGGACTTAAATGGGCTGATGATGATGATGATGAAAATGAAGTATTTACTTAAATACAATTTGGTGTATAATATTCTGTAAGTACCAAGTAAATGACATTAGATATTGAATAATTAAACAGAAATATTTACAACTTATTTATTTTATATTTATGTGCACATAAAATCCAAAAACATGACATTGAGATCAAAAACGAGCCTATACCTTCCTAAAAGGCCTGGCAACGCATCTTCACTCCCTCTGGTGTCCATGGGCGGTGGTGATCACTCACCATCAGGTGACTCGCTTGCTCGTTTGCCTCCCTTTCTCATAAAAAAAAACACTGTCTTAATCATTCAGTTAAGACAGTGGCGTTTTTACTTGTCTTAATCACATATGTATAGTTATTTATATTTATTATAGGTAATATCATATCGATGGCTTAGAGCACACATGTTCTAAATACAAAAAGTTGATTTTTCAGGAGAGCGTTGTAAAGTTAAAGAATTAATAATACAAGAACTGTCAATGATATGGAATTCAAATTACATTTATTCGTTATTTGGTTCTACAAATAAGTAAATTTCATAACACAATTATGTGAAATTGATAACAAAATTATTTGGACCCTTAAATTTAATAATTTGAATGCACGAATGTACTAAGTAGGGCGGGGTTAGTATTTTAGTAGAGAAACAGGTACTTAATCGAAATAAAAACATTAGATATATTTTTATTTTGATAAGTATCTACCTACCTGTTTCTATGTCGGTTAGAGCCTTTACCCACTGCGACTTTTAGCATCGATGCAGTCGCAATAAAGTCGCGCGGGGTAGGATCGCGATGCAGCATAGGTGCATCATTATTGAGAGTCGTACCTAGTCGCTACCTCTTAAACACTATCAAAATTAGAAAAAGTATTTTAATTAAGTTTCTTCAAATCAGAAAATTAGTCTTAAAATAATTTAGGCTAATAATAATTAGATTTTAGAGTTAGATAATGTTAGATTTTAAACTATTTACCTATATTTTAAAATATTACATGACGTAAATGTACTTAATATTTTTGTGCGTTAACTAGTTCTGCGGGAGGGAATCTTAAAATCACTTATTATTAAAAAAAATGATTTTATTAAAAAAAATATTTAATACTTTAAAGGATTTTAATACTTTTGGTCATAACCGAAGCTTACTTTATACAACTGTGACACTGGGTTTTTGATAGAAAGAGATGGAATATCGGTACGCATGGGTAAGTGCAAACAGTAGAGCACGTCAATTAGTACAGTTTGCAGTCAAAAAGTAAAAATCGCAATTTTCGTAATTAGAACATATTGTGTACTCTAAGCCATCTATATTATGCTGCCATAAATTTTCTGCCTCGCCCAATGGTTGACTGGTAGATAATGCTGTAAATTTCAATAAAATAAATCCATATATAGCGATAACATTTCAATATATAGCGATAGCCTAATATATTATGATAGGCCGGTGTCTATCAGGCTTCTATGCTCTGCGAGCGCCAACCCGCGTGGCCAGGTGGTGATTATGGGCATTACCTACCTCTATGGCATGCCACATTAATACAAGTAGCGTTCATAGACTGAAAATGATGATTTATGTTTCATTCATCATTTTATGCATTCTGAAATTAGCGATATTTACTGTAGAGAGTACAAATCAAAGTAGAAAGTTTCTTACGACGTAAAGGGGTAATCTCCTATAGGATTGCACTAGATAACGCGTTTTATAACATAGTTAGTTGCCTGCCTTCATTTCGTTTTGGAACATTAGTTCCGCATAACAAACGTTTCGTGTTTTCGGATATAATACAGAGTGGTCCAACTAGTGACGTCAATATTATTTTTTTGATTACTCGCACATAGGTGTATAAATCCCCTTGTAAGTTAAGCGATTTTTTGTAGTTTTGAGTTATAGTTTGGTTTTTTTTAAGTATTCTGCCAGCGAGGTTTTATAAATTCATGTCTTTTTATTTATTGGGTATTTCGCAATTCTTTTTTTTAGACATGATTTTCTAGAATGTTATTTATTATAAAACAAATATTTCACTTATTAAAATTACTTAAGTTACCCAAAAAAATTTTGAAAGTTAGGAATTTAGTTTTCAATAGGATTATTGGCAATTAAAACCTCGCTGGCAGAATACTTAAAAAAACCATAAAAAAAAAATATAACTCAAAAACTACAAAAAATGGCTGAACATCTGGGGTATTTTTGGATACCCCTAGGTATGAGGAATCAAAAGAAAAATATTGACGTCACTAGTGGGACCACTCTGTATATAATAAAATAGTTTAGATTATAAGTAGTATAGATATAGACGAGGAGGCAGTAAACTGATGTCCTAAATATACTGCCCAACTATTGATATGAATATATGTACTTGAATAGGGGCAGATTACTGCTACACCCGAACCCTCTAACGGGCCACTAACTCCAGCAAAACGTAGTGAGACGCCTGAAAAAAGCCGAGATACTATGTGCCAGAGACGAGCAAAGCAGGAGTCTGCATTCTTGAGTTGCTTGTCGATATTACATAGTCAATGTATCAAAAAATCTGATAAGTTTTTTTCGACTGAATTCAGATAAAATATTTAAAAAAAGTACTTGATATCATTCAAGGGCTAGGTTTTTCGTATTTTTACTATTAACAGAAAGTTCATGTATTACAAGTAGATCTGCTCAACAGTCTGTTTCAATTGGTGAAGCATTCCTATTCTATTGCTGCTTTGTTTTACATAACGCATCGAGAATGAGCCACTTTCACTTTATTCAGTAACATGTTTTTCTTTTGTCATTGGTATAAAAGGAAAAAGAAAACATTTTGTACACATCTAAGAGTTGGTGGTGTCACATGAGTCGTGTATTTGATATGCTTCAGCGCTTTTTTTTTCTATCATGAATCAAGGGAGATTCTTTTCTCACCCTTAAACTTGGCTTTATTATTTTTTCGATATTTCTTGTAGCGAGACTTGGACATGGTTACTTTTGCTAGTCGCAAGTGACTACACGAGTTCTGATATCTCTCTCTTTAATAAGTCGATATAATTTTTACTTAAAACAACACCTATTTACTGAGTAATCAATAAACCATAATCTCCATAATTGATCAGCCATCCTTTCTCCTAGCTGTCAGTATCAGTAAAAATTGGTACATTACAAATAATCGCTTGCAGAAACGATCTTTCATATACAGTCCACTTAAGAGCTAATAAGTCTTAGGTATATCAGAACCGATAATGTGGCAAATAATATCCTCCAACCGATTACGGCTACGGCGGCCACTCTCAATCACGTGCGCAGGATATACTATAGTGCTCAAGTGTGCACTCTTTATTCCCTTACCCTCATATTCCGATGGGACAACAGCGTGATACGACCGGAGAGGGATTGGACGCAGGCCTAACGGCTTAATGTGGTTTCCGAGGCACGGGGGTACAAGACCGCCAACTTCCAGACTCCGGACTGACACTAAGAATTTATTACCGAAAACTTAGGTACAAAATTTTGGACCGACCGGGGGATCGAACCCGGGACCCCCTGCGCAGCCGTCGCTTTATAGTGCGACCCACTAACCACTACGCCACCGAGGCAATGAAATATGTAACAAACGTTCATTAAATAGTATCTAAGTACATATTTTATGCTCTGTACATTCCCGCACAGTATTCATGCCTTCCTCCGTTACTTAATTTTGCAGTTGCAAGTTTAAACCACATCTTACGTACACTAAGAGACTTTTGCTATAAGCTAATGTGCATGCAAGTACCAGGGCGCCATAACTCCTTGGGAGGCATTAGTTAGCAACAGCTGTTCGGTCCGTACGGGACTTAATTAGACGGTGGTTTTAATAACTCAAGCTGGACCGGCGAACCGGGAATAGGTTGTAAAAGATTACGACACACAGCTCATTTTGAGCTTGGTTAAATAAATGCTAGTTTTTGATCTTTAACAAAAGGAAGTGTTAACTTTTGACTTTCTCAAGAATAAAAAAAACTACACCATTATTTTGAATGAATGAGTACAATATCTTAGGCGTTGTCATAATACATATCTACTTACAAATTAAGTACTCAATAATCGCGCAAACAGATCATTCAATTTTATAACCCGCTTATATAGATGAACGTTCAAAATGTGGGGCTATCGACGGATGCTTGCCATTAGCTGGACTCAAAAAGTGACAAATGTTGAAGTTCTCCGACGAGTGCACCAGAAACGCGAACTCTTATCGACCATCAAGCAGAGGAAAGTTGCCTACTTAGGACATGTGTTAAGACACCATAGATATAAGTTGTTGCAACTTATTATGATGGGGAAAGTGGCTGGTAAGAGGCGTGTGGGTCGGAGGAAAAAGTCATGGCTGCGTAACATCCGGGAGTGGACGGGGATCGCGAGCGCTGCCGAGCTGTTTCGCCTCGTTAGAGACCGAGAAGAATATGCTAGATTGACGGCCTTCGCTAGTCAGAGAGGTACTTTAAGAAGAAGAAGATAGATGAACCATAATATAATGCGTAACGTGGTCTTCTGGAACATTAATAGTTTGACCGTCAATTCTTCTAAGCTTTCGCGTCGCGTAGTTGTTACATTAGGACACATTATTCCGACCACTCCTTATATTGGAGTAAAAAGAAAGGCAAATATGATAAATATTACCATATTTTATTATAGGATGAACGCTCCGGCTGTGGAATTCGCTCCCATCAGAGATTGTCTGCTATGAAAGAAAATTTATTTTAAAGAGTGTTTTCGCTTATTCTTAGCTACAAAGCATCAATTTGCCTCCTCACCTCGCAAGATACCTAAGTCTAAACTAACATGTAAGCGTGTTGAAGAGTGTGAAGCATCGAATAGCAAAATAATTGTTTTCCAGTATAATGAACTCCATCTTACCTCAGGTTTCTAAGTGGCGTTGTTAGGAGTGGTGTTCAGTACACTCGGGCCACGATATAGACCTGGAGCGGCATGGAAAAGGTTATAATTATTGAGTTTATAGATTAAAAAGATGATCGGGTTTTTGAATTTACATAGGTAAAAAAGGGGATTTAGAATTACGTCTCATCCATTTATAAATGTCATCTACCTAAAAGTGGTTGTCAGACATCGAATGTAGCAAAAAAAGCCTAAATCATTAATTCCCTCGAACACTCGATGACGAGAATCTCACTAATCGCTTAGACTCTCCCTGCGGAGAGAAGTCACATCTCTATGTGTCTTTTACCGCCTTTACCATGGTAAGTGTTTCGAGGAGTTGTTTGAGTTTATACCCGCTGCTGAATTTCAGCACCGTACTACACCCCGTAAACAAGATTACACCCATACAATGGATGGGTGGAGGTCCACCACCATGTGCTTTACACGTATTTTTTGCGACACATCCCCTCATTGCGGAATCAACTTCCCGCAGCGGTATTTCCGAACCAGTACAACCTTGAGATCTTCAAGAAACGAGCCTATATTTTCCTAAAAGACTGGCAACGCTTCTCCACTCCTTCTGGTGTGACTGTGTCCATGGGCGGCGGTGATCACTTACCATCAGGTGACTCGCTTGATCGTTTACCACCCTGTCTCATAAAAAAGTCTGATTAAGTCAAAATCCGGTATATTTAAAAAAAGTAGATATGGTACTTACATTCATATAGAAACTACGATTGTTGTACCGTTGTGCAATTTTTAAGAGCGTTGTCTCTAAAACTTGGAGTCTTTTCAGTTTTATCTTACACTTTCATTTGAAATCGTCTCAGTGCGATTAGGACACACCCAGGCAATGTAATTTTGAAAGAAATTGTCAAAATAGTTGATATTATGCTTCGAAGGGTACGTTTAAAGCCTTTGGTCGTGTGAAAGTGGTCGATATCTAACCACGTCATATGCCTTTTAGGGCGGTTTGAAATGGACACCTACATCAATAACTCTACACAGCTAACACAGCTAGAAGAAGATAAACATAGTTTAGAAACTAGGGTATTCAGCTTCAAATTGTATTAGCATACTCGGACAAACAAATACGTGAATCGTATCTGTAGTCATACACAGGGAATCAAATAAATCATTTACTATTCTGTTCACAATGTTGGCTCACATGTTACTTAATTGTAAATGTTATAGTTAATGTTAGGGTCAAACCGCCGTAACATTGTGAGAGACAGGTGCCTAATGTAGGTTCAGAGCCTGTGTTACAGGGAATGTATCACAATAGGCTCGTACATGTACTCAATAGACAGACTCCAGACACGTCTACTCTCAACTCGCGGGTCTCGTATATCACATGGTGCGAACGAGACAGTTATTGTCTTTGTGAGTGAGAGTGATGCATTTTTTTGAAGGCAGGCGAGCAGACGGATAACCTAATGGTAAGCAATTGCCGCCGCCCATGGACACCCGCGACACCACTGGAGTCAAAATCTTTAAACCCCTTTGGACCAAATCCGGGGGATTGGTCCTCCGGTACCCTCACTCACGCAACGAAACATAGCACAGTGCTTCTTCACGCCGGTTTTCTGTGAGGCCGTGGTACTCAATCCGGTCGGACCGGCCTATTCATGCCGAAGCTTGTTTCTCCAACGGTACAGTATCCTTAAATTTTCCGCATCGTTCATTAATGAGACCGTCCATCGAAAATTCGCCAAATAGTTTCAAACTAGCTTCCCGCCGTAAATAAGTGTGATAATTTACGAAGTGAAATAACCACCGCAACCGCAAGGGCAGGAATGCAATCACCATTCGGTTAATTAATAATTCTAGACCGCTCTGAGGACATAAAGTCTGCGGTCCCACCTCCCTCCCCATTAGTACTCCGTTTTAATACTGCCCACATTTAGCCTGAACCGCTCCTTACATATTAATTTTAGTACCCCAGCTCTTAGACTATTGTTCTTAGAAATAATATCGAAACTACTCCTTTTATTAAACTGAGCTACTAAATATTCTCTTTGAGTCCTGGTGTAATTACTTTGTAAATATTAGACGCAATCCTTGTTTGAAATTGAGAAATTTGTTTAAGAATATTTCTTACCCGTCAACGGTACTTGAACGAACAAAGCGTTTGTAAACAACAAAAAATAGATTGGATTTTGTAATTATAAAACAATGATTATTGAAACTTTAAAAGACTGACATGTTTAAACAAGCCTGTCATCATCAGCAACCCACACTCGTCCACTGCTGGACATAGGTCTCCCCTAATGCACGCCACTGCTCCCGATTTTCGGTCACTCTCATCCAGCCCACACCAGCCAGCCTTCGAATGTCATCATCCCATCTTGTCCGCAGGGCGTCTTCACTACGCTTACCGAGTCGCGGTCTCCACTCAAGGACTTTATGGCTCCAACGGCTGTCAGTTCTACGGCTAATATGACCAGCCCACTGCCACTTCAGTCGCAGTGCCAGTATAAGCCGATGGTATTTTGTATTTAGGTAAAGCAGTAAATCGTAATTTTATTCTTTCGTTACAAAATTTTCATCGTTTGTTGCAAATTTATTTAAAAATAAGCCAATAAAGGCCGGGCCAAAATATTTTCCAGGTGATTTGTGAGGCAAAACGAAGTTTTACGCTTTATAAAGAAAATTTGCTTATCAAATAAAGTATGTACGGTAGAAATAATTATGTTGAAATGAATGGATTTTTTTATAATATTACCTTCTCTTTATTTTCATATTTACACACGTAACGTTGCTCTATATAACTTGTTTCATATAAAAAGGAAAATCCTCTCTGCATTAATGTATAGATAAGATGAATTTTCAGCATACTTTTTGATCTAACTTAGAAAGTTAAGCAAAAAGAACTTTGTAAATTTTTATACCAATATCATCATCAGTTCAGCCAATAGACGCCCACTGCTCAACATACAGTTATTTATTACTATAATAGTTTTGTAACAATAAAAAAGGTTTCTCAAATGCATCCTAATAATCACTAACTAAAAATATGTTTATGTTACTTAATAACTTTATTGCAAAATTGTCGCCCCCGTGTTAATGCCACTGAAGTGCCTTCTCATCTTGATCGGTCTGTAGAATCCTCGTAAACGATAAAAGACGATGAAATTACCGGAATAACAAAAGACGGTATAATTTTAGGAATCTCATTATGCCCTTGCAAAATACTCGTGCAAGATATTTATTGCCACACAAATATTTTCATACCACAGCGAGCTTAGCCAAGGGAAAAACCCGTATAGATTACGGTCGGGTGCCGTCTAGCCAGACATTTTCCTATGGCTTTAATGAAACCACGTCATAACGTATCCTGTAATGTTACTATGCAGCTGGAATTTGCGCAAGTCTAGGAGCTCAGTAATATGTGGTTTAAGATCCGGGGTTCAAGTAAGATGTTATTATTACTAGATCTGGCAAAAATGTATCTTTCAAAAGATTGGAACATTTGTATCTGGATCAGTGCAGAGATGCGGAACAGAGAAACGCTTCGTTTGGAACATCGACTCTCGGATAGATCCGTGATTCATTCTGCTCATTTGGCTTACTAAGAAAATTCAGCTTATTCGGATCATTCGGCTCATCAGATCATTCTGCTCATTCGGATCATTCGTCTCACTCGGATCATTCCGCTCATTCGAGTCATTCGGCCCACGGATCATTCAGCTCATTCGGCTCACTCGGATCATTTGGCTCATCGGATCATTCAGCTCAATCGGTTCACTCGGACTCGAGATCCATTTGAGTCGAATGATACATTAGGAGCGAACATTAGAGATTCGGAACCTGTATCATTTGGTTGACTCGGATCACTGAGTCGTTTCAGTAAAGAGTTACACGCACGTCTAGTCATTACAGTAGAGATTTCCTATTCAAATTTTAAAGACGGATATGCTTATGCACTGCATCGTTGTACCTACGCTAGTATTTTTCGGAATATTATTATTTTCATAAAGGCTCTATAATTACCGGATAGTTTCAGAAATAACAGCACTTGTTTTTTTTTCTCGACTCGATCACACGTTCTGCGATGCAAAGATTCCGCCAATGTCAAGTGTTTAAAGAGACACGCAGCTTCAAATATTAAAACAGCTGCTGCTGCTGTCTCGTCCAAACACTTCATAGGAAACGGATGTGACAATCTGTGGATGTGACAGTGATCACGAACCCTGTCAATGCAAATTATGGGCTAATGAACAAAACTAAGTTTATCTTAAATATGTTCTTAATGCGTTTTCTGTTATTTCTTATAATAAACTATTATTTGATGTAACTTTACTTTACCTTTCGTCTTATGGCTCCATGAGGTCTGTCATGAATTCAAGTGTGTTTTATGGAATTTTTAAAGGATGCATTTATCCGGAGAAATGGTACCCAAAATCTATACTACACGCGCCGGACAACGCTGTCGCCGCTTCACAGTGGAAAACATTCCATCACGGACTAAAAAATTTAGCAATTCCTATTTCTGCCGCACCATCAAGAAATGGAACTCGTTGCCAGCGCATGTATTTCCTCCTTCCTACAATATGGATTCCTTTAAACGAAGCGTGAAGAAGCATCTCGCGGGCCAGTATGGCAGTGCTAACAGAGGTTAATGCCTGACATCGCTTCCGTTGTAATTGCATCGTGAGCTCTTCTCCTTGATTACCATCCGGCTGAGGAGCGCCAATATACTGTGTCACTATAATAAAACAAAACTATAGAAAACTGGAAAACGGTTAAAATATCATGTTTTGGTCAATACTGTCATGGACTAATTCTACTGTATACACGAAGACTTTTAATCGGTGATCAGGACCTACTGATTCCGACTAGGTGGATGATGGACATTGCTATAGTAATAGTAGTTACATGTTTTCTTTTTGTTTAGGTTTTATTTTAAATTTTATTAGATATCTAAATTTAATTGGAATGTATGGTCTTCCTACATTTTTCTTTAATTTGTTTTATTTGACGTTGTCTGCCATTTGACAGTTTTCTACTAATAACATGAAAAACTTTAAATCTCTAATGAGGTATATCATCACTGTACCTGTACTTATGAAGAGGTTTTATTTGTAACAAGGAGGAGTAGGATGACCATATTCATAGTTATTAACTTAAAGTCCCAGACAAGAAAAAAAAATGGAACGCTGACATGTAACTACTATTACTATAGCAATGGCCATCATCCACCTAGTCGGAATCAGTAGGTCCTGATCACCGATTAAAAGTCTTCGTGTATATAACATCGGATAACACACAAAGGATTGTAATACTCGATTGTATCGAAAATCAGCAACAACATGGATTGTGCGAGTGTCGGTCCATTTCCAGGAATGCTGCGGTTTTCCTAAAATTGTTTCATTGTTATGGCCCTAAAATGTTCTGCATACGTATTCTCGTATTTTGTAATTGGATTCCATATTTTGGGTTGGGTTCGCCGGCCAGAGGGTCGGAGAAAATATTTTGACTATACCGAAATTGCATACATTTTTACCAATAAATTGTAGGTATTATTAATCCGTCGTACGATTCTCAAATACAAGCTTATAAGACTTAGGTTGGTGACGTACTAGATGAAGAACATCGGCAGGACTTGGAGTGAGGTTAAAAACTCAAGACCGAACGCGATGGAAGACCACTGTGGACGCCCGCTGCCCCAGCTCGGGGACATAATTATAATAAGTCAAGCTAGTACTACTTATGACTACATAGTTTTCGAAAAAAAGTTTTATTTAGCAGGTATTAATACTGTATGTCTTGCACCTTGAATTATGTACACCAGGTGTGTGAGAAATGAAGAGTAAAAGAGTCAGTCTGTCTTTGAAATGCCATTTTTCAATATTTTCTAAAACAACTAAGCTATAAAATATCTAGGTAATTACTATTTCAGAGATATATAGATAGATACTCTTTATTGCACAACATACAAAACTTAAAAGCTAGGTATACAGAGATACAATGTACAATTTAGGCGGTCTGGGAGCGATCTCTACCAGACAACCGTCAGGTAAAGGACATTAGATAGAAGAGGGGAGGGTGGTGCAATCCTTTTAATTTTGAACATTGATTATGTAAATTTATAGTATAAATACATACAACTATGCGGATAAAGAATGAGATCAGAAACGGCGGCGAATCTGTTCACTTCTCGCTCGCACACTATTTGCGTCTATGCTCGCACTCGTGGGGTGCGAGTGTGCGAGCGAGAAGTGAATAGATGCGCCGCCATTTCTGATCCCATCCTTTATCCGCACAGGTTGTACCTATATCTAGATAATTAATAAAACGTTATCATACACTAATATATACGAATGTCACCTAACTAAAATACAATATAACCTACACAAATAATAATATTTTTTATCACAATAAGAAATCTGAACGTGATTACAATTGCCTGGCTGTTTAACTCATCACAGTTACATATAATGTCTTAGTTTGAGACTAGATGATAGGTGTAGTTGTATTATATATAGCGTATACAATACATTCATTATCTCAATAACTTTAGACAAAATAGCAACTGTCCCTGATTAAACACAGCACATGTCCATTTTGCCTGCCACCATCATTTGCCTTGACCGCAAGTTGACCGGGAAGGTCCACCGGTCACCCTAGAGACAACCCTATCGTCTTTGAAGCCGCAACCAATTTAATTTCGAAAACCTCAAGTACGAGAAACAATTTAAGGCAACCCTACTCACTCTGAGTAACTACGATTTTCTTGAGACAAATATGGTTAATTAATTAGAAATGGGCATCTCCTTAGTTTGTACAAATCCTGCTCCTGCTAAGAATTTTGAACTTCAAGTGGCAGTGGGCAGGGTATATTGCAAGGAGGATTGATGGGCGTTAGGGTGGGCCTCTCGCCTTTGGTTGGAGGCCGTATACCTGGAGTAAGGAGGTGGTAAGCTCCCTACAAGGTAGACCGATGACCTGATAAAGATTGCGAGTATCCCCTGGTTACGGGCGGTACAAGATGGATCAGTATGAAGATCTTCGGTGGAGGCTTAAGTCCAGCAATGGGTGTTTCGACTGTACATAACGATGGTGATACTGTTGCAGCCGCGGCCCGGGTTTAAAAAATGTCTGTTGTGGTAAAACAAAGCTCAAATAACTTAACTTGATACAATATTTCCACCTTAGCAACTAACCAATAATTGTTTACTAATATAACCATAAGCAATCCTCTTGCTTTGTTTAAATTATGTTTTAAAATAAGATTCACTCTCTTAACATTACAATGGCCATTACAAAGCTTACATTTAGACGATTTAGTATATTCACTTTAACGTGACGGGTAGGGACCCAACAATTGTACGCGAAAAATTGATTTACGCTAAAAGTGGCCGCTTTTGGCGGTAATCAATTTTTCGCGTACAAAAAACAGACAAAATATTTGTGCATGGTTATATAATATATAATATAAGTGTTTGCCGAGAGGTTGTAACCCGAAATCATTTAAAATAGATCCGGTTTAGTAGCTAACAATTGAAAACGAATGGTGTCGCTAGTTAGGGCTTAATGTACCTACTTCTTTTTCGAAGTACGATGATGATAATTAATCGTAATAAAGGAGGTTAAGACTATCAAGGAAAAAGCTAAGGAATTACTAAAGCTGGAATGAATATACGAACCCACTTCTATAGAAGTGTTACCTTAGCGACTGAAGCCTTTCATAAAGCAAAGGCCGCGATAAAAGGAGCCATTCATATTCCCGAAGCGTGAGGAACCGGGGGCATATCTCAGTCAATAATCTGGGAACGTTAGTTTCGCAATATTGTGTGTGACAGCTCTTGGATTGTGAGGTGTTGCCAATGATGTCTTATTCTTATGGATGGTGCAAGACTGTTAGAAAATAAAAATTGATTCATACAACATCTCTTCAACAACTTATCAACTTAAGCATATGCATATGCACCATCAGGTGTGCCGAATGCTCGTTTGTCCGGTATAATGTAAAAAAATACTGACCTGTTCCCGTACTAAGTAGCTTAAGTAGGTACTTGTGTTACGGATGTCAGACAACAAAGGAATTACAAATACACCGTTATTTTTATATCGTTTACATCCCGAAAACCTCATAATTGGTATCGTGAAAAAATACCATTTAGCATGTTAGATCAACAAAACAAGCGAAAAAAAAATCTGCTGTTCCATACATTACTGCTGAACAAACACAAGTGAATGTTTGTCACATGAATGTTTATCGAACCCACGGCCTTAGGCATATGAGGCGGGTTACTATCAAATGCGCCATCCGGCCAGTCAAGGTATAGAATAGCTGTAGTAAATTGGCCCCACGTTGGGCGCCAATTTAAACATGTCAGCGAGTGTCATGTTTTATTTGGGAAATTATAAGTTACCAATGTATATTATGCAAAATTCCTATTCCTTAAATACATTTAAGCAATACGAATTTTGCATAATTTAATGTATGAGAAATTCCTATTGCTTCACTTTATTTATTTATCGCTACAGATTTGTACAATATTAATTTGAAGATCAACTAAAAACGCACACACACTAAGTTCAGTTATTCACCTATTGTTCGTCTGTCCGGCATGTATAATGATATTCGAGTCTCGATATACACTTCCAAACACTGCCCAGCTTTCAGTCTTTACTCAAAGAAGATGACCTACTTTAGCACGCTTAGGTTAATTCTAGATTAATATTCATAAGCTGCATATAAAAATAAAGTATTTTTTTTCACTTCAAGATTTGTACCTATTTTTGCATTATAAATATCTAAATGCTTATACCGTATTAAAAAAACACTGATATTTAGAATGAATTCTCACGCTCAGTGGAAGAAACATCTAAAGATTTTAATTTTAAAAACCTTAAAAAATAAAATCGGGATACATATATGGTAATCATTCATTTTTGATACACATGACATACTCAAATTTAAAGCTTGGCGTTGAAAGTGCTAATTGTCTGTAGGTAATAAATTGTCTGTATTTTTGTGCACCAAAGTATTTCCATCTACATCTGAATCTCTAAATTCGTTTTTTTTTTCATTTCCAATCGTAGTATATCAATGGCACAGAATATTTTTATACGTATCGTGCGTGAAGAATGTCGGTCGTGCGATAAACGCTTAACTATTTTCCTGGCAAAGAGCGAAATCTCGGCGTAGCCATGGAAACTACCTACTGCTACTATGTTTTTTTTTAAATAATTCTCACAACATCTCATACGTTGACTTGATTCCGTACTAAGTAGCTTAAGCACTTGTGTTACAGATATCAGACAACAGAGGAATACAAATATATACTTAAATACATACAGCGTGTGTATTTTATACGGGCGAATAATTAATCCAGCTATAATATCTGATCCTACGAATCGTATAAGATAATCATTTCATTAAATTTTGTGGTTAATTAGGTGTAATGATTTTTCTAAAGTGCAACCCAGCAGCAATGTATGCCGTCCAACTTTGTTTGACATGACAAGTGACATGAGTGTCATGACACTCGTATGACGTTTAGATACTTATGTCTACGTTAATTGATGTTATTAACGTTAACTACCAGTGGATGCAATACATTGCGTGCTCAATTAATTATTTAATTGAGCACGCAATGTTTTGCATCCAATCCTTCCTTAATTTCCTAAAGAAATGTATGTAAACAGGTTCCCTAGGTCCGATAGTAATCGCCATTAAAATATTCGCCCGTATCAAATAAACACGCTGTATATTACACCCAGACACCGAACAAACACAAGTGTTCATCGCACGAATGTTTGTCCAGGGTGGGGATAGAACCCACGACCTTTGGCGTAAGAGGCAGGGTCACTACCAATTGCGCCATCCGGTCAGTCTTTGTATGAATGATGTACCTATGAGAAGTAGTTTCCGTACCATGGTTGTTCTCCCTCTCTCTAGTCGGTCCCTCATTAGTAAGGATCGTGGTCACTGGAACTCATCAACCAAACAAACTTTCTCCTTTGATTCCGATTGGAAGTAGCCTTCACCACGTCGTAGAACTTCGGTTGGGATGTAGCTTCTTTTGTTTGGTCAGACCATCGTCTTGGTGATCGACCTCGTGATCTATTACCATGGTTTAGGCGTATTTATAAATAAAAGAATAGAATAGGCCGGCAGAGTAGAATAGGCCACCCTCACTCTTACCGAGGTGTCGTAAAAGGCGACTAAGGTAAAGCTGCTGGCATGATCATCAGCACACAGAGAAGGAAAACTCTGCATTTATATCAAAACCCTCGCCAACCCGTCTGCCAAGTGTGGTGAGTATGGCAATTACCCCTCATGTGATTGAGGGAGGCCCGTGCCCCAGCAGTGGGGACTTAAATGGGCTGATGATGATGATAAATAAAAGACGCCAAAATAAAGTGCGTGAAGAAGCACTGTGCTGTGTTCCGCTGCGTGAGTTGTACCGAAGGTCCAATCCGGGGGAAAGGGGGGTTTAAGGTTGGCAGCGCACTTGTGACTCCACTGGTGTCGTAGGTGTCCATAGACGGCGGCAATCGCTTACCATCAGGTGATCCGTCTCTCGAAAAAGTAAATTGTTCAAAAGTTTTTGTTTTTATTATAATATCACCCTTTCTTGGTATTATAAATAAATAAATATTTCACAATTGCGTACATTGACCTGACTCCGAGATAGGTAACTCAAGCACCTGTCAAAAAATATGCATATTAATACTTTATTTTTGTAAATACATACTTATAATACATAGAAAACACCCAGACCAATACAAACAGACATGTTCATGCACACAAATGTTTATGTGTAGGTACTGTGCGGGGATCGAACCCGCAACACTTGGACCATAGGCAGCGTTCACTACCACTGTTCCAAACGGGTCGTAGTATTCATTTTCAAGTATACATTTATTTATAGGCACTAGAAATTAAAGAATACTCTATTTGGTACTATAGTCTGTTCTATAACTGTAAACCAATGATCTGACTATGAAGTATTCGTTGTCTTTTACTAGAGGTATGCGATGAAGTAAAAAAAATCCGCCAAACGGATTTCATTAATTTCATCTACCACCAATAGGAATGTTCCTTTTTTCCTCTCAGTGGAATCGCACCCTTACTGTTGTCGCTTAATTAATTATTCTGTTTTAAAGATGGCCACATGAAATGAAAACTCTAATGGGAGCAGACGCTTTTTATTCAAATCTTCCTCGAAATTCGTTTGTTACCGACAGCAATTAAAAACGAATAATCAAAGAGATTCGGAATTTAATTCTGTTTTGATTTGTTTCGTGGTTAAGTGGGAAGAAGTTGGTAAGATGATTTTTTTTTTGGATATGGTAGTACTAGTAGGTAGGTAAGTGTTGAGTGAGTTTTGACCCTTAAGAGTCGAGCCACTTACACTGTGGAATAAATCGGGACAAGGAACGGTACGTCTTTTTGCTGTTTTTTTTCTATCATATATCGTATAATCACAGTCAGTACCTACCGAAAACTGTAAACTATTCGCTATATCAGAGCTCGCGAGCAACATGCAAGTACCTTTCGCTAGGTTTACAAACAGGAATCCACCCTTACACTGTAGAAGTTCCACCAGCTCGCACTAAGCGTTTCGCTTCTTCTTTCTTGGTACAAACTGCTAAGGAATTCAATTCAATTCAATTCAAATTATTTATTGCATATCACATTACAAGACAAGGTGGTACATAAACTTATAAGGTATACATTTGATGCCCTGGGAGGGCACAGCAAGTCATGAAAGAGGGAATGGAACAGCTTGCCGGCTTCTGTATTCCCTGAGAGCTACAATTTGGGTGTCTTTAAGTCGAGAGTAAATAGGCTTCTTCTGGGTAATCACGCTACATTTTAAACCTTATTGTCACTTTCCATCAGGTGAGATAAGGTTAAGTGCAAACCGATTTAATATATATATAACAAAAGCAACTTGAGCGGCTTTCTTCAAAAAGTCTTTTGTCTTGTTACTGTCTGTTCTGATAACTGAGGTTCTCTTAACAGTCTTTGATAGTTCAATGAAGCTTTAGCATTTAACCTCACAAAATATTCATTCTTTTAAATACCAGGAGTAGAGTCCTGGTATTTCTCTGAACTCGCAGATGTTTATAGACAAAAGGATTACTTAATATCAGGTAATACTTCTTGCTCGTTTGCCTCCTGCATAAGTAAATAAAAAATGTTGCTTTGACGTGTGTAAGAAAAGAAGGAGAAAGATACTAAAATAGGTCTGGAAATTATTTATTTTTAGGTTGTCATGTCAAGTTCAACGTCAGAAGATAAATCTTTTTTCTTATAATATCGTGTTTCGTGTATAACAAGATGGTAAACAGTCGCTGATTTTTATTTTTTCAATTACCTACTACTGCTGTACACCTAAACTGTATTTTGTATTTAGAATAAGGTTCAATACTGTAAGAACAAAGTCCTTAATTTAAAATATATTTTTTTTTATTAAAGTTACGCTATTCCCGTTGAGACTGATGATAGTACGGCCATGGGGACAAACATTTTCTAGCGCTAGCACAACACATGTAGAAAAATTGCATTGCACATAAAAAAAATAGTTTGATTGACTGGACTGATCCTTGTTAAGTATCTACCTATAGGAGGGAGGCACCTAGTAGGACCACGAGTAACAAGCCTTCCTCGTGGTCCTACTATTTATTAGTAGGACAAAATAGTAGGACGACGATGAATAGGTCTTCCTCGTGGTTCTACTGGTAGGACAAAATAGTAGAACCATGAGGAAACAGCTAAAAAAAATAAAACCACTGATGGAACATCATGCGACAGTTTGAAATTGAAAACCAAAGATATTTAGTAACAAACTTTCTTAGTTACAAGCGAAAACAACAAAATTCTACTTTCTTCATTTCTTTCCCCCTTTTCCCAAATGAAGTCAACTAGTTGATATTTGTGATTCAGCCCACGTGGCCGGTCAGGCCCTCAGTGACTAAATTATGCTTCGGGAACAAATTGTCTCCGGCCGAGGTCGGTGCTGCTTCATTTCGAGATGTCTGCTTTTGGATGGTATGGTACGCAGAAAAAAAATATTAAAACATTCAAAACGAAAGTAGCAGCAGGCAGGTCAGTTTAAATACCTGGTGTTTAACTTGAAACATAATAAAAAATATATAAAATAAAGTTTTAAAACTTAAAACCCGACTACCAAAAAACACGCTCTAAAAAGTAAGAAACAAGAAAATTGTCTCTGCTGAAATTATTATGCCGTATCGCCGTAGTCGTATGCCACATTGATTTTATTTTATTATTATAATGAATCTGTTTTGCTACAGTAGGTGGCATACGGCCACGGCGATACGGCATAATAATTTCAGCAGAGACAACTTTCTTGTTTCGTACTTTTTAGAGCGTGTTTTTTGGTAGTTATATAACACATTTTAGTTATTTAAATAATATATTATTTTGAAATGTGCTAAATAAGCTCTTTCATTTGATACCCGACACTATACCATCAAAAAGTGTTTTTTAGTTCCTTACTCTAAGGGGACTAGAGGGCGCTGTAGTCAGTTCAACGTGATGTCATGTCACCTATAACCTAGAAGACAATCAAGACGCTTCTAACAACACCTCATTTGTTCAAATATGATAACTAGTTAAGAAGTTACGAGGGAACAGATGAACAACCATACATACATACAGGTCAAAATCATAACCCTCCTTTTTGCTTCGCCGTAGTCGGGTAAAAAGTAGATACTATCTTTAGTACCGATAACTCATAAGCAGTAGTATTGATGGTAGTCTTGTTTGCAGCAGAAATTTCCCGATGGCTGCGACTTAGGGACTTTCTAGAGCAGAGCGTACTTACTCCTTTTTAATAGGCCGGCTGCGTTGCCGGCCAGTGACCTCTCTGATTTCGCAGATGTTCATGAGCGATGGTGATTCCTTAACATCAGGTGAACTGCTTTCTCGTTTGTCATCTCTAACATAAAATAAACAACTAACTTTTATTTTGTACCGTTAAAATCCATTTTCATTTCAGCCTATAAACGTCCACTGCTGGACATAGGCGTCCCCCAATGATTTCCACATAGATCGGTCCTGTGCCGCCTGCATCCAAAGGATTCCCGCGACCTTCACGAGATCGTCTGTCCACCTTGTGTTTTTTTTTATATGAGAGGTGGCAGACGAGCAGACGGATCACCTCGCAACACCAGTGGAGTCACAAGTGCGCTGCCAACCTTTTCCCCTTCCCCCCATTTGGCCTCCGGTAACCTCACTCACACGGCGAAACACAGCGCAGGCGCTGCTTCACGCCGGTCTTCTGTGAGGTAGTGGTATTACTCCGGTCGAGCCGGCCCATTCATGCCTAAGCGTGGCTCTCCCACATTGAATCCTTCATATTAAAACCAGACTTTACTAACAACCTACTCGAAGTCCTAAAATCAGAAAATAGCTACTTGAGAATAGCAGAGCTTAGAAAATGACAAGCTTGTTAGACTTGCTTTTGGATGGGCGGCTGACTGTACCCCCGAGAGCTCTTCAAACCGCAGTGCTGATATAATCAGAGGCTTACCTTAACATACTTTTAAGCACCAACGCTGAGATAGAAACCATCAAGGCTTACGCTAAATAAGTAAGTAAAACATTTATTGACAACAAACATGAATTTAATCACAGCAGGATGTTAACAATAGGACAAAGGAACAAATAATCAGTAGGCCACTTGTTGCATGAAATATTACTAATAGAATCAAGTGGTCAAAAAAGATCAACCTCAGCATGTGCTGCAACTGCTTGAAACCGCTGCAGTGCTGGTTTTCAGTTTGGACTTTGAGTGACGGGGTTGATTGTATGGTTAAACAATACTCCATTCAGGAGGGATGTTGCGGCGTGCATGCTAACAATTGACGACATTGAGTATCAATATAGTTAACGTCGTTTACTGTATTGGTGTGAGTCGTGTCTGCATATCAGTTGCACAGAGGTTTGTTTAAAGCGACGGTTAGGGTATTGGGTTAAATCCTTGAGCAAATATTAGTACCTGAGCTTTTCTGTTAAAAAAATCACAGTATCAGCCAGAAGTTTGGAAGTAGACGGTTTTGTTTGTATCCTGATCCCTCTTCGGTCGTTTCACTTTGATGTCCCATCGAAATACGCAAAGAGCAAGGGAATAAAGAGTTTATTTGTACCTGGGCACATATTTGAGCACTATAATATTATAGTGCTCAAGTGTGTGCCAAATATCCTGCGTATGTGGCTGATCGTTGAGACCAGACGAAGATATGTGTCATGGGTTCGATTTCCACTCTCGACCCACACTACTTTTTTATTTATTTGGGTTACTTAAATCTAATATATATTCCTCCATTTACAAGGCTTTTAAAGTAGCCGACCATCGTCTTACTACTGGCTACCTTTCTACTGTTAGAAAACTGAATAATTCGAATCCCGCTGTACTTGCCTGATACGCCATTCATATTCATATTTATTTCGTTTCACCTATTCGCTTCGGGGTTTCTCAAATTTAAATTTAAATCCGCGATTTTAACTAGGGCTGTTGCTATATCTGAGATTTCTATATGCAGATATTGAATATTTTTTAACGCTTATTACTCGAAAGATAATATGATTTAAGAAAAGTCAAAGTAAGTAAAAATTTAGCCATGTAGGCTACAAATTATCGACTAGGTATAATTTAATTTTTCCTTAGAAATCCTTATTATGTAATTATTTATCCTATTTATCCTATCCATATAAAAGTGGGGGTCAACATTTTTATCGATTGTTATTTTTAAAAATCGAATTCCTTTAAGTATACAATTTTTTCGGTAATAAAAAACAAAGAATATTTTTAAAATATTCTATATGCAATTTGAATATTTTTAAAGTAAAACAGCCTTATTAGCTTTCTTCACCTGAAGAAAATTAAAAAACAGCCCAAGTTTGTCATCAAGACTAATACGATATCTCGTACCAATGTACGAAATACATTACAATAGCAGACAACAGACAAATTACCAATACATTACAATAGTAAACGCAGGCACTGAAGAAACACAAGTATATAACATACAAGTAAATAAAGATTTAATTACTTTCAAAAGCCGTTACAAAAATGCAACTGAGCTGATTTTATATTTCCGAATGATCATAACATTAAGTTCAGTAAGCTTTTCTATACTATTTACAAAGAGGTAAATCCTACAGACAGCGGCAACGCTTATAGGTGTTCCGAAAACATGAAACGCTTGCGCGATAGAAACGACACCTAGCGCCATCTATTGGTATAAAGTAGAACTAATGTCCCTAAACGAAGTGAGAGCTGGCCACTAGTATTTAATAAAGAGTTTCTATATATCTAAATACAAATGTCTTGTTTCCGTATCACCATCGCCACAGCCCTGATTTGAACAAGACTCGCCTCCCAACTTGGTCCGCCAAGATTGCGTACTGACGCGTAAACGAGCCGACATTGTGCGTAACGCGATTTCGAATGAACACCATTTAAAGTGTTATTAAGTCTCTCATATTAATGTAAATTAGACAACAGATGAATGCTATTGTTTTGCTTCTTTGTTCGAGTTTTGTTTACGGAGAAAATTTGGAGTTTGTAAGTACAATTTATGTGCTTTTACGCGGACTTATGTGGCGATAAGTTTATGTTTATTTATGGTACATATTCGTAAATATCTTAACATAAAGTTGGAGCATAGAGCTGTGGTTTCTAAGACTGGAGTTTATTCGGTACTCTGTATGTAGATAATAGAATAAATAGTGAATCGAGATTTATTCAACAAAATTGTATATTTTATTTATATGCATTAGACTCATATACTTTTATTAGGTTTCATCATTATCATCAGCCCATTTAAGTCCCCACTGCTGGGGCACGGGCCTACCCCAATCGCATGAGGGGTAATTGCCATACTCACCACGCTTGGCAGACGGGTTGGCGAGGGTTTTGATATAAATGCAGAGATTTCCTTCTCTGGGTGCTGATGATCATGCCAGAAGCTTTACCTTAGTCGCCTTTTACGACACCTCGGTAATAGTGAGGGTGGCCTATTCTACTCTGCCGGGGACCACACGGCCGTTTATTAGGTTAAAATTTTTCATATTTACATATACAGCACCTGATGATCTAGGTACCTGTCTTGAATTATAAATACGTACGATAAACAGTAATTAACTTATGAATTTTTTTTATTTCCTTTCATACTTTTGTATCAAGAATTGTAACAGTCTTAAAACTCTGTTAGCTACCGACAGACACAAAGGGGTAAAAAACACATTTTGTTTAATAAAAATTGAGGGAACGATTAGTTGAGGTTTTGCAATTTATTCTTGAGTAAAAAACGCACTTAGTCTAGTCTTATTAGTCTAATTGATAAAACAGCCATCCGGAATGTGGAAGATGTGGGTTCGATTCCCGCCTGAACACGAGATGAAATTTTAAGGTGCGTTATTTACTTGACTAAATATGTGAGTGTCTGTCTACACCCCAATATAATATGCGAATCAATTCCAGCAGAGTACCTACTTTGTCTTACTTTTATAGACTTTTTGTTTTTACTAATTATTTCTTACATAAATATGAAACAAACGAATCTACAAATCTAATCAATGTTGCATCTGCAGTCATTTGTTCTATGTCTAATATAAAACACACCTAAATATAACAATATATGAAAGGCTTACTGAGTGTCTGGGAGGAGTATCTAACTTCGCCGGTTAATAACTGGCACGTCAGTTTCTAATTACTCGATCCAGCATCACCTGCGACTGACAGCGTTTCTGGTTCAAAAACCATTATAGTAAGACCCCCCGCTAGTTCCATAAAAGTCGAAACTGGATATACCAATAGGGTCTAAGTAAAATGGTGACAGATACCTACTGCGAGGTTGCAACGCGGAGTTTGTTCAGATGACAGTTCTATTATAGTAATGTGTCAAAGTTATTATGATGGTGGAGATGAATTGCTTTTTGAAGATCGATGAGAGGTGAGCATTAAGGGTGTCAGACAAAATTAACTGCCTGCTGAAGGCGGTTCAGTAATTAAAAAAAACACAAATATCTATTTATATACATTTGCGCATTGGCGCTAAAAAAATTGTACCGGTCACGACAGCCGCAGGTATCGCATAGCACATTAGATCGCCACAGAAAATTAAAAAATATATATATATCTAGCTATGGTGAGCTTCTACTATATAGAATGTCATTTTTTTTTGTGAAAATTTATATAAATTCATGTCAATCACATCGACTCGCCATAGCAATCACATTGAAGAAGGACGTTTTTCTATAGGAAAATAATACTGAAAACTGCATCGAAACCAAGTTTAACACCAAGGAAAGTCGAGTGAAACGTTAAAAAATGTTACAATAGCGACTATCATCTGACCTTCGCAATGAATAAAGGTTTCGAGTTTCCGAAACTTGCAGGTTTTACCTATCACTTTTTTTTCTCAGCGCCGAGCGAATGGTAGAAGTGCGCATGAATTTTAACAATCCAGATGTGCATGCTCGTATTCGAAACTACGACCTACTGTTAAGAAGGCGCACGTTCTTTAATAATGTTTAAATTCATCACATATATTGATCTGACTTGGAGATAGGGACCTCAAGCATCTGTGTTACGGATATCAGAATCAATAGTGGAATTAAACATTTATACATTTGATAATTTTCTTTTGTAAATACACACTTATAATGTTCATGCAAACAAATGTTTGTACTGTGCGGGGATCGAAACCGCAACGCTTGGACCAGAGGCAGAGTTCGCTACCACTGATCCAATCGGATTCTTATCGATTAAGCTCTTAAATGTATTTACAACATATTCTTAAAATTAAATAGAATGTAGGGCTGCTACATCACCAAGGCTTAAATATTAAGACGATGCCAATCGCTGGCTCCGCTTGGCGGATTCTAATCACTTTGAGATCCAATTTCACGCCTCTAGATGGCAAATTTGCTCATTATTAATTGTTAATTTCTATTAAGAACATTGGATTAGTTGCCCGAGTTGTGCTTAGTTAGTAGGCATTTTAAGGGTTGTTGCCCTAAGGTCGTTAACCGGTAAGGCCAGATTGGTTTCGAATTATCCTACATCAAGGACGAAATATGATAAATCTTAATTTATGAATATTCCTCTGGATATACTTATTAATACTGTCGTGTAAATAATCGTTTTCGTCTTCTATGCGGGAGGTCACAATTTTGAATGCGCGCATGCTCCTCTGAATTTTCCGAATGTGTGTGCGTATATAGTTGTAGTCATGCAAATATTTGCGTGCATGAAAATGTCTGTTGGTATTGGTCTGGATGTTTTCTATCTATTATAAATATGTATTTTTTAAAAGTGGCTCAATATTATTGGCTTAGCCTGATGGTAAGTAATAGAAGAGCCCAAGTTGAAATTACAACGGAAGCGATGTCAAGGCATCACCTCCGTTGGCACCGCCATACTGGCCCGAGGTTTACAAAAAAAAGTATTATATGTATATATTGAGGTGTCGTAAAAGGCGACTAAGGTAAAGCTGCTGGCATGATCATCAGCACCCCGAGAAGGAAAACTCTGCATTTATATCAAAACCCTCGCCAACCCGTCTGCCAAGCGTGGTGAGTATGGCAATTACCCCTCATGTGATTGAGGGAGGCCCGTGGCCCAGCAGTGGGGACTTAAATGGGCTGATGATGATGATGATGATGATATGTATATATTTGTAATTCTGCTGTTGGTTCTTATATCCGTAATACAGGTGTTTGAGCTACCTATCTCGTAATCAGATCAATGTATGTGATGTTGTGAAATATTTATTTGTTATTTTTTATACAGCTTGGCGGTAAGGGAAAACATCGCGAGGAAACCTGAACGTTTCAGATAGTTTCTGAAACCTGTAACCTTAATTCAGATCGTGTGGTTCTTCTGTAAAAGCAGCAGTCGCTTCATTGTCATTACCAGACTCCCCAAATCCTGGAACATTGTTTAAGCATACCCCGAGCTCCGTAGCGACCAATTTGGATGCAACTGAGAATCACTTACACGCTGAGATAAGAGTGAAGATATTAAAGTACGTTATTTCTCCTGTGTATTCAGTGTAACTACAATTTCTTGACATAAACTCGTTCACACCTACATTACGTAGAGACTTTTAATTTTGATCTCGAGTAAGCCCCAAAAGAGCCTATTTGAAAATACTAATAAGTACGTACGAAGCTGGATTTCTTAATGAAATTTCTGACATTAGGTGGAATAAATTGAAAACTCCTTTCAAATACCTTTAGCATCCAATTTACCTATGCTAAACCCCAAGAGAAATATACGGCGGCATATTTCGTTATGAAAGTAAATTCAATTTAAAATTGATTCTCAAATATTATCGCCAAGATATAAAATGTTCATGTAAAGTTATTTAAATTGCTTTTTAATTTTTCAACAATTGCTTTTTTTTAACATAGGCTAACTATTTAAAGGTTTTATTCACAATCGCACCTGATGGGACGGGATGGTTCTCGTAGCATAGTGGATAAGATCGCGGGTTCTATACGGGGGGTCGGAGATCATAACTGGAATGTTCAAAATATATGAAAATATATGTGCATTTTTCTTTTGCTTGTACCACACTTCCCGAAACTTTGTAATCGCAGCTTCACTATAATTAACAGACCTCAGATCATAATCACGTACCCCGGGCTCCGAATCAATAGCTTTGGACGCAACTATTATGTGGTCACCCTATTAGTAACAATGCAAACATTTGTTTTGATATTGCAGTGTTACCCTTTTTTGAGTATGGTGGTTATCACAAAAATGGGGAAATTTATGAAAATTAAATTATGATAATTAAAAAAAGGAAATTTAAAAAAAATGGAACATTATAAAAAACAGGTTTTTAAATCGTTAGATTTAATAACAACTCGGGAATATTTAATAATGAAATTAAAATAATGGGTTGAAAGTTAAGAATTTTTTTTATTTGTAGGTGTTTGTAGTATGTATTTGAATGCAGCAGATTTAATGTGTTTTGTTTTTTATTAAAACGTACAAACTAAATAATATAGGTATTATTATTTAATGGGTAACTATAACTATACTGGTAGTAACTATACGAAAGTTTCGTGCAAAATGTAGATATGAGATGGTAACGCAAGAGTCCAACGTAATGTCATTATCTTAAATACCTACTTGCCTTCAACTAGGAAACACTGAGATTGGTCTCCATTCTTATTATAACTTCGTGGTTCTGTGTGTATGCGTTTTGTTATTCATATATTCACGTTATAGATTTACTTTGTATCGTTCCGTTTTCTGTTAATATTAATTGTCAGTTTTTTTTTATGTTTGCATGTTTTATTAAGAGTTGTCGATCAAAGGTACAGCCTGAAAATCAGCGCTGCAGCGGCTGCTTAGCGGTAGCTGTAGCACATGCTGAGGCTGAACCATGTTGGTCGCAACTTTATAATGTTTTGTCCTTATTTATATTTGTATGTAATCATGTGTTGTGGTCAATAAATGATTTCTTATTCTTATTCAACTGGGAATTACACGCTAAGATGATAAGTCACTCGATGGGAAGTCACGATGAGGAGGCTGCTAGGTTATTACAGTCTGGGCGGCCACTGCATGTCGAGTTAATGGAAAATAACACGAAAACTTCTACGAAAAGTAGCAAAAGGAAATAGCGAAAGTAGCCAGTCAGCCTAGTCTACGAAGAATTGCAAGCGATTGTCATTCCACCCCCATCATCTCGATGGATAGCGGTCTAATACTGTGCGTTTTTCACGGAACTTTCTACCACGTACCTTAGTTCTGTGGAACGCTTTGGCTGCAGGAGTATTTCCCGACGGCTACGACTTTCGAGACCTTCAAGAGAAGAGCGTACTCTTTTTAAAAAAGGCTCGCAATACATTAGCTATCTCTCTGATTTCGCGGATGTTCCTGGGCGGCGCTGATTACTTTCCATCTTTTGTCCGCCTCTAGCATAAAAAAAAATTATGAGAGGGATTGGGCAATACCCATTTCAAGATTTTATCTTTCTCTAGATCATAGAGTAACTTATATATACTGAGATAGAGACATCAATCGGCTAGCCGGCTATGTAGTACGGCCACCTTCAAGAATCAGTCAGGGAGACGATTAAATAAAATATCAGAAATTATTTTATTTTCATATTATAACAATTATAAAAATATTCCTAAAACCTTCTACATCCCATCGCAGGTTTATTTCCCATACATTTTTTAAATTCCTATTGTGGGCAGGTGGTTAGATGTCATCGTTTTAGAAACACGCTTTAGTAGCGCGATGTAAAAATGCATAGTGACATCTACCGAAACAACGCCGAACCATCTGCTTGATTTATTCTTAAAGCTATATCTGCTTTTTATAAGCTCTTTCGAACCAAAACCACTGAACAACTTTTTCCCATACTAAGGAAAATAGTACTAAATGCAATGACCCTGCTCTAGATATATACTAAAAAACCAAACAAATTTAGATTTTCTAAAACCCGTCATAATACCTACAGTTTTAAAGTTCATATTCCCATTATATTAACTGACAACAAAAGTTTGACATTGAAACCTTTGAAAATCAAAGTTCCAAAATCTTACCTCCGTCAATACGATAACTTCGCGTCCACACAAACTCCAAACTTCTGCCTTAATATAACTAAACACGCCTTACCTGATCGCAATAAAGAAGACTTTACTGCAAAACAGAACTGTTACAAACAATACCAATTTACAGAAGGCGTTTGTGAACTTATATCCACAAGTCAAAGTCGCTCAGCGGGCTATCAGGAGACCCAGCCATGCTCGGTATCCCCTTCATCATCATTTCAGCCAATAGACGTTCACTGCTAGAAATAGGCCTCCCCCAATATTCTCCACACATATCAGTTTTGTGCCGCCCACCAAAGGATTCCCTGCGACCTTCAACAGATCGTCGGGCCACCTTGTAGAGGGCCAGCCACGGCTGCAACTACCTGTATCAGTACGCGCCCTTCCTTAAAGGCCTAACCATTCCAAAGGCCATCTGTTCTCCTAGCAATGTGTTCCTGCTCATTGCCACTTGAGGCAGGTTATTATTTGGGTACGCCCTGTGGCTAGGGGCGTATTAGAATACTGCCAAGGTTTTCCCGGCCTGTCGTAAGAGGCGACTAAACGGGCATTCAGAGTACGTGAGCTTATCCACTGCTGGGGAGTGGCTTGCTCAGCATACGGCTCCGCGGGGGACGACATTACTGGGTGTCCTGGTAGGTCGTACAGCGTTGAAGGGTTGTATTACGCCAGATAGGGGTGAAGCGGCGAGCGCGATTAGCGGTACGGTCTTAGTCCCGGCTATGGGGTTTCCGACCGCGATTGCGCGGAGATGGACACCCCAGGGGTTTTCAGTTAGGGTTTGAGTCCCACACACCACCTTGTTCCCTACATGTAGCAAGGTGACGGCCACGATGGTTTCCCCTGGAAAAAAAAAGATTATTATTTCGGCTTTGCCTCTGACCTTCTGATTGAATATCTGATTCCGGTATCCCCTTAAAAATTTTCTTACGGAGTCAGATTGTATCTCATATATAGGACAAAAATACTTTATATAGTCCAAAGAATTAGTAGGTATGCTGAAGTAGGAGTGAGATGGCTGTGATACACGCCGGTACTGAAAAGACATCAAGTTGATGATTTTCTAATAAAATGAACCTACATAGCTGACCATCTACACCGTGCTTTTTTAACCGTTTTACTCCCTTATCGAGGGCATTATACCGATGATGAATAACAAATATTTTCCCCCAAGGAACAAAGGGTCTATCTAATCTCAAAAAAAAAATGCCTTCCCATACAATTTGCACCAATTAGCTGATTACTTTTGTATGGTAAGGTGATATTTTATTTCTGAGATAAGACCCTCTATAACCTATCATTGGGGGAAAAATGTTGGTTTTCATCAGTATTATGCCGTCGATAAGGGAGTAAGAAAGACAGACAGAGACGTAAACATGAAATTCGGCTTTATGATAACGATTTCCCTAAATGAAACTTTATACGGGCTGGACCTACTGTATTCCATATATTTTACTTCCAAAACGTGTGGCATTGTATAGAAACATTCAAACTTTGCAGACGAATTCGATCTGTGCGAAATGGTTCGCACCACCGAATGCATAACAACATTTGCATGCGACTCTGGGCTTTACCGAGAGGCAATACAACTCATAATGCTGTTTGTTGGGTTTATATTGCATAGATAACAAAATAGGAAACGAACCGTCTAACTTGTGCCGTTGTATGAATATAGTTTTGATATTTGTTCGTTATACAATATTTTAATGATCTTTCCAGGTGTTATGTACTCTGAGATAGGTTTGAAGATATGAATACAGGGCGGCAATAATTTATTTATCTTTAACTATATTTATAAGATAACATACCTACGCACTGAAACACATCACTCCGATCGAATTAGCCAATTCATGCCGAAGCATGGCTCTCCTGGATCTTCTGGGCTGTTATAAAGCGCCCTTAAGCCTTTGACTGAGGTGATTGGATGTAACCACTTCAGTAACTTTATACGATATTCATCATCAGCAACCCACACTCGTCCACTGCTGGACAAGGTCTCCCCTAATGCGCGTGCATTAGTGCGAAAATCGGGAGCAGTGGCGTCACTGCTCCCGATTTTCGGCCACTCTCATCCAGCTCCCACCAGCCAGCCTTCGAATGTCATCATCCCATCTTGTCGCAGGGCATCCTACACTACGATTACCGAGTCGCGGTCTCCACTCAAGGACTTTACGGCTCCAACTGCTGTCAGTTCTGCGGCTAATATGACCAGCCCACTGCCACTTCAGTTTGCTAATTCGGTGGGCTATGTCGGTGACTCTGGTTCTATACGATATTAATCCATCGTATATTTTCCTTGTTGCCTCGTTGGCGCAGGGGGTAGCGCGTCGCAATTTAAAGGGTCCCGGTTTCGATCCCCGGGTCGGGTTAAAATTTGTACCTGCGTTTTTCTGTTAAAAAATTATCAGTGTCGTCAACTCGGAGTCTGGAAGTTGGCGATCTTGTGGGTACAAGATGGCTCGGAAAGCACGTTAAGCCATTGGTCCTGCGCCCGATCACACTCCGGTCGTGTCACACTAGTGTTCCATCGGATTATAAGGGCAAGGGAATGGAAAGTGCACTTGTGTTTGCGCACACACCTGAACACTATAATATATCCTGCGTATGTGGCTGATCGTTGGGATTGACCGCCTTAGGAAGGAAACTAGAAAACTATTGGAGTATATTATATTTATTGAAACATTGTTTTCCTTGAAACATTTTTTTTATTTTGTATATTGTTTGCTGAATTAATTAAAAGCCCTTCTACGGATCAGTGGCGCCCCCGCCACCAGTTTTTTTATTAATTGTCAATTTAATGTTATATTTTCGTTACAATCAAAAGTGTGACGGCGCCACTGATCCATAAAAGAGCTCTTAAATTGTTTGCAACGATTAAAAAATCTTATTAATTTCTAACAAAGGCGAAATAGCTGGGCGACGAGCTGGCCTAGTTTGCTCCCCTTATAATCCTGCACGGTTCACTACCCCCTATCTTAAGCATTTTATTGTTGTTAATTAAGAATTGGTGAAGGCAGATAACGAGATTATCGGGGCATTTAATTATGAATTTCTACGCTTGTAATGGTGACCAAGTGGAGCATTTTGATTTAAGAGTCATTAGGATTTTTTTTGTGTGATAATAGGCAAACGAGCAGACAGATGGGAAGCGATTGAAGCCGCCCATGGACACCCGTGACACCAGTGGAGTCTCTAGTGCGTTTCCAACTTTTAAACCCCCCTTTTCATCGGACTGGGCCTCCGGTACCCTCACTCACGCAGCGAGAACAATGCTGCATCATAGGATAAAAAAATGCAAGCTTTCGACCTTGTTTATTAATAGAGGCAATCCTAGTTAACTATGGAAAACTACGCTTCGAGAGAGAAGGAGAGAGAGGGAACTGTTGTTCAAAGATGGCAGACGAGCAGACGGTTAGCCAATTGCCGCTACTACGAGCAACACAATTAGTAACACCATTAGAGTCACAAGTGCCCTGCCGTGCGCATGTTTTGTTTCACGCCGGTTTTCCGTGAGGCCGCGGTATCATTCCGATCAAACTGTCCCAAGCGTGGCTTTCCCACAGTTATGTTTTTGTTGTTTGATACACTGAATAAGCTTTGTAGAGTTTGGGCTAAGAGTATGGGCTGAATAAGCTTTGCGTGATCGTATCAGAAATGATGAGATCCGCAGGAGAACTAAGGTCACAGACATAGCCCAAAAGATTGCAAGTCTCAAGTGGCAATGGGCAGGGCAAATAGCGAGGAGAACAGACGGCCGTTGGGGCTGAAAGGTCCTCGAGTGGAGGCCACCTACAGGAAGTCGCGGCCGTGGCAGGCCCCCCCACAAGGTGGACCAACGATCTGGTGAAGGTTGCGGGAATCCATTGGATGTGGGCGGAACAGGACAGATCTGTGTGGAGAACATTGGGGGAGGCCTATGTCCAGCTGTGGACGTCATTTGGCTGAAATTATGATGATGATGATGGCACTGAATAAATGTGACGTCTTTTTTTCGTTAGCTAATTAAGAGTTGTTACGATTTTCCTAGCGCATAATAAGATAACACCCGGGATACGTGATATTTGGACACCCTAACGCTTGTTCACTGGAGTGTGTAAAGAAAGCAGCATTATGAATTATTGGCTCAAATTGAAGGCATTCTGAGCAGCAAGAATCGCGTTAATAATATTAGCGATTATCAATGCGCACGTGAAATAAGCTTGATTTATATTACACTAGTAGTCGCTCGCAGCTTCGCTCGTGTGGAATTCGGTTTGCCAAAAAGTAGTCGGCAAATAGGCATAAAGCTCCGAGTTCGCATCTTACTGTGTTACATTTGGCCTGTTGTCACTTATGGATGTGAGGCCTGGACTTTGAAGGAGGACACCAGATGACGTCTGGAGGCATTCAAGATGTGGTGTTACCGTCGTATGCTCTGCATCAGCTGGACACTTAGTGACAAACGAAACTAGGTGTGTGGCCACACCAAGCACCCGGGACTCCCGGGGGAAACACCATCTCTCCCCCACCTCTAGCTTGCCATTGTTGGCCGGCCAGAGTGGAGCGCAAGGGCTATATGCTCGAAAGGGTGGAAGCGCTCAACCTGCGTAATAGAGAGGTACGGCTGAACGGACTACCGGGGTCAAGAAATCAGTGCACAACTCTCTACACCCTTAGCTGATCGTGCCGATGTTGCCACCTTGCCGCCTAATAAGGTGGTTTTGGGGGCTATCTAGGGTCTCAAAGAGGCCTCTTCCTGTTGGATCTGTATCCCCACGTGCGCCTTCCAAAAGGACCGGCCTTGTGCCGTGATTTCCCGCAGGAGAGATACAAAATAATAATAATAAATGTAAACCGTTTGATTTTATCAAACGGTTTAACAAATTAAGTTAAGACGTCCTCTATTAAATAGGTACAATAGCACCTGTGTCAGTGATATATACATCTTAATTATTATAAGTATTTTATATTTTTAAGATAGGTAGGTGATCTTGTGATTTTTGTCGAATTACTTAGATCTTTTTGATAGGTTTGAATGCTAAGATAATTTTGATGCTGACTGCTTATAATATTTACTTATAAGAATATGTGATTGGCTTTAGACAATAAAAACATTTTGACTAAACTATCCATATCCAAATTATTCCGCAAGTTACATCAACTGTATTTCACGTTTCCATACTCGACATTCGTAGAGCTTTGTTTATTTATGATACAATGCGATAAGGTTTTTTAAGTGTTGATAGAAATGAAAATATTGTTCAACTTTAAGTTTCATTCTTATTTTTTTTTGACGTACCTACGTAGTTTAGAAAAAACTGAAGATTTTATGAAATGGATTTGACTTTGTAACTTCAGTTAGGCTGCTTATTTTAGATACTAATATACATTCAAGCTTGCTACTACCCGTGCTAATTACCAGGATAGCATAGAAGCCAAGAGGTGACAGCCAAGAAGAGCCGTATTGATTCACTTTCACCATCGCCCGGGGTCAGCTGCGCGCGGCTGCAGTAGGCCACTGGAGCACACTGCACCATAGTTTATCCTGTGCTGCGTGGTGCATATCACGTCGAAGCATTTCAAAGTCAAAGCAAGATTTCATTAGACATGCTCTAGAAGTGTCAGCCAACTTTGAGAGAATCGACTTCTAGATTTCCATTTCAAAATTCAATCTAGAAGTGTCAGCCAACTTTGAGAGAATCAACTTCTAGATTACCATTACAAAATTCAAGTTTCGCGTGTGGCGTGATGTGCGTTTTTGGTGCAAATTTCATGGATGCCGATAACTTACGAGTGATCTTAATAAACTTAATCGTGCCGTGATGTGAAGTTTTGTTAGTATTTTGTATTTAAACTTTTTGATGTTTGTTACATGCATAGTCGTGCGTATACAAAGCAAACAAAGTGATTGTACTGAAAATTACCTACTGATTGGCCTACCTCCAGAAGACGATCTTCTTTGTAAATATCTTAAGGAACTACTTCTTAAGGAACAAGTGTAACTGCAAGATCTTTATTAATGCTTCATATGGCATTATGTGATCTTGTGAATATGGGATCTAAAACATGTGGGTTTTCTTAGAAAACGGATGCAGAAACACAGGTAATAATTCCTATCTCCTACTAATTTTTCATTTAAGTCATAAAAAACTACGCAAACACAATATATATTTTGATTAATATAGTTGTTTTGATCAAAATGTACTCGAAAATATGTCCGTGCTATTTGCAAATAAACATCAGGACCGATTTTTTAGTCGATCTATCTCATATTATAAAAATAACATTGCCTTTTAAATAAAAAACCGTTATTTTAAGTAAAACAGATTTTACTTGATAACAAAATATAACACATGACACTGTCAGGTTTTTTATGAGCTATAGGCTAACCCTTGACCACAATCACAACTGATGGAAAATGACGATGAAGTCTAGGATCTAACGCGTTCGCCTAGAAGATGCCTTTTCACTCTTGTTTTAAAGATGTCCAAATTGTAGTGGTCCGGAGCTCTAGGATGTAACGCGCCTAGAAGATGCCTCTTCACTCTTGCTTTAAAGATGTCCAAATTGTAGTGGTCCGGAAAAACAGACCTTAGAACGAGTTCCATTCCATAGCTTGTAAAGCATAGTTTGTTCCCGGAGGTAGGTAGGTACACGTTACATTTTGTAACCTTTAGCATTCCTAGACTAAATGTAAAAACTGCATTGTGAATTTAAATATATACATTCAATTATCTCGATAGATTATCTCCAATGGTCTTCTAATAATTCCCTCAAAAGGATATTAGAGATAATTTATCTGATTTTAGTTTGATTTCTTCGCGCAAGAAGAATAGATTCAATCCATTAAAGCCTAAAAACAGATTCTGAAGCTGGAATTATTTTTATCTAGTGGAGTGTTAAAGCCATTGATCTGTGGTTAAGGGTTAAGCCTCAGTCACGTAGTATATATCTCCCGAGAAAATGCTTTGCTTGTAAAATAAATAATTCTTCACAATTTTTATGAAAGATTCTAAGATTCAGCATTTGAATAAAACTTTTTAATAATTTGGGGGATTTAGATGGCTCGTTAGAATTGCTCGAGCGTTACCAAATTATGTTAACGTGCCTCCGTAGCCAGTAGAGAATATACAAATCTTGTTCTATCTTTTTTAGGGTTTTTTATGGCAAAAAACGGAACCCTTATAGATTCGTCATGTATGTCTGTCCGTCTGTCCGTGTGTCACCGCCACTTTTTTCTGAAGCTATTAGAACTATAATATTAAAACTTGTATTTTGTTAACCGCATTACGATTTTTAATTAATAAAAATAAATACGAGTAATAATGCGCAGAAGTGAAAGGTCATCAACCGCAGGTGATCTATCAATCGCCAAATTCGACCTCCAGCCACCCGAAGTAGCCAAATCGGATTTAGCGCATAAATCTCTAAAAACATGCTACAGTATTTTACATCAAGATCATCTAATATTCTCATAGTTGTTTGGAAACGCTAAGTTGAAGCGGCAACATCAAAGTGAACGGGAACAGCGTCACGTATTATTAAGCTGCTATTTATTGAATGTATTCAAGTTAAGGGCCAGACGACAGAGATGGAGCGCTGTCTCTACGGTGCAGGGTTGGCAAGCATAATTTATGTAAAACTGAACGGATGGCGCAATGGACAACATTTCAAAATTGCTAAGCTCTGAAACAAAAAATACCATTTCTTTATTTACTTTTCCGCTGCGCGAATATATATTTATTAATTTTTTATATTGCTTATTTACTGAGAAAAAAAAATAAAAACTAAAAAACGTAAGATGACGTCATCGGACGGCAGAATGTAAAATATTTCTTTGCTTAGCACATTATAGTTTTAAATTTACGAAATGCCAAACCCATGACATGCAACTGTCAAAAAAAAAACAACTTGTCAACGTTGAATGTATGAATGACATTGACAATGTTGACACTAGTATTATTTACCTTTGACAGTAGTACCTTTTTTTTATTAAAACAATGATAAGCAAAGGAATATCGCTGTATTCAGCCGTCCGATGACGTCATTTGGCGCTTACGTCTATTTAGAATATAAAGAATTTTAATCATTATTTTATGCATGTAAATGGACAAATTTTGAAAAAAGAAAAAATATGGGTCCGTTCATTTTATGTCTATTTTCATATAAAAACACAATATGGACATGTTAAAAATATGAAATGTTGTCCATTGGTAGTGACTCTGCCTCTTACGCCAAAGGTCGAGGGTTCGATCCCCACCCTGGACAATCATTCGTGCGATGAACACTTGTGTTTGTTCAGAGTCTGGGTGTAATATATGTATTTAAGTATATATTTCGATGCGGGAGGCACAGGACCGATCTGTGCGGAGAACATTGGGGGAGGCCTATGTCCAGCAGTGGACGCCTATTGGCTGAAATGATGATGATGATGATGATATATTTGTGTTCCTCTGTTGTCTGATATCTGTAACACAAGTGCTTAACCTACTTAGTATGGAATCAGGTTAACGTATGAGATGCTGTGAGAATTATTATTATTATTATTTATTTTATTAGGACAACCAACAAGATAAACACCGTTACAAGCAAAAAAGAACAGAGACAAACATAATCTTAAAGCTAAGTGTCACCTTACATAAGATATTTTGTAATTACATTGAAGCAATTGCCATCTAAACTACCCCTCATGTTAGCGTGTGATTCCTAGTCGCGTCCAAAGCGGTCGCTCTGGAGCCCGGGGTAAGCTTGGACCACGATTCTTGGATTGGGGTAATTACAATGAAGTGACTACCCTCTGATCGTCGCAACCCTTTAACAAAGAAACTAGACCAATTGAATCATGGTTACACGTTTCAGAAACTATCCGAAAGGTTTCCTCACGATGTTTTCAATCGCCGTCGAGCTAATGGTAGAAATAAGAACTTAGATTGGAAAAATAAAGAGGTGCATATAATCGGCTTTGAACCTGGACCCCCACTGAGCTACCATCACTCTGGCCATCTAAATTACAGCATAGCTAAATTCGATTAGCCGGTGAAAGAAGATGCCCTGCGATCGCCAACCTGTATGCCCAGCATGGCGATTGGCCATTATAGGCAATACCTCTATTGTAAGCCACAAAAATACAAGGCACCTATCAGTGTTGGGCGGCGTGAAATAAAACAGGCCAAAGTCCAGCAAAGGACAACCAGACCAACTGAATCATAGTCGCACATTCAAAATCGTTATTACATTTTTGGGGAAGGACATGAAGATGAGGCTCTTTAGTCGGTTCTCGTGTCTCCTTCCCACTCAGAAGTAGATGTGAGCACCCCTCGTGTTTTAGTAGGTATACCTCAGGCCACTGCAAACGAAGAGTCCCACTTAACCCGTCCTCCCAGCGGCGGGTATGCTTAAGGGAGTCGACTAGTCCACATTTCGGATCGGCGGCATTTCACCAGGGTGAAAAAAAAATTACTGGATCGCATCGCAAATTGTAGTATGGTATTAAGGGTAGAGCTAATTTGATAAAAGAAAAAGGCTTGTGTCCTATTTTCTCTTGTTGGTAATATAAGAACCCCTTAAAAGTGAAAACATCGGTGAAGAAATGGATTTGTTAGCTTGGAAACTCTTCGAGATAGGACAAAATGAAAATCACTTAAAATTAGATTTGTCCAAAACGCTCCATACAAACAGCGGCGCGAGGCGTGACGTCAGTCCTCACTAGTTTGTGCACATCGCGAGATAGCTTTGTTCCATAGCTCTATGAAATAGTGCGTTTATGAAAATGGTTTCTTAACAAAAGTTGCTATAAATTGAATAAGATATCGATTGCTACATTAATATTTCGTAAATTTAAGACTTAAAATTTACTTGCCCATCTTTGCCTTTGAGGGCTCATAACAAAAATAATACATAAGGTTTCAAGCTGAAATAGGCTATTTGACAAAATTCTGAAAATTATCTTAGGGTATTCATTTGTTTATAAGGAGCCCTAAAAAAATACTTTTCTGTTTTTATTTTAGATATTTTGATAAAAAAACGAAAAAGAAAATGCAATATTCAAATATGCCGCAAAAACGCGTCTTTTAGCAATATAGCGGCCAGTGACGTAGATTGTCCATAAATAAACATTGAACTTGTTGGTGTTTCAGTGTCTTCTTTCAAATAGTTTTTTTTTGTTTATTTCTTCCTATGAAGGAAAGGCAATCAACCATAGGCAGTAGACTTACGCGTAATCTACGTCACGGGCCATTTTTAGTCACGAGACCCCTGTTTAAAAATAATAATTTTACAAGACGAATTTTGATGAAATAATGTAATCTCGCGTTAATACAAATCGCTCCATAAAAAATATATTAACACTGATGTTATAAAAGAAATGTATGTTTTATCATTGTCAAATAGCCTATTGTACATAGATCCTTTTGACCGTTATTTCTCAAAACTATTTAAAAAATCTGCCAATCTCTGACCTAGTACACAAGCCTATAGTAATCTACTGTATATTTTTTTTCTGTGTTGTGATGGTCAATAAATGTATTTTCTTTCTTCTTTCTAATGTTTAATAGACGGATACTTTGAGAATGTTGCTTTGACAGCCCTGCTCCCCTGGGAAGCTTTGCCGCTACCAACCGGATTATGCACAAGCAATAACCCTTAAAGACAAAGAATTTATAAGTAACTGCCTCCTTTATGCTTTGCTGTAAAATCTTATGAGAGCTGCAGTTCTCTTAATTGGTAAAACCTTTGAGTTTATGAGAACTGGAAAACTATGTGTTAAATGGTCAAACTACAGTGGTATTATTCAAGAGATTAGTTAAGTTTTTCGTACAGACAACAATATTAAATTATAAAAAAATAATTTTGATTGAATTTTATTATATGAATGAATTCAGTATTCCGATTTCTCACCAGACCGTAATAACAACTGATATTTCTTGCAACTTCGTTGATGGACTCTCTATAATAATAAAATTAAATTGAAAATTTAAAAAACCCCCGACACAACTAAAGCTCTTTCATTTGATACCTATATTGAGGCAGTTGGAACAACAAATAGGTTATTCGTCATTTTCTGACGGCGGCCATCTTGGATTTGAAATTTTTCACAATTAATATATTCTGCTACTCAAGCCCTTTTAATATGATACCCATATTTTGGGAGTTGTGTTAAAACATAAAATCCAAATCTTTGTGACTACGGCCATCTTGGATCGATTTTTATCCAACATAGCTAAGAACACTCCCTCCTTATTCATGTTTCAAATTCAAAATCGGTTCATTTGTTCGGGAGCTACGATGCCATAGACAGACACACAGACACACACACACACACTTACAGACACTTCAACTTCGTCAAACTTATAGTAAGTGTTTAATTTTTAATTCCTGAGTAGTAATCACACCAGTTTTAGTGAATTAAAATTATATTACATAAAATTAACTTCTAAAGTTAATTATCTTGATTAAACTTTTATTTTCGCCAGAATAGAAGCATTTATATAAAATCTAATAAAAATATACAAAAATAGATTTTGCAATTTTTAAAGAATTTTTCCATTTAGATATCAAATATTGAAGTTCACAGCTTTTATCATAGTCAGAAATTTAAGAAACTCAATAAACCCAATCAGACTAGCAATTTCTAAAATCTGACAACGAATTTCTCATATGAACAGAATGCTAATAAAAATCCGTTCAAATCTAATAACACACAAAAAGTAATCTCACGCAAGAAATTCTGTACACAGCCTAATAAAGATGAATATTCTACAAAAGGCTTAAACCCTTTGAAAGTAGACTGCGGACGTGAGATTTTTTTACAGACACAACATGTTGGGTTACCTAAATCTGTCGAATTTCCCCAAACTATTCTCACCTTAATGTCAAACACATATAGTCCAATATCAATTGTGAAATTGAAATTTTGTGGCACCCTCCGTTGTTGACTGTACACGCCTATTCTCACTACATTTTCTATTGGATTTTGTATTGCAAATCGCATTTACGTCTCAAAGAAACGTCTGGAAGATTGTGTGACGGCGAGCGAAACGATCCGATAAGTTGCCGGGTCCTACCGCGTCACTCAAAATTAAATCTGAAAGTTCTATTGGAAGGGATCCTAGGCGAAACTGCCAGGGCGTGTTAGTGTGAATAATTGTTTTGAGTGCAGCCTTTATTGCGAAGTTGTATGAAAAAAAGTCTAGAGTTTGAAAAATAATGTAAATAAATAAGCTAGTAATGCAATCTACAACGGGGCTTATGTACAAACGAAGTATACCTACTTATATAATTATGGATATTTATTGGACGCTTAAAGAGTTGTGGGCATTTTATCATCACAATTTCATCCAAGAGACGCTACTGCTAGACATTGGTATCCCCCAAGGTTTTCCAAACTAGTCAGTCCTGTGCAATACAATGGATTCTCGCAATCTTCTTCAAGTCGGCTGATATCAATTATAGACTGTTATTTGAAATTGCAAATAGGTACTAACACAAAATCAGACATACAAAGTTAATAAATCACAAGTTGCAGTACTTATAAAACTAAATTAATAATGGCCCTATAAGTAAATCTACACCTTTCTATAAGAGTAAGTGAAGGAACAGGAGGCTCAATCCGAAGGAAGGGGAGTTTTAAGATCGGCAGCGTACTTGTGACTCCACTGGTGTTTCGAGAGTCCATGGGCGCCAGAAATGGCTTACCATTTGGTAATCCGTCTGCTTCTCTATCACATAAAAAGTGGGCAAGCTAATTTTGATGGCGGTGATTACCTACCATTTTTTTTACATGATAGGTGCCAGACGAGCAGATGGATCACCTGATGGTAAGCCATTGCCGCTGGCTAGGTCATAAGACCCGCTTACTCGTTTGCGTTACTTTCCCTTAAAAAATCAGCTGTTTCTAAAAGCTTACTCTTACAAAACGCGACAATACCAATGCAGCACAGAACTCGTATATATACGTTTTGTAGACTTAATTTCAAATTTTAAGTTTCTTTTTAGTCAAAAGTGTAGCTTTCTGAATTCCCAAATGCATTAAAAGTGAAGTTTCACCCACCGTATGTCACGTCTATTGCCACTCCGCTTAGCTCGACTTTCCCTCTTTTTGCATGTCTGAAATGGTGGGTATTTTATACGATCCGCAACATTCGGAATGATATAAATAGAAAGCACAGTGCTACGTACACTGGCAGTGAAAGAACTTTTTTTTTGTTTTATGGCAGACAAATGTAATTACTGCCCTCCTTAGACATCTGCAACACATCAGGCAGCATTGATGCGTAGCCGGCTCTGAAGGAAGGAATAAGCTCTTTTTTTATTCTTTTCTATTTTTAGGAATAATAAGTAAGTTTTTATATGTGATACCTAGGTACCAAACAAGCAGACGGATCAACTGATCTTCTTTAAAAAGATTGTCTTTTTTTAAAAATGCCGGCATCACATCGCTACTTCCTGATTTCGCGGATGTTCATGGGCGGGGTTGATTACTTTCCATCAGGTGACTCGCTTGCTCATTTGTCGCCTCTGGCATAAAAAACTGATGGTACCTAAGTAATTGCCACAACCCTCTATTGAAATTTAAATAAATTGTGATGTGAGAAGCAAATATTCGTACAATCCAGATGCAGTGTATGATTAGCTGATGATGAATACGAGTATAATAATAGATAAGATAATAAAAAAATCTAAATTTTAGCATACACATTTAGTTTATGCAATATAGGAATGATGTTGCTCGTATGAACTACATTCTTTACTCACGGCGTCAGAATTACCCTTCCGCTTACCCTTCCGCAGTGCAAAAATAGCATTCATATCTCAGACATACAGACGGTTCAAAGACCACGCGACACCATCAGCTCATGCACAGTTCGGCGTGGGCAAGGTCAACTGTGATTCCGTTAGTATTTATTTGTAATATTTGCTAAGAAATTATTGTAAAACGTTATAAATAAATAAATATTTCACAACATCACATACATTAATCTGACTCCGAGATATGTAGCTCAAGCACCTGTGTTACGGATATCAGAACCAACAGCGGAATTACAAATATATACATCATCAGCCCATTTAAGTCCCCACTGCTGGGGCACGGGCCTCCCTCAATCACGTGAGGGGTAATTGCCATACTCACCACGCTTGGCAGACGGGTTGGCGAGGGTTTTGATATAAATGCAGAGTTTTCCTTCTCTGGGTGCTGATGATCATGCCAGCAGCTTTACCTTAGTCGCCTTTTACGACACCTCGGTAAGAGTGAGGGTGGCCTATTCTACTCTGCCGGGACCACACGGCCTAAAAAAATACATTAATATATACATTTAATACTTTTCTTTTGTTAATACATACTTATAAGTTATAAATATATACATTTAATACATTTCTTTTGTTAATACATACTTACAAGTTATAATACATAGAAAACGCCCAGACCAATACACACATATGCACTACCACCACCGCATGCAATTTAACCAGCAATTGCGTTTTTTCCATTCGTAGCTTTACTGCAAACTCATTTACCCTGTGCTGAAGCTGAGTGTAAATGCACGAGTTCCCATCGTAAATCAACGGAGATTATCGTTGAATACGTCTTCTCGCCGCATGTTTTGGTCTGCGCATGAAATATGTATATGAGAGCTATCGTGATACGTTTTATTTGCATAATACGAGTATACAATGTGCTATTCATATTCTTAGATGGCAGTATTTCAATAAGCATAAATATTTTTTGCCAGTCATCTACGCTGTAGTTTTAATTTAATCTACAGAACCACATACAATATAAGTCTATGTATTAGACCCGGAATGCCAATCCTTTTTTTTTTCATTTAGACCCGATTATATTAAGTATTAGATTAACAATTGTATTCATACAATTTTGTATGCTATAAGTAACAAACGAGCAAGCACAACTAGAAATTATTACCGCAGCTCATACAACCATCATCATTTTTGTTTAATTGATAATTCCGCTATGCTATTTTCAAATTATTTTAATATTAAGACTTCCATCCAATTTTTGACACCGAAGGTCTAGTTTTATGACATGGCACTAAGATGTTTAATATATCTTTTTGTAGCCGACTGCATATAGTTCCTACCCCTAAGTCGCAGTCTAATCTTCCTTTTACGGCTTATTTCATATGCAAGGTAGAGAGGTTTTCCGTGTAACGTCAGCGTCTTTTAATTCATATAACTGGCTTTAAACTAATTTACCTGGCAAAAGGTATAACTTCTAACACTCGTAAGAATGTTTTCAACAAATTATTTTTTTACACAATACATGGGAAATTTTCTTAGGTAAGACTATGAAATATTTGTTTCTATATTCACGCAAACCCTGTTTCAGTAAACTAACCAGTACCTAAGGGTAAGCCATGAGTTTGAAAAACTGTTCTCGCTATCGAAAACTATCGCATTGTCCCTTTCATTGTGGTGCATGTGAAAGAGACAGAGCAATAGTTTTGGATAGCGAGGATAGTATTTCAAACTCATGGTAAGGCCTCAGTTACGTCCTTCTGAATCCTTTACGCATTGTGTGGACTTTGAAAAATAAATTCGCTTAAAATGCATACCCCAAACCAAATTAGCAAAAACAGAACGGCCAGCTTAAAAATATTTTTTATCAAATTCTGAACAAAAATCCATCATAATGACGAGTAAAATTAAATATTAAGAAGAATGGAATGTTAGTACGATTATTGGAAAATTACACACTACATCACTCATTTTACAAAATGGCGCTGTAATCTTTATTTTATTTTATTTTTTTTTCAATTTATTTATTAATTTAAAAAACCAACAGCGTTTACAATAAATATAGGTTTCGTGCAAGTTACATAACATAAGGCCAATAACAGGTTTTTCTTGGTTAACTGTAAGTACTGTGTTGTTTGTGAATACATTTTAAAAATACTTAATTGTTTAATCACTAATTAGTATATCAGAACAAACTTATTCTCAGGCAATTCACTGACTCGTAAACGTATATATACATATAACGATAGTCGTTGATATACCTAATTATAAATAGTAATAATAATCCCTCGACTCACCCTCACAAAGTTCTTATGGTAATATTGTTTTTGTATTTTTTTTTAATAATAATAGATATCTCACAACATCATATTATTTACTTACTTATTAAATATTTCCAAATCCATATTGCAACCATAATCAAAACGCGACACCAGTAATACTCGTATGTAACGAGAGTATACTCATGTATAAATGAGATTTATTCCCGCAGCACGTGTCACGATGCTCGCTCGCCGATTTTAGGATATAAGCCCCAATTTATGGTCACCAGTGCTGCGATAAAAATTGTATCGCCTCGCTTTATTTATCGGCCGTGTTGGGTACATTTTTTGCCATTTTATTCTGCTCTTATCGGTTTGATTTGTCGCGATTGCGACGAGGTGTGCCCGACTTCATATTTTTTCATATTTTGCGATTATTGCGATGTTACGGATTGTTTTGTCGTTTTTATGGGTTGCGTGATTTAGATTGTGACCATTGAGCTTGGGTTATGAATTGCAGATAATTTACCGTGGGAGAGCCAGGCTTTGGCATGAATGCGCCGGTTCGACCGGAGTGATACCACGGCCTCGAGGAAAACCGGCGTGAAGCAGCACTGTGCTGTGTTTCGCTGCGTGAGTGAGGGTACCGGAGGCCCAACGCGGGGATAGGGGGGGTTTTAAAGGTTGGCAGCGCACTTGTGACTCCACTAGTGTCGCGGGTGTCCATGGGCGGCGGCAATTGCTTACCATCAGGTGATCCGTCTGTTCGTATGCCTACCTATTACATAAAACTACTTACATTTTTCACGCTACTTGACATTTTTTCACATCTGTGGAACGGCTGTTTCGTCTCGCAATAAACAGAGAGGATTATGGAAAGCTGACAGCCAACCTTCACAACTGAAGAGGCACTCAAAGAAGAAGAATTGAAGTATAATATTATTGACGACCTGTTTGGAACAGTGGTAGTGAACGCTGCCTTTGGTGCAAGGGTTGCGGGTTCGATCCCCGCACAGTGCAAACATTTGTGTGCATGAACATATCTGTTTGTATTGGTCTGGGTGTTTTCTATGTATTATAAGTACCTATTTATTTACAAAAGAAAAGTATTATTTGTACATATTTGTAATCCCACTGTAGATTCTGATATCCCTAACACAAGTGCTTGTGCTATCTCAGTCAGATCAATGTAAGTGATGTTGTGAAATATTTATTTATTTATTATATTTATAATTGCACTCATCCTCATCTTAGCGTGTTATTCCCAGTTGCGTCTAAAGCTGTCGCTTCGGAGCCCGGGGTGCGCTTGGACCATGATTCATGATTTGGAGAGTCAGGTAATTACAATGAAGCGACTGCCGTCTAACTTTCACGACCCTTTAACAGGGGAACCAGTCCAACTGAATCATGATTACATGTGTCAGAATCTATGCGAAAGGTGCAATTATGTTTGTAATTACACTGTTAATAATATAAATAATAACCTCCAACCTGGTAAATCTCAACGATCGGCCACTTACGCAGCATATATTATAGTGTTCAAGTTTGTACGCAAACACAAGTGCACTCTCTATTCCCTTGCCCTCATAATCCGATGGGACACCAGTGCCACACGACCGGATAGGGATCGGGCGCAAGTCCAACGGCTTTACAAGACCGCCAACTTCCATGGCTCCGGGCTGAAACTGAGAATTTCTTAACAGAAAAACTCAGGTACAAATTTTGGCCCAATCCGGAACCCCAAGCGCAGCCATCGCTATAAAGTACATACTCACTGCGCCTACGAGGCAGTCAATTGCAATGTTGCAGTATTAATAAAAATATTTTTTTTATTATTATTTACTCTGCGTCGTCCCACTGATAGGCAAAGGCCTCCCCTAAAAGCCAAATATATTTAATGAAGCAATATAATTGAAGTTAAAAGGATAATATAGTTAGTAGTAGATATATATATCTGCTGAGTTACCATCGCTGCTCTTTGGGATCTCCTTTTGTCTGTATAACGTCTATCTCAAACATTACCCAATACCTAAACAAAGCTCCGACTAGACGGCTTCATACACTCTGTCAACTACGAATATATTCATGAAGCAAAATTAATTAGAAGCCCTAACGGAGCTATCTCGACCCCACACGAGGTTCGGGAACATTTTCAGGTTTTCTAGGGATTTCATTGTGGCCTCCGCAGTCTGCGGTGAGGTACGATTGAAATTTTTCGAGTGGAAACGACAGGGTTTACGGAGATGTAAAGTTAAATAAACTAGATGAGATACATATAGTTTATTATTATTATTATTAGAAATTATTTATTTAAGTACCAAAAATTACGTCTTATTTAAAACATTGTTTACCGTATGTAGGCATTTAAAAATTCTTAACAAAGTAAAATAGTACAAAACAATTTAAGAAACATAATGGTCGCAATAAATATACGGCCCGGTTTTTTAAAATTTTTTAACTAAATGAAAAGGATTATTCAGAATACCAGCTCCACGGGGACCTCGCGCGTCTCTTACCATCAGGTGATCTGTCTGCTCGTCTGCCACCTATCACATAAAAAAGATCCTTGTACTATTACAGGTACATAAAGCTATGAGTGCGAGATAGGGTTGCTACCACATGTATCGTCGGGCCAGTACATACAATCAGCTGCTAGAGTTTTACCGTAGCAACTACGGCGTAGCATGGTATGTCGTAGTGTCCGGAGCAGTGCCTGATACATCACTTGGCTTATTACCAGTTATCGTATCTAAAATACGACACATGCTATGTGGTAATTTAGTAATCGAATTAAGATATACAGGGTAGAAATAAACATTTGGAACTGGAAGGTGCAAAAAGTCCTAAATCCAACTTACAGAAAAAGGTCGATCGACGAATCCAACTCGGCTGGGCAGCATAATTTCTGGACATCTACCACAGTGTCATAAGACACAAGTCTTTAATGCGTGTGTGTTGCCAGTGTGCCGATTAAGGAGGCTCAGAGTCACCGAGAGAGCAATGGAGAGGGCTATGCTCGGAGTCTCCCTGCGTGATCGTATCAGAAATGATGAGATCCGCAGGAGAACTAAGGTCACAGACATAGCCCAAAGGATTGCATGTCTCAAGTGGCAATGGGCAGGGCACATAGCGAGGAGAACCGACGGCCATTGGGGCGGAAAGTTACTCGAGTGGAGGCCACGTACAGGAAGTCGCAGCCGTGGCAGGCCCCCCACAATGTGGACCGACGATCTGGTGAAGGTTGCGGGAATCCATTGGATGCGGGCGGCACAGGACCGATCTGTGTGGTGAACATTGGGGTAGGCCTTTGTCCAGCAGTGGACGTCTATCGGCTGAAATGATGAAGACTGGAAGGTGTACCTTAAATTCATAAGTTAACACATTTGACTTAAAAGAAACAATGTTTTGTTTTTTAAAATAAAAAACTACATTCAAAGTATATCTTTGTTCTGTCGTAGTTAACGATTTTATGGATTAAAGGTATTTTCCCCAAAACTCAATTTTTTGTACCCTGTATCCATTTTTCAAAGTCAAATGAAACCTGGTTTAGAAAAAGTAAAAAAAGTAAAGATGAATGTTAGTCGTTATTCTTATTTGCAAAACCATCGAAATAAATAAAAAATCTTCATTTGAATATAGGTTCAATATATTAGGTAGACTGCCTCGGTGGCGCAGTGGTTAGTGGGTCGGACTTTGAAGCGAAGGCTGCGCAAGAGGTCGCGGGTTTGATCCCCGGGTCGGGCCAAAAATTTTCTAAGATTTCGTTAGGAAATTCTTAGTGCCAGCCCGTAGTTTGGAAATTGGCGGTATTGTGCCCCCGTGCTTCTGAACGCATCTCTGGTCGTATCACGCTGGTGTCCCATCGGAATATGAGAGGTAAGGGAATAGAGAGCCCTTTTGTGTTTGCGCACACACTTGAGTACTATACTACTATATCCCGCGTACGTGGATTAAGGTTGGCTGCCGTAGCCGTAATCATTTCGAGGATATTATTATTAAGTATACAGGGTGTATCTGTGAACATTTACATCCCTCTAACCACGTGTTCTACCAATCATTCTGAACAACATTTGTTCAACGACTTTTCGAAATTCATCGAAAATTTTTTCGACTCGAAAATGACCAAATCACGTGCCCGACTTTGTATGAAAAGTTGAAATTTTTTCATGCAAATTTCCAAAAGTGATAGAAAAAATATTGTTCATAATGGTTAGTAGAACACGTGGTTAAATGGATGTAAATGTTCACAGATACACCCTGTATTATGTGATTTAAGGATGCATTTAAATAGTCACTTTGATTTGCCCTCTATAAAAACCACACTCAAAATTATCGAGCTCTAACCCCACTGACTCTCACCGAAGTTGTCACGTTTAGTGAGTCCGTTAAGTTGGTCCTGCAACTGTCCATAAAAGGTCGCATCCAGCGTCAATTTATCCTGTAAACGCCAGTACTTTAGGGTTCAACACAATAAATAAACTGTGGGGACACGCCGCTGCTGTCGGCGGCAAAGGCAATTGAAATTTTATCCCGGCTTTACTCGTATCGACTCCAATAAACTCGCATGAAATAAACAAAATATCTCTAAGCTCTGGTTAAATCATGGCCTCGTAACTTTATGAAAATAGCCACTGGGGTTTGAGAGCTTTATTTATTTTCAAACTTCTTCAGAAGGAATATTGAAGAAAAAATGTGAATTTTACTGACTTTATGTTTACGATGGTAGTACATAATTTTAGGATGTTGGTGGACACAGCCCTTGTCAAATATACGACCTTTGCTACTGAGTGGATACTTAAACTGTTATGTAATGTTATGGAAATAATAACATTGTCCATTTAATTAAGTTTGTATAGCACCCTTTTATCCGCCACTTTTTGTGACGAAACTGGATATTTTACCTTTTTTGTGACAGACTTGGCAATTTTTTTTAGTACTTAATTAACCATTTTTTTAAATATAACTTAGTACTCGTATAATTTGTAAAGTAATTTTAGTTGATGATTAGAAAAGCATAACACAGTAATATATAAAATACATTAAATTTATTAACACAAATTCGATAACTAGGCAGAATAAATTCATTATCATCATCATCAGCAACCCACACTCGTCCACTGTTGGACATAGGTCCCTCCCTAATGAACGCCACTGCTCCCGATTCTCGGCCACTCTCATCCAGCCCACACCAGCCAGCCTTCGAATGTCATCATCCCATCTTGTCGTAGGGCGTCCAACACTACGCTTACCGAGTCGCGGTCTCCACTCAAGGACTTTACAGCTCCAACGGCTGTCAGTTCTGCGGCTAATATGACCAGAATAAATTATATTGCCCATATCTTGAAATTGTTTGCACACAACCTAAGGTTAGAAAAAGTTAATTTCATACATATTTGGGCAAGGCTAAAAGCTTTGTCTAAGCCAGATTTCAATAAATATTAAACCCAATTAATTGTTACTAAGCTGGTTGAAAAGCTTGCAGCTAATCCCCATAAAAGTTTGCATTAAGTTCGCCTATTGTTACTTGTTTTTTTTTTTATGCTAGAGGCGGACAAACGAGCAAGCGAGTCACCTGATGGAAAGTAATCATCGCCGCCCATGAACATCTGCGAAATCAGAGAGATCACTAATGTGTTGCCGGCCTTTTTTAAAAAAAGAGTACGCTCTTCTCTTGAAGATCCCTAAGTCGTAGCCGTCCGGAAATACTCCTGCAGCCAAACCGTTCCACAGAACTGAGGTACGTGGTAGAAAGTTCCGGGAGAAACGCACAGTATTAGACCGCCATCCATCGAGATGATGAGAATGGAATGACAATCGCTTGCGAGTGGTTCGATGTAAGAATTCGGCCGCAGGGAGTAGATCAAACAGTTCTTCAGAGCACTCCCCATGATAAATGCGGTATAGAATGCTGAGGGAAGCTATGTCTCGCCGCAATGCTAGAGGATCAAGTCGACTAGAGAGAGTCAGGTCACCAACAATTCGAGCAGCCCTACGTTGTACGCGGTCAAACGGAAGAAGTTGGTACTGAGGTGCACCAGCCCAGAGATGGGAGCAGTATTCCATATGGGGCCGAACTTGTGCCTTATAGAGTTGTTGCCGATGAGCTGGTGTGAAATACTGCCCCGCTCTATTAAGTACACCAAGTTTCTTTGAAGCTATTTTAGCTTTGTCTTCCAGATGACCGCGAAACTGGACATCGCTCGAAATGTTGACACCAAGGATCCCGATAGAATGCTTGACATCAAGGGGGGTGCCCTGAAAACTGATTGCCACTTCAAAGGGACGTCTTTTAGCGGTTAACGCGCATACTTGTGTCTAGGAGGGATTAAAATGGACTAAATTAAGTCTACCCCAGTTCGAAACATGATTTAGCATATCTTCGACTTCAGACACAAGTGTGTTCCGGTTTTCGATGACGTTTTCCGTTGAAATATTTGCACGTCCGGTATACAGTGCATCTCCAGTACTATCATCCGCATAGCAATGAATATTGTTCTGAGACAACATATCATTGATGTGCAGAAGAAATAGTGTTGGAGATAGTACACAGCCCTGAGGGACACCAGCGTTCATGGGCTTCAAATCCGAGCAAGAACCGTCGATAACAACCTTAATGCTACGCCCATTTAAAAAACTAGCGACCCACGTGCATAATTTCTCCGGAAGACCGTATGAAGGAAGTTTAGATAGCAGCGCCTTGTGCCATACCCTATCAAAGGCTTTCGCTATGTCCAAACTGACAGCCAGAGCCTCACCCTTACTCTCGAACGCCTGTGCCCATCGATGAGTCAGAAATACCAGCAGGTCACCGGCGGAGCGACCACTACGGAAGCCGTACTAGCGGTCGCTTAATAGGCGGTTCTCCTCTAAGTATCTCAAGAGCTGACGGTTGGTAATGGACTCCATTACTTTAGAGAGGATTGAGGTAATGGCTATTGGTCTATAATTGGACGGGTCCGAGCGATCGCCTTTTTTGGGTATCGGGTGGACAAGGGCTGACTTCCAGTTACTCGGTACTACGCTAGTGGTGTAGGAGAGCCGGAAAAGACGCGTTAAAACCGGAGCCAACTCCGGAGCACATTCCCTCAGTACAATCGGAGGGATACCATCCGGCCCACTCGACTTACGGATGTCAAGGGAAAAGAGAGCTTTACGAACCGAATCTTGTCGGAAACGGACGTTCGGCATTGAACTCGCACAGGGCGGTATAATTGGTGGAGAGTTCCCAGAGTCATCCAAAGTCGAGTTAGACGCAAAAAGAGTGCCCAGAAGGTCGGCTTTCTCTTTTGCAGTATGGGCAAGGGTATCATCCGACTTGTGAAGTGGAGGGAAAGACGACTGACTAAAGTTCCCCAGGATGGCTTTGGCGAGAGCCCAAAAAGCGCGGGTGCCTGATGGAAGGCGCATTAGCTTCTCGCCAATTTCACCGATGAACGATGCCTTTGATTTGGCAATATCCTTCTTGAAGGACCTAGCAGCGAAGTTGTACTTTTTCTTTAGGACGCTGGTATTTGGGTCATTGGATGCCACTGCTGCAGCCCAGGCTTGGTAACAATCTTGCTTCCGGCGTGATGCCATTTTGCTAGTATGACCAAACCAGGGCTGGGATCTGCCGCCTATAGGTACTACAGAGCTTGGAATAAATAATTCCATTCCCTGCAGTATCACATCGGCAATATTTTTAGCTGAGGCATCACAATCCTCCGGCGTAAAGCAAACCAGCTGCCATGGGTAAGACGAAAAAAAACTTCGCATTCCATCCCAGTCTGCTGACCGATAGTGCCAAATACGGCGGGTGCCCAGTTTCGACCGCTGAGTGCTGTTGAGAGGTACAGTGCTCCGTACCAGGCAATGGTCGGAAGAGCCATGTGGTACATCTACAGACACTTTGTAGACGTCGGGATGGGTGGTCAGCAAAAGGTCCAACAAGGTGGGAGTGTGGTCATCTCGATCTGGCACACGTGTAAAAGTTGATACCAGTTGAGATAGACCATAGGCCAAAGCAAAGTCATGAAAGGTCCTTCCCGCATGATCGGTTGTATGTAAACCAAGCCATTCGGCGTGGTGCGCGTTAAAATCACCTAGTATGACGATCTCTGCGGTTGGAACCTGTTCAAGGACCAGTTCATTCGCCATCTGAATGTGCTCAACGAGTCGGTCAGTCTCGATGTTGCCGCTATGAGACCTGTAAAGGCACAAGTAGATGGACAGGTCTCGTGCTTCAAGATTGCTGAGGCGACGATAACAAATATCCTCCCTGACATATGCGCATACACCCGCTCGTGGGACAAATGAATGTTCAAGTACGTAACCGGGGTAGCATAAATAAGATATGTCAGAAGGGGAGGAAATCTGCGTTTCGGTAAGAAAAAGCAAGGCCGGCTTTTCCGTCTCCAGGTGGTGGTGGACGGCATTCAGATTCGAATGTAGACCCCTGATATTTATAAAATTCACATCTAGTGAATGCAGGGGTGCCTTGCTCCTTCTTCCGCCTCCAGCGCAATTGAGCGGGTTTGTGCCCTCCCCAGAGTACGCAGGGCTGCCTGAGCAAGGGCTCCTTTCACACGGTGTGAAGGGGAGGATTCCCCTTCACACCGTGTGAAAGGACCTCCCTGGGTATTACTTAGCAAAACCGCTGACATATTGCTATGGGGGGGGGGGGGGGGGGGGTGATTGGGCCTCCGGCGCTCTCACAAACCAAACGAAACACAACAGCAGCATAGCTACCGTTATTTCACGTTGGTTTTATGTGAGAGGGTGGTGCTTCCCGGTCGAGCCGGCCCATTCACGTGGTATATTAGTATACACAACATGGCTCTACCACTACTAAATCTCTATTTTAAACTTGTGCAATAAAATTTTAAATAAAGACAGGCTATATAGGTTGTAGAGGCAAAACTACTACACCACGAAAACTACCTTAGGTAGGTACATATTCATCAGAATTAATAACAGTCAAATAGTGGCGCTAGTTAACGGCTCAATCGTCCTTGAGTAGCAGTTCATTCATACACAAAAGTGCGATTTTCTTTCCTTAAACTCTCTACACTAACGATATGTTACAACAAAATCCCTCGAAACTTTAACTCGCCAAAAATTCCCACCTTTTTATTCCCACAATATATTTTCGGATCAACTGGCTTGATAGCTCAAGCAACATCAATCTTGGCGACACCTGGATTCGAGGGAAAATAGTTCCCCCCTCTCTTCGCGCGTCAAATTTTGAGCAAAATCACCCGCGTAATGTAAGGAAAACATACATCATGCTCACAATAGGAACTATAATAGACCCGCCCATGGGGACGCAGTATGGAAATTTTATCCGATTTTCGCTACTTCCCGCGTGAAATAACATCTTACTTGATAAAAATATTAGGATATTTTTTATGATTGGTATTGTTAAAAGTAGTGCTGGAAAAAAAAATCTATGTCGGAAAAAATAGATATTTTTAATTCTTACACCGTCCATCTAGTTAAAGTATAAAATCTGTCGATAATAAAATGTAAAGAAACAATTGCGTAAGGTGACGGATAGGGCACACTAGCGAAGCTAATCGATTTTAATTTTTAGCTACTAAACCTGATCTATTTTAAACAATTACGGGGTTACAACTTCTCGGCTTACACTTATACTATTTATTAAATAACCATGCACAAATGTTGGGTCCATTTTTGTACGCGAAAAATTGAATCACGCCAAAAGTGGCCGCTTTTCGCGTGAATCTTTGTTTTGCGTACGCGTTGGTCTCAACATTACTTTTGCATGGTTATTTAATAAATAGTATAAGTGTTTACCAAGAGGTTGTAACCCCGAAATTGATTACAATAGATCCGTTTTAGTAGGTAAAAATTTAAATCGATTGGCGTCGCTAGTGTGCCCTACCCGCCACCTTAACGAGTCAAGTCGAGCTTCTTTGAGAGATAAGCAATTACAAAACATTGAGAAAACATCTCTTTGCTGTAGGTTGTAAAAAAATATATGCACATTGATTCCAAAAATGAATCACCAATACAAAATCGGTATCATATTTCACATACAAACAATTTGACTAATGCTCTAATCAGATTCCAGATTTCACACTCCAACATTTTCGATAGCTTAGAAAATTCCATTATACTCTCCAATACACCCCTTTGATTTATATTATTTGGCTCCTTCATCTGCATAATGCGACTATCTGATTTACAACTCGTTTCTAGTAGATAAGTTTGAAAACCGTTTCTTTAGATCGCTAATGCATTAATATTGCTAATGCAGATACTTATAAAACCTTTATGTGTTAATGGTGTCGTAAATTTTTGAATTAGTGTCATTATCGTAGTGATTCAGAGGTCAAAATAGTTTTACTGTTACAATTCTGAAATTGGGATTTTATCGATATTTACTTATTAGCATTATATACTTTACAACTCTTATAAGTCATGGCTGAGGCTTGAAGATATTTACAAGTTTTTAAGCATCTAGAATACATTTAATGATCATGTTTATTACATTTTTAGACACGATTTAAATGCTCAAAATACCTGAGCTATGTGCCAAATGTTTTACTTGGGTAATATTTATATAGATAATGCACATTGAAGTTAAAAGTTAAAATAGTTTACTCGTATAACCAGGATTAAAATAAAACTAAATTATGCTTATAACTGGTCAATTATGTTAAAAACTGCAAAAGTTTGTAAGATATGATTGAGTATAAGGGGGTAATATAACGGAGGTGGTGTAAGTGGCTCAGTAAATTGGCTCGCCTCAGCCTGATGGCAAGCAAAAAGAGCCTATGTTGCAGTTACAACGGACGCGATGGCATGGCTTAACTCCAAGGCAAGCGGAGAATCCCAAAAATAGTCAGCCTAAGCACTAGATTGATGATTGTTGTTTCCATGCAACAATAATGTTCCAAGGAAGGTGCCGTGGTGTTGGACAACGTAGGCAAATGCTCTAGGTGCACAGTAGTGCATTATTCATGCATCAGCGGTGGTCGTAGTCACCTCAGATAATCCACCTTGATTTATCTTGCGTCCCAACGCGTGACGGCTGAGTCAAGATGCAGGGGATTGCACTTGACTTCCTATGAAGAGAAGAATAATTCAAAAAGTTTGCTTTATACATATCTAAGCAAAATTTGATAGAGGTGTTTCAACAAGGCATTGTATATTTCTCTTGAAAGGACCTACATTTCCTTTTAAATGTCTTCCATATTGAGTAGATGCACATTTTACTTTCTTCTGTTTCCTAGCATAGGTACACGGCTATAATTTGGGAGTCTCTGAATCTATATTGATGTAGTCGGTGAACGATATTTAATACATAGCAATGAAGTCGATAATTGGTCAACCGCAAATTTCCCTGATTGTAGAGGTAGTTGTTCGATATCTGGCCTGACCTCTATCGTGGCTATCCTGCCTATTCTCCCAGGGTGGTTTCTTAAGGGTGGTTCAATGAATTATTTATTGAATTCAATATACTACGACATTTATTGCTTAATTAACAGTTTATAAAAAAATTGATGCTTAAAAAGATGAATAGGTAACGAGTCTGGGCGCTGTCGAGAATGAAGTGACGGCTCCTGCGGCTCCTCATCCATGGAGACCGGTCGGTCGATGCTCCCCAGCGCCATCCTGTGGTTGCTTGTGGAACTGCAGGCTTCCTTTGGTTTGATGTGTCAGTTGCTTTAGAACCCAATGACACCGTTGTTATCGAATTACGCGCTAGATGGCGTTCTTGCACAAACATGCCCCCAGCCTTGGAGATTCTGGAGAATTCCAATTTTGATTTCTTCAATGTTCTTGGGCTTGATCAGAAGGCAGGATCGGGCATAACTTGTGATATGACCGTTTTATGTCTCCAGTCGCGGTTTTGATGACGGCGATTCTTGAAATGCCATCCTTGCCTGGGTACGTTTGTATCACCCGCCCAAGACGCCATTGCAGTGGTGGCAGGTTGTCTTCTTTGACTAGAACCAATGTGTTAGGTATTAATGTATTTTGATTAGTCTGCCATTTAGTCCTCGTCTGCAGCTCTGAGATGTACTCCAATGACCACCGTTTCCAGAAGTGTTGCCGGATCTGTGCAATTCGGTCGTAACGAGGTAGGCGGCTTGTTATCGATCTGGTGAGGTCGCTGCACGCAGGTGCAGTCAGAGGCCGACCAATCAAAAAATGACCTGGGGTAAGTGGGGACAGGTCATTTGGATCTGTGGACATAGGAGTCATAGGTCGGGAGTTGAGGATGGCTTCAATTTGTGCTAATGCCGTGCTCAACTCCTCATAAGTAAAATTTGCATTTCCCATAACGCGACGCATAATAAATTTACAGGACCCGATTCCCCGTTCCCATAGTCCCCCCCCATTGAGGTGTGTATGGTGGAATGAATTTAAATTGTATGTTGTTATTCGTAGTGTAATCTAAAATGTTGCTCCAATTATTTGATATTTGGGAAAATTCCTTTAAAGCCCCTACAAATGTTTTCCCATTATCAGAGTAAATTACTAAAGGTTTTCCTCTGCGAGAGATGAAGCGATTTAAGGCCAATATGTATGCTTTAGTAGTTAAATCTGTTACCAATTCTAAATGTATTGCCTTGGTTGCAAAACAAATAAATAAACAAATATACGCCTTTTCCAATTTCGCCCCTCTTCCCTTTCGGTTTAAAATGAAAACTGGCCCGGCATAATCTACACCACAACGAATAAATGGATAACTTTCTTCTATTCTTTCTTGTGGTAAATTACCCATTTGCATCTGAAAGGGTTTAGCTTTCAGACGTACACATTTAACGCAAGCGTGAACAGTTTTCCTGGCTAAATCGCGACCGCGCAGTGGCCACCATGTTTCCCTAATGGTGTACAGTAGGAACTGGGGTCCAGCATGTAATAAAAATTTATGTTGAAATGAAAATAAAAGACGAGTAAATAAATGCTTGGCACATAATAAAATAGGATGTTTTTTGTTAAAAGAGAATTGAACAGAATTGTTTAATCTCCCTCCCACTCTAATAATGTTATTCTCATCCATAAAAATGTTTAGGCCTGATATACTTCTTGGAAAAGAATTTAATTTATTTGTTTTTAATGATACATAAATATCAGGGAAGGATTGTTGCTGAACAATTCTAGTCAAGACTGTACTAGCTTTATTTATCTCCTCGACAGTCAATGGGCCCGAGTTACGCTCGGTTGTGATTTTTGTACGTGAATTATGTATGAACCGTAACATAAATGCAGTAACCCGTTGCATACGATTAAAACATGAAAATCGATCGAACGGAAACTGTTCCGAATTCGATTGACTTACCATAGAAATTATTTTCTTGGATTTTATCTCTGGTAAATCCTCACATTGTTCGTAATGATCGATATTAACTGACACTATTTCCGGTTCACTTAAAAAAGAAGGCCCGTGCCACCATAAATCTGATGAATTTAATTCCTCAATTCGTGTACCGCGCGATAACAAATCAGCCGGGTTTGACTTACCGGCGACGTGCGACCACTTTGAGTTATCGGTTAATTCGTTTATTTCTACTACGCGGTTTTGAACGAATGTTTTTAAGTTGTTAGGAGAGATCTTGAGCCAACCTATGACAATAGTTGAGTCAGTCCAGAAATTGACATTATTAAACTTTAGTCGAAGCGAATCTATTATTTTTTTGTAAAGACGCGCGCCAACAAGCGCCCCGCTCAATTCTAACTTGGGTACGCTGATTGGCTTCACTGGCGCGACCTTGGATTTCGCACACAATAACTTGACAGTGATTATGGGCTCGCCCGACTCGCTATAGCTAACGCTACGTATGTACGCACAAGCTCCATAGGCATCTTGTGACGCATCTGTGAATATGTGCAACTCAATGTGATTTGAATTTTTATTTTTAATGTGACGCGGAATTCGTAAATCATTTAAATATTTAAGGCTGTATACAAAATTTTGCCATGATAATAAAATTGAGTTAGGTAAAGGATCATCCCAACCTAATTTACATAACCACAAGTTTCTTAAGATCATTTTGATTATAATAATTATAGGTGCCAACAAGCCTAATGGGTCGAAAATTTTAGAAATTACTGATAGAATAGTTCGCTTAGTGACATTGTTTATGTTTGAGTCACATTTTGATGTGAAAAACAACTCGTCCGAGTTAGTTAAATATCCTAACCCAAGTGTTTTGGTCTGACAATTTTCCCCAAGTCCTAATTGTTTAAACAACTGTGATTCAGATTGAGAACATTTAAAGTTAAATATCCACTTTCTTAATGGAAAACAACCCGATTCTAACGCCCGCGAAGTTTTATCACAAATATCTATTAAGATTTCTTTGTTGTCGTGCCCAGTAATTAAATCGTCAACGTAAAAATCCTCATTGATAACGCGCGCGATGACGTCATCCCCGCATTCCGATGCAAGCTGCTTTAGGCATCGAATGCTAAGGTAGGGTGCAGACGCGGTGCCATACGTAACAGTATTTAACTGATATATTCCGAGATCGTCGGAGGGATTCTCTCGCCAAAGTATTAATTGCAGATTTCTTTGATCAGGTTGAATTAAAATTTGTCTATACATTTTCTCGACATCTGCACATGCTATGTATGTATGTTGACGAAATCGTAAAAGAATTGAGAATATGTCATTTTGTAACGTTGGACCAACTTCTTGAATGTCATTAAATGATAGTCCAGAACTAGACTTTAAGCTTGCGTCATAGACAACCCTTAAACGCGATGAAGTACTTTGTTCTCTGAAAACACCATGATGTGGTAGAAAATAATAAGGTGACGTATAATTATCTATGCGACTCATGTGCCCCAGGCTTAAATACTCAGACATAAAATCGCAATACAATTTTCTGTACTCCGGCGCGCTTCGTTGTAGTTTACGTTCCAGCGCTAGGAACCGGTTCTCTGCTAGCGTAAACGTATCGCCCAATACCTCAGGTGATTCCTTCATAGGAATGCGCACGGAAAACCGACCCGTATTGTCGCGTAACGTTGTGCCCGAGAACAAATTTTCGCATGCGATTTCTTCTTGGGTGAGCTTATGGCTTTGAGGAATCTCTTCCAATTCCCAGAATTGTTTTAATTGTGTATCAATGGATTGCGTGAAATTACATTGAACTTGATTAATGCGTAAGTTTTTTTTATGTAATGCACCTGAAATGATCCATCCGAGTTTTGTGTTTTGTAAAAATGGACCATTTGGCAAACGAATAAGACCGTCATTTAACAGTTCCCAAAATTGATTTGCTCCGATTAACAAATCTATTTCTACAGGCGAAAAGAAATTAGGGTCAGCTAGTTGTATGTGATCTGGAATTGGAATATTATTATATGCGAATTCGGAAGATAGCGATTGGGCTGTGATGCGTGGGAGGACTAGGCAATTAAAGCGCGTCGTGTATGCACTAGTCTTAGACTTTAACTGAATCTCACAGGTGTGTGTAGACTGCGTGACTGAGCTGCCTACACCAGTGACTTTAACAGTGGACTGTAGTAATGGAATGCCGAGTGTATTACAGAAGTCCTTTGAAATTATGCAATGTTGACTTCCGCTATCGAGTAAAGCTTTAGCTGTATGAAAATTGTTGTGTATATCTGCAATTTCAACTAGGGCTGTCGACAACAGTACTGGTTCTAGAATTGAGTATTCCAGCTGATTGTCATTGACATTATTATGAAGCGAATTAGTAGTTATTGCAGAATGAAATGATTGCGAATTATTTGAGTTATGATTTTGATGAAGTAGCTGATTGCCGTATGCGTCCGCTGAAGATGTTGATGCACCAGCGTCGACGCTGTCCATGTCTTTGTGAATTAGGCTATTATGTTTTAAATTACACCTTTTACATGCTCCAAACCAGCAACTAGCTGCTGCATGGCCAATACGGAGACAGTTATGGCACAGTTTTTTTTGTTCAATGTTTTTCAACTTATCATTAATGGACAAGTTAAGAAACATTTCACATGAATAAAGCGGATGATTAGCATTACACATACTACATGGGCGAAATCGCTTTGGGTTGGCAGCCTTTTGCGAATTTGAATTAGTTTGCGATACGCCTGCAACATGACTATGTGACTTTGATAATGCGTTACTCGACAGTGACTGTCTTCTAGACTCGAAATTAGGCTTATTGTGACTATGAGTTACGTTAATAGTTTCTAACACGTCAGCTCTGTCCTTAAGAAATTTAGTTAAATCGGCTAAACATATTTTTTCACCTTTTGTCGAATTATTGAGGGTACTCTTATACACTTCCCATTCGCGTTCAGTAGCGGAATCGAGTTTGGAAACTATAATATAAATGATTAAAGTATCCCATGAATCTGTCGGTTCACCTAAAGACTTGAGCGAACGAATGTTTTTTAGAATTGTGTCTAGAAGTTTCCTAATGTGTGGAGCCGACTCCTTATTGATAGACTGTGCGCAAAATAAAGCCTTAACATGATTATGGACAAGCAAACGGTTGTTATTGAACCTATTTTCTAATAGTTCCCAAGCAGTGAGGTAATTATTAGCTGAAAACTCTAACGATTTAATAATTTGTAAAGCGTTTCCCGTTAAAGCAGAACGTAGGTAATGAAATTTTTGAATATTGTCAATATCTTTAGAATTATGAATCAGAGATAGATAAATATCGCGAAACTCCAGCCAGTGATCATATGAACCATCGAAAGCGGGTAATGAAATCGTAGGTAGTTTGATGCTACTTTGCGAACAAGACTTACCCTGCTTTGAAGAAAATCCATTTAATTTACATTTACATTTGGCAACAGCGGCATAATATTGATTCTCAAATGCTTCTCTCTCTTGTTGTTCTCTGAGTGCTAAATGTTCACCAATGTTAATGTCTATTTCATCCTGAATATCTGAGAACTGCTCCAACAAAGTTTCTGCCTTAAGAAAACGTGACCTTAATTCTTCTATTTGCAGTTCTGTTGTTTCACTAGCTAACTCTAACTCATTCAAATATTTGACAAAATTAGTTAGTTTGCACTTGACTACACCCCTTTTTTTGATCGCGTTTTTAACTAAATCATCCTTATCCTCAAAATCTACTAATGAATGCCTCTTTTTAGTCATTGTGTGTATTGTATGTGTGTGTGGGTGACGGGGAATCAGGTACTCACAGTTCTTCTCGAAGCTTCCAGAAGTAGGAGCGAAGAACGCGAGGGTAGATGCAAGCCACGCACTTATGATTGAGCACTTTCTAGAATTGAGAAAAACACGATATTAGCACAAATCACTTGGAAAGGAGGGAAAAAAGGAACGATCGGTCAAACCTCTGATGCTGGTCTTGAGCTGATCCGGCTCGAAGGACCAATTTTGTTCGATATCTGGCCTGACCTCTATCGTGGCTATCCTGCCTATTCTCCCAGGGTGGTTTCTTAAGGGTGGTTCAATGAATTATTTATTGAATTCAATATACTACGACATTTATTGCTTAATTAACAGTTTATAAAAAAATTGATGCTTAAAAAGATGAATAGGTAACGAGTCTGGGCGCTGTCGAGAATGAAGTGACGGCTCCTGCGGCTCCTCATCCATGGAGACCGGTCGGTCGATGCTCCCCAGCGCCATCCTGTGGTTGCTTGTGGAACTGCAGGCTTCCTTTGGTTTGATGTGTCAGTTGCTTTAGAACCCAATGACACCGTTGTTATCGAATTACGCGCTAGATGGCGTTCTTGCACAAACAGTAGTTAATAATTAACTGCGTAAGGGTAGATGTGTAGGTATTGTACCTACATAATGTAGGCTACTGTACAAAATAGGAAACAAATAATAAGGTGTAATGCACGTAAACATTAGAGTACGAATAAAAAATACATATTGTGCTCCAAAGAAAATGTGTTCTATTATTTTGGTATGTTCTCCAATGTTAGGTAAAAATGTTTCGCTATGAGTGGCATATTTTATTAAAATGATGTATATAATATATATATATATATATATATATATTATATAAGTCTAAGCTTTGATAAAGGTACTAATGATTTTTTTAGTAGCATAGTAATTGTAAATTAAGCGACAGATTCATATCTTAACTTTGTTGATAATTCAGATTGAAATTTTTCAGTCTTTCGCCTTAACAATTTTGTTACTGATGAAGCAATTTAACTACTAATGTAATCAAAGTTAGCTTTTAAGTTAGTTTCGAACTAAAATACTAGTAAACTAATTAGGAATATCTTCGTCACCGAACTTGCAACTATTCTGTGAAATCGGAGAACACAATTAGGTATCAAGCTAAGCAATTTAGCTAAGTCCCTTAAAGTTTTTCGAATGTTTTGATTGTTAATTACAAAAGAAATAGGTACAGATGTCAAGGTAAATTAGGGTACCGACTAGTTTCAAACTTAAGGGTTCAAGTTTCATTACATCAGGTCAACAACTTTCCACAAAATGAGACGAATAATAAATTGTCATTTTTCTGTTTCACGTAAAAATATAACCGCTCCGGCTAAATATGTAATATTTGACTTTCATAATGTGGTAAGGTAAGAACACTTTATAGATTAAATTTTGTTAATTTTGTTTTGGTTGCATCCAAAATTGTTGCTTCAAAGCAACACATATTGGCATCTGCTTATAGATTAATTTAATATTATTAATCCATTATACAATTACCTAGATTGCAATATGAAAATTAAAACAATTTTTATTACTTAGATCAAAAATTAAATCTATGCTGCATGTTACCTTTCACAAATAAAATGAAAATACACACATCAAATAATTTGAATACCACTTTTGAAGTGTTCACATTTAATCTGTTCGCTAAGCTTGATTAAAAGACTCGGTATTGGGATTGAAAAGCGAATATAGCGGAGAGATTTTATCGGCTATCCACTGGTTTATAGAAGGTAAAACTCAATGGTTTAACCACCATGGCATTGCACATAACATCCCTCTTGCATTGAAGTCCGGCTGTGAGGTTTGAGGTTAAATATCAATGTTAAACCGTTCCGTTCATTCGTTCCGTTTTGAAAACATAAAGTATTTAAAAGGTAAAGGTTTAGAATTTTCACAAGTGACTTGAACAATAACCATTTTATATTGCGCTATACTGGATATTTTACTTTCGTGGAATGAACGCACGAAAAATGCAGCCACCCCAGATTTGAGTCCATATCCATTTACGAGTTATGAGTATTACAGGTTCGTATCTATATTACAAGTTGGTTTATAACACTTTTTGGAGTTTCATCTTTATTTAAGTCTTTGGTCTTACCCAGAAGACAGAGGACCCAATGAAGTTTAGAAACATAAGGAACTTCAGTTCCTATTTCAATAGGCACCTCAAATATTATGTGCACTAAAAATATCTCGTTACATTATGAGACTGTATCAACAGGACCGAAAAGCAATTTTTGACTGCAAAAGCCATATTCAACACGAGACGCCACCCTCCTTAGGAGGGGCCGAACAAGTCAAATAAATAGGTCATATTGAAGCGCAGTTTCCCATTCACTTGGTTGAGTATGTACCCACCTACGCATAAGTTAGAACTTCTGTAGTTTATTTGAATTTTTTCTTGTATGTATAAACTGTCCCACTGCAGGGCAAAGACCTCCATCATAGAAATCAAATTATCGCTACTATGACGGGATTAGGCTTAATCATCACGCTTGCCAAATTTGAATTGGTGATCACAAACTCGAGCTATATTCGAAAAATTCGAACCATACTTTTCGCTCGACCTGGGAATCGAACCCAGAATCCCGAGATTACGACCCGGTACTTGAACCACTAGACCAACAGGGCGTGATTTTTTCTTATATTAGCAAATATTATCTCATGCTGTGAAATCTCAAGTAGTTTTGCTCAAAGAACCGATTTAAAACAAGCGATTTCTTTTATGAATTTGCTTTATGGTCTCTAATCGATATTATTTAAATATCGATTAGAGACCAAATGGGCAATACGACAAAATAATATTTTACCATTTTATATGCTTTTCGAATAAATAAAGAAAAAAAAAGATGACCCGTATTTTTTAGTTTTCATTAAATGAGTGTCTTTATTGAATAAAAAAGTTAATAAATAATGGATAAAAATGCAGAAAGTGACGTAGTCCAGAGGCTCTACGTAGATGATGTTTTTGCTATACGATCAAAAACTTTGACTCTCTCTGTCATTATTTACTACTGTCATTGTCAGCCATTTTCTTTTTTCTTAAGTCAACGTGAGCAAAGGCGTCATTAACTTGTCATGCCGAGCTGTGACGTCACACTGGGGTTTTTGCATTTTATTAATTTCTCCTTAAAATATCTTTAAAAAAAATTTTCTTACAATCCTGTAAGGCTCATCTAGAAAACGGTATTTTTAATTTTGGAAAAAAAAAATTGTCGTGATGTCCATTATGCATACCTACCATAAATACCTTTACGGTAGGTATGCATAATGGACAACACGACAATTTTTTTGTGAAATGTAACATGCAGCATAGATTTCATTTTTGATGTAATAAAAATGGTTTTAATTTTCATATTGCAATCTGGTAATTGTATAATGGATTAATAATATTAAGTTAATCTATAAGCAGATGCCAATATTTGATGCTTTGAAGCAACAATTTTGGATGCAAGCCAAAACAAAATTAACAAAATTTAATCTATAAAGAACAACCTTATGAAAGTCAAATATTAACCGGAGCGGTTATATTTTACGTGAAACAGAAAAATGTACAATTTATTATTCGTCTCATTTTGTAGAAAGATTGTTCGACTTTTTAAAATATTTTTAAGAACTAATGTCAGAAAGTGTGTGAAAGTGGAAAACAAAAATGAGACTTCAATAATCGTAAATAACCCTTAAACAACCCTGCCACCAACGCTTAGCCTACATAAATTACCACTTACCATGTTTTCCATAGAGTGTCACTTTATCGCTTTTTTATACACTCATCCCAAAGACAATAAAGATATATCCATTATGCGATATTGGAGACGCATCGCGTGGTCATAACGCATCTCTCCGGCAACGCGTTAAGACAGGTAGACCCATTTAGATGTAATAAAATGCCCTTATCGAACCATTAGGCGGTCGTAAAATAACAGTTAGTCATATAATAACGTGATGGATGTTAATATCCATGTTTTTCCGAGATTGCGCTTACTGTTGTAATAGCACTTTATTAATTTGTTTGTCGGTAGGGTTGTTCGGATATCTTAGACCGTTTTAATAATAATTGAATCACATTAAAAATATCACGTAAAAGCTAGAAAAGTCTCAATTGAGCTGCTTATTTAGTTTATTTATTAATAAGATCACCAACAAGATTTAAATCAGTACATGATACAATAATAACACCAGAAAAATTATAAATCAATCTAAACGAAAGTCTTATTTATCCTTATCTTATCTTATCCCCAACATGGACGATGAGGGAGAAACGCAGGGGGCTTAGTGGGTATGCCTTTGCTTGGCTTCTCTTTAGTAGAAGCCCCCGCGAAAGGAGAGCCCCACATAACCCGGCCGCCCCCTGGTGGCCTGGTATGCATAAGGTATACGGCTCTCTTGAGCCGGCGGCAATCCCACTGTAATAAAAATGAAAATTACACCTTCAAGAGAAGAGCGTACTCTTTTTTAAAACAACCTCTTTTTTAGAATGAAAAAAAATATTATTAAGAGTATATCGTGTCGCTGGGTAACCCTTCCTTCACATTTCCCTACCCTTTCTTCACATTTCAGGATTATCTGTAAAAGCTACCTATCTAATAATAATTCTCTAATTAAGGCGATACTAGCGCCGCCAAGTGATTTATATTGACTGTGGGGACTAAGATTTTTTTTTAAAAAGAGCATTGAATACTTTAAGAATAGTATTAACAATTTTTTGAGACATACTTATGTAATAACTTCTTCTTGTAAGATTAATCTTGATAATTGCTAAACTAGATAATTGCTGGCCACTTTTAGCGATTATCGAGTTTATTGTTACTTGTAGGAAAAAAATATTACATAAGTTCGTCTCATAAATTGTTAATACTTTCCTTAAAGTATTTGTTGCTTACTTTTTTAAAAAAATGTCTACTATTCGTCAAAATCAATAGAAATCACTTGGCGGTGCTAGTAACGTCGCAGTATCGCCTTAAGGCTTCGCCAAGTCTAAGGTTTAATGACACAAAAAAAATACGTTCTTTGTTTCTCGAAAGCCAGCGCTACTTAATTTTTATTTTATTGGTAGTCCCATAATTACGGTTTATGTGATGTAGCTTAGTGACAAACAAACTGTTATTATTTCACTTCTCGCTCGCACACTATTTGCGTAGTGAAGTGAATAGATGCGCCGCCATTTCTGATCCAATTCTCTATCCGCACAGGTTGTATATCGAATAGAAAGTATCACTTTGTCACCAATTCCTCTTTTGAAAATAAAGAACATAAACCGTAAACTGTGGATAAGTAGGTAAGCCTGTTTGGGTACAGAACCCTAAATGCAATATAATTTTATTTTACTGCTGTAACATCAGATTTCAAAAGCAAATAAAACTTAACTTGTTGTAAGCGTAATTTTAAGTCAAACTAAACTTGTAAATTATATACCTCGAGGCATCAGAGCAACCTTAAACTGTTTTCTGCATGCAATTTAAATTTGAACCTTTGAATACGAAATCATTTATTAAAATTGAAAAGTTTCGCCTTAAAGCAGAAAGTTCTAATGGATTCTATTCTTGTAGATGTTAGCGAGATTGATAAATAATTATTTACGCGAAGTAACTTGCCGATTGGCTGTTATTGATAGCACTTTTTCAAACTTCGTGTTTATTTATTTGCTTTTTTTTAAGCTCGTGAAAGTCTGGATTGGAAATAGAAATAACATTTACCTACCTATCGTCATCGTCATCGTCAGCCCATTTAAGTCCCCACTGCTGGGACACGGGCCTCCCTCAATCACATGAGGGGTGATTGCCATACTCACCACGCTTGGCAGACGGGTTGGCGAGGGTTTAGATATAAATGCAGAGTTTTCCTTCTCTGGGTGCTGATGATCATGCCAGCAGCTTTACCTTAGTCGCCTTTTACGACACCTCGGTAAGAGTGAGGGTAGCCCATTCTACTCTGCCGGTGACCACACGGCTAACTACCTTTACTACAATTTAATACAAGGCGAAAAACTTAATAAATGATCTATGTATGCGATGTTGTGAAATAAAGATAAAATATTAGGCTAAAAGTAAATAACGCACTTAAAAATTTCATCGCGTGTTCAGGCGGGATTTCCGGGTGGCTAATCTACACTTCTAGAATCAAGCGCTAACAATATTTGTCGTTAGAAACTTTCAGTAGTTGGTAGAACAACCACTCGGAACGTGGAAACTTGGGTAAAAATTCTGCCTAAACATGCGATTAAATTTTAAGTGCAATCGAATGCATATAAAAAATATAATATTCGGTCACAAGACTGGCGAATGCACTATTATATGCACTAGTTTTTTTTTAGATATAGGTGGCAGACGAGCCGACGGATCACCTGATGGTGAGCGATTACCACCGCAAATGGACACCTGCAACTCACGTAGAGTCAGAAGTGCGCTGCCAACCTTTAAACCCCCTCTTCCCCTGGATTAGGGCTCCGGTACCCTCACTTGTGCAGCGAAAAACAGCGCATGCACTGCTTCATGCCGGTTTTCTGTGAGGTTTTCTGTGTATGTGTGTCTAGTTATTCGACAACATACCTACGCTATACAATAACATACCTGCTAAGCGACTCACATGTCAGTGAATCCTGATTTTTAATGGTGTAAAGTAAACATTTATTGACCACACACACGAATACAATTACAGCAAGACATAATACATTAAGAGACATTCAACAATGAGACAAAAAGATATCATTTCGACCCATTTGGAACAGTGGTAGTGAACGCTGCCTTTGGTCCAAGGGTTGCGGGTTCGATCCCCGCACAGTACAAACATTTGTGTGCATGAACATGTCTGTTTGTATTGGTCTGGTTGTTTATAAGTATTATAAGTATGTGTTTACAAAGAAAATTACGTATATATTTGTAATCCCACTGTTGATTCTGATATCCGTAACACAGGTGCTTGAGCTACCTACAAGTATCTAGGAGTCAGATCAATGTATGTGATGTTGTGAAATATTAATTCATTTATTTATTCAATAATGAATAATATGTCAATGTTGGAGATTAGTCGTAAAGTTCAACTTTAATTTATAAAAAAAGCAAAAAAAATCAAAATATGTATTACATTTGCAAATTTTACTATACCTTACATTAAGGTGACGGGTAGGGCACACTGGCGACGTCAATCGATTTAATTTTTAGCTACTAAACCGGATCTATTTAAAAAAAATCGGGGTTACAACCTCTCCGCAAAACACTTATACTATTTATTAAATAACCATGCACAAATGTTGGGTCCGTTTTGCACAAAACGGACCCAACATTAGTGTGTCCTACCCGTCATCTTAATAGTGTAATAGGATGATGATGATTAATTAAGACATTACAACTGCTAACTAGCCTCAATTATCACTCTTTTTGAGGTTTCAAAGTGTTCAACAGACGGACACAGCGAGTCTTAGTAAAAGGGTCCCAACTCTTTTACTAAGACTAGGTGTGTCCCTCTGTTTGTCCATCTATCAACTTCAAACAAAAACTCAACACCATTCATCTATAAAATAATATTGTTCAACTTTTGCAGTCTTTTCTTTTTTTATCGCGTTATGATAACCTCACCGTTCGCTGGCATGCCACAGAGGAGCATTTTATTTAAATTAGCCCATGATAAACTAAATTAAGAACTATGTTGGTGCTACAAAGAAGTTTCTCTCTCGCGACCAATTCTCTCTAAGAAACTGTCGCCGTGGGATCTTCTAAACCACAACCAGTATTAGGTCTTTGTCAACGTTAGACTTTTGCCGTCATACACCGTTTTTTTATCGATTACAACCCGAAAACCTCATAAATAGGTATCATACCGTGGGAGAGCCACGCTGCGGCACGAATGGGCCGGCTCGACCGGAGTGATACCACAGCCTCACAGAAAACTGGCGTGAAGCAGCGCTGTGCTGTGTTTCGCTGCGTGAGTGAGGGTACCAGAGACCCAATCCGGGGGAAGGGGGGTTTTGAAGGTTGGCAGCGCACTAGTGACTCCACTGGTGTCGCAGATGTCCATGGGCGGCGGCAATTGCTTACCATCAGGTGATCTGTATGCTCGTCTGCCACCTATGACATAAAAAAAAATGCATAAAGTCAATTTAGTATCTTAGATACTAAATTGACTTTATGCATTTTTTTTTTACAATAAGCGAAAAAAAATCAATACCTATTATGAAGTTTTCGAGATGTCAACGTTAAAAAAAATGACGGTGTATAGACGATTCTACCTTTTGCCGATTTGTGTCCAAGATTTCTGCCTGATGCATTAAACGCCAGTGTATCTATACGTCATCCATCATCAGCCTATAAATATAATTACATCTGAGATATAAGCCCACCTATGACTTAGATATCAGTCTTTCCACCACAACCCAGCGCAAATTTGAAAACTACATACAAGCTTTTTTATGTAATACCTAGGTTTTAGACAGACAGATCATTCAATGGTAAAAAATGCCGCTGCTCATGGCAATACCGACGGAGATGACTCCGTCTTAAGTGCGCTGGCAAACTTTCCTCGTCCCCCCGGAACAGACCTCCGTGGCATTATCTCACTTTACTAACTTTATTGTTTGTAGGTAGTGTAACCTTGGTTTGGAATTTGATACAGTTCACATGATAATGATTAATTAATTAATTAAACAATCTGAAGCATGCAGGCAGCCTTAACTTTACTTAGAAAATACAAGTCGTTGTAATTCAGTATAATGAGCTTGGTAATGAATAACGGCCAATATAATTGGAATATTTTAGAATCTTGCAGTGGATATTTGAAATTCTGATTTAATTTTGGTTCTTGGGACTCATGTATATTCTTTTATATCAGATATAAAGTTGTGAAGACTCGTAGTAAAATTATTACTATTTCAGACGGTTTACGTTAGGGTTGGTTTTTGTAGGGTCTGAGTCATAAAAAGGTTTTTAAAATAATTCTGATAAAAAAGTAAAAATGAAAGTAGGTAAAGTAAAGTGAGTGCGGGTATCGGAGGAGGAAAGGGTTTATCCCCCTTTCCTTCTCCGATGACAGCGCACTTGTGATTCCACTAGTGTTGAGGGTGTCCATGGACGGTGGTAATCGCTTACCATCAGGTGATCTGTCTGCTCGTCTTTGACATAAAAAGTCAGTTTTGTGGAATGGTTTAACCGCGACAATATTTCTTGAATGTTATGACTTACGGCAGCACTCAAAGACGTCATTTAATCTAATGTTCATTAACTCTAGTATCGGTAGTCATTATGCGTATCAAAATAAGTGTCAATATTTTTCTTAAGTCGCCAACTAAGTTAATCAACGACTCAGTGCGGCAGTGAGAGAGTTGTCACAGTGGCTGATTGCAAGCGTTTATCTAAGCGGAGCGACAACGCAGCGTTCACGCCGCGGTTTCGCGACGTATTCGCCGCGGAGATAAGTCTGTTTTTTGTGGCCATTGTTTTTTTGTGGCGGCCACGCAGAAAAACGCCGGCAAATCCTTTGCGCATCCGCGGCAAATTCGTTGTGCATCTCCATCGTGAACGCTACGCTGTGTCGTCGCTCCGCTATGAAAACGCTCTCAATTTGCCAGTGTAGCAACTCCCTTAGGGATCTTCAAGAGGCGAGCGTATTCCTTTCTAAAACGCCGGCAACCCATCTGCGACACATCCAGGTCGTAAAGTTCATGAGCGGTAGTGATTACTTATCTACCATCAGATGACCCGCTTGCTTATCACCTGCAGGTATAAAAAAATCTTCTTTTTCCGTTCAGCATGTTCAAATGTTTCTCATCGTGTATCAGTTTCAAAGTGAAAGCTGCGTCCTCTAACACTGTCTGCATTTATGCAGATGTCCCGTAGTTGGGACTGTGTTACCCGAGTGCGGCGCGGCGCACGCCGGCGCATAAACACGGGTACAATCGCGTATACGCAGGTACAACGCGGCGGGGACACCAAAGATTTACAGAACCTTCCATCTGCACAGCCGCTATTCGAAAATCTATGTCTAATAGACACTATAAAGATTAAATTAATATGTTTCATTAATTTAACTTGTTCAATCTAGCATACCTACTTCATTTTTAACTTAATAGCACAGAACAATATGATGTCACTAGATTTTCCATTTAATTTAATAAAATTAATACATTTTTAAGACGCTTAATTTTTAAAGCACCTGAAATCGGATAAACATCCCTGCAGGGTATTGATTTAATTAATTAAAAATTGTAATATTATATTTAATAAAATTTATTTATTGTAATTTTGCTTTTTAGAGAAAATTATATTATGCAACTATAGGTGTAATTTGCATGAAATAAATTATATTTTATTTATTTATTTATAGCAAAAGCATGTGCAACGTGCGAGGAAACTTCGACTATTTAATTAGAGATACGTAAAGTTATAGATAAGGGGCAGTTATATCATGCTATGATATTGTTGGCCATTTTTAGAGATGTGACTTTTAAATTAGAAAATTGTGTAATATCTATTAATGCGCTGCAAGAGCATTCAAATGCATACTTACTGACATAGGTAATGAAAAAAAATGTGGGACAAAGTCACCAAAGACCATGAAGGAAGACTGTGGTCAGCAATGCCCGAACACAGTCTGTTAAGGTGACGGGTAGGGCACACTAGCGACGCCAATCGATTCTAATTTTTAGCTACTAAAACGGATCTATTTACAAAAAAATTCGGGATTACAACCTCTGGAAAAACACTTATACTTTTTATTAAATAACCATGCACAAATGTTGGGTCCGTTTTTGTACGCGAAAAATTGAATCAATTTTTGTGCATGGTTCTTTAATACTCGTCGTAAGTGTTTGCCGATAGGTTGTAACCCCGAAATTATTTAAAATGGATCCGGCTTAGTAGCTAAAAAATCAAATCGATTGGCGTCGCTAGTGTGCCCTACCCGTCACCTTAATTGATTGAATACTATTATCAACTTCACCGTCAGCCCATTTAAGTCCCCACTGCTGGGGCACGGGCCTCTCTCAATCACATGAGGGGTGATTGCCATACTCACCACGCTTGGCAGACGGGTTGAACGGGTTGGACGGGTTATTATAAACTTATAAACAGCATAATCAATTAATTACCTGTATTTCCACTTACCAGTTTATTTTCCGAGTCCTCTACAAGGCCGACTGAACCCTAGCCGCTGCGTTGGGTACATAGGATAATACGTAATCTTATTTTACCCGGTTATTTTCCGTTATCTACGCTGTGTTTCGCCGAGTGAATGAGGCCCGATTCGGGAGAAAGGGGTAAGGTAAGCGATTGCCGCCTTAACTTCAATGGAGTTGTGAGTGTCCATAGGCCGAGGTAATCGTTTGCCATCAGATCATCCGTTTCATCTGCTACGTATTACTTAAAAAAAATCTATAAATGTTCCTGAAGGGGTGTATCGCCTTATTTTGCATATACGCGCAGACGCTATTGATTTTGTCTGTGTTAGGGGGACAGGCTGATAATCGTATTATACAGTATTATAAATGTGTCCGCCTGGGGCTTTTTGCCCTGTTTCTGTACAGGGTGAGGTTTTAACGTGATTTCAGACCAAACTTTTTGACTTTGTACCCTATTTCATAGTCTGCTTTCTAGCATGCAATAAAGGAGTTGCTGGATTGTAGTATTTTTTTAAATTATTTTATTAGGACAACCAACAAGATAAACACTGTTACAAGCAAATAAGAACATAGAAAAACATAATCTTAAAGCTAAGTGTCACCTTAATTATAGGTTGCCACGGCATGCAATGTGGACTATTAGCGCTAAACTTTATTAAATTTAACTAAAACTTTATTAAATTTAACTATGTCCAAGAATTGTGACGGGTTCGCTAACGAATATTTAAATACGAATAGATATCCTTTACATTATAAATTTACCATGTGACGTCGGAAATTGATAAATTTACGAAAGTGTAGACGTAAAATAACACAATTTATCTCCCGTTTAGAATCCTACGAAAGTTTATAAATTTACTCGTAAATTTTCCGGTAACATATACACAACATGGCTCTACCACTACAATAACTTAAACAAGAAATTGGCTATCTTTATCTTAGCTCGTAATTTATTTTACCTAAAGCCTGGTTTATATACATGGCAAATTAAAATTGAATTAAAAGTTACTACAATTGCATGGCAAAGGAGTGACTCTTTATTTTAATGGTATTACATTTTATCGCTCTGTTAACTTTTATACGACCATGCAGAAATCAGCCTCAGTAGATCACCCTGCACTCGGTTTCGGCTACACCCTCTACATTGCGTTTTATAGATTTATTTTGACCTTGATGCTCCCTCTCATTCGGGGCTTTGAAACAAGAAGCCCGTTATGTTTGACAAATTGAAAATGTTTTCAATCCTTTGAGGTTGCTATGAACGAATATGTTGTTTTCATTAATTAAGGAGTAGTTTTAATTAAACTTGTAAGTTAGTACAAACTCGCCTGCTTATAAGTGGTTTTGAATTATAGAAAGTGGTTAGACAGAATAATCTTTATATTATTTATTATATTTGACTGCTTCGGTGGTGCAGTGGTTAGTAGGTCGCATATTAAAGCGACGGCTGCGCAAGAGGTCCCTGGTTCGATCCCAAGGTCGGGCCAAAAAATTTTACCTAAGTTTTCGGTAAGCCGTGTGGTCCCCGGCAGAGTAGAATAGGCCACCCTCACTCTTACCGAGTTGTCGTAAAAGGCGACTAAGGTAAAGCTGCTGGCATGATCATCAGCACCCAGAGAAGGAAAACTCTGCATTTATATCAAAACCCTCGCCAACCCGTCTGCCAAGCGTGGTGAGTATGGCAATTACCCCTCATGTGATTGAGGGAGGCCCGTGCCCCAGCAGTGGGGACTTAAATGGGCTGATGATGAAGCTATTCTTAGTGTCAGTCCGGAGTCTGGAAGTCAGCGGTCATATACTCCCGTGCCTCGGAAAGCACGTTAAGCCGTTAGTCCTGCGCTCAATCTCTCTCCGGTCGTGTCACGCTGGTGTCCCATCGGAATATGGAGGTGAGGGTATAGAGAGTGCATTTGTGTTTGCGCACACACTTGAGTACTATAATATATCCTGCGTACGTGCCTGATCCTTAAGATTGGCCGCCGTAGCCGTAATCGATTGGAGGATATTATTATTATCTTTATCACAAAAAAATGGAGATCATTATCTCAGCGAGTCATTGTGGTTGCATCTAAAGCTGTCGATTTGGACTTTGGGTAAGTTTGGACCATGATTAATTGTTTAATTAGTCTGGTAATTACAGTAAAGCAACTGCCATTTGACCTTTGCAATGTTTAGACTGGATCATGGTTACCTGCCAAGAGTCATTGCCTCAATAATTCTAGGTATCCACTATTTGAGAAACTATCCGCACGTAAAGCTTTCCTCACAAAGATTTTCCTGATTTAGTGGTAAAATTGGCAAAATCAGGTTCTGACAAATTTAATTAAAATTATGAATGCAGACATGAATGGGCCGGCTCGACCGGAGTTATACCACGGCCTCACAAAACACCGGGCAACGCACTTATGACTACACTGGTGTCGCGGGTGTCTATGGGCGGTGGCAATCGCTTACCATCAGGCGATCCGTCTGCTCGTCTGCCACCTATCACATAAAAAAAACTTATAACATAATTTTATACATAATACATTGAATGTTAATCAGCTTCCTTAATTACTTAAACTTCCATGTTATAAGCAAACCTCGCTACAAATTAATAGCCTAAAGCTACATACATGTGTCTCCCCCACACTCTACCTGTCAAATTATTGAATTAGCGACTCGCGGTTCCGGCGAGAAAATTAAACCACGGTAACAAATCAACGGTTAATTCATTAAGTATTAAGGCCCTAAAACATGTGCTTTTGACTGGATTTGCTCCGGGAAGTAAGACTAATTACAAATTGTAATTATGTGTGGAGGTAACGCGAGTGATGTATAGGTACTTGAAGACTGTCATCAAAGTTCTATTGAGTTCTCGAATGGGGGCTATCGCGCGCGAATAATCCGCAAGATGGCGTACTATAGGACTGAGGTCCATCCACAATGTGATTTTTTCGCTTATTTTGTTGATCTTATATGCTAAATGGATTTTAGCTAATTTAGAATTAAATAATTATGTAATAATTTTTATTCCAACTTGTTGAAGTTCCAAAAAATGGACTATGACATTTCTTCCCCTGTACCCTTCAAATGTGTTTGACGTAAAGGTAAGAGTCGATTAAAACTCTGCTTCTAGTTTTGCAAGTCTTATCACCGTTGAGATAATAACTTGGTTTCTCCTTTACAACATAAACAAATTACTTTTAATTAAATATTTTTACGATAATAAAACTCATAGAAAATGCATGTATCTTATGGAAAGCAATAAACTATTGTGTATTGAGTATTGCATCTCCCTTTCCAAGCAAAGAGATTATAATCACTATGCTTACAAGTTTAGCCGCAAATAAGCGACCTTAAACAAAATTAAGACACAAAAGCCTATCACGCAGTGTTCTTAATTCAAACACGTAAACATATTCATAAAACATCATTCCATTCTAGTTTTCACTATGCTTTAAACAGGAATTGGTGTTTTTCCAAATTCGAATTAAGAGAAAAACTTACACCTGCCAGTTCCAAAGAGTTTATACCTAATTGTAGTCTTTAGAATAAGTATACCTTGCATGTGCAAGCAAGTACTTATTGTACATAGTATGGAAGCAGAAACTAGCAGGATTATATTACTTAGGTAGGAGAATTACTTTGGAAAGAAGCTCAGATATGGAATACATCAGCGATTTCTGACAGTCCTTACAACGCGTCGCAAACACCTAAAAAATCTAACGTATAGCTAACGTGTCATCACGTCGTCACCTGTAAGTAATTAAGGCACCTTAATCTTAACCCTCTCCCAGCTCATACAAAATGCATCCACCCCAAGTCAAGCCTCACTTCTTACTCAGACGTAGCTTTAGAGCTGTTTAGAGAAACGTCTTAGCCGCGAGAGGGTTATTAAGGGAGAGGATCTCTTAAAAGGCAGTATTATGAAGTGTGATGAGTATTTTCTTTTAAAAGTGTTGAATCATAAAGGTTTGTTGTTTAAGAATTTATTCTGGAAAGAGATCTGAAACGGAATTTCACGGTAGAAAATAAACAAAGCTACCGCTTAAATATTGTATCACTTTTTATTTCTTCGAGACTAAACATACAATGCATTAGGGTGATTTCAGGAGCAATACTTTGATAAAATATATTAATATTGTATCATAAGCGTTTAACTTGTGAAACAAAAGCGCATTAATATCAAAATTAAAATAATAGAGCTCAGAGCCGAGATATTTTTAAGGGCCCGTCTGTATTTGGCGAAGAGTGAGCGGATGACAGTTTGCTTCTAGTTTACCTCCGTATACATTTTGAATGGGTCCAATGTCCATACAGCGCATAATGTTACTCAGATCGCACGCAGAGATTTTTATCTGCGAGAGAACAGTTCATGTTTGTATAATGGGGACGGGCCTTAATGATTTATCAATCACAAATCACTCCAAAAATTATGGTTTTAGAAAAAAAAACTAATTAAAAAGGTAGGTTGAAAATTTTTAGCAAATCATTATCGCAGTTATATTTTTAAAAGTTAGTTATTCTAAATTCAATATATGCTACCATAGAGGTTGAATTTCGAGTATACTGCCAGTTTCAACGCTACCTACGCCGGAGTCTACGTCTCGTATGAGGAAGAAATTAGCTTCCCCAAAACTGCTTGTACCTATCTCCATCTAATCGTCCCTTAGACGTAATTAAGGTGCGTTTAAACCACTACGCGAAAACGCTGAGCCGAAACGAAATTAGCGCAAATCACATCAGCCCGGGATTTGCGATGCGACTGAGCCCGCATCTAACGTGAAATCGAATCAGTGTTTCGCGTTAGTGGTTTCACTACGTCACTAACGAAGCGAGGTACATGAATCTTACACTATTTCGTGTATCTGCTGCTATTTGGATAAGACGTTACGTGCACTAATAAGTATACAACTTCATTCTAATATGAAACTTGACTGCCTCTGTGGCGCAATGGTTAGTGCGGAGTCTGGAAGTTGGCGGTTTGTACCCCCGTGCGTCGGAAAGCACGTTAAGCCGTTGGTCCTGCGCCTAATCCCTCTTCGGTCGTGTCACACTAGTGTCCCATCGAAATAAGAGGGTACGGGAATAGAGAGTGCACTTGTGTCTGCGCAAATACATGTGCACTATAATATGTCTTGCGTCGATGGTTGATCGCTGAGATTGGCCGCCATGACCGAAATATCGGTTTGGAGGACATTAGTATGAACCTTATTGTTCTGCTCTAAGAGTCGAGGTGTATACATTATTATGCAGGCGACTTTATCTACTTTTTCCCAGGATAGACTGTCTTGGTAATTTAGCTATTAACCAAAAATAACTACGTATCAGAGTGTCTTAATTTAATTTTCAGTAAGTAGGTATAGTCGACCAAATTGAATCATAACCCACCTTAACGTCATATTTCTAATATCATTCTGTACAAGTGGTTCAAATTTGCTTGAACACACAATTCGTTAGACTATTGACATTTTATTTGACACTGACAGTCACTAACAATGTCAATAATGCTGCGTCTGCAGTGTTTAGTTAATATACAGGCCGAATGTAATAAAAAGAAATTAATGGGATGATTGTTTATAAAGTCAATATCGATTTTTCTAAAGTTCACTGACCACTTGACATCTGACACACGCCGTTTATTTATTTTTAAAATTCATCATCATCAGCCCATTTAAGTCCCCACTGCTGGGGCACGGGCCTCCCTCAATCACATGAGGGGTAATTGCCATACTCACCACGCTTGGCAGACGGGTTGGCGAGGGTTTTGATATAAATGCAGAGTTTTCCTTCTCTGGGTGCTGATGATCATGCCAGCAGCTTTACCTTAGTCGCCTTTTACGACACCTCGGTAAGAGTGAGGGTGGCCTATTCTACTCTGCCGGGGACCACACGGCCATTTTTAAAATTATAACACTTTTTCTTCGCAATAAAAAGATTTTGAATTATCTATGGAAATGGAAATTAAAATTATGACTGATTGTGCAGTGATAATAAAAGTTATATATTATTATGCATAGACAGCCTGAGCTGTAGCCGTAATGATGCCTTTTTATTCATATTCAAAATGTACTAAGTCTAACATACATGGCAGCTAAGAAAACCTTACTACATTTGTGAGTATAGAGGAAAGATCGGCAATGTGGTTCATGATTCAATTTGGGCGACTGTATTTAAAGTAGACTTTAAAACATAAATTACTTACTAATGTACTTACTAACCTATTCATAGTATTCACATAGACACATCGGGCACCTAGTAGTGATGCGGTCGAAAATACTCGTGATCAATTTGCATTTGCAATCTGAAATCCTGATGGGAATATGAATTATATCGCAACCGAATTACTGGATGCAATAAATTTGATATTTGTTAACGATTGAATTGGTTGATGGTGCATAATTTTTCGAGTGAGACATCATTTACTATCTCTAGAGCAGAGGGCGGTGATACAGGTCGTTTTGTTTCATTGCGATCATCATACTAGTGTTTTAAACCCAGTTAAAAAGCGAAGCTGTCGTTAAATGTAAAAATTTGTTAACGTTGACTCAACTCAACTAATGCGATACAGGCCTGTGAGCCTAGTGCAATAGTTGATGATACTGCTCAATGTAACTTTAATGTGTCAATAAAGATTACTTACTTAGTTGCGTGCAGCCCGGTTGTTGAACCCGGAGTACGCTTCGACCATGATCCAAGATTTGTAAAGACTGAGGACTGATCTTCACCACCCTTAGATTTTTCAATACGCCACTCTAGGACACTATACCAACTGAATCATGGTAATAAGTTCAGAATAATGATAGGTAGTATACGAGTAGACGGATCACCTGATATGGTAAATACAATTGCCGCCACCCATGGACACCTGCAACGCCAGTGGGGTCACTTGCCAATCTTGCCGACCCCCCCCCCCCCCCCCTCACATTATACCAGTCGCAGGCCAGTATGGCAATGGCAACGGAAGTTTAGGGTTGACATCGCGTCCGTTGTATTGGCAACATGGGCTCTCCTCTTGCTTACCAGCCGGCTGAGGCGAGCCAATATACTGTGTCACTATAAAAAAAATCCCTCCGGTCGAGCTGGTCTATTCACGCTGAAGTATCTCTCTTTTGACAACAATATCAGTTCCATGATGATTTTCAAACATGTATAGATACCTACGTATCATTGCGTCCAGTGACTGTCTAGCTATTCCTGGAAGTTTGTTTGGTCCCATCTTCCAAGATACGAAATTAATAATAAAACGAACTGCAAACACAAAATGCACATTTTCTTTAGATCCGTCCATAAATACTCTTTCTTTGTCTATTCAATATTCAGAAGCAAATAGATGCCATATTGTTGCATTTTGTCCTCGACTTTAACTTGTAATAAGAAAAAGCCTGAAGAATATTGCGGGTCTGAAAACAAAAATCAAATACTAATGGAAAAGTAATACTGAGAGAGAAATATTGAACGTGTCTTTGACTACATCTGCTAGAGTATTACGTAAATGGGAATAATAGAATTTTGATGTCTATTTACATATTCAGGGTATTCCGTAAATATACTCCTTTGCAAAAAAACGGGCGCCTAAGCAAATAATCAATTTTGTAGTTATCATAGCGTTGTTTGGTGATTTCTTAGGTGATTAGGTAAGTGATACCTTTATGGTTTCGTGAATTAATCACCAAGGAATCGATTTGTGAAATCTAGCGTAACTTTTTAACTGGATTGGTAAGAGAAATGTAAAAAATCAAAGTAGGGGTAGTTCACCTGCCCTGTAAGTAAAAAAGTAAAAACTAATTTTAATTGTAAAATAAAGTTTTACTTCAAAACATTGAATGTTGAACGACTTAGGTACATTTATTATTATACTGGGGGAAGTACTGCTTGAGATATACTACATCAAAAAAGTAAGGATCGAATCGGCAATACGTATGCAAGTCTTCTGGAATTGCATCCATATGTTGCGTTAGACGCTTACCATTAGGAGAGCCGCACGCCACAATCGTGGTAAAAAAAAGACAAAATCTGAATAGAATACCACAGTACATTGTACTTACTCGCATTTAATAAATCTTAAGGTGACGCGTAGGGCACACGACGCCAATCGATTTTAATTTTTAGCAACTATTTTAAACAGTTTCGGGGTTACAACCTCTCGGCAAACACTTATACTATTTATGTAATAACCTTGCACAAATGTTGGGTTCTAATTTGTACGCGGAAAATTGATTCACGCCAAAAGTGGCCGCTTTTGGCGTGAATCAATATTTCGCGTACGCGTTGGACCCAACATTTTGACAAGGATATCATGTTTTCGTGAGTATTTCCATAATCAAAATTATTTTATTTATGTTATTTATTTCAAATATTCTACCCAGTACTCATTACAACAAACAAAGCTGATCAATTACGGTTCAAAAAGATAAGACGTTATTAGATGAAATTTGTTTTACGCAAACGAGATTGTCTGAGGATCGATTATCAACAGTCTGGTGATTTTATAACAAGCGCTTTCAGTTTCTAAATCTGCGATAAGAAGTGCTAAATCTGCGAATATATTACATAACTATTTATTTGTTTCTTCTTCTTCTTTAGCCATTTTCAACCTCTAGGATGTACGCCTCCTTCAATTTATGCCATTGTTGTCGATCTTAGTGGAGGCCACGTAGAGGAAGTCGCAGTCGTGGCAGGCACTCCCACAAGGTGGACCGACGATCTGGTAAAGGTTGCGGGCGGTACAGGACCGATCTGTGTGGAGAACATTGGGGGAGGCCTATGTCCAGCAGTGGACGTCTATTGGCTGAAATTATGATAATGATGATGTCGATCTTAGGCGATTTTTTTTATATGTTACATTTAATCCACAGACTATAGACCTTTGTTTGCTAGCTTACAAAATTGTTTGTAGTGTTATTATTTGCTCCATGAAAAACTTTTTTTTTTATTAGAATACCAGACATTTGGCCACAATCTCACCTGATTGTAAGTGATGATGTGGCCGAGGATGGATTATGCCGTTGTTAGTGTTGTTCAATTATTTTTATCCACTATCCACACTAGTCTTTTGATGTCGTCAGACCAACGCATTTAGGGTCCTTTTGGGCGTATCTCGCTTGACGGTCTCCACTCTACTACTGCCTCGCACCACGAGCCGTGTTTTCAAGCAACATAACCAGCCCACTCCCACTTCAACTTCAAGACTTATTTAGCAACGTTGCTCTGTTGTCTGACCCACTCATTTCTTTCACGATCCTTTAGTTTTACTCCTACCAGCCTCCTCGCAATTGCCTTTTGAGTATAAGCCTGAAGTTTAAAATGATTATTTGACGATTTTTTTGTTTATTTCGAGTTGTTCTTATTTTTTTAAAATAAATAAATCTAATCCAATTCATTTTACTCAAAAAATCTTCTAATCTTAGATCTTGTCAACCCTGGCCAAAAAAACGGGTATAAACGCGCGTTAAGTTTTAAGCGTGTACTTAAAACTTAACGCGCGTTTATTAGTACTTCCTGTGTGTGATATTTAGGTTACGTTACAGCAGCTGTGGTCACTAGCGAAATAGTCACTTGTGGTCAGTAGTAGATAGTATAACGAAAAAAATATATTTTTTTTAATTTTTTACAATTTATTCTTAAGTAAATAACGCATCTCGTGTTCAAGTGGGAATCGATCTCACATCTTCAACATACCGGTGCTGTTCTACTAACTAAAATCGCGTTATTAAGCCGACGAAATTTGTAAGTGCTTGGGCACATGGAGAATCAATCTTACGAATTTAGTCTGCTTGGTAACGCGTTCAAGTATTTTGGTAGAACAGCCACTTGGAATTTGAGGGATGTGGGTTTGATTCCCGTCTGACCATGACATGAAATTTGGAAGTGCATTATTTACTTCAGTATAACGTAATTCAAAAGGACTAATTGTCAACCCTAATATAGAAACTCCAATAAGTTGATAGTCTACGCTAACAGCTAATATAACATGCGATTTCGATCCGAGCGGGTTCTGCTCGCGCACGGGTGATGTTTATACTGTGTAGTCCAAGTTACCTATTATATTCGCGACCGATTGTCGTATCTGCGGTGCACGGTAAAACCGACGATGGTTTTTGTGTACCGTCATTGAATTAGTAACTTTGTATTTTGTTATGTAACTTTCTATCATCATCTACTCACTTCTCTGCGAAGATGTTTTTAGGTCATTAAAATGCAACTAAATATACTTCCCAATTTATTGCATAACTGTCTGGGGTGGTGCACCAAAAACAAAAATGATTGAAGCAGAAAGAGCACAAAGAGCATTGCTTAAAGTAGCATATTTAAAAAAACGTAGATTCTCTACAAAATTATTGTACGCCTTAGCTGATGCCCTCTCGATTAGAAGGCTCTTTTTGCTTCACACCATTATTAAAAAACACACAAAATTAGACTATTACCCTATTAATAATAACAGGAGAAACCATAATGTTGCAAAAACTATACAGACTCGTTCAAAATTTGCGAAATCGCAATTGCAGTACCTCTCATCATATCTGTATAATAAATGTAACAAAGTTCTTCAAATATATTCTCTGCCTCTACGCGAATGTAAACCCAAAGTTACTGCATGGTTAAAAACATTAGATTATGAAGAAACTGAACTCCTACTGAAGCAAGTATCGTAGCTTTTAAATTTTTACATATTTAAATTAGAAACATATTTATACAAGTACCTATAGTATTAATAAAACAGAATAAAATATAATAATTTAATTTAATATAATAATTATAAAAATATCTGTATATACAAAGATAAAATTATGGATATAGATAATAATAATAAGTTTCAATTCACACATACACACACACACACACACACACACACACACACACACACACACACACACAAACACACCCTTTCACTACTACGGCTTAATTCTCATTTATCATAGTTTAGTAGCAATTTCATATTTTTGTTTTTTGAATTTATCTTTAACCTTTATATATGTATGAGTGTGTTGAGGAAGAATGGCCTCTTCTGGCACAGGTGCTCCTTGCACTTAATAGAAGGGGCCAACCCTTGCTTATTTTATGTATGGGTTATGATGAAATAAATTATTTTTGTATTTTTTTTTTTTTTTTTTTTTTTATACTGTGTAGTCCAAGTTACCTAATATATTCGCGACCGATTGTCGTATCTGCGGTGCACGGTAAAACCGACGATGGTTTTTGTTGTACCGTCATTGAATTATTAACTTTGTATTTGTCTTATGTAACTCGTTCTAAATAAAAATAAAATAAATTTACTTAGCTCACATTCTCTGCGGAAAGGATTAAAAGTCTATTTACAGGATTATAAAAATCGCATCTTTATATTTACCCTCTAAGTATAAAAAGTTGCGCCTACACCGCAGAACACAACATTTTAAACAAATCTTGTATTCATCAAAACGTATTCAAAAGTACATTTCTTTTGCAACGCCGTCTCCGATTACTGGAATAATAA